>JARCGZ010000006.1:26125581-27518371 GCA_029784005.1 Lenwebbia sp. NSW1173648
GAAGGAAAGGTGGATATGAATAATATTCTCTTTATTTCTTAGGATCCTGCCATGTCTAGCATGCTTGAGAATTTTTCGAATCCATCACAAAAGGAACAGATTGAGGAACGGATGGCGCGCATCAAGGAGGATCCTTCCTTGAAGCATATTTTGGAAGAAATAGAGAAGGGGGGTCCTCCTGCCATGATGAGGTCACCACTGCTAGAACTTTCATGTTTTGGCTATCCAATTTAAGTTGTGCATAAAGCTGTTGCTGTATTAACTTTTGTCCATATGCGTTGCTTTAGGTACTGGAACGATAAAGATGTTCTGCAGAAGCTGGGTGAAGCAATGGGACTTGCAGGTACGGGAGAAGCAGCGACTTCTGCTCAAAATTCTGTTCCAGACGAAGAAGATGATTCAGGGAATGATGACGAGCCTATAGTTCACCAAACTGCTAGTACTGGTGATGTGGAGGTATGGCATCAATTGAAGCTGCCTTATGATTGTTTTAAGAACTATCGTTTGACCAAAAGACCAAAAGAAGAGTGAAATAGTGATTCCTTGGCAGTTGAAGGGATTTTCCCAAGAGATGGTTCACCTGCAGGACACTTCTCTTTTCAACCTATGTACAGAAACTGAAAGACTTAATTTTGTACCAGGGTTTGAAGAAAGCACTTGCTTCTGGTGCTGATAAGGATGAAGTAGATGCTGAAGGAAGAACAGCATTGCATTTCGCATGTGGATATGGAGAGGTATGAGCCAAAAAAAGGTTTATACTGATGGACCGAATTAATGGGTCTGTTTGGTTCTTTCGATTCTGTTGGTGCAACGGGCGTTTTGCCCTTTTTTGGCAGTTCATTTCAGTCGCAATGTTCTTCAGGAATAAACTGAACTGCCTAATCTAGTCGGTTTTTTCTATCTATTTATTTTGCCCTTTGTCCTTGGAGTGAAATAGTCTTTAGAATGGTCAGATAGTGTCGGAACAGTGAGCCCATGGCAGAAATCGGCATACATTGGCTTTGACAAGCCATAACATTGATCTGAAAGGATTTTCACGGTCTGTACCTCTTAGAGAGTTTATTTACAGTTCCAGGTATGAAGCCGACAATCACAAAGCAATTGAGCCCATTTTCACCCTCGAGTCAGACTGTTTTGACGTGGTTTGGGTTACTTCTCCAAATCGGTTCAGTTTGGGTGGAACCGGTCCGATTGCTTCTGTTTGGTTCTAGACCCTATTTGGTTTGGTTTAATTTACAATTGCTCAGACATGAATCATCTGTGGACCTATTAAAACCGGAGGTGTTCTGAGGACTTCTTTGTCAGACTCGACTAAGTAAAATTTTGGAAGAGAAGTTGAGTTCTATCAATATATGTGATTTGCAGGAGAAGTGCGCTCAGGTCCTCCTTGAAGCAGGAGCGGGAGTGGATGCCCTGGATAAAAACACAAACACTGCTCTCCACTATGCGGCTGGCTATGGTAGGAAAGAGTGCGTGGAACTTCTATTGAAGAATGGTGCTGCTGTGTAAGTCCAACTACCCCGTTGAATATGATTATGTACTTTTATGGCTTTTATTCTACCCTTATATGTCCTTTGTTGCGCTCTTCGTCACTACAGAACCCTTCAGAACTTGGATGGCAAGACTCCTATTGACGTTGCAAAGCTGAACAACCAGTACCAGGTACTAAAGCTGCTCGAGACGGATGCTTTCCTGTAAAAAAGAAGACATTTCCACAGCGACGTTGCGTGCTTGGTTTCAGTACATGTCGCTTTCCGGGACCGTTGTAGCTTTTATTCAGCATAAGGGTTCCTGTCCTCCATATATTGAGGTCATATTTGCTGTCTTCTATTGTCTAAAATCCAATCACAATCATATGCCACAGCTAGCAAACAATGTTTCCATAGGATGATTTGTGGGAGGTGGGTTTATTGGGACGATGCAGTGTTGTTGGTGCCTTTATTTTTCACCTGGCAAGTTTGGGCAATGATGCAATAATGTTTATTCCGTCGTGGCTTGGGAGTTCTTTTCTCGTCTTTGGCCTGAATCCCAGCTGGAGTTGGTCAAAATAGGCATTGGTCCTTTCATTCTCCAAGAAGATTATGCACATTCATGCGGGAATGGCCCCCCTGGCCATCACCACCTATCCCGAATGTTACGGTTGAAACTTTTGACAAAAGAAACAAAAAAGCCGTCACATTTGGTTGCGATAAAATGGGAGGTTGAAATGGTCGATTCATCCTCGTGAGTCTTGATTATCTTCAAATGAGAGATTTTGGATCCCTTTTCAAGCCACTGAAACTTCAGTTCTTTCTATTACAGTGAGTTTACTGAATGTATTCGTGTTAGCTGGGGTTTCCTCGTTTTCCTTTCATGGAGTTCAAATTTAAAGTTATTGCAATGCATATAGTCCCAAGTTTCTTTCCTTTTCCTCGATCTTTAAGAGTTGTAACTGGCATGGATGGGCAATTGCGCCTGATTTTGGCCCCGAGTTCATGATGTAAATCGTCCAGCAACTCCGAGAGAAATTATTCACATCATGGTGGGTACAAAGGGAATGAGCATTCCTTGGAGTCGTGATTCCATTTCCATCTGAAACCAAAATATTAGTTGTGGAATTGATTAATTTATAAATCTGGATTGACAATTGTAAATATTAATCTTAACGAACATTTGAATTAAAGAAATTCATAATTTTGAAATTAAACGATTAACTTATTTCACGAAATACAATTCGATTGTACATATTGTTGGAGATAGAAATATGGGTTAATTTATTTGCAGTTATGAATTTAGTGTGGAAAATCTTAGTGAAATCGGATATTAGATTAATTAGGTATGAACATCTACTTGAAAATTTTAGTACATTTAATTAATACTACAATAACTAATTGGAAAATTAGTTTACTAAACTCATTAAAGTTGTAAGACTTTATGGTTATTATCTTTGTTAATCAATTTTAAAGTACAATCAAGATTAAATCGTATCATATGCATTAGTATGACGATAGTGTCCTGTAGAAGAATCCTATTATCATTCCATTTTATTCCATCAAAGCTTCTCTCATAAACAAACATATGAATTCCATTCCATATTCCCATAATTCATCAAACATAGAGAGTAGACTCTTCATTGCAATACCATTTAAATTTTGCTAATTTCATAACTTATATTCCATTTGTCGTAGCAAACACAATATTAGGGCATTATGGAGGATTGCATCATTTGACCGTTGAGCCAATTGCGAGTTATAAATTAAGAAAAATTTTAAATAAGGACCTGAAATAACATCATTTTCTTAAAAAATGGCATAAAGTAGACTTTATTTCAAATAAGGCCATGAAGTGGCAATAACTATTTCAAATAAGGGCCTGACCTCACCGGCCGGCTAAATATTCTAGTTGGCCAAGAGTATTTCGTCCAAAAATAAATTTAACCTAAAATTTGATAAAAAAATTTAAAAAAAGCTAAAAGTTTTTAAAAAAGAAACAAACGAATAAAATACAGGTGGGAGGGTTCGCCCCATCGCCGGCGCCTCGACAAGGGCTGGCAACCCTCGCCAACCAAAGGCGAGGGCCTACTGGCCCACGCTAGAACCGGGAGAGAGCCGTGACCCTCTTCCAGACCTGGGCGAGGGGCGGCGACCCTTGCCCAAAACCCGGACCGCCAGCGATGAAGCTATGGCCGCTTGTATTATTGATCATTTTTAACTTTTTTAATTTTTAGTCTAATTTAACTAAATTTAGGTTAAAATTATCTTTGGACGAAAATGCCCTTGGTCGTCCGGTGAGGTTAGACCCTTTTTTGAGATTGACATGGCCACTTTAGGCCCTTATTTGAAATAAACTCCACTTCAAGTCCTTATTTGAGAAAAAGATACAATTTCAGGCTATTTTTTATTATTTAAAATATGATCCATTTCAAGCCATTGTTTGAGAAAATGAAGGCATTTTAGTCACTTATTTAGAATTTTCCCTTGCGTGAATATATATTGTTTAATGATATCTTACGTCTTGTCAATCATTGGATAGACTGAGAGATGATCGAGACTACAAGAAGAAAGCTCAGAGGAAAACAGAAACAAAAACATAAATCGTCCGGGTTTTCTCGTTAACTTAACATTTTACCAGTCACTCGTGGAGCAGTTATTTACAGTTGGGTTCGATCTCCGGCGATACACTTGAGGCTCGGATGCTTCCTCCTTATCCATGAAACAGTGCCCGAAGCAAAAATGAAAACAGCAATGGCGAGCTTCAATCATTCACTTCTCATCTCCAACTCGCACCAACCTCCACCTCCACTCTTCTCCGAACCCTTCATCCCCAAATCCTCTCTCCCACTTTCACAACCATCATTCTTGCTCTTAAAGCGCTCATCTTTATCTTCATCTCCCGCCAACAGCGTTATCCACATTCGCTGTTCGAGATACGAAGAAAACGACTCATCCCTTCTTCAAGACGACAACGTTGACGACGCTCTGGGCCCGCAAGGACGAGCCCAACAGAGAAGCAGAGGCGGCGTAGTGGAAAGTGCGATCCAAGAAGCTTTCCCGCAGGAAAGCGGGAACTGGGTTATCGTGTCTTCTTGCTTGGTGGGTCTCGTGACCGGCATTAGCGTAGTGATATTCAACAGCGGGGTTCATGAAGTTCGCGATTTATTCTGGGACGGGATACCTTCTAGGGGAGCTTCGTGGCTCAGAGAAGAGCCCATTGAGGCTGTCTGGACGCGGGTCATTCTTGTCCCTGCTTGTGGTGGTCTGATCGTTGGGGCGCTGAACGCAGTGAGGAGTGGTTTAGAAGAGGTTGGTGAGGGCGATATAGTGAAGGCTGGATTGAGGCCATTCCTCAAGGCTGCGGCTGCTTGTGTTACTTTAGGTACTGGGAATTCTCTGGGCCCGGAAGGTCCCAGTGTGGAGATTGGAGCATCGGTAGCAAAGGGCGTTGGCAAACTGTTTGATAAGAGTTCGCAAAGAAGGCTCTCGCTTGTGGCGGCGGGGTCTGCTGCTGGAATTTCCTCAGGTGGATATTTACCTGGACAGCTTATTTGCCTTCTTAGTCGCTCTAACACACCCTTTACATAGATATTTTCAGTTTCTGCAGAAGGGCATGTTTCTCTGTTCGGCATTTTCTGTCAGGGTTTTTATATAGGAAGTTTCAAGGGCAATGCAAGGTAGTTTAGTTAAGAGATTGGCAGTTTCATTTGTTTAACGTCGTTTCATGTTTTATTCCATACAAGCTTTACTAAAAATGCAATGTAGTTTAGCTAAGAGATTGCGAGTTTCGTGAGTTCAATGTTAATTCATATTTTATCCCCATAGAAGAATTTATATGTGAATATTTGAAACAGGTGGGTAGAAATTGGCTTTGAGGCAAGTTGCCCTGTATCGTCCTTATCCTAAAGGATATCTGGCTCCTAATGTTTCTCTTGAATTCTTACACTTGTGTCGTTTATGTCTAGGTTTTAATGCTGCTGTTGCTGGTTGTTTTTTTGCTGTGGAGTCTGTCTTGTGGCCCTCCCCAGCAGATTCTTCCATCTCACTTACAAATAACACCTCTATGGTTATCCTTAGTGCTGTTATAGCTTCGATTGTATCAGAAGTTGGTCTTGGCTCTCAACCAGCCTTCAAAATCCCACTATATGACTTCAGATCACCTGGGGGTAAGTCATGCATTATCAATGCTGGCCACTTACATAGACATGCTCATTGTTTAGCCTCCTAAATTGAGGTTTCTGTTAGACATTTTTTCTGCTTAACAAGAGAATAGCAACTGGTGCCATACATGCAAATCACAGCTAAAGATTTTAAATTGCATGTGAAATTTGCTTTATAAAGAAAGCAATTACATGTCAAATTCTCTTTAGAAAATATGTGCTCACTGCTCTCTCTCTCAAGCCATGTTTAGTTTCAATAATCATGCATAGAGAAACCTCAAAAGGCTTCTAACTCCATCTTAAATTTTTCTTTCTAGATTTTGAAGCTTAAAAGTACTCTGATGTTAAAGGCACTAAACTGGGTGTAGAAGAAACTTAAGAGTTGTGCCTCACGCAATTGCCTTTTGCTTGCCATCTGCCACTTGCTTGGATGCATCATGTTTGGACTTGAACAAGTGAGAGTTCAAGCTTTGTGTTAATGTAACTTTACTAGTTGAATGCAAATATTGAGAATAAAACATTAGGAAGATTAGTTTTGGAAAGCATTCAAGTCTGAAGGTTCATCACCTAGATCAGGAATCTTATTCTTGATTTTGATACATCTGCAACCATTCTCTCACATCTAGAGCAGTACCTGGGATGCAACTACTCGCTTCCATTTCTGCTGCACTAAAGCAGTGGTCCTTGTGCACACTGTTTCAAGTTTCGGGTCACTAATGTTAATTATCTAAGTCTCTCTTCCACTGATCGAATGGACAAGAAAGTAGCTGCTGCTGCTGCCATTGCAAGTGCTGACTTGAAATTCACAGACTGCCTCGATTCTAGTACCTCTTCAAATGGCTAGAGAGACTGTATATGTGGAAATTATTCTTAGATAATTTCAAAGTTGCTATATATTTGTGGATAGTCATCACAAAAATTCTTTAATTATGTCGATGCTTCTTATGCTGTTATAGACACAGGTGGCACAATTTGCTACTACTGGTCCTTATGTCTTATTTTGCAGAAGATTGCTACAACTCTTTGTTGGTAAACATGTCATCCACCTCTCGTGGACGTTATTGTCCATGTGATGATTGGCTAAAGAATCCAGATTGCTCATCATGATTTATGCATGACTATATCTGATGAACATTTCTGTTCTTAACTTCAATTCTTGGAGAAATGGCAGTTCTACTTTTGCTGATCTGGAATTTGTTCAATACATTTTCAGAACTCCCGTTGTATCTTCTATTGGGTGCCCTATGTGGCTTAGTTTCACTGGCATTGTCTAGATGCACATCATATATGTTGGTCATTGTTGGCAATATTCATGAAGCCACCGGAATGCCAAGGGCTGCCTTTCCCGTAGTAGGTGGCTTAACAGTTGGCGTAATAGCGTTGGCATATCCTGAAATACTCTACTGGGGTTTTGAGAACGTTGACATTTTGTTGGAATCTCGGCCATTTGTGAAAGGTCTCTCTGCTGATCTATTGCTTCAACTAGTAGCTGTTAAAATACTAGCAACTTCTTTGTGCCGCGCTTCAGGATTAGTAGGTGGTTACTATGCCCCTTCCCTCTTTATTGGTGCAGCAACTGGGACAGCGTATGGGAAGTTAATTAGTTCTGCACTTTCCCAGTTGAATCCAATAGTCCATCTCTCCATTTTGGAGGTGGCATCACCTCAAGCTTATGGCCTGGTACTTCTCCATAATTTAATCATCATCAGCACTGTTGATTTTTACATTGACATACACAGAAACATGTTGACAGTTGACAAGATTTCTATATTTATATGGAGAAACACACATGCTGACAAGCATTTCTCCGCGGCATAATCTGACCAAAAAGGTGTCGGATGCTTACCGTATTTCATGTGAAGAAGCTGTGTAAGCAATCTATGGGAATAAGATTCAGTTATATCAGTCAACCCACAAAAGAGAGTTTTTCCTACATGTGGATTGCTTAGGCTTGAGATTGTTTGTTGGCATTATGGGATTATTACTTTGACATCCTGTTGGGTTCTTGTGTAAATATAAAACCATGCAGCAAATGTGGCAGTGTAAAACATCAATCACTTACAAATCCACTTCATTATGTTTTCAGAGACCTGAGCCGTCTTTATGCAGAAAAATCAAATGCTCAATGACAGAAAAAATTTGTTGCAGGTAGGAATGGCTGCTACTCTGGCAGGGGTGTGTCAAGTGCCTCTTACTTCAGTGCTGTTGCTTTTTGAACTGACACAGGACTATCGGATAGTTCTACCACTACTTGGGGCTGTTGGATTGTCTTCATGGATTACATCTGGACAGTCCAAAAGAAGAGATAGCAAGGACAGTAGAAAGCGAGATGACAAGGATGCCACAAATATTTACGAAGGAAATACTCCTGTAACTAAAAAATTCGAAACTTCTGGGAACAGAAGTGAAGTACCTTCTTACCCACTTGCTGAAACAAATGCAAATGCCTATAACCTTTGTGATGTAGAAAGTTCGCTATGTCTGGAGGAGCCCACTATAGGAATTGACGAGTTGGAAGGAAGAGTTTTGGTTTCGCAGGCCATGAGGACAAGATATGTCACTGTCCAAGGAAGGACTTTGCTGTCAGAAGCTGTGAGCCTCATGCTCGCAGAGAAGCAATCATGTGCAGTAATTGTTGACGATGACAGAATTTTGGTCGGGCTACTTACACTAGAGGACATTCAAAGATTCAGCAAATCTTCCACAAAAAGCAAAGAACCAAAGGTCCGCTCACTCTTTTTCGATTTTACTATCATATTTAGCTTCAAATGTACTTTAAGAATGCTTTTTGAATGGAATATAATGCGACTGATCCTCCAAGTCTAGAGTAACATTGCAAAGTTTCCTTCACATGCATGACCCTGAAAATCAACTGAATGTAGGGAAGAATGACCCTGGAAATCATTTTTGATATAAGGAAGAAAAGTAAGTTTTAGTGATGAAACGGCCAAGTATGAAGTTTAATGATAAAGGAAGGATAATGTACACATGAATTGTCAGACTGATTCTTTTGCGACCATTGCCTTTCTTCACATGTTTTTTGCCCCATTAATGTATGGCTTTCTGCTTGCATAGATATTACAGTATGTTGCCTTTTCTTCACAGGAGCTTTTAGTATCCGAACTGTGTTCTCTTAATGATGGCAAATGTCAAGTCCCCTGGACATCAGTTCCTAGCATGAATCTTCTTTATGCTCGCACGAGTATGAACAGGCATGGCTTGAGCCATGTTCCAGTTGTTTCAGAGCACATCGAAGATCATAGAGGACATCCTGTTGGTCTTTTGGACAGAGAGTGCATCAGCCTAACTTGCAGGTTCCATCGCCAACTTCTTCAAGCACTCTCTTATTGATGACTCCTAATAGAAGTTCACCAGAAAACAAATTGTCTTATTTCACTTGGCTCACGTATTATTTTCACAATTTTACAATGAAAAGCAGCAGCACCAGAAGCGGCTGTAATTCATTATGGTATTGTCAGAAACTTTACTACAATTCAATGAACAAAATGTCCGGAGGAGAACATAGGGTAGCAAAAAACTTGTCTACAAATTTAGTGCTTTATGTATGTCCTACTCATTAAGGACAGACTTACTGCTCAGATATCAGAGGTGAGATGGGAAAGTATCAACTCTGTTTTGTGTGCGCGCATATGTTGATATGCCACATTCATGTGTCCTCACAAATGTAGAGACGCACACATAGGTATCTATTTTGATTTCCGTTCCTCACGTTTTCTCCTTTTCCATGCAGAGTTCTAGCGATGAAAGAACTATTTAAATGACAAGCTTCACTCCTGTGATCAGTGCTTGACGATGAATGCCTCCTCATGAAATCTTTAGATTATGAAGCACCTATCATTACAAGATGGACAAAAAGCCATGTATGATGCCGCGGAGGCACAGACCAAATCCCTGTTTGAAAGCAGCAAAGCAACTTCCTAGGTGGGTTCTGCTCGATCGCCATTAATTGTATCTGGCCGCTTCGATGGGTACTTCCACCAGCTATTTTGAGACTACCTTTGGGCCTATAAAGCTTAGGATTCACATCCATCTTTACAGAAAGGCGTGGAAAGGACTAGTCCTAATTCGGAAAGGGACTGCCCTAGTGTCTGCAATTCTTTACCAGCTCGGGTAATTTTGGAAGTTGCTTAAGTTTGGGGAGTTTGACCGCATCAGACGTGTTCCGGTGACAGGAGCGTGCATCTCAGATGGTGCTCTACGCCATAAAACCCAGGAACCGAGGAGCGGACTACGTTGTGACAGCTCCGTTTTCAAATTGCTGCGGGCTAATATTAGAACTCACTGGACGGTTCTGCAAATGAGAAATAGAGACACAGGGACAGCCCATACTTGACAGGAAGCTCATGTTTTTACTCGGTTATTATTTCAACATGCTTGTACCAGACATTCTTTTCTCGATAAAGTTTGATAGTGGAAACATAAATGCAGTTTGAACAGGCACTGTATATAATCAGACAACAATATGGGAGGTTTCTTCTTTATCATATCATGATGTGTGACCCGCTGGATAATGCGAAGTTTCCCGACATCTAAAGCCTGGCATGCTCCTGACAATGATCACTGGAACTACTCTCAGGCCTTGTTCTGATGATCCTGTAATGATTTCTGGCACTCTCACTGTAAAACCTTTTTAAGTTGTGATTATTGAATCATACATTCTTGCATCCGTGGTGAGACTGATGTTACTGATGAAACAGATAAAAGTGAAAACACAGTTTAATTCTGTCTCTCGTGTGGTTTGTTCAGCTGTAGTCGTTCTCTTGGTGCAATCAGCAAGATATAGAGTGGGATTGGTGCAAACATCATCAGAACAACCAACCATATATAGTCCCATTGTTGCAATAACTTAGGAAGAAATGTCACTACCGCATAATTTCTTAGCCAGTATTACGAACTTGGAAATCATTCACACAAAACCTCCATCACAAAACTATGAAGACTCCATTGACCAGTTTAAAATCTAATGAACTGTACTGGGAGTTCAATAGCTTAACTGTCAACTTTACACAAAATCGGAATGTCTGCATGTATAAAACACAAGGAAACAGTATTTGCTGAGGTTTAATTTAGCATAATAGTTCATACAAAAAAGAGCCTATGCTTCCACATCATAAGCTTTAAGTATTTGCCACAGAAGCATTACAAGTCAATCACCAACAATGGACAATCTACTTGGGGAATATTTGCTCAGATGGTTTGTTCATATTGTCTTGCTCCATTTTCACATTCTGTTCATCTGTTATCATAGAATTCATATCAGAGACCTGCAAAAACCACATGAATGGAGCTTAATATGCCAGTCCGTTGGTTAAAATGAAAGATAGTGATGTATGTTACAGCTTCAGTCACCTTTAGAGATGCATTATCGTCTTGTGCTGTGTCAAGCCCTCTACCATGATCTATAGATGCTTTCTGAGAATCCTGCGACAGAAGGTGAAGAGTAATTAGGTTAAATATCGAAGCACCAGAAGCATAAGTACCTCAACCAGAAAGAAGTCTTCCCTCAGCTACTGGACAGAGAAACAAGAGAGGTATTTCGAGATTTTGAATCGTACGAAATTGAAATTAAAAAGCTGTAAACTAAATTTAATGGGCTGTCAATCACATGTCATTATGTCAGGTTAGTGATGTTATTTGTGCATTTTGACATTCAAAGATTTAATTCCACAATGTGTACACGTGTCTCACAAAATGGGTGTTGCTGCAAAAAGTGAGAGAATAATGCATGGACTACAACTGATGGATATCCACAAACACAAAAGAGGGGACAAAAAGATAAACTTACAAAGTGGAGATAATCTTACAAATCTGAAATTAAAATATTGATCAAAGAGAATAGTACTTAAAATTACAAACATAGAAAACAGACCAACCTGATCTTTGACCTCAGGTTCTACTATTAGTTCTCTCTTTACTCTGCTAGGCAGGGGCTTGCTGCAATATTATAAGTTCAGTTAGCTACATAACAATGAAATAAGACGGAAGTGAATGGAGAGGAGAAAAAGCATACCGATCTTCATCAACATCCATGTCAGAGTCTGGATCCAATCTTTCATCAGGATCTTCTTGATCTTCATCAGCCTAAAAATTACAAAAAAACAAAAATCTAATCAAACAATCAAGTTCCATAAAGTTAAGAAGCAACAGTCATAAAAACCAGCAATTAAACCAATGCCACAAACTAACACTTTTGAAGTTTAAGATCTTCCAGAAATGCAATCGCAGGAATGTCATTTCACCAATACCACATACTCATGAATATTTAGCATACAACACTTTGAGTTTGAGATCTTACATTGGAGTTAGGGCTGGCAATTTACAACACAAGTTAACACGTTTATGCATGATTATATGGTAAACCCGAAAGTAATGCAAACTGACACAAATTTAACATACATGTCGTATAGCATAATTAGCAAAAACGCAGGTTTATTCAATGACACGACTAGAAACAATTACAAAACCAAATTATGACACGTAAACACGAATGACCAGCCCTAATCTGAGTAAGGCAAAGCTGCCACTCATATCACGACAGTCCATTTAACTAGCTAAAAGGATGCGTGCAATTAAGAGAAAGTGGCATCTCACAGCATTTTGCTGCTCCAGCAGATAAAAGAGAATTCAAAACTTGGGTAAGATAAAACGGAAAATCATTCTCAATACGATCCGACAGATGCTTCCCCATACATACCATAAGCAATCACTATATAAAATGTGGCATATTTAGCCAGAGAAACCAACCTCTGGGAGCTCAGTATCGGGGGGTCTTTCTTGGAATTGGACACTGGGTGCATGCTGCAGCTTAGAGAGATTATCGAGAAGCTTCGTTCTTATCTCCTCCAGCAATTGTCGCGAATTTTTGTTTTCCATGTTACTCGGAGCAACATGAAGAGTATAGTCAGGACCAAAGTATTCATAATATTCGTGCTGTGGCATCTTATCGTCAACTTCAAGTCCAAGGGCAACTCCGGTCTGCCTCAGAGATACCAAATTAATAACAAAACAATTACTCAAAATAGAACACTACAAATTTACTATTCCAAACACATAAACTACTAAGGATGACAAGAGTGTGTACTAGCTGGATAGGATGAGAAGGGATACTATATCGCTTGTAGAGTTTGCCTACAATAATAGCTTTAAGAACTCCATTTCCATGAAGTTTCTTATGTCTAATCCCACGTCTGGACTCTGGAACAAGACAGGTTACAAGACCTGGCCCTTCTACCAGCCAATGAACCCTAATGATTTATAGTGTCATGTACGTGATTAAAAGTGCTCCAGAGAACATCAGAACAACAGAATACCTCATAGCACCAGCAACGAGCAACGTTACGAATGGTATAACCACCACCTCCTAGCAGCAACACTGGCACATTGAATGATCTCATGTATCTGACACACTCTGCATGTCCTTTGATTGATAGATTGAAGCATCCTAATCTGTCTCCCGACAGAGAGTCGGCACCACATTGAAGGACCACAGCACCGGGTTTGAAAACTTCCATTACTTTTCCAATTATTGGTTTGAACAGATAATGGTAGCTTTCGTCGTCAATTCCATCATCCAATGGAACATTGAGGGAGTAATATTTCCCTTTACCATACCCGAGATCACGTATATCGCCAGTACCAGGGAAGTAATCACCAAATTTGTGAAATGAAACGGTCATGACCCTATCAGTCGTGTAGAAAGCCTCTTCAACACCATCCCCATGGTGAATATCAATATCCACATACAAAACACGCTGCAAAGTTAACAGACAACAAATCAGTAAGGAACGTAGACAGAGAAAAGGATAGATACTATGAGTCATAGTTGGCTGTGTTGATTAGTTATCTCAAAATCTAACATTAAATGTCATCGACATAACATGTGAAACATTACTAATGTCTTTGATTCGATCATTAGAACAAAAAGGTTACATTTGAGACTTCAAACAAAACTGAAAAAGATGTATTCTCCCTAATACATGACACACAGACCATTCTAATCGCGATGATTAGCATGATTGTCAGTATTGCCACCATGCTCAACATCATGCCTAAGGAACGAGAAGTTAGCAAACTAAATCAATTAACCAAATAGAGAAAACTCCATCTCTGATGTTTATTAATCTATCAAATAGGAAGCCACTAACGATTAAAAAAGATAACAGCTACATAGCCTTCTTCTTCTGTAATTAACATAAACAAAATCACAAGCAATTATTTGCAGGACTCATAATCAAGCCAATGAACACAGGCCATATGATAAAGCATTTAAATGAACAGATGCTAATTAAGCAAACCTCGTGCTGTTTAAGAAGCTCCAATATGGCAAGCACAATGTCATTGACATAGCAAAATCCAGAAGCCTCGCACTTCTTAGCATGATGCAGCCCACCCGCCCAGTTGATAGCAATATCACAGAGGCCGTGATTCAACTTCACAGCACCTCCAACGGAGCCTCCGGCATAAGTTTGACAGAAAGAGTAAAGGCCATCGAACACGGGACAATCCTCGCCGACATTGAACCTCTTGAGCTGCCTCAGCTGATCCTGCTGCGTCTCCGGGGATATACTCCTAAGAAACGAGACATAATCGTCGGCATGGAAGCGGCAAAGATCCCTATCTCTAGCGGGGATGGGCTTGAGGACCTGCATATGCTGAAGCAAGCCATAGTGCGCCAACAGGGCGTGAGTCATGCGGATTCTATGCGGCTTCATCGGATGCCCTTGGCCATAGTAGTAATTGCCAACTTCAGGGTCATAGAAGTAGCATATCTTTCGCTTCACCCCATCAGGCCCAGATGGGAGAGAATTCCCTCCAGTATCCATTCCTCGTCACTTCTGTTTTTTCCCCAGTAAACCCTAGTCAGATGCAACACTCTCGAAAGAACAGGGAACGGAAACTCGACAAATTGCTCAAATCAGATGCGACACGCTAGAAAACACAGCCACGTTCAAATGTACAATACCCCGACACAACGACAACACGCTAAGGCTACAGATTCAACTACCCAGTTCGTAAAACTCTAGAAAACAACGATAAAAGTTGACAAAAAACGAAAAAAACGAAAAAGAAGAGTCGAGAGGATGCGCAAAACAACGAGCTTGATGTGAAGATCAAGAGAAACGCGAGGTTATGAAGCAAAAACCAGTGAGGCGGCGAAGCTCCATACTTACTTCGGATTTCGGATTTTGGATTTTGGTTTCTCCCAAGTAATGATTTTTGAAGCTTTCACGGACTCTCTCTCTCTCTCGGTGTTTTACTCCAAAGGCGAAGCGATACAAGAACGAACACCAGCACGATGGTGAATCAAACTGCGCGTGCGTCTGTTAACCAGTCGTATCAAATTGGCCTTTTTATGTTCACAAGACGCGACTGAACGAAGAACTCCTGGATTAAGAATCTTGTTTTATATTTTCTAAAATCTTAGGATTTGCTTTCTATAATAACAATAATTAGAGTTAATATCACGAAAAAATTCAAACTGATAATCGGCGATAAATTTTTCTTAAACTAATTTTTGATCACCAAAAATCCCAAACTGGTACACCAGTAATAAATTTGAGATTTTTCGTGAAACCAATTTAATGGAAACTAACAAATGGTAAATTTATCATAAATGTATCAGTTTGGATTTTTTTGTGGTCAAAAAATTAATTTGAGGTAAATTTGTCACATGTATACTGGTGTTTAAAAATTAGTTTGAGATAAATTTATTACGGATGTACTAATTTGAGGTTTTTCATGTATTAACCCTAATTTTCATTATTATCTATGTTGGCCATTTCGATTTTGCATTTGGATTTCTCTATTTTCTCGTCGGATTTTCGAGATGAACTTTAAGAACCCATAGTTGGACCAACCGCATTAAAAAGTGATGGGCCAAACCAGTTGGGTCCGAAGGCCCAACCAAACTCCGATGTTTGGCGTTTTCTATTGGGGTGTGGTTCACACTTTTCATCGACAGGAAGGCACATGGGTTTCGAGCAGCCAAAGGACTGTTATAGTTTGAGCCTATATTGTTTCATTGGTAGTTTGGGTTTGGGCTCATGAATAGCTACTACTATATATACAAAGTGTCAAAAAGGTCCTAAATCTATTGCGTTGGTACCAATTCAATCATAAACTTTTTATTGGTACCAATTCAGTGCAAAACCTTTTGCATTTGTGCCGATTCAGTCTTAAACCTTTTATTAGTGCCAATTCAGTTTTAAACTTTTTGCATTTGTGCCGATTGCGTCGTAAACCTTTTGCATTTGTGTCAATTGAGTCAATCCTGTCAATTTTGACTGGAAATCGCTGGCGTGGACGACGGCGATGCCACCTAAGACGACCGACGCTGACATGGCCATTATTTAATAATATTGTTTTTAGACAAAAATATTTTTTAGTTATTTTTTTTTTCTGATATTTAGGGTTTGGCCGGCGAGGGCCGCCTCGCCCAGGGCCTTCGCGGCCTCCCGCGCAGCCAGCCAGCCCTCGTCGGCCAAACCCTAAATTTCAAAAAAAAAGAAAAAAAAAACTAAAAATTATTTTTTTAAATAAAAAATATCATTAAATATTGGCCAAGTTAGTGTCGGCCGTCCTACATGGCATTACTATCGTCTACGTCAGCGATTTCCTGCCAAAATTGGATGGATTGACTCAATTGACACAAATGCAAAAGGTTTAGGACTCAATTGACACAAATGCAAAAAATTTATGACAAATTAGCACAAATAAAAGGTTTAGGACTGAATCAACACCAATGCAATAGGTTTATGACTTTTTGGACACTTTTCCCTTCTTTTTCGCTTGTAATTGAATGATGTGACGAGAGATGCGATGTACTAATTATAGTGGAATTCTCTGCTGGACGTAGCCCTAGTTTGGATAAAACTTTGTGTCTCGATTTCTTTTTCTCGCTTTTTACGCTTTACTTCGTTTGCGATTTGTACGCCGAATCCTAACATTTTCAAGTCGGCATTCCACGTCACATATGGATTAGTCGCGGGGGGGGGGAATGCTAGACTTACTAAAATTGGCTCATTGGATGATGTGTTGGATAGTTATTACCGGTTCGTGAATATGACTCACTCGTTTAAAGGGCCACTTGCAGTTTAATGCTTCACTTAAATCGGTAAGTTAAAAATGCTCTGTTGGTAAGCAATTTGTCTTTTGCTTTATTTCCCCCACTCACCAAAGGAATGTAACGAATGTAGCTTCAAATTACTATCAAGCTACTTATATTTGCCTTGAAACAACAAGAAGAAGCAACTTTCATTAGGTACATTACCGGAATAAAGATTTCTTCATACATTCACCGTTGGATGGATGACACGTGGATAAGTTTGGCTAAACAGCTATTTTCAAGTCAGCACAGACATGTCCAGCTATTGGTCCGTGAATATGACCCACCTGTTTAAAGGGTCACTCACGATCTGACGCATCACTTAAATCAGTCCTAACAAGTTAAAGATGCTCTTTTTGATAAGCAAAGTTTATCTTTTGGTTTACTTCCCCAACCCACCAAAGGGGGTGCAACGAATGCAATTTCAAATTACTATATCTAGCTCCTCCAACTTTGCTTATCAGGTGCATTATAGCATAAAAGGTTATATATATGTGTGTGTGCGCACTATTAGATGGATGATAAGTGAATGAATTCGATTACATAACTTTTTCTAAGTACACGAGCTACGATGAATTTGTCTGAAATCCTTATAATGGCTCTTATGATAATCCATGCATTAATTCCAGCAATAGGTTTTTAACTTGTTGACGTGCAGGATTGCAAAATCTTTTTTGTAGGGCGTGTCTCAACATCATAAAATGCTGGGAAAATTTCAAATAAAAGCATGAAATATCATCATTTTCTCAAATAAAGGTCTGAAGTGGATTTTGTTTCAAATAAAGGCCTGAAGTGCCCTCTTTGTTTCAAAGAAAGGCATGATCAAGGATATTCTCGTCATTTGCTTTTTTCTTTTCTTTTTACCCCTCCCTCCCTCGGCCATCGCCGGCTCGCCTGAGGCTGGCGATGGCCAGGGTAGGGGAGAGGAAAAAGAAAAAAGAAAAAGAAAAAAGAAAAAAAAGGAAAAAAAAATTGAAAAAAATGACGAAAATGCCTTTGGTCAGGCCCCTTTTTGAAACAAAAAGGGCACTTCGGGTCTTTATTTGAAATAAGATTTACTTCGGATCTTTATTTGAGAAAATGAGGGCACTTCATGCCTTTATTTGTAATTTTTCCTAAAATGCTCACCAATTGATGAACATACTAAAGTCATTTTCCTAAAACACGATTCCTTTTTTGTCATCCACTAAGACCGTTTCATAAAAATTTGTGAATTAAGTGACGGGATGAATTGTGAATGATTATTTAAATAAATTCGGGCATATATCACATTTTAAAAGAGTTTCTCACGTGGCTAAATATATATATGAATTTTGCTTTCCAATAACACGGAAGCTAACGAATCTTGCGATTCATCCCTAAAATTTTTAATTTGGCCAATTTAGTCTTAAATATTTTGACAATTTGCTAATGTAGTCCTGTCCGTCCTGCTAATTTTGGCTGAAAATCGCTAACATGGATGCTAATCATCCTACGTGATAGGTCCTATGTGGCATAGCCGACGCTGACGTGGACTTTTGTAATTTTTTATTATTTTTATTCTTTTCGTTTTTCGTTTTTCTTTTTCCAATAATACGGAAGCTCACGAATCTTGCAATTCATCTCTAAACTTTTTAATTTGGCCAATTTAGTCCTAAAACATTTTGATAATTTGCCAATGTAGTCCATCCGGCTAATTTTGGCCGCAAATCGCTTTCATGAGAGTCGCTCGTCCTACATGACTTGTACCTATATGGCATGGCCGACGCTGACGTAGATAATTTTTTGTAATTATTTATTTATTTTTATTTATTGTTATTTTTTCTTTTCTATTATTTTTTTCCAATAATACAGAAGCTAAGGAATCTTGCAATTCATCCATAAACCTTTCAATTTGGCAAATTTAGTCCTAAAGATTTTGATAATTTGCCAATGTAATCCATCTAGCTAATTTTGACCGAAAATCGCTAACATGGATGTCAGTCATCCTACGTGACATGGTCTTATGTGGCATGGCCGATGCTGATGTGGACAATTTTTATAATTATAATTTTTTTTCTTTTTTCTATTATTTTTTCCTTCTTCCTCCATAGGTCACCGGGCCTCCTCGATGGCCGGCGATCGGCCACAGTTGACTTTCACCCTCACAGGGGCGAAGTCACTGGCAGGGGTCTACCTCGCTCGCACAAATGCAAGGTCGCCATAGGCCAGCGAGGTCACCCTCGCTAGATCCCAACGAGGGTGAGCCTCATTAGAGGTCGACTATCGCCTGTGGTTGGCCGTCGGCCATCGCGAAGTTCGTCGACCTACGGAGGAAGAAGGGGAAAAGAAAACAAAAAAAATTCAAAAAATAAAAAAAATATCTTAAAAATTCATTATCAGTCATGCCACTTCGGATGATCGTTTAGGACTAAATTGGCCAAATTAAAACTGAACCGGCACAAGTACAATAGGTTTACAAACAATCAGTCGCTTAAGCACTTCCCAGGACTAGATTACACCCAAAAACAAAATATTATATCTAGAAGATTTACTCAGAAAAACTCATCGATAGAAAACCCTTCATCTTGTTTTCCTTTTACTTTTTTGTCCAAATTGTTTGCTTTATTATGTAATAATAGAAAGAAAAAAAGAAAAAGTGCATTCTATTTTTATATGTGATTTTTCGATTCAAATTGGGAAACCTACTCAAATTAGGAATCCAACTCCAACAACAATTGGTTGTCGATAAACCAAAAGTCCAATCAAAACTTTCCTAATTTAAATCACTCGGCCGAGCCTCAGATCTGGATTCTTTCGCAGGCTCAAAATCGAGATATAATTTAATAATTTTTGTAGATCAGTCCGTACAGGCCATGGTAATGATCATTCAGATGACTCTGTAATCTCGACTAGCTCAAGTTCTCAACTCGTCTCCCATTACCATGTTCAGTTTTGCACGGTGATCATGTTCGTCTACGCTCAGCATTCGATCGGCGACTATAGATGATGCACGTCGTGGATCATTGGCCAGCTCTGATATGATGCAAGGTTAATGCTTTATACCAAAAAGCTGCTTACCCATGGGAAACTTAGTATCCTGAATGATTTCGCCGGGGTAGCTAACTGAGCTATGAGACTGGAATAGGTTCATCACTTTCGAATGATTCACCTAAATCAAGAACGACAGCTTGGTCTGGTGACATTCTTGCTTACAAAATATCCACAAGTTCTTGAATACAAACAATGATTCTCCTAAACAAACTCTAAATCTTGCTTTCGGCTCTAGAGAGTTTCCATTTTCTTTCTTGGGTGAGTTCAGAAATATGCATAGCTCACGAGCATTAGATGACTTACCTTCTCTGCACTTGACAATTTCTTAAGAACCCGCGAAGTGACGCTGTTCTTGGTATATAATGTTTGTCGAATGACAGGCTATGGTACAACTTTCTGCAGAACCTAGAAACATTGTGTGCGAGCGAAAAACAAGAACATGGATTCTGATTATAAAGGCAAAGTCTGTGTTACAGGAGCTGCTGGTTATCTTGCTTCTTGGTTGACCAAGAGGCTCCTCTCATCTGGTTATCATGTCGTTGGAACAGTCAGAGACCCCGGTCTGTGTACTTGCAGCGCAAGTCATCATTGCATGGCCGTTGTGCAATGTCATTTGCTTCGAATTCCCTTGAAGAAGCGTCTAATTTGACTAATAGGACGTTATAACTATAATGCTTCATTGGCAGGGAATGAGAAGAAAGTGGCGCACTTGTGGAAGCTGGAGGGAGCGAAAGAGAGACTCCGGCTGGTGAAGGCGGATTTGATGAAAGACGGAAGCTTCGACGACGCGATTATGGGATGCGCGGGCGTGTTCCACACCGCCTCCCCTGTGCTGAAACCTTCTAGAGATCCAAAGGCAAGTTGTTATCACAGCCCACTTTGAGCCTGTCACCTTTTCTAGCTTCAGATCGTAGCATGCCCGAGTCATTTTCCGTCACCTCGGGAAAAGGCCAACTGAATTGTGGGGTAGAAGAAGATGGCAAAACAGATTGATGAGATTTTAGTGCTAGACATAGTCTGAAACTGTCCTATGAAGCGCGGAAAACAGTAGGTTTGGTTGACTCAAATTCATATCATCTGCTCAATTTTCGTTACAGGCAGAGATCCTGGAACCGGCCATCGAGGGTACTTTGAACGTGCTACGCTCGTGCAAGAAAAACCCAAACCTAAGGCGTGTTGTTCTCACCTCGTCTTCTTCGACAGTGCGGGCTAGAGATGATTTCGACCCAAACGTGCCGTTGGACGAGTCAACTTGGAGCTCCATAGAACTTTGTGAAAGACTGCAGGTAATGCACTATAGAATCACTACACTTTTGTGGGACATTCGGCTCTCGGAGAGGTCTCAAAAACTCTCTTTTTCGCTCATTATGTCGCTCGACAATGTCCATTATGACATGTTATCTGGCTAATATAAATGCGGTGCGCTTCGTGTTTTCGGGAAGATATGGTACGTTCTATCGAAAACCTTAGCCGAGAAGGCAGCTTGGGAATTCTGCAACGAGAACAAGATCGACCTCATCACGGTGCTTCCGGCATTTCTCATCGGACCCAGTTTGCCGTCCGATTTGTGCTCCACTGCATCCGATGTCCTCGGATTACTTAAAGGTGCCGTTTTTCGCTCTCTAATTGACTATTCACTCAACCAATTTATCAACTCCTGGTTGTGATTTCAGCTGTTCTATGTTTAACATGAGTTTATTCTGCTGATGCAAAGCAGGAGAAACGGAAAAGTTCCAATGGCACGGGAGGATGGGGTACGTCCACATCGACGACGTTGCGCGCTGCCATATTCTCGTTTACGAGGAAAGAAGCGCTCGCGGGCGCTACATTTGTAGTGCGGTCGTCATGGACAACAACGAATTGGTGTCGTTCTTATCGTCGCGCTATCCATCTCTACCCGTGCCAAGAAGGTTGGTAAACTGACAACCCGAAAAAGATTACCGGTTCAATCAATTGGTTGTTTGAATGCTATGCTCTTGATATTGGGCATAGCCAAGACATTCTTGAATGCTGGCTAGCAGTTGCAAGAGACATTTTAAAGTGTTCAAGGATCATTTCATTGCCTCTCCCACCTAATCAATCCTAGAATATCATGTGCTGTAAATTTCAATGTGAGCATTCCAAAAGCAAATGTTTTGTCGAGATTTCGTGCTATCCGGGTCCAAAACAAACATAGGTACAAGAACCTCAGCAAAACAGGAGACACAACACATGAAAGGGTCAAGAATGCATAATACTATCATCATTCAGCGTCATTGTCGTTGGCCTGTTGCCCTCCTTTTACTTCCTTTTTTTGTAATTTAGCCCTGTTAGCTGCGAAAACCCTGATTATATGATGATGCATGACCATTACTGACGTGATTTTATCGCAGCAATCAGTTTATACATGTGTATGGTTTGGTTGCTAATTTTTGGCAGCTCCTTTTTAACAGGTTTGAGCCTTTGGATAGGCCGTACTATGAGTACAACACGTCGAAGCTGAAGAGCTTAGGGTTCGAGTTCAAGTCGGCCGAAGAGATGTTTGATGACTGTCTTGCTTCACTTGTGGAGCAAGGCCATCTCAAACCAGTGCAGTCCAGCTCTAGTTGAGATTGTGTCTTTGCCCCACAGTTGGCTAGTTCAATGCTCCTCCATGCATCCATTGTCTTTCACCAGTTGATAATGCTGTGACACATTTGATCACACCAATCGTTTCTGCAAGAAGAAGAAATCTATCTGTTTCACTCATTATGCCAACGGAAATGTCAATTACAAACTGTCTTTCAGTCTATGGCCGCGTCCAAACTCGACAGTTCTGAATACCTCGCAGCTAACCGGGTTGAATTACTTGAATGCTCCAAGAATTTCGAACACCCGTTGCTTGTCTTTAGAGTGAGTAAAAGATGGTTCAAACCATTAATCACAAACCAATGTTTTTGCCGCTCAATTTGATGCCAGAGGATTCCTTTTCTGCTAGGAAAGCAATTCACAACCCTAGCATTACTTTTCCTTGAACCAAAATCAAACGGCAAAACTGAATTGTGTCGCGTATTCTTTTTCAGATTATATAGTAGCTTAGATTCGCATTTTGGATTTGTATGCGATTTGTTGCAACTTAGTGGCCTAATTCTTTATCAAATCAGTGAACTATCTAAAGCTAATTCCATTCCAGCTTTCAGTCTGTGAGGTCACAAAACCAGCAAGAGGAAACAAGGGGGGGAAGTGTCTGGCTCGATTTAGAAAGCCCCGAACCGCAAAACCGATTCAGCTCAGTCTACTTCCAAATTATATCTTCAAACTGTATTGCCGCGCGGTTTGGTACTCAGACGAAACCAAACCAAACCAAACCGCGCCATGCTCACATCAACCCTTGCTTCAAAACAGCTTTTGCCTTAATTATTTCTACATGAGAAATTATTTCACCACCCTCCCCCTCTTTTCCCCATAGAGAGCCCGCAGGTAAAATGATTGCCACAGAGCAACGAGCCCTCCCTCCTCTTCAATGTGAAGATATGCAGATGGTTTCAGGAGGGCCCTCCAGATCCTTGAGTGGTCACGTACTCCCCACGTAAAGACGTCTTCGCTGAAAGCCTCAAGCTTTGGACTCACATCCACAAGAACAGCCAAATAGCCCCTTGTGGCTGCAACCGATGCCACGTGCTTTATGTGCTCTCTTATGCTTGGTGATGTCCGAATGTCCTTTTACATGAGGATGAAATTTTTTCCTGGGGGCCACAACACAATGGAATTTAGTCTTAGGATCTATCATCGTCCTCCGACCAAGGATTTCGACCTTCTTTCCCTTTAACCACACACTGGCTGCAATTATTGTACCTTCGACGACGATGAATGCTAGGCACAATGCATACACATGGAAGGAAAGATCTCCTACAGCTATGCGTCGGTTTATCTTGAAATCAATCGCCACAGGCACGAGAATATATATCTCCGGCCCATCCAAGAGGCAAACTGGCCTAGAGGGGAACACGAGACTCGGTGTTTGAAACTCGGGATATCTCAGATAGGTGAACTTGTTAGGTAAAGGAAATCACCAAGCAAGAAAAAGAAAGTCCAACTATACCTGGCCATGCAGAGAAGTCCGTCTTGATGGCTGAGGACTAGAATTCAATGCACAGCTCGATCATCGTCTCATTCAATTCTTGAAACCATGCGCCCCTGTATCATCCAACACCACACACCAGTAGTAAAGTAGGATGTGTAACCTGATACTGACTTTCTCTAGCCGAGTTCATGAGGTCATGCTGTTCTAAATTCCCCTGTTCCTGACTTCAACTACGACATACGCGCAAGCAAAAGGACGTGGAAGTTAACAGGACCGTGCGACAATGTTGCGGTCCCGAGAGGATTTACGTTTCCCTACTCATTACACACACACGCACCCGCGGACTCTCAGACAAGTCTCCTCCACAAAAGGACCAAAACAAATTTAAAGTGATAGCGAAATCTATCCTCAAACCATCCCATATCAATCTTTTCTGGCCTCATAATCTCTCTTCTATGTTTGCTTCGGACACGCTTCGAGATTTCTCATTTTCTTTTCCCCAAAAACGTGACATTCAGGAGGAAAACAGGGAGAAAAATGCTAAGTCGACGCTACTTTACCCAAAAAAAAAAAAAAGGCTAAGTCGACACTGATTGGATGGATTATAAAGAACCAATGGCTCCGGCGCATCGGTACGCACGGATACATCTGAATTAAATGGATATAGAATGAGTACAGCATATAATTCTTTTCTTTTTTCTTCTTGTTGGGTATGAAAGAACAGTTGGGGACTCATATTAATTCTGAAATCTGAACGTTCTCTCTTCCCACCTCTTCTACTCTCTTTACAGCACATTCCCCTAATGAAGAAATCTAGAGAATTTGTATGTTTTGGGCATTCTTTTGAGAGATGACTTCTTACCAGAAACATTGTAGGCCAGAGACTGAAGACAGAGAGCTAGGACTTGCAGAGCTTGTCATCAGGAAGAACCAGCAAGACTTGACTGGGAACTTCGAAGGAGCTGCTGCTGCTGCCAAATTGATGGCTCCTCCAAATTGAGCCTCGAACAGTGTGTCCCACTGGCTCAGTCTCCATTTAGATAGTACGAAGATCTTAACTGAAACTCAGTTCTTATTCAGGTTGGTTTTTGGTAGCTGAATTAGGCTTTGTAGGTTTTGCTGGCTTTTCAGCTTAGTGTCCTAGTCTGCTTTTGCTTTGAAACTTCACATTCTCTTCTCTAATCTTGTCAAGTCAGCTAACAGCACCAGAAACAGCTATGGATGAATAGGAAGAGGAGCCAATTACCTAAAAGTTCCAACTTTGCATGTAAACAAGCTCAATTTAGAAGAAGAAGAAAACCCAAGTTCCAGAATTATGATTAGCAATCAGCAGCAGCTGAATTCGTGCTTATTTCCTCAAATTAATCTCATCTTGCTTCCAGGATTTCCCGGCAAAAACAGAGTCAGAAGATGGAGAAACCTGCTCCGGAACCAATCGAATCGGGACCTCGCGTCGCCCTCGACGAAATTGAAGAGTCTCCGAGGGTCTTCGTCAACAGAGAGCAAGCCGACAAGTGGATGGCCTTCGAAAAGCATCAGGCCCCCAATCGTCCCCAACTGAGCTCGGACCTTAGCCCTCAGAATCTCGCAACGGCCTCCAACGGCGGGTCGGACTCCCAAGCCGGGCGAGGCGCAACCCTGACCGAAGCGTCCATCGCGGAGAGGACGGCGGAGTGGGGGCTGTACGTGAAGCTGGAGGGAGGGGAGGGGAGCTTCAACGCGCCCGGTTTCGAGATCAGGGCTTCTGGCGACGGCGGCGAGCGGAGCAAGAATTCGTCGGAGAGGTTCGCGGTGGAGTCGACGAGGACGTCGGAGGACTTTAACTACGGGTCGGAGGAGCTGCCGAGGGTGTCGCAGGATTTGAAGAACGCGTTGGCGTCGCTGCAGCAGACGTTCGTGGTGTCGGACACGACGAAGCCGGAGTGCCCGATCTTGTACGCTAGCAGTGGCTTCTTCACCATGACCGGCTACTCCACCAAGGAGGTCATTGGGAGGAACTGGTGAGTCGAGAACTGAGTTGACCGAGTCCCCTCGTCTCGTCCTATATGGGTCGCATTTTCTTTTAGTCCAATATTTGGACCTGTCATTCCACATTTTAACAGTCAAGTCCGTTAAGTTAGTTAATTAGGCCGATGCTGCTGCTGACACATTAACGGTCGATAGGATGTCAGCAATTTGAGAAATTTGCGGAAGAATCGAACGAATCTAACTTGATTCTAAATAATGGTGAACTCGAACCAACACTTGTGTTCCGACTCGGTTCGGGGAAAAGTTCGATTAAGATCCTTCGAACAATGCCATGATTGCTGAACACGAGCACGGCATGAATTGCCACAATCTAACACCAAATCAAAGAGCATCTGAAATGGAAGTAGGAGACGAAGAGAGTGATCTCAGCCGCACAGGTGTCTTCTTCTGTAGACCAGCTGCATGCTGATTGCCGCCTTTTAAGCATGAGTGGACTACCGTTCATAAAAGTTTCACGACGAACTAAAGATGGAAGGATCTGTGTGTTTTTCTTTCCAGCCGATTTCTTCAAGGACCGGAGACGGACCAGAACGAAGTGGCCAAGATAAGGAACGCCGTGAAAACCGGGAAAAGCTACTGTGGGAGGCTTCTGAACTACAAGAAGGATGGAACTCCCTTTTGGAACCTCCTCACTCTCAACCCCATCAAAGATGACAAAGGAAACACCATCAAGTTCATCGGGTCGGTCTTTTATTCCTTTCGACTCCTCGTCTTGTAACACACATTTTTTGTCGTACCAGTCTTCCATGTGCATGAAGCATGTGAATATCCAATCTAAGATGAGGGCAGATATATGCAATTTTATCATGTTGTCTGTATTTATCCTACTACAGGTTCTTGTAGTTTCATCTTGACAATCCTACCTCCTTGTGATTCTCAGAGAAAGATTGACCATAGGTTGTTGGAGACGTTTTCACCTTTTATCTCTGCGACTATGCGACTTGACTTGCTGCTGCAACATGACCTTCTTGCACAATTTATAAGCATATCATGTCATGTGAAAGTAACAAGTGATGGAGAAGGAAATATTTGGAATGGTTCCATGCTTGGAAACCATGGATCTAGAGCATCAAGTTCACGAATGCATCGAGTCAACAGAAGAGCTCGGGGGTACTTAGCTTGGTGGTTCAATAAAAGACGTTTACGAGAGTGTGGAAAAGAATGAGATTGCGATGTTTCTTTTACAAGTTTCATAGCACACATCTGTTTCTGCAGATAAATCAGATTCTTTCCATGTTACACTGTCTTCGCTAATGTTCAGTTCCTTGCAGAATGCAAGTTGAGGTCAGCAAGTACACAGAGGGTGTTGTCGATAAAGCTTTGCGGCCAAATGGATTGCCTCAGTCCTTAATCCGCTATGATGGTAAGTGTGAAGTGCAACTTGACGCTGCATCCTGCTTGGACATTGTTTTCACTTCTAATATTCGAATCATTTATGTGACAGCTCGTCAGAAGGGAGAGGCTTTAGAATCCATCACAGAGGTTGTCCAAACAGTGAAGCATCCACGATCTCATATTCAGTCTAGAAGTTACGATGTTAAGAATGAAGAACTGGAAAGATTTAGCCTCGACACCTTCCTGCCGAAGTACACAGATACCGAAAAACTGAGCACCCCTGGTAGACAAACTCCTCTAATAGATCGCGCTAGTAGTTTGCCGCGTACCAGTTCCATTCAAGAAGCGGAAAAGAAATCTCGAAAATCAGGACGTCTCTCCTTGGTGGGGTGAGTTTTTACATTTAAGCACTCTATGCGTGCACGGGCGGTTCTCTCTTTTCCATTTAATAAGCTAATGATCATGTCAAACATGTGATCTCTTTGATACTCTCAAAATTGTCGTTGTCCTTCCTAGTCAATTAGTGTATCCAGTTCAACCAAAAAAAAAATAAAAAAATAGTGTATCCAGCACCAGCAGTTGGTATGTGAGAAAACATTAGAAACCATGTATATGTACTATTACTCCATCAACTCTAGGAAAAAATGTGCTTGGAACTTTGTCGGTAATTTGAAGAAAGGAAAGCAATGCTTCCAAGAAAGTGGGACACTCCTATCCTACTAATCCCTATTTTTCTCTCACGAACCTCACTTTAATCAATTGCGCAAGCCTTATAGCTAACATTTTGCTGAGAGGTTCTACTGATTCTAGGCTCAAAGGGAGGTCTCCAAGCATTGGAAGGAAGCAAGAGCTACAACAAAGTATTGAACCTGAAGTTTTGGTGACAAAAGATTTGGAAACCAGAGACAGTTGGGACCGCAATGGTAGAGAGAGGGATATACGCCAAGGAATAGACCTTGCAACCACATTGGAGCGCATAGAAAAGAACTTTGTGATTACAGATCCCAGACTACCAGATAATCCAATTGTAAGTTTAGTCGTCGTCCTTGGGATCCTTTGGTTCCTTGCTGCGATTTGAAATTATAACATTGAGAAAGAACAAGTTGCTGTACACATATTAGATGTTTAACTTTCATCCATTTTCCTCTAGGAAATTTCGATGATTGTCTAGAATTTTGTATGTATGGTTTTAGGTGAAATATAGATAGAGAGCATACGACAATTGATAAATTCGAGATATGGAAAAGCAACGTACTCCTACAATCTATCATAGACTTACAAGTATTACCTGCACTTGTACCAAAAACTGTATCTGAGAGATTTGGTACTGAAAACGTTGCAATAACTCTAATACACACACCTAGCTACAATGAACTCAATACCTCAACAATCATTGTAACTTTGGTGGTTAGAGATGTCTTACAGATCCCTGTGCAGGATAAGATATCCGTTCATGTGAAAAATAAGTGGTATGGATGGCTTTCCAGTTTCTATTTTGTGAATCTTCTGATGCCATTTGTGCTTTGAGCTGATGACATCTACAGACTTATTTGGGTCCTATCTGTGCAGATATTTGCTTCTGACAGCTTCCTTGAATTGACTGAATATACCCGTGAGGAAATTTTGGGAAGAAATTGTAGGTGAGAATTTTCGTGCTTGGTATTAGGATCTGTAACCATCTTTCACAATGGTGGCCCATATCCATACTATAATTAACCCATCCTACTTGTCATTTACTCTAATTCAAGGTCCATATGTCTTTTAACCCGAAGGATCATTTAGTATTCAGATTGGTCACAATATTGCAAATGCCAGTGAAAAATTTCTTTTCTGAACATAGTACACTGCTGCAAATAATAGAGATCGAAAGTGAAATGAGAAGATGTCCTAAGGATCCAAGAGAGTGCTTCTTCCATATAGTGAATCGATTTGGAGGAGTAACTTCCAGTAACACTTCCCGTGTCCCATTTCTTTGACACCTCAGAACTCAACTACTATAGTGTAGAGGTAGATGATCTCCTTTTTTGAATTCTTACCCTTCCAAGATTAGTTGCTAATATTATTGCCTGGGCACTTCAGTTCTTCAGATATTTTCTAGTCTACATGACACTGCACCAGTAGAATCTTGCAATAAAAAATTGTTATAGTGTTTCGTAAAAATAGGAAAATATGATATTAGCAACATAATATGAATGTAAACAAGTGACACCAATAATATATTCCATGAAGTTAAAGTATGAATAATCCTGATATATTGAAACATTTCCTGATGGAATGCTGCTATTCTTAACCTCATAAGTTAATATTCTATCTTTAACTCTGTTAATGCTTCACTAAATCTAACTTCTAAGGGTACAGGTTTCTTCAAGGTCCTGAAACAGATCAGTCAATTGTCTCCAAGATTAGAGACGCTATAAGGGAACAAAGAGAGATCACTGTTCAGTTGATCAACTATACTAAGAGCGGTGAGTAAGATGTTCGGTCGGTGCTGCTTTACAATGAATTTGGTGGTGCATTACCTCAACCTTGATTCCCCTTGATTAAACCAACACATCATGAATGTTACGCCCATTTGAGATTACAATTCAGTTGAATACCGTACCTTCTAATTCTTTCATTAGCGTCACTCAAAAATATAACCAGTTCACATTTTTGCAGGGAAGAAATTTTGGAACCTGTTTCACTTGCAACCTATGCGTGACCAGAAGGTGGCTCTTTTTTCTTGCTTTAGATAATCATTGAAACAATTCATGAATCAGCTTTCTCAGCAAGAATATTTCTCTCATTTTTCGTGAAATGTTCCTATGATCTGTTAGGGTGAGCTTCAATACTTCATTGGTGTTCAACTAGATGGAAGTGATCATGTGGAACCCCTTAGGAACCGTCTTTCGGAAAGGACAGAGCTACAAAGTACAAAACTGGTGAGAGTTCACGCTGATCAATGATTTGTGTACAGAGAATCGAGAAAAAACTGGTTTAAGCCTGTCTAGTATTTCCAGGCATTAGCATAGATGACATATCGGCACTTGTATTCCACTATGGTCAATGTGATTTATATCTGTTTTACCAGGTCAAAGCTACAGCTGAAAATGTTGATGAAGCTGTCCGTGAGCTTCCTGATGCCAATTTGGTAAGGTATTTCTTTTTTCCATGACTAGGCTTTACTTTAATGCCTTCAAATAAAAAAAAAACTAATCCGCTGATTTCCATCTCTCCGAAAGATACATTCAAGTCTTGTAGTGCTCTGGGTTACCTTTCAGGAAAAAAAAAATAGCATCAAATCAAGCCCTGCGATGAGAATTGTTTCTTTTACTCATTATTGACCATGCTAATTGTTCCATAGTCTTATATTTCCTGTCTGTGCATCTATCTGCACAACTAGCAAGAACTGTCTTGGTGCTACAAAATATATAGCCCTTACCACACACCTTTAGTAGTTCTGTTTTAGAAAGCACATCAGGTTCTACTGCATACAGGACTCATCTATTACGATAAATATGATAGCATCAATTTTCAGAAGCTTAAAGTATTAACACTTACATTTTCATTTCCAGTTTTAGACTTTAGCCGTCGCATCTCATACGTCATTGGGAGATGAGAAACTGCTACTTTTCTTGCAAGTTATTTGGAATGTAGCTGATGCAATTTAAATGATTCCATCATTTAGAGGCCAGAAGATTTGTGGGCAATTCATTCTCAACCCGTCTTTCCAAGGCCTCACAAAAGATATAGTCCTTCATGGATAGCAATCCAAAAGGTATGTGTTGGTCAGTTCACATTTTCCTAGCCAGCCGTATGCTATTATGATGCTGTTGGAAGGTTTTGCTTCAAATTATAGGATAATTGTGTATCTATTGTCTGGAAAATTAATACTTTTCATTTACGTATTTGTGTTTCTAGTACACTGATCTAATGTTTTCAGTTTGTCAGATTCTAATTTTCTCGCATATTCACTGCTCTGTTCTCATCTGTACTAATAATATATAATTTGTTGGATATCTGGAACAGATCACAGCACGCGGTGAAAAAATCGGCCTGCGGCATTTTAAGCCCATCAGGCCTTTGGGTTGTGGCGACACTGGGAGGTATGCAGGGTTCCTATGCAAAAACTAGGTTGCAGTCTGTCATTTTTATGTAGACTGTATCCAGTTACACTTACCTATGAGGCTACGACATCCATCCATTGTAATAGTGAGATCATGTATATGTATTTACGTACATAAATTCTCAAAAAGCAAAGAAATAACAGATAGCATTTTGGAACTAAAGAACATCACTAAGTTTGTGATTTTGCTGCAGCGTTCATTTGGTGGAACTGCAAGACACAGGTGAACTGTTTGCTATGAAGGCAATGGAAAAATCAATGATGTTGAATCGTAACAAGGTTTGCATGTGTGAAGGATTCAAAAATTTAATATTGCCAGTTAATTCTCAATAAATTGTTTTATTGCTGTCCTCTTGTAGCACATGATGATTAACAACCACCACAACACCTGATAACTGTGGATCATAACTTTATTATCAGCTCATATGACTTGAATGACAACATAAGAGAAAATGTAATAATCATGCTACAGGTTATCTTTTGTCTTTAGCTGATGATTATTGTCATTGTAATCATCCAACTCTGATTGCTAGTGTGATTCTAAAGGTAAATTTCCAAACTACCGTGCACAGAATCATTTGGAATCGTTCTATTTCCTCAAGTAGCATTGGGTAACGGATGTGTGCATGACTAACAAAAGCCTGCAGACATTAACTTTAACTGATGCATCCGCAATTTGAGCACTTCAGTCTAAAGCTTCAAGGACGTAACACTTGGTTGTTTGTTGCCTGCAGGTTCACCGAGCATGTATTGAAAGAGAAATCATTTCATTACTGGATCATCCTTTTCTTCCAACGCTATATAGTTCCTTTCAGGTCTTACATTTGCTCCTTCAAGACATTTGCCGATTATTGGATGTTCTTCATCCCTGGATACTCCACTGTAACGGCACTGGATATGTGTATGATCAATAGCTGCATTTAAAAGAGAGTTATCACTGGACTTGTCTGGATGGAAATGATACAAAATCATTGCCATAAACTTCAACAGAATGATTCACAAGAATATATGAAAGACAAAAAACAATAGGAGATGTTACTTTTTGATCCTCAGATTTAGTGGACGATACAACTGTATAAGGCGTAATGTATAGGAAAAATCTTTTAGCAATTCAGGATGTTCGGTTCTCACGATTTCAGATTACCTGCATGAGTTGCGTCATGGTTTGTGTTTCAATGAGTCATTCTTCTACAATTGCAGGTGGCAACTCTTTCCCCATAAAGAATTTCATCATGAAATGTAGTAGAAAGGTTTAGGAACGGAAATTATCTAGGAAGTACGAACTTATGCATAAGATGTCTCTTTTGATGCATCAGTTGATCATCTTTCGATTCTGTTTCATTTCCAGACTCCAACACACGTTTGTTTAATCACGGACTTTTGCCCTGGTGGAGAATTGTTTGCTTTGATTGACAAACAGCCAATGAAAATATTTACGGAGGATTCTGCAAGGTACTCTCAGTATTCCATTCTTAGACTCTGTAACTCTTTAACATTTTTGCCATCTTTAGAAGAGTAATTCTTCTTGATACTAGAAATGGTTATGGTTTCATGTTCCAATTTGGTTTAGCATCCTGCAATTTATGATTATATTTATCTGCCCTCGTGGATTGATGCAAATCTGGGCTGTCTATGAATTAATTGAATAATCTTACCAATTTGACAGTACATCCTTGAATGTCAGATATATTCTTTGATGAACCAGTGCCTCCTAGTTGGTGTTCTTCATTAGTATCGTCATTGTTGGACTGTTCTGGTGGAGAACGAATCGAACCTTTCTAAGCTTTATGTTTGGGCTAGTTAACCTTTGCCGGGAACAACCGCCAGCTACTTATTGTAAACTGTTCTTTGTTTCCAGGTTCTATGCAGCAGAGGTCCTTGTTGGTTTGGAATATCTTCATTGCTTAGGTATGTCAATGAGTTAACAAAAGTTATGAATGCAGAGTCACTGAATCTTCTAGCATATCTTTCAAGTTTTTGTTGCACCAAGCTCATCAATTATGATCTTTCTCCGTGCGCTTTCATGAGAAAACCTTTTATTTGATCCTGCGCTTTCTTGAGAAAACCTTTTATTTGATCCTTTTATATCTGGTGTGTATTGTTCTTTCTGGAGCAGGAATAGTATATCGGGACTTGAAGCCTGAGAACATTTTACTCCAGAAGGATGGGCATGTCGTATTGACTGACTTCGACTTATCCTTCTTGACATCCTGTAAACCCAAAGTAAGTTTCGTATTCCTACCATACAGTCAACTTTTCATGAACATTATTTGGAATTGATAAAGAATGCTCGAACAAGGGACCATAAATGTACTAACTTCTACCATGTTCTACAGATAATACATCGCCCACCTCTCAAAAATAGAAGAAGATCAAGGAGTCAGCCACCACCGATGTTTGTTGCCGAACCAGTAACACAATCCAATTCCTTTGTCGGAACTGAAGAGTACATTGCACCTGTATGATGGATCTCCACGCCTTTTTGGTTTTTAACTTTGTTCAGACTATTGAGTAACTGCATAAGGAGTTCCTTTACACACGGAAAGTCCTGTTAATTGTTGAGCATGCATTGTTTAATCCTCCAATTAAGGCTTCAGTTATACCTGAGCATGGTTGCTCTGACATTCACAAGTTGAACTCGATTTGTCTTTGCAGGAAATTATAACAGGGGCAGGGCATAGCAGCGCTATCGATTGGTGGGCCCTTGGTAAGTACATGAAGTTTGTAGACGACCTCACTTTGTACTCTTCATTTGATAGGTCATGACAGCAGTTGCATCAGTTTCTGATTGACCTACTTGTTTCACACATTCAGGCATCTTATTGTACGAGATGTTGTACGGGCGGACGCCTTTTAGAGGAAAGAACAGGCAGAAGACATTTGCCAACATCTTGCACAAGGATCTAACATTCCCAAGTAGCATTCCAGTATGAACTTCATCTGTATCAGACATTACATGAAAACATACTTCCTTCTGTTGATGGGTTTAGTGTTCTCTCAACGTCGTCCATTCTACTCTTTACCATGTTATGGATTTTCGTCTTTTCTGACCGAAGGATTTTCAATGAAGTCTGACTATGCTTCCTTTGGACTTTCACAGCCATATTCCACCTAAATATGTGAATTACTTGTTATGCTAGGCATTTGTTTTAGCATTCTCCCGGGAGAATCTGATGAACTGAATCCTTATTTCACACTCCAGGTAAGTCTCGCAGCCAGGCAACTCATCTATGCGTTGTTACAGAGAGATCCTGCATCCCGTCTAGGATCAAATAATGGCGCCAGTGAAATCAAGCAACATCCTTTCTTCCGGGAGATCAACTGGCCTCTCGTTCGCTGCATGGTACTTTTCTTTCAGCAGTGAAAGCTCGCCCTCTGTCCTATCTCCAGGAACTAGTCTCTCAGAAAACATATAGAGGCTAAGATGCATCATGAACCTAAGTACGATACCTTTTATGGCCGCTGAATTATGTTCTTTCCCTGCAGTCCCCACCTCCACTAGAAGTGCCTCTTCAGCTAATTGGAAAGGATCCAAAAGCCAAGGATGTACATTGGGAAGATGATGGAGTGCTCGTCTCTTCCATGGATCTGGATATATTTTGAAGGTAAGTCTATTGCCGTTTCTAAGTTCACATCTAAATTTATATCGACTCCAGTGAATTAGACTAGCTTATAACTGCAGTAAATGCAAACACCTGCCTTAGGGAAATGAATGCCTCCTAAACTTCTTTGACAGAATTTGTTGTAGCTCGGCTAATTAGGCTCTCTCTCACTTGTCAATTGGCGATCAATGTACAGGAAAGTGAGTGTATCCAAACATTACTATGTGGAGGATCTCCATTGCACATGCCGCAGTATCACTCTTTCATCCAAAGACAGAGAAACAAAGTATTGAGGCTATTAAGGTCTAGAAGCAGAAGCAGCAACAGCAGCTAAAAGTTCTGTCTCAGAATAGATAGGTTTGGGCAGAATCAGATGGGTGAACAATTGAGTTTGTATAGTGTACAGGTGCTCGCAGACAAATAAAGCCGAAAACCATTGTATTTCTAGGTAACTTCGTCCGACAGAGAGGTTAGGTATAATAATTCGAGTGTAACTTTCCAATAAAGGCTTTTAATGACATCAATTATGTTGAGATATTTTTTATCAGTGACAAATTTGTCAAAGTGTAGCCCAACTTCATTAAAAAGAAACTAGCATTGCCAATCAATATAAGCTGATATGTGTACCCATATAAGAGTTCTCATTGTAGGTAGAATGCTTGCTGTGCATTTAACAGCTACATGAGATGAAACTTTATTCAGTTTGCTTAAGATATGCCGGACGCTCTTTCATATCATGCAGAAATAATGATACATTTGGGAAACTCTGGAATAGCAACCATGGAAGAACACAATTCTGATGAGTGAGAAAAGGCATATTTCCCCATAATGGTATTAATAACACTCTTTTAGGATAAAGATGTAAGGACCCTGGGTCCCACTTGCACGATATTGTCCGCTTTGGACACACAGTCCTCACGATTTTGTTTTCTCCGAAACACCCCAGAAAAAAGACCTCATGCAAGTTAAGGGAAACCCAATTCTTTATAAACTAGCCCAGGACTCCTCCCTAAGCGCCCAGGACTCCCCCCAGGACTCCCCCTAAGCGTCAGCGATGTGGGGGGATGGCGGGGATGTCACATAATCCCCCTCCCTAAGCGCCCAGGACTCCCCCCAGGACTCCCCTAAGCGTCAGCGCATAATCCCCTCTCAAGGGCACAGCGTCCCCGCCCCTCCCTAAGCGCCCAGGACTCCCCCTAAGCGTCAGCGCATAATCCCCCCTCAAGGGCAAAGCGGGGACGCTGTGTACCGCGTACACTAGTGAGCGCCCACTGCGGCCCCACACGCTGTCGAGGGCACAGTGGGCATAATCCCCCTCAAGGGCACAGCGTCCCCGCCCCTCCCTAAGCGCCCAGGACTCCCCCTAAGCGTCAGCGCATAATCCCCCCTCAAGGGCACAGCCTCAAGGGCCCTCAAGGGCACAGTGGGGACGCTGTGTACCGCGTACACTAGTGAGGGCCCTCAAGGGCACAGTGGGGACGCTGTGTACCGCGTACACTAGTGAGCGCCCACTGCGGCCCCACACGCTGTCGAGGGCATAGTGGGGACGCTGTTGAGGGCCCCTCAAGGGCACAGTGGGGACGCTGTGTACCGCGTACACTAGTGAGCGCCCACTGCGGCCCCACACGCTGTCGAGGGAGTGGGCCCCACACGCTGTCGAGGGCATAGTGGGGACGCTGTGCACCGTGGGCGGCCCCACACGCTGTCGAGAGTCGACTCTGATACCAACTGTAAGGACCCTGGGTCTCACGACAGCGTGTGGGTCAGCGTGTGGGGCCGCAGTCTGATACCAACTGTAAGGACCCTGGGTCTCACTTGCACGAGCGCCCACTGCGGCCCCACACGCTGTCGAGAGTCGACTCTGATACCAACTGTAAGGACCCTGGGTCTCACTTGCACGATATTGTCCGCTTTGGACACACAGTCCTCACGGTTTTGTTTTCTCCGGAACACCCCGAAAAAAGGCCTCATGCAAGTTAAGAAGAACCCAATCCTTTATAAACTAGCCCAGTACTCCCCCTAAGCGATGTGGGACGGGGATGTCACAAAAGAAGCCTCTTAATGTCAAAGTGGTTGTCATTGATCAGCCTAAGGAAGTGAGTAATACCCACAGGTACAACCTCGGAATTGTTATCTATTGATAGCAAGAACAAATGATGCCCTCCAATAGTATGTTTTCATTTACCAATAGTCCCTGCAGGAACAACATCCATCCTTAAAGTGGTGAAATCTTTTCCTATCCCTCACAATAATTTCTCTCTTGTATACATTTGAAATAATTTTAAGAGCAGAATGGCAATCACTGCAAGTGCGGAGGTTCTTCACCACCCTGATAGTCTTCCCAGGTGGTGTGCTCATGAGCCCAAAAGCAACGGCGATTCTTTCACTGTGATAGCTGACTGCAGTTTCCTTCTCCTCATCCTCAATATCATGGAGCACTAGAGCTCTATTAGACTCATGGCCATGCTCTTTTAACTTCTTTGCAATCTCATCTAGAAACAAGTTGATTTGTGTGATCTGCAGATGTCTACTGTCCCCAGCCACAAACTCATGCACTATACCATCCACCTCTATTGAACTGCATCCTGGTACTTTGTGAACCCCTCTATCAATCATTACCTTGCGGCATACATTAACCTCATCCCATCGACTTAATGATGCATACAAATTAGATAAATACACGTAATTTCCTCCGTCGCGTGGATCCAAATCGAGCAGATTCTGAACCACATCCTTACTGAGTTCAGTGTCCTTATGAATTTGACAAGCCCTGAGCAAACTTCCCCATACCTGCGCATTAGGTTTCACTGGCATGGTTTTTACAAGTTCAACAGCTTCTTTGAGCAACCCTGCTCGTCCCAATAGGTCAACCATGCAGCCATAGTGTTCAATAGCTGGTGTAACTCGATAAATGTCATACATCTCAGAAAAATATCTTCTGCCTGCAGAAACCAAACCAGAATGACTACACCCACTGAGGAGTCCAACAAAGGTGACCCCATCTGGCTTTAGTCCCTCCTCTTGCATCAGAGCAAATAGATCAACTGCCTTTTCACCATAACCATTTGTGCCCATTCCTGCTATGATCGAGTTCCAACAGAAGATATTTTTCACAGGAAGCCTGTTGAAAACATTACTAGCAGCCTCTATGCTCCCACACTTGCTGTACATATCTATAAGGGCATTACCTAAAACAGCATCAATCTTTAAGTGCTTCCTCCTGATGAAATCATGAATCCATTCACCCATGTCCAGTGCTCCAAGGTGAGCGCAGGCAGATAACAAACTAATCATGGTAACTTCAGTTGGTGTCACGTTCTCGACCCGCATTTCTTGAAATGTGGCTATTGCTTTCCCAAATTCCTTACACTGAACATAACCTGATATCATAGTGTTCCAAGTAACAGAATTCCTGGCAGTTCCCATAGTTACAAATAACTCCTGAGCGGCCAGTAGCTGGTCCGCTTTGATGTACCCGTCAATCATCGCATTCCAAGAGACCACATCTTTGACTGGGTTTGCATCAAACATTGAACGGGCAGCGCCAATATCACCCGACTTGCAATAGCAAGTTATCATAGAGTTCCAAGAAGCCGAGTTCCGCTGCGGCATATTATCGAACAAATCACGAGCCTCCTCCACGCATCCATGCTTGCTAAGCGCAGAAACCATGGCGTTATCAGCCACCACGTCCCTCTGCAGCATTCCCGCAAACATCTTTCTTGCGCACCTCAAATCCCCAACCTTTCCATAGAAGTCAAGCAACCCAGTCTGCAAGATCACATCAAGTTCAAAACCCATCTTAAAAATCTGGCAATGGAACGATTCGCCCAACTGGGCCGCACTGTGAGCCGCACAAGAACGCAGTATCGAAGAAAGCGTCACCTTGCTGGGAAAGACACTATTACGGAGCATCCCATTGTATAAACCCACAAAATCTGGCCAATGACCGGTGTCCAGCGACAACCGAACCGTCGAGTTCCACAAAGATGGAATACGCGTCGGCAGATTGCGCATGAAAAGCAAAGCGTAGTGAGGTTCTTGACAGCGATAGCATGATGAGAGGAACGTGGTCAGGAGAGGAGCAGAGTGGAGGAGACCGCCGGCGAGGATTCGGGCGTGGAGCTGCTCCAGCTGTTTCCGAGTGAAGGACTGTTTTTGAAGTACGAGAGTGAGGTGGTCGGCAAGAGACCATAGATTCTTGGGTGCCGAATACATTCACAAATGGAAGGCGAGAACCATAGCTCGTCTGCCTCTCCTTATCTTTCACAAGGAAGACGGCAATTGCGAAGCCGTTACTTTCCGCCAATGCCTTTTCGGGTGTAGAACGCGAACCTCATGCGACGACGCGATCGAATGATCTTGATGTGTTTGGACGACGCATTCCGTCTGCGCATATAATAATCTCTTCACGTGCCCACCATTTATGTTCGCGACTTAAATGGAGAAGGCAAAAAGGCAACGAGACGCTTTCTGTCTGTGCATCTCCTGTACAAGGTTGCACTTGAGTATACTTCCTTTTTTCCCCAAATCTATTCATCCATGAATTTACTTGTTTGTTTTCTTTTTGTTCGACGATACAACAGTTTTGACAATAGAATGCATTGATAAAGTAATTCGAAATATTAAGCATTCGTGTACTGATCGTGCAAAAGATGAGAAAAAGAGTATTTTCGAATGACCAAAAAAAAAATTATGAGATATTTTATCGTTAATAAAATCATTTTAAAATTTACTCGAAACATCTATTCATTCAATCCATTTAGAAATTCATATGATTATCGTTATACATTGGGAACTCCAAGTTCGCCCTCTCTTGTTTCTTTCTGGGAGATCACACATCTAACACCATTTCACTAAATTAGTCTTTTCAAGTTGGCAGCTGCTTGTACCACATGGAAATAGAAAGATAAATTGAAACCAAGCAGGTGGATCATCTATCACAATATTATGCTACTTTTCGAAAACGGCTACCACTACAGGGAGCAGGCAGATTTGTTCTGCCATGTAGACAAAACAGAAGTCCTATATCACAATGCTTTTCAAAACAGATGTAATTCCATGCCCGCCAAGTCCAGCTCAGGCAGTCCCATCAAGGGAAATCAATCAGAATAAGTTATGCGACTGTTTCTTCCCAAAGATCGCCTCCCAGACCATGGATGAGAATGGAGCCTTCTTCTCCAAGAATTCTCTGACAGCTTTCTCGTTAATTACATATCCCTTCTCCCGGAGCCTGCCGATAACGATTTGAGCTTCTTCAACACCCTTCTCCTTACACACTCCATTCACCAACCCCACGAAAGTAGTCACATTTGGAGAATGACCGGCATCAATCATCTCCTCGCAGAACTCAAGAGCATCCTCTAATCTGTCACATCTGAATAAACCTTGTATTAGCACGCTAAAGCTGAATGCATTTGGAGTAATCCCGTTATTCTGCATCTTCCTGAAAATCCTCTTCGCATCGTCAAACTTTTGGGCCTTGCAGAACCCTTCAACAACAGCTGTGTAAATAACAACTTCTGGTATAGAACCCTTCTCCCGCATCAGACCAAAAAGCTTCATCGCTTCCTGGACCAACCCATCTTTGCAAAGACCATCAAGCATTGCCACTGCATTTGGAATTAGACCCGTCTCCTTCATTTTCTTGAATATCTGATCAGTATCTTCTGGGAGTGGCGGCTGGCCTTCAGTTGCCATTTGGTTAGCATTTGCTTTATTTTCTTCCTGAGATAACTTGGTAGTTGCACTTGCTGCATCTCCCTCAGGCTTATCCCTCTTGTCAAAACTCAGCTTAAATTTTTCCAAGAAACTATCATCGGATTGATCTCTTCTTACTCTTTCTCCTCTAAAATTAGGCCCATTGTTCCCTTCTATGCTTTGAGATTGTTGACCACCTCTCAAAGGTCTATTGGGTATTGGGTCCGGAGGAGGAGCTTGATACCGGTTGTCATTGTTGTAGCCAGGGCTTTGGCTTTGGCTCCGGCTCTGGCTCTGGCTTTGGTTTGATCTTGCATCTTCCCGCCCACTTTCATTGAAACCGAAGGAGCTGCTAAGAAGCCGGAATGTCATGCTGTGCACCTTTATGCTGGTACTCTTCTTGATCCTTTCATGAGTTATATAGGAACCACGGACGACATTGCAGAGTCGACGCCACGGTGCTGCCATGTTAAATTTTACTGTAACAAAGAAATGCTTTTAGGCAGATCTACAGTTTATGGCAAACAGATTCAGCCGAAAATGCTCGAGCTGTGCGTAGCAGCAGGGTCTATCGTATCATGAAACAATTAAACAAGCAAATCATGAACCTTGACATCTAGCTAGTCATTTTGGTTATAATGCATACAGACTACCATTTAACTTCATAAAGAGGTATGCATCATGCGACAAGCGAGGTACAACATAATGCATAGATGAACACCTGTAGACAAAGTTAATTTTCCAAACAACAAAAAAAAAAGCCATCGAACAAAGGTCATCGAGGTGAGTTCCTCAATAGAGCAGGGGGAGATGCATACAAATTAAAGCTGAATGTGATCGCCCCTTCACATTGGCAACCACACCAGTTCAAACATGCTGATACTCTGCTTACTCATTTTCAGGTCAACAAAATCATTCATAGCTAAAGTCATTGCATGGTTTAAAGGAGCTGAACTAAGCACAAACAACGACTAATCAAATGTTGAAGCCAACCGTAGGAGAAGAAATTCTAATAGCACGCCTAGTGTGGCATGACCATAGCCCGTTCCAAATTTGATCAATAGTCTTTCATTATCTCCAGCATCCCATAATTAGAACAGCACCAAACCAACAAACAAACAAAAAGAAATAACCCAGAAGCGATGCCCTTCAGTTGGGAAATAAATCAAACATCTAGAGGGTCACTCAAGAAAGAGAAACCAAAGGTTCCAATTGACCGTAAGAAAGACAGCCTAAATAGAAAGCACACCTTGATGCGGAAAGAGGCCTGAGGCTGGTCGGATTTTAACACATGAATCAAGAACATAAACAAAAATTTATCAGACACCCTGCTGCTAAAGGACGCATCACGATGGAAAAAGAAGAAGAAGAAAAAGATGAAGGGCGAAAGAGAGACCGGAAAGTTAGTTCACTGTATGAATCTATGCCCAGTCATTGCCACAACCAGTGCACCATTCCTGAATCTGCGTTGAAGTTGACAACTTGATCATCCTCAAGCTCTGCGAGTGCCTCTACTTGTTAGCGTAGCTCAATATCAAGAAGACGAGCTTCTTCCTCATTGTGGGCCGATAATTGGGCCACCAATCTGGACCTAAAGGCCCAAATACATTTGTCAGTATTGGTTTCCTGCATTTATGCCCATAAATTTTAAAAAAAAATATTGCAAATTGGTGAAAAATAGGTACTTGACTATGATTATACCATTAACCAATAACTGATTTATCTTCATTAGTAACTTGTGCAATAGGAAAAATACTTATCAATACTTCTATAATGAGAGCACAAGAGGCCTATTTTAAGAATTCCTTGATACATTTTTCTAAACGATTTCTCCCTTCCTCTATTTCATGTCTTCTGATTTCGCAAAAAATTTCGTATCTATTCATTGTATTATTACTGTATATATTCAATTTTTCCGCGTACCAATAAACCAATTCATCTATATAGTCTCTCACACATTAAAATTTGAATCTCTTCTGTCTAACAACGGCTTTTCTAAAAGGATTTTAAATTTTGAAATATCTGTAGCTTTCTACATATATTTATACATTTTTATTGTAAATTGTGTACTTCTATCTATAATTTCCTTTCAATATTTATTAATTCGAATACTTACTTATAAAATTATCATTCTTGACCTTCATTAGCGACTTGTCCAATAGCACGGGTTATTACCATATTTAATCTTTTCCCTCTCTCTATTTCATGCCTCGCGATCTTTATCGCAATTTTTTACATTAATTGTTTTTATATTATCGTGTATATTGCTGCATACTGGTATTACAAGTCATCATATTATTACGGCACTCGCATCACATAAGTGTCGATACTTGTTTATATATGAAAAAGTAAAAATTTATATTAATTAATTATCTGTCCAAGTTGATTGTAATCTCTTATCTAGTATTGATAAGAATGCCTTTTACTTTTGATAAATTCATATCATTTTTTTTTTCACTTCTCGCCCCGATATTCTTTAATTTAAAGCGGAGTGGGACTTTCGAAAAAGCTTTGAATATTCGTAATTACTTAGTTTGTTGATATTATATTCACTTGCAAATGTGTAAGTAAATAATATAAAAAAAAATCTCTCGCAAGTATTAACATTAAGATTTGAATATTTTCTATCGAGTAGTAACCTTTCTAAAAATATGTCAAATCTCAAGATATTAGTACCTGCCCACACACGTGTATACGTTTTTTTTTAATGTAAATTGCGTATTTTTATTGGTAAGTTATTGTCATTATATGATAATTCAAATATTTAGCTGTAAAACTATTCGGTTCGACCTTTCAAATGGCAATTCTTTTACCGGTACGCAGCACGTGTGCCCATTACTAGTGTACATATAATTAACAAAGACAAGATAAAAAAAAAAGATAATCCTAATTAGTTAGTAAGATTAACAATGATTATAATTACAATTAATTCTTAGTGATTGACTTTTTTAAAAAGGGATAATGACACAAATGATACTTGAACTCGACATAATGCGCGATGTGATTCCTGAACTTTTAATTTGATCAATATGGTCCATGAACTTTTGAAACATGTTCAATTTAGTTCATAAACTATAGAAAGATGTTTAATATAGTCCTTACATTAATTTAAGTTCGGGGGCGACATTAAACATTTTCCTATAGTTCAGAGACAAAGTTGAACATGTTTCAAAAGTTCGGAGACCACATTAAGCAAATTGAAAGTTCAGGATCACATTGCATATTTGGCTAAAGTTCAGGTATCATATTGATCGAATTAAAAATTTAGGAATTACATTACATATTGTGCTAAAATTTAGGGACTATTTGTGTCATTTTCCCTTTTAAAAATGGTGTGTATAAGTGTTTATCAGGTGCTTTGGGCACTTATTGACAATTTCTTTTTTAAAAAATAAGTCGCAAAAATTACTTGCGAGCCCGAGCGAGGCAATCAACTCGTGCGACCGAGCTGATTCAGAGTACGCAATCAATCCGAAACCACCGAACTCCGTCGATTCGATCATTCGAGCTTTCAGTTGAAGATTCCTGTTCTGGCATTGGGGACGAATCGGAGGTGTGTTGCGAACCCTAGAAGAAGCAGAGCACATCGGAGAGGTCTGATATCTGCTTCCACCACTTCCATCGTCTTTCAGGTTAGTTTGCAATTCAAGTGTTGCTCAATCTCCTGCTGGTCTTGTCCGCGTTCGTTTGATTCGGCTTGCGACTCGGTGAAAAACTCTTTTTTCAGCTTACTCTCGAGCTGCTCCTGCTACTACCTGTTAAAGCTTTGCATTTTCGCTGAAATTACTGTGGCAAACGATGTGGAAAGTGAGCTCCATGGGTCAAGGGTTTAATTTCCTGCTGTTATGCTGGTGATGCTATCATAATCAGGCTAGGAGTTTTAGCTGAAGGTTGGAAATTTTCTTGCTTTTCATTGTTTTTAGTTTGCTATCGTTACGAAAAGATGTTATCCTTTCGGGGGTATTTTTCGACTTCGCCCATTGATCAACAGATACCGTGGAGTTAAAATGAGTGGTGGCAGGGAGAGGGCCCTCGGAGTTGGGGGTCAGCCTGTTTTGGAATATCTTAAACGGATGCAAGCGGAGAACCCAGCATTCTTTTATGCGGTCGAGGGCGATGATGACCACTCCGGTGGAAACATATTCTGGTCTGATGCGATGGCCAGGATGAACTATACGCACTTTGGCGACGCCGTGACGTTCGACACTACGTACCGGACGAACCGGCATAAGGTGCCTTTTGCATCGTTTACTGGATTGAATCATCATGGGCAGCCGGTTTTGTTCGGCTGCGCACTGATTCTGAATGATTTGGAGTCCTCTTTCATTTGGGTGCTCCAAACTTGGCTTCATTCGATGGCTGGACGGTATCCTGTCTCTATCACGACCGATCCCGACGGACTTATCCAGGTAGCTGTTTCGCAAGTTCTTCCTGGTACTCGCCACCGTTTTTGTAAGTGGGGCATATTTAGAGAAACTCAAGACAAGCTGGCAGACCTTTACCAATCACATCCCACTTTTGAATTTGAATTTAAAAGATGCATAAACGAGGCTGAGACAATTGATGAGTTTGAAGCATCCTGGGAGTCACTGCTGCAAAGATATTACATTACAGATAAAGAATGGCTTCAGTCAATTTATAGTGCTCGGGAGCAATGGGTCCCACTTTACATGAGAGATACCTTTTTTGGAGATTTAGGCTTGGCAGAGAGAAGTGAGGGTTTGAACACTTTTTTTGATGGTTATGTCAATGCATCAACGGCCATACAGATGCTAATTAAGCAGTATGAAATGGCTGTAGCAAATTGGCATGAAAAGGAACTAAAAGCCGATTATGACACAACCAATACTTCACCTGTTCTGAAGACACCGTCTCCTATGGAGAAACAAGCTGCTGGGTTATTTACGAGAAGAATCTTTATGAAATTTCAGGAGGAACTAGTCGAGACTCTTGCAAATCCTGCAACCAAAATTGAGGATTCAGGAGCAGTCAGCACTTACCGGGTGGCAAAATATGGGGAAGAGCGCAAAGCACACACTGTTAGTTTCAATTCGTTCGAGATGAAAGCCACTTGCAGCTGCCAAATGTTTGAATATACTGGAATCATTTGTAGACATATCCTGGCAGTTTTTAGAGCAAAAAATGTTCTGACACTGCCCTCCCAATATATACTGAAAAGATGGACTAGAAATGCCAAGAGTGGCTCCAGGACCAATGAGAATGCTCCCGAAGTACCAAATGATCCTCGAGAATCTCTAACAGTGCGGTATAATAATTTACGCCAGGAAGCAATTAAATACGTGGAGGAAGGAGCAAAGTCCATCTACATTTATAATGTGGCACTGGATGCTCTACAAGATGCTGCTAAGAAGGTAGCTGCTGTGAAAAATAAAGGTCCTGGAGCTGCGCCGGATGGAAATCTGGCAAATGGCAGTAGTAAAGAGTTTCATGCCTCTGGAGAAAATCACATGTTGACGTTTCAATCCGTGGTAAGTGTGTTCTGATCTATTGACATGGCATGTTTCTAGTTCTAGTTTTGTGCTTGCCATGATTTTAATGTTCTTAACTCTGGCTTGCCAATATATTTGTTCATGTAGCCCCCTCTTGAACTTTAGCTACTTTCAGCTGTATTATTCCACTTTTTCTTCAAAACCAAGATGCTCCAGTGTAATTACTGGTTCATCTGTACTTTATTTTTTGGGATTTTTCTTGAACTAAAATGCTGGTGTTGACAAAACAACATAGTAGAATTCCTGTAACAAAATCCACTTAGTGGAAAGTGTTACTATTGCTATAATATCTGAAGTGCCCTGTACCAACCTAGTTTTATCCCCACCAAGAAGGGTGTGGGTTCCTTATGTACGGCATAGGGAGTTATGATCGAACCCCAGTTTGGAGTGGTAAGAAATGAAGCTTTTTAAAATACACAAATATGATGATTTTTCTCAGTTTCTCTGTTGTTATTTGGAGTAGATAATGTTATGCATTGAGTTGTCTGCATAGGGAATTATGATCGAACTCAGTTTGGAGTGGTAAGAAATGAAGTTTTTGAAATACAGTAATATGATGATTTTTATCAGTTTCCCTGTTGTTATTCGAAATAGTTAATGTTATACATTGAGTTGTCTGCAGAGGTATATACTGGAAGGAAAAGGATTTCTGGTTTATCATGCTATGCTGAATATATCATTTTGCTCTTTTTTTTTATCGTCTTCAATGTCTTGCTTCATAACAACAGTTGATAACAGGAACTTTGTAGATGTGGCCTGTCGGTTTCTGATATATGTGATCATAGAAGAGTTGGAAGAAAAATTTTAAACTGCAATCTGAGATTGAATATGGAATTTGTAGATGTCTGAAACTAGTACAAATTCATGCAGAAAGGTTATACTCATTACTTTTCATTCTTGCTTTTTATGTGATCTGAAGTCATTGGACTTGTAAATGTTAATGCTTTGTGGCCTTCAGGATGAGAAGAAAAAGAAAATTCGCGAGTTGACTGCTGCATTGGAAAGTACGAATCAAAGATGCGAAGTTTATCGGACAAACCTTCTGGCTATTTTGAAAGATATGGAAGACCAGAAGTTAAAGCTCTCAGTGAAGGTCCAAAATGCCAGGCTAAGTCTCAAAGAGTGACTCTGATGGGAGAATTGTTCTTGTAGCTGTGTATGTTTCTTAGCTTTTCATCATGGTACTTATCCGTAACTCACTAATGAATGTGCTTTAAGAGAGAGAGAGGTCGGCTGTTCACCAAAGTTCCGATTCCGTGCCTTCCCCGTGTGCTTGACAAAGGTTGCATTGCTGACAATTAAAGTTACATCCAGGAAATACTTTATGCCTTAACCATAGTCAAGTGATGTAAAAAGTACATGCCGGGAAAGTTTCACACATTATGTCCAGCAAAGCCTTTCAAGTGTCATCTGCAACAAGCATGGCTTTTGAAGTTCGTGTTGCATTTCAAGCTATACATATCCTGTACAGTCGATGTCGGATAACCCCCGGAGACAATTGAACAGACAAAACGCACGCGGAATATAAGGTTGGACAACCTTGCTAGGTGCACCCAAGTGAAATTGAAATTAAAATGGGACTTTACAAGTAAACATTGGCCCCCGGAAAAATCTATAGCAGTACTCCCCGATTGTCGGTAAAGCACGTATTAATTAATTATTGAAGGCAGTGAGATGAGTATCAAACCCTAGCATATGTCTTTCTTGTAGAGTTTGGAAGAAATTGGCCGCTTCCATTATAAAAACGTAATTCCCCCAATTCTTTAAAAAGAAAGACAGAAAAGAAAGCCAGAGAGAGTAAAACAATGCTACCTAGAAAGTTACTATTCTCTATTCCTTTGCTGACCCTATATGTACAAAGAGCACCTTGTTTCTTCCTGAGCAGCCAAAGAAGATGCAATTGAGGCCTGTTTCACGGTTGATGTAGCCCAAGATGAACCACCACAAGGCGTTGCTCTAGCGCATCATCAAATGCCATCTTTCATGCTGATTTTCACATTCTGCACTTTTATCGCCAATTGAAGTTTATGATCCTCAATTTCTTTTAGCACCGAAAGCAAATTAGCCCGATATAATTCACACTTCCGATTTGCAGACTCTAGTTCATTGATGAGTTCTCCAATCTTACGGTCCATATCCTCCTGCAAGAGATACACCAACAATTTCAGGCCTCAGCAGAAAACATGTTTCTATATTTCACCATACCACGCCAATATGGAACCAACAGCTTTAACCCCGGCATAAATTTTATGGATACCATCAATTTCACATGCATTCTGTAAGCATAATCACTATCTGATTACAAATACAGGATGGAGATCTGACAAGTGTCAATGCAACATAAAAAAGACTTGGGACCTAATCTTTCAGAGAAAGCAGAGACACCGAGAAACTTTAGAAGTGAAAAAATTACTGACATCTTTAGAAAAATTGTTGCTTCAACAACCAACCGAAGGTCCGCATCAGATGAATTTTGACAATCTTCACTGTCTAATAATCTTAGACTGTAGGGTAGCAGTTTGTTTTTCCAGTGGATAGTCAATCCTTTCCCTAAGGTTTGTAAACTCTGGACAGTCTCAAGATCTAACCATCATTTTTCACATGACCATACTAAGGATACAGGAAAAAGTGGTATTGTTTAGTAAATACACCGCAAATAATAAAAGGGGAGGAAACAACAAAATTGACTAGGAAGGATTTTACATGAAAAGAAGAGGCAGGCATAGGCAAGTGTCATTTCCAATTAGAATGACAAAGCAATGGCTGAATTAGAGAGAAACGATTCGTACCTCGGATAGGCTTTGGCCGGCTGTCATATGACTACGGCCAGTTGAAATATTATATGAAGACCTATGCCGCATTAAATCATCCTTACTGCGTCCATTGACCATGACAGCCCTTCCCTCATTTTTTGAAGCAAGAGTCACTTTCTTTGCAGCGTCTTGCAGAGCACTCATTGCCATGTCATAGACATCCAGAGACTTTGCCCCTTCGTCGACATATTTAAAAGCCTCATGTCGCAAGGTGTTGTACCGGACAGTATGCGACTCTAGATAATTTGTATATAAGCTACTAGCATGTTCTTCTAAAGTAACACTGCTCTTCGCATTTCTTGTCCATCGTTTTCGAATAAAATGAGGTGGGAGGGTAAGCACGTTGGTCACTCTGAAAACAGCTAATACATGTCGGCAAAGAAGACCTGAGAATTCAAACATCTGGCAGCTACAAGTTGCTCTCATCTCCAGAACATTGAACTTAACATAGTAAGATTTATGATCCTCCCCATATTTGGCAACTTGGTAGGTAATGATCTCACTGTCATCATCAATTTTGGATGCCATAAAGGTAAGTGTCCCAACCAATTCCTCTTGAAATCTGACAAAAAGCTTCCTTGTGTAAAAGTCAGATGCTTGTTTCTCCATCGGAGATGGAGTTTTGAGAACTGGGGAAGTGTTCATCGTATCATAGTCTGCTTTTACTTCTTTCTCATTCCGACTCTCCAGCGCTTTCTCGTACAATTTAAAAAACTGATTCAAATTAGTCGAAGCATTTATATACCCATCAAAATATGAGTTCATACTATCACTACGCTGAGTTATAGACATCTCTGCGAAGAACGTGTCTCTGAGATATACAGGGACCCAGTGCCTACGGGCAGAATATATTGTCTGGAGCCATTCATGATCCCTAAGGTCATTTCTATCAATGAGCCCCAGCCAGCATGATTCAAATTCATCAACTGATTCTGTCAAATTTACACACTTGTGGAAGTCTGCTTCAAAAGTTGGATGCTTCAAAAATACTTGCGACAGCTTCTCCTGACACTTCTTGAAGATGTGCCATTTACAGATGCGATGACGAGTTTCAGGAAAAACCTGTGCAATTGCTGGGCCTATCACTGCATCGTGATCAGTTGTGACCGACACTGGAGGGCGTCCAGACATTGCCACAAGCCATGTCTTGAAAAGCCAGACAAATGATGGTTCAGATTCATTAATCATAAAAGCACAGCCAAATAGTATGGGTTGTCCATGATGATTCACCCCAGTAAACGGTGCGAATGGCAAACGGTACCTATTGGACCTGTAAGTCGTGTCAAACGTGACAGTATCACCGAAGTAAGTGTAATTCATTCTCGACCTCGAGTCAGCCCAGAAGACATTGCACACAGACTGGTCTTCATCATTCTGCACTGCATAGAAGAAATTGACATTCTCAGCATGCATTTGCTTCAAATAATCCAGAAGTAGCTGAATATCTCCTTCTAAGCTCCTCTGACGATTGTTCCTCATGTAGTTCCTACAGTCAACCTCTGTAAACCCGACCTTACTAATCCCACCATACTCTTTTATCAACGCTGACATGATCCTTCGAGGACCCAAACCAGCTGCCTGCAAGGTATCGATCAAGGTCTTAGCTGGGCCAGATATTTGCCTGTGAGAGCGGAGGCAATGCACCTGATCCGGGGGAACCAGCTCATGATTATGCTCTCTGGCAAATCCTGAGACGACCCATTTACCAGAATCCTGCATCTTCACTGACAGAGAGGCCCTGCATCCGACTCTTGTAATCGTTCTTGGGCGCTTGATCTCCCTGTCCTTCGTCCGCTTCTCGTTCAGGTTCCTAAACCCCTCCTTGGCACAAACAAACTGCCTCTGAATAATGGCTCCGTCCCGCCGGGATCGGCGAGAGGAGCTCACACGGGTACTAAACCCAACACGGCGAGCATACGAGTTGTAAAAGGCCTTGGCAGCCTCCTCCGACTCAAATTCCATCCCCTCATAAGGCTCGAGATCCAGTAGATCCCCATCAGGGAGATAAATCTCGCCACTTCCACTGCCAAAACCGCCTCCGCCACTGATATTTTGTGGACTATCAATCATGTCCTCATCGTCGACCGGGTGCTCTATGTCCACACCATCATCGTCCACTTCCCTCCCACTACTGCCAACTCCACCTCCTAACCCTATGTCGAATTCAATCACCTCGTTTTCCATATGCAACTGAAAGAAAATATCCCAAACAACCACTGCCTTGCACTTAACTCGAACGCTTCATATCATGCGATCGACAGAGCAGGAAAGCAGACGCAACACGACCATTTAATATCGAGCGAGTGTCTACGCAGTATTCGCACAAGGCGATGAGAGAGAGAGAGAGAACTGACCCTCGGGAGCATGAGAAACCACGAGAGGAGTGTTAATTGACGTGCGTTACCGTGATTGAAGCATCCGGCATTTCTGCGTCGAAGAGCAATGGGGCGGACACCGATGAAGCCGAGGGAGAGCGAGACCTTTCTCGCGCTAGGGTTTTGCGACAGAAACGAAGGAAGCCCGTGTCGCTTCCGCGAGAGGTTTCGCCGGAGGAATACGATCAAGTTTGAAGCTTTCTGCGTGCGATTGAACGGAGTGGAGTGATGAAACTGGTACGAGTGGAAAAGGAGAGAGAGAGAGAGAAGAGAATCGTGAAGCCTGAGAATGGCGGACGGAGTGTTGGGTGGCGATCGTGTGTTGCCGGGTTTCTCGAGTTTGGGGTCGTTGAGCGTTGACTGTAGGGTGGTGATCACCGTCTGATTGAAGGGGGATGCGATCATACAGCTGAGGCTGATGGAGAGCGGGATGTGAACGGTGAGCACATGATTCAGGGGAAGGAAATGTACGGGGGGGGGGGGGGGGGGGGAGGAGAGGAGAGGAATCACGTGACCTCACATGATTATTCAATAATATTGTCTTTTTCTTTTTCCTTTTTCGGAAAAAGTCTTTACATATGAGAAACAAAAATAAAACCGGTTAATGAAATTTTAGACCGTAGAAAAAAGCTTCATTCTATCTTCTTTCTTTCTTTTTATTTTTATTTTTAATTTCTGGTATTTGTTGATTACAAGACATAATACATATCTATGTTTGTAGAGAAAATGTATTGTTCAAACTCTTATGCAAACATCTCCGACAACTATTCGTAAAATATATTTTGTGAGTTTATTCTGATTCAGAATCAATCTTTATCACTTTTTATATAAAAAAAATGGTTAATACCATAAAAAATCACAAACTGGTACACCTATGACAAATTTACCACAAATTCATTTTTGGGAAAATTTCAAAAAATGGCTCGAAATGCCTTCATTTTCTCAAATAATTGCCTGAAGTTGACATTGTTTCAAATAAGATGCCCACATTGTCTCAAATAAAGGCCTAAAGTGGACATTGTTTCAAATAAGGGCCCGAAATGGATATTATTTCAAATAAGGGCCTAAAGTGACCTTATCAGTTTCAAAAAAGGGCTCGACTCACCTGTTAGTAGGGGCATTTTGGTCATTTCGTATTTTGTTATTATTTTTATTATTTTTATTATTTTTATTTGTTTTTCCTTTTTCAGTTTTCAAAAAAAAAAAAAGAGACAGGCGGGCTGCGGCCATGGTCGGCAACCCCGCCGACCGAAGGCGAGGGCCAGCAGGCTCCGTTTATCACGGGTGTACCAGTTTTGCGATTTTTCATTATATTAATCTAATTTAACGAAAACTAACGGATGATAAATTTGTCATAGGTGTATCAGTTTGTGATATTTTTATGATATCAATGATTATAAAAATTTAAAAAAAATTCGATAATAATTTACGGAATCGAAAGCTTTTGATCAAGGCGCTCCTCATCTTCCTCCCATGCCATTAACAATGTCCCTCTCGTTATTAATCAAGCAAGGGAATGAATGCCCTAAGCATCCAGTCAATAATATCGATATCTCCCGTTTATGGGTGTGTTTTGATCCGTGGAAGGGAAACGAATATATATAGTTTTGCGTTTTCAAAAGAAATATCCGAAATTAGATTTGGAGTTACTTAATATCCACACAAAATAAAGGACATTTATCACGAAAAATCGATAAAATTAAGAAGAGAAATCAAAGGGAGAGAGAGAGAGAGAGAGAGAGAGAGAGAAAGGGTGGTTAGGCACGTGAGGAGATAGACAAGAAGGTTGAAAAGTTCATCAACACCTGCCTCAAAAAGGCCTTGCCTTCGCAGCCAATGCCACTTTGCGCAGCTTCTTGCTTCACTGCCTTCTCTATATATCGTCGCGCACACGATCTCATTCTCTCTCTCTCTCTCTCTCTCTCTCTGCCCCCCAAAGTTTCAGGAGCTTCGAATCTCAGTCGCAGAGCGCTGAGAAAACCCCACAGTTGTCGCCTGCAAGCAGCCACGGCTTCTGGGTAACCTTCACTCCGCCGCGCTTCGGTATTCACGTCTGTTCTCCTTCTGTTCTGGGTGCGTGGAGCGACGCTGCGTGCTCTCCCCCTCCCCCCCCCCCCCCCCCCTCTCTCGCTCGTGGGTGAGTGAGCGAACGAGCGTTTCGTGCTTTGCGGGGGCTCCGAGGTCGAACAGCTGAGTTCCGAACGGGGAGCGAGTCGCAGCGGCGGTCGAGATGGACGACGACGGAGGCGCTCGGGCGCGGGAGGAGACGGCGGCCATCGGGGAGAAGGGAGGGCCGGAACAATGCGAGGGTGTCAGCCCGTGCGAAGAGTCTCGAGCCGGGGGCGAATGCGGCGACGAGAATCCCTCCGAGCGAGCTCTCGACGCCTTCGCTCTCGCCGAACCCGCTAAAGCCGACGAGGCCGATGCGGGCCGCGAAAATGCGGAGGCGCCGGCGGGCGCAAACGGAGATGGCGTCCGCGAGCCGGTGGGCGAGGATGCTCGGGTCGATGCGAGTGCTGACGAACCGCGCGCCGCCGTTGGAAACGGTTCTGGCGATCTGGAGCCTTCGAATCAGGTTGAAAATGCCGAAGACAACCGGATTGAGAAAGAATCCAAGGGTAGTGCGACGGAGAATGATAAGCAGATTGTTCTGAAGGAAGAGATTGATCCATTGAAAAGCTTGGAGCCACGGTTTTCCTGGGAAACACAATATGATTATGGTGATGAATCAGGGACAGAGGAGGAGCAATATTCTTTCAGGAAGGAGGTCGAAACTTTTTACAAGGGGAGGAATTTGGAGTTCAAAGCTCCGAAGTTCTACAAAGAAGAACTGAACTTGCTCAAGTAACTTTTTTCTGCTGCGATATTTTCTTGAATTTAGCTGTTCGTACCCTGTTGTCTTTTGACAGTTTTACTTTTTGTGCAATAGACTATACAGAGCTGTGGTTAAACTTGGCGGCTATGAGCAGGTGCCTCTCAATTTTATCCCCTTGTACTGTAGCAATTTTGGAAAAGTTTCCGTTTTTACTTTCCCATGAATGATATATGTAACCAGAACACTGATGCATTGTGAGTACAGGATATGGTATAAGCTTTTCTTCTCTCGTTCTCAAATCTCCATTTACCCTGCCCATTTCTAAGGCTTATTACCATGAAAGAATGATGAATAACTTGCAAAAACTTTCCTGATAGCTCCTTGCTGGGCTGCTGGCCAGCAATGCAAGCTTCGTATTCAGCAACAATTTTGTTTGTACATCAGAAACTCCACTTGGAGGCCATTTATGGCTGAATGGTTAAAGCGCGCAAAATGTTCTTTACTGAGGAACTTTGTTGTGCAAAAGTTTATATTGTGAGAGTGGTACTGGGACACCTGAGTCAAGTGATCTGTTATTTGCTTCCCTAAATGTAGTTAGTTGAAATTGTCTATTATCTCTTCTGCTGTGTAATTCATGACACTTTAGCTTTACCGAGATGCATAACTGTTGGGTGGTTTAGGCATGGTTTTATGCTGTATGTTTACTTATGCGTGTACCGATCCATTTGAGTGGATATATTTGAAAAGGTTGTCGGTTTTTTTCAGTAGATGCTGAGATGACATATCTAAAGCAATACTGCTCATTAGACCACAAAAGAATGATTTCAAGTAAAAAATAGTGTTGTCCCACCGACTTCCATCCCAACCAAACTCAATTACTGTATCTGCCGTCATATTGATCTGTGAAGACAACATGATCTCCTTGTTGGTATCAAGAAATTAATGGCTTGCTTTCTCTTTATTGGGCATCTGCAGGTTACATCATGCAAGCTGTGGAGGCAAGTGGGAGCACCATTTAGACCTCCAAAGTAATGGCTCTTTTTTTAATATGATTTGCTCATTTGTTCTCATCTGTTGCTTTGTGTTTTTGAATAGAATAGTTCCACTTTTATCATAACTCAGTAGATTCTTTTGGTTTGCATATTTTGCATCACTTACTTTGTTGGTTTTTGGATATGAGAGGGTTCGAGTTATATTTTCATGTAATCTGCATGTCTGGGGTACCTATTGTGCGTAGCCTTTGCAGATAAGATTTTGGAAAATACTGTTGAAATATGAAGCTCTTCCTTGTGTATGAGCAAGGGATGGTGGCGGCTGTGTAGTTATTGTAGTTTCCTCTGTAGTGGCTGACTTGGGTATTGCTATTTTACTCGAGCAGGACTTGTACTACTGTTTCTTGGACATTCCGGAACTTCTATGAGAAGGTTTTGTTACCTGTGCTACACTCCTTTCAGTTTTCAAAATTCCATCAGATTTTACCTGTATGTGGTGAAGTTTCTTGCACATGATTTTCTGCAGGCACTACTTGAATATGAAAAGTACAGAATGCAGTGTGGTGAACTTCCTTATTTTGAATATGATAATTCAATTCCCAAGTCTGAAAATCAGGTAACTTTCGTGCAAATAGTAAGGCCGAGCCAAGCAGAATGATGGTTGAGCTTCATAACTTGACAAAGCATTCTTTTCCTAAGGTTGAAAATAACTTTGTTAAGCCATTGACCATTGAGAATAATGTTTCATCTGCGGCACGAGGGTTATGGATGATTTCACAATTTTAGAGTTGACTGAATTTATATTGGTGTTTCATCTTAAAAGAATGACCATGCGAATGGAGATACTAATCATCTAGTCAGTCTTGTTCATGTGGTTGGCATTTCACCTTCCTGTTGCAGTCTTTTGTGATTATCTGTAGGAGTGATAAACATTGTGGGATTTGATGCCCTTGTCTAAGTCTTGTTGCGAACATTATCATGTTCCTCACTCTCTTCTTGCAGTGATCAATAGATGCCAAGATATTAATCGAAGCAAGAGGAATGTTGTGAATATTCTAACATTTTTTATTTGTAAACGTTGTAAGTAATATCTCTTGTCAATTGCTTTACGGTTATATAATTGCTTTGGGAGCTTGGCAATATCTTTTTCTGGCACCATAATGCATTCGAAACTGGAAGACCTGGCAAGTATGTGAAACTCTTACTAAAGCTCTAGGGGTCATGTCTACTTTGGCAATACATGAAGGAACCAGTCCTAGTAGAGTCAAGCCAGGAGGTTATGATGCATGTCGAATTTGGCCATAGAATGGGCTGTATACTCTTCTTTATCCTGTTACACTAAATACAGATATTAGAAGCCAAAATTCATATAATTCTCATGAATTCTTCTTTAGGTTGGTGGTAGTCACATTAGCCAAGCATCAACCTCAGGTAGGGCGCTAAGGGATGCTGCTGCTCGTGCTATGCAGGGTTGGCACTCTCAGAGTTCTGCTAATGCCGAGGTTAGCAATCCAATTGTTAAGGCATTTTAAGATTCGATATTCGACACTTCCAACGATTATGTCCCGCCATCTGCCTTGCCTTACCTCTGTTTTATCCATTTCTTCCATTTGTGGTCCCCAGTTACGAACAATTTCATTTTTCAGGATGGGAAACATAGCTTTTCGCAGAAAAGTGACAAGCAGATAAAGAGTGGTGGTTGTCTTTTAATCAGTTTTCTTGATTTTTGTGCTCATTGGATAGCCTTACATGAGACTTACTATACTGACTCCCAATGTTATCTTCAGGTTTGTTAAAGCGCAAAAAAACACCTGCACCTGGGAACACTGTCCCTCTGGCTCGCACTAAAGCATCAAAGCCACAGTAATTTGCTGAATCAACTAGTTTGGCTCTGAATTGTTTGTGAAAACAAGTGAAAAATTTTCCTTGACTTTGGAATCTTTTTTTTTTTTTTTTTTTTTGTAGATTAAACTCAATAGTAATTGATGTTGGGCCACCTGCTGACTGGGTAAAGATTAACGTGTATAAAATTGTAAGTTCTTCAGTTTTCTGATTGAGTTCTTTCAGACATATATTTGCAATTAAAAGTAACTATCCTAACTATGACTGCAGTCTGACAAAAAAAAAAATATATGACTGCAGAATGAATGCTTTGAGGTTTATGCTTTAGTTCCTGGGCTTCTCCGTGAGGAGGTAAGTCTAATGTAGCCAGTAGCACTTTATTATGCCCTTTTTGGCGCGTTTCCTCCATTTACACAATGTTACTTCTTGTTTTATTGTTTCATCTTTACACTTGAAGGAGGATTGTCATTAATGTTATTGGGTTTATGTAAGTGGTTAGAGGGATTTCTCAATACATGATCTCAAATCGCATCAAAGGTCTGTTTTGATGAGAAGGTTAAGTAACATTGTACTTGCTGACAGAAAATTCAGTGGACGGGACGTGAAGACGGTTAACCTGTTTCATAGTTTATGCATCCCGGTGTCTTCTGGTCCTTGTGGTGCAAGCGGAATTGATTATGCCACCTTAACTTTTAGTGCTGGGCACTCGTGATCGTTTTGTTATTATTTTCCCCAGTGTAGCAGTAATTGAAAGATGGCTGTGTAGTAACACTTTGGGCATAAAATCCAGGATAGGAGTTTATGGGTTTTAGTTCAGACAAAGAACTTATACAGTTTCCTTACCCAAAAAAAAAAAAAAAGAACTTATACAGCTGTCTGGGAATTAAAAATTTGTTAGTCAGCCCCATGGGTGGGGATGCTTGTAGTGAGGGAGGGAACTTAGACTAAGTTTGGCATAGCTGAATCCATTAGACTTACCTGGAAATCATTTTGTTATAAGGTAGCCACTCTTCTACTTGATAATTTGATTTTCTTTTTTCATGAAAAGCAGAGGTGCTCCTGGAAAATCTTCTGATGGTTCAAGCAGAAAATGTCAGAAAAGACATTTAAAATCATTGGTGATTATTTGGTTGCAGCCTTCGATTCATAACTTTTTTATTTTGTAAATCAGGTACATGTGCAGTCTGATCCTGCAGGACGTCTAATTATATCTGGTCAACCACAGCAACTGGATAATCCCTGGGGTGTCACGCCCTTTAAAAAGGTTTGTTAAACAAAATAGAGATTATTTATGTAGAGTCTGTGAAAGAATGAATTTTTACTTTCTGCTTCAGTTTCAAGCGGTTAAACTGCAAATTTAGCACTGTGCCAATGCTTGTTGATAGAGTTATCGTAAGTTCCAAATGTCTACACCAGCATTTTTCTATCTTTTTGATAACTCAGATAAAGTACTAAATTTCTTTATATGTGAGAAGGTCATAAAAAATCTCATCTTCCCTCCTGTTGTCCTACAGTTTTTTGGAAATACTGATCTTACAGAATAGATTTTCAGATACTTGCGTTCTTGGTTGATCGGCTTTTTGATTTTCTGCAGTACATTTGCGGTGTTTGTGCAATTGGAAATTTGACAATCAAAGCGGTTTCTCGCAGGTTGTCAGCTTACCATCGAGAATTGATCCACACCAGACATCTGCTGTGGTCACCCTGAATGGCCAATTATTTGTGCGTGTTCCATGTGAGCAGAAGGATCTGTAATGCTAGAAGAGTTCCATATTTCGCGAAGCATCTGCACGTCATGCTCTGTTCATATCTAAGAGATGAAAGATTTGCTTCTGACCTTGCAGTGGCCCTGCTTCGCGAATTTCTCAACTCAAAAGTTTCGCAAATAAGTTTTGCTCACTAAATGCCTAAATGAAGCTTTGCCTACACCAGTGCATAGCTTAATCTTTTTGGAATAATTTTTTTATATTTATTTGACTAATAATTGCCATTATTCTTAGTGTATTATGATCATGGTATTATGTAGTTTTGTTATCGAGATTCGAGAGGAGCTATGATTAAACATCTCTGTCGCGTACTGGGAAACAAGAACGCTTATTCGGTATTTGGATCTTTACATTGTCTTTGATGGAATTATGTGTGGTACATGCCTGATGTGAGGAGCTATTCCATGAGGAGGATTCTGAAGATGGTATGCTTCCATGGTATGAAGTACACTGACTTTGTTGTGCATTAGTGATTCTTGCAGAATCTTTTCCTTAAGGTAATTGATTTCTAGTTAGATTCTGTTGGTAATTACAGCTAATAATACAACATGAAAATTTAGTTTGATGGAAACTGTGTCTAACTGCTGAAGTTCACAAAATATAATCACGCGGGTATTGATCGATAACTATAAGTATTCAAGTGAGCTTTGATTTTCAGGAGATGTGGAGGTTTATACAGAGAGTCCCGCAAACTTACGACTCGATTCGCTTATTTCGCCACAAATGTTCTTGTGGCGTCTTTATAGCACAGGTTCATCTTTCTAACTGCAGAAACTTGATAGAGAGGACTTCAACTACTTGGCCAATTCTATATCTAAAAGTCAGTGCTTTTAGTTTTAACTACAAAAGGAAGCGCTCGAGTAGGAAGAGTGAATCCTTAGCGTGAAGCCAGCACAAATTCTTGCAATTCCCAAGCATAGATGGTCAAGCATTTAGGCTATATATACACACGGGCGAGCGGGGCGATTTCCCTAATTTTCTTGCCATTAGGAAAATATTATGAGATTAATTCTTGAAATGATTGGTGAAGGCTGTGCATAATCACTTTCTTCATTGCCCTCCCTTTAGTCTTGAGCAACCAGTGTTTCAACGCCAAAAAGCCTATTCAAAGGCGACAGCTTTAACCACTTCATGACTTTCTCCATCCTATACACATAAATTAACGAAAGCTGTGTTTTCAGACAGTCGAAATCTCAGGCTTAAAGTTCAATACAAAATCTAATTCAGCAGCTAATCTCTACCATGTTAAAAGCATGCTTTGTATGAACACGAAAAACTGCGTGTCGCCGTCGTCGGGGAATCGAAGGGTTTGACTTTCCTAACACCTTGCTTCGCAAGATAAGCGAAGATTGAAAGATGACTAATTGAACCAATTGTCTGACGAGCTTTTCTATATAATCCTATGTCCCCCCTTGAACGAGTTTTTGGTGAATACTGCCATTGCCCTCTCAAATATGGCAAATAACAGGCGTCATCTGACCTAATTGCTTGGCCTAGCGATCACTGTTTTCGCAATCCTGGTGTCGGTGGGTATGTCTGATAGCGTGTGGCCCGCCTCATATAAGGAGTACACCGTCACTGCTGCCGCCGCTCCGACCCCGGGCATGATGCCCGGAGGCGGTGGCTCTGCCGCTGGACAACCTCATCCGAGCGTGGCCTTTGCCGTCGCTTCATTTGCCATCGCATTAGCACACGTCGTGCCTCTCTGACTTAATCTATTTGTTCTGGAGAGTGAGAAGATGATTCTACTTTGTTACTTGGGAGTGAGAACTGAATTGGTAAGCTGCTGTTGCTTGAGCGGAGGGGACCAATGCCCAAGACACGTTGGTGTTTTAACTTCTCCATATCTTGTCGTATCATATGATAAGTCTCATATGCTTGTCCCACTTGTTGAATAAGGTTATTGTCCTATGTATGAACATCTTCTGTAAATGATATTATTGCAGTGTTTTACATGATTTTTGATGATTTGAGTATACACATAGAGCCGAGGATGATTACCCGAAACTGTGATCAGCTAATGAGATATATAAACTGACCATACTTGAGCTACTTAAACTGCATGGAAACCGAAGAAATTAAAGGAAAGTGTGAGATTTTTAGGACCACTGCCAACTGTTCCAAAAGCTTAAGCTATTGGATGAAGGCGTGGTTTAATATTTAATTACTCTAACACTCCCCCTCACACTTAGTCTGGTCTTTTTGCTTAGTACTAAGCGTGAAAATATATCATTGGGGAGGCAAATAGGGGCCTGGAAAAATTACCTCCTGTTCTGATACCATGTGAGATTTTGTAGAACCACTGCCAACTGTTCCAAAAGCTTTATTTGCTTGGTTCATCAAAATCTCATATAGTATCAGAGCATGAGGTCCTGAGTTCGAATCTTCCAGGCTCCATTTGCCTCCCCAATTAAATATGTCCACGCTTAGTACTAAGCAAAAAGACCAGACTAAGCGTGAGGGAGGTGTTAGAATAATTAAATATTAAACCACGCCTTCATCTAACAGCTTAAGCTTTTGGAACAGTTGGCAGTGGTCCTATAAAATCTCACGGGGAGAAAAGAGTCCCTCTTGTCCACTTCTTTAACTGGCCTTGCACATTCCAAATGACTGACAAACAGAAATTTCTATTTTTGCCCATGTTACTAGGTATAGTTTTGTAAATTTCTGTTATACATACATTTATCTATTTATTCTTTAACTTCCATTATTGAGAGGAAATCATGAGTACTTCACAATGAAATACCAGTCAAAACAAAAATTCTGCCAAAAGTGCTTCCTACTGCATATAATTACCATGAATATAATCATATATCTGCATGCCTCCAGATCTTAATGTCTTAAAATATGCTGCTGAATTTCCACTGGAAAAAAGAAGAAGAAAGAGGGCATGCTTATAGTTTTATGTTATCCAAGAATAAAGAAGGTGAAGAACATGACACCCACATAGGATTTGTAGAAACCAGTCCCATGAAAAACCAGAAGAAAATCATGTACCTTGATATCAAGAAAACTTACACAGCTTGAGTTGCAACTTTAAAGCTGATGGGTATGGACATATGCTTGAATTTTTAGTTTAATCCTCTCTTTCTTGATCACCGTGTGTGAGGTTTTGATTAACAAACAGATCAAATCCTCATCCTCCACACACCTTACCTTCATGGGGAAATCCTAAAAGGGAGGCCTCCCTCCACCGTCGCCGCCTCCACTGCCCCAACCGAAAACATCGCCACCGGAGAAAGGATAATTTCCCCCTCCCAAATTGTAGAACGGGACAGAACTGCCACTGTTCCCACTGCCGCTAGTCCTGCTCACCCCTTCGCCCATTTGATCGCCGCCGTGAGCCGTCACGTCCGATGGCTGCACTTGCGCCGGTGGCGCGTCCTCCTCCGCTTCCTCCAAAGGCAACCTATCGAACATCGCGTTCGCGAAGGATGCTGCCATCAGCACCACTGGCCCCAATGCCATCAAGGGCCCAGCCACGCTCCCGCCCACAACCTGCCCCTGTCCTCCGGCCAGATATATCGCCAATCCCCCAGCACCCGGTGGCGCGGGAGGTGGCAACACCGTCCCCGTCAGCGAAAGGATGTCGAATCTCCCATGCATGGTGACGACGCTCCCGGATGGTGTGGCGGGCTGGCGGAGCGTGACATTGGTGACGGCGCCGGTGCCACTAAGGATGGAGATGCCCCGGCCACGGCGGCGGGCGTAGGTGGTGATGGCGTCAACAATGTCGGATCCGGCGGAGACCTCGAGAACATGGGATTGGAGGGCATTGGGGGTGTCTCGGGTGATGATGATCGGGGGCTTGGGCTTGTTCTTGGAGCCCTGAGGGCGGCCACGTGGGCGGCGGCCGGAGGAGGATGGTGTGCCTGAGCTGGTGGTGGGTGCTTCAGGATCTCTTGAACCAGACATTGCCCTAATTTCTCTCAATCTCTCTCTAGGACTCCATGAATAGAAGCTAGCTCTTCCTTTTTTCTTTGGGGTATTCTAACATTCCAGCTAGGGTTTCTATGCAGTAGAATAGGACAGGCAAGAAGATCAAAAGAATGAAGCAAGAAAGCTCAAGAACAGCTTAAAACTACCCAAAAAAGAGGAAACTGAAGGAGGACAAAAGTGAAAGCTAGGTTCTTTACAGGTGATCTGATCTTCTTGCATTTACTACTTTGAACCTTGTAAGGGCAAAAAAGCAAAACAGAAAAAAGGGATCTTGTTTTCTGGGTTTCAGAGAGAACTTATATCTGAGAACACTGATCATCCTAAAAATTAGAACATCTCGAACCGCTCTGCCGTCTTCTCGTCTTTTACGCGGCCTGAGATTGAGGTCTCCGGAAACAGGCGAGTGTGGAAGATCATGGAGAAGAAACGAAGTGCAAAAGTTGAAGAGGCTAAACGTTAAATGCTAAGCTCTAGGATCAATTGATCACAGATTCACAATCACTGATGAGATAGATCACTGTGAATGAAGAAGGAGCTCATGTTCTTGAGATCACTTACGGTGTCTGGGATGAACAAGTCTGAGAGAGGCTTTGAGTGAAGAGGGTTTACTAGTTTATTATCTCAGAGAGAGAGAGAGAGAGAGAGAGAGAGAGGAGTTCCAATGCAAAAGTGGAGCAAAAGATGAAAAAGGGTTGAGTGAGAGAGGAAGAACGTGCCTGACAAACAAAGGCATGGAAGCACTAAAAATTACTTTAATGGATGCCCTAATCTATGCACAAAGAAGCATTCCTTGAGCTTACCTAGACTAGTGGAGTTGCAAAATTGAAGTTCTTATATAATTCTCAGTAGCACCGTGATTCTTGTGAGCTATCTCCCAGCTAGCTTGTTATTGTATTCTTGGGTGCTTTCTTTAATTCCGAGTGACATCAATAACCATACTCTTAAAAGGGTTTTCATCAGTTCCAACTTTAGGGGAAGGATCTTGTTGTGAATCGCAAAAGCAACAAGCAGAAAATAAAATCGAGAAAATGATAAATTAATGTAAGGGCAGAGGAGGAGCAGAAATTCACCGAGTCAGATTCGGTGTGCCGAAGAAGAAATGTAAAATTCACAAGGTCACAGCTCGGCGTCTAAGAGCAAACTTAATCTCAAACAACCTGCATTTCCGGAAATTATGAACAGAGCATCTTTCCGTCGAAATCCCGAAAATTAAAATCGCAATTCGAAAGGAACGATTCACGAATCAAATATTCGGATAACTACGAATACCATATGGTAAAATTGGGAAAAAAAAATTGGGATATGAACATATAATGTGTGTGGAGCAATGTGCATGTATGTTGGTGAAGATGCCAAGCAAGAAGTCAAAGCAGCATGGACGAGACGCATTGGCGTGTCCGACACGTGAGGGGTGTCGGGACATCGGAACTTGACCAATTCCATTCCTCCCTCACATTTCATTCATCCATCCCCCCACCCTATTTGGCATTATATAGTATGTAAGGATGAAGTATATTCGATATGTATATCGAGTTTTCTCGTGAAATTAATTTATACTTTGAAATCGAATATTGCTTTAGGACTTTACGTATAAAAATGCTTGGCGGAGTATGCGAGATGTTAAGCGAAGTCTCACGGACAGAATCGGTATAGTGTATCGTAATCCATTGGCTTAAACTTTTTTAGTAGGTGGTGGTGTCCAACTAGCTCTATATTAACGAGCTTGGACAACTTGACCTCTTTTTTGTTTTTTGTTTTTTTTTGCAATAAGCACTGGCCGAAGGTAGCAAACTTTTGATGCGTGTCATGTAAAGTCTATAGTTTATGGATGCTATGTAAAGATGGGCTCGAACTTGAGCTCTAATATATTGATAGTTATCTAGTATGGAGAGAAAAAGATACAGACGAAGGCGAGCACTATGGTGTAACAGCGCATTCTCGAGGTAGCGATGGACAGGTGTCGCAATGCCCATAGATATTCAGTTGAGATGTATTAAAGGTTTAGAATATGCTTGGATTAAAGGGGAGCACGCCTAATTAGCACCCAAGAGGCACACATGAGATGGGGAGATTGTTGAAATATATCTATGACGGATGTTGGGCTAAGTACCATATCATAAGATTTACGTGATGTGAGCCAGTTAAGATATCTAATTAGATCACAACTCATTAAAGCTAAACTTACTAATGAAAGTGACTTCAATTGGGTATATTAATGGACCTCGACTAGGGGTTTCTCTCAAACGTCTCCCTAGGGTGAGTTACCGAGTGATGTATTATGGAGTCATGTATCTCCACTTATTGATGTGTCCGAACCATTTACTCGTAAGTGTCGAGGTTCATCAACCACCAATCAGGTCATTATGCAAACTCATCGTGTTAGTCAACACCAGCTATTTCTAATTCCATTCTATAGTACAATAAGATGTTTCATATATTAAAAAAAAAAAAAGGTTGCCCCACGTAACAGTGATACCCAGAGAAACAATTCAAGCGGAAATGAAAAGATACATAATTCAAAAGAAAAAATGGGTCACGATAAATGTTGTCATGCGAGCAATGTGATTGATGGATCATACCACGCCGATCGTGTACTAGATACATAAAATAATCCCCCCTTCGAAACGCCGCTTCCACAACTTGTGCAAACCCTATCATTCCCAACATGTTCAACTTGATGTGCGTTACATCCATCCAATTTCACTGCGTAGCCATTGCTTGTTTCATTTGACTAATTAATTCCATGATCTTAAACTTTAGTCGTGTCCTCTGGACGCCAGAAGAATATAAATAAGAACTAAAGACTAAGTACCATAATCTTTTTCGCACCGAGCACTAGAGTTGCAGCACCTATTAGCTTCATCAACCATCTCATCTCTTTCGTGCCCAAACATAGTAAACCTACCTTAGTTATTCAATATTAGCCGTGATTGTCACTATTGATTTTACCCCGCAATCATTTAACCACTATACTAAGAGAAATTAATCTTAAAGTCAGAGGTATGCTTGCATGCATATAGACCTCAGAGAAGAGTGAGCCTAACTAGCTCTCATCACCAATACGCTCATCATTAGGGTTTCTACTCTCTCCTTTTTTTTCAATCTTCCAGCACCGCCCATCTGTTTAATGTGTCATAATTTAACAGTGCAGATATATATGTCTATGTTTGTATGGATGTACATGAATTTAATAATGTGTCATATAAAAAAAAAAACATGATGAGATAATCACATGCTGTGCAACTTGAATGAACAGAGCCACCTCGGAGAGAATAATGATCAATTATTATATAGAACCACTTTTGTCTTGAGCCACCAAAAAAGGCCAGCGTTGCTTGAATACTTTACATTGAAAAAGAAGAAGAAGAAGAAGAAAGAGTCCCCTTTACTTAATTTGCCCCTTTGTCTCAAGATTAGTCCTGGATTTGTAAGTGAGATTAAGAGGGAGGGTATGCTTCCAAAGCGAGAGCCAGTTTTAGGAACTGACCTATAATAACATCGTTCTAAATGCCAAGAAGAAATACCGAGAGAGATCTGATCTGGGATGGACCCGATCTCATTCTCGTGCTTTCAGTTCGGGAACCGATGGTCGTGGGTTCGTTTTGTCTCAAAAAACTCATATTTAAATCGGAAAATCACTCAAAAAGTTCTAAAACTATTGTAATTTTGCCAATTCAATACTAAACATTTTGTAACGGTGCCAATTCAGTCATAAATTTTTTGTATTTATGTCAATTCAGTCCATCCGACCAATTTTGGATGGAAATCCCTGACGTGGCGTTGTCGGCGCTGATGTGATAAATTTTAATAATATTGTTTTGACTTCTTTTTTTATTTTTTTTATTTTTGTTTTTGTTTTCTTCCCTATCTTCTTCAACCTCTAGCCCGCCGCTGACCGGTGACCAGCTAGAGGAAGAAGTTGGAAGGAAAAAAGGAAGAAAGAAAAAGAAAATAAAAAAAATATTCAAAAAATTCAAAGAATGTTAGAATATCATGTCACCGGCCAACGTCCACGTCAGCGTTGGCCGGCGAAAATCGGCCGGATGAACTTAATTGGCACAATTGTAAAAGGTTTAGGATTGAATCGGCAAAAAAAAAGTTTATGACTGAATTAGCTTGCAATAAGTTTAGGACTTTTTTGATAATTTTCCCATGTCAACGAATGAGATTGGTTCGATTTTGTCAACAAGCGCTAAGAGTCTCGAGAATATTAGAAAACTCAACAAAAGCACTTGATTTATGTGGAGGGGGATAAAGTACTTTAAGATCAACTTAAACTCCGTATTTAAACGAAAAACATGACATTTTTTTTATAAAAAAAAATCTCAAATAAGCGAAGTGCATCATGAATTCGAGGTTATTTAGTTTTTTTTTTTTCCATACAATATATTACGGAGTAATGTAACTTGAAGAGGAGAAAAACTAAATAATCTCGACTTCATGATGCACTTTGATGCTTACATATATATATATATAAAGTACCAAAAAAGTCCTAAATCTATTGTATTTATACCATTTCAGTCATAAACCTTTTAATTTAATCAATTTAGTCCTAAATTTTTTTGCATTTGTATCAATTGCAGTCCTATGTGGCACCGGCTCCGACGTGGAATTTTTTTTAACTATTTAAATAATTTTTTGAATTTATTATTATTATTATTTTCCCTAATTTTTTTTCTTCCCCATGTTTGTGGCCGGCCGGTGACCAACAATAAGAACAGAGAACAGGGGAAGAAAAAATAGGAAAGAAAAAAAAACAATGGAAAAGAAAAAGAAAAAAATAATAATAAATTTTTAAAAAAATTCCACGTTAGAGTCGACGGTGCCACAAAGGACAGCGATTGATACCAATGCAAAAAGGTTTAGGACTAAATTGGTCCAATTGAAAAATTTAGGACTGAATTAGTATCAATAGAAGAGGTTTATGACTTCTTCTTTTCTTTTTATTTTTTTACTTTTCTCCATATGTGTGTGTAGAATGGAGTGCTAGCCTACCAGAATCACTAGAGGGGTATAACTTTTGGAAATTAATTACTAGAGGAGTATGGCTCCTACGAAATTAAATATGCCAAGAAAAGGGCCCAATATAATTAAAGTGTCGGATTTTAAATATTGGAACGATAATGGAATATTGTTTGTGGAAATCCTAGGTTACCCAAAATGCCTTCTCCTTTATAAAAAAAAAAATTCGCATAAGATAAAGAAAAAAAATTTATTGCAAAATAAAATAAAATAAAAAACTTTGATTAGAATCTCATCATTATTCCATGCCAAGTACCCACTTGCCAATGTTGTTGCTAAAATAAGTTACACTTGCACATGAACAATTCTCCACTTTTTGACGTGTACCAGATTGAAAAAATTTAGTATGGTCATTGTACCACGGGATGAAATCAGCAATCATGTGGGGCCCCTTTCCTATTTTTGTAATAAAAATATATGTCTCGAATAAGATTGTTATACTATAATTTTAGGAGTAATGCCGGATATATTAAGGCGGGTCTGCTAGATCGATTCAATAAAGCGATAGAGCAATAAAAAAGAAATGGAACTTTAAATAAGTGGGCTGTATTCAACGTTCGGTGAAACTTGATCGTGGCGCTTAATACGGCATCTTTTCACTATTTAGTATATCTTTATGCGAAGTGATCATAATTTAGCGACCTAAGTGATGTTAACGTGTCAACAAAGTTTGATATATCCTAAAGGGAAAAAAGCTACAAAAAATCTCAAACTATGCTCACTGTAACACATTTACCTTAAACAAATTTGTGACGTAAAAAACCCCAAAATTGTACTTATGTGACACATTTACCCTTCGTCAAGGTTCCGTCAGATAGTTTTTCAGCCAAAATAACGTTGTTGTTATTTCACTTAAGCCACGTGGGCGCCATGTCAACACCGTTTGCTTTCCAGTGTCCATGTAGGCAGATTTTTAACGGTTCTCATTGATGGAGGGTAAATGTGTCATACATGTACAAGTTTAGGATTTTTTGTTGGACGGAAAAAAAAATTAAGGCAATTATATCACAGTATGCATAGTTTGAGATTGTTGGTGGGTTTTGCCCTGTCCTAAATACAAACTTCTGAATGGAACCCACGAACGGAGAGTCCCAGATTTGAAGCCCAAAATGATTGTAAAACGTTTACATTGGATGTGGGCTAAGCCCAGAAGTTATCTGATGCAACTTTTCATAGTGTTCTTAATAATTTTAATTAATTTACTTATTTTTATTTATTTTGCTAAGTTGGTGTTCTTAAGTGTGAATGCTAGAGTGAGTGAGTCCAAAAGCTCAACAACCTTTGACTTGGACCTTTTGATGTCTCCATCTCACTAGGCCATACCATCTTTGCATCATCTCTTTCTCAACATGAATAAACCCAAAAAAAAACCCAATTCGAGAAAAATTCAGAAAATTAAGTTAATTACGATATGGGATTTAAGGAAAAAAAATCTTCCGTAACAATATAACTCGGGGAGGAAGAGAAATTAAAAATTTTTAATATGGATTCGTTGAAAATTGCACCGAGCATCAAACGACTAGATCGACGGCAAGAATTGAGTTGATCGTCGATTCGTCTTTGTGTGCATGCAACACATTTTTTTTGTTTTTTGTTTTTGTCTTTTTGTCAAACACGCAACACATGTCAAAGATTCTGTTCATGTGCAAAATTTTCACAGCTGTCCAAATCTTATAAAATGTCATCGTGCAAAAGCATATTTAGCTGTGAAGGCAAGATGGAGATATTGGGAAAAAGAGAGCAAAAAAAAAAAGAAAAAAGAGAGAGTACAAGCAATAAAAATTGATGGAGAATGCACGTATAGTCAATGAGGCAACGGCAGTTGTGCTATGCAGTCAATCCTTTTTTATCAAAAGAAGCACACTATCTTTGATTGAGTCAAAGACTTGTGCTGCAGCCAAACACGACTACCAAAAATATTTCATCTTAATGGGCCAATAATATTTATTTATTTTTAAAGTTTTTATTTTTCTGCTTTTTGTATGATGAATTTCCAGGTTACAGATTGGACTCGGTGGATTTCAGATTTTGGTTATATCTAAGAAAGAAAAGGTGGTTTGAAATTGATTCCAAAGTTTGAGAATTCAGAAGTTCTTTTTTTGTCTGCTGCGATTGTGTCCTGGAATGGACCCAAAACGCAATTTAAAGATCTCCTCACAAGCCAAATTTAGAATAAGTCACAACCATTAGAGAACAAAAAGAAAAAGGTCTTTTCGTACCTAATACAATTATGAGGTGAAGTGTTTTCCATTCATCACCCACTTGCCCTATTGAGGCCGAATTCGCGGACTTCGGATTAATTTTGAATCGACGTACGCTTGTTATCCTGTCGTATGATTGATTGATCACATGAACTATTCACACGTTTCCAACTCATATAAGTTTCTTATTTCATTCTCTGAGTTACCGATATATACTCCATACTGTAGAAAACCGGTTTATAATTTTAATTCCATATGAACCCACAACTATATTTTTGACAAAATACATGATTTTATCAAGTATATTTTAGGATTTTTAGTGCACTTATTCCATTTACACACACACACATATAGTGGGATCCATATAGTTTTCCTCTCTCTCTTTTGTGTTTTTCTTTGTTCGCTTTTTTTTAATTTAATTTAATGAAGAATTATTTAAAAATTAGATTTGGATCAAGTCGACTTCATTTTAGTCTTATATTTCATGTTTTAGCCACGTCATCACCTCGTGGGAGAGCGAAAATAATTGAAACAAAAGCCACACGTCGGCCAAGTCGGACAGAGCAAACGGAATGACTTGATTGCATCAATCTAACAAGTTTTAGGGTTTAATCACACTTTTAAAAAGTTCTCGGACTCGATTGCACTTTCGCGGTAAGTTTTAGGTTATCCGGTGCACTTATCCTGTATAAATCAAGAGATGCCTACTTTTTTCCCTTTCTGGCCAAAGAGGCTTAATTGCAATTAAAAGTATTGCACGACCTCTAAAGTATCACCACACATACACACAAAAACATGATAGCATACGAAAATTTCTAGAAATTTTCGTTTAGTCTTTTACTAAATAAGCGTCCTCCCAAGACACTATTCAATAAAATTCAGATGCATTTTCTTTTGTCAACACAAGGGCTAAAGTCAACATAAATCGAATTCACCACGACCACAAATTCCACCTCAAAACGTCTGGACATCATTGTGGCGGGGCTTGACGTTGCGTGAAACATGCATGGAATGGGACTCTCTGGAGAGGACAAAGAAGGAATATGTACCGAGTCCACCCGTCCTTCGATCTTGATCTTGTAATGCCACCGGTTGCAACGAGAACACGATCGAACAAGTGTGTCAAATCGCGGCCTCTTCTCCACATGAAATCCCTTCGTACGGAGGAAAGTCATCGGGGCTCGGAGGGTGCAATGTTTTGGACTGACTTGGGCAAAACGATCCAGTCAATTGCATGAGACACGACGCCGAATGACCCGTTCACATGCACCTGACAAGGACAGTAGGGGGCTCGGAAACCTTGTTTAACTCACCAGTCTTCTCGGGGGAGATTGTTGTTGGGCTAGGAATCGGATGTAGGCATGTTGAAACAAATCTCACCACAGTTGGCAAAAACCTTTTCAGATTTAGTCCAATTTTTTTTTAAGTTTTGCCAATTTTGTCCTAAACTTGTATTGGCAGAGATGACTATATTGACAAATTATCAAAAGGTTATTTATGGCTAAATCGTCATATCGTCAAAAGGTTTAAGACTAAATTGTATAATTAAAAGGTTCAGGACTTAATTAACAAAAGGTTCAAGACTACGTTGGCACAATTGAAAGGTTTATAACTGAAATTGGCCACCGTGCAATAGATTTAAGACTTTCTGGATAATTTTTCCAAACTCCTATGCATGGCCGGTGTAAGTAAGACATGATTGCAGAAGCTTTGAAGAAGAAAAAGGAGGAGGAGGAAATGCTATTATTAAACTTCATCGACGATTTACAATATTTGCAGGACGTTCTTACATTGCTTTTTAATTCAGGAAAGAAAACAGAACAAACATGAAGAAAGAAAGAAAGACAAAGAAAGAACACAGGTTACAAACTCGACTCTTTGAGTCCAGTTTCTACTCTGCAATCTTTCCTTTCGTTTTCCACAATCATCTTCTCTCTCTCTCCCTCCCTCCCTCCGACCCTGGATCTAAAGAGCTGGTTATATACCCACTACATTTTTTCGGTATGCCTTATGCAAAGTTACAAACACAATCGAGGCCTCTTCCAATGGCCCTTCTTCTTTCGGATGTCCTGTGTTTTACAGTGTGCTAGATTAAGAGGAGACCTTGGAAACGTCCTTGCTGGATCTGTTGTACTTCATGTGGCTCTTCACGAGCTGCCCCGCCGCAAGAGCCGACATGAGAGAGAGCTCGCCAGCGAGGACAGAGCCGGCCACAACCGTGGCCAGAAGCCTCGAGTTAGCTCCCGCTACCTCCTTGTTAGCACCTTTCACGCCGAGCAGGTTCAGACATGCCGACTGGGAAGCGAGCTGAGTCCCACCTCCAACTGTACCCACCTGATGATGAAAGAAAGAAATCGCACCAGTAATTCCAGACTCATTAGATATTCGTGGAAAATGTCTATTAGATCCTATCATATGCAAACAAAAAAATAAAATACAATCAATTCCCATGTCGAAGTTGCGTCCGGATTCGGCGAAATCATAAGCGAACCATTGCCAAGTTCACATCCTGTTTTTGTATTGGCTAAAGGCGTGTCCTTTTTTGAACTATGCTAACTTACTCTATTAGAATTTCTCTTTTCTAACAGTCTTTGTTCATTTGTTAGAGATTCCTAGAGAATAAACAAGTGAGATATGCAAAGGGACATGATTTTATACCTCAATAGAAGGCATGGTCACAGAAACATGAAGGTCCTTTCCATCGTTAATGGCCTCCATCATGGTTATGCAGTGGGAACTCTCCACATTCTGGGCGGGATCTTGACCCGTGGCGATATAGACGGCTGCCACAATGTTACTTGCGTGGGCGTTGAAGCCTCCGAGAGCCCCAGCCATGGCGGAGCCAGTGAGGTTCTTGAGCATGTTGAGCTCGACCAAGGCCTCGACGCTCGTCTTCAGCACCTTCCTCACCACATCGCCCTTGATGGTGGCCTCGCAGACCACGGATTTCCCTCGCCCCTCGATCCAGTTCACCGCCGCCGGCTTCTTGTCTGAGCAGTAGTTCCCGGAGATCCCGAGGACGTCCATGTCGGGGAAGTCGTTCTGGAGGAAGTCCAGAACGTTTTGGACTCCTTTCGAGACCATGTTCATGCCCATCGCATCTCCTGTGCTGCAGGAGAATCTCATGTACAGATTCTTTCCAGCAATGGCACACTTGATGTTTTGGAGCCTTGCAAATCTACTGGACCTGTTCAGAAGCAATTGCAACAAACATCATTAATGAATGCTCAAACCAAACTCAACTATAGATGCCAAAATAGGAGAAAAAGCAATATGGTAACTACATAAAGTAATCATCATGCAAATCGGTAAAACTACATATGCACCACTTATCAAAAATTACGATCCACTAGTCTTGAGGCTCGCAATTTCTGATCTTGAACCAAAGACCACAAAACTCAATCCTTCTCAACATACCGTACACTGATTTTACTACATATTATTAGACTCAACGAGTGATATCCACCTAGAAAAGACATTCTAAACAGAAAAAAAAAAAAAAACAGACCAACCTGTTGAAAACAACGCCCAAGCTCTCGAAATTCGCGGGATTCTCCAAGAAGAACTTGAGATCAGCCGCTCTCCTCGCCGTGGCGAACCTCACGATAGGAGCCCTGGTCATCCCATCCCTCAACAAGACACTGGTTGCGCCGCCGGACACGAAAATGGCCTTGCAGCCCCTGTTCGTGCTCGCTATCAAACACCCCTCGGTGGTCGCCATCGGGACAGAGTACTCCCTCCCGTCAAGCAACAGTGGCCCAGCAATCCCCACCGGTATCTGCACATATCCAACTGGCATTTCGCAACACTGCCCCAATATCGACTCGTAGTCGAAGCCCTCCAAGGGCAATCCCGAGAGGGACTTCCCCGTGATCCTCTGCAACGCCTCGCGCCGGATCGCAGCAGCTCTCTTGCAGTCCCCAAGCTTCGTCTCGAGCGAGTACGATGGCGTCTTTCCCTGGACAACCGAATTGATAATCTCCTCATCCTCTTCGGGTAAAGCGCTGGGCACTGCCTCAATCACCTTCTCTTTGGGGGCGTCCTGCACGACCGGATCGACAAATTTAGGTTTCTTCACGATTGGCGTGCAGTCGAGAGCCTGGCCACAGGGCGAACTGCGGGAATCCTCCTTGAGGAGGATCTTCTCGTGATCGGCCCCGGCGACCACGACCTCATCCTCTTCATCGTCCGTGGTCCACACATCACCGGCGGGACGGAGGATGAGGGACTGGACGAAGTCGATGCCGAAGAACCCGACGAGGTAGATGAAGGAGGCCACGAAGGCGACGATGGCCGCCATCTCGGCGGGGGTCACCAGGTGGAGCGGCGTCGACGTGCGGATCTTCTCCCTCCACCGCGAGAGAAGGTAGTACACGACGGAGAAGAAGAGCGTGAAGAAGACGGCATTGGTGAGGTAGAGGGGGAGCGGCAGGGCATCCGACGCCTTGAGGGACGATGCGTCGCCGGCGACGACGTCCTGGTGCTGCTTGGACTTGGGGTTGACGTGGCCGTCGAGGGCCTTATCAGGTCGCCGGCGAACGTCCATCGTGGGCGGCGGCGGGGCTGCCGGCGGCGAGGGGAGGGAGAGAGGTGTTCGACGAAATGACCGTGAGAGAGAGATAATAGTGGAGGGAGTTTGTATCGTATGGTTTTGAATGGAGGAGCGATAGTGTAGGAGGGTCGGTATTTATAGGGTCGTCGCGGCTGCGGCCCTGCGGGGGGGGGGTTTCACACGGGATTGGAGGGGTAAGGAGGTAATTTCATTATTTCAGTGACAGAGTGTTGGCACGTGCGAGAGTGATCAAGAGAGTCAAAGTGAGAGAATTGGTAGATCTCTCTCTCTCTCTCTCTCTTATTTTTTTTTTTGTCCTCTTTGTTGTCTTCTTCATTGCCATTTCATCTCGAAATCTTTCTGAAAGGGAAAAAAAAATGTGGAAATTTTTGCTTCTCCCTTTTGTCACTTCTATCTCCATTTTAAGACCCTTCATGATACGATTTCCCTACCATAGGAAGAAACATCGCGTCTTTAATAAAGTACTTGATAAATTATCTATGCCTCTAATATAATTTTGGGGAGAATTACCATAAAAGTCATAAACCTTTTGCAATTGTGCTAATTCAGTCATATTTTTTTTTGGTTAATTCAGTCCTAAAATTTTTGCATTTGTGCCAATTCAGTCCATTTGACCAGTCGGTGTTGACGTGGCAAATTTTTTATGATATTTTAATATTTTTTAAATTATTCTTTAATTTTTAATAATTTTTTTTGCCTTTTTTTCTTTCTTTTCTTTTCTTTTGGCTTTGGGCCAGCAGAATTCACCGGCCCCTGGGCGAGTGTCGCCAGCTGCGAGCCTTCGGTGGCCGGCAGGAGGTTTAGGATTCTAGTCGAAACTAGGGCCGTTGTCCCGATCGTAGTAAGTCCTGGGAGATTACCCCATTGGGGCGGGACGCGAAACCATTTTAATTTCCCTCTGTTTTTTTCACTCAGTGAGAGGCAACATGAAATTCAGTTATCTCGTGCCCGCGAATTGAAATTACTCGATTGACATTTAATCTCGACCCGACGCCCTAAGATGTCATGCCCACTGCTATATGGAATAACGGGGGTTATGTGCCTCTCAATCCTTCAAACATCACCAATCCACTAGTACATAGTTGATCAAACCAACAAGCTCAATCCTTCTATACACTAAGACTGATCTCTAGAGCTAGAATCTTCCCACCTTCAACTTATGACTTGGGTACATTTACACCTCCAAAAAATGGCCCAATTAACATCAATTTCGTGCCTAACCATAAAATTCACGTAAAATATTTGGGTCTATATTTTAGCATAACATGAGGTGGTTTTTTCACTTTTGGCTGCTTTTGAAAGTCAAAAAGCTTAAGGTGATTTGGGTTGGCGTTACCCAATAGAGACCAATTAAGCTGGTTTTGCTTGCCCTAATGAGAAAACAGGAATTAGGGTCTCACTTTTGACCGTTCGACTGCAATACCGTTGTATAATGGGGAAATGAGATTATTTTGAATCATGTGCTTATGTTTTATGTGCAGCTGTCTCTGTTTGACTTGAAAAAATCTGTCATGTGGTTGGTTGGGAGAAGTTAACAAAGCTGGAGGCCAATTGGCAACTTTGAATAATGCAATGCAATGCAATGCATGCCAGTGGTAACCTTTCTCTCTTCATCGTAACCAAGGGAGAAATAAAATACTAGTTTAGCGAATAATTAATCTCGATATTTCGACTAACGAGGAGAGAGGAAGTTTTAATCAATCATGTTCCCCCGCGGTTGCTATATGGTGTGAGAGGATGGTCGTGTACAACTTAGACACCTCTCGCTCGTTTGCGTAATTTATCATTAGCAAATATTTCAACACGGCTCGTTCCGGGCTCCGACTCGCAATAAATCATATAAAATACATATTTATCGTAATCCATTCATAGAAATATTCTCTTTCTCGCTTTTATCCGAAGAACAATTCAAAGTCTGAACGAATAAAGTTAAAAAGCGGATGAATGTTCTCTGCAACGACTTGGAAAACATTTCAGTATAAGTTACTGTTTGATGAGAAATTAGAACAATTACTATGTGGATGTGCTACCTAACCCATAATATCATTTGCGTGCACATTTAAGACTTAACTTTACGCAGAGGGAAGATAACTGCTTTGGACAAACATGCCTTAAGACAAATACAAGCTTCCTGGTTTTATCTTCGAAGGTCAAAAGCTTACGAGTGTTTTAATGGATGGCATGCATGGACCAATCAGAATCGAACACAGGGGATTGAATGAAAGGACAGCCTTTTAATTTCGAGAGGGTTTTACGTCCAAAGTTAGATGAAGTTCCCAGCTCTTAAAAGTCAAATTAGGGTTCACATCACATCTTTTTCTTTAATAATAAATGCCGAGGTTGGTGGCATGCAATTCATGCAGAAGTTGCATAAGACTCGGAGAGAGAAACAGGCAAGGGACGAAGTATCTGGAGGGACAAGGACAAGGGTTCGGATTTTTTTACAATTTTTTTTATTTGGTTTATGCCGTGTTTTTGTTTTATCTAGTTAAAAATTAACGCGAGAAAATAGAGAAAAAAATTAAATTAAATTCTGTTTTCAAAAGGGAAGAAACAGATGAATCGTGATGTCGGGTAAAGAGTTATGGAGTAATTGACACGTCATCGTTAGGGCTCGAGGAGTATTTGCTCTTTCTGAGAAACATTCCTAATCGCTTTGCATGTTTAATCGAGGCCTAGTCGTGTTTATATTCAGTGTTAAATTTTACTATTTTGCTCGTGTTTATATTATTATCGAAATTAGGAAGGGGAATATATACATTAACCATTTTTTTTCTTTGTTTTTTTTTTCCTTTCTCTTTTCGCTTCTCCCTTTTCATTCTCCCTTTGTCAGTTGATTTGCTGCAACCTCAAGGCCCCTTTTAATTTGCCAAATGAATTTTGGACAAGTCAACGGCAAAGAAAGTCTTACTATAATTATTTTTTTGCACGACAATTTATCGTTCGTTGAGCCGACCAACTTTGACATCTCCATTCCTCGTTACTCATTCAATGCACAGGTAATGACTCATCGCTCTGAAACCAAAAAAAATTCCTCCAATGCATATTAGCTTAAGAAAATAACACTGAAGTTTCATAACATTGTTATTCGACATAGGTTTTCTCATATCGTTTTAGTATCTTTCTCCCTCCCGGTTTTGATTTCGAAATCGACGGTTCTAGCTCCGTAAGCTATCGTAATCTCGACGCACTCAACGAAAAATCTCCAACCCAATTTTTTCTTTTGTATGTATCAGATGGACATCACAAAAGCTTGATTGACCTCATCCGAATCCCAAATATTCAACATTGTCCATCTCCAAGCATGGCCAAGTTCTTGATAAGGGCAATGTGAAAAGGATCATATATGCTAAGAAAGTAAACGAAATACTGCTGGCTACATAATAATCATTTGCATGGAAATTGAAGGCGATTTCTCTGCGGCAGAGATTTGGTCCCATGCACTTCCTTTCCAGTCTGCAGTGGTAGGCGCCAATTCATTTTGCTTAATGTTATGAAACGTAACACTCGAGGAAATCAAAATCCGTGTGCCCGATAATGCATTTGTCTCCCCAACTTGAATGATTATTTGTAATGGGTATTTGTAAATGTGCAACTTGGGAAGAAAAAGAACACCTAATTAGGTGCATTAGGTGACTTTAATGGTCATAAAATATGCTGATTATGTAGTGGAATAAATGTGAGTAATCGACCTCCTTCGAGTGAAATTATAAAGCATGTTCTAGTTTTATTTCAAAGTTACTTCTAAGTAGATCATATCATCGTGCATTTTTCTCTCGGATCGCGTCGTTTTCGATTAATGGTTCCATCCGTTTTCCATAAGAAAGAGACCTGCGACAGAGATGAAACGAGACGTTTCTTTCTTATGCCGTGCAACTCGCTGCATCGACTTTTTATCAGGGTTTCAGTAAGCGACGGGGCGATCGTCCCTATCAAAAAAACTGTTCCGCACGTCGAGCATGATCGAATCAAGAATTTCCACACACACAAAAAAAAAGGAACGATGAACCTATCGGATCGAGCCCAGATCGTCCCGGGGAGTAATTTACATGGTTTGATCGCTTCTGTCCGGTGAAATTCGGAGTGTTTCCAACTATCGATTTCTAAGCGACACCAAGTCTCAATTTTTCCTTTTGGCCTTTTCGTGATGCACACTGAACTGAATGGAAAGGGACTCAACACACACACACCATCATCATCATGTTATTGGGAGTGGATTTGGGCATACAAGCCATCGTGACTCAACAGAAAAGAAGGAGTTCAATTAAAGAGAGAGAGGGGAGGGGAGGGGGTACAATACAATACAATACAATACAATACACATCTTCAAAAGAGGTGGGAATCATTTAATGTTGGCAAAAGGGGTTGGAGACGAGACCTTATTATGGCCCAAGCGGGCAGACCGCAACTTCGGGTGGGATCTTAGAAAGCGCAGCAATCAATTATTTTTCTTTTGCATGGGACCGATGTTTGCCCCACCCCCCAGCTTCGTTTCGACACTTATCTTTACGGATCAAGCAAGAGAGAGAGAGAGACATTGACACATGAGAGAGAACCCCCCAGCTTCGTTTCGACACTTAGCTTTACAGATGAAGTAGAGAGAGAGAATTTCGACCCAAAAAAAAAAAAGTACAGAGAGAGAATTGAAAGGTGTATGGTTATGTTCCAAAAGCATTGTTGAAGCTTGGAAGTTAAAACAATAACTGCTGAATATGGAGAAGCTCCCTTTTGTTCCTACTTTTTTCCAAGCCAGAGGAGATTGGTTTCTTGAGGAAATGGACAGGTATTTTCTGGTGGACGATGTTGTGATCCCTATCGTTTGTTTTCGTTTGTTTTTTCCTCCTGCTGGCTATTGTGACTCGCGGTACGCCATAGATTAAATATGCAAAAGTTTTCTAATAAAAGGAACGTCCATCCGATAACTATCCAGAAACATTAAGTATTCGCTGCGCAACAACATGGGGGACTTCTCAGACCAGCTTTTAAGAGTTTCAGTCATGGGCTGCCTCTTAGCGAGTTTGAATATCCAATTGATGACTAAATCATACTTCGTCGTCTGGTGCCGCCTTTCGGGGGAAACAAAATGAAGATCGAACTGATGAGATTAGAACAATGGAAGTTCTGAAAGATAAGAAGAGGGAGGGAGAAAAAAAGACAAAAATAAGAGAGGATACATACAAACGCGGAATCACGCAGCGTGGACACCATAGGCAAAGAGCATGAGGGACTTGAACAGCATTAAGTGTGCCTGGGGTCAACAAGTCAAGATTCAAGGGCGGTGTACCGAGCAAAGATCGATATGTTTGCCTTTGCTTTTCAACATGGTGAGAGAGAGAGAGAGAGGACCAAAGACATATTGACGAGCGCCATGAAAGCCCACATTGAATAATGAAATTCCATGTGGCTATCGCGTACGAGCGATGTTCTAAAGTGGCGTTACTCCTTTGCATCCACCATTGTTGACTTGATTAGAGAAAGCTCTGAGAATCGACTGAGAAAGGAGACTCACAAAGGATAGGTAGGCCAACAACCTCGCCATTTACAGTACATCTCCAAGTGGGGAAAAAGGAAGAGGGAACTTTTACAGAGGGAATCGTGCTCTATCCTGCTATAGAATCAAAGGGCAAAGGATTTTTTTTAACTGGCGGTGACACTAATTATATGCGGATCGCAAAATTTTTTCGGGGGTGAGGTGAAATCGTCATTCCATTATTATGGAACCTATACATTGTTGAAATACGTATGTTAGGACACGCTGAACTTCCCCGGAGCTATGCTCGCTCCGCACGAGATCTACCAACAAAGGGAAAAATCGCGAGGCGTGCCTCCTGAACGTGTCTCTCTCCATATTGCCCAACACCCTCAGCGCCGTCACAACTAATGCCGTCCGGGCCGCCAGTTCTTCCTTCTTGGCCGTACCTAGCGGGAGAATCCAGTGAACAGGCCGGTTCGCCGATCTCACCTGCGCGAATTGAGGGCTCGTGCAATTCAAGTATGTTTGCACCACTTCCATACATACTGTGACCAGTCGTGATTCCGTGCCCATCTCACTGGACAATCCAGGAAATTGCAGGAGCAAATACTGAAGGAAGTTGAGATAGTTCTGGTAAGACTCGTTTTCGAAATGAACAATGGGTGGACCGGAGAGCTCCAGAACAGAGCACACTCTCTGAATCTTCTTCTGCAGTTTCATTTCAGAGTTCAGTTGGTGGGCATGTGAAGCAACTGAAGAAAATAACTCCAGGATGGTTGCAATATTGCCTCGGGATAGAGATTTTGGGTGTGATGTGTACAGATCGGCCACCACCTGTGCAAAAAAGAGGAGAATTCCAGGATGATCAATACAATGACATAAACTTGCCACAAGGATGTTCCTTAGAGATCTTCTCCAGAAAAGAAAATTACATACAAAAATGAGAAACAAGCTTGCAGCATAAAAGCAAACCAAAGAAAAGGAGCACGACACGAATTGTCTATCAGGGAATGTTTGGAGCAATCAAAAGATACCATTGGAGGATCGCTTGAGTGGAGGATAAATTAATTGCATAAGAGAATTGAGACACGCAGATGAAATTAGAAGGTGGGCCTATTGGTATGCGAATGCATCTGATCATAGGGACTCAAGAGGTACCTGTATCAAGAGTAGCTGCACAGCAATGTGACTCTTCATCCGCGAAATCACGTAAGCTGCAGTGTGAAGATTATCATCCTCAATATCATCACTACTGAGCCCGTGATCGGAATCCATTTCCAAATCTGTTTGAGAATAACGAGTGAATTCAATGTTATCCATGGTTCCTAGAACCTTCAAAAATCCAGGAATAGTCGATTCTGTCGCTTCCTTCAAACCCACATATATCTGCCTCCATTCATGCTCTGAAAGTCTGATGCCCAAGTTATCCGTTAATCGCACTAGTGCAGCAACACCTGCACTGGCAGTACCTTGAACCGGACTCTTTATGAACCCCGTTATTATTAAAACAACACCGGACAGTTGAGGCCTCACCACATCGAAGAAACCGACAAAGAGATCTACTAAACAATGTGCAGCCACAGAAGCAGTTTCAGAATCCCAAGTACTTCCTTCAGATTGTGAAGATCTAGCACTAGGCGATGACTGGTCATCCCTCACAGGCACCTCTTTCTCAGAGACAAAATTGAATATCGGAAGAACAATAGAGTTGAAAACAGCAATCCAGAACTGGCTGGAGAAGACATGACCATGATCCTTTAGTATGCTAAAAAGCACTTCTAAAGAACTCTTCCTGATTGCTAGTCTGGAATCTGATGTCAGTTTTGACAACCCTGAATAAAAGTACCAAGGTTAATAACTTACATATGCAAGCCTCACATCAAACATAGCATGTGCAATGTAGTGAGAGAAAATCAAAGGAGCTCTTTCAGTAAATACATGCACCGCATCTTTAGTGTACTTGTTTCACCTCAATGAAGAGCTATTCCTTTTTCTATGAGAGAACAAAAGGAAAAAACCTACAGATTTCTTTCAAAACAGATATAAGAAAAAAAAAATCGAAATCTCAGATCTCTGCACAGGAGTCTACAGAGGAATTACCACTGAGAAGGTGAAAAATGGCGAGACAGATTCAACGTGAGTCCATGCAAATCATCATAGTTATGGAATTGTTTGACACTAATCCTGCTTCCCGGAGCAACAACACTATTCCTCACTTGTTTGTTTTTCTTTCACTTCAAACAACTGAATGACACTATACCAGGTTGGCAATTTATCTATCGTTATATTCATATCAACCAAAAGGACCATTCTCTTAATGATGTTATGAAAAACTTGACCAAAAGCTTCAAATACTTCAAAACAAAGGAAAATAAAAAAGTCACCCTATTTGACCATATACTATCTGCTCAAACATTATGTGCATATAATTCCATAATTTGCCCTTCATTATCCATACAACTTCAAAGAAAAATTTCTGAAAACCAGTTCCAGCTTGATCACAATAGTATACTGAAGGAAATCTGATATTTAAATCTTGAAAACTTCTAAACTAAACAGACCTATGCTCACTTCAAACTGCAAGGGGTTACAGTTGGATAGCTGAACCAGATGATTCATAAATTTTCAACCTTATGTATCAGCAACCATGTATCTAACTGTCTTATATTTCTCAGAACAATAAATACGGTCAGCTTTATTTAATGGCAAGGTCATCTCAAGTCTGTGGCACTGATGCCAAACATAAGGTTGCCAAGCAGCAGCATCTAGAAGAAGACATTGATTATAGGGAAAATTACCAGCAAGTAAAGGGACCCAAAAGGATGATGGCTCGTCCTTATTGATGAAAGTTTCTGCATTCAACACAACCTCACCACCACCTTCTGCGGCGCCTAAAGTTGAACCATCACTTATGCTCTTCCCATTGGACAAAAGTTCACCTTCAGCAAGTTTGACCGCACAAAACCGAAGAAATGCTATGGCATTGGGGCTGACATCATTGTTAAATCTGCTAGTCGTAAAAGCAAGGAGGCATCTTACACAGTCCGTAAAGGTCATCGCCTCAGTCTCAGTTATATAAGGGAAATATTCACGGACAATCTTTTCCATGGTCTCGAAGGCCAACAAGACAATATTCTTCCTCTCATCAGCTGCAGCAGCTGTAAAAATCTGACAAAACAAGATACTCTCTCAGAAAAAAAGACATGGCTAATGAGATTTCTGTTTCTAAAAGCTCCAAAATTCAATCAAGTCAGCTATAGCATCATGGACCAGATATATACAAACAAGAGACATCAATAAGATGCATAACCTCCAATATTCCGACCCTCCTGCTACCCTAACCTTAATTGATAAAAAAAATAACATAATTAAAGTCAAAGAGTTTATCGAAGAGTTAACATACCAGGAAAACACTTTTCCACCCAGATTTGACATTGCTTACGCGGCTGAGAACCATCTGAGAGATACATCTAACTATCAGTTCTCTGATCTCTGCAGAGTTGCTTTTCTGCATAACAATTACAAACGGTCTAAGAAACTCATTCTGGAAATTGTAGTTTGCCAGCTCCTCCCGCTCCAGGAATTTCATAGCCAACTGCCGCAATGAGTCCATCACAAAGATCGCAACTGAAAGATTTTCTGATAGCCCAACTGACACAAAGAAATCAGACAGAACGTTCCATATGCGAGACCAAACTAATCTGATCCGGTTCATATTATAATGCCTGCACCAGAAACATGCACAATTACAAAGACATACAAGCCAATTCTCATTTTCCACAGGAACGTGCATGACACCTAATGGAAGAAACTCAATATGCAATCAAGAAGACATCTTTCAAAGAAAATGTAGACGGCGAGCTCCAGAGAGAATATAAACTTATCGCATATGCATCAAAATGTCGGATATGTGCACTGCAACAGGGCACATACACCTTTCAGTTTCTTCTGATAATTTTCAGGTGATGTACTTTCCACAGCAAAGACCTATCGAGGTGGAAGTTGATGCAGACAACCAAACAGAAGAAACAGAGTTAAAGAGTCTTACGCTATTTCTACAATTTTTGTTAAGCTGAAAACCCGAGGGTCAGTTGGAGACTGCAATTCTGACATAGCAACCTTGCAAAGGGCCCTCACAAAAGCAACAATTGCTTCACTGTTCAACTGTTGGCTATGAACAAAGACGTGGTTTAGCTCAAAGTTCCCAATCTGGTCCAGCAAATTCAAGTTTGATATGAAGTTACTGAGCTGCTCAGGAGTTACTGGTCCAGAAGAATTAACTCCAACTGTAGTACTATCATATGAACCTCCCCGAACAACAGCCATCACTGCAGGATTCTGAATAGTTCCTTTTTTCTTTAGAGATGAAAGGCCAATGGGTTTAGGTGTTCGCTCCTCTGTTTCACCATTTGATGCGGTAAGAAAGGATGCATCGGTAGGGGCACCTTCTCCTAATAGTTGAAGATGCTCAATTCGAGAAAGGCACGTTAGTATGTGCTCCCAGGCTTCCTGAAGATGATTACCATCTTCAAGAGCAATCAATATGATTGCCTGCACAAATTTGAAACACTAAAGTATGAAAAGGTCAATCATAAAACTGTTAAACACTAAAAGCAATAAGCATCACGTAGGGTACCTTAAAAACTAAAATCCTCAGTACACCTAAGTATCTAGCTTTTTGCTGAGACTTATAACCTCTATCATCTTGAAGAGTCAAGAAAGTACAGAAGTACAGTTTGAAGGAGCAAAACCAAATTATTGCACATAATGTTAATTCAGAAATGTCTGAGGAGGCAGTCCATCTAATTTTTTTAATTCACATATTCAACAAGTTGTTCCATGCTACCATCATCTAATAGAATACATGAAACTCCACCTGTCAAATTATTATAAGCAAACACAGACCTTAACAGCATCAACATTCTTTTGCTTCATATCGGCAGCACAGTGGAGGTAAGTGAACTTTGCAACAGACGTCATGAAAGCATCTCTCTGCGTTTGCATACCCATGACTGCAGTGACATGCACGGCATAACGAAATCCCTGCAAACAGTGAGCAGTAGCAAGCCTATCATCGCTCTGGTCGAGTGTCATACTGAATGCAGCCAACATAGGACCCCAGCAGACCTCCACCATAAATCTCAGTATTGCTATATCGGTGACAGAATGATAAGTAGACCTGTCGCACCAGAGAAAAAGTACATCAATAACTTCAGAAAATTCAAGAGAAAATTTCAGTGTTGGAATTTTCAAGGGCTGGAACAGTGCCCACGATGTTAATCATTTTACGGTGGTTCTAACAAAGCCCCCGACATTTATCAAATATAAACAAGATCTTTAATGTAGAGGAATGTGCAAAGCCCTTACAATGGAAAAGGAGACACATAACGGCAGAACCCAGATTTTTATCCAACTCAGGCAGACTAACAAAAGCACATGACACGCCAAGCACATACTTTCTTTTTTCTTTTTCTGAACAATCAACACACATAACTGAAAACACCAAGATCGTCACGGCCTTGTACATGCTCTCCATTAGATGTCCTCGATTACTACTCACCACCATATGTTCGAACTTTGAAACTAACAGAATACGCTATTAATGAGCTTACTCTGATTTTCCAGCCTTGGCCTTGAACTGTTCCTGGATGTGCTTTATGAGAAGCCCATTTGCACCTAATGCTTTTTCCTCTGTCTGCTTCCCTGTGACTAGATTGAGAATACCGTCCAATCCTAGCAGTTTATTCAGGCCGTTCGCCTGCTTGCTCTGTTGAGCTGGAGAATCAGAACTCATCTTAATTTCATTTTTAACAATTTGATCATAAATGGCACCGAGATATTCTTCGGGTAAATCCTTCCCATCATCTATTCCTCGATTGTTCCGGATGAAATCAGCCTTGCTCATCTATTTCAGCACCAGAGCAGATGATCAGCACAGGCTTACTGTCAGTTTTGCATATTTCAGCAAATAAGGTCATAGATCATTCCAGTGCCACTATACATCAATATTGCATTTACAAGCTATCATATACCATCAGAAGATCTCTTGAAAGAGAGAAGAACAACATTTTCAGGAAATTTGTAGAAAAAGTAGCTGCATATGTTTCTTGGCTTGCCCTTTTACTAATGAACACCGAAAAAGCACCGGTTGATACACTCCTACAATCAACAAGTCTCGATCTGTTCCTAAAGACACGTATGAACAACACTTTCAAACAGTTTCAATTATTCTGTGACTGTGAATTCACACGAGGGGCAAAAACAAAGAAATGACAACTCAACGAAGAAATGACAACTCAACAAAAAAAACCAAATGCATGAGGCACCAACTTAATCATTACAGAAACTTTAGAATATCAGAGAGATGGAGATAAGAGCAATTTATCCTACCATACCTTATCTTTAACCATGTTATTATGCGCATCGGTGTTAAGCATTATCACAGAGTAAGCAAGAACATATGCAGTATCTGCGCTAGTGAATGAACTTGGGTTGCATTTACAATAGCGTTCAGCGAACTTCTCCATTATGCGATCAATCTTCTGTGCCTCCCCAGGTAGCCTGAAGCCTCGTAGGAAGAACCTTATGGACTCACCAAAATCCATTTCTTTGAAATTGAACGAATCCACATAAGCATGCATAACTTTTAAGGGAAACTCATCCCTCTCCCCCAAATAATCACCTATCACGGTTTCATTCAAACCAGAAGCATTCCTCAGAAAAGCAGCGATTTCTTCAGGAGAACCACCAATTTTTTTGGTGCTGATAAGAAACTCAATTCCCTTGGAAGGTTTCCTATTAAACAGTGCAATACCTTTCTGCAGGAAAGTCAGAAAAATAATCAGTGAAGGCAGGGAGGGGCTTTTCGGGGGCAATTCTACGGAATGAAGAGTATAAGCCAACAGATTGCATAGAAGACCTAAATAGCAGATATGCAATCAGGTGTCACTTGATTACACACAAGCTTAATGACTAACTGATATGGTCTAACCCCATAAACGGAAAATGACCTGAAGCTCCATCTTGTAGGCTCGACGCTGCTCGAGGGTGGTAGCATCAGAAAATTCTGAATTTACTTCAGGATGAAAATCATAATCTGGGACAGCTACATCCTCTCCATTGGAGGTAGAATGACCCTCTGTTGATACATCACTTTCCGGAAATCGTGTATGAGAGGATTCTCCTATTCTCAGCTGCTGGTCCATCCAACCTCCCATTGATTTAACGATGGTACCTAAGCACTTCACTGACTCATGCCGAAAGGTAATATCCTGAGCTGGAGACAAGGTTGTGGCTGAACCAGCAGGTGGTCCCAAGGCAGTTTTGAGTAGACCATTAACAGTCCTGCGATTATCTGATGGAATTATAAGGGTCTTAATACATTTGAAAACAACAATATAAAAGACTCAGTATAGATAAGGACTAAGTGAAGGTAAAAATCAACAAGAGGGCAAAGTAGACTCAATAGCTTTCAAGTTTGAAGGTGGCAACAAGATATTCCGCTTCCAGAAGTGATGGGTTCTGTTTGAACCACGGCTATCAAGCTCAAACCAAAATAAAAGACACTGTAATAATTTCAAATCACCACCAACCAAGGTGGCACAAGCCATAGACAGGCAAAAGAACTTCTAAAGAAAGCTCAAAGCACGTTACTGATATGCCTTGTTCACTATCGTTTCAGACTTCAGAGTGGCCAACTACTTAAAATTCTAAAGAGCCTACCATATCTCAGTATATCTCATATTTCTGTCCATCCAACAATCTTAATAGCACCAATAGAAACTAAAAGTCCTTAACATTTCAAATTTGGTCAAGCAAAAAGCTACGGCCTAAATATTTTTTCCATAACTTGAGCATACTTTCAACCCACAACCCCCCTTGCCCCCTTCTCCGTCTGCTCTCTCCTCCGAATCCCAGCTTGCAATTCTGTTGCTTCAATCTGTGTTAATGGGTGCAGTGGTAGTGCCATGAGACGGCTACTGTCACAGTTCAAAGAACATTACTACACCATTATAGCTACTTTTCAATCTCACAGAAAACAACCTCAAATGGTAGTTCAAAACAAGTTCATTCTTATTATCTTGACCTGCCGATGACGGTCATCAATAATTTGTAATAGACTATGACAAATTACTGATACTTTCCATAAATTTGTCATCAGTAAGCTCAAGTTTACATAAAATTCAGTCCCATGTTGGATCTTCCATGAGGTGCCACCCTACAAATAGTTATTTGAACAACGATATATTGATTTTCTTCGCAAAATAAACAAGAACATGCTATGCTGCTGCTTTTATTTATTATTTTCAAGGGATAAAGACACCGGAGGTCCCTACACTATTGCAAATGGGTCAATCGGTTCTCTTAACATTTTTTGTGTGCAATTGAGTCCCCAAATCATGTACTTTTTTGTTCACAATTCTTCCATTATAAAGCAAACGGAGATACTGACATGGATTCCATGTCAGTGGCGAATGGACTTATGAGTGATGACATGAATATCGGTCCCTATGATGATGACATGGATTAATTAGAAAATTGAAACAAAAACTCGAACCCTAGTAGAGAGAGAAAGGGAGGCAAGGCAGCTGGAGCCACGTCACCATCTCTCAAGCACCGGCAAGGACCTCCAGTGCCACTATAACTTGCTTGATCGAATCACCAACGAGTCTGAGTCGTGAGAGATAGATTTGGTGGATGGCATGGTGTTGAAGTGTGATTGCAAGAGGTGCAAAGAGATGATTGCTCAGTGGGGAAGGCGAGGGTTTAGAGGATAAGGTCTTGGCAAGTCAGTGCAGGTCAAGTTCAGACAGCAGAAGGGGTTTGGAGGAGAAGGTGTTGCCCATTTGACGTGTTGTGCACTGTGGCTCAACCCTTCACTGGCCTCTCGCTCTCTCTCTTTAAAGTTGTTAATGGCCTCGTCAGATGCCACATTTTCTTTAAATAGAAACTTAACGCAACATCAGCAATTCCGTTTGTTTTTAAATGGAAGGACCAATTCGACCCAAAAAAATATATAGTTAGGGACCCAATTGGAAAAAGAGAATTGTAGGACCTAATTGAACAATTTGCCAAACTTCAGGAATTTCCAGTGCCTTTATCTCTATTTTCAATGGGCAAGAACAAGAATGGGATGTAGAAATCAAACCCAAGAGTTACTGGGTCAAAGCCACCAGGTGCCTCACTTATTCCTAACTTGACAGTTTGCTTTGGCTCATGGACTCTTGATTTCTTCCAAAGTATCCAAACTTATAGACTATAGCGGGATACAGAAGAAATGGTTAATAAAGTACCACTCTGAATTAATTGTAGGATAGAATCAGCTAAACAATATCCTATATACTAAAAAAGGCAAGCTACGGAGGTCTTACATCATTGACAGGTAACACGTGAGGTTAAATCCACACTGGAGCCACCAAATTAACCCCAAGGAAACCTTAATCGACTGCCTGAGACAAAACATCAGAACTTGGACAGCATGAGGAGGCAAACTAGCCAATGAAGAGTCCCATCAGCCTATGAGATATAGACCTCTCTGCTTACTTACTAAAGAACAATAAGACGTTCTATGAGATTCTGTATTGATCCTGCATTTCCACGAGATCATGGACTCGCTATCTCATGATGCCGGATCCTAAAGCTAAGTTCAGTTTAAAGTTCCCATATCAACCTAAATTTCAGCCTCAAACAAATTCTGCTCTAGCCTCTCAAGAACAAATCAGCCAAGTGCCTCCGATAAAACCAATGACTAAAGCATCTATTAGGAGTCGGTGGCCAAGCTTATTGCTGCAATTGATTGTAATTCGTTCATATCATAAGGAGACCCTTGATAGATTATAGAATTCTCAGACATATCTAGTAAGTAGTACCTTTCAAAAATGTTTGGGGCATCCAAGTCACAGTCGTAGTTAACAAAGATATCAATGAGAATCTGTGAATCCTGAGATATCTTCTCCAATAGGTTGAGAACCGTCATTTTCTGTAAAAAGCTAGGCTGCAGAACATTCTCAAGCACCCGAAGCACAAGCATGGGAAAGAATATTCCAATTTCTGCTTTCAACCCTGATCTGAACTTTGATAAGAGGCTCATAAAAATAGAACACTGAAGCTGGAAAATAGCCATGACTGACAATGCACTGTTCTTTAGTAATGATAAGCAGAGAAACTGCTTAATGGCGCTGAGAAACCTGCACAAAGGAAAGGAAATGAAGCCTCGTTAGAAACTAACACTCAACTTTCAGGAAGCACTATAACTGCATGTGTGCACAAACTTGATGAACAAAACATGCTAACTTAACAGCACATGGCGCTAGGTTGTATCCTAAAAATCCAATCTCTTAAGTATTTTCAAATTTGGATAACTAATATCTTCTCTCCATTCCTTATCCTTTTCCATTGCAAACCAAACAATGGAGTATCCCGCAACATAACAAAACTCCCATGTAATAGTGCACGTAAAAAACAAAATAGAATGTAACAGTGTTAACGGTACTCACACATCACATCCTAAAAGCTAAGCTTCCAAATAATATGTTGGTGTACATCAATTAATAATTTGAATTGTTTTAAATAAAGTCAACGGTTGCGCATTTGTTCTTTACCCTACTAATTTAGGACAAAATTAGGCAGGCGACTAAAATGTATTCATCCCTCTACCACTGTCTTGGCTAGAGAACATGTGAGTTGCAGACACCAGGAGGAAATCCTTTGCAACTTACACACTATTACAGAAGAATTCCCAACGATTGCAGGGAACTTTGTCCTGTTGTATACTCAGCTATTATATTTTGCATAAGCCCTCCAACCCCGTGACCAACTATCATTTCTTGTGTGTAATAATTTCTTTGGGTTTGCGGGTATACATATGCCAGGCTGAAGAATGAGAAATTTGACTCTAATTCTACAGCAATTTTGCTGACATTAGTTGCCTATGTTACTGAAGCTGAAAAGGCTGGCTGAAATGTAAAACTAAATAGCAACTGTCACTTGCCTCTCGTTTGTGCGCCAAATAGGACCACCATTGTCCATGACGACCTTTAGCAGCTCCAAAGATAGAATTTTCCCCCTCAAAAGTATTTGATCATCGGTCTGCTCTTGAGTTGAGAATTTCATCGACAGTTTACACAAGTTCTTAAAAAGAAGAAACCCATCTTCTCTAATCTTACTGCCACCACCTGATTTAGCTCCGTCAGTCGAATTTGCATCACTCAATTCGTGCTTCTCATCCTCTTTCACCCCAGGGACATCCCCATTTTGCAAGTCTGAGGTCGAATGCAATTCCAAATTCTTATTCACAGCAGTCCCATCGTTGGCATCAACAACCTCATTAACAAAATTCTGACAAAAATGTATGGAGTTCCCTTCGTTCAAATTCTTATCCGTAAACTCCAATAGCTCACTAACAGACACCGTCTTGAAACTAACAGCCATCGAGTCCTCCTCAGCCCGACTGAAAACAATTACCACGATCTGCGCCAGAACAGACTTGGCACAGATCTGGTTAGTCCCATTCTGGCCACCGAGATACACATTGTAACAAGTCCTGACTATATGCACCAAGCAATCTCCTCGAATCAAAAGGCAAGGCGACCGTACAGCTGCTAGCGCAACCCTAAGCACGCCGAGCTCGATGACCTCCTCGCCGATCCCGCCTGACTTACACACGCTCTGCAACAGCCTCAAGATCGAGCCCGAACCTCCACCGGCGCTCGCCTGATCGCCATAGCTGGCGCCGTCGCCGATCTCCGCGTGGACGAGGTTGAGCGAGAAGAGCCGGAAGGCGCACTCAAGCGCGGGCTCCACGATCTTGCCGTAGGCGGAGTCGAGGGCGACGATCAGGGGCTGGAGGACGAAATCGGCGTCGGAGAGGGAGAGGCCGAGCAGGGGAGAGGGAGGATCGGCCGGGGCGGGGGCGGGGGCTGAGGGGATGGTCTCGAGCTTGTCGAGGGCGGATTTGCAGGCGGAGACGATGTGGGAGTGCTTCCTCCAGGCGGCGTTCTTGATGATCTTGTCGAGGGAGGGGCCGATCACGCGGCCGCAGCGGGACTGGCCGCCGAGGGATTGGGAGGCCGACATTGGGGAGGAGGAGGAGGACGAGGTTCAGGGAGGCGGCGCATTTGCAGATCTGGGGCGACGAAGTTGCATCGCGAATCAGTCTCCAGATGAACGATGCGTAGAGAGAGAGAGAGAGAGAGAATAGAGAGATGTGGGGGCGATGATGTACGACTTTGTCAGATCGGAGTGGGAATTTGGTGATGGAGGTGATAGTGGAATTGGGTCCTTCTAAGTTCTAGCGTCGTATGATGGAAAAACACTTGCAAATTACAAATTGCAACATGCGATATTCCTATAAAAGATGAAACTTACGGTCGATGCAACATGCAATATTACTAAAAAAACACTACTTTTGGTCAATTTAAATATGCGGTAACATAAAGTAAAATTAATACTATCTATCTGAAAATAAAATTTACGGAAACTAAAGCTATTTTACGGTCAATTTGCATGAATTTTATCGATGAGGGTGATTTGCGCAACTTTATTTATCAATTGCTATTTGGTATAAAATATCGCTACGGTCATTTCACGAAATTGGTATTTATAAAGTCAAATGTTACGTCACGGAGTCCAAAGGCTAGTTTTTCAATCATGTTTGTTAATTACGAAGCCAAATGGGAAAATTTACATAGCTATACGAATAAAGAAGCATGCAATTGACTTTACAGAAGAAAAAAAAAAAGAGAGGAGGTTAATCGCAATCCATAGAGGTAATTCACTGACCCATAAAATAAAACCCCACGTACTCCTTCCAAGGCAAATTACTTCCAATGAGGTAAATTAATACTATCAAGGATAATTACGACGCTTATCGTGGATGATTACATCAGTTTGACTTTAATTTACTAAGTAGTTGCTAACTATAGATACCGTCGATATTGCAAGACGAACTCCGATGAGTTACTACGCATTAAGGCAAGTAAAGGACGTTCAATCAAGGAAAGTTACGACACATAAAATGCCTCATAGAAATTGCACATTATTCAAGTTGCGATTAGTTCGAGTTAAGGTGCGTTTGTTTCGCTGAAAAATGAATGATTTTAAAAAAAAAATTCCAAAAAACAATCGCTTGAATCATTAATAAAAATGAATGAACGTAAAATATTTTTATCATCCACGAAAATATTCATATATAAATTTTTATCGATAAAAAAAAATTAATATTAACTAATTATTTCAAGCAATACAAACGATTATTTTTAGGAAAATACTTTCGAAATCATTAATTTCTCGCGAAACAAACGGAGCCTAAATTACGCCACCACCGTGGTAAAATGCTTAAATGGAATAAGACACGCTAAGTACTTTTCGCAGCAACAATCGACCAAAATATGCCTCTTAGGCTTCGTTTATTTCGCGAAAAACAAGTTATTTGAAAGATATTTTCTTAAAAATAATCGTCTATATTGCTTGAAATAATTAATAAATAAATTATTATTATTTTCATTATCAATAACGATTTAAAATAACTTTGTGGATGATGAATTTTTTTTCTGTTCGTTCATTTTTGTAAGCAATATAAGCGATAATTTTTAGGAAAATGCACAGTAAATATATTGAGTTCATCAATCTATGCATATTATGTTCGAGGTCGTATTCAATTAGCGTAAATGCAGAAAACCAGTCTTTTTATATAACGAACGTCCACTGTATACAGGCACGTATACTCAAAGTTAACTATTAAACAAAAAGGAACAAATTGTAGAGGAGTCTATGCAAAAACGCGTTTAATAGATGCAAAATAGATACTGCAAATAACGATATAAACCGCCAACCAGATCGATGTAAGAACAGCTTAGAAAGGATAGATTCATGAAGGGGAATCACGGGGAAAATTCTCCAAAACATCTCAAACATATTGTTCGACGACCAATTCAGTTATAGACGTCAAAATTGTGCTAATTTAGTCCAAAATCTTTTGATAATTTGCCAATTTAATCTTTCTGGCCGATTTTGATTGAAAAACGTTTATATGGATCCGGCCGACATATGTGGCATGGTCGGCTCTGACTTGAATGATTTTAATTTTTTTTATAAAAAAAAAATCTAAACTCTTTTCTTCTTTTTTCCGTTCTTTTATTTTTCTTTTCTTTTTGACAGTGGCAAATCGTCAAGGGTCACCCCGGGCGAGGCGAGGACAACCCTTGCAAGGTCTGGCAAGGCCTAGATTTGCCAGCTACCGGCAAAAGAAAAGGGAAAAAACAAGAAGGAAAATTTTCAAAAGAGAGTTTAAAGTACCCTTATTTTCTCAAAAGAGAACCCCGAGTGGATATTGTTTTAAATAAAGACCTAAAGTGATCATGGCAATCTCAAATAAGTATTTGACTCGCCAGCCGTTTCCTTCAAAGACAATTTTTTTTCTCTCTTCTTCCCTTTTCATCATCTTCTTAAGAGGGAAGAGCGGCTAGCCAACAGCTTGTTTAGAATTTTTCCAAAAACAAATTATGAAAATCATCGACGGTGGCACTAGCTAGCTACGTCACGTTGGCTGACCGACGTCCATGTAAGCAATTTTCGCCCAAAATTGATCGGATGAGTAAATTGAAAAATCATCAAAATGTTTATAACTAAATAGGCACAATTGAAAATTTTAGGACTGAATTGATTGATTTATGACTTTGGACAATTACCTTCGTCGATTATATATGGGAATGATGTAATGTATCGTCATTTTAAGAGTAAAAAGATATTTCATAAATTATAAAGAAATTTTTGCTTAGAGAATATCTAGCTCGTTAACAAAAAAAAAATGTTACTTTCGTTAACAAAAATGTTAACAAAACAATGCTACTTTTGTTAACAATCCCAACGAACCCCTATTACAGTCCTCCTCAAACGGACGGAGCCTTTGAAATATTTTCCACCAAAAAACTAGCCATGTAACTCGCAGAAAAGAGAAAATCGAATGACGAAGAAAATCAACGAAGAAAGCGTTTTCATCTGCTTTCCCACACTCACAAAACTCCGAATCCCCGACCATCGCCGCCCCCGCCGCCGCCGTCAGAGTATAATGTCCTTCAGAGGGACGAGAAAGCTGTCCGGCGCGCTGTTGCCCTTATCGCGAATAACTAAGGAGCTATTCCCATGGCCGCCGCCGCCGCAATAGACGCCATTGTCGTCGCCGCCCCCGCCGCTGTCGTGATGGTCGAAATGGTAGAGATTGTAAGTGGCTTGATCCAGAGTCCCTTCTCTGTAGACGAAGACGCTCTCGTCCTCCTGCATGCGTCGCCATTTCTTGTACAGATCAAGCCTGTGCAGCGGCATGCCCCTGCCCAAAATCCGGATTTAAACTTAATTAATTATTTCTGCCATTTTACTTATATCACAAGATGCTTTATCGTGTATCGAGACTATGAGATATTGTTATTTTCTATTGGCAGAGACGTATTGTCTGCTGCTTGCTCCTAAAGGTTTAGCTTAGAAAAGGGTATTTAGCAGCATGTTTTAATCAAATTCGACATTCAAATGTTTCGAAGGGTATACAAAATCTATAACTTGCTGTTATTTTATTGTTTTTATGTTAATTTAAGGAATAAGTGTACTAAAAGTCCTAAAACTAGTCACGAAAGTGCAATTAAGTCCCCAAACTCGTCAAAAAATGCAATAAAGTTCTAAAACTTGTCGCCAAAGTGTAATCAAATCCTAAAAATTTCAAAAAGTGCAATCAAGTCCTAAAACCTGTCACGAAAGTGCAATCGAGTCCTAAACATTTCAAAAACTACAATTAACGGAATGACTTGATTGGATCAAATTGACAAGTTTTAGGACTTGATTGCACTTTACGAAATTTTTAGGATTTAATTGCACTTTCGTAATAAGTTTTAGGGCTTAATTGCACTTTTTGAAATTTTTAGGACTAAATTGCACTTTCTTGACAAGTTTCAAGACTTCCGATGCATGCGTGACTTCACCCTCTTTTTTTTTTTTTCAATTCAAAATAGTTGAAATTTCTAAGAATAGCCTGGCGTTCGACATGGGTTTTCGCATACGATTTCTTCATTTGTTATTGGAATTTGGATAAAAGTATTAAACTTGAATGGAAGATAATAATAAAAAATTGCTATTGACTTTTTTAAAAGCAGAAAAACACAAAAAGTATTTGGAAGTCCAATTTTCTGGCGTCAAACAATCCCACTCTTCTTAATTCAAATAATTTCCCAACAACAACAAACTATCAAACTCGTTGGCAAAAGAGAAGGAAAACAAAAAACAAAAAACAACAACCATCGCACTGAAAACTAAAAAGGTAGGAAAAGAAAAAAAGATTTAAAAAAGATTGTATCCTTTCGCGAGATGCCACGTCAGAAATGTCAAAAAAGAGAGAACCCTAAAAAAAAGATAATAAACGAAAAAGGCGCAGCAAAAATAGTGGGAAAAAAAAAAGAGAGCAGAGTGAAAATAGCAGAGAGCAAGGACGGAGGGAATCGCACCGAATGTGGAAGAGCACGGAGATGTCGCACATCTCGAGGTAGGAGTTGACGCCGTCGACGAAGGCCTGGTACGTGTAGCTGTGCAGGCCGTCGATCCTCGGGTACGGCAGCCTCGGCCTCGGCCTCGCCGCGGCGATCCCCCCTCCGCCGTCGGAGGACCTGCAGCCGCCGCCGCTCCTCCTCCTGGAGGGGGAGTAGGCGTACTCCTTCCAGGCGACGGCGCCGCCGGCGGAGGCGGAGGGGGGGAGGCCGACGAAGCCGAGGGTGGCCATGAGGGGCTCGAGCTCGTCGTGGGTCATGATGGGCTTGAAGGTCCGGGTGTGCCAGAGGGCGAGCTTCCTCATGCACTCTCTCATCGACTCCTCCATTTGGTTCCGCCTCTTCTCTCGGCGTTCTCGGCCTCCTCTCGGCGGTGGCGCTTGACTTCCTATTCAAACTCTCTCTCTCTCTCTCTCTCTCTCTCTCTCTCTCTGGAAATGGGTTTAAGAGGCTTGCTGGAGGTGTGGGTTTTAGAGTGAGCGTGGGTATTTGTATTTTTCTTTTTTACTTGATTTTGTGAGAGATTTTAGAGGGAGATATGAGATGAGAATCCATGAAATATTTTTAAATATGGAAGCTGAATGCGTGGTCGACGCGACAGTCAAAGCCGGGGCAGCGAGGGCAAAATGGGAACAACGAGCAGAAGAAATTAGTGTAACCTTCTTGGATTTATACGACGGTCCAAGAGGGCAAGACGTGGACCTTATTCTATAAATCATTTGAAATCTATGAACATCTGTATGAGATTTAATCCGTAGCTACAGAGCTCGTGATCCGTCTAGGGGACGCCATTCGCACTCATTCCCTCTACGAATACTTACCGAAGCACGTCGAAATTTCCGACGCGCTCGACAGTTGGATCTATCAAAGAGACAGACGAGTGCGATAAATAACATGCGTATCGCCTATGCGTTCATCACGTATCCGTCACCTCGAGACCGACTTCTATTATGGTCGTCTGGATTTCTAGTCATGATATGATATGAAATCCATGAATTTTTGCTATATCATATTCACCATTTGGTGAATCGCGGTAATAAAATTGGATATTTTCACATTATGTCTTGCCTATAATTTTGTATAAACGGCATATCAGCATGAATGAACCTAAAAATTGCACAAATATATATGGTAAGAAACTCTCACCACATCCTTGCCTACTTCATTTTTATATTTTTATTTTTCTCTCTCTCTTTTTAGTTCTTTTATTTTTTTTATTTCGTTTTTCCCTTCGATCATTCTCTAATAATATTTTTATTAAATAGTAAACTATACTATTATACCTAAAATATGTAATAAGTATGACCACTAAATATATCTAAGATAGAAAAAAAAATCAAGTAAAGAAATAAAAATATGAATAAATAAACGGATTTGTTGCTTTTTTGAATTTTTTTTATTAGAATTCAAATAATTTTAATTTAATTAATTTAATTTTTTTGTTATTTGAGAAAAATAACTTTTACAAGTTTGTATATTAAAAACACTGTTCATTTTTATCCCATCTCTTCATGGGATAATTTTATTCAGACTATATCTCTTTTATGTATGACTTTATCCTTCATTGAGCATTCACCAAACACAGAATAAAATCCTGAATTTTATCTTGACTACTACTAAACATAGCCTTAGTGGCTTCGTTCGACACTCTGGCTTGATCCAGGATTGATATACGAGACAACAAGCGTATTTATGATTTTTTTTTTTTTTTGTGCGTGAATGCCATAAATATTGAACTTACGGCAAGGATAAACGAAAGTCCTCTTAACAGAAAAAACTTTGAATGTAGAATTTCTTTGGTAATTCCTACACGGCCCGCGACGGGATCGAGCGTGGAAGATGTCAAGTGGACGGCAAAGGCGACAAAGGTGTTCTTGTGGTAAGCATGATTATCGCTCCTCGCGCAACGTATTAGATCGGAAAAATTATAACCTTTTGTCAAATTAATTATTATTATTATTATTATTTTTTGTCGGAATCAAATTAATTATCGGGAGGACATATTTTGTATGTGAGTACATCGCGGGATAATGACGTGTGACGTGACCGATTAATCGAAAGTGAAATGTATACAAAATGAATGATAAGATCAAAATAAACAATTATGATCTATCCATCAACGACAACTTGTGCCGCTCGCTCGATAACCTACGGTGCACCCTCCCCGCAGCGGATCACACCTCTCCTGCTCAGGAAAAAGAAAGGACCTGGAGCTTCCCACCAGGAACCAGTGTGCGCGCTCTCTCACCTTCTCTACGCTGCCTCTTCCTCACCTTCGACCATGGAGCTCAATCGCAGAAGCCTCCGCGTCCTCTCTCTCCTCGCACTCATACTGCTCGTCTCACCCTCTAACTCCGCCGCCGCCCCCGCCGGCGACGGCGATGACGACTCCTCGATCGTCGCCAGATTCCAACGCTACCTCCGAATCAACACCGCCCAGCCAACCCCTGACTACCCTCAATCCACCGATTTCCTCCTCGCCGAGGCCAAGTCCCTCTCGCTCGAGGGCCGAGCCATCGAGTTCGTCCCCGGCAAGCCCGTGGTCCTCCTCAAGTGGCCCGGTTCCGACCCCTCCCTCCCCTCCGTGCTGCTCAACTCGCACACCGACGTCCAGCCGGCCGAGGACGACAAGTGGTCCCACCCCCCGTTCGCCGCCCGCGCCGACGCCGAGGGCCGGATTTACGCCCGCGGCTCGCAGGACATGAAGTGCGTGGGGACGCAGTACCTGGAGGCGATCCGAAGGCTCAAGCGCTCGGGGTTCGCGCCGGTCCGCAACGTCCATCTCTCGTTCGTGCCCGACGAGGAGATTGGCGGGCACGACGGTGCCGCCAAGCTCGCGGCGTCCGATGAGTTCAGGGATATGAACGTTGGCATTGTTCTTGACGAAGGTAAATTGATTTTCGTGTTCGAGCTTGTCAGCCTAGAATTTTTTCGTCGGGGCGAAAGTCACGTGTTGAAATCAATAGGGGAGCTGTAAATAGAAAAATCTAGACCGTTGACTTCAGGACACCGGTTGAGCTATCTGTAACTCGTAAGGCAGTTTTCTTATTTCGGGCCGAGTAAAGGTGATTAATTTTTGACTGTTGAATTTTTTGATCCGATAGAATCCTCGTACTTTACTCAACGTAATACCTCGGAAAGCATAGGTTGCTACGTTGGATTAGACATACCAAGTGATATTAGGACATCCGCGAACAAAACCTTTGTGAGAGAGATAAGTTACTCGGTGCATACATGGAGTGGATGGAAAAATAATGTACACTTTACTGCATATCGAGTTCTTGCCTACATCAGGGTGTGAAAATGAGAAGCATTTGTCGATTTTTCGAATGTAGGGTTGGCATCACCAATGGAATATTATCGGGCATTTTATGGAGAGAGATGCCCGTGGTGGCTGGTGATCAAGGCAACTGGAGCACCTGGACATGGTGCGAAGTTGTATGATAATACCGCAATGGAGAACTTGCTGAAAAGCATCGAGAGTGTGAGGAGGTTTAGGGCTTCACAGTTCGATATGGTGAAAGCAGGTTTGAAGGCTGAAGGAGAGGTTATTTCAGTTAATATGGTGTCCCTCAAGGCTGGCACTCCATCTCCCACTGTAAGTTCCTTTCTCTGTCACGAGCACCAGAGCTTATTACTTCGATGAATATGTGTCATTAGTCAGTTTGTCTCTCAAATCAATTTGGAGAGATCACTTGATGCTGCATTTACAGTCGCAAATGCAACTTTAAGTCCAATTTCTGATAAATACTATACACGCTTAACATTTTTCGGCTGTATTTATTACCGTTAGTCTCTTCATTATAAAAAGAATTCCCATGTCCTATCCCTCATTTTCATTGAAAAGACCATGAAAATTACTCCTGGTCCCATAGAAAGTGCGTGGACACCACATTGCCCGTGTGCTGCTATTTGTTCTTCTACGGTGTCATCTAAGATCCTACAAAACATTTTTCCATGACTCTGTTTGATTGTACTTATTGGCTCGCTGCTATTGCCCATAGATTGGATCACAGAGAAAAGATTAATGTTCGTTAGAATGATAAGTTGTCCGAGTGACATTCTTAGCGACTTGGGTAAACAATTCGACATTCAACAATATGCCTTATGTGTACTTATTATAGAAGGTATCACTTGGCTTGACATGTGGTCCAATTGAGGACTAAGCTCGAAGACAAGCTGATGCATATTTTTCTTTGCTTTTCTTTGCTTTTCTTTGTACTCCCCTGCCAGGGTTTTGTCATGAACTTACAGCCATCGGAAGCTGAAGCAGGTTTTGATGTCAGGGTCCCACCAACTGCTGATCCTAAAGCTTTAATGAAAAGGATAGAAGAAGAATGGGCACCTATCTCACGCAATATGACATTTGAGGTAGTGGTCACTTAACAGTTTTCTCTTAATAAAATCTCTATACTCATGGAAGCTCAAAATTTGCTTACATTCATTGTTAGTATATCTACTGTGATAAACTTTCTGATTGGATTGTATGTGTGGAACAACCTTTACAGGTTTTGCTTTTTTGGCCAATTACAAAAATCGATGACTTTCGGAAAAAAAAAATCAATGTATCACTTCTAAAAGAAGAGACTAGTCCCCTCTTCCTCAAAGTGACGTTGATCAGCATGCTACCTGTACTCATGCAAATGAAAATACAGTTGCAAATAGTTTATGATGTTAAGAATGGGAAGAGTGCATGATATCACTGTGCATATTGTGTGGTGAGATGACGAGAGGAACAGTAATAGGTGCCTTGAATCTCTTGAAACCTTAATGTCCTTTATATTACAGCACAAAGGTTTAGATATCTTTTGAAGTACTTAGAAACAGCTTTGCAAGCTATGCATTGTAATTTTGATGTTATTATGCACAAATTCCACATTGGTCGGACGGTTTTATGTCCGGATATGAGGATTGCTATGGCCCTAAATGGCAATTCAGTATAAAGTTATTTAATCATAACCAGCTACCGCTCTTTCAGTTTGAGTTTGTCAGTCACGAGTTCCTAAGAGGTCGGTTACAAATGAGGCCCGCTGAACCCATGTGTTGGTGGTAGAGCGGTAGAACAACAGCATGTTCCTGCTTTGAAGCACTTTTTATCTTGCATGTACTGATGCTTTAATCTGTATTTCTACTTATGCACATTGGCTTGCTGGGGATGATTATACTAAGAGTATAGTCTAACCAATTTCTGAGTTTTGGGCAGTTCAAGCAGAAGGTTTCTCCGCACGACAAATTGGGAAATCCAGTCCTTACTGCTACAGACAGCTCTAATCCCTGGTGGTCATTGCTGGAAGAGGCTGTCAAAAAGGCTAATGGAAAACTTGGGAATCCCGAGATCTTTCCTGCTTCAACAGATGCTCGCTACTTTCGAAATCTTGGTTTGCCAGCAATTGGCTTCTCGCCCATGGCTAATACTCCTATTCTGCTTCATGACCATAATGAGGTGAAGTATAGCATTTGAGCTGTTTTCTCAAGTCTTGCTGGCAGTACCTTTACGATGCTGATTGATTCCCGTGTTTGCAGTTCCTCAGCAAAACCGAGTATTTGAAAGGAGTTGAAATCTATGAGTCCATAATTAAAGCCTACGCATCATACACCGGACCGTCGGGAGATGGAAGCTTCAAAGACGAGCTATAAGCCGTGAATCTCCAACGGTCGGATAAATTGCCAGGTCCCTGATTCTCTCTCGTGTTGTAATGTGATAAGCCGAATAAAATCGAGAGAATATGTCGGCAACCAACCCATCAGGGACCCGAGTATTTAGGGCCTGACATGTATGTGCACTCAGGAGGAGTTGGCAATCATGAATGCTGCCTCATCTCGTAGAATAACTTCAACAGGCCTTCTTGGGGCAGCGCTTTCTTGTTAATTTGCTAAATGGTGGAATGCACGGCGTATGATACAGACGCTCTGAGAAAAGAGTAGTAGTGTTTCTGTTTCCGTCTAATTCTATCATGGAAACTTTCTGATTCGCCCGTATCCAGTCGGCTCTTGGCAACGACCGCTGTTTCGAGCGAGGATACTCGCGAATTTGCGCAGATCTCTGGTCGCGTGCATCTGTCAGGTGCATCGCGACTCCGACAATAAATACGATGGGGGTAACAGGGGAACAGGGGACTGGCTCCGAGTTTAAGGGCATGACTTTTATTTTTTTTAAGGGCACGGAATTGACCGATTCACAATTAGCGAAATTGCTTCTCCGGATTCGCGAAATGAGAAAATTCGTTAGTTCGACCCGAAATTACTCGTCGTCCATTCTATGGTTGAGCGGTTCTAGGATTGGTCCATGTCAGTTCAGGTTTATTCTGAAATTTATCCTTCGAAATCGATTATTCAATTTTTGATGAAATCTGAAATATACCCCGTGTATTCTGAATTTAACACCATCTAAAAGTAAATTTGAACATGTTTCCACTGATTCGGTTTTCTCACGTTGGATTTTTCCCGTTCACTTGTCTCTGTTGTGTGTGTGTGTGTTTTTTTTTTCAAATATTCGAGAGCGTTTACAATTTTTTAGCCGCAAAGCATTTAAAAATTAAAATGGTAGAAACCATATAAAACCTTTTATAATTCCTTTTTTATTTTTTTAAATTGCAAATTGGGTTTGCAAAGTTCGTTTCTCCTTGTTCACGCAATTCTCTCTCTCTAGACTGGGTGGTGGTTCCTTTTGCTTCGATATGGCCGAAATGGGAGGCGCCTCTTAGCAACATGCCGCTCCAATTCCAGTGAATCTCCATCTTCGCTTCTTCTTCTTCTTCTTCTTCTTCTTTGTTGCCCTTTTCCTCTCATCGCATCGGGTTGTTAACCCCCCCATGAGCTCCACCGTCTCATCCCGGTTACAACGGTTCCTCGTTGGATGAAGAACTATAGGTATGCCCCTGCTGTCGATCGCCGCATTTTCGTGTCAATCTTGGTCAGAAGCAAGCCGCCGTAATTTTAGTTGCTGCCTGCCGGTGTTCTGCCTGCTCTCTCTTGCGCTCGCGGTGAGTGAAACTCGTGATTGGGATGATCATGTCGAGCGTACATGGTTGCCATCGGGGTTGGTTTGATTGAGGCGGCTTCGTAGCATCCGTTTTTTTATTTCTTTCTTCTGCTCAGATTGAATCTTGTCTTGTTTGGAGGTTTTATTAGGACTCCTCCATTCCTTTATCTTTGTCCGTGGTTTCTGTCTGTCTTTGCAGTGTCTGAATCGGAACGACTCGCCGCCCGCTGCTGATATTCGAGGGAACGGTTTAGTTGGGATTTCGCGTTCGTATAAGCTTATTAGGAGAGATATGTCTTTGAGAATAAAGGCGGTGGTGGACAAGTTTGTGCACGAGCTGAAGGAAGCCCTGGATGCGGACATTCAGGACCGCATCATGAAGGAGAGGGAGATGCAGAGTTACATCGAGGAACGCGAGCGCGAGGTTGCCGAGCGTGAGGCTGCTTGGAAGGCCGAGCTTTCTCGTCGCGAGGTAACCCATAGCATGACCACCCTCTGTTGCTTGTCATTGATGGACTGTGATTGCAAACACCCTTTTACTAACAAGATTAGTAAACCAGTGATTTAGAGTCTTTTGTGGTAAGTATTAATACATTGTGATGATGCCATAATGGGATTGCCATTTGCATTATCCCTCATAAGAAGATGATGGGAGCAGATGGTGGTTCTATCTGTGATCCCTAGTAGTGCTATAGTTTGCATGACTGATTAACATGAACTGGGTGAGATTATATTTGTTTCGCATCGTGAGTTCCCAACGGATTATTGCGAAAGTTGTACCCCAGTCTGAGCAAGTAAATATCAACAGTAAGGTTTCTTTACACTGTTCATTGTACTCAAACTGCTGAGCATCCATTTTTATCCTTGCTGTTTAAGGGGTCCATGCCTACTTCTCACTCCTATGGGTAAATGGGGTGGTTAGTTTGATTATGAATGGTCTATCAACTCCACTCTGTTATTTCTATATTGTCTGTGGTCTGCTGGGTGCTTCCTACAAACTTGATCGTGCCACATCAAAGCATAGAGCCGAGCCTTCAGATGCCTGACAAGCTATAAGATGAATGGTATAGAAGTATCTCCCCATATCTCGTCTAGAGGGTTTCATCTGCCACATTGCTAGGACGATGGTGTCTCGTGAGGACGATTGTTCGAGTTCAAACACTTATACGTCATTCCACATTCAGAGAGGTATCCAATCCTAAGAATATAGACACTGCCAACATTTGAGGTGTCCATTTAAGGAAATACCGATCTGCCGTCAGCAGCAAGCTGTGTGTTTTCTTTTACAGTTAATTCAATATTTTGATACAAACTGCTTCATGAAAGTAATGTCTGTGCAAGTTGCTCGACCATCAAGTCGCGGATAGTTTATCTCAAGTTTTCTATTGTTTGCTAACAAGTCTGTTGGTTCATTGATCTCATATTGGTTCCTGCTCTGAAATTGGCTTCTGCATTGACCTGCTATAAGGCCCGAATCAGTCATCTCTGTTTCTCAACATCCTGCATGAAGCTATTTGTAGATTCTTACTGGCACTATGCAAAATTTTATACTTGATGCTCATTTAAGAATTTTTTTGGGAGTTTTTCAGCCCCAAAAAATGGTCTTTGAGTTTGTCTGATAGCTTGCCTGTCACTTTCTTTTTAGGTTAGGTTGCAGTATAATAGCGTGCTTGATATGTTTTTCTTTCTACCTCGTGTAAAGAGAGGAGCAATACCTTCGAGCTTTAACGCATTATCTATTTCAGGCAGAAATTGCCCGACAAGAAGCAAGACTGAAGATGGAGAAAGAAAACCTCGAGAAAGAGAAAAGCGTTCTGATGGGTACCGCATCTCAAGACAATCAAGATGGAGCTCTTGAAATCACTGTGAGTGGTGAGAAATATAGATGCCTCCGGTTTGCAAAGGCGAAGAAATGAGGCATTCAAATGAAGGCGCAGGGGGGAGATGAAGCCGGAACAAAGATGTTCTGCCGTTTGAAACCGTAGCTATATATTGGTAATTTGGGGAACTTTGTCTCTAGGTTGGCATTATTGTTGTACAATGGTGTCACATCAACAGAGTTGATGAAATTCGTAGTCCTTATGATGTGCTTTGTTCAAGCACGGGTGCTAAATGTTATTTCCCAAGAATCAAGTGAAGGTAGAACAAAGGCTTTAACAATGCAATGCCACATTCCTGTCATCTTCTTGTGAAGCAGAATCTTCTAGTCCGGATTGTCAACCCTTCAATGTGGTGCTCTCCCTCTCCTTTAAAGTATGCTGCTTTCTATTAACTAGTATATGGTGACTTCGTAAGGAGGCGAAGGCATTTTTGTAAACCGAATTTCTTTTTCATTTTGAAAAAGCAAAGTTTTTCACCGTTTGGGGAGAGAATTATAAAAAAAAAATCTTAAACATATTGTAATTGTACATATTCAGTCCTAATTTTTTTTTTTGCCAATTCAATTCTAAACCTTTTGCATTTATGTCAATTCAATTCATCCGATTAATTTTGGCCAGACGTCTTACGTGTCGCGGCCCACGGCCGACGCTGACATGGATAATTTTTAATGATATTTTAGTATTTTTTCAATTATTTATTTATATTATTTATTTTCTTTCTCTTTGTTTTTTTTACTTCCTTCTTCCTCTTGCCGGTCGCCGAAGTACGGCGACAGGCTAGAGGAGAGGGCGGGCGAGCCTCGCCCGCAACTCAAGCCCGACCTCAAATATGCTGGTCGCCAAACCTCGGCCACCTTATAGAGGAAGAAGGAAGTTAAAAAAAAGAGAGAGAGAGAAAGGAAAGAAAAAAGGGAAAAAAAAATATCAAAAAAAAAATTAAAAGATAAAAAAATATTATAATATTCTTAAAAAGTGTCCACATGAATATTATAATATTCTTAAAAAGTGTCCACATGAGTGCTGGCCGCGTCACTTAAAACGGCGGTTGGAGGTAGGAAAAAGGGAAGAAGAAAAAAAGAAAGAGAAAAAAAAACTAGTAAAAATTATCTATGTTATCATTGATCGCGCCATATCAGGGATTTCCGGGCCAGATTAATTGAATTGGCACAAACGTAAAAGGGTTAGGGCATAATTAGCAAAAAAAAAGTTTAGGATTAAATCGACACAATTACAATAGATTTACGACTTTTTTTGTGATTCTCCAGGACAACTGTTTTGGCACCAATGGCAGATCTCTTCCTTTTTTAGCACGTGTGTTTTCTTTTGCTTCATATTGTAAGTGATAGGTTTATGTAATTACCGAAGTGTATATATTCGTTTAGGCTTTAGTATGCGTCGCGCTAAAACTCACACAACCGTTCTACTTCCTATCATTTTCTCCTTTAAATATGTACACGATGAATAATGTATTGTATATTAATTGCTCCTTAATGTTACCATTTCGTTTCTTGTACTTATTTTGATTGGTTAATATTTATTTTGTAGGTTATGATTGAAAAGTATTATTGAGCAATTAAAATAAAAAAGAAACTATAACTAGAAGTTACACATGACAAAAAGTTGAAAGTAATGTCAATTGTATATCTATTATAAGACGTAAATGATAAATCAATGAAAACCGAAATAAATATATTCAAACGACACAAAAATAATCGTTCTTATTATATTATAAATGCGTTAGAAGTGCTTTGTAAATTAGGGTTCTATTGGACAAAGATCGACACGATAGGATCTGAGTTAGATTTTGAGTTCTAGAATGTTTAAAGGCAAAGAGGCACAGCCACAGAGAGGCTACTGCTCTTATAATGCTGGTGTGAGAAGCCAGAGCAGAAAAGAAGTGCGTTATCAAGAGATCTTTTTGCTGCTGAACTTCTCTTAACGCTCAGATTGCCTAATTTTTGCTCAATCGGAGCTTAACACCACCAGTGCCGGGTGGCCGGCATATCCGATTATACTGTATATGTCACAATAGATCAAGGCCTTATAGGTACAGCTTTAATAACCAAACAAATTGCAAGCCGGCCTATATCTTACTTGCCCAAGAAGCAACACTTGAAAAATAACTGTTCTTTCTCTACCCTTCTACTCTGCACACATATGAGAGTTACAGGAGGTGATCTTTGCTCTGGTTAATCTGATTCTTTGACCGTATGATTCAATATCAATGAAGGAATGAATAATCATTGAAAGGAAGAACTGCAGGAGAAGCCGTAGACCACGATGTTGTTTGGTGGACAGAGAAGACATAACTTACTATCTTCGCAGCTTCCCAATGGAGTGCAAGTACACTGAGACAGAGACAACGCTGCAAATATACAGAGAAGAATTAGGACATTAACTGAAGAATCACCCAGGTTCATCCTATAAGATGGGGATTTCCTCGGTCCTGTGTCAGTGTTACCACCTTGAAAATGAAGGTTACTAACACTAAATTACTACCCATATAGGAGAAATTACTATTCTGACGCAAGATACCATGCCGTGGCTTTTTAGCACGGGACCATAGCAGATCCCTTTTGTGAGTGTTTTAACATATGCTGGTGCAAACAGTAGCAGAAAATGCATTGTCAAGAGTTTTGTTCACTATATGATCCTTCTCAACCACCGACTATGCTAACAAAGCCAGCAGATTCTTAATGTTTGGCGATTGGAGAATGGAGAAAAGTACAGTTCAAAATGTGACGAATAACAAATGAGACATGAATAGAGATGAATAATAGAATCTTACGTTGAACCAAGGAAGAAGGCAAGGGACAGATGAAAGCCAAAGAGAAATACAGAAACAACGGCTGTCAGAAGCATCGCCACTGAAGTAGAATATACCTGCTCATTTGAAAGTTATAAAATTTAGTAGGAACTCTCCAAAACAAGCACAGAAGAGTGTCAGTCGTTTCCAGTCCACTTATTATGATCTATGAAAACCAACAACCATATCCTAATCATTTAGTGATTATGTCATATAAAAGGTATAAACATAGTGAACAACCTCAATCCTAGCTTTTTGGGACATAAAATCAAGGTGAAGTGTCTAAAGAATCCGGTGACAGAGTAGCATTGCTCGATTTCCTTTGGCAGAAAAACGCCAGATTATGGACAAGCAAGGCCTATGTGGCTTATACACTTTTACTGATGTGGGAGACTATTAAAGAGTTTGCTCAAGTTACAAGCCAATTAACCTTTTCATGGCAAATATTACAGGCATATTAGGTACGTAAAATGTAGCCTCGAAGTGAAATACGAAATGTACAAAATGTTGAGATAGAAGAAAAATAATATACCACACTGGATCCTAATTTGGTATAATGTTTCACTCTTTGATGCCAAATGCAAAAGACGTCTTTACCTTCACAATATTGTCTGCATACTTCATCACCATAGACACAGCAATGCCACTGTTTACGCACAATAAGAATAAGAACTGTAGATCAATTTAACTCGAAGAAGAGAAGGTTTAACCATATCTGGCTTCAAATAATATTGAGTCGCCTGTGCATCCATGCAAAAAGGAAAAAGAAAACAAATTGTCCTATTTTGGTCTGTGATATCAGAAAACAGACAGAAAAATGCTAAGACTAAAATCAGAAAAGGTTGACGCAACAATAGCAATAACATAGGAACAAATGACACTCCGCAAAAATGGCAGAGTGAGCTTAAAATTTTGTTTGGTCAATTCACAGCTAATAGTCTGCTATGAGCAGCAAAGCTTTAATTCCAAAAAATTACGCACCTCAGTGCATGGTTGAGAATCATGAGAGTTGTAATCAAAGAATATCCATGGAAAAAGCCCCTGGAAGTTCAAAGAGGAAAGCAACTACTTTCAATGAAGCATCAGTACTGCAGCACTTCAATGGTAGAGCGCACCAGAAAACTATTCTTCAACTATGTCAAGGTCTCATTCAAAGGTGCAATCTTAGACATAGATGCATAAAGGAAGGTTAGATTACTTGTTCGCAACTGCATCAAAATCTTGGATGACTATCGCGATAGCATTGAAGATCATCCCAAATATATACAGCCAGAAGTTCTGCACATTTATGTTTCTAGAAGGCCGCCTTTTCATTATAGCCTGCAAAAGAGGAACCTCTTAGTCAGCATCAAAGCATGTGCAGCATATCTCTTCCTTTGTTCCAACAAATCCTGAATGGAAACACTATGCATTTCAGGCAAACATAATCGAATGTATTTACATGACATCCTGGTCACATTATACGGAACTAACAGAGCGGTCAATTACCAAATGATGCTTCGATGAAGCACAGTCCAGAAACTTTAAGATCATACACAACATACCTCAGTGTAAACTCCAGCAAACCCACTCAGAAGTGCCATTACCTGAGAATAAAATGAGAAAAGTGAAGGCTAAACTTATTAAAATAAACAATGCTTTTCTCCACTTAATTCCTTATTTTGCTCTATCCAAACTCAAAAAGATAAGAAAAGAAGCCAGCAACTTACAATTGCCATTATCCAACCTTGAACTGGAGTTTCAAGGACGCGATCTGAGCTGCACAGGGTTTTTAATTACCCGAGACATCATAAAGAATCAATTCGACAGTATTTTAGAGTTCTCTAATAAAAGTATATACTATAGAACAGAGGCGGCAATATTTGGAAACTACTGCTAGTGAATAAAAGCATATGCAGATCTTAATCTACTTTGTAGCCATTTTACCAGCACAGATGGTTAATAACAAAAGATTACATGACCAGGACTGGGAAGAATTTAGAAATAATACACGGTCTAGCAAATTACAGCAAGAAAAAGAATTGAGAGGAAGGACAAACTCACTTTGAGTTTAGTTGCGCTGTAGTGCAGCCTGCACAAAGGAGAACAAAGGCTGCCCACTGAATCTCACTCAATCTGAGATGCCAGAGCCAGTAGATTACAATTCATCATTGAATAGCCAAAATTGTGAAAACTGACTGCGTGCAATCTGCACTTTTTTATGGTATACTTCATTTAAAAAGAAATTTTCCGTACTTATACTATTTTCTTGTGTCCATCATATGCAATGGTTCTGGAAAACCAACATAGTTCCCACAAAAAGGACAAATAAGCTTTTCTTTGGATCCTAGTATTATACCTGCCGTCCCATGTTGCCTTTACCCGATTGACAAAAACACACTTCTCATAAAAAAGAACAACCATCGAAGTGTGTAAAGATGGACTTACTCTCTCTTAAGTATGATTCTGTATAAAACACCAGTACTTATGATATTCAGGTTCTTCAGTATCTGATATCCAGGAGCATTCACGTATGCAAAGATATAATACTGCCAGAGAAATTGAATTGTAGTTGCACATAATTAATTAGGGAAGAAAGATTAAATCAATATCACCACCAATAAAGAATGAACAGAGCGCAACAGCTGACCTGAAGCAAATTCTTGACAAGGTAAAGAAATGCAGGAATAGGATAGACAATGACTTCATTCAATGTTGTACTCAACCTACACCAAGATTAGAAAGAAGAGGAGAATGACTTCACCCAATTTTCATCATAGCAATGAAAAATGTTCATTTATATAGGTGATTAGAATAATAAACAAGGTAAACAACTTCTCAATGAGATCTTCTTGAAGATCTTCATAAACAGGAGACCATTAAGAAACACTAATATCGCACCATCCAAGCGAAATATATTGCGGAGTCATCTCAAAGAGATATTAATGGGATGCTAAAAAAAACATACAAAAAACAGGAAAATCAACAACACGATAACCATGCTAAATATCGTTTTTGTCTCGGACAAGTTCCTACGAATTAACTTCCAGAAAATGAGTGGCAAAGTAACCTGTTATCTTCAGTAACCCCTTCTCTTCTCCATATTCTTGCCAAGGCAGCAAGTGACAAGGCGCATTTTAGAGTCTCCACCTGACTCCAACAAACAGTAAAAAGGTTAAAGCATGCTCATACATATACCCACCCTAGGCATCCAAAGATTTTATTAGATTTCTGAACGCTCATTCACGTCATGACATCAAAAGGTACCGATGTAATCTCACCATGAAATTTGCAGTGGTAACACTATACTCATACTTCCCAGCTCTCTTGGACCAAACAATGAGGATTGATTGTGAACTAGTAAGAATTGTCAATGCAAGCGTGACGATTGACCTATCTCCATAGAAAAAAAGACCTGCCATCAATACTTCCTTGCCAGAACCCAAAAAAGAGGTGATCCACAATAGTATAACAGAGAAAACCAAATGTTCGCACTTGAGCTTCCACTTAGACCGATCACCAGAGCTGCCTCCCAAGGTAGCCATGGGGTTCAGTGAAACTGCATTTTCAGTAGAAAATATCGAATGGTCACGCCAAAATTTGGTTTGCAGAAAACGCAGATGCATGGAACCTAACATAAATTAAATAGATTACCCATTAAAAGCTGCATCAAGTTCTAGGGTGGGCTTTAACAGAAACATACCGCCTGAAATAGCTTTTCCTCGTAGGCTTTCTACGTCGTCTTCATTTGTGTCCCCATCTTCATCCTAATAAAAATTACACAATTCCACACCATTTTAGCTAAAATTCAGGGAAAATGACTGCAGAATTGGCCAGACGCACATAGGACTTGAGAAGAACGCAAGCTTCGCGGAACCCGAAAACCACAAGCATTTTTAAGGCAGGAAAAATTTCCGCAAGCCAATTCGACAAACAGACGACTCGATTGCAGGAAAGTTCCTAAAAAAAAAAAAACTTGAAAGGGACGTGTTCCAGCTAATTGAGGATCAATGCCGCAATCAGTACAAACAAAGCGCGGCGAGAACCACAAAATTTCCAAAAAGAGCGGAGGAAGCGAACTCGAAGCAGTCGCGATCTACTTTACAGCAACGAAATCCAGCTCGTTCGACTCAAAAAAAAGAAGAAAAAAGGATGCGATGACCGCACTCGCGCACGACGAATCCTCACACCCGTCCGCAACACACAACAACAACGTCGTACAAATGCGCTCGATGAGAAGATGTCTGAGGCTCAGAGCACAGACCTGATCTTTGAGCTTCCGATACTCCATTTTCGATATCGAATCAGCTGCGGTTTCCTTGAGATCTCGAGCTGTCGAGCAGCGCGAATCAACTTCTCTTCCAGCGTTCGCACGCTTCACTAATCAGTGGAGACTGTCCGGAAGAAGAAGAAGAAGAAGAAGATCCTCCAAATGCATATGGGCTGGGCTTGTACTTTTTTTGGGCCGAAGCTGGGCTTGTACTTGAGGCCTCCAATTACTTATATCTCTTCTTCTTTGTTCCTTCTAAAACATAAACATAAATATATACATGTTTTCGTAAAAAAAAAATGTGAAAATATATGACCGAGATTTATTGAGAGTTGGGTACGTTGCCGACGAGTCGGTTTAAGACACCGTACGAAGCACAGATCAACAATGCAGGAGCCGTAACTCCGATGACTCACTCTAGGCTCAGGAGGCTACTATACCTGCCTTCCTGGGGGTAGACAACCGAAGTTGACATGGAGTCTACCTTCCCCACCGTTACCCCCATAAATTGAGAGAGAATATTTTTCTTCCATTCATCTCAGGGAATAACCTTAAAATTTTTACGTCCCAAAGTTCAGATGAAGTATTTTAATTTAAGGACTTGCTTAGGTCCATAAAAAAAAGAAGGTGAAAATATATGGTCGAGATTTATTGAGATTTTTTTTCTGGAGTGACTTTACTTTTCATTTTTTTTATTTTTATTTTCTCAAATCCCGTAGAGCACCACCCGCTTTAACCCCTCCTTAATTTTGAACTTCTGTTCTAATCGCAATATCTGAACACAGGCATCATGAAAGGTCGGACAAATACGTGATCGTTATTCGTATTTTGAATTTCTGTTCTAATCGTTGTTCGCAAGAAGTCGTGAAAATCTTCCCGGCGACTTAAAAATCACTATGTTTGTGTATTTCGTAGATTTGAGGTACTTCAACATTTTTCTTTCGATAATTCGGTATTCAACGTTATATAGGAGTTGGAATTCAAATTCTAAAATTCATAGAAAATGTCCAAAATTGGAAAAAAGATTAAAAAAAAGAAGGCAAATAAAGAACTACGAATGACACCCGAAAAAACTAATTTAAACATCTTTTAATTGTTTATAATTACGATTGCTAAATCAGCAAATGTGATGCTTAATGATTGGGAAGTAGCCTCGTCTCCGACCGCAACTACGTTTGGACGACAGATAAATTTCACGAGACCCCCATGTGCTTTGGCAAGTAATGATGTTGATGGACACTTTGGCAAGTATGTATACACACACACACAAAAGAAAAAAAAATAAGAATACGGACGTAAAGACTCGATTTACCTAAAGGTCTATAAAATACTATACAAGTCCCATAGATCGGTTAGATTCGGAATCCGTAGGTTGCTCTGATTCATTGCAGTTCGCAATGCACAAGTTGCTAATCCAGGGGCATGAGCGCGGAGATCGAACTATTAGAATTCGGCGCATAAATCATAAACGAAGTAAAACGTAAAAGCAAGAAAATGAAATCGAGACAAGGTTTATCCTGATTCACCTTTAAATTAGGGCTACATCCAACAGATGATTCCACTATAATTAGCATCTCACACCTCTTTGTTGCATCTCTCACTTACAAGAAGAAAGAGATAATATATAACAGTAGCTATTCATGGGCCTAAGCCAAAACTACCAATGAAATACTGTAGGCTCAAATTATAAATACACTTTGGCGACTCAGGGCGTCGCCTTCACGATCCCCGCCGGGCAACCCTCGGCCCCTGCCCGCTCTCTGGGGAGTAGGATCTCCGCGCATTCCTGTCCATAGGGAGTATGAACTACACCCTCAACAGACCCGTGCAACGAGTTTTGACTCGGAGCAGTTTGCGCGCATCTGAAGAGATTCGAACAGGCGAATTCCGATTCCCAAATAAGAAATCCCCTAGCACTTTTAACCAACCGTGGCGGACGCCGGGCGGTCGATGGTCATCCTTGACCAAAAATTGTTAATTCATCGGTGAAAACTACATTTCTTACAAGGCTCATTATCAACTCCACACCCTCCTACAAAAAGTCTCGCCGGTTTACTCTGCACAACGACGACTAAGGAAGGAAGGGGCAAAACGGACAATTCGACGTGTCCTCTAAAGCGTAATTTCGCAGGAATTATGGGCCAAAAAGTAAATTCAGCTCGCATCAGGGTCGAGAATAAACTAGCTCCGATTAGAGAGGATGATTAGCCCCCCCCCCGCCCCTTTTTTTTTTTTGTGTCGGAATTAGACCCTTTGATCATCATTTCCTTCTCTTTTTGCCTTATTATTGCTATTTAATATTATTTTCTTTTTTCTAATTTTTTTTGGCAGCCGAGAAAAAATCGTGCCATGACCCCATGATGCGCCATCTCATAACTTAAGGACTTTAACAATAGTACCACCGACATTGAATAACGAGTGCTTGGTCCGAATTTTAATGTTAAAATCGTTCGAGATTATTTATTTATTTTTAACACGACCGGAATTCATATGATAATTACGGTAATGACATTGTAATTACGATGGATCGCCCGACCGTACCTTGTCAAGTCACCAACATTAGTTCCACGTAATACGAGCGGTGGACCCCACGCGCCACGGCCACCCCACCACCGTATGCCTTCCCCAGAAATGGCGAATAAAAACCAGCCTGTGATGCAGCTGGGATCACCTCTCCCTCTCTCTCTCTCTCTCTCTGTCTCCTCCATCGCCATTTCCTTCCATTCGTCGTCATCGTTCGTCTTTCCTTCTTCCGGTGCACGCGCGCCTCCATAACCAACCCCACGATGCAGAAGCGGAGCTTCATCCCCAACCTCACGTCCACCGCCCCGTCCCTCCCTCTCTCCCAGAGAACAACAGAGCATCAGGACAGCGGCCTCGACACCCTCCAGCGGGGCCTCCGGCGGCGGCTCTCCTCCCTCTCCCTCAAGATCCAGCCGGCGACCTCCTCCTCGTGGGACCTGCTCCGCCGGACCAGGTCCGTCTCCTCCATCGGGGCCTCCGCCGGAGGCTCCATCAGGAAGTGGTGGGACTGGGGCTGGTCCTGGATCATGTCCCGCAAGCCCGTCTTCGCTCAGGATCTGGAGATGAACGAGGAGGAGACCAAGGCCCTCGGGTCCCACAACAGGGGGAGCTGGACTCACGTGTTCTACAAGGTCCGGTCCGAGATCCGGCGGCTCATCGGGTCGGACAACCACGTCGGCCTCCCCCAGACCTGTCGGTACGACCCAGTGAGCTATGCCCAGAACTTCGATCACGGCAGGAGATCGCCGTCGTTCGTGGAAGCTTATTAATGGATTGATGCAATGCCGTACTGAGAGAGCTTGTAAGGGAGATGGAAGAAGAACGAGAACAAGAAGGACGAGGAGGAGGAGAGACCCCGAGATCCAGACACCAATGGACCGAGTTCCCTGTTTTTCTTATTCTTCTTCTTCTTTTTCTTGCTGTTACAGTGATTGTTTCATGTGTTATTCTTTTCTTGTTTTCTCATTTCTTCTCTCTCTCTCTCTTCATGTTGGTGATGTTGATGCAAAAGATTGCTCTTTTTTTTTTTTTCTGTTTTTCCCTTCTGGGCCTGTAATTAGAGACCAAACTGAGATTGTGTTATATTAAATCAAAGCTGGCTTCTCTCCCTCTGGAAGTCAGATTCAGAGTTATTGCAGCATAAAGAACTGTTGGGTTGTTGTGGGTCTCTCTGGTTTTAGAAACCTCTGCCCAAACATACAGGTCACAAACGGCTGAGGACGAAGCACGTCGCAGAGATGAGATCTGCGAGCGAGACTCGCTTGAATCACATCGCAATGCGTTTGGAAACTTTTCCAGCTCCAAGAAATCTGTGCAGCGAGGCTATGGTGGTGGTGTTGCCGGCATCTTTTTGAGTTGGCGGGTCGTGATCTGGAACAACGGAAGGGAGAAATGGGGGGTGAGTTCACCCACGTTGACCACTGACCTGACCACCACGTTCTGAGATCCAACCACAACATCCCGCGAACGAGGTTGCTTGGTCCGCACCAGCCCTTTTCTCTTTCCTGCCTTGGGGTGTCGGTCGGTGACAGGTCGATTGCTAGCAGAAGAAGAAGAAGGAGGAGAGAGAGAGAGGAGATGCCAATCATTGCCAGCGAGGTTGATGTGATGTTAAAAGACGGAAAAGAAAATTGTTTTTTATTTTTAATTTCTTTTAATTTCTAAAGTTTAAATCTCATGAAAATTGTAGTCAACAAGTCTTCTTCAATTTGAAAGTGATACGGCGACACGTGGCGGAACTTTATGATGAGAAATAAAAGTATTTTCCACGTAGGACAAAATTTGCTCGCGCTTTCAAATTTTCAATTTTGTTTTATTGAAAAAGAAGGGAGGAAGAAACTACAGATTAGAGAACAAAAAGGACGGAATTATAGGGGTCAGCGAGCGAGCGGTCGGTAGGTTTGCCTCCAAATCACCAGCTCATTTAACGCGTCGGCGCACGGGCACCCGAGGCTACTACGGACATTTCACATTCCTTGGAAAAATAAAATATGGAAAAACAGTAAATGAAAAAAAGGTTGGACTTCTTGAAATTCCGCAATTCGGGAAATTTTATTTGATGTAAAGTACCTTAAACTTTTTTTTTTTTTGAGTTTTACGAATACCGCCGTATAAAACCATTTATACAACGTATTTGCTATTTTTTTTTTTGAAAATACACACGTTTTTCGCTTTTTTAAACTTTACAAGTTACTCTTGTTGAAGTTCTATTTATTACCAGATATATAAAATGCATCCTAAACATACAAAATATATTGACGTGTCAATTTTTATATATTTCTTAAAAACGTAAACGAGTGCTCCTAAATACTTGTTAAGCACGTATAATACGAACGAATTTCGTTTTCCATGACTTCGATCACGTTGGCGGCATATTTGCGTGTTGCACGGATGTGTGAATATTTTCATTAGTGCAGAATCAGAATGTATCTTAGAATAAATGATTCATTAAGTTATTCCCCATTGCATACGGGAATTCCAATGTCTAGGGAAAATTCTGAAAAAAACAAATGTCTTGAACGAAAAGCACAAGCAATAAAAATGATTATTTTACCATTTATACAGAAATTATTATCAGCAATGACAATATATCACGGCTAAAATTTTCAAGCAATATAAGCCGTCATTTTCACCAAAATAATTTTCAAATTGATAATTAATTTTTGGTTAAAAAAACGCATTATTTTCGAGCAATATTTCAAAATTATAGAAACACATTCCTGGCAAGCATAAGATAACCAAATATTGGAATAACCCAACTTCATTAATTTTGACACATTGCATGGTTTTACCAAAAAAAAAGAAACTCCATACACAGGTCCTCATGAAGAAGAAGGAACTCTCTCAAATCAAATTATTTTACATACAGGAAATCAGAGCAATAGCTGTACAACTACAGGCAAAAGCTCACAAACACTAAGAGAAACAGACACTTCTTAACAGTTATACAGCAACATAGCAAGGTAAAAAGCACTGCTCGAGCCACGGAGCCTCTCGATGGCCCGAATGCTCACAGACATCACAGACCTTCCAAGCGATACGGAGGAAGGAACTAGAATCTGCCCGCGTCTTGCAGTCAGCGACAAATCTGCAACTGTTCTCAACCTGTTCCGGAGCCAGAACAAAGCTATGAGACTAAATCCGAGACGAGAGAGAGAAATGCTAAGGCACTTGCCCATGATTATAAACACAGTCATCGTTGGTTTCGGATCGAGAAAGCGAACATGTAGATTACTCTTTCCTTCGATAATCTTGTACAAAAAGTAAAGTTCCCGGCTACGAGAAGCTACCTTAGAACGGGTCTCCTACTTTGGAAGCTGAAGGGCCCCGGGTGCGTCCCTCATGCTTATATTCACACTGTTTCGCATGGTTCGTCTTCCAATACCAGCATTTCCTTTTTGCATCATCGCAACAAATTCACCGTAATCGATTCTTCCATCCTGTCATACATGATGCAGAGATCAGAGAATTGCAACATCGCGATATCAGCAAAAGGCATGATATCGGCCATAAGCGGACGTTCCATGAGGCTACAACAACCATGAATAAGAATTGAAAATATGACAGTTACTTATAAAAAAGGCAGATAAATGGAAAAGACAGGATAAGACAGTGACCAGTTGTTAGCTACACAGGAGAGATTCTCACAGCTTCCCCAAACTAATACTACAAACTACAAAGGGATCAATTGGATTCGAACCTTAGCCCCACTGTTTAAATGCCAGCATCACATTAAATGTGGCATATGACCCTAGACAAGACATATCTTTTCCTACGACCCTGCAATTTTCTTTGAACAAGCTTACCAACAAATTATGACGAAAGAAAAATGTTAATAGGTAAAATCCTCCGGTCAACACTTGTGAAGACACACAATGTCTGATCAACAGTTCCATACATTGATTTGACAAGTCTCCATCAAGTCAAGTTTTCTTTTGTTCCCTGACATGCTGATGTAGACTTTCTGAGAACTAGCTTGCGATTCAAAGAAATAAAAGTAAGGATGTTCCGCCTCAGCGGTTTATGTCGACTTACATTATCTTGATCAACCTCTTTGATGATATCTTCGAGGAAGACGTCGGTCATATTATGTTCCACACATGCTTGCTGAAGCTCATCAATAGTAATATAACCGCTTCCGTCCTTATCAAAGTATCGAAATGCCGCAACGAGATGTTCCTCGCGTTCTAGTTTATTAAGGTGAATTGTCGCAGCAATAAATTCCCCATAATCAATGGTGCCACTGTTGTCCACGTCAGCCTGAGCAGTAAATTCATCTACTTAGAAAATGACAGAATAACATAGGCGGACAAAAAAATGGTAGCGGTTTTAGGTCAAGTAAAAAAAGGTAATCTTACATCATTAACCAAGTGACTTATGGAAGCTTTTGGCACTTCTCAGCCGGTCAGTCAGCCCCTAACTTGCCCCATTTAGTTATTACTTCACTTAAATCTCAGCCATTGAAGAAGAAGAAAGAGTAGTTTGAATAGACTTAAAACATTCACATTGATATACATCGAAGCAAGGATCTTTCTCCAATCATAATTAATTCCTTCTTAACGTGCATAACTAGCCTTGATAACTAAAATATGTCCCCACTCATTCAAATTTGTCAAAGCAAACTGGGGACAACAATGGGGTGTATGGAAATGTAACTAGAATGAATTTAATGAATTAAAAGGAAAAATGCGAGAAACAAAAGAGCAAAGATGAAAAAACTGATGTGAGCCACATGATCATTCAAAGAAGAGTGATGAAATTCAAAAGTATTCAGGTGGGAACACCATCGACAACAAATACTTGCTTTAAAGCAAACTACTCACTGCATCCATCAGATCTCTGATCTCAGTATCTTTCATTGTGGAGCCATATCTTCTCAGGCCAGCTTTCAGTTCATCGAATGTGATCGCACCACTACTATCAGTGTCCATTGACTTGAACATTTCTCTCAAACCAGCAATCTCCTCCTCTGAAAGGCTTTCAGCTATTACCTGATGGCAGCAAACACACAAATTAGACTCAATGCTGTATTAAGATTACTTTGAAGTTTCTTGGGTGCATGCTTGAAACAATATGAACAGCCATAAATGTCCTTAAATTTACTCAATCCCCCAACAAGATGCATTTTAAGGTAATTCGATTCGAGAGGTATTTTGTGATTCTGCTCAGTTATTTATAAGTTTTCTTCCTAAGGAATCAGAATAGCACTAATATGCTGTGCGTTGAGCACTCGCAATTACAAAATCATTAGGATATGCATCTTTGTACACATAGATCATAATATCATACCCGCAAAGCCATCTTCTTCAATTTATTCATAGCAGAAAACTGTTTGAGACGGGACATGACAGCTGGATCCAGCGCCCTATCAGGAGCAACTCCACTTTTGCAAATCCATGGATGACCTGAGAAATTACGTCAAGAAAATGTTAGACACAGTGAACCACATTAAAAACAATCATCTATTGCACATTCTATTTTCAGTCTCCTCAATTGTTCAAACTAGAAGAGACAAAACCCTTGATCTAAATGGATGTAATATCTGATACAAGCGTATGGCAGAGTTGCAAATAGTTCATGAAATCACGAGCCTTCAAATGATACGAATTCTAACCTTCAAGATGCACTTTTTTTGGTTAAAATCTCCAAAGAAGATACTACCAATCAGCATTTTCAAACATCAATAGAATACCCTATGGCTTGCTACCACAAGGCTTGTATTAGGTTGAAGCAAGGGATGCCAGAGGGTGGAACCTTAGGACTTCTATATCCTTCTTGTCATCAGCCATGTTGACTTGCTCATCAAATAGACTAGCACTCTCTAACTTATAGCAATGCAAGCAGCTTCATTAAGCCATCAAAAGCCATTGAGAATTGTAGATGCAAAAGAGTTGACATACATAGCACTTCATGAGCAGTCAAGCGTTCAGAAGGTTGAGAGCAGAGCATCTTTCGGATCAGGTCCTTTGCACTATCAGATATTAAGGGCCATGGTTCTGAATCAAAGTCTATGTGTCCCTTCAACACGGCATCAAATATTCCCTGCTGCGTTTCTGATATCCAGTTGAAAACAGAAATTGGTGTCAGCCCATAGGATGAATATCAATAGTAATTTATCAATATCCAACAGAGTATCTTGAGTGATTAAGCAAGACAGTAGTACCCGCCCAAAATGGTGGCACACCACTCAACAATATATATAATATGACTCCTGCTGTCCACACATCCGCTTCTGGCCCATAATGCTTCAAAAGTACCTCAGGGGCAACATAATATGGGCTTCCAACAACATCAGTAAATATTTGGCCTGGATCAAAGACCAAAGAAACTATGGATCACGATTCACTACAATGCCCAGACAATTATATTGTGCATGCGAAGAACTCAAATGGAAGAAATATGACACAAGAAAATTTAACTCAAGCCAGCAGTTATAGACTAATTTAACCTGAAAGCAGAAATGCAGAACTTTTCAACTCACAATGGCTCTGCCCTAAAAGCCATTTTATACACATGCATGAAAAATAGCCAGGACGTTGACTGTTGGGAAAAAAATGTGTAGTGTGGATATAATTCTGATGGCAACAAACTAAAGCTTATACTTTGATTGATCGTACTGCTGAAAATAGAGAGGAAAAACATAAACTGAGCACATGGTACTCAAAACACGAACACCCACTGATAAATGCTTGGACGCCAATGGAATGTAACATGTGAACTTGTTACCTGGTTTAAAGAAAACAGAGAGCCCAAAGTCAATGGCTTTAAGAGAAAAATCATCATCCTTGTTAACCAACAAGAAGTTCTCAGGCTTGAGATCTCTATGCATCACACCGAGTGAATGACAAGCCTCAACAACCCCGACAATGATTTTAGTCAGCTCAGCTGCCTTCCTCTCACTGTAATGTCCCCTTTGAATAATCCGATCGAACAACTCACCTCCAGAGCAAAGCTCCATCACAATGTGGACATACAATGAGTCCTCATAAGCACCCTTAATCGTGACAATATTCTTGTGTCCTGCCAAATGGTGCATTATCTGAATCTCCCTCCTAACATCCTCCACATCCTCCTTAGAGATCAACTTCCTCTTCGAGATCGACTTACATGCGTACTCAGTCCCGGTGGCAACCTCGGTGCACAAATAAGTAGTCCCGAACTGTCCTTGTCCTAGTTTACGACCCAACACATAAAGATCGCGAATATTTTCGGTCTTATGACCCAATACAAAATAAGACTGGTTATCAATGCCTCTCCTCATGAAAGTGTCCTTCTTGGCTGCACTATTAAGTTGCAGATTATTGTTGTTATTATTGTTACCCTTCTTGGGCGTCTCGGCGGAGAATTCCTGAGCTATGAGTTGCTGGGAGTTTAAGCTCGAGGGTGAATAGTCTGAACTAGAATGGTCAGATCGCGTGCTCCTCCTGGATTTGGACTGGTCTTGGGGCTGATCGAAGCCCTGAAAATGTTTTGCTCCGAAAGATCCGCGGCATGTGTTGCCCATAAAAAATGCAATTAGCAATCACCAGATTCACTTCACGGCCTTTTCCTCATCCAGCAATGTAATTTCAATTGCAGAACCTGCAACTAGGGTGGGCAAGGGGGGGAAAGGAAAAGAGATTCCGTGCAATGCCCAGATCAGACACTTGAAAGATAAACTAAAGGATCCAAAGAGACAGAAAAATATGACGTGACAATAACTTCATACCAGATCAGGCTTACAGCTCGATTTTACCTACTTCGAACGTACGAAAATAGAAAACTTTTCAATCAAGAAAATACACCGTCCAGACAAATTAGCAAGCTCACATATAGCTCATCCATCTATAGTCGACGGTGAAGCAAATCTTGAAAGCTAACATGTAGAAAGAGAGAGAAGAGAGAAAGACAGAGATCTGATACCTGAAGAAGAACAAGATGAAGGGTTGGACGAATCTTGAAGCGTCCTTCGCTCTGGGGTGCTCACGTTCGAAGAAGAAGACGAAGACGACTAATCTTGAACGAACGACAGGACATCAACACCCATGTTTCTAAATAAGGGTTTGAATGGTCTGACAATTTAATACTCTTTCTTTCTTATTTTTCATTTTTTGGGAGGGTAGAAGAAGGAGAGGGGTGTTGCTGAGAAACGTCGGAGGAGAGTGCTGACCAGCTCACTCTCTCCCGCAATCGCCTCACGCGGCTTCACGGTTGCTTCTCGTCCCTCTCTCTCTCTCTCTCTCTCTTTTATAATTCAAGGTTATTTTTCGTTTTCCTTCGAAGATTTTTGCTGCTGCTGCTCCTAATAAATGAAAACCGTTTATCTTGTTGATTATATTATGCAAAACACTGAAAGTTAAAAGGTTCGTGTCACGCTGAAAAGCTTCCATTTTTCAGCCGCCCCTGTTTTGTCCAGTCATCGGACTCTTTGAAGATTGAAGATCTTTCTTCTTGTTTTCCTTTTGTTGGGAGAATTTGGATAACGTTGTGTGTTGGGTGGGCATGGCCAAAGGTCATCGCTTGTTGGGTCAAAGATGGTTTCAAAGAAACAACGTGGCTGTGGCTGCTGCGTATAGAAATGGGTCAAAGGGGGGTTTTCCCATTGCTTTGACTATTCATTCTTTCTAGTGGCATGACATGGATGGATTGGGTAGCTCTTGATTAGATCCTTCTCATCATATCGGACAGGTGGGTCGATTCGGATTTGGATTCAAATCAAGCCCACGCCTAATTTTATCGATCGAACTCCCTCACTGGTGGGATCGGCAACAGGCCAAATCGAAGTTGGCAAAGATTTTTCCAAATAGAGAACCTGTCGGCCGCGAGTATCTGGAAAAGTCAAAGTCCATGAGGAGTCAGCGCGCTGTGCATCACTCCAATCTAAATCTAATGTCATTTTTTTTGTTTTGTGGTTTCGTTCTACTGGTTTGAGTAAAATACTATAAGAGGAGCTCCTTTCAATTAAAGTGGGTGCACTTTTCTCGAAAATATGAAGGTCTTTTAAGTATTGCCTATCCACTCTGAGGTTGGATCTTGTCAATCATACGTCAAATTATGTCAAAAGAACGACAATAAACCCAACGGTTGTATACGTAGACAGTTTTTAATCTATCAACAATAAAAGCCATCTCATCAATGCCATCTCTTCGTAGGCTTATTCCAGAAAATTGACAATGAATACAAATTTAATCATCGCTATATATTAAAAAATATATTCATGTCGTAATTTTTCACTCGAATATAGATAAAATATAACTTTTGAATGTCACGTGTTGCTAGGACTATATTCGATCAAGCCATTGACCTGTTATCGGATAAAAAAGCCAAATTTTTCTCCTCTCTCTCTCTCTCTCTCTCTCTCTCTCTCTCTCTCAATTGAAATCAAGCCATAACATTTTACTGGTGTGTTTGAACTTTTAACCAAAGTTCAGATTTCACCACAAACCAGTTTTTCATCACGATGGAGGAAGATTCCAGACTCCACCACGGCATGCAAGTGCCTTCTGTCGACTGACCCGAAACGATACAAACAGTAGGAACATTTAACTCCCGCGGCGTCTATTCCATCAATGTCATCTTCATCCTCGTACGTGGCCCTTTTCTGTATTGAGACGCATCGGTGCTGAAAGATCACGCCTTCCCGACTCGAAAGTTCAGCTTCCGATGCGACTTTACCAAAAACTCCTTTGGTTTACTGCCACTGGGGATTGAACTGAGAGAGACAGAGAGAGAGAGAGCCAACAACAACAGATGATGTGATGTCAAGGAGAAAGCTGACGTGTAAGCCGCTGAGAAGGCCATGAAAGCATGTGTCTCCCTCTCTAAGGCCAAGGGCTTCTACTTCTCTGGATCATCCTATTGTTTTGCCTACGCTGCCCTCCTTTTCCTTTTTCTTTCTTCTTGTAGAACACTCTGGTGCATCTGGACACGGCCATACCGAAATTTGATAGATGCTTTTTAACTGGAGGAACGAGAATGAACAGGTGGGTGTTCATTGCCAGCAGCGGAATTTGTAGGACTCGATGAAAAGGAGCCAGCTTTGCCTGTTCCGATCAGTAACTTTCGCAATCTCTCTTTGAGTTTTGACTTGTGTCCTCGTAGTTGTAGTTCAGACGTACACAGAATGAGCCGAACTGTGCTTATAGCTGTTGTTGCTGCCTTTGGGAACTTGCTTCAAGGATGGGACAATGCTACCATCGCTGGTAAATATTCGTACTTGAAATGGTCAGGCTTTTAAACTTTTCAAAAGAGAAAGAAGTATTCCGCCTGTGTTTTAGTAACAATCAATCCACTAGGGGTTTCCATTGAGATTGGTGATTACTGGTGGTTGATCATGTCCATGAATAATTTGTCTGTAATTCATCATCAGGGGCTATATTGTACATAAAGAGGGAGTTCCACCTGGGGAGTGAACCCGCCGTGGAAGGGCTAATTGTGGCCATATCGCTTCTCGGAGCCACTTTAGTCACCACATGTTCCGGAGCCATGGCTGACTGCATAGGCCGGCGGCCTATTCTGATAATGTCGTCCCACTTTTATTTGGTTAGCGGTCTCCTGATGTTCTGGTCGCCCAATCTTTACGCGCTGCTCTTGGCAAGATTTGTAGGAGGGCTTGGAGTCGGATTGACCGTCAATCTGGTTCCACTATACATATCGGAGCTGGCCCCACCCGAGATAAGGGGTCTGCTGAATACCTCCCCCAGTTTTCGGGCTCCTGCGGGATGTTTGTGTCGTATTGCTTGGTATTTGGTTTGTCATTGATGCATTCACCAAGTTGGAGATTGATGCTGGGAGTTATTTCTGTTCCATCCCTTGTTCATGTTGTGTTGGCAATACTTTTGTTGCCCGAGTCTCCACGGTGGCTTCTGAGCAAAGGGCGAGTGCTTGAGGCCAAGAAAGTTTTACATATGATACGTGGAGCAGAAGATGTTTCTGGTAAGTCTTTTCTTTCCTCATGGTAATCACTATTTTCTCGACACAAATTGATCTAGGGTGTGTAGGACTCTATAAAGTTTTCAGTATAAGCTTTTCACAAGGAGGCAATGAGGATTTTGGACGAGTGCTCGCGCGTGCATCTTTCTAAAAATCGCCAAACAGGCATATTCTGATCCGCAAAAAATCGATGGATGCCAAGTTATGGTCACAGATGGTAATTGGGTACTTTCAACGGCAACATGAAGTGTTCACTCAGTTCATGTTTCTGTGGTTTCTAGATAGATAATGAATTATACTTTGCCATCACCGATATATCATTTATTTCTTTTGAGTGTAGCATTGAGGTTCAGAGACATGCAGAAAGATGATCAATGGAACTGAAAGTAGGATAGCACAATTTGCTGTTACAGACATTAAGTTTCTACAAATCATGTAGCCCTCTCTGGAAGACCCCACCAGGTTCATCTGAGCACCAGCTCGAATCGAATCTCTTGTATCAACTGCTATAGGAATGGTTATGTTTCCCTAATATGCTCGAACCAACGTCATTGCTGTACACATGTCCAACATTGTGTTATGTCCTGCATCTTCGTGTAAACAGGTGAGATGGCTCTGTTGATGGAAGGAATTCGGGTCGGATGTGATGCCTCTATAGAGGAATACTTGATTAGGCCCGCCAATGATCTTAATGATGACCCAGATTTGTCTAGTGACGAAGATCAAATCATGATATATAAACCAGAGAAAGGTATCTCATGGGTTGCAAGACCAGTCACTGGTCAAGACACCCTCGGCCTTGCATCTATGCAGGGAAGCCAAACCGTGCGTCTTGTGGATCCCCTTGTTAACCTCTTCGGTAGGGTCCATGAGAAACTAACAGAGACGGGAAGCATGCGAAGCACACTATTTCCGCGCTTAGGAAGCCTGTTCAGTGTGGGAGGGCAGCAGCAGGCAAATGAAGAGGATGAGGAGGAGATTGTTTGCATGGAGGGTGACGAGTACCCACCTGATGCTGCAAGTGGTGATTCCAACGATAACTTACAGAGCCGCCCGTTGATTTCCCGTCAGGCAACGAGTACGGAGAAGGAATGGGTCCCGCCTGCTCAAGGCAGCGCTATTAGCATCGATCGGGGTAGTTTGATGCAAGGAACTGGACGACCAAAAGAGAGCGTGGCCATTGGCCCCGAGTGGCAGCTAGCATGGAAATGGCCCAAAGAGAGGATGAAAATGGGAAGAAGGGAGGATTTCAGAGGATTTATTTGCGTGGATGGGGTGTTGTGGGCTCGCGTGCGTCTGCTGCTTCTTTTCCTGGCATGGACCAGCCTGAGGATGGGGGGCTAGTCCAGGCAGTTGGCTTAGTCGGCCGACCGGCTCTCTTCACCGAGGAGCTGCCGCAACACCGTCCTTTGGGTCCGGCTATGCTTCATCCATCAGAAATTGCAATAAAGGGACTATGGTGGAGGGATCTATTTGAGCCAGGAGTTAAGCACGCTTTGTTCGTTGGCGTAGGGATTCAAATACTTCAGCAGGTAATCAAAGTTTGGGTTGCTTTCTATTTTGAGCTTAAGTAGTGAGTTGTTACAATCTAGGTTTATCGAGGGCGTGATGGGGTGGCTGGCTACCATGTCGATATGTTCACAATGTTGATAAGTTCTCACCTAGATTTCATTTTAAGAATCAGGATTTCATTCGTTCCGTGTTACTCCACCTACGGCAACATTAGATGCTGAACAAGCTCAGAGTTTAGCTGATGTAGATTGTCAATGCAGTTCTCGGGAATAAATGGCGTTCTATACTACACTCCCCAAATTCTTAAGCAGGCTGGTGTTGGAGCTCTTCTTTCAGAATTGCGCATCAGCTCAGAGTCGGTATCTCTACTTGTTAGCGCCATCACGACCTTGCTGATGCTACCCTCCATTGCTGTTGCTATGAGGCTCATGGATGTATCTGGCAGAAGGTAGTTCTATCGAACTTAAAAAGTTTTGCCATATTGAAAGTTCTTCGAAACATCTTTTCAATCTTGTGGGTAACTGCTGTTGGCAGACAGTCTTTTATATTGCGAAAGTTGCGAGGATTCTTTTATATTTGCTTGGAATAAGTTTGAAATGAAAATCTGTATTGTAGTCTAAAAGAAATTCTTCTGTCTCTTTTCTCATGTCCTTTGCTGGGTAAGATTGTTTATTCTCTGTGAGACTTCCTTTTGTGGTGATTTCACTGTGCAAATTGCTCTGTGTTTCGAATTTGTGTCACCTTTTATTGCTTCTATTTACTTTTGGTTCTTCCTCAATGGCAGGAGCTTGCTCCTGGGTACGATCCCCATGCTGATAGTATCGCTCGTCGTCATAGTGCTGGGCGACGTGTTAAATGCAGGCTCTGCTGTTCATGCAGTGATCTCCACCATCGGCGTCGTCCTCTACATCTGTTTCTTCGTTATGGGATTCGGTCCAGCCCCTAATGTGCTCTGTGCAGAAATCTTCCCTACCGGGGTTCGCGGTCTCTGTGTCGCCATATGTGGCCTTGCGTTTTGGATGGGCAACACTATTGTCGCCTACTCGTTGCCGTTGATGCTCAGATCGGTGAGCCTGGCAAGCATTTTTGGCATGTTCACAGTGGTCTGTCTCCTATCGTGGGCCTTTGTTTTCTTGAAAGTCCCCGAAACCAAAGGCATGCCCCTTGAAGTGATCACAGAGTTCTTCTGTCTCGGCACGAAGCAGACTTTTGCTGCTAAGAACGAGTGATCGGCAGGTTTTGTATAGATGTTTCATTTCTTACTGTTTGTTGCTCACGCTATTTTGCCGCAACTGCTATTTGTCCGGTTATAATCAAGGGGAGGTTCTTGAATCCCCAGCTTAGCATTGGTTTTGGCTTCTGACAGATATGCCAGTCGAAGGAAACGATAGCGTGTGAGCATGAACAGAATGACTTCGTAGTTACTACTGGTGCAGAGTGGACATACAACAAATCCCACTCCACGTCTGAACCAACAAATCTGAGTTTTAAGGTTTTGATCACTGAACTAACAGACAAATTTTATTCCATCCTTAAAGTTGCTGCATAAGAAGATAACCCAGATTTATGAATTTGTGCTTGCAATGCAAACAAAAGACGACTCATAGGTGACAAATCTGCATTCTGAACACTGATTTCACTCAGAATCAAACTTTAAAAGTCAACCAAAATTTTCAACTCACAATCCCTCATGAACCAAAATCAGTAGAGCACCAATATCACAAGCCCAAAGATGCAAGAATCAGAAAGAGCTATCATCGCGGGATGCTGCTGACAAGCCTAGCGCCAACCCTGTCCAGCCTCCTCACCACAGCCTCCGCCCTCAGCTTCCCTTCCACCATGAAGGCCTCCACCATCCGCTCCCCGATGGCACGCCCCCTCGCCTCATCATCCGTGACTGCCACCGCAGTTGGCCCCGCCCCACTGATCGTGCACCCGAAAGCCCCGGCCTCGATCGCCGCCCTCTTCACCGCCTCCATCCCCGGGATCAGCGGTGCCCTCCTCGGCTCCACGATCTTGTCCGACGACAGCGCCCTTCCGAGCCCCTCCACGTCCCCCTGCAGCACCGCCGCCACCAGCGCCCCCGCCTGGCTGCTGTTCCACACGTGATGTGGCATCCCGATTTCCGCCGGGAGCGCCGCCCTCATCTTCTTCGTCGGAGCTTCGAAATCTGGGCTAGCCAGCACGAAAAAGAGCTCCGTTTCGGCTGGGAACTTCAGCGAGAGCAATTCCAAGGGCTCGTAGCTCCTGATAAGCACGAACCCGCCCATGATCGCCGGCCCCACGTTGTCGGCATGGTAGCCGGAGACCTTCTCCTCTGATTTCAGCCCGGCGAGCACCAACTCCTCCGTGCTCAACCTCGCGCCAAATATCTCATTGACGGCGACGGCGGCCGCGGCAGCGCTCGCGGCGCTGGACCCGAGCCCGCTCCCCAAAGGCAGGCCCTTTTCGAGGGACAGCGACAGGCCGACGGAGCGGACCCCGAGCCGCCGCATGACCTCGATGGCAGCGATCCCGGCGCAGTTCCAGAGGGGATTCTTGCTGAGCTTCTTGGCGTTGTCGCCGGAGATCTCGGAGATGGAGACCTCGCCCGGGTGGACGCTGGGGTCGACGCGCGCGGAGACATGGTCGCCAAGGCCATCGACGGCGCAGCCGAGGAAGTCGAAGCCGGGGCCGAGGTTGGCTACGGTGGCTGGGGCGAAGGAGCGGACGGAGGTGAAGACGGGCTCGGGCTCGGGCTCGGTGGAGAGGAGTTGGGTCTTGGAGCATTTGACGAGGCAAGGTTGGGTTTTGTGGGGTTGGTGGGGTTTGGGGAGGGAGAGTGTGGTGATGGGTTTGAAGGGAGATTGGTAGAAGATCGCCATTACAGTTTGCTAAGGCTTTTCGCGGAGAAAGTGGGATTGGTCGGAGGGGTGGTCGCCGGTGGTGACGGCGGCGGAGGAAGATGGCGTTGGTGGGGTTGCAAAAGTGCAGAGAATCTGCTTCGTTGGTGGGAGTCCAAATAAGAGCCCGCGGTCTGTGTGCCTGTTGTCTACCCAAACATTATTATTATAAGCATGGATGACGTCATATTTCACGAGTTGATTTCTTTTGCATAAACTACATTCACATAGAATTGTGAATCAAATCATATTCCATAACGGGCGTACAGGTACAACTGCAAAAATTAAACTTGAGTTTGGAAATTCTGATGAGATTTGAAAAGCGATGCTGAGATCGCAAGCACCCGAAATTTTTCTATGTTTTTTAATCGAGTATCTAACCTTAGTTTTTTGTTCAATTGAGTACATAAATTTTCAACAATATAACTCAAAATGTGATACTTGGGTCGACGGAGTGCCATGCCCATCCATTTTGAGAAGCAAGAACAAGTTCAAACTCTTGCGACTTGTGCTTTCAAATTCAGCTGATCATTGGGAGAGGTGAGGGGTTCGAATCTCCTCATTTAGGGGAGGAGTTGGGGTGGGACGAGTGAGGAGGGAGCAGGATTTCGTAACCTGCGCACATACATAGCACACATGTTGGCTTGTACAATAGAATAGAATATTACCAGATAAAAAAAAAAAAATTTCGGCTGATCATTGCAGCCAAGATCAAAACTAACATCGTTTTTGCATTCATCCAGTCAGATTGCAAATGATTATAAAGTTAGTGTTCTCTACCACAGTCCCTTTGTTTTGTTTCGTTTCGGCAAGAAAACTTACTACCATTTCCTCACTTCCAAGATCACACAGCTTCTGCCTTCCTCTACTTCTGCATCGGCATAGGCATGAACTGCTCCAACTTCCACGACGATGATGGTTATGGACTTCTAAATGTAAGCCCTTCAACTGGCTTGGGGTCGGCGACAGGCAGTCGAATCTCTGATTCACCTTTACTCGCCTTTGAGTAATCCACCATCCAATTGCATGACGTTTCGGAACAGAATAGAGGACGATGTCTTCGGTTAAAACTCTGCACAACAAACTGGTCGCCTACTCTAAGAACCGCTGCCCCGAACTATGAAGTGAAACTCTACACTCGGAGAATTCCTGGTTCTTTCCAGACCCAAGATTGAAAATAAGCAACCAAGCTGTTATTAGCTATGTAAACTCATGGAGCCAGTAAATCCCCCTTTCAACGTTGACCGGAGATGTCAGGTTCTAGCTTATCGGATCCATTGATTGGTAGGTTAGGTTCCCCGTATCTATTCATAAGGTCGAGACTTCGCTTTCTCTTCGACTTGCTCCGAGACTTGTCCTCCTTCCTATCCGCGAAGGACAAAAAAGTCTGAAGGCGTGCGGAACGAGAGCTTCCATGAGAAGATGGCTCAGATGCTTGATGAGAATGCTCTTTGAACTTCCGCAAGATAGATAAGAGATATAGGAGGAGAGCTATGACACATGAAACCCCGCAAATAAGGAACAGGCCCCAGAAGCTTTGAAGATGAAGCTGGTCAGATGCTGCGGCGGAGTTCTGGGACCTGCAAGCCTTTCTGGACAGCCACCTGTCATGAATCTTCTGGAGCTCACCGTTCTCTGATAGAGTGAGCATGGCAGTGGACATGTCGATGGCTAGGGGGGAGTCTCTAGGGAATGCCTGCAGAAAAATCATTGAAAGTGAACTGGTGTTGGAGTTCATATCATGACATAACAAGGGATATACTAAGTTATCGAGGACTAGTCATTCCTTTTTCGGCACAGGATGCACAATTGGGCAAAGAATCGGAAACATGCCATTATGTTGAAGTTCGATTTCCCTCCATTCTCTCATAGAAGAACATGTCATATATTAGAAATGACTAATTTCTTCGGATCAAGGGTTGCAACTTCTAATCGCGTTATATGTTTAAAGCTGATGAATACGGTCTTGAGATACTTACGAAACCCCACCCACTTTTGGTGAACTCTTGGCCCCTGATTGAGAACTGGCAGTGATTTGAAAGGAAGAGGTCTATGTATGGTTTTTCGTCAACCACAGCAGCAACTCTTCCAGTCTTGAGGGCTGAAGCATAATCCTCTGGTGAGTCAAGTGACATAAGTCTTGATTTTGGAATGTTCAGTTCCTCAACCATATAGTTCTCTGCAAAAGACCCCACTTGGAAGCCGATTGGGGAATCGCTGATTATTAACGAATCTATTCCTCTGATCGGCGAGGATAGCTGTTGAACGGTCAGGATTGATGTGAGACTCGCTGTATAGCTTGAGTTAATTATCAAAATCACGAAAAGCCAGATGATCAGCACCATCCGACCGAGTGTGCTTATGGTGTTTTCTCCTGAAGATTTGAACACATTTAGAGTCACAACAAGCTAAAGTCGCTTCAACATTTTTCTCAGTTAAATTATCACGCATTAAAGTAAGACTTACTGTGGGAAAAGAACATAGTAGAAAAGCTGAACCTGTGAGAAGAGAAAGTAGTGCAGATCAGAAGTTGCAGAGAGCACCATGTGCGGTCATTAGGATGAACTCATGCAAAGATGATGTGGCTACCCTTCAAGCTGTGTCTATGAATGATGATTTGGCCTTAAAAAATCAATGTAGCATAATCCTCAAAGAAAGTAGAGCCTAAAATACTGGCAAAGCGTACAAACTACGTAGAAGAGAAAATGAAAACTAGAGATTTATGCGCAGTTTTTGTCTTATAGAGTAGACCAGTATGTGGCATTTCCATTTACCCAATGCTCACCATAGAATTGTGATGAACTGCTTCCTGGGAGATCCGCGGAACTCATCATTAATTCTGTGTTCAAGAATCCACACTACTGCTCCTACAACGAGGAAGAAGACCCCTGTGACAGCCCACATCGATGGAGTGAATGGACGCAAGAAGGCCCAAGGACTTGAATTCAAATTCCTAACAGGAGCAACAACAACTAGACCCGACTCAATGTAAGGCTGAGTAAAATCTACAATCTTTGTTCGATTTGTGACAATCGCGATATCTCCCACAGCAGCGTCAAAAACCTGCAGAAAGAAATGTGATCAGCAGATGTAAGGCAGACTACTAAAATGGTAAATGTAGACCTCTGCCTTAGAACCAACTCACATCTGCTGCAATCTTATTTACGAGCTCGTGGTAGTTAGGATTTTTGCGACCATCTCCAAACAAGATAAATTTGTGTGGAACTGCATAGGGAAGCAACTTTATGGCAGCAAGAAACACGTCTATGCAATACCCCTGGACGATGTCAGTACCATTGACCTGCTCAACAAAGTCTCGGTAACTAACTCTCCTTGGAACTCCTATCCTTAGTTGCTTTCCATTATTCGGAAAAACCCAACCGCGAGGCTTGTTACTGGGGCCTCCAGGCCAAATCACACTGTTCAAATGTTGGTTCGAACTAGAACGGTTAGGTGGTTTGGCATAAAGTTCTTCAGGAGGAACAATGGAAAGCCCGGAGTAGTTGGACCAATATCCTATCTGGCGATACCCATTTTCAAGTACGTTAATGACATCATAAGAAGGATGTACTAGAGATCTGTCTGGATTAAATTTGATCGGGCCAGTCAGACCATTCATATTTGTCTGCAGGACATTGTTAAGCAACTGCTTCCCTCCATCAAAAATGCTCAATGCCTCAAGATTCAGAGCTCCTCCCCCAACGTTACTTAACTTCGCGTCATTAGAGAATGAAATGTTGTTTCCCTGATCCAGGAACATTTTAACTGCACGAGCAATCATCCATACTGTATCGTAGGCATAAAGACCATAAGGGTTCAACCCAATAGTACCATTGCTCAACGAATTCCACCTCGCTGAAAAATCCGCTTTTCTCTTTGAGTCGGGGGTGTGGAGCCTAAGTGCAAGAACTCCCTGAATAGAGTCGGCAACCTTTGAGGAAAGTGATGAATTAGAATCCAGAACACTAGACAACCACGTAGTTGCGAACCAAACATACCCACTCTCCATCATGCCGAGGCTCTTGGCCACATCAAAAACCAAAAGACCCGTCTTTGTGTATGTATGCAATATGATCACTCGGGATTCCATCAATTTTATCTTATTCAATTCAGCTATAACATCACTCTCAGTTGCCGTTGGATCTGGGGGAAGAGCTGCCTTATACATTATATCACAGCGTCTCTCCGCAAGTTGATCACCTAACACAGTGATGCCATTCCTGCTATGATCATCGTCAGAGTAAATTGTAACCACCTCTCGCCATCTGTAATAGCTGATCATATCTGCAACAGCCATCATCTGGAACAGATCGCTGGGTGCAGTTTGAACAAAGTAGGGGTACTGGAGGGGAGAGAGCGTGGGGTCCAGCGCCGTGAATGACAGCATCGGAACGTGTAGTTCATTTGCAAGATGCGAGAGAATGTGGGCCGTTCCTGAATTCTGTGGACCTATTATTGCAACCGTGTCCATCTCCATGAACTGCAAAGCTGTTATTTACGGTTGACAATCAAATAACCATCTGATTAATATGCACAGGGAAGAGATTATACCGATGAAAACAATTCTGAATGAATAAGAACTTTGAGGAGGATGTATACCGCCGATGATGCCAAGAAATCCACTGAAATTGGATTCGTGCATGGATATAGACAGTCTGCGTCCACCAAGAAAAGTTGGATCTGCATTGACATCGTTCTCTGCAGCCTTCATGGCGATTTGAGCGACTTTCCCATTGATAGTTGTAAAGGTGAAAATAGCTCCAATAGTCACTGCGTCTGCATCGGGTTTGGACCGTCCTAGTGACAATTCTCCGAAAAAGAGGACGAAAATGCAGAGAAGCCAAACCAGATCCATTGTGATCCTAGATCAACAACCTAAGACAAGCTTCCCATAATACGAGTGGTTAAGGAACTCATCTGAGGATACTTCAATGGAAACATGAATCAACAGCCTTGTGATAATTTAGTAAATCAACCGAAAGTGGGAAGGAATATAATCTTGATCAAAGCAAGTCGCTAAATTGATTTAAAAAGAAAATATTCCATCTCTTAGACTTATACAGGCTAGGATAGACACAACCAGCCAGAGACAGAGAGAACATTAAGCATATTGTTTTTTGACTTTTGCAGCAGGCACAGCAAAAGACGGACAGTATGTCCTTAACTTCTTCCAATCCATCAATTACGTCCAAAGTGAAAAACCCATATATACCCATCAAGGCTTACTTAGCCTAAAAGAGAACCAAAAAAAAAAAAAAAAAGAAGCAAAACTTTTAGGTGGTTCCAAAAGTTCACCCGGAAACACACTGAACTCACCCTGAATGAGAGCCAACTTCACTGAAATCTGAACGAGAACCCTCCATTTTCCAGAAAAGCAAGGAAGGAGCATTAAGTCTCAAGGAACCCTGAACTTTCAAGTCCAAAAAGGAGAAATCAAACTCCTTTTCTAATGCAAATATACCAAACAAAAAGCAGTAACACTCGCGAGAGAGCAGAAAAAGAAGAAGAAAGAAAGAAAGCTTGTTAATCACAAGAGAGAGTACTCACCTGGCTCTGCGCTGGACACTTTCTGTTTCTTTATAATTAGGAAGGGAATACTTGAGCAGGAGAAAGGGAGCCACTTTGAGACTTGGGCTTACGCAAACACGTGGGAACAGAGAAGAACACGCCCAAGTTGATATATTGATGATAAAGAGAAATGAAGACAGTGGTCAAGAACCAGAACCACTGATGGCGTTGTCGACCTGGTTTAATGCAATTGTCTGTATATGTATCGTGAGAATGTCTGCACTCCTTGGTGGGGACTTGCTCTTGCTCTTGCAGGTTGAAATATACAGCAAATTCTCTTGAAAGTTCTGATTTTGAATAATAAAAAAATGAGTTTATTCGTTAGTTTACTGCATGATTGCTTCCTCTCCTTGTGCAATGCAATCCAACTTTACTTCTTGTAGTGCAGCAGTGGGGCAGCAGTGGGGCTAGTGCTATGAGCACGAACTCGAGTGGGATTGAATAAGATAATGACGTAGTGGTTTCACCACGAAATTGGTCGAATCTTGTCCCTTAATCGTGGCTTTTCTGAGAGTGTAACAATCCAACTACGGCCCACCATTTGATCTTGGTCACTATCATCTGCATCATCTTCAAGAACTCGACCATGTAACATCATGGTCTTTTGAGTTTTGATTCTGTGTAAAGCACAGAATGCTAATCTTGGAGGCCGCTACTGTTTAGCCGCCGCTGAAGACTGTGGCGTACATTCATGCAGCTTCTGTCACCAACCGCCTCCACCGAAAGCAATCGAGACCTCTCTTCCCTCTCTCCGCGCTGTCGCCAACGACTAGTACCGACGTCTCTTACTCCCACCGCAGCACCACCTTTGACAGGGCGGCCGGCGGAGTCGTCTCTTCTCCACCGTCTCCCGAGACTCTGTCTCTCTCTCTCTCGCTCACCCACGAATCCCAGTCTTCACCCGTCGAAGAAGAGCCAGATCTGGCACCCCCTTTAGGCCTTGCCCCAGTTTGGTCAACGATGGCGGCGGCGAGCTGGGCGGACGGCCGAGGGGCGGCGGCGGATGAGCATTTTTGGAAGGCGGGTTTCACGTGGGATGGCGCCGCGCAGGGGATGGGGAGAGAGAGATAGAGGCCTGATTGATGCTTCGAGGAAAGTGGGCGTGATCGAAGAGAGGGAAACTCGAACAGAAAAGGTTGGATGGATGTGGACGAAACAATCGCTAATCAATCACATCGGAGAGACAAAAGTTTATGCAAAAAGGAAAGTTTATGCAAAGAAAACGCAGAAACTGGTAAGAACAGAACATATGTTATTAAAGTGTCACTCGAAATTAGAGATTCGATAGGGATTCATCACCAAAACATGCATAAGACCGAGAGAAGCGTCAAAGACCAGCTAAAGTCACCCATCAAAAGCAAATTACAGGGGTAAAGCCACATGGTTCAAACCAAAATTTGGATGAGTGAACTTGGGGATGATGCATGATGGCATTTGCTAGTCCCTATTTTTTTTTTAATGTAATTAATGATAAAATGAAAAATCAAAATTTAGGTGTCAACAACTGTCCTGCTCAAAGACGAATTGAAACTTAAATTTTGACCATGCAATGCTTTTTTTTTTTTGGTTGGGATTTCCAGTCCAATTTTCTGATGCAATAAGTATGATGCATGAATGCAAATGCAAGCAATAAATAACATACTTTTGAAGTTTCTTACTTCTATGGATTGGTAAGAGGGATTCAATGTATGGTTCGCATACTCGGCATTCAGGCTTTCATCTCCAAATGCTTCATGATGTTGACAATTCCCTTGAGCCCCAAACTTTCTATGAAAAAGTAAGATTTTCAAGATACGGGTTGCCTATCTGTTGTCTGAATTTCCCTCGGATGCGAAACAACGCGAGATAGGTGAAAAACGTGCTTGTGTTTGTGTTACGGTTTAAGCAACACCGGTTGTTGTCTCTCATGGCCTACCCATTCGCAGGCCTCCGTGAGTCGGTAAGTTGTCTCTTGGGGCCCGCCCATTCGCGGCCATCACCACGAGTCAGTAACTTGTCTCTTGGGGAATGGGGATCAGCCATTTCGACCAAAAAAAAACTGGGGGATGATGCATGACAGCATCTGGTACTTGCAATGAGTGCAGATATGACCATCAAAACGATGCGTCCTTGATTCCCACTTAGTGGAAAGAGAAAGGAAATACCATCTCTTCATTGTAGCATCATCGTCCAAGCCAAATCCGTGGTCCAGCAGCTGGAGCTCCCCACAACAGCACAGATGACAAAGACACAACCCCATGAAAACACCAGCAGATGGTCGGGGCTCAGCTAAAATTTCCTTTGGCAACAAGCAAACGTGAACCGGTGGAACCACCACCACCATTGAAACACGGCCTAAAGAGGTACCCGGTTTTCTTCTACGGTGCCCCGAGGGCGTGTCGGGCGGTAAATCCGTGGAAAACGTATACATATTGTGGTAAACCAACGAAAAGAGGTAAAGGGCGGTAAGCCGCAGATTTATCACCTGGAGCAACAATCCCCAGCGCTTCATGCCTGGACGGACAGACTAAAAGTATCGTTCATCCACACACTATGCACAGTGATTCCTGTGGTATTCCTAAACTTGCCAGCAAAGACCCTCGCAAGAATCCTGAACAGATCGATCATGCTTTACAGAAATCACGAGAACTGTCACCTTCATGCATAACCAGTTGCATGAGATAGGCCAAGTACCGAAACATGTAAAACTCTGGCTAAATTGCCAGGTGACATCGTCTGAATTATTGAGAAAAGCTGGAAAGGAATGAGCATATGGATCCAGCTACACGGATCCACAAATTCAAACATATGAAGGAAATAAAAATAAAAATAAAAATAAAAAAAACACTAGAAACTGTCACTATGTTCCCACTGCAGATTCTTGTGGGTTTCATGAATAGAATCTATAGCAAGATGGCATGCGGTAAAGCTTCAATCAGCTCAAGCACGGCAACAATTCACGAATAATTAGCTCTTTAAGAGATATAGCCAGATTAACCTCAGTCAAAAATCTTCTCCCCAGTTGAGAATAGCATAAACACTATCGAACTGAAAGTACAAAGAAGGCCGGGTATCAAGAACACTTTTTTCCAACTTTCAGGGGTTGAAAGATCAGAGTAATTAGCTTTAGCTGCTTCAAGAAGCTGGCCGGTAAGATCGACCCCGATTATGCCTGCTAATGTACCGGCAGTATTGGAAACTCCCATAACAATTCCTGCATATTTGGGAGCAATATCCATGTGGTTCACCGCGAACCCTGCTCTGCCAAGGGCCAAGAACCCAAGCGCCACGGATGAACAAAAGACAGCTCCACCAGCAGTTCTGAATAAGGGAAGTGCCACTAGTGCAAAAGAAGCGACTATGAACCCTATTGTGTTCAGGAATTTCCTGGTTGCAGTCACAGACAGAATTTTGCGGGTAATCAGGTGGTCAGCCACGACCCCACCAATATTTGAGAATATGAACATGTTGAGATAGGGCATCATCTTCGATGAACCCATCTCATGGAGGCTAAGTTGGAGACCTTGTTCGAAGTATGTTGGCAACCAGTTCATCAATACATACAAAGCATAGTGGAATGTAAAGTTGTTTACCACAATGGCCCACACCGGTAAGCAAAATATAATGCTCTTCCATGGGATACCGGCAGTTTTGACAGAACCTCCTCCATTCTCCACTTTTACCTTTTGGTTTCTTTTCATTGGCAACAAAGACTCCCCAGAACTAGTAGCTGTGGCTTTTGGATGTTCCGGTCTAGGGGGATCGCTGGCATATTTTATCCAAAGTAGACACCACATGGCACCTAATGCTGCTTCAGCGACAAACACCGACTGTGGACCCCTGAGTTTCACCAGGCTTGGAAGAAAAAGCATTCCTGCAGCCGCGCCAAGATACATCCCCGAAGTTGTGAGAGAAACAGATCTAGACCTTTCGTGAGGGGGGACCCACTCAGCTAGGACGGTATGGATAGACGGGAAGATGAAACCTTGTGCCACACCAACAAGCAAGCGAGCAACAACTAATACTACGATTCTATTTGGGTCCAGTGGAACGAATGCACAAGTTAGTGACCATATCACAAAGGAGAGGAGGAGAATGCGTCTTCCCCCTATTTTCTGAGCAGCCCATCCTCCGGGCACCTGTGAACAGGCATAACCATAATAAAAGGTAGAAAGTATCGTGCCTTTACTAGATTGGTTTACTCCAGCCGCATCAGCCGCAACGGTATAGGCAATTGAGAATCCTACACGTTCTATATAGCAGACACACGTAGATATAAACGTCAAAATGACGATCAAGTATCGCTTGGGAAATCTTATCCTCTTCATACTTTTTTAAACAATTGCGAGTTGCATTATCACCCACTCATGTCCCAGATTGACCTGAGTCCTGCCTGCCAGCTAGCTTAGGATCAGTTCCTTTCCTCCTGTCTGGTGGCTTAAAAAATAACAGCGGCAGCGATGTCTTTCTACAAGATTTTGCTGTGAGTGCATATCACGGGCACAAGAACGAACGAATACGTCAGTCACGGATGAATACACACGTAACAAGATAATGCATTAACATTATCGTCCAAACACTAAAAACTTGCTTGAACAGACTTTCCAAATTAACAGCCTGACTGCCATCTACATCTCAGCAGGGTAGATATACATACTGAGTAGGATGGCCTTGGAAAACCACCACTTTAACAGCTGCAATTATATTCTTCAAACAGAAAATCCAATTCTTGACAAACATTCTCAATTGTTTTTTCTCTGATAGGCAATAACTGCTAGAAAGAAAACTGATGTGCAAATTTATTCATCTGAAAATGCAAATGACAGCAACAATGCAGTTGAAAGTGACACTGCAATCATGAGATAAACACTCGACAAGTGCAGTTGATACAGGCATGCCATAGGAAGCATATATAACATCGTCCAACTCATCTACTGGATTTTCCATCCCAAATGTAGTCCAATAAGGGCCACATTGTCCTAACGAAGACCTTTAAGCCAAATTGATAACTCGCAAATAGCAGAAAATCAAAAGCAGAGCCAAACTGCAAATTTTTTTGGAAGTAAATGCACCAAAATCCTAAGCTGATTACTAAGTATCTAAAGCAACAGATCAGAACAAAGTGAGGTGGAAGAGAGATTTTCATGTAAAAGCTTAAGCTTGCAGAAAGCTAAATTAGAAGGAATCCTATTAAGCAAGTAAATTTTCCAAGAATAACAAAACCAAACAATCCAATCTCCGCGGCATTACCATAGGGAAAACCCTGACCCACAAGACCAAACACAGTAACAAGAATGAGGGATACGTGAAGGCAAAATCAAAAGTACCTAAATCGCCATAAGTCTCCGAACCGGCGACCAAGTTCATCACTTTGAGAAGTCATCGACCGATCAACGCGCGACCCAGATAAGAAATTGAGCCGCCATTCCCAAATCGCATCGCCGGAACGTGAGAGGAGAGCATCAAGAACACCCAGAAGTCAACCGAAACAAAGGGGCCTTGTTCCGGTTAACGACTCGGCCGAAGCTTCCCGTGTGGAGCTTGAGACAGAGGAAAGACTCGGGGTTTTAATAATCAGAGTTCATCACGTTGCCATCTAGCGCTGGCACTGCGCAAGAGAACCCGGAAGAAGATGCGATCTTGCTGGTCTTTCTCAAGTTCGATGGATTAAACAAATGGAATTTGGAGATGGGTCGTTGCTATCAACCCTAGATTTGACTTTCTGCAGAGAGAGAGAGAGAGAGAGGGAGAGAGAAGGGGAGATTAGAATGCAAAATGCGTAACAACTGAGATTTGAAATGGGAAAATGACAGGTTTAACAGCTCCTATCAAATCTAGTTTGCTCAATGGAGATGCTAATGTAAGTTGTGTTTAGAAGAAGATCCGTTTGGCTTATTTTACCTTTTTTTTTTTCCTTGCAGAGTTTGATCGTTTATTTTTATTCAATGTTGGCCATCTAAATTTTTTTAATTATGTAAAACATAGTTATATCGGCTGGGAAATTATATTTAATTTTAAAGGAAACAAAATTACCATAACATGTTGAAAAGACTTTGATTTATACGTTGAGGATTTATGTCAAATATATCTCTACGCCTATTGTACTTAATGTGGTTAACGCTTTTATCTTGATAGAAGCATGGACGATTTGTGGCAGAGACAGACTCATACGAGATTCCCTTTGAGAGATATATTCAGATCTTTATCTAATCCTCGTTGATTATCGAATCTCATTCTTATATGTTTAAGCAGGTTGAATTTCCTCACTAACGGTCAATTATGATTGCATTTCTAAGTTAAATTGTTTGATTGACAATCTCAAAGATATTCTTATTACTTTACTTATAAGAATTCTTAATTGGCAATCATCCGTAGATATTTTCCTTCAATAGAAGCTTGAGGTAAGGAGTCTAGGATTTGATTGTATAGGCGAGCAAATCCTCTCAATCTCAGATTACTCTCACCTCAACGGCTCGCGATCCTTATTCGGCAATCAACCAACGGCTACTTCATGGTGATTGATTCTCGGTGTGGTTCTGTCCAATGGGAAGATTGGAAGACGAGAAGTATATAAGGAGCACCAAGTTCGAAGACCAGTGAGAGAGATCAAGAGTATAACATCCTTATTCAAGAGAGCTTTACTTGTTCAAATTGTCTAATTGGGCGTATATTTGAAAATCTTATGAGAGGTGTATACAGAGTCAAGTGTGTAGAGTGAGACAGCCTTAATAGAGGTAGCACTCGCTTCTATTGAAAGTGCTTGTGTTCAAGCTAGCATATCTTTCTATAATCTCTCATTTGATTATCCAGCCAGTGTGGGAGAGTGGGAGAGTGGATGTAGGCTTTCAAAAGCCGAACCACTATAATCTCTTGTGCATTATTTCATACTCTCTACTTGCCTTTATTAACTGTTTAGAAGAAGCATTGCACGGTTCTGTTTACTTTATCTGCTCCTATCAAACTTGAAATTTTCAATTTCGCATTATTTTATCAAGTTTGGTTATATTCACCTATTCACCACCTCTAGGTAATATTGTTAGCTAAACATCAATATTGAGGTCATAAATTTTCTAAATTTTTTCGGTTTTCAAAATTTATAAAGAAAAAGAAAATCATATTAACTCTGATCGCATAGACATCTCAATTCACAATTTGGGGTTACGAATACAATTTGTTATCGCATATCAAGTTACTTGCTTCGCTTCTTCGTGGAAACAAGTTAGTCAAAGAAAATGAATCGCTCAGTCAAACTAATTCAATTAGAACTTGAACGAGTAGGTTCAACATTGAAGATGAATTTGGTCATAAATCAAAGAAAAAACAGGAAAAACTAATTTTCACTTTTGTAAAAGTCAACCAAAAGCAAGAAAGAAAATTGTTTTTTTTTTGAAATTTTTCATCCTCAACATGGACCATCTTCACTCAAGTGTCCATCTTAAATTATGAGGATTCCCACAACAGATTGATTTTTTTTTTTTTAAATGCCAGCCTCTAGCATCCGTTGACTTCACAGTGGATCTCATCATCTTCACAACTTAAACGCACTATTAAACAAATTTCCGTGCATTTGGGTAATGAAATAGGGTTACTCTTGAATCTCAATTCAGAAAGAAATGCCATTACGAATCAAATCTGAATCCACTAAGTACCAAAGGCACCTAAATCTCCTAACCATCCTGCTCTCTTTCAATCATTCGCTTTCGATCGCCTTCAGTTGCGCTTCTAATTTTACCGTTAGTGTTAAAACCGCGTCCTAGTCTAACTAACTTAATCCGGTGAATTTTCACGAAACCTTGTATTGGGTCAATAGAATAATGCGAACTTTACACGAAGAGCTTCTAATGTTCGGCGAGGCGCTAATCTGCTGCACAGAGCCGCTAGATTAGCTCCATTAACCATATGTTGACCCATATAATCCTCCCTGCAAGAACTAATAGCCCTCACAACATGGCTTCGCATGTATGACCTACGGAAGACGAGATCAACACGACACCAGCAAAGTCAATCGCGGAGTAAAACATTCACGAACCAGAGAGGTGGTCGGATCGGGTTGCGATCGATCCTCGACTTCCCCGAAACTCGGGCTGTCCCGGTCGCAGAGGCTGCATGGAAGGGACGCGCCACGTGCCCTTGGCGAGTCAACACGTACTCATGCCATGCCCGATGCGGGCTGAATCCATTTGTCATCCTCCATGCATGCAACACCGTCCTTAACTGTCTCTTCTACTTATAAAAGGACCTCGAATCTTCCTTCTTCGTACTCCGCCGCCTTCCACAAAGCTCTCGGTATATCCTACGCTCGCGAAAACGAAGTAGTTCTACAGCCGTAAGAAATCCGCCATGTCCGACGTGACCGGAGCTCGTGCCGGCGCCGCCTCCTGCGACGACAGGTGCGGCTGCACTTACCCTTGCCCCGGCGGCGCCTCGTGCAGGTGACTTGTTAATCTTTCGGGTTATAATACAGTCATCGTTGTGTCGAATGGATCACGTGAATAACACGTGAGCTGAGAGCCATGAAGGAATATTCCGACATGCTTCATCCACTATTCGCAATCCGTGCTAATTAGTTAATGAACTGCGCAGGTGCACCACCTCGGGCGGGGAAGCTGAAGGAAGAATGGACCACAAGAAGTGCTCGTGCGGGGACCACTGCGGCTGCAACCCTTGCAGCTGCGGGTTGGTGGTCGCCGTCGGGACGGGGCGGGCCAACTGCCGGTGCGGACCCGGTTGCACGTGCATCACTTGTGCCACTTGAACAGCAGAAAGGATGCAATGAACAGTGATGCAGTAGTGGGGGTCTATCTATGTCGTCTCCTCCTCTTCTCTCTTTCTTTTTTCGGGTTTTCCCTTGTAACATAGTAATGAAAGCAGTAGTTGGTGCTACGTCTCCTTGACAAAGACGATGATGAATGTGTCTGTTTGCGTCCGAACTTGCTTATCTGCAGCCAGCAACCTCAACAAGAATCGAAAGGTTGCCTGTCTCTAGAAATCTTTCCTAGTAATGACGGGGGACCAAGTTGATAAAGCAGGGCGAAGAATGTTAGGCGGGGTAGAAAGCTTTCCTAGTAATGACTAAAGGACGATCGAGGACCAAGTTGCCGTAGCTACTAGCTAGGCTATCACATTAACAACTGAGGCTACGGTTAGCCAACTATCTTGAGCTTAATCAATACGAAGTTGTACCATCCTCTGTTCGGCTTGAAATTGAAATCTGACAATCGTTTTTGACTTGCTTTTCCCATTTAGCAATCCTTTCGGCGTGCTAAATTGACGACCCGGTTCGATTGATTGCAAGAAGGAACTTTTCATCCTGCTTCTGATGTGGGATGATTGCGCGAACGTTCTGATCCGAGATCACCGAAAGAAGTCTTGAGGTCAGGTCCAGGAACTCTGTCGTGCCTAAATCCAAAGTCATCCATGTGAGTGTGTGGGCGGTCTCCCTATTAAAAGAGCAACTCGATGTGCTGACTATACCGGCAACACTGCCCTTTTAAGTCTTAAGTTGAGATAGTCCGGTCAAAGGATCGAGCGAACGGATTGTCAAAAAGTTCTTATCAATTCAGCCTTAAAACTTTAGTTTTTTTATTGTATCATTTTAGTTGTAAATTTTTTAAAAGTGTCAATTTAATCCTAAATTTTTTAAAGATTCGTCAATTTAGTCTTAACTTTTTTTAAAAATTTATCAATTTAATCCTTTCGATCAGTTATTGACACCGACATTATTATTATTTTTTAGAAATGAGGTGTCATTTATTTAGTTCTTTCAGTCGGTTATTCAAATGATAAGTATAAAATTAAATTAGCAAAATTACAAAAGGTTTACGATTAAAATTGGCAAATCGTAAGCACATTTAGAATTAAATTGACATAATTTCAAAGTTTATGAATAAACTTTAGATTAAATTGACACAATCGCAAAATTTAAGACTGAATTGTCTACCTAGATTGAATTTACGATTTTTTTAAGTCTAGGAGGTCATCGAAAGCCCTCTTTCCCGCTTCGAGGACAATGGGCACTCAAATCTATCTTGCATCAACCAAGAAAGCAAGAAGGGTCGGCTTCAAGCCGAAAGGAAGTGAAACTAGAACTCTTAATTGGTACTCAAATTTAACCCGCATCAAGTTTCAAGTCCAATGAAGCCGCGGAAGATGCAACGTTGTTATTCTAGACATGCAATCTAGGAAGCACCGACACTCTTCGAGAGCCTTCGTATCGTGTCGTGTCCGACACTCTCTGACATACGATCGATATGTGATCAGTGCTCCAGACACGCCAGCGATACTTGAATCCAGTATCCTAACACGTCATTTTAACACGCATGGGTCAATTTTAAGCACTTTCAATAAATTAAGGATCGGCGAAGAAGAAGAAACTCAATATTTTTATATATACATGATATTTTATCTTGTATATATAAAAATATACATTTAATGTACGTGTTCCAACGTGTCTAAATTATCTATTTTTTTAGAAATGACGTGTCAGCGTGGCGTGTCGTGTCATGTGTCGGTGCTACTTAGCACGCAACAGCAACAATGTTGACCTGGTCTAAACGTAATTTTATTCCATCAATACTTTGCATTCCCTTCTCTGCAAGTTTGATATCTACAAATTATGACAAACATCAACAGAGAATTTAGACCTGGAAAGCAATGTTCTCTGACTTCTTCATGCACGACTTCCAGTCTTCCAATACGAACGAACAAAGTCGATGCCCTGTGAAAAGAAATATTCAGTAGCATGCCAAAGAAGATGAGTGCACAAGACTGAACACTCAAACACACATTTTTTAGCACCAAATGTATGTCAGACCTTCCATTCTCAACCGTCCGATGAGGAGATTGATTCCGATATTAGACAAATCGTTAGTAACTCGGGACGAAGACCGCCATTTTTCACTTCTTAGAAAGCCACAGCAAATATCACTTTTTGCTGCTCTTCGAGATGGAAAAGCTCGAGCAGAGTCTTTCCTTCTACTTCCACTTTCATCCCTCTGAGTCGCCCAGAACAACATTGCCCTTGTTGTGGGGGGCAATTACATCTTATTGTACGTTGTTGTGAAATCTAACTCCTTTTGTATTGGCTTCGTCACGAGTACAGAGGGCGAAAATAGTGCGCGCGGCAAAGCGAAGGGAAGAAATCACTCAGCTGGTACCTGTCTGCCCCATCTTGTAACTCGATGTGTGCTCTTTCCAACTTTCCTCCTCGAGATACTTCTCGTAAAAGGTGACTTCCCCACTTGTCTTCGCTGATACGGCAGATATGCTTCTCGTGCCATAACATCCCTAAGCATGAAAAGAAAATTCGCGATGTCACGAAAAAGAGATGTCGTTCTGTAAATAAGCTCGGTCAAAATGTTGTGCAATGTGCTTGCATACCAATGAAAAAAAGTCTCTTTAGGAGGAATGTATAATCTTTACCTGCTTGGTGTTTGCCTCAACAAAGATTGAACTGAGTGAATACTCAAATTCTACAGAATAAATGCTGGGAAGCATTGTTTTATCGGCCTTAGTCGTGTCCGTCATCAGTTTGTCGGCCATTTCTTCTGCTGGAAGTTCACTACCGCCATATTTCTCTAAAAACTCTTCGAAATTACTCCTCAACCGAGAAGCCTGAGTAACAAAAGACCTGATCAGAATATATGACTAGGCTGATGAACTGCAAAGACATGCAACGACAAGTGAATACTATTCAGCATCAAAGCATCCAAAAAAGTACAGAACGTAAACCGGCAGAGTCACAACTCATATGAGGATCCAAATAAGGCATCCCAATCTGGAGAAATATGGGTGATTCATCTTTACACAGTTGATGACATATTCAAAGTTCATTTTCCATGGGATGTCCTGGATCTGAAGGCATGCATTTCCTGAGAACGAAGGTTTTTAAGCATGCATATTAAAAAAATTTGTAGTTGAGGAGTGCCAATTAGATAGTCCCTCAACCAGTCAAGTCCAGAATGCCCACGGTAGAGCTCATAATCTAACAGGTTTGAGAAATCTATTCAACTGGCCATTTTTGCAACAGTTTTATCTGCTTCGAATTTCCAACTTCAACTTGTAATCCACTTCAACATGTAAAACACAAACCAAGGACAACGCAAAATCAACCAGACTTACCTTAGGCCAAGGTGTGTCTAGACTTGCAGTTGATAACACATGGATCCCGGGAGGAACCTTTGAGACAAGAGCCTCGTCATCTTTCGGTCTATTGGTCACATAGATCATGGTTTTGGAACATAGATCCACTAGTATCATGTTAAATCCGTTATATCGATGTGCCTCCATCACAACCTCTTCGGCGAACTCAGTGGGATTCTTCTTGCTCTGAAAATGGTAAGGTGCAGTCAGGATTGTGATGCGATCTTCAATAGACAATTCACTTGAGAATGGCTTGAGTGAAATTACACTGAAGATATCATCCAACATAACATTTGATCAGATGAAAACTATGCAACTCAAGAGCAATGACACAGAAAAACTAGATACCACCTCTTACAAAGAGATCACGCGATCACGTACCAAATGGATGATACCGCTCCAACCACAAGACAGGCTCGAATTGAAGGTAGAAGTAAGCATAAACATATTTCGCCAGTACAATATCATGGCTTCCTATGCAGAATCTATGGAGATGTAATCACGCTAAACAACCGCCTAAGATAAGAACAATATCAAGTAGAGAATTACATCGTTTCATTATAAAAGGCAGATCTTACCCAACCATCGGCAACCTACATCCATATCAACGACCGCAAAATGTTGACAATACAAACAGGACTTTCTGTAGTCTCTTCCTGACATAAAAAGTTTTGGATGCTGTTCCTTATCTAAATACTCTCAAGACATGTCAAATCGGAATTAGTAAATTGGAAATGAGGCCTATTCAATCTAAGTCACCACTCTGGACTGGTTCATGGGCTAAAGATGCCAAGTCTCATGCCTCGCAACTGCGCAATTAGGTGCATCACAAAGGGCACCGATGATCAATCGATCACAACAGGAGCACAAAATCTAGTAGAATCGGCTGAATTCTAAGCACTCTCGTACCGATTCACTACACAAGCTCCAATTTTCACGTCGACCCAGCACGAAATTAAACAAAAAGAAGCAAAGTGAGCCAGAAACCCCCTCACCTCCAAGAAACGAACAGGCAAGTCTCCTCTGCTCTTGGGCTCGGGGACGTTGCCAACTTCTCTGACGTTGGTGACGAACGCGATCTTGCCGTTCCTCGAACAAGCCAGCCACGTCCCACCGGCCAGACCATCTCTACCTCCGAGGATTTCGCCATTGTCGCACCATGCCACCGGTTCCGTCGGTCTTTCAAGAAAACAAAAGATACGAACTTTCTCCGTGAATTGCGAAATTCTACCAAACCCAGAATGAGAGATGACTCTCGACTGATTTTAAGACTTACCGACTGTGGAATTCGTCTCGGTTGTGCAGGAGGAAGAATGGGTAGAGGGGGTGAGCTCGCCAGAGGAACACGGCGATACACATGGTCTTTGACGTCTCTCTTCCAAGCGTCAAGAAGACGTAAAGTTGAATTCCATAACTTGGCCCTCTCGCCCGCTTTAGATTAAAATGCAAGTAACTTCGAATCTCGTTATATTTAGAGCAATACGTTGGCATTTGAAATGTATATAAAAATTGATTAGACCATTCCCTTGTGATCTCTCCGTTTCATTTCCTCCATCTAATCACGATTTTCAGAACCATGTCTCTTCCCTTCTCTCGGATATAGTGCAAGTCATACATGCCGAGTCTTGATCACAAAAAAAAAAAAAAAAAACCCTGTTTTCGCACGAGGATTGACTCGCAAAACCTACCTGCGCTTATAATGCGTGCCTTTGCCATCGAGTCATCGCTCCTCGAGGGTCTATTGCTAACTCTCTCACAGACATGGACAAATGTACCTCGTACGGGAAGTTTTGCTGAATTGCATGACAATCCCACCTACTGTTGTTATGCGCAAATGGGGCAATGAGGTCATGACAGTTTCAGCCCTAAACCGTCATTGGAATCTGACGCTTCTTCTAATCTTGGAGTGAACAAGACAGCATGGCGTCCTTCTTGTGTCAGAAACATGGGACAACAAGTAAATCTCAGTCAAAGCAAAGGGCCTACCTAACCCTGGCTTTGGTCCAAAAGGCAAACTCTCTCATTCAACAAACACAAAAAGGTCAAAAATTAGATGAGCTGCCGGGCCAACTGCCCCCAGGTAAATGACAAACAGAGTGGCCATACGAGTAAAGAATCTTGGATTGAATAAATAGCGCACGTGCTTGGTGATCTAGCAAACCACCTTATTCTAATCAATATGAAGTTGTACCATCCTCTGTTCGGCTTGAAATTGAAAACTGACCACTGTTTTTGACTTGCTTTTCCGATCTAGCAAACCTCAGTGTGCTAATTGACGCGGGTTGGGCCCTCGATCGGTTCGGCCCGTGATCATTCCGAGCTTCTTGTATTGTCCCAGCTGGGAAACGAATGTGAAAGATCCTGGACTGAGATTGTCGGATCACTAGCGGCCTAATGCCTGTGACTTCCTCCATCTTGACACGATCCGCAGAAACCTCAACCTTTCACTGACATAGGCAAGCTCTGAATTCAGAAACACATCCCCCAGGAGCCCCCACAAGAAAAGGTTTTTATCATTGATTTCATCCGGCACATCGTTTTACAATAGTTTCCGGATTGGAGGTTAATAGACAAAATATCCCTGCAACAATGTAAGTCACCAGCCACACCAGCAGAGATCTCATAAGTATGAATGGACATTGCCATGACATTCTCAGAAGGAACTTTCCTCCTGTTTTTGATGTGAGATGAGTGCGCGACGTTCAGAGCCGAGAACACCGATTCATGGACAATATCCAAGACCACTTTTGCTGCTCTTCAAGTTGGAAAAAGCTCTTCGACCGCCCAAAAAAAAAAAGATGGAAAAGCTCGAGCACAGTCTTTTCTTGTACTTCAATTTCATTCGTTAGAGTAGCCTACAACAGCATTGCCCTGTTGCGGGGATAACATCTTGTTGTACATTGTTGTGAAATCTAACTTCTTTCTATCAGGCTTCATCATGAGTATTGAGAACGAAAATGACTTACGATAATCGCAGACACGGCAAAACACGGAGGAAATATTCAGCTGGTACCCGCCTGCTCCATCATGCAACTCACTTTGTGCTCCTTCCAACTTTCCTCGAGGTATTTTTCGTAAAAGGAAACTTCCCCGTTTGTCTTCACCAATAAAGCAGATATGCTTCTTGTGCCATAACATCCCTAAGCATGAAAGAAATTTACAATGTCACAGAAAAAAAAAGTCATTCAATGGACCTTTCAACGTCCAGATTCAAGGATAATTATCATCTGGAAAGCACTATCACGAGTTTCTCGTTAAGTGTCACAAATGATGATGATCTCCTATTAGTTGTCAAACACAAGGGAATCACTCTGCCTGGTGTGAAAATATTGCCTAGAATCAGCCTACTCCGATCCACCATGTGGATTAAGTGCACGCAAGAATATCGCTTACTACGTGCTCGTCCGTAAAATATTGGCATGTAACTTTGTAAAAAAAAATCTGTTAAAATGTTGCACGATGTGCTCACATACTGCAAAAAGAAAAAGAAAAAAAGGAGGAACGTAAAATCTTACCTGCTCGGTGTTTGCCTCAACAAAAATTGAACTGAGCAAATACTCATATTCTACAGAATAAATGCCAGGAAGCATTGTTTTGTCGGCCTTAGTCGTGTCCCTCATCAGTTTATCGGCCATATCTTCCGCTGGAAGTTCACCAGCGCCGTATTTCTCCAAAAACTTCTCGAAATTACTCCTCAATAGAACAGCCTGAGTTACAAAACACCTGATCAGAGTATATTACTAAGCTGCCAAACTGCAAAGAGAAGCAACAACAATTGAATAAGTTCAGTACCAAAGCCTCCAAGAAAGTACAGAACACGAACAGGCAGAGTCACGACTCATATGACGATCTGAATAAAGCATCCCAATCTGGAGAAATATGGGTGATTCATCTATACATATATCTGTGAACATATATACTCAGTTGATTATATATTCGAAGTTCACTTGCCATGGGAATGTCATACATCTGAAGGCATACATTTCCAGAATATGAAGATTTTTATGCTGCTTGCATATCAATGATTGATAGGTAAAGGGCTCCAAAACTTTGTAGTTGAGGAATGCTAACTAGGCAGCCCCTCAAATAATTGAGGTCTAGATTGCTCAGAGCAGAGATTGTAATCTAATATGCGTGACAAACAAATTCAACTGACCATTTCTGCAGCTGTTTTATCTGCCTCGAATTTTCAACTGGAACTTGTAATCCACTTCAACATAGAAAAGACAAACCAAGGACAACACAAAATCAACCAGAGCAAGACACCTTCTTACCTTCGGCCAAGGGGTGTCTAGACTTGCATTTGATAGCATGTGGATCCCAGGAGGAACCTCTGAGACAAGAGCCTTGTCATCTTTTGGTCTATTGGTCACATAGATCATGGATTTGGAACATAGATCCACTAGTATCAGGTTAAACCCGCTATATTGATGTGCCTCCATCACAACCTCTTCTGCAAACTTGGTGGGATTCATCTTGCTCTGAAAAAGGTAAGGTGGAGTACGGATTGTGATGTGATCTTCCGTAGATAAGATAATTCACTTAAGAATGGGCGAAGTAGTATGACATTGAAGCTATCATCCAAGGTAACATTTGATCTAACAAAAAATGTTGCAACTCGAGGTCAACAACACAGATACCACCTCTTACAAAGATCAAGTGATCGCATCCTAAATGGATGATCCCGTGTCAATCACAAGACAAGCTCAACTTCGGGGTAGAAGTAAGCGTAAACATTATTCACCAGTACAATAACATCGTTCATATACAGAATCTCCAGAGATGAATTTACTCTGTAAACAACCAACTAAAAAAAGAACAATATTAAGTTCAATAGTATAGGTACATCTTTCAATCATAAAAAAACACATCTTACACCACCATCTGCAATCTACATCCATCCCAACGAAAATACGGCCGAATGGTGACAATACAAACAGGACTTTCTGTAGTCTCTTCTTGACATAAAAGGTTTTGCATGCTGTTCTTAATCCAAGTACTCACAAGACATATCCAGTCGGAATTAGTAAATTGGAAATGAGGTTTATTCAAGTTTAATTCATCACTCTTGACTGGTTCATGGACTAAGGATACCAAGTCTCATACCTTGCAACCGCACGATAAGGAGCATCACAAAGGGCACCGAAAATCAATCCCATCACAACAGGAGCATAAAATCTAGTAGAATCAGCAGAATGCGAAGCAACTCTCAGACCGATTCATTAGACAACCTCCGATTTTCACATTGACCCATCACAAAATTGAACAAAAAGAAGCGAAGTGAGTAAGAATCTCCTCACCTCCAAAAAACGAACAGGCAAGTCTCCTCTGCTCTTGGGCTGGGGGCCTTTGGCGACTTCTCTGACGTTGGTGACGAAAGCGATCTTGCCGTTCCTCGAACAAGCCAGCCACGTCCCGCCGGCCAGACCATCTCTTCCTCCGAGGATTTCGCCATTGTCCCACCACGCCACCGGTTCCGTCGGCCTTTCAGAATTAAAAGATGCAAACTTTCTCCGTGATTTGCGAAATTCTGCCGAACCCAGAATGAGAAATGACTCTCGACTGATACAAGACTTACCGGCTGTGGTATTCATCTCGGTTGTGCAGGAGGAAGAATGGGTAGAGAGGGTGAGCCTGCCAGAGGAACACGGCGATGCACATGGTCTTTGACGGCGCTCTTCCAAGAGTTCGAGAAGTCGTAGGTTGAACTTAAAAAACTTGGCCCCGTCGCTTTTGATTCTGCTGACTGAGTTTGAGTTGTTTGAGTTCGCTCTGTTTCTGCCGACTGCTGAGGACTCACGCGATAATGCACTCAGAAAGGATTCTTCCAAGAACCGCCGCTGGTCAAAATATGGTCTATTCTGTGAAATTGAGTTTGGTGCTTCTGGTGCTGAATTTTTGTCTGCACGATAAAAAAGCCATCATAGCCTAGCGATCCTCCTTCGGTTCGGCACAATCATTACCTACAAAGACAGCCCTCTTTTTCAGAGTTTCCTCTTTTCAGGATCATTTTAACACTAAATTTGAATGGCTAGGATTAGTGGTGGCCATGGCCGGGTTGGGCCTGGAACCGGCTCGGATCAAAATCGGAATCGGCCTGTGGCATATTGGTCCGGTTTCGGTTCGTCTAAATCTTGAACCGACCCGGAACCGCTGGTTTTGAACCGGCGAACCTTGCACAAAAAAGGAGTAAAAAAAATAAAAATACGAACCTACCCAAATCACCGGTTTCGGAACCGTGGTCACTACTAGATAGGATAAACATCAATGAAGAAAAAGAGAGAGGCAATAACGAGTGAGAAAGAAAGAACAGATTTGAAAATATCGAGTTATTACATTATTATGTTATTAACAAGAAAAAAAAAGATATAATTTGACATAAATATCGCTTTTAAGTCCATATGAGAAAATGATATAAGCGAGAATACAGAATAAATTTGTTTATGGATATATAAATTCCACCGAGTGCTGTTATATATAAAAAGGAATATACTTGTGTGACATTTCTTTTTATTTACCGTGAGATTGACAGCATGTTATGAGCCGCAAAAATTAAACAACAAATAATTAAGAATTGCTATGGGATTTGCTCATTCAAGAATTCATGGCCCACAACAAGTTCATATTCTCACGGTCACTCAAAAATTGTTAGGCTATCAAAGTCCATTTATATAATATTGAAATAAGTTGAGATACATATACAATTAACCAGACCATTTCCTCCATTTCTTTCCCTCTATTTAATCGCGATCGTATTTTGGGAACCCCATATCGTCCTTTCTAGTTTCTAATCACCATCAACTGCGTGTTGTAAGTCGAAATTGCAGAGTTAAAGTTTGGACTTACGGGGTCCTCCTAATTGAGAATTCAAAATAGGCGAGCCCATAATCGCAACTCCACCATCGTTCGAACGCAAACAACTTTCTCTTCGCACGAGGGTCGACTTGCAGAGCCTACCGAACTTTGAATGCTTGCTTCTGTCATCGGAGTAATCGCTCGCTCAAGAGTTCGTTGGTGTCGAAGTGAGTTGCCACAGCGTGATGATTGAAAGCGCATCAATGGATTTTCACATATTCTCTCTCGAGAAACAATGGGAAAAGAAGAAGAAGATAAACCACATCTTTAGAAAAAATCAAACGGCCCGTACGATCGCATTCGTCATCGATAATCAAAATTTTCTCCATCGATTACTTATTTCAAACGATTGTATTTAGGAGAATATCTTTCAGGTTATTCACTCTTTACGAGACATTGGGACGGTGGCTTAGGTAATCAAATTTTTCGAGATGTGGGTGATTAAAAGGCGGGAAAGAAGAAAATAAATAGAGTTGTTTGTGATGTAAGGTGGAGAAGGAAAAGCATCGATGTGCCATTAGCCTTTTGGACGGCCCTCCTCGTCTCACGACAGTCAACGCTAGCTCTTTCACGCACACGGACAAGTGTCCCTTGGACTGAATTGAAGGCGTTTTGCTGAACTGCGTGTCGATTCCCACCTGCTGCTACTAAGGGGTTAGATCAAGATGCAAAATGGACCAATGAGTTCACGACAAGCTCGGGCCCTAAGCAGCCGTTGGAATCTCACCCTCCTAACCTATCACCTTATCTTTAAGATTACACGGTACAAAACAAGAAAAAATCCCGATCAAAGGGCATGTGTAACATCATTTTTGAACTTTTAATCGGTTCCATATGATGTCTAAATTTTTAATACATGTCCAATTTAATTTCTGAATTATATGAAAATATTCAATATTATCTATAAAAACTTGAATTAATAGAAAAGCAACAGTATTCTCTCGTACAATTTAGGGACTATATTGAATATTTATAAAAAAGTTAAAGGAGCACATTAAATAAATTAAGAGTTCATGGACGGCATTGCATATTGAGATAGAATTTAAGGAACATCTTTGTAATAATTCCTAATTATTATTACATAGGAAGATTTCGAATGCAAAAATAAAGTTACTATTAATTAGACGGGATCGGGTTTTATTCCACTTTAGTGATACGAAACGTCCTTGAAGCCACTTGCCGGCCAAAGCGTCAAAAAGGCCAAAAAGCCCGTTTGGCTTTTGGCCCGGTTGCTTTAACCCGACTCAAACCCGGGGCTCCACATCGCCACGTGTGCAATCTCGGGAACGAAGCGGGGCCGAGCTCACGTGCCGAGCGTGCTCGCTCTACCTCAAAGTCACCAAAAACCGTAACCGAATAAAACAAATGTTGTTCTCCACAACGAAATGCGAACATATATAATTAAATTGAAAAAAAAAAGGTTAATGCCCCGTTCGTTTGTCGACGCACACATAGAGAGAGGAGAGAGAAAGGAGAGAGAGAGAGAGAGAGAGAGAGAGAGAGAGGAAGAGGAATGGGGAAGATAGTGGAGAAGAAGAAGAGGAAGAAGGGGAGGCCGTCGCTGTTGGATCTCCAGAAGCGCAACCTCAAACAGCAGCAGGAGGAGCAGGAGCAGGAGCAGCAGCAGAAGCAGACCCAGAGGCACAAGCGGGACAATTCGGCCCCGAGCTTGTCCCACGGTCACGATCCCGCCGCTCCCCGCCGATCTACGCGCCGGAACCCTATCCCGGACGCCCCCTCCCCCGGCAAGACGGACGACGACGACGAGGACGACGGGGAATTCTCCGGCAAGCGCCGCGAGAAGAAGCTCAAGCTCGTCCTCAAGCTGCCCTCCGCGGGCCAGGAGGGGTCGCCGCCGGGTGCGGGTGCGACGGGGCCAGCGGAGTCGAGCGCGGAGGATGGTTCGGGGGGTAATAAGAGGAAGCGCAAGATGAGAGAGATCGGGGACGTGTCTGGGGCTGCTGATGGTGAAAAGGTTGTGAATTTTTCTCCTTTGCTGCCAGTGAGTGGGACTGAATTTTGGGGGTTTTTGTTTCGTGGGTTTTGAATTGAGAGCGTATGAATTAAAAAGCGCTATTTTTAACTTTGTCCTGTTTTTCTGAGAGAGCGAATTTGTCGTCTTTTGGGTTCCAATGGAGGAATATAAGTTGACCCGATTTGAAATTTTTGTCCTTGAAAGTCGGGCCTTTGAACTGTGTGTACTGCTTTGTTGCTGGGGTTCTTTATAGGCCGTTTTTAGTAAACGAGAGCAGACTTTTTCCCCTCCTCCTTATGGAACTTCTTCAGTTGAATTGAATAACATGTGATAATTGCCTTTTTAATTTCTCTTCAAGAAATTCTTTTGATTGTTCTTGCTATTGAGTCATCGTTGATATTCGAAGGTTATGATGATTTTGGCAGACAGAGTTGATCGCTAAAAGTTTTGATTTGTCCTTTCTTCAATTATTATTCACGGTTTTCTCAACTGCGTTTTCCATTTTTGGGCCCTTTTAAACTCCATCCCACTTTGCCTTTCCACGGCCATCTCTGATGGTTCTGTACTCATTATGGAAAATGCATTTGGCAGTCTTCATTTTTGGTAATTGGTAAGTCATGTTCATCGACATTGTGCAGGGAGAGAAACCTCTTTCTGGGTCGAAAACCACGGGTAACCATCAAGGTGTGTATTAAATCAAACTTTTCAAGCTCTTAACGCAGAAAGTCGCTACTGGTTTGCTGAATTTTGGTGTCATGCATCGTGTGCAGGGACTCAGATGGATTCGGGACCTTCAACTCCTTTGCCTGATAAAAAGCTTCTGGTCTTTATACTCGACAGGCTTCAAAAGTGCGTTTTTAAGCTCTTCAGGTTTGGTGTTGATTGCTTTTATGTGGCTTTTGATAGTCAATATGCTGAGTTGGTGTGTCAATTCAATTTCAGGAAGGACACTTATGGCGTGTTTTCTGAACCAGTGGACCCCAAGGAAGTAAGTTGTGGTAGTGATGATACATTAAATTCCAAGGCTTTTGGTAAAAAAAGCAGTTTTCCTTATTTGTTGCATTTTTTGTTTCTGCTGCTCAGCTCCCTGACTATCATGAAGTCATAGAGCATCCAATGGATTTTGGAACTGTGCGGAAGAAACTTGCCGGTGGAACATATGCCAGCTTGGAACAATTCGAGGTTATTTATAATCATCTTTCCTGTTGATTCTCGCTAGTCATTTAGTATCGATGCTTGTGATTATGTGGTGGAGACGAATATCTCCGGTTATCCTGCATGGGCTAAGTCTCATTTTCAAATGGAACCGTTACCTGTGGATACATTTAAGTTTCTATTGTGTCGATCGTTTTTCCATGCATGTCATGCAACTTCGGTTATGGTCATAGTATGTAACCTAGCTGTTGCATCTGTTATGTTTGTTCGCTAACAGCACATAAAGCTTTCAATCAATCTTGCTGGCATTACGTGCTATCTGTCAAGAGTTGATTGGACTTTGGTCATGCTTCTGTGGTCGGTCGTATTGCTTCTCGCATCCAATCATCACATCATTTGTCAATTTTTTTTGCACTCATTCGTATTGATTTTTTGTTATCTTCTTTTCCCTATGCGGTATCTGTCATTTCATTGCTATTTTGGGAGGTTATTTTTTTTTTTTTTTTTGTGAACTGACGTTATACTTTTCGCACATCATTTATTTTTCTGGGTGTATAAGTCATAGCATTCATTCAACCAGTGTATCTAGACAGAAATGTTATAAATTGCTTCTCGAAGACCTCAGTTTGTGGTAAATGCACTTATTCTGTCTTCTAGTTTGTCTTAGATGTTTGCCGCGGAGAGGTCGTAATTCAAGTCCAGATGTATAGCATTTAATGGGATTTATACAGTTGGATCTTGTCTTTGCTGTTTTTTGTCCCATCTCCCGATTCAGGAAAAGGACGGAAGGACCTTTAGGCTTCCATGATTCCGTCTAATAGCAGTATCATGGTAACTCCCAGAAAAATGGGTGGTTCGAGTAGATTTATCTGTGCCCATGTACCGCTCTTCCTTTAATTTGTCTTAATGGTCATATTGCTAGTTGTACTGTGGACAGGACTCTCCATATGCTCTGTCCTCTAAGATGGTTTGAGGCCTGCTACTGTCATATGGAGTTGCAATTTGTGCCAGAGAAATGTAGAACATCTGCTGGTCCCGTGCATGTTGCTTCCTTGCTTCTGCCCACTCTGTTTTTTGCTTGTTGGTTGCCCTGTCATTGACAGTATGGTAGTGTTTATGATTTGCATCATGTTAGTGCTGCTTTTGCATTAGCCATGAATTCTTAGCACCTTTCCTGGTTGGCCTATCACATTAAGCGCGGCTAGGACGCATGGTCTTCTTTCTCATTTCTTATCCACTGCTACAAGATGCTTCCATATCAGCAAGCAAGCTGTTCTCTGTCCTTGCTTCCACTGCGATCATGATATTGCATACTTAGTATCGTATTTACTATACCTGCATTACCATTATTAATTTGGTGGGCTTGCATCATTCAACAAGATACTATGTTTGACTTCTATATTCATGCTTCCTTTTATCTGATTGTTTGAAATAACTGTAGTACTAATGTCCTTTGCATCTATTCTTGCAGAAAGATGTTTTCTTGATTTGTTCGAATGCAATGCAGTATAATGCCCCCGACACCATCTATTTTCGACAGGTACAGTTCGTTTTCCATGCATATCTTGCCAAAATCACCATAGTTCTTTGTTAGATGAAATCTTCTGCTTACAGGCTCGTGCTATACAAGAGCTGGCGAACAAGAATTTTGAGAATCTGAGGCAAGATAGTGATGACAATGAACCTGAACAAAAGGTAGTGAGAAGAGGCAGACCACCAACCAAAAATTTGAAGAGGCCAGTGGGAAGGCCACCCTTGGACCGTGCTGGTTCAGAATTTTCTTCTGATGCAACTCTTGCAACTGGAGGAGAGAACACTACACCATCAACGTATGATCTCAGAAAGGGACCATCTTATGCTGGTAAATATGGTCCGATCAATTTATCGGGACGACTTCATTATGGCTCTCGCAATAATGATATTTATGCAAGTCCATTTTTGGAGAAGAGACATGATAGGAATGATGAGTATGCAGGTCTGTACATCTGATAAAGAGCTGGCTTGTTCTTACTTCTTTTATATGATTAGCCATAAGTGCACAGATCCGGTCTTCATAGTAACTCTGATTTTTACCTTTCCAGGTCTCCTATATAAGGGCAGTTCAGCAAAGCATGACAGGAAGCAACCTATATCCATTGAGAACAGGCGTAATACATATAGCCAGTTCCCTCCATCTGCATGTGGGCGTGAGCCTTCCGTCCTGACTACATTCAGCAGGGAGAGGAAGCAGCTAATGGCTGTATGTGTCCAATTCATCTCCTCTTCTTTTGGGAGAGGCAAAAGCCTATTTCTGCAATAAGATTACTTAGCATATAGCATTCATCAAAAGTTTAGGATGAATTAAAATTCTTACATCTTCATTCTCCTTGTAATGCGTTTGAATTTCTGAGACATGAGGCAACGGCTTTTGCCAAGAATTTTAACATTTGGAGATATATTTTCTTCTGCTGACGACTGCTTCACCTTTGGGAGCAGGTGGGGCTACACCCAGATCACAGTTATGTTAGAAGCCTAGCTCGTTTTGCTGCTAATCTGGGACCAGTTGCTTGGAAAGTTGCTTCAAAGAAGATAGAAAGGTCCTTGCCCGCTGGTGTAAAGTTTGGCCCCGGGTGGGTTGGTGAGAATGACATTTCACCACAGAGATGGGTACTTGGTCCTTTCTCTGCCCCTGCCAGTTTGTCTCCTAAAGCTGTTCAGTGTGGCGCTGAATTGAAGGATAATTTACTGGAGAAGCAGCAAAGAGCGAGTTTACCGGAGACTGCTGTACCCTCACTTCCCGATTCTACGGAATCTGCAGAAGTTCAGTTAGACAAGGTGGAAAATACTGAGGGGTTGAACTCTGCTTCTGAGTCAAATGCCTTAAAAAGTGGGAGCAGCTTAAACGTACTGAGGCCTCCCTTTCGGATTCCTCAAAGCTGCACAGGGCTGGGCATTAATGGGATTAATGGTGTGTCAAAGATTAATCTTGCAGCTCACATGGGGAAATTAATTGGAGTAGCTAGGGCCGATGGATTCAACTTCCAATCCCCTCGTTTACTGGACCCAAGTTCCAGGACGGGTACGAATTCCATTGCTCCAGGATCTGCAAAGAACTTAAATGTGGAAGATCCTAGGACCCCGGGAGAGACTGCAGGGCTTCATCGCAGTCCTCCTTCAAACGAATCATCACAACGTAAAACCGACTCGGAATTGTCGCAGCAACAGAGACCGGGTTCTATGCCACCTGATTTAAACTTTGGGTTCCAGTCCCCTAGCTCCCCTGCTTCCGGTAAGCCTGAGACGGAAAAGCCAGATTTAGCATTGCAGCTCTGAGAATATAGGGTTAGTGAATTTGTTCTACTTCTTTTTCTCTTTGATTGATTAACCTTAGGAAGATGAAGTGGGGATTCACATGACCCCACAGGGCCAATTAAGGGTCCTGCACGTGAATCCAGGCCAGAGCTACAATCTGATCACCTGATGTTGTAAAAGAGTAGGTCTTATTCTTGTATAGATAGAGAGATTCATGGGCCCTCCTGATCCTTTAGGTCCGCTAGCAAAACGGGGTCTGAATTTGTAACACTAGAAGCCATAATTTACCCTGAGGAATATAGTTGTCTTCGAGACTCTGTAGCCCTGTAGAATATGCTTATTTGCATTTGTAATCATTGTTGAAGGCATGACCCAATAGAAATTTCCTTGCCAATTCACTAATGCTGTTAAGTGCTTCGGTCTGGTTCTGTTGGCAGTTTGTGACTTGTGGGTTCTCATTCATCTCTAGGACAACGAGCAACGATCACGCGATGACCATTTATCGTGGGTGGTCGAAGGACTCATGAACAAGAACTCTAAGTTCTGTCTAAATATTTGTCCTTATTGTGTTTTTTCCTTGGGAAGGTAGTGACCTTTTAGTATTCCACTAAACTAGTGAAAGACAACATAAATAAAGAATCGCATAGCATTCCGTCACAATGCATCCACGATTGCTCAAAGCGATCAAGAGAGATTCCAGAAACCATAGCAGCCATTAGCATCCTCAGACTTTGTTAAAGCCTATAAGGGGCAAATGTGAGATAGTGAGGAGATGAAACGGACCAAGACACACAAACCGCTTACCTTTGTGTAAAAGCCATTCAGACAGCAAGCATGAAAAATTTGACAGGAATTGAAGTTTGCAACAGTAAATTACCACTTCACAGCACCGTCATATGCTCAGATCAGTGAGCAACAACTAAAAGATTATCCGATTCCATCCAGTTACTGTCTGGTGAATCAGACCACGGTTTCAATTGATTAAGCACCCAAGAAAGAAACTAAGATGAAAAGCAGATCTAAACGTTGTAATTACTTGGATTAAATTCATCAAGTCTGCTTCAGTACTGTGAGATAAACCGTGTTAAATGGTCCATAACATTCTTAATTTTGGCCAAGGCAAGCTTCGATGGAATGACTTCACTGGCCTTAATAGATCTTTGCCAATATATTATATGGGATTGGGGAATGTATCAACAAGACAACAGCAGCTGGTCCTTTTATAATAAACATGCTCAGCGAGAAGGATCCTCTTATATCATTACATTAAACATATCATGATATTAACAGGAAAAAAAAAAAACAGGTGAATAGAATAAGGAAAACAAAAGGTGATGTGAAGATTCCAATTAACATGCCGTCAAGCACCTAAGTCCTACAGATCTACTCAGAACCACATTAAACATTACTCCTAACTTACATACAATCAGAGAGAAAAGGACACCATAAGTGTTATAACTTTCGTACGGTGCTCACTTGAGTACCATAACCTTTTTTTTTTTTTTCAATAACTTGAGTGCCATAACTTATGCATGGTGCTCACTTAAGTGTCATAACTTCTTTTTTTCGATCACTTGAGTGCCATATAATTTTTCAATCATTCACTTGAGTGCCACAACGTTTTAATAATGTTCACCACAAGTGCTATTCCACGTCAGACTTTTGGCGCTTGGGTAAACGTTTTTGAAAAGTTCTAGCACTCAAATGGGTGAAAAAAAAGTTATGGCACCCAAATGAGTGCCGTACGAAAAAGTTATGACACTTGTGCTAAATTATCTCTAGAATAAGATCCTGCAAAAATTTTCAACTTTATCCCCTGACTATAAAAGGGTTTAGTTCCCAATCTCCCATTCCTTCCAACAATCCCTTCTCCACAAATTAACAGTACATCTTAAAAAGAGTCAAGCACAAGATGCAAAATTATCAGATCCCACCTAGAATATACGTATATAGAGAGAATAAAAGATCATCAAGCACTTCCCATCCGTATTATGAGTTTTTCGAATTGCCAAGAGCAACAGAATACAGGGCCTGTTTATTCTACAGTTCTATGTGATCTTGTTTTGCAACCCCCTTGCTCCAAAGAACTCTCACAGAAATCAAACAATACACAATCTCGTATAGAGAAACGAGGACAAACATGAGCCCAGCCTCCAAACTATTTTTGACAATTCACCCCGACCAAAGGGTTATAAAATTTATAATGGTACGACAGTGCCCAGGAAGCTTAATTTAGAATGGATTTCTATCACAGGTAAAACATGTGAGATTATAAGTTGCAAAGCATATATTTCATTCCTAACTGCAAGATAAGAATCTAAACCGATACCAGGTAAAGCAAAAGAGGAAATCATATATTTTTGGCAGGGCTTTCAGCTAAGAAACGAGTGAGACAAGACAACTCTTAGATGTCAGTGCAAGCATACGAGGTCCGTTCATTGAGAAAATAAAATGGTTTCATTTTGAAGAAACACTGGTAAATCGGAGCTATGATATTTTATGACTTTTCAATGCGCGACTTCATTCCAATCTTTTGTTTGCATACAGAACCCAACTTACTTTGCTGACCATCTCTAGAATTACAAGTCGAAAGCACGGATTGTTCATTGTTATCGATAAAGATTCAAGTTTGAAACTCATGGAATCAACCTCCTTTGCTTTTAATTAATCCGAGCCAAAAAAAAAATGAGACGCCACGAGAATTGAATGATAAACCGTATGGGGCAGGGAACTCTCAAGTATGATCGTTGTGGATCCTCAGGAAAGGAGTTCTAGAAATTTCAAAACTTGTCAACATTGGTCACTTTAAAGAATGAAACTTTCATAGGATTTTAATGGAAACATTCTTCCTTAGACTGCAAACAGGCAAAGGGTGTAGAGTTCTGACGTGCAAATGGACTTGCCAGTCATAGACCTCAATAAAAATCACAATTTACTGCCAATTTAAGCACATGAAGGCAGTTTGCGGTGGAAAATGTAGAATAAGGTATTGTAATCGATCATTAAGTGCACCAAAATCCGTCAGCAATTTCTGGCCAAAATTGGCCGAAATGACTGAATTTGCACAATTGCAAAAAGTTTAGGACTGAATTGGCAAAAGTGCAAAAGGTTTAGGATTTTTTGGACTATTTTCCCTTTCACTAGGCCATTGAAACTCTCATGTTGGTGCATATTCCAACTATCAAAATTGCAATCTGGACACCTCAAGAAGAAGAAAAGAGACATTTCCAACACCGACTAAGATAAACAAAGACTCACCAAAACGTTGTGATATACGAAAGCTCTAGGCTCCCACAATATGGCCTTCATCCCCATTTCTCCTGCAGCGTCACAGAAGCAATTCGTCTCCGCTCAATTGCATTCCGCTGCGCATGACAACGCAACGGAAACCAAATCACAGGGAGAAGTTAACGAAATTCCACCTATCGACAGTATTCCTCATGATTGAGGCCGGAGGAGCTGCCGGGCATCGAAAGAATCCCGAGGGCGGAGAAGGATCAGAACGACGAAGGAGAACATGATGAGCAGCGAAAGGATCAGACTCGAGGACGACAACCACGTCGACTTGCGACCTGGAAATCGCGAGGTCCTCTGCTTCGCCATCTGAAGTCGATTCGCGAGAATGCCGAGTTCGATTCCAGTGGGAGACGGGAGCGAGATCTGGAAATCGAAGACTCGAATACGCCGGCTTTTATCTGAAATTTTTATTGCAGCGATGCGCTGAGAGGTGGCACCGGCATGGCAGGCAACTCGTTGAAGTTTGAAGCCTCTACACGTACAACATTTTTCAATGTTTCAATCATTATGTGATTAACAATTAGGATATAGTCCTTAATTGCATGGACTAATTCAATATGATATCTCCTTGCCTCCACAATATATTTTGTAATCTCATAATTACTAGAGTTACTTAATGTTTTTTTTTCTGGATTAAAGTTATGATCAATTCGCACAACCTTGTCATTTCTCCGAATTTTCGAAACACTTTGACCGTGAAAGTCGTGGATTTCTCAATTCGTATAGAATGGCCTCTACTTTCGATTTTTCATCTTGATTTTTTTTGTTTGCATTTTTATCCCGAGGCAGACCCTCGACTTTGCATGCATTTAGGATGGTGCAGTTGCCATGGTTTAGAAATTGCGTAGCGATATTACCTAATTCAGATTAAGGCTTAATACAAATTATTTCCTAGTTTAAATTAGGTCATCATGTAGATTTACAAACTAAACTCAAAAATACAATCACAAATAAGGACAAGCTTAATACGTTAGCACGTAGATTTATTTCCTAGGTTAAATTAGGTCATCGTGTAGATTCATTTCCTACTTTTCTATTTGTTACAAAGTCATACTTTAACCAGGATGACTTTCGTATTCTCTTGTCCACTTTTGGTAATTTCCTAAATAATGTTCCGATCAAATATCTATTTATCTAATTTGGAGCACTGTGATTCTAATGCGATTTGGTTTGAGTGTATATGTTTCTCCAATAGACATGTTTCCTCTTTTGAGTAGTCATGTAATTGGGCAATTGATCTTTGAAAGAAAGAATTATTGCACATCAATTCAATTCATTTATCACCAAAAACCGGTATCTTCCTATGTCCTAAAATAAACGCACTTTTCAACAAGGAAATAGGAAATACCACCCGGTCAAAGTCACACGGACCAGCCCTTGTTTCCAATTTTAAGATATGTACCGTCAATTCTGATATATTCCTACTTTGTGCAGATTGTAAACACTATAAAGCACCTACTTCTTATAAACTCCCAAGTTCTATTTCGCTTTTTGAAGTTGTCACGAGCACGTCTTTTCTCTCACTCACACACTCCACCAATTCGGCAAGCTCGATGGCCGAGAGAAAGCTGGAATTGATTGTTCAAGATGCGGCTGCTGTGATGCGACGACTTATGCTCGAGGAGGATATATATTCCGGTGTGAAAGTGGCTGCTGTGATGCGACGACTTATGCTCAAGGAGGATATATATTCCGGTGTTTTCACACCGATTGAGTGGTCGCATATCAGAGTGTTTGAAGAAATTGGTAAAGGCCATAACGGGACCACAAATATAAAGGTTGTCCTGTTGCCATCTACAGGGATACGGGTTAATTGTTCAAGAGCGATGTGATTTTAGTCTGCAAAATCTCATCGTCGCATTCCGGCCTTCTTCTTATTTCGATATCATGTTTGGTGATGCACCAGCCGTGGTTATTCACAAAAAGAAGCATTCATTGATAGGATGCGGAAGTTTGAGTTGTGGACTGCTATTGGTCATCCCTCACAGATGATGCTGAAACTGATGGAGTAAGTTTTCTGTTTTGGTTTGAATTGATAGATAGAAGTTCCTTAATTTCCAATGGCTTAGTTTATTATTACGCATGTTTAGTATGTATTGTGATATAGGGATGTGGCATTAGGACTGGATCACTTGCATAAGTCTGATAGAGTTCATGGAGACTTGAGGCCTGAAAATGCGTTGATTGTTGAAGAAGATCATGAACGTCTATCTGCCAAGCTATCTTATGCGGGGATTACCGGATATCAAACTTGGATGGGAAATCTTGCCCCTGGTAGGTTCATCTTCTTTTTGTCAAGTGCATAATCTGAATGGTAATCATCTGATATATGGCTTGCAGGTCGTGCAAAACAGTTACTTCATGGTCAGAGCCCAGCACCGGAAACAGACATGTTCTGCTTCGGTTGTCTCTTGTTCTTCTGTGCCTATGGTGGACAGCATCTATACGATGACTTTCGAGATCCTGACGAGAATATTGAGAAATACGAAATAGAAAAGTTGGATATGAATGTCGAAGTTAAGCTGCTCATCAAGCGTTTGCTAAATCCGCTTCCTCAATCGAGGTGAGAGTGCTGCATCTGTCATTGAGCTAATGCAATTTCAGAGATTGAAACAATGCCATAGTCGATTTGTTTGAGCATGTTGGGCTATAGTTCATTTTTTTGTAATTATTTAGCAAGATTCCATAGCTAATTGCTCTTGATTGTTGGCAGGCCAACCGTATCGGCTGTGCCTATTGATCCAGCTTTTTGGAGTCCGAGCAAGAGGATGGACTTTTTATCTGAATTCTTCACTACCGTACTGAAGTTAAGAAAAGATGATCCACAAAGCATGGTTCTTACAATATTGTCTCGCAAGAAGCACAATTTCTTTGATCTAAGGTGGAAGGAGGGGTGGAAAGACGGCATAGAGGATCGTTATTTGGCTATCCTAGCAGATGCAAATGTGCACTATAACTTTAAGTCTGTCGAGCACTTATTGCAAATGGTGAGGAACACGTGGGCTCACAAGCAAGAAGTTTCAGCAGAGCTGAAGGTACTGTTTGGATCTGTAGTGATTTTTGGAGCTATTGACTTGTGTAAACTTTGTATTTGTATTAAGTTACTCACAACTCATATTGTTTTGATGGCTCTGGCAGGCGCAATCCGGTGAGGGTTTAGAGACATTTTTCACCAAAAGATTTCCGCATCTCTTGATGGCACCATACCAAGTGGCTTTCAATTACTTACAAAGAAATCAATACCTTGGGAAGTTCTTTACAAGAGATAAGCGTTGATTCTTTGGCGCCAGCTCTTTGACGTGGGTGATGATTAGTTGGTGTGAGCCACCATTAACTATTGATCGTAGGCTCTGTTTGTTTGCTCTAAACTCTACATTCTGGTTTGTTTATTGCTGTAGTCGAATGGTATAAGGTATCCACGTTGGGTTTGCATATTTTTGCATCATCTAGCATGTCCATATCACGTTCGATCAATCTTACGTCAAAAAATATTAAAATTATAAAAAAGAAAAAGGCAAATAAAAGAGAGATCGCATCTTCATTGAAAAAGATAAAATAAAAAAGCTATATTTAGTAGTTTATTTAGGGAATTCGATGGCATCACATTGGATTTTACTTCCATATATAATAGTTAGTCCTAGGAAACCAATTTATTCAGTAGATACAAATCGCATATCATATAGTCACTTCTCTTTTTGAGCGTTATGAATTTGCATTTGTCGGTTTCTAGGCACGTTAAACTTATGATTGTGCCGTTCCTTTCTTCGTGCTTGCACAAAATCAGCTGACACTTGCCCATTTGAAGTTTTCTAATAAAAAAAGTTTAACCTTCAAAGTCTCAATTGAAAAAGGCAGAGTCATGCTGATCCCCATATGTTATCAATTCCGCAATCAATCCCAGGGCCTCAATAACAAAAATCCTGCATAATCAAATACAAGTACAAAGTGCGTGAGAAGAATGCAAGTAACGAGCTTTTCGAACTTTGAAATAATTCCAACTTCAAAATACAAGTAACGAGCTTTTCGACACCGCCATCGGGTTTTAATCAAGGAAAAAACATAACTTTCCACCGCATCCGTCCGTTTGGCCCGTTTCCTGGAAATCCACAAGTATCGACGCTGTTTGGAAGATTGACTCGTGTTTTCAATACAAAATAAGTTATATCTGGTTAAAATCTTCGACATGTCAAAGTTGATCTTGACTATAAGAAGGAAAACCAAACACTTCAAAGCATAAACAGTTAGGACAGAAATTAAAATGGACCTATGACGAAAGCCCGCCAACTAGGCAACATCTGATAGTGGTGAATTGAGCAGGTTTCTCTATCTTGCTATGAACCCTGCAAAAATGTAAGTAAATGAACTTAGATCAGATAGATGGAACATTGGCAGACTAGCATCACTGGGAAAAAACAAAAAAAAACTTTTTAGGTAACAGAGAAAAGAGGACATATAACCAGTGTCTAACATCAACCACCTACCAAAAGAAACATTCAGGAGAAATTAACGGCTTCATTTTGAGACGGACTGCTTGTACCGGAAGGATTTTATGTTAAAAGCTTCATACCGATTCTCTTATCCAAAATTCTACTAAGAAGCATAAACAATAATAATAATAATAAATAACTATTCGGGTCAAAGCGTAAGCTAGAGATGCTTTCGGAGTATGATACTCTACTAGGTTAGGCCCATGAACAAGCAAATACAAAGTAACTCATTGAATAAGACACATACCAACAGACTTTCCAATGAGTTATCCAATACACACACGATCTTGCACAACGGAACGTTCCTGGTTTGAATAATCTCTCTTAATGGGAGGTAATGGTATATATTTGACATGTAGACTATACATTACTTGAATCCCTCGGTCCAATTCCGGAGCAAGTGCTGAAGATTGTAAAAGGGAAGTTTGCTAGGGCGGCTGCAGGTACAAGATACACGTGTTCTCTGCGTTTACCAGAAATATGAGGGTTTGATATACTAATAAACCTCATGCTATTCTGTTCAGCTTACTTTCCTCTGTGGAGAAGAAGAACATTGACATTCGAAGAAATTGATGTCTCAAGCCATGATATAATACAAAGTTCCAATGAGTCTTTGATGAATTGTTACAAGCAGGTAAGGTCACGAGAAAAAGATACTGAAGGGAACCAATCCCAATACATACACAACGGATTACACGGAATTAACACGCCCAAGAACATATTTGAATCACTGATCGTATAAGTATATCACGATTAACGAACATACCTCGTTTTCCACGGATTAGATGTTACCGTTGCAGTCCTTGAGAGAGATCGTCAGTCCGTTTGACATTCGGGAGATGAACAGGAGTTCGTTGTCGTTTTCTCTGTCATTTGCTGTTCTATGTTCTCTAGAATAAACGAACGATTGAACCAACGAAGAAATGTGATTCTTATTCATGTTCAAAAACTAATAACTGCCTTTAGCAGTTACCCATGTGGTAAAGAGGTGTGGTAGCCTACATGGGCGGACCACGGTTCTCCCATACACCCCCATACATCCCAACATTTCCCACTCGCCCATGATGGGCTATTCATAACTCTCTCTTCATTGCAAAGTTCATATAAACAAATAATGCGTGCGACAAGCATACTACGAGAGCTCGTTACCATATATCTGTTAGGAGTATATAGCAGCTCAAATAAGCTCGTTGCCATACATCTATTAAGAATATACAGCAGCTCAAATTGGGCACATTAACTCAGAGTAGATCCAGTATGCAGTACCCTAGATCAATCAATCACATTTACATCATATCTCTCTTGTTCTCTTTAAGTATTTCATATACATTGTATTCACAACTATGATTAAACTCAACTAAATAATTGGTCGACCTATGAATACAAAGATAGAATGTGACATCAAAATAAATTGATCTTCCTCTTCCCTTGAATCTCTCAATTTCATTTCAACTTGCTTTTCTAGAAATGTCTCATTAGATCGAATCAATTTCATGACCATTGGCAACATACTAAGATAGCGAACATTGAATAGAAATTTTGAGAATAAGTAAGAGTCGTGAGAGGACTAATTTGAGGAACTTTTGTCCTCAAGAGTCTCACACGGCTTAAAAGTTGAGATCAAAACTTTTGCTAACTTTTATTGGTCGTCTCATGCATATGTAGTATGAAATATGTATTACGGTATTCTCTCTTTTCTCATGGAGCGTATGTCTTTCTACTTAATACCGTACAGATGATGGTTCAAACATACCAAATGTCTAACTTGAGCTCACAAATCTATTCTCTTTGAACGAATCCATCAGAACTCACATCTAGCATTTAAAGACAGAATAAACATTATGACCTCATCTTAACACTTTGTTAAGTCGATATCTGTATTTTAAGCTTGAGCTCTCAATTATCGCCTAGATAATAAGTTTAAAATTATCTCATCTCTATTTATCACACAGTAAATAGAGGTGATTACTCGTATGAGTGGGCTAATCTCTTATATATCCGACATACCTTCTCAAAATAATGCACTAAGCATTAACATGCATAAATGTCATACAAATTCATAGGCATCAATAATGATAATAAATACCATTAACTGTGAACTTTGGGAAATACAACAATAAAATACTTCAACTACTACGTAGTCCTAAAGTTTTCACATGTCCAAGAAAAAAAAAACATCTCTAGGAATTCCCTTGGTCATAGGATCCGCTTTCATTCTATGCATAGATATATACTGGACGTTCACATCTCTTCGTACAACCATGTATTTCACAAAATTATACTTCGTGTCTATTTGTTTGGTCTTGCCATGAAATTTGGGATCCTTTGTGTAGGCTATTGCTGCTTGGTTATCACAATTAACCAATAATTGATTTGCAGCATCCTTAGAACACCTAAGTGATCCAAAAAACTCTTAAGCCAAACACCCTTTTGTACTGCTGCTGATAAAGCCACGAATTTGGCTTCCATTATGGATAAGGCTATACACGTTCACTTCTTACTACTCCATGATATGACGCTATCATATAGTAAGAACATAAATCCAGAGGTAGATTTTCTCTCATCTAAATCGTCTCCTCAGTCAGAATCAATATAGCCTTCAAGGCGCAAATCTCTACCTTGATAATTAAGTAAATAATCGACAGTACCCTTCAAATACCTCATGATTCTTTGATGACAGTCCAATGTGCTTGACCTGGGTTGGACTGGTATTTGTTTACCATTCCAACTGCATAACAAATATTAGATTTTGTACACATCATAGCGTACATTAAGCTTCCCACAGCACTAGCATATTGAAAACTTTCCATTCGTTTTTTTTCTTATGGAGTCTCAAGACATATTCTACGGCTCAATCATTCACCTCTTGCAATAGGAGTATCTATGAGTTTACAGTCTTACATACAAAATCGTTCAAAGACTTTACTTATATAAGTCTCTTGTGAAAGAGATAACGATCTCTTTGAACGAACTCCAAGAATATATGCAGTTTCACCCATATCCTTCATTTCAAAATTGATACACAACCAGTTCTTAACTGTATTGGCAAACTCCATATTGCTTCTAGCAATTAGTAGATCATCAAGATATAATGATAAAATCACAAATTGATCTTTGGATCTTTTAATATATACACAATGATCTTCATTAATTATTACAAAATCATATGCCACTATAACATTATGAAAACGTATATATCATTGTCTCGAAGATTGTTTAAGGCCATATATCGATCCCAAAATCCGACACACATTTTGTTCTTGGCCTTCTGTAACACACCCAATGGGTTGTTCCATATAGATTTCTTCTTCTAATTCTCTAGTGAGAAAAGCAATTTTTACATCCATTTGATATAATTCAAGATCCAAACTAGCCACCGTTGCCAGAATAAGGCAAATTGAGATAAATCTCACCACATGAGGAAAAATCTCATCTTAATCAATTCATTCATGTTGATTGTTGACACTTGATTTTCGGTCATTTTAATTTTCAAAAAATGATTAAAAATCCATAAAATTTCATAAAATTTAAAAATCAACTTTGGAAGCATTGTTCAAGCCTTAGGAACCAATTTTGAATATATATATATATTCGAATTTTTTTGGGATTTTTGAAATTTCTTTATATTAGAAATAGCCAAAAAAATTAGAAAAACTACATTTGTGGCCGGGAAAATATAAAAAAATAGTCAATAATTTTATTTTAACTTCAATTTCATTTTGGCCACTTTAGATTTTGAAAATTCGATTTAGGTCCTAGAAAACCCCAATTCATGTCTTTTATGCCCCAAATCGAACCAAAAATTCAAATTGAGTCATTTCTAGTCATTTTCTTTCCTTGAATCAGTTATGACATTTGGTCTAGACACTTCTAATTTCATTTTATTCTGATCAATTTCACGATTCGAGCACAATGAAAATTTGACTTGAATTTTAGGCATTTTCGAGCATAATTCAGGCGTTTGGTCAATTGGTTGATTTGATACAAAACCAAGTAATTACCCAAGGGTAATTAACCATTTTGAACACATTGGGAAGGTTGGATTGGAACAATTTGGCCATTGAGAGCCTCAATTTGCCAATTTTTTCCTATTTTTGACATTAAACATTGGGATTTTTGTTGAAAATTAAATCAATTGGTCCAAATACCACACATCTCCTAGATGATTTTCATGTCCTAAAGTTCAATTTTGAGATTAAAATTGAAAAATTTGATTGATTTGAGGTGTAATTTGGCTAAATTTGCGAAACTGGGTCGGGAGGATCCAACCCAGTCAACCCGGGTTGACCCAGATCACCAAAGACCAAAGTTGATATCATTTTCGCATGCAAGAATCAGCGAGAAGAAGCTGGAAATTGGACCTCAATTTGAGCATGCCCAGAGACCAATTGAGGACACCAGACTGCCCACGCCATTCCGATCCTGATGGACCTAATCGCACGTGATGGACACGTGTGAAAGAAGCTGGCGAAATAAAAAAAAGAGTGGGAAATTCTGTTTTGGAGGATGAAGCTCGGCCGAGGCTTAATTCGCGAAGGGGACCTCATTTGCGAACAAAAAACTCTCCCTAATAGATTAGAGAGAAGCGATCACGAGATCGCGCGATCGCCATTGACGCCGGTGGCCGCGAGGATGTCTAAGCCTCATCAGAACAAACGAGAGGAAATCGAGCCTTCTTGTTCATCATCCGAGCTTTGTAGGAGTCCAAGGAGTCTCACAAAACCCCGCCGTTTTTGCTCTCATCGCCTAGAAAGGTAATTGCCATTTTCGACTTCTCAAGCTTGCTTTAATGGCAGATTGAACAGCCGGTGAATTCTTCTGTAGACCGAGAGTAGGTATTAGGTTCTAGTTTTCAAGAGGTGAAATCTGGAATAAGTTTTTGTGTGTTTTTTCTAATTTTATGTCTACGCATAATCATAGGGTATTTTATGGCATTCGATGACGAGTGTGTAATATGGAACCATTAGTCTGATCTTCCGATCCATGACTGAGATTCTTACTTTGTTAATGCCTCATAATTTTAATGTGTTTAAATATGAGTCATGGTCAGTGGACTGTTGGGTCGTGTTTCAGTGAATTCTTCTATAGACCGAGAGATCCACAGTGGTTCACCATAGAAGCGCTCCTGCACAGGCGTCGATTGTTCCGGCATTCTAATATACCGAAAAATGTTTTAACCAACAGAGTGAGTATAAACCCAACAAGGAGATCACTAGGCTGAACGACTAACCAGCTATAGAATCGTAGGATTGCAATCAAAGTCTCCATGACAGAATCCAAGGTATATAAGGATAGAATTTCATAATCAAACTTGATTATAGTCATCACAAATCAAGATCGATCGATGGTCAACGTTCGCAATGGTGAACCATAGACAGTCTAGTAATAAGGACTAGAGATCTACTTGCCTCGATTCCTTGTACGAACACTGTAACGGATCGACGCCACACTCCTTGAGCTGATCTTAACAATCACGGGTTCGGCGTGACAACGAGGTATCGGCACCGCTCCGGCGGATGGCGTGTCGAGGGAGTAACGAGGATGAAGAATGAGAGGAAAGGAGTAAGGGCTGTTCTGACGAAGATACAATTGACGAGGGAGGTGTATTTATAGGAAGAGGACGGCGCGGCAAGTCAGCCTTCGAGCCGCCACGTGGTGACACGTGTCACCTGGAGGCTACCACGTGGTGACATGTGTCACTCCGTGGTGCAGTGTAGCACCGCCCTAGTGCCACATGGCACCATGGGGTGCCACGTGTCCCTCGGTCCATGACACTTGTCACCGACCAGCGATGCGTGCTCCATTTTCCTCCGGTTGTCTTCGTTTCGCACATTTTCCTTTTGAATTGTGCTCCATATTGACCTCAAATATTCTACTGCACAAGCTCTAATTCGTCCAATCTATCTAATAATTCAAATCTGCTATTCACTAATCTGTAAGCTAGTGGGTACTCAGGTCATTACAATTCTCCCCACCTCAGGAAATTTTCATCCTGCCAATTTTGACTGGAAATCACTGACGTGGACCTTTCTTAAATAATTCTTTAATAGTATTATGAATTTTTCATAATTTGTTTTGATTTTTTTTTCTTTTCTTTGGTTTTTGGACTAGTCGGCAATGGCCATGAAGTGAGGGAGTCGCAGCCCTCGCCCAGAGCCGGCGACCCTTGCCAGCCCGTCCAAAAAATAAAGAAAAGAAAAAAGAAAAAAACCTAAAAAATAATTCAAAAATTCAAAATTATTAAGATATTATGTAAAAATATCCACATCAATGCCGAACATGCCACGTAGGATGGCCAGTGTCCACATCAGCGATTTCCGGCTAAAATTGGCCAAATAGACTCAATTGGCAAAAGATTTAGGACTCAATTGACACAATATCAGACCACAAAAAAAAAAAAAACATAACACAATTATAAGGTTCAGGACTTAATTGGCAAAAGTGTAATAAGTTTATGATTTTTTTGGACAATTTTCCCAATATTTCACTCGCACCACAGATCGGGTAAACTATGAGCAAACACCAATGTCGATGGTGAGTCGAACATGAATTCGTTTGCATTTCGTAATTTGGAGACCAGATCCTTACATGGACCCGGCCCGACAAGCTTGGACGACAAATCCAGGTTCACCAAATTCGAATGAAAAGGCTTGGGACTATGGCTTTGGTGGGAAAGGAAAGGCGAAAGGGCATTAACAGAGAAAAATTCCAATGAAAAAGCAAGCCAAACAGACTTTTACTTGAGGGACGGCATATTATGATATGACGGATTCCCCAAACTATAGATTGCATATGTGGGAATAAAATCTAATGGATGCAATATAAATGTAATGCAATATAATTGTGAATATCTCATTTCCCTAAATGCACTTCTAAATATACTTTTTGAACCGTTTTTCAATGAAAATGCGATGTATCTTTTATTTTCCTTTTTATTTTTATAATTTCACTATTTTTTGTTATAGTAAAACGAAATTAAATTAACTGAATAAAAACAGCTATGTGTCATAGCCAATACGAACTAAAATCTACATGCATGAATCAAATCTATATGCCGAGTGAACCACATAATGTGAACACTTTGTAACACAAGCCCGTATATACGGAAATTGAGTTAATGAACCATTGTTCTAAGTTTGGGACTATTCAATCTTAGACTTCCTGTCGACAAAACTAAAATGATATAATACTGGCAAATTGAAGTAAGATTGGATCCAACGTGATAGAGACATGCTAGATGATGTATGCTACTTATACCGCTGGACTAAAACAATAAATAGCCAGGAACCAGAATGCAGAGTTTAGAGCAAACAAACAGAGCCTAAGTTCAATTGTTAATGGTAGCTCACACGAACTAATTATCACCCACATCAAAGAGCTGGCCGCTGAATCAACGCTCATCTCTTTTAAAGTACTTCGTAAAGTGTCAATCACCTTTTAAGAAATCGGAACCCACTTGGTATGACGTCATCGAGAGACCCAAAAACTTCTTTGTGAAGAATGTCTCTAAACCTCAGAAGGTGGATTGGACGGCGCCTGTCAGAGACATCAAAACAATACTGACTTAATACCAACTTGTGAGTACCTTAATACAAAGTTTACACAAGTCAATAGCTCCAGAAATCATCACAGTTCTAGAGAGCACCTTCATTTCTTCTTTTGAAAATTGAGCTTGTGAGCCCATTGGTTCATCACCATTCGCAATAACTCGTGGACCATTTTATAATTACAGTACACATTTACATTTAGGCTAGTCAAAATATCGTTGTCTAAACAGTTACTCCAACGCGAACCAAAGATGCATGGCTACTTGCCATTCAATTCACCAACAATTATGCTATTTGGATCTTCTTTTTTAACTCTTGTACTTGGAGAGTTCAGACAAAGATTCCATCCTCATATATGGATAAAAAAAAAAGGATGAATAAGCACCTTTGATATCGTTGGCCTGCCGGCGATCAAGAGCAATTAACTATTGAATCTTGATAAATAATTAGAAAAAAAATGAACCATAGCCCATGCTCAAAGGAATTAATTACACGAACAACAAGTATGGCATTGCTGCAATCTCCATAATCTCCATAACAATTGAAATTGCAGTAGCTCAATGAGAGATGACAGCACTCTCACCGTTTCTACTTCTCTCCCCGTCTCAATCTCGATAGCTCCCCGTCTCAATCTCGATAGCTAATCAGTTGCGATGCAATAGCTGGTGGTTATTTCATCGCGTATGTTCATGGCGACGGTCAACGGCGGTTCGTTGAAGTGGCGGCTGTGGAGCTCGTTTCTTACTTGTGGATGTCGAATCGAAGAGCCCACAGGGGCATTGATCTCTACTATGGCGATGAAAAAGAAAGAGAGAAAACGGAGATGATGACATTCAATAAATAACCAAGAAGAAATATATGTTCGGGGCTTTTTTTTATGTGAAGTTTTTATCTAGGTAATATATACATGCTTAAAATAGGTTAAATGAGTTATATAGGTTTTCCTAAAATATTAGTGTGCTTTAGTAATAATATGGGTCAAAACGGGTCGGGTCGGGTATGGGTCATTAAATATGGGTCGAAACTGGTTAGACGGGTCAATATGGATCGGAACATATTTGACCCGACCCAAACCCAATCCGACGCACTCATTTGACACCTCTAACTATGATAGAGCAAGTTGCCTGTGGACTAAATGGGCGCCATGCAGCAAGGAGGACCACAAGGCCTCGATCGCTTGCTTGAATCACAAATGAGGGAATATCACCTCTATTTATACCAGATGACCTCGCATTACAACCATTGATCGAGCCTTGAACTAGTGGCTTAGATTGCATCTCCCCATCTAACAACTACCAATAGACAAGAGTTCTAGAATATGGGACGATTACCGTATCAACCGCCCCAAAGAATATTCTAGATCTCCCCATCTAACGACTATCAATATTAAAGACAAGAGTTCTAGAATATGGGACACTTACTGTATCGCCCGCCCCAAAGAATATTCTAGATCTCCCCATCTAAGGACTACCAATATTAAAGATAAGAATTCTAGAATATGGGACAATTACCGTATCATCCGCCCCTAAGAATATTCTAGTGGTTCACTCGGGCCATGTGATTGATCGGTTGGCTCACGAAACCTCGGTCCGCGACACAATCTTGCCGTATCAAGATAAGAGCTGAAGGTGTGGTTTGATGTTTCCATCGCAGCAACTTCAAAATATATGCCTGTCAAATGCGGATCAAATTTGAAAAATTGTTACTCCATTCTTTACATTAATATTTCAAATAACAAATTTTGGGGCAAGATTTTGTCCACACGCCTGGACCTTGTGGATGACCAAGAATAAAGAAAACTATACATCCTTTAATTCAATTCCATCTATAGCAATCAATCACTGCAAAGGTGCCTGCGAGACTGAAGCGTGTATTTGTTTGATGTGTCACTTCTTTTTTTTTTACTCAATGTGTCGGTTAGAGGACTTCAAATTGTCCCGGGGAGGAAGCTTAAGTGCACATATGCACAGCGTAGTGCTATGTTTCTGCAAGCAGGAGCAGACATCAGACACGTTTCCTCGCTTGTCAAGACTGGCATGAATTCTCTTAAACTAGCCTCATTCACAATCACACCAGAAGGTTCGTTTCGTTATCTTATAATGACTTTTCGAGACATGTTGGATTTTTTTCATTATAAAAAAAACAGCAGGCTGTGGTTCAGAACTTGTCGCATAATTAATGTCTGCATACACGTAAGACTAAAATAACGAGCTTCAGCATATGTAGGATGATTTTGCAGAAGTACAATGAAAAACTTCTATGGGGGCTCCGTTTCTCATTAAATTCTTACTTTTGCCCCAATCTGAACAGCAAAATTTCGTTATGCAACAAAGAAGTGTAAGTGAGATTTGAGCAATAAATGAGAGTTTGCGTTAGCCACTGCGGTAATTAATCAGGATATCAGGAACTTAATTCTCGAGTTTCTGCAAATGTTTAAATGATGTTTTTGCATCTTTGCAGAGCCCCTTTCTTGCTTGTTCCAACTCAAGAGTTCTTCAAATGATCCTCAAGCTCAAACCGATCCTGGATGTGGAGATTACCATGTCTTGTAAGTGGTTGCTTAACTTTTTAATTGTGGGTGGTAGGAGCGATGAAACTCATTTATGTATAACACAGTGGAAATTGTGGTAATGGGCACATTAATTTAATTGTCAATGGTCAAGGTAGCAGTGTGATTATTTATAGATGTGGTCTTGGGCTTGTTTAAGCTTCCCAGAGAGTCAAGGGGCTGCTCTTTTGGTGGAACTGGAAGTGCAATATACGAAAAAGTCAATCCTTGGTCAAGCTACCATTCCAATTTCATCCTTGATTGACAATCATGTATGCATAAATTATCCGTGTCTTCACGCGCTAGTCTTTGCTTCCATTACACGACTCTAATTATGAATTTTGCAGAGTGACAAACTACGATGGTGGCCGATACACCATGATGATCATAAATGTGCAGGGACAATCCAACTTTCCATCTCTATCACCAGTACATCTGATGAGACTCACCATATAGACACTGGGTACATGAGTAACCTTAGATAACTGTAGCACTTTCAACCTGGATCAGAATTGCAATGGTTGTGGAAAAAATCCGGTTCTTCTCGCATCTGCTCTCTTGAGAAATTCTATCCTGATCTATCTTACCCCCTTCCTTGGGATTTTTTTTATACTGGCTATATCCCTCTTTTATCCTATCCTGAGCAACTGCCAAATACAAGATAAGATAAAATATATCATATCCTGATTTATATGCTGACGACCAAACGCAGCATTATGTTCTATCAAGAAAAGAGATTGGGGACCCTAAAAATTCATATATTACTACTACTTTGGCACACCCAAACATATGAAGCCTAAGCTCAATGCCATCCAAAAAGCAAATCGTCTAAACCCAGATCATAATTGCAAATGAAAATGACGTATTTTCGTTTTTCTACTTCTTTAAAAACATATTTTGTTTCTGAAAATACAATTTTTACTAGATATCGAAAATCTGAAAAATGCTTTGTTACTGTATTGTTTCTAATAATTGTTACTATTTGTTTTCTTTATTTGAAGATATTTTCACTTTAAATAACTTGCACGTCTAAGCTATAGGACAGTTATTCAAACTATGAATTCAAATGAAAAAAAAAGTGTGCATATTCTTTATCTATTTGTTCTTAAAGGCATGTCTAGTTTTCGTGAAAATGAAAAAGCTCATAAAAGAGGAAAATCATGTGAATATGTTTGAGTTTATTACCTTTTGACACAGAATACTTCAGATTAATTGTATTTTGGGGAAGTTTGGATATTTTCATTAAATAAGAAAGTTGTATTCCGAAAATGCAACTTCCCAAAGTAGCTCTAGGTCTTTGAGGAGCTTTGGAGATGCAATTGCATCTCCCCAAAGTCTTAAAAAAAACGAACCAAACGCTATTTGCATTTGGCCAAACCCCTTTAGAGGCCCAAAGCCTCTTTCAAATGCTGAACCAAGCAGGGCCTTTATCACTTCAGATGATATGGAATTGAACATTAGTAATATGAAAACAATGTCTTTTGATTTTCGTATTAACTTATGGCGTGTTAACAAAAGATTTAGCAATTAGTATCGAGCAAAAGCCCTATTACTAATAACTTCCTGGAGAAAAAAAATTAAATGTTGGTTTGAGAAATCTGCTAGGCCGTGGACCTACTGGGGAGACAGTGATTTCCTCGGTTTGGAGCTCGTTAAAGGCTCCACAGAAAGGAAACGTGTACAATGCATGCTTGGCGTTTGGTCGGGCACTTCAAGACTTAAGTACGCTTACTATTCTCAAAGAAGTTGGCTTATTTATCCTCCATTCTCAGATGAGCAACAAGCTGGGAACTATGTTTCCTGCTTTTAAGCTTTTGGTTGATCATATCATGAAACTGTTGAAAAGTGTTCTGCTCAATGAGACATGTCATAGCAAGAAGCTCTAGGGGAGAAAAATACCAGGATGGATGGAACGCACTGAAAAGAATTCCTGGGGCAAGTGTCTTCCTCGGTGATAAGTACGACACAAAATTTAATTGTTATTGTTGACTTTTTCTTACCTTCTCCCTTCTCCCTTCTCCCTTCCTCTTCTTCTTTTTTTTTTTTTTTTTTTTTTTGGAGTTGGGCAGGCTTATAAGTAGTAGATTGGGGATGACATGATAGCAATCAAGTACCCAAATCCTCGTGCTACGAGCTTATCAAGAAAACAACATCATTGGATCCTATGCGAACTTCGAGGTACGGGATCTATATACATGAGATTTACAAATCTAGAAAACCTTGAATTTCACGGTCAAAGTGTTTCGAAAATTCGAAGAAATGACAATATTATGCGAAACAATAATAACTTCAATCCGGAAAAGAAGACAAAGTAACTCTAGTAATTTACGAGATTACCAAACATATTGTGGAGGCAAGTAGATATGGTATTGAATTAATCCAAGCAATTAAGGACTGTATCATAAGTGTCAATCACATAATCATTGAAACATTGAAAAACGTTGTGGGCTTGTAGAATCTTCAAACTTGAACGAGTTGTCTGCCATACCGGTGCCACCTCTCGGCGCATCGCTGCAATAAAAATTCTAGATACATGCCGGCGTATTCGAGTCTTCAATTTCCAGATCTCACTCCGATCTCCAGCAACTAACTGTTCGCGTGCTTGCCATCTGGAGGTTGCACGACCTGCAAGACGTACATCAGAAAATGATTATCATTCAGATTATGCACTTGAGGAAAAGAAGATCAACCTATGAGGGGTAATATTTCACAGGCAAGCTCGATATCCGTGAGGGAATGTACTAACCCCACATCACAAAGCTTGATAGATAGACTTTTCTAATCTTTATCAACAATCAACGCATTTTCAGGTCTCAAGTCTCCATGAACTATACCAAACTTATGCAAATGATCCAGTCCTAATGCCACATCCCTGTATCATAATACCTAGTAGACATACATAATTATAAACTAAAGCCATTGGAAATTAATGAACTTTTATCTCTCTATTCAAACCCAAGCATAAAAATTACAACATCAGTTCGAGCAACGTTTGTGAGGGATTACCATTAGTAGTCCACAACTCAATCTCCCGCATCCTATGCTTGAAATATGACTTTTGTTTTGTGAATAACCACCGATGGTGCATCACTAGGGTGACACCGAAATCATAAGAAGGCCAGAGTGCGTTAATGAGATTTTGCAAACTACAATCACATACCTCTTGAACAACAAACCTGAATCACCTATGGTTGTCGGTTACTTTGTGAATAAATACCACACATTTGGATGTGAGCGCCTGCATATGAACTTGATAATGCACTCGTTTACATGAACGTGACCACATGGAAATGTTTTCACGGCAACAGAATCACAACTATAGTAGCCTTAATGACCGTGATTCCGTAAGGGCCTTTAGCTATTTCCTCAGAGACTTTGGCATGTGACCAGTCCATCGACATGAATCATTAGAAGCTATATCATCCGGATCTGTATTACTAACTTGAAGCACAAGTTTTTGTATCATAGCACCCGTATCTTGAGCAAATTCATGTCGCCTCAACCGTTGTTCGTTACTTTTGTCAGGCTCCCCAATATGTTCAGCCATCGAGGCTTTGTCAGATTGGCGTAGATGACGTGCGCGTGAGTGAGAGAGAAGATGTGTTCGCGGCAACTTGAAAAAAGTTAAGAATAAAAGGAGAGAGCACTTGGGAATTTCTGTACATTTCGACGTGTAATAATAAGGTCGTGCTTTATAGGATGACTATCTACATTTACAAAAACGTTTAAGTATAAATATTCAGAATATCATAAATATTCAGGATATCTAAAATAACCTAAATATATCTAACAAAAAGGAACAGGGTTTTGGCTTTCCTCTATGTACTTTGGAGAAGTGTTTTTCCGTAATAATTATTTTTGTTCATTACTCTTTTCTTGGTTGGAAGCCTTGCCAAATATTTATGATTTCTTATTTTGCTTTACTTGGTCGTTTAGATTCTTATCTTGCAGTTAGGAAGCATGGTGGGTGAAGTATATGCTTTGCAACTTGTAATCTCATATGTTCTATGTTTGATAGAAATCCATTCTAAATTGGAGCATGTTGATGTTCAGGAATATCCCCAACTGAAAAAAGAACCAAATTTCAATCTCTCAGCCTTCTAGCGAATGTAATTTCTTCTTTCAGAAAAACATGAGTTAACGGTAACCACTACGACAGCATGTTGATGTTTTATACATTTAAAGTACTTGCTTGGCTTTGACCCAAAAAAAAAAAAAAGTACTTGCTTGGCTGGTAACAGAATATACTGTTGTTGACTGTCGTCTTGTCAGCTTTTGAACTTGCATATTCAACCTCTTTGCGATGCTGTCTTTTAACGGTGTCAAGATGACCTACGACAGCATGTTGATGTTGTGTACTTTTAAAGTACTTGCCTGGCTGGGAACAGAATATACTGCTGTTGACTGTCTTGTCAGCTTTTGAACTTGCATATTCATCCTCTCTCTCTCTTTTGGTGGTCGGAAATATTCATCCTCTTTGGGATGCTGTCTTTTGACGGAGTCAAGATGTCATTATATAACTTCTCCAGTTCTTTTATAATTGCCAGTTCCATGTATTTAAGTCGGTAACATCAATTGATACGATGATCACAAGGTCGCATGCAATATGTTATTGCATTTTATTTAGCCAATAATTGCATTCATATCCACGACTTGCTCTCAACTCTATGACAGAAATAGTGCTTACATTTTCCCAGAATGAGAGAGTACTGGGGCCAATGATTGATCACTACTTCATACTCGGTAAGAGCATTTTTCATTTTCTCATACATCTCCTCGCAAAGATTTGTTATTACTCCTGACCATCGAACCCGTAAATATGTATCAAATGAAATTTATCGAAAAATAAGTAACTTCTTTCACACAATAACGAAAACTTGGCCGGGTTAGAGAGATTTGCATATATCGTAATGGCTAATTAAGCTAATACATTTGAAGAAAGATACCTTTTCTACTTTGCAAGAGTTGCAACAAGTTCACAGTTGCATATGCTGTACCCACACTACAAGATTACCGTGGAATAGTTACCACAAAATTGTTCAAAACATTGATATCGAGAATAATACTTGGCCGGGTTAGAGAGATTTGCATAAATGCTAATGGCTAATTAAGCTAATACATTTGAAGAAAGATACCTTTTCTGCTTTGCAGTTACCATAAAGTTCACAGTTGCATATGCTGTACCCACACTACAAGATTACTGTGGAACAGTTACCATAAAATTGTTCAAAACATTGATATCGAGAATAAATGCGTTTACCTGACCCATCCTGTCCCTTGGACCGTGCTGGTTTAGAATTTTCTTCTGATGCAACTCTTGCAACTGGAGGAGAGAACACAACATCATCAACGTATGATCTCAGAAAGGGACCATCTTATGCTGGTAAATATGGTCCGATCAATTCATCCGTGTTGTTTGGCTAACAATAACACCTAGAGGGAGTGAATAGGTGTATATGATTAGACTTGATAAAATAATGCGGAATTGTAAAACTTCAATTTTGATAGGAGTAGATAAAGTGAGTAGAACCGTGCAGTGCTTCTACCAAACAATTAATAGATGCAAGTAGAGAGTAAAAGACGATGCACAAGAGATTATAGTGGTTCAGCTTTTAAAAGCATACGTCTACTCTCCCACACTAACACAGCCTACTGGCTGGATTCCACTATGTAATCAAATGAGAGATTTCAGAAAAAATATGCTAGCTTGAACACAAGCACTTCCAACAGAAGCGAGTGCTGCCTCTATCAAGGCTATCTCACTCTACACTCTAGACTCTAATTACAGCTCTCACAAGATTTTCAAAGATACGCTCAAGTAGACAGTTTGAACAAGTAAAGCTCTCTTGAATAAGGATGTTGAATTCTCTTGATCTCTCTCTCTCTAGTCTTCGAACTTGGTGCTCCTTATATACTCTTTGTCTTCCAATCTTCCCGTTGGACATAACCACACGAAGAATCAATCACCAGCAAGTAGCCGTTGGTTGATTGCTGAATAAGGATCATGAGCCGTTGAGGAGAGAGTTTATCCGAGATTGGGAGGATTTGCTTGCCCATACAATCAAATCCTAGACTCCTTAAGTCAAGCTTCCCAAGAAAGGAAATTGTCTAATAGATTGCCAATCAATTAAGAATTCTCATAAGGAAAGAATATGAGAATATCTTTGTGATTGATTGTCAATTAATTTAACTTAGAAACGCAATCCAAGCCAGATAATTAACCGTTTGTATGGAATATTCATCATGCTAAAATAAACAAGAATAATGTTGAATAATCAGCGAGGATTAAATCTGGAGATCGAAATATATCTCTCTCGTATTCATTTGCCTCTACCACGGGACCTGCTTCTATCAGAATAGAGATATTAAAAATGTTAAGTGTAAAGACATAGAGATATATTTATGGTAATTCCTCAAAGTGTAAATCAAAGTCTTTTCATCAAAGTATGTAGTTTTGTTTCCTTCAAAATCGAATATAATTCTTCAACAATCTCCCCCTATTTTGATGGAGACAAAACCTTTCAAGCATTTTTAATTTTGAAAAGATTTTGATACGAAATACTTGCATAGATGATATCTTACTAGCTCAGCAAGTATTATAGACATAACCATAAAAGTAATAATTGCTTACGACAATGTTTCTGCTTGTACTTTCGCAATGCTTCTGCCTACATTGCCTGCATTCTCCCCCTTTTTGTCAACATCATAAATAGGCATTTTAACAAGCATTCAACAATTAATAGCAGCTTTTAATAGCAGCTTTTAGTACTGAAGTACGCTGCATTTTAACTGAGAACATTCATCCAGCAAAAACATCAGAAAAACATTCAAAACAACTGAGACAAAAGGAGAAGTTCTTTGGAAAGATTTTAAGATGGTGGTGCTGTTGAAGAGGGCTGACAGGTGGAAATGTTAAAAGGTGCTCGGACCAGGTTGAATGTGGACAGCTCATTTAGCCTCATATCAAAAACCTCTGTCAGGTTCTTCATCTCCTTAGCCAACAGAACCTGATTTTTGCCAAACTGAACTAAGTCCCCTGAAACTTGATCCTGTGCCTTTTTGAGTTCTTCTCGGAGAAATGCCTCATGATTCTGAATCCTTTCCTTCAAAGTCTCTACTTCCTGAAAAAGCTCAGCTCGAAGTATATTTATCTGTTTCCTGACTCTGTCTTGTCCAGCCTGAAGATTTTCCATGATCTTCATAAATGTGCTCAAGACTTTAACAAGAGTCTCCCCCTGAGCAGATGATCCTGCAGCAAGGTCAATTAGATTTACTTCTTCTCCAATTAAAACATTCTATCTCGAACTTCCTGCACGTTCTTCCCTCAAGACAGCAAAAAATTCTTCCTGACGCTTTCTCTCTTCTGATTCTTTTTTCTGCCTCTGTTCTTCAGCAACTTTCAATTCAGCAACCTTTCTTTGCTTTTCTTCCTCAATCACCCATTCAACTGCAGCAGCAGCCTCTTCCTTAGCTTTGGCAATCCTCTCCCTTTCAAAAAGAGCTTCAGCATCTGCTTTTTCCTTTGCTATTGCCTCTGCTTGGGCTATGGCTTCTGTTAATGCTTTGGTGTGTGCTTCTGCTCTTGCTTTAGCTATAGATTTTTCACTATTTACAGCATCAAATTCCTTTATCCTGTCTTCATACATCCCAATTGCACTTTCCTGATTTTCTACCAGATTTTTCTCACTCTCATCTAGCAACGATCTTTTCTCCAAGAGTGTGGACTCACCCTTGTCCAGTGACTCTTCCAGCCTTTCTTCAATCACCGCTTGAGATATCCTTCTGCTTAAGGGAGATACATCACCAAACATGGTGGTATCTGAGTCAGAAGACTTACCAGAAGCAGCAGTCTTCTTCGCCTTCTTTCCTTTCTTCTCTTGTCGAGAATCAACAGCAGCCTTGAGCAGAGTCTTCCTCTTAGACTTGCTCTTCCTAAGAGTAACGGCGCTGATCTCTTTTGCTTTTTCATCGAGATTGCATCTAATCTTAATTAGGTTCTCGTCTTTATCTATCCATCCGTCTGGAGTCACAGTGAAATGCATCTTAAACAAGGTGTCTGATCCAACAGTCATGCCTAGAAATATCTCGTTTCTCATCCTTGGGGGTGGCTTTACCTCCAAAGCCCGAAAGATCTTTGTGATAAGTGCCCCATACGGCAGTTGCCCTGCCTTCTTCGTTACTATCCTGTACATATGAAAAATATGTGCAAGAGAGAAGGGCAATCCTTTCACAATGGCAGCAATCATCCTGGCTTCATAGCGAGATACATCAGTATTAGATGATGCCTTCGGTCTTATGCAACCAATAAGGATCTTGTGTACAATCCTGTACAACAGAGGCATAGATGTATATTTGATATATGTCCCAGTGGTTCTAGTGAACTTATCATCCTCTGTGATCAATTTATACGCTTCTTCTGGCTGTGCATCAATTTTCACAAAGTTTGATGCTTTCACTTCCACGAGAGATGCCAACATATCAGATGTGACCACATACCAAAAATCACCAACAATGAAATTCATTCTATTGGGGTCATTTGAAAAGTGAAGATTTGAATAAAATAAGGCCACAAACTCCGGATACATTGTTTCTAACTATGTACAGAAATTAATCAAATCTAACTTCTCAAACATTTCTTTTATTGCAATTCCATGGTCACTAAGTTATTCAAAATCAACGGTCTTATGTGGCATGACCTTCCTTTCCAAGAAACCATTAAATGAATCAAGGTGATCATGACACTTAAAGATCTTTGGTCTAAACTTAGTGTCTTTTGCAAAACCACCAAAGTGTCGAAAGTTTTCGAACACCTAGTCGTCATCATCGCTTATCTTCACCCGTGACTCTGTTTCTTCTGTAATTTCGTCCTCAGACTTAAAACTTCCAAAGTTCTCAACTAACCCTTTTGAAGACTCAACAACTTTTTCTTTTCCTTTACGAGTAGCAGCACTCCTTTCAACCATCCCAGTAGAACCAGCCAGCAATTCCAACTTCTGAAACTTATCCTCTACTTCAGACTCAGTATTGAACCCAAATTTTTTCACAAATAGTTCAACAACACTATCATTTAATCCTGATTGACGCATAAGAGCAATCGATTTCTTAATCCCTTTTAGCGTGTCTAAAGAAACAGGAGTAGTGCTCTGCGAACCTGATCCCAAATGAGATTCAGGTGTTTGAAAAAAAAACCTAGGTCGGTGATTCCTTTGGAGGCGAGTTTGCTGACCCACTCGACCCAAACTCCTTAGAGGATCCGGACAGGCTTTCTTCATCCGCAAGATTTATCTGAGACGGTCCCTTCTTCAAAAACCTAGCAGCCATTGCCGAGGCTCTTTGAGATCGGCGAACTATTTTGGAGGCTTTCTGAGTTCTGTACGGGGTTGGTTTGCGAGGCATTGTGAGGAATGTGAAGGTTTTTGAGAGAAAGTTTGAATCTTTATGAGGGAGCGAAAGAGGGTTTCGTGAAACTGATGGTTTTGTAGTGAAACAATGGAGAAGAGAATGAAGCGATGGTTCGGGTTTTAAAGAGATGAAGCAGTTTTTAGATAAGGCAGTTTTTGGAACAAATTTCAAAAAGGCCCGAAAAATTAGGGATTTTGAAAAGGAAAACTGCAATGGACAGTTATTTTTGGAAAAGATAAAAATCAAATAAAATCAAATTTCCAATGAAATCAATCAGACAAGATATATTTCGGACAATCAAATAATCAATCAAATAAGGATCTTGATACATACCTTTTGTTGCCAAAAAAATAAATTCAAGAACAACTAACTTGACTTGTCTTGAATTTCGTAGAGTCACCTGCCTTTTATAGAGCATTGGTAGAGCCATCTGTACGCATCTGTTCAAATACTTAGAAAAGGATTAGTAATACCAAGTTTACTTCGTATAAAATCAAATGAACCCTTCTCAAGAGGTTTTGTAAAAATATCATCCAATTGATTTTTAGAATCAATAAACTGAATATGAACATTATTATTTTGCACATGATCTTGTATAAAGTGATGCTTGATCTCTATGTGCTTTGGCTCTTGAGTGAAGAATATGATTCTTCGTTAAATTGATGGCGCTGGTATTGTCACACTTTATTTCCACACTTGATTCTTCAATTCCAAAATTACTGAGCTGTTACTTCATCCATAGAATTTGTGCACAACGACTGCCAAGAGCTATGTATTCTGCCTCTGCTGTTGATAGAGCCACTGTACTCTGTTTCTTAGAGAACCACGAAAATAACATATTGCCCATTAATTGGCATGTACCTGAAGTGCTTTTTCTATCAACACGACAACCAGCAAAGTCAGCATCAGAATATCCAATCAGAAGAAAGTTTGATCCTTTCGGATACCATAAACTAAGTGAAGGATAAGTGCTAATATACTTGATAATTCTCTTCACAGATGTAAGATGTGACTCTTTAGGATTAGACTGAAAACGAGCACACATACAAACACTAAGAGATTATCATGTCTAGAGGCAGTAAGATAGAGTAGTGAACATATCATACTCCTATAGAGCTTCTGATCAACCTGTTTACCATTGCCGTCTTTGTCAAGCTTTGAGGAGTGAGACATTGGTGTCTCTGTCTTCTTGCAATTTCAAGTCCAAACTTCTTGACAAGTTCTTTCGCGTACTTTTCTTGGTTTATGAAAGTGCCGTTCCTATTTTGCTTTACTTGTGGACCAAGGAAGAAATTTAATTCTCCCACCATACTCATCTCAAATCCCCTTTTCATGATTTTTGAGAACTCCTTGCATAAAGATTCATTAGAGGATCCAAATATTATATCATCAACATAGATTTGTACAAGAACAATATTTTTACCTTTCCTTCGAATGAACAGAGTGGTATCTACCTTACCTTTCTCAAAACCATTCTCAATCAAAAAGGTACTTAGTCTTTCATACCAAGCACGTGGTGCTTGTTTTAGTCCATACAAGGCTTTGTTCAGTCTATAGACATGGTCATGCTTCTTCGGATCTTCAAAGCTAGGAGATTGCTCAATGTACACTTCCTCTTTGATGTAACCATTTAGGAAGGTACTTTTGACGTCCATTTGAAAATTTAAAAACCATAATAATAGGCATAAGCAAGTAACAATCTTATGGCTTCTAACCTGGCCACCGGTGCATAAGTCTCGTCATAGTCGATTCCTTCTTCCTGTGAGTAACCTTTGGCGACTAACCTTGCCTTATTTCTTGTGACTCTTCCTTTGTCATCAAGTTTGTTTCTAAATACCCACTTGGCGCTTATAATTGGACGATCTTTACGGTTTGGAATGAGCTCCCAAACCTAATTTACCTTGAATTGATATAATTCTTCTTGCATAGTCTCTATCCAGCTTTCGATAGAGAGTGCCTCTGAGACATTCTTTGGTTCTATCTCAGAAATGAGAGCTAAGGTACCCATCATTTCCTTAAAGGATGAGCAAGTCTTTATTCCTTCTTTGACATTTCCAAGAACGTTCTCCATTGGATGGCTAGATTTGTGCTTCCAATTGTGATTGAACTTTTCTCCTTGATCATCTTTTGAGTCTCTAGAGCCAGATGGATCTTTGATAGAGTCATGTTGAGCAGAGTCGTCAGCTCGAGTGGGTTCAGAAAGTTCAGATTTTTCCAACCCTTGAATATCATCAGAAGTAGGCGTGTATCCTGGTACTCCTTCTTCTTCAACATTGTACAGAACGTTGTTTTCATCAAATTTCACGTTCATTGACTCTTCCACGGTGCGTGAGTTTTTGTTGAAGATCCTGTAGGCTTTGCTTGAAGTTGAATATCCAAGGAATATGGCTTCATCTGATTTCTCATCGAATGTACTAGGTCGATCATTAATATTCTTAAGGACGAAACATTTGCATCCAAAAATCTTGAAATAAGAAATGTTTGGTTTTCTTCCTTTAAAAAGTTCATCGAGGGTTTTATCTAAGATCGGTCTTAGAAAAACACGATTGATAAGATAACAGGCAGTTGAAACAGCCTCTGTCTAGAAATATGAAGGAATCTTGCTTCCGATTAACAAGGTTCTAGCCATTTCTTGCAGAGAGCGATTTTTCCTCTCTATAACTCCTATTTTGTTCTAGAGTATAGGGAGTCAAAAAATTGTGTTGTAAGCCATTTTCATTGCAATAGTAAAAAAAATTGATTTTCAAACCTCCCTCATGGTCTGTTTTAATGCAAGAAATAGTGTAACCCTTTTCGTTTTGAACGAGTTTTGCAAATTTTGAAAAATATGCAAAGGTTTCATTTTTATATGCAAGGAAATAGACCCATGTAAAATGAGTAAAGTCATCAACAATTACCAAACAGTATCTCTTACCACCAAGACTTTGACTTCGGGTAGCACTGAAAATGTCCATATGTAGAACCTGCAAGGCTCGATTAGTAGAGACAAAATTTATTGGCTTAAAAGAGCTTCTTACTTGCTTTTCAAGTGTACATGCAGTACACAATTCTGTCTTCCCAAATTTCTCCTTGGGTAAACCTCGCACTAGCTTTTGTAGAAGAAAGCTTGGCCATTTGTTTGAGACTAATGTGTCCCATCTTTCTATGCCATAAATCAGTATCTTCTTTAATAGAGACAAGGCACTTGACTTCCTCTGAATCTACATCTAATAGGTAGATATTCCCATGTCTTCTTCCGGTGAAAGTTTGAGTCTTGTCACTACTCACACCTGCATATTTATTTTCCTGAAAACAAATCTTAAAACCAATGTCACACAGTTGACTAACACTTAATAAATTGTAATTGAGCCCTTCGACGAGTGAAATGTCATTAATGATAAGTTTTCCAATCTTGACTGTGCCTTTGCCAATGATTTTGCATTTGGTGTTGCCTCCAAAAGACACACTTCTACCATTGACTTTTGTGAGTTCTGAGAATTTGCTTGTATCTCCTGTCATATGTCTTGAGCAGCCACTATCGAAGTACCACTTGTTCTTCTTTTTCTTTGGTACCTACATAAAATGAGTAGATTCACGCTTTCTTTGGTACTCAGACTTTCTTGGGTCCTTTACGTTAGTTGACTCTGCCATTCTTAAGATTATCCCTCTGGTTGGTTTCCAAACTTTGGGACAATCATTCTTAAAATGATTTGTGTCACCACAGTTTGAACACTTGAAGAATTTGCGGCCAATAGGTTTTACAAATTGTTTTTGAAAATGATTTTCATAAGAAACTTTTGAAGGTCTTTGTCTTCGTCTTTCTTTGTAATTTGGGAAATCATTTTGTAAGATAGTCCCTTTTTCAAGACCAAGACCACTTTCGTTGTAATAGGGAATTTGAATTGAGAGAATATGTTTCAAAGTCTTTGAACCGAGTGAATTTTTGTGAATAGCTAAAATTTCCTTTTTGTACGATTCATTTTCTTTTAGAAGAGAATCTCAGTTTTCTTGAATTTCGAACAATTCCTTTTTGAGAAGGTCTTGTTTTTCGCGTGTTTCCAAAATTTCTTTTCTGAGTAAACCGTGATTTTCATTCAAAATCGAATATTCCTTTTGAAGAAAATCAATCTTTTCATTTTTGGAAAGATCCTGTTGCCTCAATTTCGAATTCTCCTTTTTCAACTCAGAGATTTTCTTAAGAGCTTTCTTATAATCCAAACACAACTCATCAATGTAATCAGATACTTCATCAGGGATTTCGGGCAAACTTACCTCTTTATCATCCGCAGAATTTGATTTGGCCATCAAGCATATATTAGCGTAATCTTTATTGTCACTTTCTTCACACTCTGTGTCACTCCACGTCTTAGCTTTCAAAGCTTTCTTTTTCTTCTCGTATTTTCCTTTGTTTTTCTTCAAGAGCAGACAATTGGGTTTGATATGTCCACGTTTCCTGCACTCAAAACAAATAATTTCCTTACCATCTTCCTTTTCAGTAGAGGATTTTTCTGCTTGCTTATATTGACGTCTTCCTTGAAATTTTCTTCCTTTTCTGGCCATTTTCCTCAATTTTCTGACCATCAGGGCTAGTTCTTCGTCATCTTCATCTTCATCAGAGTCTGTATTGCTTGGAACATTGACTTTTGATTTCAAGGCAATTTCCTTTTTGCCTTTAGAATTATCTTCATCGTTCAGTCGCTCAGACTCGTTGGAAGTCAGCGTTCCGACAAGTTCATCAACAGATAGAGGCGATATTCTTGAGGTTTCTCGAAGAGTGGTTTTGACATTGTTCCACTCATTTGTGAGTCCCCTCAGAATATTGTTGACTCTTTCAATTTGAGAAATCTGCTTGCCATAGTAGGTTAAGCCATTGACGATATCTGTAAACCTATTGATCATATCAGAAATAGACTTATCAGGTTTCATATTGAAAGACTCATATTTTCCAAGAAGAATATTTGTCTTTGTTTCTCTAACTCTTTTAGTTCCTTCGTGAGTAACTTGAAGGCTGTCCCATATTTCTTTTGCTGTTTCACAAGAACAAACATGGTTATATTGAGCTAGAGATAAGGCACAATAAAATGAGTAGAGTGCTTTTGAATCTAAAGCTTCTCTTTTCGTGATATCAGTAGAGCTGAGTTTTTGATGTTCTTCCGAAATTTCTTTCTTTGACGAAGAAGCTGTAGGATTTGCTCCATTTTGCACAACATCCCACATCAATCGATCAGTCGATTTGATGAAAGCTCTCATTTTGTTTTTCCATATGTTGTAGTCTTTTCCATCAAAGTATGGGGGTCTGGTGTTGCTTTGACCTTTCACAATTCCTGCTCCAATAATGCTAGCCATAAAGAATCATTAACTAAGAAGTATGCACTTCAAATAACAAGCCTTAGGCTCTAATACCAATTGTTGTTTGGCTAACAATAACACCTAGAGGGGGTGAATAGGTGTATATGATTAAACTTGATAAAATAATGCGAAATTGTAAAACTTCAATTTTGATAGGAGAAGATAAAGTGAGTAGAACCTTGCAGTGCTTCTACCAAACAATTAATATATGCAAGTAGAGAGTAGAAGATAATGCACACGAGATTATAGTGGTTCAGCTTTTAAAAGCCTGCGTCCACTCTCCCACACTAACAGCCTACTGGCTGGATTCCGCTATGTAATCAAATGAGAGATTTCAGAAAAATATGTTAGCTTGAACACAAGCACTTCCAACAGAAGCGAGTGCTGCCTCTATCAAGGCTATCTCACTCTACACTGTAGACTCTGCTTACACCTCTCACAAGATTTTCAAAGATACGCTCAAGTAGACAGTTTGAACAAGTAAAGCTCTCTTGAATAAGGATGTTGAATTCTCATGATCTCTCTCTCTGGTCTTCGAACTTGGTGCTCCTTATATACTCTTTATCTTCCAATCTTCCCATTGGATAGAACCACATGAAGAATCAATCACCAGCAAGTAGCCGTTGGTTGATTGCTGAATAAGGATCACGAGCCGTTGAGGAGAGAGTTTATCCGAGATTGGGAGGATTTGCTTGCCCATACAATCAAATCCTAGGCTTCTTAAGTCAAGCTTCCCAAGAAAGGAAATTGTCTAACAGATTGCCAATCAATTAAGAATTCTCATAAGGAAAGAATATGAGAATATCTTTGTGATTGATTGTCAATTAATTTAACTTAGAAACGCAATCCAAGCCAGATAATTAACCATTAGTATGGGATATTCATCCTGCTAAAATAAACAAGAATAATGTTGAATAATCAGCGAGGATTAAATCTGGAGATCGAAATATATCTCTTTCGTATTCGTCTGCCTCTGCCACGGGACCTACTTCTATCAGAATAGAGATATTAAAAACGTTAAGTGTAAATGTATAGAGATATATTTATGGTAATTCCTCAAAGTGTAAATCAAAGTCTTTTCATCAAAGTATGTAGTTTTGTTTCCTTCAAAATCGAATATAATTCTTCAACAATCGGGACGACTTCATCATGGCTCTCGCAATAATCATATTTATGCAAGTCCATTTTTGGAGAAGAGACGTGATAGGAATGATGAATGTGCAGGTCTGTACATCTGATAAAGAGCTGGCTTGTTCTTACTTCTTTGATATGTTCTTACTTCTTACTTCTTTGATTTTTTCTTTTCCAGGTTTCATATATAAGGGCAATTCAGAATAGCATGACAGGAAGCAAGATATATCCATTGCCAACAGGCGTAATACATATAGCCAGTTTCATCCATCTGCATGTGGCCACGAGCCTTCCCTCCTGTGTGTGACTACATTCAGCAGGGAGAGGAAGCAGCTAATGGCTGTATGTGTCCAATTCCTCTCCTTTTCTTTTGGAAGTGGCAAAAGCCTTTTTTCTGCAATAAGCTTACTTAGCATATATCAAAAGTTTAGGATAATTTATAAGTCTTTCATCTTCATTTTACCTTGTGATGAGTTTGAATTTTTGAGACATGAGGCAACGGCTTTCGCCAAGAATTTTAACATTTGGGGATTAATTTTCTTCTGCTGACAACTGCTTCACTGGGCCCTAACTGTTGGATTCGTTGGGAGTAGGTGGGGCTACACCCAGATCACAGTTATGCTAGAAGCCTAGCTCATTTTGCTGCTAATCTGGGACCAGTTGCTTGGAAAGTTGCTTCAAAGAAGATAGAAAGGTCCTTGCCCTCTGGTGTAAAGTTTGGCTAGGTGGGTTGGTGAGAAAGACATTTTACCACAGAGATGGGTACTCTCCTAAAGCTGTTCAGTGTGGCACTGAATTGAAGGATAATCTACTGGAGAAGCAGCAAAGAGCGAGTTTACCGGAGACTGCTGTACCCTCACTTCCCGATTCTAAGGAATCTGCAGAAGTTCAGTTAGACAAGGTGGAAAAAACTGAGGGGTTGAACTCTGCTTCTGAGCCGAATGCCTTAAAAAGCAGGAGCAGCTTAAACGTACCAAGGCCTCCCTTTCAGATTGCTCAAAGCTCCACAGGGCTAGGCATTATGGGATTAATGGTGTGCCAAAGATTAATCTTGCAGCTCATATGGGGAAATTGATTGGAGTAGCTAGGGCCGATGGATTCAACTTCCAATCCCCTCATTTGCTGGACCCAAGTTCCAGGACGGGTACGAATTCCGTTGCTCCAGGATCTGCCCAGAACTTAAATGTGGAAGATCCTAGGACCCCAGGAGAGACTGCGGGGCTTCATTGCAGTCCTCCTTCAAATGAATCATCACAACAAAAACGTCACTCGCAATTGTCGCAACAACAGAGACCGGGTTCTCTGCCACCCGATTTAAACTTTGGGTTCCAGTCCCCTAGCTCCCCTGCTTCCGGTAAGCCTGAGACGGAAAAGCCAGATTTAGCATTGCGACTCTGAGAGTATAGGGTTAGTGAATTTGTTTCTACTTCTTTTTCTCTTTGATTAATTAGCCTTAGGAAGATGAAGTGGGGATTCACATGACCCCACAGGGCCAATTAAGGGTCCTGTACGTGAATCCAGGCCAGAGCTCCAATCTGATCTTGACCTGATGTTGTAAAAGAGTAGGCCTTATTCTTGTAAGACTAGAAGCCATAATTTACCCTGAGGAATGTAGGGTCTTTGAGACTCTGTAGCCTTGTAGAACATGCTTATTTTTGCATTTGTAATCATTATTGAAGGCATGACCCAATAGAAATTTCCTTCCCGATTCACTAATACTGTTAAGTGCTTCGGTCTGGTTCTGTTGGCAGTTTGTGACTTGTGGGTTCTCATTCATCTCTAGGACAACGATCAACGATCACGCGATGACCATTGCTCATTCAATTCCTACAAATTATGTGAAAATTGTACTGTGGTAAAGACGGAGATTTAATGTTTTCTAGTGCACGGCGCTTCTGTTCTGACCAGGTGATGTTCCACTTGTACATACAACTGTATTTCAGTAGTTTGGAAACAAGCGTGCCGGCAACAGAATAACATTTAAATAAGCTAAGACAAGACAACTCTTAGATGTCAGCGCAAGCATACGAGGTCAGCTCATTGCGAAAATAAAATGGTTTCGCTTTGAAGAAACATTAGTTAAATCGAAGCTATGACATTTCCGGTGAGAAAACCGGAGTACAGGATACCCAAATGTGTTTAATACGAAGTGCTTGACTATTCAATGCGCGACTTCATTCCAATCTTTTGTCAACTTACTTTGCTGACCATCTCAAGAAAGGAGTTGTTCCAGAAATTTAAAAGCTCGATGACATTGATCGCTTTAAAATTTAGAACTTTCATGGGATTTTAATCGAATTCAAGGTTGACAAACGTTTTTGTTTCTTTATTTGCCCCAAGAGATGCTCTTCTTCAGGTCCACACACGAAGCAACTTCACCAAAATGTCGGACCCAAAAATTTCAACAGCAGATTCATGAAGGGACGGCTTTTCCATGGTAAGACTTTTATCTGGAGTGGAAGACGGGTTCATCGCGGAAACGCGGAGAGCTTGCGGTCCACGTGGAGACTTATGGTTCGGGAACCAGTTTAGTCCAGAAGCGATAGCGATTGGCCCCTTACCAGCCCAGTGGCATTTAATGATCGGATGGAAGAAGTCAAGCCTTCATGAGATTTTCCAATTTGAAAAGCGACAAGAACAGGCAAGACATCCACTATAATTCGTGGAATTGGGAACGAGGACGCTACGGTTTGATCCTTCACTTCAAGAATCCAGAGAACGGTATTTGACGACACATAAAGAGACGGGCGTTTATTTGCGGCCTGAAGTACTTTAAGGTTGCGTTTGATCGTCCGGATAAAACTCGAGGTAGAATATATTTTATCATATCCTGTATTTGGTAGTTGTCTTGGATAGGACAAAGGGGATATAGAGAGGATATAAGGGGATAAAATTATCATAGGGAGAGGAGTGGGATAGAGTCGGATAGGATTTCTCTTATCCATATCACCATAAATTGCACACTCAAGCCACCCCCTCTCCGCCACGCCACATCCGCCTCACTGGTGGCGGGCCACCTCTCTGGTTGCGACGGGCAACTTCTCCGACGGTGGGCCACCTCTCCGGCGAAGGCGAGGCTGGTGGTGGTGGTCCCAATCTAGTTCTCTTCTCTTTCTTCGGCCCCATCAACTCATAGATTTATTGAAACCCCAAAATGCTCACACACTTCTCATGATCTCACTCTTAGACTTGTGCTAAATTGAAGTGCACGAAAGCCACTGCTGAAATGATGTGTATGCATTGCCTTAGGATTCAGCCAATTGGAAAAATTTGTGCGACACCTTTATGCGATGGTCTCTCAATGGAAAAATACTACTGTAGTATCTATATGATGAAAGGTACTGACACTTTCTACGATGTCAATGATTCCTCTGAGTTTTTTTTTTATTATCTTGTATTATAGGTCAATGATGTTAAAGAAGTTGCATTCTTGATGAAGTTCTGTACAATTGAATTGTCTCTCTTTCCACACATGCATTTGTGTCTCAATTGCTTATCCAGAAGTACATTAAACGTGATGAGTCATATGCAAGTGGATTACAGCAAGAAAAGATGATCTACGACATCTTTTTATCCTTGTTCTCGGCGGTCACCACCTTGAAAATCCCAGGATCATCAACACCGCCCTTCCTCAGCCTGTTTTTCTGGAAGGCCGGGCTCGACCCGAGCTCAAACTATCGGCATATTACGTTTCTGCAGCTAGATTTCCCCCACCTTAGCACTCATGAGTCTCTGACCATATCATTATATTTTGTCGCAAACATAAAAATTCATAAGCAACGTGAAATTCTTTTGAAACCTACGATGGTTATGAATCATCGTCCTAAATATTAATATCATCTATCAATATAATTTTGCGATAGCTTCTGGCGGTTGTCCCCTCGAGTTCGGACCCGATGGCCCCAACGAGCGGCCGGAGATCCGCCGCGTGGTACAAGTCAAGAATCATTATACTGATATCAGTTTCTACCAAACAATGGATAGGATAGGATATAAAGATATCCGACTTTAAATCCACAGTTCACCAAACGGCAGATAGGATATGATCAAATCCCTAGATTTCTTATCCTATCATATTCAGTCCTATCCTGACTAAAAATCCGGACGACCAAACGCAGCCTAAGTTTACTCGCCATGTGAAGTATTATGGTAATTCCTAGAATAGTCTTTTCGGGAAAATTACCGAAAAAGTTCTAAATCTATTGCAATTGTACAAATTCAGTCTTAATCCTTCTTCTTTTTTTCCCAATTGAGTCATAAATCTTTTGCATTTGTATCAATTCAGTCCATCTGGCCAACATTGACGTGGTAATTTTTAATAATATTTTCATATTTTTTTTACTTATTTTCTTTATTTGTCTTTTTTTTTCTCTTTGGCCAGGCTCAGCCTCGCCTTTGTTGGGTGAGCCGATCTAGCAAGGCCGACCTCCCCCTCGCCGGCCCTGGCCTCTGGCCGATCGCCAGCGACCGACTGGAGAAAGATGGAGAAGGAAAAAAAAAAGAAAAAGAAAGAAAAGAAAACAAACAAACAAATAAATAAATGAAAAGAACATTAAATATCATTAAAAAAAATCTACGTTAGTGCCCCAAAGTTGTCCGAATGGACTGAATTGCCACAAATGCAAAAGATTTGGGATTCAATTGACAAAAAATAATTTATGACTAAATTTGGCACAATTACAATAATTTTAAGATTTTTTTGATAATTTTCCCTCATCTTTCCTTCTCCCAATTAAGCGAAAAATTATAATAATAATAATAAAAATAAAAGAATAGATGTAGCACTACTTTAAGCTTTTTTCGTCCTTTTTTTTTCTCTGTTACTTCTGTGATATACAGAAAGGATTGCTTAAACCTTTCTGAGTTTTTTCCTTGTCAATGACGACGATAGTGTTGGATGTGCTCCCGTCAATTGGCAATTCACATTGCGTTGTCCTGTAGGGAAGGAGGAAGTGACCTAGGCCGGATGCACATTCATGGGTACGCAAATGTCGCCTTCTCTCTACATTTAAAAAAACTCATTTCGCGTCTCCGTCCTTTGTCTGGGACAAGTTTTTCTTACACGGCAGTTGACTTGGAACTGTCTCTCTCTCTCTCGTGTTGACTTGGAACTGTCTCTCTCTCTCTCTGCTTCAACTGGGAAACTACATGGAATTGGAAAGAGAAGGCTTTTGGTCAAGGGCGTGGAAATTACAAGGTCTTTTAAAAAAGGCGATGTTTAGGTGGCTAATATTAGGCATCATGAGCAGCAGCAGCAGCAGCAGCAGCAAAGGTTGTTGAAACCTGTGGTGGTCATTGCCCATATCAGGGTAGGAGAGCTCTTCAATCAAACTCAAGTGATTCACCTTTTGATCAAACCAGGATTTGCAAATTAAAGAGGAACCAAGAAGTCTGGGTTTCTTCGGTTTCTTTTCGACGTGGGTAGGTTCTGAAGTCAAAATTCAGGTTGACTTATGGGGAATTGTTGGGGTTCTTCTGCTGCAAATCCAAGCTCAAGTGCTGACACCCATCTCGGTGCCACAGGTAAAACCAAGATTGTGTTTGTTCTGAAGATGAGATGCTTTTATGGCTCCATTGAATTCATATCCTGTCCTATGTTGTCATCTTTGCCAAAGTTCCTAGCTTTTCATGTCCGATACTGCTGGTTCTAGACGATTGAAACTTGTGCTCAGTTCTTGACCAGAGCCAAAGATTCCTACCTGCTTGCAGTATCTTCTCATGCCATGATTCATTGTCTTCCATCTCCTCGTTTTCTCTTGCTTAAGTAGTGTAAATCCTATCAGGGACATCATCACAGTCAACAAGCACTATGACAACGACCACAACTTCGGCCGGCAGCAGCATATCCCCGATCAGCCTCTTCTCTGCTTCGAGCGGGGACGAGGCTTCCCCTCATGGCCAGATCTTGCCGCACCCGAATTTAAGGATCTTCTCGTTCGCGGAGCTGAAAGCTGCGACTAAAAACTTTAAGCCCGACACACTTCTTGGAGAGGGTGGCTTTGGAAAAGTTTACAAGGGTTGGCTTGACGAAAAGCCTTCATCGAAGAATGGCAGCGGGTCGGTAATCGCTGTCAAGAAACTGAAATCTGAGAGTGTGCAGGGTTTCCAGGAGTGGCAGGTGCTTCTCTTCGATTGAATGTAACCGGAATTAAAGCATCTTGCTTTGAATTGTACCTCAAGCCTTTCTATGCTTATCCGGAATTAGTCCTAGCAGTATTAAACGAATGGTGTTTCACGCGTCGCTTTTTGCAGGCCGAGATAGATTTCCTAGGACGGCTTTCTCATCCAAACCTCGTGAAGCTTATTGGGTATTGCCTGGAGGAGAGGGAACTTCTCCTGGTGTATGAGTTCATGCAGAAGGGCAGCTTGGAAAACCATCTATTTGGAAGTAAGGCGCAAACCTAGTCGAAATCACTTGGCAAATGCGTTTAACATAATCTTGCCGATTGTTCTCAGTTCTCTTACAAAGTATTTGGCTTTCGCTGAGACCAATTTCCTTACCTGGCAGGGGGTGCGGTGGTTCAGCCACTTCCGTGGGGCTTGAGGCTTAAAATCGCAGTAGGAGCGGCCCGTGGCCTGGCATTCCTGCACACTTCCGAAAAGCAAGTCATTTATCGAGACTTCAAGGCCTCGAACATACTGCTCGACGGAGTAAGTGACCTACAACCACAGTTCATACTTCGCAATGATCAGATAAACGAAAAAGAAAGTAGTACTTCTGTATAGATGGTCAGATGGAACAGTTTCTAACTTTTTGCTGCTTCATTAGTTTTACAATGCCAAGATCTCAGACTTTGGCCTGGCCAAGATGGGTCCTTCAGCGAGCCAGTCTCATGTCTCAACCCGGATCATGGGAACACAAGGTTATGCAGCTCCAGAGTACATTGCGACCGGTCAGTAGTCCTCTTTCTCTGTCAAAGTCCGGCCTTATTAACATGTTCCGTTGATCGATCTTTCGTTTGTCGAGCAATAAGAGATTTTCTTGTGCATTTACAGGACATCTTTATGTTAAGAGCGACGTGTTTGGGTTCGGTGTAGTCCTAGTCGAGATGTTGACAGGCCTCCGGGCGGTCGACTCTTCCCGTCCTAGTGGACAGGAGAATCTGGTCGAGTGGATGAAACCATACATGTCCGACAGGCGAAAGCTGAAGACTATCATGGACTCCATGCTTCAGGGGAAGTACCCCTCGAAAACCGTGTACGAGATCGCTCAGCTCGCGTTGAACTGCCTAGCGCCGGAGCCGAAGTCCCGGCCATCGATGGAGGAGGTCTTGAGGACTCTGGAGACGCTCGAGGCCGCCACCGAGAGAGCAGCTGAGTCGAGGAATCGCTCCGGCTCGCGTCCCGCGGCTCACAGACAAGTCCAGCACCAGCTGCCGCGGCCGCCGCCTCTGCTTATGCAGCCCCGGTCTCCGCTTCAGTCGAGGCATAACGGGATCTCAGCTTACCAACACTCACCTCAACTTAGGTAGTAGGAATTAAGGGGTGATGTTCAGCAATGAAGATGTGGTTCATTGGATTATAAAATTAGTTTTTTTGCCATAATTGGCGTATAGTAAAGGGTTTGAGCCTGAGCATGTCGGTTTTGTTAAATAGAGACCGTGGCACGTCCTATTGCTACTTGTTCTGTACACTCGTAAACGAATTGCAATCAGAGATTTTTCTTTTTTTCTTTCTAGTAAATTTTGATCGTGTAAATTCTTTACCAAGACTCTGATATTTTATTTGTTTCAACTTTTTTTTAAGTAAAATGTCATATTTTTCACCGGCAACCAAGGTAGGGGGCGACGACGACGGCGATGGCCACTAGACGGAGACCGATGCCGTGGCTCTGTCTCTCCAGCCTACTATGAAAAATTGCGAAAAATTGCACAAGTTAAAAGGACTAAATGTGAACTACTCTGCTTAAAATTTGACATGATTGCCGATGAAAAAGCCAAATCTCAAATGTTGAAAAGCAAAAAGTAAAATTTAAAGTCAATTTATACACTGAATGAATGGCAAAATTTATGTGAGAACTACAACATGCCCCCTTGCTTCTTCTTCTTTCTTTTTTTTTTTTTTTTTTTTGTGTCTGAGCAATTTGTTCCCATGGTTTTTTTTTTCCTTAAATTTTCCCAATAAATTGAAATAATTGTCAAACTGGAAATAGTTAAGTACGAGAGATTTGAGAAATCACATTGCAATTATATCCGTTAATTTGAAATACGACATTATCCATTTGTGTAGTGATGAAGAATAAAAGTGAATCTTAAAAACTTGCAACGGCACGCATGATTGTGTGTGTGCGCGCGTGCAGGCATTGAGATTAAAATTTATGTTTGAGTTTTTTTTTTATATAGCAGAAATGAAATGGAAGACTAAGAATATGGCGGGATAAGTCCAATTCCAGTCTTTCAACTTGAGTATTTTGTGCAATTGAGCTCTCGAATTTGTAATTTTTGCAATGGAGCCCTCCGACTTACATGGTTTGGCGTAGTAATTGCATGAATGCGGGAGCTGACGTGGAAAATTTTAAGATTTAGAATAGAGAACGATATTTTAAAATCATAATATTATCAAAAAGATGGAGGGAGAAAAAATTGAAAGTTACCGAGCATAAAAGCAATTGATGATCTTCCCATGTGGTTTAGTAAGTTGATAAGACGATGCTCTGGTAAAATCTTTTGGTGTGATTAACAACTTTTCAATTTATGCACAGGGCTAATAACTTTTTTACTTCCATATTTAATCGTAATTATCGATATAAAAAAAATGCGATTTTTACTTTCTTGAAAAATGTGATATCCGGATCGCAAAAACGACGCGGCTCAACAGGCTGGTCGCGCGTCGCGCGTCCATGCCAAAGACGACACAGATCTCTCTCCCATGCCACTGTCAAAAACGAACGCGTTTCTCTCTCTCTCTGGGTTGTTGCTGCTATGGTCGATCGAAGCAGAGGCGACTCCGATCAGGAAATGGTGAGTCTGTGCTTTAATGCTTTGTCCGGTTCAAAATGACACAGTTAGTTCAGGACGAGACGAATTGAAGTGGATGGTGCGCGTCAACTGTTCATACAGTGTTCTTAGTCGTCTTGTGTGGGGCACTCGGTGCTTGCCGACACCGTCCGTCGTGTGGATTTTGGGTCAGACCGGATGGTGGCTGACCAAATTTTTCCTTGAAATGAAAGAACGCACCTGTTCTGGATCATGATTGTCGGGCATTGTGTGTTTTTTTTTGTTTGTTTGGGCAGCTGATGGCTTGAATTTGGGAGATTCGATGGAGGCACGAAACTGAACCGGATGTTGAAAGATGGGTTTTGTGATGTCGTGCTGCTTCCTTCTTATGCTCTTGTGCTTGGCCTGCTATGTCGACGGCAGATACTTGGTGAGTCTTGTTTTGCCGGATCACAGTCTTTTTTATTGTCCCAGACCCCCGCATTCTATATCTTGGTCTTAGGTTTGGATTGAACGGTCATCGTGACATTCTCCAGCAGGAATTACTCTCCATGCAGTCGACCTAACATAACTCAATTGCTTTAGCGTCCTTTATTAGTAGCTTCAGAAAAAAAACTCCAGCATCTGAGTTTTCATTTCCATGAGACATGACATTAACTTTTTCGGCGATCTCGGAAATGGAATTATGCACGGATCTTGCCCTTTGCAATTACTCTCGACAGAAAAATTTAGCCAGAAGATTACTTAGAACCATACGAGGAGACATCAGTTATCTTGCAGACTTTTCCAGATAAGTCAGAAGTTGGATCACAGAGCGCCGAGTCTAGATTACTACTCGTGTACTTGTTTTCCTCGATGACTGGTCTCTGGCATGTCTGCATTTGTATCAGAGGATTGATTGTAACTCATGGTTCTTGCCACTAGAATGGCGGGCCATACAATCAAGCAGGTGAATATGAGCAACTTAAGCGTAGAAAAGATACTCAAACAAGAAGTCCAACAAAAATATGCAGTTGAAAGAAACATGGAGCCTATCGTTTATAGGAACTAACTGATATGTAAAAATAAATGTCTCCACGAAAGATGTCTCCACGAAAGATGGCGGACAATGGTGTTATAACTGATAACAAATATTATCCATGTCCTATAACATTAGGGGGTGTTTGGGGTGGCTGAGGCTTTACACCATGGCTTTTGGGTTTTATCTCTGACTTTTTGGCTTCTGGATTTAGCTGTAGCTTTCTTGATGTAAGGTTTTTAAATCTGACTTTTTACACTATATTGACCACAGCTATTGTATCAAATATGTATCTTTTATTTCACCAAACATTTGCTGCTGTCTAGAGTTTATGATTTCTTGTTGTGTGGCTAAACAGGAGCAGAACATCTTTCATGCTAAAAAAGGCAGTTTTGCAGATGAAGAGGTAAGAACTGGGAGTGAGTCTGTGTCAATTTTTTGCTGAACTTGGCAATTTTCCAGAGAAGCTGGTAAGTGGCTGAATGTACATATGTACGGAAGACAAACCTGCTCACGTTATTGTTACCTGTTGCATGCAGGATGTTAAGATTATTGCCACATACAGCCACTCCTCCGGGGAAGTTCGGATGGGTATTGTAAGAATGAAGGACCTTTCTAATTCATGGGCGTGGGAAAATCCAGTCGATGGCAACCATGGTCGCATAAATAGTCTCCTGGTAATAATTTTTATTCAGACACCGTTTGTTTTTCTCCTGTTCATAAGGAATTCAGACACCAGGTTCTGAAAGAATAGCTGCTGGTCACTTTGGGGCCAGGAAATTAGACAGCACATGGAGTAAAGTAGAGGAATTATGGTGTTCAGTATTTATGTTTGTACATGTCACTGTCGTTGGTTGTTGTTGTAGCAAGCTGACATAGAAACACAAATTTAGGTAGAGAAGACAACGAGCAATCATTCGGAGATGAGATTTGATGGTGGAAGTGGGACTCAATATCGACCTGTGCCCCCATCAAGCCCTGTGAAGCTCAAGCGTCGGGTAAATTGCGATATCCACCAGTTGAACTTTTCGGACGTGCTGTCCGGGTTTCATGGACGATCGAACCTGTAATAACTGTCTGCCTTTCCTTTCAGATGATGCGGCAGGAAAGGAGGGTTCTCCGAATCGCAGAGCTTCTCCAACAAGGTAAAGGAAAGGATGATCAGATGGTTGAAGCAGCAATAGAAAGGTCCAAAAATCTCGATACCACAGTGAAGGGAAAGTACAGCATATGGAGAAGAGATTATGAGAATCCTAATTCTGATTCTACATTGAAACTTATGCGTGACCAGATCATAATGGCAAAAGCATATGCTACCATTGCTAAATCAAAAAATAATACTAGCCTTTACAGTGCTCTCATGAAGCACTCTAGAGAAAGTCATCAAGTCATTGGTGAAGCAAGTTCGGATGCTGAGCTTCATTCCAGGTACTCTTGTTAGTCCAATGACCTTTGTTTTCTGGAACTTGAACATGCTTTCAGTTTTTTATTATATGTGGTTGCCTCCTCATTCCCTTTCTCTCTAGTGCACTTGATCAGGCAAAAGCAATGGGCCACATCCTCTCTTTGGCGAAGGATCAATTATATGATTGCCTTACAGTTACAAGGAAACTAAGAGGGATGCTTCAGTCAACCGAAGAAAACGTGAATGCCCTTAAGAAAAAGAGTGCATTTCTCACTCAGCTAGCCGCTAAAACAGTTCCTATTCCATTGCATTGCCTTCCTCTACAGCTCACTGCCGATTATTATTTTATGCATTATGCTAATAAAGGAGACTTGGACATAGAGAAGATTGAAGATCCTTCACTGTACCACTATTCGATCTTTTCTGATAATGTGCTAGCAACTTCTGTGGTTGTGAATTCTACAATGCAGCATGCGCAGGAGCCTGAGAAGCACGTGTTCCATATTGTGACAGATAAGCTAAATTTTGCAGCAATGAAGATGTGGTTTCTTGTCAATCCTCCTGCCAAAGCAACTGTTCAGGTTGAAAATATTGATGAGTTCACATGGCTCAATTCTTCATATTGTTCTGTTCTACGTCAACTTGAGTCTGCCAGGATAAAAGAATTTTATTTCAAGGCAAATCACCCTTCCTCCCTATCTGCTGGGACTGACAATCTCAAGTACAGAAATCCAAAGTATTTGTCTATGCTGAATCATCTTCGATTTTACCTTCCTGAAGTTTACCCCAAGTTAAATAAGATACTATTCTTGGATGATGACATAGTGGTTCAGAAGGACTTGACGCCTCTTTGGTCTGTTGATCTGCATGGGATGGTAAATGGTGCCGTTGAGACTTGTAAAGAGAGTTTCCATAGGTTCGATAAGTATCTCAACTTTTCTAATCCAATCATCTCTGAGAACTTTGATCCTGGTGCTTGTGGTTGGGCATATGGTATGAATATGTTTGACCTCAAGGAGTGGAAGAAGCGAAAAATCACGGGAATATATCACCGCTGGCAGGACATGGTAATTCCAATGCCTCTTGTCCTTTCTGCTTCCATCTTCTCGACAACTACTAGGTGTATTGAGTAAATATTGTTCATCTTGGAAACAAAGAAGTGATAACTTATGATGTTGTACATTGTTGCTTCAATTGTGTTCATATCCCATCTTTGAGTTTGCCATGTTTGGAGTTGCAGCTCTATGGGTCCTTGATGTCCGGTCTATCTTTTCCTGCGTCCTCACTGAACCCCTTGTTCTGCTTTATGAATGAAAGTGCTGATTTGCGTGCGAATATGATTATATCTGAAGCGTAACATGCGATGACTGAATGTATGGCTCTTGGGCTTCCCTGGGGATGCTGTCTTTGCTATGATGCAACTGACTCATTGAAAATTTAATGCAGAACGAGGATAGGACATTGTGGAAACTCGGCACGTTACCCCCTGGATTGATGACCTTCTACAATCTGACTTACCCGCTCGATCGGAGGTGGCACGTGTTGGGACTTGGCTATGATCCGGCACTCAACCTGACAGAAATAGAGAATGCAGCCGTCATTCATTACAACGGAAACTATAAGCCATGGTTGGATTTGGCGGTCTCCAAGTACAAACCGTATTGGTCGAAATACGTTATGTTTGACAACCCATATCTTCGTCGGTGTAACATAAGCGAATAACCCTCTCTCTGTGTGAAAAAATTTAAATTGCTTTCTCTAGCAGAAGCACTGTTCCGCTTGGTGAAGGCTGAGATATTCTTTCCACTTTGACAAGAGATGGCACGTAACATCAATTCTCTGTTTTCTATATGAACTTCACAAATGCAGTTTTGCAGTCATCACAAAGAAGAGAAAGTTCCATTCAACTGTCGATCTTTCAGTTTCAGGGTGCATTATTGAACTGTAAATTCAACGTTATTTGCTGTGTTCATGACACAGATCGAATTTCTAGTGCCTTTGGCCCAAACGATAAGCCTTTATTGATCGTATTGCTACCCATCTACGAGAATGCATTTGCGAACTACCAAATACATACAACTATTTGTATATGATGCAAATTGTGGTCCTCGAAGGTGGAAGATTCAGCTCTATATGAACAATGAACCGATCGGAGAGAAGGAACTTTACAAATTGTTTCTGCTCCGACATTTGAAGAGATAATGGTATTGCCTTCTTTGCAATGCGATCACATTTCGACCGGTCGTTCACCAGGATCACCAGCACAATCTCGCGGGTCAATGAACTATCCTGCAATGGAAGTTGGCATGAAGTGTTGGTCCACTTTAACGAAGCCAAGCGAGCAGGAGTTGAAATGACCGAGCCTTCTGTGATTAATTCCGTCGTCAAAGCATCCTCAAAGCTATCGAATAAACATGGGAAGTCCGTCCATGGTTGGGTGCTCAAGCAGGGTCTCGACACGTTCTCCTCCGTCGGCAACTCCATCCTGGACTCGTACATGAAGTGCAGGGACTTGGACTCTGCGATGGGCATCTTCAGGTCGATGCGAAGTAGGGACTCCGTGTCGTGGAATGTGATCATTCATGGGTTTCTTGATCAGCGAGATTTGGGACGAGGGTTGTGGTGGTTTCGGCGAGCCAGGGTAGATGGATTCGAACCCACTGTCTCCACCTTGGTACTGGTTCTCCAGGTCTGTCGCAGCAATTGGTTGATGAATCAACTATTTGAGCTACATGGTTATACAACTAAGAGTGGGTTCTGGGGCTCTGTCTCGGTGCAGAACTCTCTGTTAGGCGCGTACACAGGCTTTGATATGGAGCGTGCAGAGGACATGTTTGATGAAATGGTTGAGAGGGACGTCATATCATGGAGTGTGATGATAGCTGGGTATGTGCATAATGAGGAAGCAGATCTTGGCTTGCGGATGTTTGTAAAGATGGTTTCCGAGGCCAAGATTGACCCCGATGAGGTGACTTTAGTGAGTGTCCTGAAAGCTTGCGCTAGTATCCAGTCTCTGATTGCGGGAAGAATGGCCCACGGCTTTGTGCTCAGAAAGGGTTTGGATGTTGATTCGTTCATTGAAAATTCCTTGATTGATATGTACTGCAAGAGTAGAGATGTTGATTCTGCGTTTAGAGTTTTCAGTCATATGACGTGGGCGAACCTTGTCTCGTGGAACTCGATAGTTTCAGGTTGCGTTCTCAACGAGAAGTACTCGGAAGCTGTGTCAGTGTTTTGTTCAATGGGAAAGGACGGGATTGAGGCAGATGAAGTGACTCTTGTGAATGTCCTTCAGACATGCAAGTACTACGTGAACCTTTCCTGGTGCAAGTCAGTACACTGTCTAGTTTTTAGGAAGGGATATGAATCGAACGACTTTCTGCATAACTCTCTGATTGATGCATATACAAAATGTGGTAGGATAGAGATTGCCTGGGACCTTTTCAACAGCATGGATAAAAAGGACACAGTTTCATGGAGCACAATGATTTCCGGGCTCACCTACAATGGGGAGCCTGACGAGGCTGTCGCAGTGTTCAACAAGATGATACATGCTCAAGAGAAGCCCAATGCAATCACCATCATCAATTTGCTCGAGGCTTGTTCAGTTTCGGCCGAACTGAAAAGGTCAAAGTCCGCCCATGGAATAGCTATCCGGACATGCCTGGCACCAGAAGTAGCTGTTGGAACTGCCATTGTCGATATGTACTCAAAATGTGGCACAATAGAATCGGCAAGAAATAGTTTTGACCAAATTTCCGACAAGAATGTCCTCTCATGGAGCGCCATGGCAGCTGGGTACGGCATGAATGGCCTTGCACGTGAAGCCCTAACTTTGCTTGCCGAGATGAAGCTGCACAACATTAAGCCCAATGAAGTGACTGCCCTTTCTGTTTTATCGGCTTGTAGCCACGGGGGTTTCGTCAAAGAGGGGCTTTCCTTCTTTGAATCGATGGTCGATGAGTACGATCTCCACCAAGAGGTAGAACACTATTCGTGTGTGGTAGACATGTTAAGTCGAGCAGGAAAGTTCGATAAAGCCATAGACTTGATCAAAGAGATGCCGGAAGTATTGGAATCCAAGGCCAGTGTTTGGGGGGCGCTATTGAGCGCTTCTAAAAGCTTCGGAAACAAAGATATGGGCAAGGACGTCGTTCCTCGGATTCTCAAGTTGGAACCGTCGAACTCAGCAAACTACATGCTCGCGTCGAGCATGTATGCTGCATGTGGTTTGTGGAGTGATGCTGCGAGGATGAGGAAGTTGGCAAAAGAGAGAGGGATCGGCGTAATAGCCGGTTACAGCGCTGTCAATGTCAACAACAGATCGTGTAGATTTATTGCTGGGGACGAGTCGCATCCTCGAGCCCATGCGATACAATCCACGGTTAAGCAGTTGCATCGCTGCATGAGGATCAACGGGGGCAGCGATTTGATGTCGATCGGATGCTAAAGCACCAGTTTTTGTGAAGTTAACCAGTTCATCCAATGAAAGGGTAGCCGAGATCATAATGTGTTTCTTTAATGGTTCTGCTTTAACTTTTACAGTTGCTCTCCCCCCCTGGCTGATGCCGCTTTAAGCCTACACAATGGAACTTCACTTTTGTCTTTCTAAACGGGTTATAAATGTAAATTTCGTGAATTACGATTCATCAGCCTAAGTTGGAATTCTTGTCGTTGAAAGACTTGATAGCGGTCCTCACAGAAGTATTACCATCCCTCTCGATCAGAAATGAACACCGACGTGAAATTTGCTATTGAATTCCCGCTGTCGATCAAAGACCCGAATATGTCAGACAGCCCCGTGCTGATGGGTGCTCTTTACATGTGCTTTGCTGGCTCATCTCAATAAGGTGAGAAGGGAATTGCTTGAGTATCGACAATGGCATTTCTACGCAAGAACTGTAATCACCGTTTGGTTGGAAATAAAGGATTACGACCATATTGATTAGTCTGTGAACTGCTTACACGAGAGATGTAAAATACAACTAATATAAATATTATTGTCGATCGAATAATTTTATCTAATTTTATCAAGAACTTTATGAAGTTTACGATATTTAGTGCGATCATTAAAATAGCATGATCTAATAAATTAATATTCATTAAATACTAATACTCTTTTCATATATGGGTGCGTTTGGTTCGGCTTTCGAAAAAATTTAGGTGTCTTGCAAAAAAAAAAAATTGGCCACTTTAGAGAAATGCCAGCATTGACATCCAGGAAAATTTCAAAGAAGGGCCCGAAGTCCTCTCAGTTTCTCAAATAAGGACCCCAAATGAACTTTGTTTCAAATAAGGGCCTGAAGTTTTATCATTTTCTCAAACAAGGATATGAACTGAACGTTGTTTCAAATAAGGGCCTGAAGTGGCCATAAAATCTCAAAAGGGGTTTGATTTCAAGGGCATTTTCGTCTTTTCCCTTATTTAATTTTTTTTCTTGGACTTTTCTTTTTTCTGTTTAAAACAAAAACAAACAAACAACGCACACAAGTGGGAGGGCTGCCCCTCTTGCCTGTGGCCGCCGGCCCACCGCTAGTGGGGGGTCGGCGGGGCGCCGAAGGCTAGCGGGGTCGACGGTGACCTCGCCAAAATAGGGAGAGGGCTCGACCCTCTCGTTGGCCCTCGCCCCTGGTCAGCGGAGTCGCCGGCCCTTATCGAGGGGCTGGCGACCCTATCGACCTTCACCGTTCCCTCTAACCCCCCACCAGGGGTGGGCCGATGGCCTTATGTGCGGCTGTTTTTTTTTATATAAATATTTTAAAAACAGAAAAATAGAGAAAAAATAAACAAAAAATCGAAATGAGAAATGACGAAAATGTCCTTTAGGTCAGGCCCTTATTTAAAACATATTATGCCACTTCATGCCCTTATTTGAAACAAAGTTCACTTGGACTCTTATTTGAGAAAATGAGAGGACTTCGGGCCCTTATTTGAAATTTTTTGACATTCAGCATTTTTGGAAGGCTGGTTTTAAGGTAAATGAATTTCTTTTTCTTCCCAAATTGCCCCATCGACAATCTTATGGAAGGATATTCCCAAGAAGTTCCATAAGGCGTAGAGACATTCGAGACAAGTCAAAGAAATCTTGCGTTCACGCAGTCGCACCTGCTACGAACAAATAATATCGTTCGCCTTTTTGACTCTACTCGCATCAATGCTTCGTGTCTTATTGTCATTACTCCGTCCCTTCTCTCCTACCCTCCGAAAGGCCCCGAAGTTGATGGCTTCCACTACAAGAGTCGTGGTGTAGTGGGTACCCGCCTGGCTGGGCTCGTTTTTTGCTTCAACCTTTTCCCCTTCGTTTCTTTTCTGGGTCCTCGCGCATCAGCAAGAAGACGAACACTGAAATGGCCATCTTCAAGCGCGAGCTCTCGGGTCCCTCTTTTCGGGCATTCCTTGCTCTCTTACAGGCATGAATTTGTTCTTCCTTTTTATAGTGGTTGCTCGGAGTATTAGCTCAGTACTGAATGGATTTCTGGGTGTCTGCCTGCGCGTTTCGTTATGCAGTAGGTGTCTAAATCTGATATTGTAGGGGGTCATCGCCAATGGCTAAATCGCGCTTGCTCTGGGAATTTATTTTAACTGGGACAACTTTTCTCAGATTAGTTGATGATTCATGGGTTGGTCTTCATTCACTTAGGAAATTTTGATTTTATAGGTGATCAGTTATGCCTCCTTGCTCAGCTGTGAGAAGATTGAGCTGGGGATGCTTTTGAGTTCCAGTGCCACGTCTGTGTAAGCCTGCTTTTATCAGTTGTCTTAAGTCCGTGATTCACGATAATGCTGTCTGTTCCTTAAATTTTCAGCCCCGTGAGAGTTTTTCTGCGATTCAGTCTCATGTGCTTTCCTCTCATCTTTGTCAGTCATTTAATTGAGGCCCATCTAGTCTTTAATAAGCTGGTTAATACTCCTGAATGTGGAGTTTATGGCAATGTTAGGTTATAGTCCCTGCCATGCAAGTTGCGCTAGTCTTTTCAATGTAGTGGACTTGAATAGTGAAGTTCCTACTACAAGTTTATTTGTCTTGAATTTGCTGAAATTTTTATCCTCTTCATCCATTGCCTTTTGACACATCTGATATGATGACTAGAGAAAGGCATTCGGAAGATTACTGTGCAATGTATGATATATGTGGAGAACGGAGTGATGGCAAAGTTCTAAATTGCCCATATGGTTCTCCTTCTGTGAAGGTATCGTGTTGTGGAAATTGAATAAGAAAAAGAAGCAGTAAAGCTCTTTTCATATTATTTTCGGAATTCCTAGTGCTGGCATAACAATGCCTTTATGAGTTAACACCTGTTTTTTTGCAGCCTGATGAGCTTTTGTCTGCCAAAATTCAAAGCTTATGTCCAACTATAAATGGAAATGTTTGTTGTACAGAGACTCAGTTTGAGACATTACGTGCTCAAGTTCAACAAGTAAGCTTTTAGGCGTTTCGGTTTGATACTGAGATTTGATTGTCCGCAGCGCAGGTGCACATGCACCTTGAGGTTTATCTTCCATGAAAATCTATGTATTTTAATGCCTCGATGATGCAATGTTTTTGCTTTACATGGCCCCAAATGTGTATATCCTGGACAGCTTTTTTGTTGCTCTTTTAGGCAATTCTTCAGAAGGCTAATCGTGCCGTCCTTAATATTTTTGCTTTCATGATGGGAATCTCTTTACCCTGTTCTTAGATGAATGGATTAACATACTCATTCCATATGCCTGCCCTATACTAAAATAAAAAGAAATTCTTACTAGTGTTATTGTCATAAAGCTCGCTATGCTTTTTTTTCCTGGATGAGTGAGATAGTAAAAACTCACTATACTTATATACACCATCTGCCATCAAAGGTCCTTGTGTTATTGGGGGCTGTTATCTGCCTGTCTATGGTTCTCCTATGATTGTGTTGTGATCATCCACTTGCTGGTCAAGATGAATTTTGTCAAACCTGTAGTACTGATGTTGGGGGAGTGGATCCCATCTGCTATTGATTGGATTGCTGTAGAATGGATATACTAATATACAATTGGTGATTTCTGTCCTGCCGCCTCTTGATTACGCTCGATGCTGGTGTCTGTAGATTGCCACACACATATGCCTGTGCAGTGGTTTTTAGTAAAATGTGGGAGCGATTGCTTTTAATTGTTACTAATGGAGCTTTTCATAAATAGCCTTTTCCTTCTGATTTTGGCACCACTTGAAATTACTAACGCTTAGAGTGTGGTCGTTTTAACAAATTTGTTCTTGCTTGCATTGAGTCAGATTCTATTGCTCCAGTTTACTTCCGTGGTCAATTGATCCTCTTTGGTAACCTTAATACCCCTCTGTGGGTGAGCCCCCCCACCCAAAAGAAAATGAGAGATATTCTTTCTGCTTAGTTTTAGTAGAAATTATTGAGACTTTACTTTAATTAAGAAAAAAAACGATTGTTGTATCTTTCCCAAAGTAATTGTTTCATGTTCTCACTATCAAGTGACACCATTATGTTTTGTGTATTTTTCAGGCAATACCATTCCTGGTGGGCTGTCCAGCATGCTTAAGGAACTTCTTGAACCTTTTCTGCGAGTTGTCCTGCTCCCCGAATCAAAGCCTTTTCATCAATGTGACTTCTGTTACTGAGGTAGTGCATATATATTAACTACTTGGGGCTCCAGTTATCTGTATAAAGAGAATAATTTGGTTCAAGACTTCTACTTCTTCAGAAAACTATATATTTAAGATATTTTCGATACATTGTTGTTCCCTTGAATATACAAAGCTTGCTTGCAATTGAAGAATTCAAGACTGTTTGGTGTATGGGGAATTTTTATCAGCTTATTCTGATAGTATTCTCTACGGCTCCTACTACATGTTTCTGATACTTTTCCAGATTGATGGCAATGTAGCTGTAGATGCAATTGACTTCTTCATCACCAATACTTTTGGAGAGAGGTTATATGATTCCTGCAAGGATGTAAAGTTTGGGACTATGAATACACGGGCCATAGATTTTATTGGTGCCGGTGCTAAAAGCTATAGAGGTATCTTCTCGTTATACTTGTTTGATGATGAGTTTTGACACTTGCTGTTTTTCAATTGTTTGCGTCTCTTTAGTGGAAGTTGTTGAGTTGTTTCTATCTAATTAGCCACAACTCATATGTAGGTGTAGCTCCCCTCAAATTGCATGTTGTTCTAAATCCGAAATTTATAACTCTAAATTTGTGGATAGAGAACTTCTGTTGTCGGCAGCAATCAAGCTCATGAGATTTATTGAAAGGGGACCCTCAAAAGGGGAAAAGAAACTCAAGCTCTCACAAATAAATTAGCTACTGATGCAAATGCAGTCTTATATCATGCAGAGCTTCTTCCATAGTTATTTCTTTCTTTAATCAGTCTCAACTGTGGGTTATGTTGGAAAGAAACTTTTTCTTTGAACAAGCAATAGTTTGGTATCAGGTCCATGAATTATATAGATTCTTTGACACAGCTTAAGCATCTGTTTTTCTTTTCTTGATGCCTATCAGTCTTTTTATGGGATGTTTTTTTCTTATTTCATCATGCTTTGCATCTATCTTCACATGTCAATTCATTGACTTAATTTGTTCTGCCAGAATGGTTTTCATTTATTGGTCAGAAAGCAGATCTTGGGCTTCCTGGTTCACCGTATACCATAAGTTTTAAGTCAAATGTCCCTGAATCATCTGGGATGGAGCTGATGAATGTCTCTTCATATTCCTGTGGTGACACTTCCCTGGGCTGCTCTTGCGGAGATTGCCCTGCAGCTCCTTTTTGCTCTGATGCAGAACCTCCTCCTCCTCATCAAATGGATTCATGTTCCATCACTATGGGATCTCTAGAGGTTGGAGTTATTGGAAAGCTGATTTTTTTTTTTTTTTTGGTAAAGATCGGAAAGCTGATTTTATCTCTCTTTTGTACTTTTTTTTTTTTTTATCTCTCTTTTGTACTATTTTTTTTTTATCCTTTTAATCCATATATATTTTGGACTATTGGAGTAATCGATTAACTCCTCGGTTTTAGTGCTCTTTTGATTTGTCCCTTTGGAATTCCTCACCTAGAGCCTTTGGCTGATCATGGCAGGTCACATGTGTTGAGCTTTCCCTAGGTATCCTATATATTGTTTTGATCTCTGCATTTTTCGGATGGAGTTCATGTTATAGAAGAAGAGAAAGGAGGAGACCTGCACCAATAAAAAAGCCACTGTTGGATTCCATAAAACATGGTGAAAGTAGTTCTATTCTCCAGGAGGATAAGGAACGTCCTGTGAAGGTGTGCTCCAATTCCCAAATGTCTTGGATGTAGTAATTGCTATTTATAGTCTTCATCTGGTCAGTATGGGTGCTTCTCATAGCAATCTTGGTGTTCATGGCCTTTTTCCTCTTTCAACTAAGCTTACAGCTGTGGACTTTGGTGTGCTTACTCATGACAGTTCATCTCTCTGACTTCAAGGGAGATCACATCATGCGGACTGTCTGTGTTCCACCTGCCTGTTGGTTCACATGTGAATGCTGCATTCATCATTGTGTTGTCTGTCAGTGGAATGCATCTCATGGTTATCATCTTTCATGTGTGTGTGTGTGTGTGTGTGTGTGTGTGTGTGTGTGTATTCTTATGCTATGTTAGAAGAAGTGGAGGAGCAGTGCCCCTTCTGCTTATCTTCAAGGAAAAGGCTCGATGCCAAACACTGTTAAGTGATGGGAAATAACTTCGAATAAAGTGCCCCTTCTGTTGATTTTGTTCTGAATGGCTTGGACACGATGTTAAAATTAACTATCAGACTGAAATGAATGGCGTGGATGAGCTGTGCTGGTAGTTGGTAGGATCACTTGCAAGCATGATACTTGTTTGCTTGATACTTATGTAGAAGTCGTGTTTCTTCGCTTACTTGTCAACTTTTTAATGCTTTATGCCCTACTTTTCTGGCTGCTTCGTGATTGGTTCCTTCTTTGTTCAGATGCAAGAAATGGTTCCAGCAGAAAGTAACATGGTCGTCCAATTTTCTTCTGTTCAAGGATATATTTCAAGCTTTTACAGGTCTACTTCAATGGTTTGTCTTTTTCTGTCATTGACACACGCTGAATGGCTCCATTTGTTTCTTCAGGAGTTATGGTCTGTGGATTGCCAGAAATCCAACTTTGGTGCTTTGTTCATCCTTGGCCATTGTTCTATTACTCTGTTTAGGCCTACTCCGTTTTGAGGTGGAGACCCGTCCAGAGAAGGTATTGTTGCCATTACCAAATTTCAACTGTATTTGATCTTTAACAAAAGAAGTTTGAATCAATTAGCTACATGGTTCACGCCTCATAAACTTAGGGTTTCCTGTCACAGTTCTCATCTAAATTTGACAACTATGAACTTTGGCTTCATTGCGTAGCCATAGTCTTGCTTGTCTAGGTAGTTTTTCACTTCGATACGGGAAAATATACCTATTTTGTTGGGTGCAGTATTGCTTCGTTCATTTGAAAAGATTTACAGTGCTTTTTGAAGAGATCCTAATGTAGAAAATACTATGTCTGGTGATTTTCTGATCTTTACTAAGACATTTCTTCTTTGTGGTTATGCCTTGTTAAAGAACCAGTTTTGAAATAACTCTATTGCAGTTGTGGGTTGGCCCTGGAAGCAAAGCAGCAGAAGAAAAACAATTCTTTGACAGTCATCTTGCACCATTCTATAGAATTGAGCAGGTTTGTACATGCTGTGGTCGTGATCTTTCAATTTTCCTATTGCTGTTTCTGCATAAGGTCTTTGCTTTATGAAAAATTCTATAGGTCGTGAAATCTCTTGTATATTTGTGTCATTTCCTTGACCTTTGCATTAGTTCTGAGAACTATGAGGTGTTTTATATTTCAAACAAAAGTTCTTCCGTGGTACATGTAGGTTATCTCATCTAAGTATGTCAAGTAGCCATTAGCATGTAGTTGTATTGACATCTACGTGGATGAATTGTGCACTACTCAGTTGTTTTTGCTGTTCAGTGTTGCTCTATTATAGTCAATATAGCTTTCCATAATCTCCTCCAGCGTTAAATAGCAAAAAAAGGTAATCTTTCCCTTGCTTCCACCATCTCCCTACTGCCCTGCTCGGGAACTTTATTTGCTACTAGTAGCTAGGATCTCTAAATCTGAGAGCAATAGTTTTGACCATGTGATCTACTGGTCAGCTTTGAAGATGGCCTTTGCTTTTTCTTAGATGGATTACTTCTGATAGAGCTCTAATATCTGTTTGCTTTTCATGCTGATATTTTTAGTGAATTCTTACTGAATTTTTTTTTTTTTGGGTCAGATTTTACTGATTGAACAATAGATAAACATGTCTTTTCCTAATTACCCAAATTGGGCACTTTTATCTTTTGATCCTTGGGCCTTTGAATTGGTTCATGGAGACATGGGATAAAGGAATTTCTCTCCTCTATATGTCTGCATGTCAATTAAGGTAGATTTATAGGATCTCTTCATAGTCTTCCTTGCGTCAACTGAAATTGATTTTCGGGTAACGCTGTTTTCTCACACTCTCACATGCTCATTGTAATTTACCTTGTATATGATGTGACATATCTTCAGCTCATTTTGGCGACTGTGCCTGACGCAGAGGGTGGCCAGCAACCAAGTATTATAACAGATAGAAATATCCAGCTGCTTTTTGAATTACAGCAAAAGGTATAGTGGTGGCATTACCTTTTCTCTTTGGCAACTGCCTTCAAGGTTGATAGTGTGGAATCAGGATTCAGGAATCTTTCAGTTAACTGTCATATATTTTGTATTCTCATGGCTTCTAATGTGCTTTTGTCTTCCATTTAATCAGGTGGATGAAATCCGTGTCAATTTTTCAGGCACGATGGTGTCTCTAGCCGACATTTGCTTGAAGCCACTGGGCAATGATTGCGCAACTCAAAGTATTCTGCAGGTTTATTTTATCATTTCACATCTTAAACCTCTGGATATTTAAGTATCATACCGTCCACATTTATCCATTAAATTCTTTCGAAGTTTTCCTAAACTGTGTCAGGGAGCATTTTCAAATGATTGCACCCCAACGTGAGTTAGTTTGTCATTTTTACTAAATGTTAAGTGCAGTAGGCTTGCTGAATGGCTCCTTCTAATATCCTCTGTAAGTGACCTGTGTCATGGAATGTACCCACATGCTACCGCCTTTTGTAGAAGGGATGAAAAGAGGAGAAGATAAAAGTGCCACGCGTAAGTTCAAGAGTGAGGAATGATTCTCGTTGTGGAAGTTCTAGAATCGACATGTGTTGCTATAAATTTTATCATCAAGCGAAACATAGATGATTGTAGTATTTGCTAATCAGTGGCCTATGTTCCAGCTAAGTCAATAGAGAAAGGGGCCTCTGTCCCTTCTCTTCCTTCCTCACTGGCCAGGCCTGGAGATAGGCTTTTCCTCCCCCTGCATAGGTTATCTTCATTTCCGTCAACCAGGTTTAGGGAAGATAAAAGTATAGTACTCTACTCATTTGGGAGAACCAAGTAGTTGAAGTGGTGATTTACATATGTGGCAACAATCTGCTTTTTATTGTCTTTATCAGTTCTTTAGCATTGGAAGGACCTTCAAAATATGGATCTTGGAGAATAACCGTCTTTAATAAGCATCAGTGGCATGAGAGGTTCTGTGAAGCCTACCTCACTTCCTTGAGAAAGGCTTTGTTGTGGCTTGTTTGTTCCACTCTTGACACTCTGTACACAAGAAATATCTTAGTCTGCCTTGCTCTTCTCCTTTTTGTTCTAGTCTTCCTTTTTTTGGAGTCCTCCAGCAGTCCTCGTCATTACGGTTGTGTCTGGCTTCACCATCATATAAGTTTCCAAGTTATGCGTCATGAGTTGCTTATACGGATGAGATGAGATGAGAATATTCTGTTATGTTTGTTAGAGTAATAATAAGCAGTAAGTAGTCATGAGATGACCGATAATTAAACTTTTTTGGTGTGTTGAAATTGGTTTTGAGATAGTAATGCTGGTGTTTTCATCTATGAACATCTTAACTGTATGTCGGTGTACATATTCCAGTATTACAAAATGGATCTGGATAACTACAACATGTATGGAGGGGTTACACATGCAGAGTATTGCTTTCAGGTAACATCTGTACTCTGTGGAGAACTGCATTTTTTTTGTTTTGTTTATTTGTTTGACATTCACTTCTGAGGTGCGTTATCATGTTGATGACTTAATAACTAAGGATTAAGAGGACAACTCCAAAATTCAAGTACCTAATATGTGAAAGAAATATCTTTCTTGGTGTTGAATTCTAGTTCTATTTCCACCAAGTGGTAACAAATAGCTTTCTTACTCCTTTGTGTGAGGTGCTTAGATGTTTTTTTTCTAGGTTTGTAGAGGACGGTAATGCGTGACTCTACGTTTTGAGGTTTCCTCCTGGATCTTTGGTATTTGAACTTCACAAAGCTCATTTAAGTGAAGAAACCTGTCAATCGTATGCATCATCAGAATTCATCGAACGAGAGAAAAATGAAGCATAGTGCTAATATATTTGGGCTGAATAAGCTACTTATAGAATCCTTGCTTTGGAAGGCACTTGACAAGCTGGTGGTGTGTCATGTTAACCTGTTGAGCTGTCAGTGTCATTAGGGGCGCGCATGGCAACACTTCTACTTCAGAAATCAACTTCTGGTCAGAAGTTGATTTTTCTATTTCTACTCAGAAGTAGCAGTTGATTTTTCTACTTCTGCTCCAGAAGTTGATTTCTAATCAGAGACATTCATTTGGTAACGGTTGAAAATTTCTACTTTTGAAACATTATTAACACAAAATATTCTATGAAAAATTATTGTCGGCGGACGAAAAATTTCTACTTCATTTTTAAACTTTTTAAATTTCTTTAATAAATAATTTTTATTATTAAAAAATATTATTTACTTTTTAAAAATAAATTATTTATTTATTTTTAACTCCGGCGGCCGGAGACGGTGACTCGGCGGTGGCAGCCGGCGGAGGTCGGTGGTAGACTGCGGCGGCGGGCAGCCCGTTGGACGACGGTTGGCGGCGGGGGGCAACGGTGGTCAGCAGTTGGTGACGGCCGGTGGTGGGCGGCGGTTGGTGGAGGTCGGCTGTGGGCGATGGTCGGCGGTTGGCGGCTGGTGGAAGTCGGCGGTGGGCAGTTGGCGGCCGGCGGTGGTCTGCGGTGGAGGTCGGCGATGGGTAGCTACCGACGGTGGTCGGCGGCAGCGGAGGTCGGCGGTTGGCGGCGGCGGCGTCGAAAAGAGGGTGATGGCGTAATGAAAAGAGGGTTAGGCGAGAAGTACTTCTTGAGTTGAGAAGCAATTTTTTTTTAACTTCTCAAATTGTGGGAAACAAACTTGAGAAGTGAAAATTCACTTCAGAAGTAAAAATTTCTTTTAGAAGTAAAATTTTTTTACCAAACGGATTTCTGCTCCAGAAGTACTTCTGGAGCAGAAATCCACCTCCAGAAGTGTTACCATGCGCACCCTAGGATACTTATTTTTGGTTGGATGACTCTGATGCTAAACATGATAATCAAAGATGGGTAGAATAAGTGAGCTTATATCTTGCTGAATTAGTGTGCCAGTTTCAGGGTAGACTCGCTCTTGATTCCATCTTCAATTTCCACCATAGGTGGACTATGACACAGCATTAAATAAATATTGCTAATCCTCTTGGACTTGCTCATATGGGTCTCTTTCACCAAAAAGGTCTACCAGAAAGAAAAGGACAAAAAACAATTCTAGCATGATGTTTGCCATGTTGAGTAGACACTGAAAACAAAAATTGTTTGTAATTGAAATGTCCTGGTCAGTGCATCCTTTTTGTTGATCTTGATCAGAAGATGGACAAGAATGCCAACTTCGTGAGAAATGATAATAGTGCAATGCAGGAATTGAGGCTCTCATGATTGGTGACAATCTCAGATGCTTTTTTTCTGTTGAACATTAGTTTGAAAAGGGACAAGATGGATGTAGTTTTTCGTTATCCAGTGAAAAGCAACTATTGGAGATGTTAGCCCCCTTGAATAACTGGTTGCTGAGTCACTGACATGAAGTCCGACTCTAACTGAAGAACAGCTTCTTTGCCCCATTGATATCATTGTTATTCGTTGATTACTTATGTGACTCTCTTGTCATCTCCGTTTCTTCAGCATTATACTTCTGCAGACACTTGTCTGAGTGCTTTTAAGGCTCCACTAGATCCAAGCACTGCACTAGGGGGTTTTTCTGGAAAAACCTATTCCGAGGTGAGATATTCATCCTTTTCTTGCCTATCAAATTTCTACACTCTTTGATGGTCTTCTTTGTTCAGGCTTCTGCATTTGTCGTCACATACCCAGTTAACAATGCAATGGATGATTCAACCAATGAGAATAGGATGGCTCTAGCATGGGAGAAGGCTTTTATTCAATTAGCAAAGGTTTTTTTGTATTCTGAACATGCCATTTGTGATTTATTTCTTAACCTCGAGTGGTAAATTGTGCTTGTTATATGCTTGTCTTAGTGAAGAATCTTGTGGTTCATGATAAGCATGTGTTCTATTGTGTCTTGGTGTACCTTCTAATCTACAGATTTGCTCGACTATGGAAGCAAGATTAATCGCTGTTTCAACAGAAATATCTTTTGAACTGAGCTCTTAATATTTTCCTTCCTTATCAAATTGACAGGAGGAGCTTCTGCCATCTGCACAGTCTAACAATTTGACCCTTTCCTTTTCATCTGAAAGCTCGATTGAGGAAGAACTAAAGAGAGAAAGTACTGCAGATGTTCTCACGATAGTAGTATGCCCTGTTTTGGAGTTTAGTTTTTTGCTTTTTTGATAAAGACTTCATTTACTAGTGAAGAATATGTCACATTGGATCCTGTATATTAGTTATTTTACTCTTTCTAATTGTGCACCAGGTCAGCTACCTTGTGATGTTCACTTACGTTTCCTTCACGCTGGGAGATCCACCCTGTTTATCCACTTTCTACATCTCCTCAAAGGTTCAACTTAACAATTTTAACAAGTTATACTGCTTTATCTGGGTGAACAGTAATTACATATCCATATGCGCGAACACGAAAATGGCCTGGCACACACACACACACACTAGCTGTTCAAAGTAAGCAACATCCCCACGAGTTGCAACTTTGTGGAACGTGTAGTCAGTTAATTGCTGCTCCTGTCCTGTGCTATGTTTGTCATGTTTATCCTTTTGTGAAGGATATGAGAATATAACTGCGTATGTGCATTATATGTACCTGTAAGTATTAGAGGATCTTCATGAGATAGGGAGAGAGAGTATTGTAAAGATTCCATCTTTACTTAATGACTGAAAAGTACATAAGATGGCTCTACTTTATAGAGCATGAGAGACGCTAACAGAACCCTAATTACTTATTAATGACCATATGCTAACTACTAACTAATATCCACAAATATACTTTAACGATACATACACGCCCCACATGCATGCACCAGTCCATCTTGTTTCTTAAATTGAGAAAGGCAATGATATGTTAAGTTTGTAATTCCACAAGTCTATCGGGTTGCTTATATACTGTTCTAATTGTTACTTATATACTGTTTTTTGTTCCTTTAAATAACTGCAGTACTCATAAGATTCTGGGTGCCAGGTATTGCTGGGTCTCGCGGGAGTTTTGATCGTCGTACTCTCTGTCCTTGGTTCTGTTGGATTTTTCAGTGCAATTGGAATTAAGTCTACATTGATTATAATGGAAGTCATTCCTTTCCTGGTCTTGGCGGTAAATTTGTTGTTCTTCTGATCAATTATTTTCTTTTGTTCTTTTGTTCAATTGAATGTCACAACCTTGTAATACTAATGCTTTTGTTCTAGGAGTTTCTGTTCCTAATCATCAGAGAGACGATTATTAGTTTCTGTTCCTAATCACTGCTTTAGTAATATTACAGTAACCTTCTCTGAGGAAATAGGTTATAAGAATCCAAGTGACATTTCTATGTAAATACTTTCTTTTGTTCATTTTCTTCCAGCAATTCTATCTCTTTGCTTGTCAAAAAAGTCTCCTGTTTGTCTAACCCCTGTGATGTCACTTCCAACCCATTCCGTATTAAGGCCCTTACTCTTCTTCTTCTTCTTCAGTATGTAACACGTGTTCCTATCAGGAAAGTGTGGCTTGTTCTAGTTAGGTTCCACGTCCCTTTTTACAGTTTTCATTTTACTTTTTTTCCCTTCAATTTATGTGTGCTGTGGGAATTCTCTAGGTTGGAGTGGATAACATGTGCATATTGGTCCATGCTGTGAAAAGGCAACCGTCAGACATGTCTTTGGAGGAACGAATAAGTAGTGCACTTGTAGAAGTTGGTCCATCCATTACTTTGGCCAGTTTGTCTGAGGTTTTGGCATTCGCAGTTGGAGCTTTCATTCCTATGCCAGCGTGTCATGTCTTCTCAATGTTTGCAGGTAATGAGGTTTTACTCCTACCTTGTTTTGCAGTTTCAGGTTTATTGTGGTAAAGACTTATATTCACAAGTTTTTCTGCAGCTTTGGCTATTCTTTTGGACTTTCTTCTGCAAGTCACTGCTTTTGTTGCATTGATCGTTTTTGACTTCACCAGAGCTGAGAATAACAGGGTTGACTGTCTCCCTTGCATAAAGATAAATTCTTCCAGGGATTCTGATGAAGGTAACTGTTCAGTCTTTCAGTGTCCACGCAATTTTGCCTTGTTCATATAAAGTTGTAAAACTAATTTCTAACGGGATGTTTTATAACTTGTGATGCTCTTTGAATAAATTTCATGTTCAAACTGAGAGTTCCTTCTGTCATGTAGTCTCTCATCAGAGAAATCCTGGACTGCTTGTTCGTTACATGAAGGTATCTAGAAATTTTCTCATGGAAATTTTGTGTCATGGACCAACTTGTTTATGATTCATTCATTGGTGGCTTTGAAAATGTAGTCTGTTTCTCTATGTGCAGGACATTCACGCTCGTATACTCGAACATTGGGCAGTTAAAATATTTGTAGTTGCTGTCTTTGTTGCTTTTTCATTAGCAAGCATTGTAAGTACCTCTAGTTAATCTTTAGTGATTTTAAGTTCTAATTACATGAAATTAACTTTTTCATTCATCTGAATGATATACTGCTAAGGGTTTCTCTTGGATTTTTTTGGCCATCTCTTAATCATCTGTTCAGGCGTTATGTACAAGGATTGAAGCAGGACTGGAGCAGCAGATTGTTCTCCCTCAAGACTCCTATCTTCAGGTTTCAACTTTAACCATGGCTTTCAGGTACTTGCTTTCTTGTTCTTTTCTTATCATATATTTTGTGGCAGGGTTATTTCAACAATGTGTCTGAGTATCTTCGAGTTGGACCGCCATTGTATTTTGTTGTTAAGGACTACAACTACAGGTATGATTTTTACTGCCCTTTTTATCACTTGATCAAAGTTATTTCCAAGTTTTCGTTCAGATATGAAAGTAAATCAGACTGAAAGGACATGAGTGATCCTACCTCACCGTAATACCACCCACTAAGCATATGCAGAACAATCATTTGAGGAGATGTAGCAGTTTTTGTCAGGGACCTTTATGTGTTTGGGCTTAATCACCTGTTGTGAGATGATCCGGTTGCTAGCATTCTGGGAATAGTAATTTTCGAAGCTTAGTCGGTCATGGATGTTTCTGTCTATCATCTTATCTTATTTGTCTAATATTGCTGCTTTTATGAAATTATTTGATTGTTTGGCTTTGTTTTCAGTTCAGAATCAAGCCATACTGACAAGTTATGCTCCATCAGCCATTGTGATGCAAACTCTCTTCTGAATGAGGTAACGAAATAACACAGGTTTTAAGTTGAATATGACTTCATTGTCATTTAGTAATGCACCGCCAATTTATCTCCTAGGATGTGCACATTGTTCGATTTACTCTTTTAAGTGAACTGCTGGCTGAGGTAGATATAGCATGTCTTTGTCATGGATACACCTGTGACACATTTTGTACTCTGGGAATCTAGCCGAAAAAGTGGAGCAGGTCCATTTGCCAATCATTTATTTTTTCATTGCAAATGAAATGCTTTATGAGGCCTAGTTAGTAGCAGTCTCTTCTAAGAACTATATTGTCTTTGGAAGCACTATTAGTTTTAGCTGACATCTGCAAGTCTTCTTTCCAATGTGATTTTGTTTTTGCCAAATGCTGTAGTTCAAATTAATTTACTGTATGGAAATCTCATTACCTAAGATGGCATCGGTTTACTTCACATGCATTAACATTCTTCTAGGGTTTTGAGAAGCCAAGCCCCATGGTTGAGAATTCTGTGATTGCAATAAACATACCTAATCCAAAATTCACATTCGATGTTGTTTTCGACGGAAGCCCCAAGTGTAATTGTACCGACTATTCAATAGTAGTACACATGGTATGGAGGATGTTGGATCCTTAGCATGCCTCGCACCCTCCAATTTGAGCATAACAATAGTCTAGAGGCACCTAAAATTCAAAATAGCCAAGTCATCTTGTGGTTTACCACCCATGGCCTGTGAGGATGGTGTCGACAACAATGACAACAATGGAAAGTCTTCATGGTAATAGAAAGTTGTTTACATGGAGTGCTCGTTCAATTGTTAGGACAAGAATCCTCCCTTTTTTTTTTGTGGGGGGGAGAGGGTTGTTGAAGGCCATGTGAACTTTGTACGTGTTATGGTCGTCTTTTCCCTAGATACCAGATGCAAACTTCAGTGGTTTATCCTGAAAATAAAAAAATAAAAACTACAGTGATAAGTTTCTCCCGCAGATTTCAAGAGCATCTTTAACACCAGAATCAAGCTATATTGCTAAGCCAGCAGCATCATGGTTGGATGATTTTCTAGTATGGCTATCTCCAGAAGCTTTTGGTTGCTGTCGCAAGTTCATAAATGGTACTTACTGTCCGCCCAATGATCAGGTTGGCAGCATCTCTCTCTCTCTCTCTCTCTCTCTCTCTCTCTCTCTCTCTCTCTCTCTCTAACCCACGCAAAACAAAACCTCCACCCAACCCCACGCAAACACGCACACCCCAAAAACCTGCAGCACTACTCTGGTTTCCTATTTGACTTCATAGTAAGCCCTTATGTCAGCATAGCAAACTTTTATTGTTCAGTGTACAAAAAAATGGAAAATCTGTTCGTGGTTTGTAAATTGCAATTAAGGTTGGTAAGTTTCAAATATTGTTGGTAAAAAAAGACACCTGTAATAACTTACCAAATTTTATTTGAGTGACTTACCAATGTTTATTTAGGTATTCTCAAATTACCAACTTTTTTGTAATAACTTACCAATTTTTTTTTTCTTGGCTTACCAAGATCCGAAATTACGAACTCTTATATCGAAAACCTCAATTTGAGTGACTAAGTTACCAACTAGGTTTAGATTACTAACCCTTGTTTGAGTGACCTGAACCTTTAAACAGTCAGAAGATTATGCAAATAAACATTGGGTAAGCATTGGTAAGCTATTCAAGTAAATTTAAAATGGGTATTACAAAAATTGGCAAGTTATTACAAGAGTTGGTAATTCGGAAATACTCAAGTAAACATTGGTAAGCTATTCAAATAAGACTTGGAAACCTAATACTAGTTAGTTAAAAAGAAAAATAGTTGGTAAGTCACTCAAATCGTGGTTGGTAAATGAATATAGGAGTTGGTAACTTTAAAATAGGGAGTAGATCACACAAGTAAATGTCAGGTTCCAGCGCAAATAAAGATTGATGAGTTATTATACAAGTTGGTAATTTGATAAACTCAAATAAACGCTAATTTGTAGCTTAATCGATGATAGGTCACCCATAACTCAATATAAGAGTTAGTAGTAACTTTAAAACAATGGGTAAGATACACAAATAGGCATTGGTAAGTTTCTCAAATAAAATCTGTGAAGTATTATAAGCGTTGGTGATTTGGTGACAATAAGCTAATGTTAGTAAGCTATACAAATTAGAGCTGATACATCAATTCTTCTTGGTAATTTGATGGATAAATATAAGTCAGTCATCCAAATCAAGGTTGATAAATAGATATGAGAGTTGACAACTTTAAAAAAGTGGGTAAGATATGGAAATAAGCTAGGCAAATGAAATTGGTAAATTATTAGAAATTGGTAATTTTGGAACAATTAAGTAAATTGTGGTAAACTATTCTAATAAGAGTTGGTAATTTTATACAGTTTGTAACAAAGTAATCGGAGAACAGGTAGTAAGTCGCTCTTAAGACAGTAGGTTAATTGTGCATAAATGTTGGTGAACTATGCAAATAAAATTTGGTAAGTTACTACAAAATTTAGTACTTTGCAAACACTCAAACAAAAGTTGATAAGCTATTCAATTGATAGTTGATAACGTACCACTAGTCGGTAACTTGATTGTGTAAAATCGATGTTAATTTAGTATAAGATGTTTATAATTTGAAAAAGTGGGTTATGTATGCAAATGAACGTTGATAAAATACCCAAATAAAAGTAGATGCGCATATACATGTCGGTAGGATGCCCAAATATAAGTCCGTTAGTACCAAAGTTGAAAATTTGGAAAGAATAAGTTAACGTTAATAACCTATTCAAGTAGAATTGGCATCCTAACACTTTTTGATAATTTGATATGATGAATGTTGGTAAGTCACTCTACTTGTAGATGGTAAATTGATATTTGGTAAGTTGCACAAAGAAAAGTTAATTACATAAGTTGGTGATTTGAGAATAATGAAGCAAAAAGTTGATAAGCTATCAAGTTAAAGTTGGTAACTAACACTTGATAACTTAATTTGAGAATAGTGGTTAGTCACTCAAATTGTGGTTGGTAACTTTATAGAAGAGTTGGTAACTTTGAATCAATGGATAAATTTGCAATAAACATTGGTAACCTACCCAAGAAAAAATTGATGATAAAAGTTGGTAATTCGCACTATTTAATATTGGTAAGCTATTCAAATAAGAGTTTGTAATTTAAGTAAGAAGAGTTAGTAAGTTGATATTTGTTGATGACTTACCAATAGTTAACTTGCTAAACAATGTTCGGTTGCAAAAAGTTACCAACAGTGATTATGAATTGCCAGCAGTTGTTGAGTTTTATCAAATCTACCTATTTTTTAAGAGCAGACTAGGAAAATCATCCTGTCATCACAATCTTTTTACTAGCATTGCTGTATTTGTCACCATTAGCTGCTTCAAGTAAACTTGACTTTGCTTTGCTATCTAAAGTTGGAAATCTACCTTGTCTTCAGCCTCCTTGCTGTTCACCAGATGAAGGGCCTTGTGGTCTAGGTGGCGTATGCAAAGACTGTACAACGGTAATATCCCCAATCTATGTGTAATTTGAAAATCTAATGATGGGCTCATAATTGACGGGTGAAAGAACAAACATCACTGTGTGGTCTGTTGTTGTCAACTGGGGCAACAAAAAAAGTTCATTGTAAGTGAAGAACTTCTAGTACCTGACTGTTTGGGATTGTTCCAGTGCTTCCTCCAGTCAGATCTGAAAAATGGTCGTCCATCTACTGAGCAATTCAGAGACAAGCTCCCTTGGTTTCTTAAAGCACTGCCATCTGCTGATTGTGCAAAGGGTGGTCATGGAGCTTATACAAGCAGTGTCGATCTTAATGGTTTGTAATATCATTTTGTCATCTGGATTTATTTATATGAAACAGAACTTGGCACACACATGTTCAAATATGCATTGACCCATCTCCGCCCAATCAGACAAATAGATCCTTTTGGAAAATTAGCAGTCCTCCCCAACTGATGAGGACTTTGGTCTCTTCTTCTTCTTCTTTTTGGGTGGAGTAGACAGCCTCCTCCTTTATGGTTAAGACATCTGTGAGTCTCCAATATCACATCAACTTGCAATGACACCATGAATTTGGAGCTCGATTGTTTTATTAGGCACTTACAAGCAAAGTATTTTCTTATCTTCTTATAGCCATGGTCTCCTCCATCTGCTCTGGGCACTTTATACAAAAGTAGAGAGATAAAAGCCCAAAAGACTAAAGGAAATTTTCCTTTCGTATATTAAGTATGATAAGATCCTGTTTATGGTCTTATGCATGTGCTCACAGTTGTTTCATGCAAGCCTATTCTTACATGTATGTCATCAAGGCGGATTACACCTTTCCTCTGTATTCTTCAATCTCATAAAATGAGCTCTATGGAATTAGCTAGCGTATTATGTTTAATGAATCAAGATCTTCCGAATGTCCTTCATTCTTGGGTTGATATCTATGGTTCCACTTTGAACGTGCATAGATACTGCTGAGTACTTGGTTTGGAATGTTCTTGCTGGGAAAAAACTACAATTTCCTGTCCTTGTGACTTTCACCAGGTTATAAGAGTGGTGTTATACAAGCATCGGAGTTCCGAACATTCCACACACCCCTCAATAAACAAGTAAGAGAGCTGAAGCAGCATCTTCTTTCTCTTTTTTATTGGTTTATCTGTTCATGTTCTTTCTGCATCTCCTTTGTTGGTCTAGTGGCCAACATTTGAGGGGAGAACCACGCGAACAGGGGTTTGCCTGCTCCCGCTCCCCGAGGGGTTGGGAGAAAATGGTCTCTATGGAGACCATATGGGTTGAATAATAAAAAATAAAAGAGTACAAAATATGTCAATCATCCTTACTTGGTTGGATATGTCTGTGATTTGTAGGGTGACTACGTTAATTCCATGCGTGCTGCAAGGGAGTTTAGCGCAAGAGTTTCTTCTTCTCTCAAGGTTCCAAAGTTGTTCAACTTTATGTTTATAATCTATAATAACTAGCAAACAGAGGTTGGCAAGCAAAGGTGGAAACTTAGCGGTGATAATATTTAATAATGCTTCGTTTCTTTAGCTCATTCATTTTGCTATAAAAAGCTTGAAGTGTCCCAAGTTTGTTAGGACCAACATGCAAGGGTTTGTAAGTGCTGCGCTGTCAAGAGCTAGAATCATTTGGAGGTGATGATGGCTGAGCTTAAGTGCACTTGAACCTCAAATTTGCCATCCATTTTTGACTTGTTGGTTCATATGAAGGAATGTTGCATATGATTAGCCACACTTTTTAAATAAGTTGCAATCTGTTTGGTATTTTCTCAATATGGAGATTGACAGTAGTCTCATGGTTACATTGATGACAGGTATTCCATTATAGGCTCGTCATTAATCTGTAATAATCTACATGACTGATGGTTGGGCATCATGATTTGAATGCTTCTGGAGTTTCTATGCACCTGCCACTTCACTTTTCATTATTGAATCCTTTCTGATTGTTTGGCTTATATTTGAACAAACATCTTTTCATGAGATATATCACCACAATCTTGTACTTACTTTTGGCATGATTTGGAGGGTGACTATGTTCTTATGTTGTTTGACATATATGATGGTCTTTTCTTTTCTGATACAGATGGAAATATATCCATATTCAGTCTTCTATATCTTTTTTGAGCAATACCTGGATATATGGAGGGTGGCTTTGATCAACATCGCCATAGCCCTTGGTATGTCACTGAAAAGCAGTGAAAACCATATTATTATACTCTGCAAAAAATTACCTCGTGTAATTCCCTATTCATCTGCATTGTGACATCCGAACTGCTGGAGAACATAGTTAAGCCTTTGCCTTTTCAGGGGGATTCATTATATTAATCATTTTGAGCCATTGCAACCATTCCTCAGCAAGTCAAGTATCTGTAAAAATTTGACCCAAAAAAAAAGTATCTGTAAATTTATTTATTCATGTGTAAAGTGCAGTCATTCACTTCATGTAGGTTATGAATGGTCTCCAATGATCTCCCATCATCTTTTTCCCCCCTTTTTTGTATGCTTTCAGTCCCAACTATTTCTGATTTCTTTTTCTAATTAAATTACTTACCCTTACTCACAAGATTTTAATATTTGTATGGGTAGTTCTTGGCATTTTTTGAAAAGCACATAATAAAACATAAAATTTGTGCCTTGGACTACCCTCCATGATCTTTTGATGGTCACTCCCTGGTCAGCAAAATAACGATTGTCTTCTAGGAAAATCATCTGGTGTATGTCATATTCTGCATCTGTTTTTTGTTTACTTTGTTTTGTTAGACATTCTTGAGGTGTACCCCATAGAGGATGCGGATGTTGGGTTTAAGGATCATTAGCGTGTTCCCTCTTTAAGTTTTGGTGGTTTTGTTAACAGGTGCAATCTTCGTTGTTTTCTTTGTTGTCACATCCAGGTGTGTACTCTCCCTCTTGTCACCCATTCTTTCCTTCCTATTACCTAAATGATTATATATCTACAATCAATTCTGAAGTAACTGTCAACTTGATGTCTTTTCCGATGCAGTTTATGGAGTTCCATAATCCTATTGATCGTACTAGCAATGATTGTTGTAGATCTTATGGTATATCTCTGCACTGTCAATGATCTATCGTATCTTTGATTCATCCTGTTGACTATTTTTCATTAGTTACTTCAACTCTTAATGAAAAATATGACGATTCATTGATCTTTACAACTTTATGCCTTTACAGGGTGTCATGGCAGTTCTTAATATCCAACTAAATGCTGTCTCTGTCGTTAATCTTGTAATGTCAATTGGGATTGCTGTCGAATTTTGTGTGCATATAATACAGGCCTTTCTGGTGAGTCCTTCTCTGATATCTGTATCATCCAATTCTTGTAGAATGCTTGCTTGTCCTTGACTAGACAATGTGCCTATGGCTGCAAATGCAGGGAGCTGGTGGAATCTTTTTATTGTGTTCCTTCTTCCCATCTTTCCTCATCTTTAGAATTGCACGCGCCGAGGTTTTAAAGAACACGGTGTCTTGTCACTTGCTTGATGTTGATTCATTTGTCTTGCTTATTGAACTCCTGTCCACAATTGAACACTTGAAATCTTGGGTCGACAATGATCTCTCTGTAGAAGACCTAGGTTGTAATTGAACATGTGTTCTCATTCAAAGGCAATCATAAAATGTGATGATCCTTTTGCTTTGTGTCTCTTTTATACAGATATGCCCTGGTGATCGAAGCCAAAGAATGCAAGGGGCTCTCATTACCATGGGTGCTTCTGTTTTCAGGTTGATGAAACACTGTCCTCTCCCCTCTTGATCAGGCAGTTTCTTCTAAGAAATTGAGATGCTTGCCAGAGAAATTTATCTGATACTTCTGAATTATTGACCGCTCTTTGCTTTTTTGCTTATTGCAGTGGCATTACTCTTACAAAGCTATGTGGAGTACTTGTACTTTACTTCTCCAGATCAGAAATCTTTGTGGTCTCTATCGTATTCCTTACCAGTCTGCATTTCTGTCAGATGGCTATTTGAGAATATTGATTTTATGCCTCGTCTTTTGCAGGTCTATTACTTCCAAATGTACCTGGCATTGGTTCTTATTGGCTTTTTGCATGGGCTTGTCCTTCTACCTGTAAGTTAAACAAAAATAGAGAAATTGCATTTACCTCCTTGAAGTATCGGAGTAGTAGGGAGCACTTTGTCTCTATACCAATAGATGTGTCGGTTAGAGACCTCAGCTTTCATTTGCTGCTGACTGTTATCCCTGAAATGGTGAAGAACAGAGATTGAGAGAAAAACCGTGTGTTTTACTGGAGTCACACACGTATAGTCTATGACACAGGTTGCTTGCAGATAAGGAAGTCTAAGATTACACGACATTAAATGATCAGTATTTAGGATATTTGCTCAAAGACCCTTGTACTGATTTCTACTCTCAACAATCCCGATCAATGTCACCCTATACAAATACAGTCTTAAAGTTTAAGGAAAACTCCTTAATGCATGGATCCTAATAATTTGATAACATATTCTGTCTATTGTCTAGATGAAATTTTTTTTTTTTTCTTTCCATATTAAAGAAGAATTTATGAAACAAATACTCCTGGATAGTTTTATGACATCGCATATAAAAGTTCATCTTTGTATTGGCGAGAACCGTGGTTCACCAAGGTGGTGGAGGCGATGATTCTGCAAACACTAGACCTGGTTTGGTCTGTCAAGTCCGACCATCCCCTTGTCAAGTTGGAATACACAACATAGCACTCTAGGCAACTCATTGCGTATATTAACTCACTTGCAGGTGCTGCTGAGTTTGTTTGGTCCACCTCCGAGATATGTGGCTGGCGAGAAACAACAGGAAAACACACCTGCTTCGTCACAGCAGAGTTGATGCCAAATGATAAAAGCGAAGCTTGTGTGATAAAATTTCATCACATGATATTACTACTCATGTAAATACAAAGGTCAACGCATTACAAGATATCTCAGAACTTCCAAGAAAGATTGCCGTATCCTGTTCCCTTCTGGTAAATACACTCTTGCCAAGGTGTCGTGGCGCATCTAGGAGTCCTTGGCTTCTATCTGAGCTTCAGAATCTCCAGAGCGTCAACATCTTCCTGTTTGTTCATACTTTGGTAAATTGAAGAGTGAATTCTTGTTTTAGTGTGATTGATATCCTGAAAAGTTGGATCTCGACTAATACCCATTCCATTTCGATTTGGTTCAAACCATTTACCCCGAGATGTCGCATTACAGGTGACGAATTTGGACTGTGGATGTCATTTCATTAGGCAATTTCCTAATTTGATCATGATATAGCTAAACGTGTTTACATTTTGCATTTGATCTGATCCAGATGATTTTACTTTCCACGAAATCTGTAAACAGAATATACACTTTTGAACAGAAATTAATTTGATTAATATAACTTTTCGCAATTTCTTCCATCTCCATGACTTTTGTACCCAATTTCGACTTTGATTTATTGGGGCTCAATATATTAAGCCTCCAAATTGTCGGGTTATATGAATTTTTATTTTTATTTTTTTGGTCGAAGGGTTATATGATTAAAGACCAGGTTTCGGTGTAGCCAACACTAGACAGTTTCAAACTTAATTCTACGTAGATTCTCACGCAAATCACCCGGGTCATTTTCTTGGGGTATATAAGGAAAAGAAAATCTTGTTTCTCATTGAATGAATTTGGATCCTCTGTAGGTGTTAGGCATCGTACAATTTCTAGTAAGAATTATTTCTGCCGTCGAATCTCATCACAAGAACAGGCGACATATTTTTGCAGTAATTTTAATCGTTAGTAAATTTCAGTGAAAGATTACTGGCTAACTACTTTTATTCGTTTTCTAAAGTTAATAGTAAACACACATGGAAACGTGCAAATGACCTTTTTATACTCGATTGGCAAATTTCAAGAAATAAAAGTTTATCTTAATTATTTATAGGAAAGATTTCAAATAAGAGCCTGAAGTGCCTTCATTTTATCAAATAAGGACTTGAAGGGGATCTTATTTTAAATAAGAGGCTGAAGTAGTTACGATTGTTTCAAATAAGGGTATTAACTCGCCTGTTTGCCAAATATTCCGGTCTATCAATGGCATTTTCATCCAAAGATAATTTTAATACAAATTTTAGTTAAATTTGATTAAATGTTTAAAAACTAATTTAAAAAAATTACAGGAGATGGGGGGCGGCCCCCGGTTTTTCTCTTTTGTGTGTGGTTTTTTTTAGTTTTAAAAGGGAAAAAAGAAAGAAAAAAAATAAAGGACAAAAATGCCCTTGTTTGAAACAAGATTCACGTCATCCCCTTATTTGAGAAAGTGGTGGCACTTTTTTTAGACTAATATGACCACTTCATTCCCTTGTTTGAAACAAGATTCACTCATCCTCTTATCTGAGAAAATGAGGGCACTTCACATCCTTAATTGAAACAATGTCTATTTCATGCATTTATTTAAGAGAATGAGAGCCCATCATGCCCTTATTTGAAATTTTCCTTTACTGATATTTGAAGTTTACCGTTTTACATAAGAAATTTTACCGAATTACATTTGAATAAAATTGGCTTTTTAATCTTGAAAAGTTACTGAATATGTCGAGCGAGAGAAAGGGGTGGCGCGGAAGTGACAGACATCAAAACTGGAAGAAAACTAACGGCGAAACAAAAACCGAAACTTAGTCGACGGACACACGATTTGGCCGTTGAATGGACCAGACCGCCAAACTCGCCAAGGCACTTTTCAAGAACGCCAACAACCCGAAGCTCGCATGGCAACTCTTCAAGCGCATTCTCTCCTCCCCTCCCTCCTCCGCTCACACCCAATGCATCGTTCGCTCTCTGCCCATCATCGCCCGCATCTTGGTTGGCGCCAAAATGCTCCCCGAAATCGACGACCTCCGGAGCCTCATCCTCTCCTCGTGCCCCACCGAGACTCGCCCCTCTTCGCTCGTTTCCCTCGTGAAATTGTTGGCCCATTCGGGTCTTCTTGCAGCCGCCGTCTCACAATTCAAGTCGCTCCGTTCTTGTTTCCCTGATCACCCGCCTTCAGTTTTCGTGTATAATTTGCTTATCCAGGCGTGCCTGAGGGGAAACGATGTGGATGATGTATTGTGGTTGTACAAGGATATGATTATTGCGGGCTTGAGCCCTGAGACTTACACGTTTAATCTCTTGATCAGCGCGCTGTGTGAGGTGGGCCGTTTGAATGATGCCCGGAACTTGTTTGAGAAAATGCCTAAGAAAGGATGTCGGCCTAATGAGTATAGTTTTGGAATTTTGATTCGTGGGTATTGTAGAGCTCAACTCTGTGGCCAGGGGTTGGAGCTTTTGAATGAGATGAAGAGCTCGGGCATTACACCTAATAAAGTAGTGTACAATACTTTGATTTCTAGCTTTTGTAGGGAAGGTATGACTGATGAAGCCGAAAAATTGGTAGAGAGGATGAGAGGGGATGGCTTGTCTCCGGATATTGTTACCTTCAATTCCCAGATATCTGCTCTTTGCTCTGCCGGTAAAGTATTAGAAGCTTCTAGAATTTTTAGAGATATGTTAACAGATCAAGAGTTGGGCCTCCCTGAGCCAAACACTGTAACATACAATCTAATGCTTGAAGGATTTTGCAAGGAAGGGATGTGGGAGGAAGCCAAAACTCTGGGTGATACGATGAAGAGAAAGGGTGAGTTGATGAAATTGGAGAGCTACAATATCTGGTTGTTAGGTTTGATTAGGAAGGGGAACCTCTTAGAGGCACAATCAATAATAAATGAGATGATTGAAAGTGGTGTTGAACCCAGCATTTACACGTACAATATTGTGATTGATGGGCTGTGCAAGAATGGGATGTTGTCCGACGCAAGGACAGTGATGCGTTCAATGAAAAGTTCTGGTGTCTCCCCAGATACAATCACTTACAGCACTTTAGCCCAGGGATACTGCAGCAAAGGGAAGATGCTGGAAGCGAGGAATATTCTCCAGGAGATGGTGAAGAGTGGCTGTTTCCCAAACAATCACACTTCTAATTTCCTGCTACATAGCCTCTGGAAAGAGGGTAAGATATCAGAGGCAGAAAAGTTACTGCAGAAGATGAATGAGAGAGGTTATGGCTTAGATACTGTCACCTGTAATATCGTAATACATGGATTATGTCTCGGAGGTGAGTTGGATAAGGCGATGGAGATAGTGAGTGGGATGTGGAGTCACGGAAGTGCTGCTCTTGGAAATCTGGGGAATTCATTTATTGGCTTAGTTGACAATGCAAATGATTGCAATAAATGTTCCCCAGATCTAATCTCTTACTCAACTGTGATTAGTGGTTTATGCAAGGCTGGTAGGGTCGAAGAAGCTAAGAAGATGTTTGCTGAGATGATGAGCAGAAAAATACGCCCTGATTCTGTTATTTATGATGCCTTTGTGTACGCTCTCTGTAAAGAGGGAAAATTATCATCCGCATTTCGAGTTCTCAAGGACATGGAGAAAAAAGGTTGCAGCAGGACGCTACAAACATATAATTCATTGATTTTGGGCTTAGGAAGAAAGAATCAGATATTTGAGATATATGGGCTTCTTGACGAAATGAAAGAAAGAGGAATACCTCCTAATGTCTGTACTTACAATAATTTCATCAGATGCCTGTGTGAAGGTGGGAGAATTACTGATGCCCCTGCTATTCTAGATGAGATGATTGAGAAGGGAGTATTTCCTAATATTTCTACTTTTAAGATACTCATCAGAGCTTTCTGCAAGGCTGGCGACCTTGGACTGGCCCAGGAGATGTTTGAAATAGCTCTTAATATATGTGGCCACAAGGAACCCCTCTACAGCTTATTGTTCAACGAGTTGCTTGCCGGAAAGGAAATTGAAGCAGCTGAAGAGTTGTTCAAAGCTGCAATCAACAGACATTTTGATCTGGGAGAATTTCTCTCTAATCATCTCATCAACATCCTTTGTAATGAAGGGAAGATAGACGATGCCAGTCACATTCTTAATAAGATGACTGATAGTGGATATGGAGTTGACCCTGCATTATTCATGCCAGTAATTGACGGATTAAGGCATAAAGGAAATAAAAAGGAGGCTGATCAACTTTCAGAGAGGATGATGGACATAGTGTCGAATGAGAAGGTAGCAGCAAGTAAGGAGAAAAGCTTTCATGGAAGACCAGATATCTATAAGGAATACAATTGGCAAAGCATAGTGCAAAGGTACATATTAAGTGATATATAATATCTCACTTTGTCTTTCTGTTCTCCCTTTTTGGGTGTCGGTATGCCACCTGACTGCTTATATTAAATCTCTACGGTCCTTGATTTCACTTAATTGTCCACTAACAATAAAAACAATTCAGCGCCTTCTTCGATAAATGGCACATAGTTTTGTGCAGAATTATGGTTGGATATCATTCTTCCTTGCACTAAATATATGCAGTATGATATGCTTGCAGACTAGCCATTGTGGCAAGTATGGATGGTGTTAGAGAAGTTATTGGATTAATTATATGTTGAGTATTGAATTGCAAGTTGCAACTCATATGGCTGCAAATTTGCACTAAGTCACGTAATCACGAAAGTTTACATGCTCTATTTTTCCTCATTGAATGAAAGTAATGTGTATGTGGCCGCCTGTTGGGATGCATTTAGTTCTAAATTTTTATGCCCATTCCTATAGCTTACCTTTGCTCTTGAACAGAGATGATGGCAGCAGGACTGTCTCCAGAACTCTCAAGCAAGTACAGAAAGGTTGGGGTCAGGACAGTATACCAAGTCTGCAGCAAAAGAAAAATGATTACCTGGATTTTTGAGATGGTAATGTCCACTTCATCATTTGCTTTCCATGAGCAGAACTTGCTGTAGCTTAGACAGTTATTTGGACGTAAAAATCTAGCTGTACAAGTATATTGATGAAGAAATATCTCTCTGGCTTCCAGTTGAAATTCATGTTGTACATGCTTTCAGTAACTTGAATTGTGCTTTTTTCTTTTGTGCAGATTAGGAATTTGTTTGATTGTTCATCAGCACCATATAGGATTTTCAAGAGAGAAGAAACAATCATCGTTGAGATGCTTGGCAGCTCAGTAACTCACTCTCTCATGAACATCCTGCGACAAGTTTCTGAGTTCTCCTCTCTTTTTTTAGATATCACAGCAAATGGATTGGAAGGGTCTAGGCTCCTTTGGATGAATGCAGGTATCTTAAAATCCATTTTTTCCTATTTTTTGTTTTCTTAATTTCCTTGGTTGTTTGATTGTCAGATCTAAAGGAGCGAGTGTATGGTTTAATTAAGACCCCTGACTTTTGTTGGGTTGCTCCTTTCCTTTCTAGATGTCCGGATACAGTAGTTTGTGATCATTGTATCTGTACATGATAGAATAATTAACATAAACCGCACCTTCATTTAATAGCTTAAGCTTTTAGAATAGTTGGCAGTGGCCTCACAAAATCTCACATGGTATCTGTTAGAAAGTCCAACCCAAAAGCTTATTGATAGGTGGAGGGAGACTACATGAATATAAAGAGCATTTAGGACCATTGTCAAGCAATGTGGGACATACTTCAACACCCCCTCACGTGCAAGCTGGATAACGAGCAGCACATGGAATTATGATTTTGACTACGCACATTCGCAAAAGGAATAGCACTTGCTCTGATACCATGTTAGAAAGTCCAACCCAAAAGCTTAAGCTGATAGGTGGAAGGAGACTACATGAATATAAAGAGCATTTAGGACTCATTGTCAAGCAATGTGGGACATACTTCAACAGTATCAAAACGAGAGGTCCTAAGTTCAAATCTTTCCAGGCCCCATTTGCCTTCCCAATTAAATTTTTCCATGCTTAGTATTAGGCAAAAAGACCAAACTAAGCGTAAGGGGAGTGATAGAATAATTAATATAAACCCCGCCTTTATCTAACAGTTTAAGCTCTTAGAACTGTTGGCAGTGGTCCCACAAAATCCCATAGTAGAGACTAATTTCAATATACTAACTAGTAGAGAACCTTTGCAAAACCTCTTATGAGTTAAATTATTATCAAACATCCAGTATCTTCCCTGGAGCTCTACTATGAGGGAGTTTGCTAGCAGCATTTGATAATGTTAACTTGCAGGAGCGGAATATTCGTGTCATGACATACAGTGGGCTTTGCTGTGGGGCTCAGACAAAATGAATGCTTGATGCGTAGCCTGATGTATTGCATCAGGTAACTAGTAGACTATTGAATTCTTGTTCATGCACAGTCATGTCAAATGCCAAAGGTTCATCCAGTCATCTTTTCAGTTCTTGATTGTATCTTTGCAGTTGAATGGCATGTAAGCTATATTTAGCACCATCAATCTGGTGGAAATATCAGAGATCCCAGTCTCTCACCATCTTAGTGCCCTCACGGAGGTTTCTGTGCGGAACTGTGTGTCTGGAGTGGCTTACTAGTCCAACTATTGATGCCAAGTTGATCCTCCCTAGTTCCAGCACCACAATCCGGGAATGATCTGACCAGTGATGTCATCATAGATCTCACTAGTCATCCACTGATCTGGCAGCAATTTCATGGTGGGTGTACATGCCAGCCCTGACCCAATCAGAAGGGATGGCCAGACATAAAAATGCAGCAACATAACGGCACTGCAAAGGTCCTCTCTAATTACGGATGCTTCTGTTGTGTAAAAATTCTTCTCTTGCTTGACCTGTGTATTACTATGGACATTTGAATAACCCAGTGTAACTTGATGGGGATATCAAATAACCCAAGTAGAGCTTTTCATTTTCTGCGACTTAAGTTTCCACCACGTAATATACTTGGGTAAAATGGTATATATAGACTCGAGAGGTTTGAATATTGAGATTCCTCATATGTTCACTTGGCAATTTTGTCAGCAGGCTCATTTATTTGTAGGATTCTATTGTCGTCAGCGTAATTTGGATTTGCTCTTCATTAATCTTTGATTGTTCAAATATTGTCATATTTATATAGTTCCCAATTTAAAAAATCCTGACTCCATCTTCCAGGTCATCGTGAGAGCTTGCTCCGTCTGAGATTTACGAGATGATCTGCTGTCAAAGATTCAGATGGATTTTTCAAGCTGCATCTTCCCCTTTTTCTCATGTTGAACGTGCATAGTTAAGTCCAACCTCTCATTTGATCTTACCATCTGATATTTTCCACCAAATGATGAGTTCAGTTGACAGCTACGTAGTAGCTGATGTAAACATTCCATTACTCGTACCTTAGTCACCCCAATTTACAGATCCCTGTTGAAGCCATCGTAATGTTTTAACCCTGAATGTCATTTACTTGGTGCTCACCAATCTTGTTTGGCTAGAATTCTTCTCTCTCTTTTTTTCCCTTTCCCAGAATTCGGTAAATCAGACTGCCCGAAAAAGTCGTTGGTTCTCAAAAGTCACGAAGAAGAAAGTACACTGTCATCTCCAGCCTGGAAAAGTTCTCTAGCTTCAATCAACTGGGCCATAATCTTGATTGCCGAAGGAAACTTGAATTATGACACTACATGTCCAACGGAAGCAACAGCTTTAAGCAAAGCAAACATGCTTAGCACCTGGGAATTAAGCAAATCTACCATGTAATTACACTCACTAAATTCTCTAGCAACACCAGGAAAGCTGGACAAGAACTAAAAGAACCTAGAAACAATTTTTGTTTTTTTTTTCTCTTATTTTTTGGCTATAGCTGGGGTTCAAACCTGGTCTGACATCCCCGCCTCCAACCAATGGTTTGCCTTCTTGCTCGTCTACAAAGGAGAAATTTTGTGTCGTGTGGATTTTTAGATCCCAAATACTGGGAGCTAATAATCATTGGATATGGCCCTGGTGCTGAGCCTCACCACTGCCACCACCAAGACTTCTTAGATTTTGATGTGAAGATTGGTGAATGGAGATCCGGATTGTATGGTTTCGCGACATTCTGTACACGTCAATGCACTCCTCAAGATCAGCATCACATGTCAAAAGAACCCACTCTCGATCATCATCCAAGTACTTGAGATCGATTGTTCCCATATCATCTATGTTGAAACGTTTTGCAACCTCACATTGCAAATCTCTAAATCCCCAACTGGGTTTCAAGCTGAACCTGATCTTTTCTTCCCCCAAAATTGCTTTAACTCTATAAATGCCCGCATCTCGTGTTGCGGGTGGGCTGTTGGCTTTTGGTAAAGCAGCTACATTCTCGAGACTTCCCCACTCATCCAACGATTTGTGGCTTTGGGATCGTATAAGAAGCTTCGGCTCTTCGTGAGTGGAAATATGTAACTCTGCATCGCTGCGTGTTCTTTTTAGCACTTCAGAGGGGTTATTGGACAGCACTTGATCACTGCGGCTCAGAGCATTTATTGCAGTAAAACACTGCTTTGTCCCGGTTGAGCAAGAGGTAGTAGAACCAGAGCTCTGGCTGCACGAGGAAGATGGAGAATTCGAGGTAGTGGCTCCTGAGCTGAACAAACCATTCTCAGTCTGAGTATTTAATTGCTCCAGAGGACTACCCAGGTTAGCTGATGAAAAAGTGCCCTTCTCAGAGTGTCTTGGAGAGTTCAATTCTGGGAAGCTCTCATAAAATGACCGTATATGTATAGTGCCCTCAGCACCTTGGACCGAATTCATAATCCTCTCAAGCTTCTTTAGAGAATGGCCTACCTTCTTGATCTTTCGAGAAGGCCATCGAGTGATGCCGTGTTGCCTGCATATCCTTTTCAAGGTCGTAGGACAAACTGCACATTGAATAATCTGGGTAAGCATTATTAGCCAGGAAGGCCACAGTACATGGTTAAGTGACAAGTGCTCTTGCTGCTAAATGTAGGGCACGGATTCTCCAAGATCAGGAGATTTTTTAAGCACAAGAGCAGCAGTTTGTTAGTCAAAAGGAGTATGAAGCATTCGGCAAACCACTCTGTAAGAAACATTAAGGTGAGTTGGTGAAGTGTCAAAGGTGGACAATTTAGATTCAAATTAAAGCTTCATGACGCATTTCCGTGACATGACATAAGAAACTGAAAGAAGATTTATGCCACATAAGCTCCAGTTGACATGGTAAAGGAATTTTTCCATGAAGCAACAAGCTTGCGGGGCTAGTTTGGATTTATATTCCCGAATACCGCACATGGATGGAAGTTCAGCAACTAATAGAACAAACAAAAAAGATTTGAATTCATAAGATTGTGTACCCACCTCCTACACAGGCAATTAAATACTCGAAAGCATACATCTAACACCCCCACAAGGCTACAGTAGGTTCTTCTCTGAGCAGATGCAGATGTAAAATCAGCATTCGGCTTTAAAGAACTTTTGTCAGTTTGCTTGTGATAGGTCAATCATCGTCAGGTATTAGTGTTATCTTCTGAGTCATGAACAAAATCAGTTCATCGTAAAACTAAAAAAGACGAGCATTTCTGGACCACATCAGATGTGCACTTTTATTGAAGCAGCATTATTGAAGCTATAGAATCAACATAGCAAATTATTTATGCCTGGTTTGTGAAGTTTCATTGGCTATTCACAACCCACTGCCGCTTCATTAATTCTCGTTCGCTTTGTGAAACCCAACCAAGTGTCAAATGAAAAATAACGAGTTAACTAAGTACAAACAAATCAGTAAGTAGCAAACAGAAATTCCGTACCACCAATACTTTTAGCAGCATCTTTGAGGCTCCCTGCAAAGTATTGCCGAAGGACCTCCAAGCTGATTGTCTTATCAGTCTTTGTACGTGTCCTCTGACCTGATTTTCTACCACCTATGGAGCGAAACCGACCAAGAGTATCACCACCCTTGACACTAGGCTTGTTTTCAAAGTTCTGCTGAACTTGGTGAAACTCTGGATGGAACTGTCCATGCTGTAGTCCTATTTCAGTTTCTTCCCATTTGGTTGTCACTGTAAATTCTTCTTTACGTTCTTTCTGAACCTCCAATGGGGCAGAGACTCCTTTGCTGTTCTTTTGGGCCTCCACCATATTTGCAATCCACGACACTTCTTGTGGGTGATGTTCGTTAAGAGAAGGTAGCATCATATCAGTTTCTTCAACCTGAAATCTTTTATCTGAAGTGTTAACTCCAGTATCTCTTGTAGATGTCGCAAGCACTTCCTTCTGTTCCTTGTGGGAATTCTGGAGTGCCTGATGTACAAAACTGGACAACGAATTAATCATCTGCTTTTGTTCTTCGGTGGCCTTGCAATCTTTTGGAAAAAAGAACTCCAAGACAAAATCAACTGATCCGGTGTGGATGCTTGCTAAGGGAATTGCAGTGGCACAGCATAACCCTAACATCCGAGCATGGTGAGCCAGAGGGTACTCCCTCTTGCTGAATGCAGTTACATCAGTGGCAAAACATGGCCTGTTTATTGTAAATGCCCTCCCAACGATTCCTTGTCCTCTTAACAGGTGATGCTCGGAACATGCTTCCTGAAACCCCAAGTAGTGTTGATCGGCCACAAAACAAGCAGAATCGACGGTTGACACACAGAATTCATAGTTCTCATTAGAATGCCGAGGTCCTTCTTTACCTTGCTGGAGACAAGAAGCCCAAGTCAAAGCTAGTGGCAGTCTGTATTGTCTGCATACAGATGTCAAAACCTCTAAGATCTGCGGCAGTGCAGCTTGGTATGACTGATTGCAAGCCTGTGATAAACCCATTTACCTTCATAAGTATTTCATGGATTTCTGGTACACTCTAGTAGAAAATTTATTTACCTTTGCAGTGGGTGGTCTGAAGGTCTGGGAACTTCTAAGATCAACAGCCTGCATATATTGAACTCTAATTAAATATGAGAAGACAAATTTTCTTGTCATTCATAAGGTGTCTGCTGAGGTACATTATAAATAATCAGAGAGAGAACCATTGGGGAATCTGAAAAGTTCTTGTTCTTTTAAACGATTGTAACAGATGCCAAGACAAAACAGTGTCAAAACTTGATTATGAAGAAAAATTGGGACTCCAGTGAAAATAGTCCATAGAGGAAAAATGGATCCAGCCATATTGCTCTCTGGGACATGCCTCAGTAGGAAACTGGGAAAATGGACTATCGAGAGTGTGGGGTCAAACGACCTCAACTTCTCTGCTTGACAAGGATGTGACAAATGCTTTGCACACCAAACAACACATGTTACATGAGGATTAGCACACTGATTGTGATCTGGAAAATAGGCAAGACACTAATGCTATTTGGTATTTCCGCCTACCAAGAATATATAGCTGAAGTATTGAAGAACCCACAAAGAACCCACAAAGAACGTATTCAGACTGCATATATCCTGTTCAGAAACTTTACCGAGCTCATAATCTGTTATTTCTTATGTTTCAACCCTTTTTAACAGCTTATTACCACGTATGGCGATGCTTTTCTTTGTATTGCCAAGCAGAGAGCTTTTTGCTTAATTCTCCTTGTATCAAATCAGACTCAAAAACATCTGGTATCATGGAATCAGGAAGAAGAATTAGAAGGGACCTCGAGAGCTTTGCAGATATTTTCAAGTTCTGGACGATAATTGATCTTCTGAGAAGTTGTTATGATCTCAACAACACCCAAGCAAGTCCCGCTGCCCCGTTCAAAAACAGGAAGTGCAAGGGACCCACGGACATCATACTGCTGAGCATAGTTGAGACGTGGGTATTCTTCACTACTGAAGAACCGAACATCAGGAGTCCACTCCGGGAGCTTCCCCAAGAAAACCCGACCCGGCAAGCCAACAGACTCGTTAGTGTCCTCGTCAGCCAGGAACTGATATGTTTTTGAAACATTTCTGTAACTCTCAAGGCTCTTGCTATTAGGATCATAGACATATGGCTGATCAATCGTCGTAAGCACATTCCTCCCTCCTTTCTTTACCGGCACCCATATTTGAACAAGCACATCTTTGTCCTTAGTGCATTCTTTCAGACGCCCAAGAGCCATCATCAATCTCTGCTTCATGGACGAAGAGGGACCCGGGCTTGCCGTTGGGGAAATCCACCACCGTCTCCCAACTTCGGTGCCTTCAATCTGAAAACCTTCGGATTGACTTGAAGATGCTGTAGCTTCGAAAGGATTAATATTTTTCTGCTCCATCCCCAATATTTCCTCTATTATAGGACATGTTGAGGGTAGACTTTCGGCAAAGTCTTTCCCTTCCTCCTCTTGAAAGATGCTCCGAAATGGATAATAATTGGCTTGATCAGACTCTGTCGAAGGCAAATAGTTGGAGGCATCTGTTGTTTCTAACCAGCATCCTTCGAACAAGAGTTGATCCATCAAGTCCAAGTCCATGGCAGAATCCAAGAGATTCTCACTTGTGGAATTAGGGGTGAAAGCAACATCCTCCATTCTTTTCTATCCTCAGATAATCAAGCAGATACCACAACCAGTTATCACTGAGTTGTCCGTCGCAAAATCATTATGACCCAAAACACAGAAGCACGGTGAAGATGAAAAACAGAAAGAGGAACTTCCAGGAAGGATTTATGTCGGCCTTGTCCAACGTTCTGACTTGTCTGAGTTGCCGAAACATCATCAAGAAAAATTGATTAGGAACTACAATCAGAAAAGCATTTCAGTGGGGGAAATTAAGGAACCAACAGTTCTTTTCAGGAAAGCTGTCTGAAACAGTGGTTGGGATTGAATTGATTATTGCCCGATTCTTCAGTGAACCCAATTGTCTTATAGCAATCCAACATCAGCTTGGTGGCAAAATTTAGGGGCGGCAATTTGTTAAGCGTAACTTACGCTCATAATAAATCTTAAAAGAGAAGAAACCCCATTTAGAAATCAAATTGACATTAGGTAGTGAGGTCAGGATAGAAAATTGGACTTAAATTAATGGAAACAACAGAAGGAGAGGGTGTCATTTCCAAACTCCAAGATTAGCAACTTCGCCTATCCTCTGCGGTGAAGAACTCAAAACCCAAAAATCAGATTCAAACGGGTCTTTAACTATCGGAAAAAGAAAAAGAAGATGAAGATGAACACTTAATTCTACTGCTTCAAGGCCTGTGCTCTACCCCGCTCGCCTTAAGTAATTAACACAAACAGAAGGAGAAACAAGATCCAGACGAAAGGACAGCGTCTTAAACTGTTCAAAGTAACACATGGTCTTCCCAGTACTAATCAACAGAAACAGAGGAGATCCAGAAAACAACCAAAAATTCAAAAATTTTGAAAAAGAAAGATAAAGTCGCTCACTTTTCCGACTAGAACTGGATCCTTTTGAGGTGGGTGTGATTAATATGCCTCGGGCAAATCTATATCTGAGCAACAAGGAGCAATACATCACCAACAAAGATTTGGCTGATAAAAGAGTGTCACTTCTAGTCCTCTCTCTCTCTTCCAAAACCCCCTGTCCACATGAAAAAAGAGCTAATTTTGCCTGAATTTCGCCGTACTCTGTACTCTGTTGTTGTCTGCTTGTTCTGGGTATATCATTACCTCATGTTATGCTGGTGGAAGAATCCGCTCTATTAAAACAAAAAAGTAGGACCCACGAAAAAAATTGCTACTTGGGATTTTCTGATACTCTTCCTCGGTCAATTATAATCATTTTCCCATTCAGGCATCCTTGTATGCACTCCACTCTCTCCGAACGTGCGGTGAGATCAATCTGTCTGCAAGAAAAATAAATAAATTATAGTAAAAATTTACGAAGAACCTTAAAGATCTTCCCCTCGGGTCAATAGATTAATATTTGGCATTGCAGAGTAATAAAGAGGGGAAGATTCTTGGAAGTTATGGGCACTTGAGAAGCTAAAGGTGGCATTTTTCTTTGAGATTCCCTGGTTGGCTTTCTCTTTTCTTCTTCTTTCTTTCTTTCTTTCTTTCTTTCGTTTTTTCTTTTTTTTTGGTTTTATGAATTGCGAAGTTTGTGATGAAAAAGATTCCTACACAATATCTGCCAATTATTCTTCCATTGACCAAGAGATTCTAAATTTTCTCAAGAAAAGCATGGTTCATTATAAAAATAAAAGTCATATAATATAAATTATTGAATGCCCGATCTTGTTGGTATGGTAGTTTTGAACATAAGGGAAGTAAGTGATGACCATTTCTTTCGAGAATATATTAGGTAGTAGGGGTGTGCAAACTGGACCGGACGGGCCCGGATTGGGCTAATTGGTCCGGTCCTTGAGGAGGGCGGTCCGGTCCCCGGTTCCATGGTGAATGGGACCGGACCAAATCGCCCGGACCGGACCGCCAAAATAATAATAATAATATATATATAAGGATCTCTTAATCCGTAAGGCTTCTGACATGATCAAAACCTCCGTTTCGTTGTCCGAAACTTCGGTCGACTTTCCAAGCATTAGAGAGGCTGATCACTTCAAGATCGACTTTATTTGGATCGTCGATGAGTCTATATTTTTTCTTTTGAAGATAACTCCTATTCATCTTCGTTAGAATACTCAGACTCTTTAATAAACATAAGGTTTAGGTAGTCAATGGCATTTACCATGTCTGTCTTACTCTTAAAATTTTTTGAAGAACTAGTGTTAGCAGTCCCATTGAGACCGGACTAGGACCAAACCGGACCGCCGGTCCCGGGCTGGTCTGGTCCAGGTCCGGTCCCCGATCCCGAAAATTTGGGGACCGGGACTATCGATCCAATCCTCGGTTCCATACCGGGACCGGACCGGCCCGGACTATGCACACCCCTATTAGGTAGTAGGCCGGCCCTATCACGTCAGCATAGGCCCCGCCCCAATCAATCAAGAGGCGACACATCGCTCCACGTCAGCTAGTTCATATATTTTGTGCGGAAAGGCTCGATGGTCTCCACTAGCTGACGTGGAGCGACGTGTTGCCTCCTTATTAGTTAGGGCCTATGCTAACGTGGTAGGATCAGTTTACGAAATATTTTCTCCTCTCTCTTGGGAGCAAACATGAAAATCACTTTCGAGAGCATGATGCAAATCACTCATTGTCGATAGGCGGTGATCTACTTTTTTTTTTCTCTTAATCGAATAATTACGCACAAAAAAATGACAATGATGACAATTATTTTTCAATTTGTCTCACTCAATTTGTTCTATCAGTAGAATACTTACTTATTTATTTTACATTTTTCGTGAAATCAAAATCGATTAACACAATATAGCAAAATCGATTATTTACGCCATCTCGATCAAAACCCGCATTTAAAAAATTAACCATTTAAGTGGCATCCTTCAAGAAAATATATTTATTCAAGGGTCACTTGAATTGAGAGTGTGATGGTGACCAAATTCCTCATGACACCCCCCCCCCCCCCCAAAAAAAAAAAATTGCATGTGACCCTAAAAAACTTTTGGGGCCAAGCCTCGAGTTGCCGCATCTACACCATTACATATGTGGTAAGCAAGCACTAGTTCTATTTATTTTATTGAGTATTTCATCAATTTAACTAAGTAATTGATTGCTTCATGGTATATTCATATTGCATAATGGAATCCTCATGGTCATGGTTATGGTCATTGGTCATGACATGTGATCCACTTCGTGTGAGATAAGGCTTCAAGCTTGTTATTAATTTGCTTTGAGCAAAACCAGCAGGCCCCACCACTGTTGCTCACCAGGAAATGTTATTAAGGTTGCTCTCCTATATGATGTATGCGTGAGTTGAATTGTGTGTTGTAAAGTGTGAACTGTTCCTTTAACTTCTATTTTAAGATGGGATTAGTGAATGCACTCATGTGCTAAACAATTGGATTTCTTGTGCTTGTGTTTTACACAGAAAGCTCTTGAAGAGCACAATTATTGTGGACTTTACTGATGGATCAGTTGAGATAATGACCCCTCCACTTGCATGATGAATCATTTTGATCCTCTACCAATGATCTTTCTCGTCGCAGCAGTTGGCGACGAACTTCGTCAGACCAGGAATTTGTTTCAGGCCACTTGATAACCAAATTGGCCTTCTGCTTGGTGGGGTTGAGATTCTCACCTTCTCTTGTCATTTTTCCTCATCTTTTTAGTGAAAGATGACCCTTTTTCCATGAAGTTGCACGGTTGCTGTTCAAGTGTAGAGTTTTCTAGATGAAGGATGACCCTTTTTCCATGAAGTTGCACAGTTGCTGTTCAGGTGTCAAGTTTTCTAGCAGTTGACAAATTTGTCGGCCTCTTACTAGTTCTTGATGAAAGAGTCCATGGTTGTTTTAGCTAAACCTAGCTGTTTTTCAGCAGCCGATGAACTACGGATGTAAAGCGGATAGAGATTTTCCATTTGATTTCGCTATGACAGAAGGTGCCAGGCAAAACTTCCAGACGTCGTCATCAGTTTGGCACAAACATGAATAACACAGTATCTCCATTTCTTTCTTTCTTCCCGGCCTTCCACGGTACCGAGTTCTCGAAAGATGCCATTGAATAAGATGTTGCGAAGAGACTGGCTGGTGCTGCTAATTATCGTAGCATTGCTTAATTATGAATGATATTGCCAAGTCTTGAGCTGTGTATTCTTTTCAATCTTAGCGAGCTGCAAGTCCGGCGCACGCTTTTTTGCGGTTTGCATCAGCTCTTAGAGTCAAACTGCATTTGTTTAGTGCATTATTGCGATGTTGACTACGATGTTTAGGGATGTGGATACCACAAGTCAATAGAATCGGTGCAAGATACTAAATGGATTCATTATTGATGTCTGCTAGCTTATTTATATACTCAGCAGGAAGATTCTACCATATGTTTTTTCTATAGTACAAGGTCGGCAACCGAGAGTATTATAAGTTTTCTGAAATCTGAATGAAGATGAAGCATTTGAAAAGGTATCTTAACGTGGATTCAAGCTGGATAAGCAATAGTGAACCCTTGATTCGTTATTCAACAATAATAGTAGTAATATTCTGAGACGAAGACCTTAATTTTATGAGCAAGTACTGTCAACGGTATGAATATTCATTGGTGCAAATCTGCATAATGAGTGTTTGAACCGAGATATCGCGACGCAATACATCACAAGTTTTCTTTCTGCAACATGATCATATGGAAATACAGACCAAGGCCAGCTGCGAAAGAAGATCTGATTGTTTGGAAATAACGACTCGTTCAAAGGAGACTCTTTTGAGTTTCAAGAAAATCGACCAAATATCGTCTTACGAGGGAATTTTAGTTCGCTCTCGGTATTCATCTAGCAAACAGAACGGACTGGTGCAATCAAACTTTCTTATTTCTGAAAGTTGTGCAAAACATGAAGGTCCTGTTGCATCTTGAATCTGCAAAACAGATTAACCATATATCGTGTAACTGCGCTCACCCAATAAGCAATTCGGCTCCTAAACAATTTTCCCGTAAACAAATGAGAGGTTTTGCGGCTACTTACATACCACGTCTCTTGTGTCAAGCTGCCATGATCTTTCTAGGAGCGAGAACACTTGATTGCGACGGTGTTGATGGGTTCCTTCTCTAGACTAATTCCAAATCTAATACAAAAGCATGAATGTATTGGAAAAGTTGTTATCATGTGATTTCACAGTGACTGGTGCCTGTAGCCACTACCTGTCAATTATGTTGAATGCAGTTATTTGGCTGATGCCATAGGCAATTAAAAACAGGTTGCTTTTCTGATCTCCATACATGAATGGCAAAGCTGCAAACTTTCCAAAAGTACTACTTGCTCTTCTCAAGTTAACAACCCCGATCGATGGGCTTTACCATTATCAAACATTATAATCCAACTTCATAAATGTGAGGACCAGATTACCATTTCGGTCGACAGAATCTATTTTCACAAATACATTCAAAACATAGCCGTTCGATATAATCCAATGACCGATAACTGTAGCCAGATTATTGTGGTTAGGAGATCTTAAGCTAGGAAGGAGTTCAACTGTTGCCACATTTAGGAGATCTTATGCTAGGAAGGAGTTCAACTGTTGCAACATTTAGGGGAGTTCAGCTGCTTTGTGAAAAGTCGGAGCGTGTTCCTCAGAGTCGCGCATAGGTGATATCCGGACAGTCCGAATGCAATGTACAATTAAGGGAAAGTTCGACATAGTGATCATAGCAGTCTAACAAAATTGACGTCAGATTATCGAGTTGTTCTGTTGACATTCACCTGTGCTGTAGCCGAATATTTTGCTTTCTAACATCATCAGATCAAGAACAAGAACGAGAGCACACAATTTGTAAAGCTAGTCGTCCTCAGTGAAGCGTGAATTATCAGATTTCCTTTAAGCAAGCACCAGAGGTCACAATCGACGTTAATCAGCGAACAAAAAGACCCGAAAAGAAGTATGCACAGTGGAAGAATTCAGCAAATTCTGTTTAGGAACTTTTACTGCAGCATCACCAGTAACAACATATAATCACTATAACCCACTTAAGAAATGTTAGGGTGCCCAACCCTATCCAAGTCAGAAGATATCAATGGTACACATAAAACAGCACAAATTCAAATGACACAGTAAAATTAGAAAACCAAACCCGCATAATCAAATTCCCAACCTCAAATCCAGAGTCAGATCAGAAAAGCAAGACGAGGTCGAACCCTCTCCAACCGAGGCAGGCAAGTTTAAGTCCAAAGTAGAATGAGGCGGCGGCTCTTTCGTCGCGAAAGGGTCGAAACCTGGAGCCAAGAATGGCTCTTCTCCTTTCTCCCAGTGGCACCTCTTGTGCCCACCAAGGGCTTGACCACTAGAGAAGACCTTCAGGCAAATACTGCACTGGTGCCCTAAATCAAGCGTCATATTATCCTCCCCACCACTATGGTCCTTAAAGGGCGCAGCAATGAAGTCCCGATTACAGTCTAATGAGCAACTGACATTATGGAAACCCACCTCGCCGTCACCGCTCCTCGCCATTGCGAAGCAGCCCTTGACGTTCTTGTGGCTTGCCCTGTGCCCCCCTAAGGCCTGGTGCGACCCGAACACCTTCTTGCAACTTGAGCACTCGAACTGACTGTTTGAATCCGACCGGCATCCCCCCTCGGTATTGTGATCGACCCCCATTCGCACGTCTCCTGTGGGAAACACGTCAGAACTCCGAAGCCCTTCATTTGTTGTCGCGGCACGAGGCGAATCCGCATCCATCGGAGCGTTGTTAGCCAGCATAAGCAAGCACATTGCGACCTCATGATCCTCTTCTGTCATCACCCCTTGATCGACGACGACACTGCACGACGACTTGGCCGGAGAATCCGCAAATGGCCGGAAGTTCGCCGGCGGGTTCATCCCGCGCCACTGGCGCTCGGGGTGGCACCGCATGTGGCCGAACAGAGCCTTCCACGACCAGAACTTCTTCCCGCACTCGCTGCACGGCCGGGTGATCTTCGGCAACCCGGGGTCAGGCTTCTTCCCATACTTGGGCCTCGAAACGCCCGAGGAACTCGGCACGCTCAAGTTGGAATCGAACTGTATCAGTCGGGTGCGCTTCTTGCGTGGGTTTGGGTCGTATCTCGCGAGAGAGGAGTTGGTGGTGGGGATCGAAGCGAAGGAAGTGAGGATCTCATGGGTCGGAGGAAGAGTGAAATGGAAGTCGGAATCGGTGTTCATGGTTTTTTTTTTTTTTTGTCAGTACAGAAAGTTGTGAAAGAGAAGGGTTGGCCAAAAAGCTTAACCGATGGCATTGGAGTGGCTTATGTAGTGGGGGGGAGTGAGCGGTTACTTAGGACTTCGGATAGGACATTGTGGACAGGCGGTTATTTTCGGTTAGTACGGAATGCTTATCCACAAGGGTCGAAGGACAATAATGCCCCTCCCGTTGCGTCGTTCCCAGCAGGAGGGGATGGGGACAAAAATGTAATCTACGTGCATCTCCACACTCCCATGCAACGCGAATCCACTTCCGTCGCTCCGAAATTTGCACGTGACAGAATAACCCATGATCTCTCTCTCTTTCTCCCTCTGTATTCCAACGAGCACATACAGCTTTCTTCGACTTCTTCTCTGATCTTAACATATTTCCCGTAGCTCTTGGCAAATTTGAGAATGTTTCATTTTCTGTTATACTTCTCACGAGGTTTCGAAGCTTTTGAAACTCTTTCTTTGTTTTGTGTTCGTTTGCCGAAACCGAGCCTAGTGCCTTCTTTTGAACATCATATACTTTGAAAGAGCATTCGCTTAATCCATCCCCGCTTCTCTATTCATGAATGTAAGCCCGAGCACGCCTAAAGCCGCTGTCAACTAGTTGCAAACCCGAAAAAATTTCTGCTTCCCCTTTCCGTCCGCCCAACAACTTAAACGTTCAAGCAAAAAAGGGCGACGCCACCACACCAATTCCCCCACACACTTTAGCAATGTCAAGTTTCTGCAAAACTAAACTTAAGTACAGATTCACCCAATTATATATGATGTTCTTGCAGATAAACACTTCATAATCTTGATATGGTATTTAAGATGGGGGGAATTTCTTGAATTTAATAACCAAGAACGATATGCATATATACTAGAGTGCACGACCTTTGAAGTTCGAAGCTGCCATACAGATTACATACCATTGAGAAAGCTCGTGTTTTTTAAATTAAGTTCCCGGTCTAGAGGAATACAGCAGAAACTGTGACGGACGGGTTACAAATGATACAGAAAATTCTATCATGAAGCCAACTAGTGCACAAAGTCGATGAAAAGAATAGTGAGCTCGTCACCTGACCCCCTCTCTGCCCAAAGAATACAAATGCTTCAGGTGCTGGATTTTCCCAAAACATTTAGAATCCCAACCCGTTGCATCTCTTTTGCTGTGATAACAAGTAAAATAGAAAGAGTGAGAAATTAGCATCCACTGGCTTCCTATTGCAGACTGAAGGGGAATTAAAAGAATACTCGGGCATGAAAAGAGAAATGAATAGCCCATAACTTTCACAATAGCCATCAGAAATCGACCATTCAGGAAAAAAATGGGGATGTCAATCCTTAATTAAAAAGCAAGTATTTCTCACTGCCACATTGTAGGTGGCTCTACTGACGCAAACATTGCCACCATGGTTTTGGTGGGCTGCTATATAAAGCAATTGATATCACGTAAAGAAATACAATGCCAAATTACACTGGAGCACATCGTAATTTCAGCACAGTGACACATCGACAAAGCATAAATCATACGTTTAGACCCAATAATTCTCGAGGGGAAGTCGATTAAGCAGTTTGAAGCACATAAATAGGTCAAGTCAGAAATCAAAGTGATGCACGCACAGAGAATAATTCCCCGGTGCTTTTGCAAGTTCTCTCTCAGTTTCTGCCCCAAAGTAGGTTCAGTAAAATCATTTTGATATGAGAACATTAGAAAGGGAAAAAACAGCAAAAATATGAATTTAACAAGAAGATGAAATCGTCGGTTTTATCTAACCTTCCTCCAGTGACAACTGAATGGACCTTTTCTCCAACTCAACAGCATGCCGACTAAGTTCCACTGAAGAGAGGGATCTTAGCACTAACAGAATGAAAACCAAGAACAAAGTATTAGTACTGCAAAAAATTTAAAAGAAAAATAAATTGATCGAAGAAACTTATCCAACAGAAAGGGAATACTTTGCAGGTAATCCTTTGGATCCGATTGCTCCAAGTTGCTCAACAGTTGCTGCCATTGATAATATCTCTCTTCCCAATGCAGATATTTTGTTCTCTTCAATGCGGAGGCACCTGCAGTATCAGAGTCGTGATAAGGTCCTGTTGATGCTGACTTCACACAGGATATTCCGATGGGAGGAATTGAAGGTTTTCCTGATGAGCTCAGTGAATAATCAACAGGCAAAGGTGCTAGTGCTGGAAAACAAGAAGGCATTGGCTCCTTTATCTGGGATTGCAGTTCAGGCAATTCCTCCTGACAATTTAGCATAATTTCCGGACAACCGGCACCACCAGAAGTGCTTTCGCAAATGCCACTCTTGCCTATTTCTGCATCTGATTTTCTCCGGACATAGACTAGATGGTTGTTTGCTGCAGTACTAGGCGAAGACTGGTTGCAAGGCAGACTGGCTAGCAACTCGGAAGAGGGTCTCTTAGCACCGGAAACCTTGACGGCATCAACCGTTGGAACTTTATTTTTAAAAGAACTTCCATCGGAGTTAGGGACCAGGATTCTATTCTCATTCTGCAACTCCCTCAATGCTGTCTTCTTTGCAAAGAGTGGCAACGGTTCATTGCTAGAGGCCAAATTACATTCACTTCTTCCCTGCCCATGCTCAGTGAAATATTTTTGGCCAGATGCTTGTTGACCCATCTGAAGCAATTTGAGGTCTGAGCAATGAACACCAAGACAGCGCACCATTGAATAATTATTGAATAAGAAAGGGCAAGGAATAAGTGTAAAGCTGAAAAGAAGAATTAGGATCACAATACAATTAACACAATAACCGATCGAATAGCGTCTTTGAGTTGTAAAATGGAGTCAAGCTTCAGAAAGAAACTATCAATGACAAGACTAGAGATAAACATGTGCTTTCTTATGAGTTTTGCAAAAGTACTTAGTGATACACTAATATCCATGTCGGGGAACTTCATGTTGATCAGCTTCATTGTAACAACATAATCTAGGAGGAGAATGTATCTCATGAGGATGAGTCGCCCGGTACTCATGCTAAAAAAAAATATCAGTCCAGTTTGTGTCGCATTCCTCATTCGCAGTTATTCACTATCACTTCAACTCTTAATTCTCCCATTACGGGATTTCCCCAGAAGGAAAAATTTTGTCTTGTTCTGTGCCTCGTGAAAGTACAGTAACAGGGAAAGTCGAGCGTGTACTTTACCACTAACAAAAGAGGTGAGCATTGACGATGGACAAAACGGGTAAACATCTTTGAAGCGATTATTGCTCTTACTATTTAAGTCCTTTTAATGCTCCATCATCAGCAGTTCCTGGAGGTTAGCACCTTGTGCCTCAAGTACATGAAAATCTCGGTTAAGCTTCTCTTTGATTACATTTCCATATGGACACACATATCTTCCAAGTTTAGCGAAGTGCCATAAGGATATGCACTTCATGGATAAGCATCAACCCACATACACAGAGCCAAAGCAAAGGAGTAACAGCCGAAACGATATAACTGATACACAGAGACAAATGGTTACTACATACGTCAGTAGGTAATCTTCAATCGATTTCACATCAAATCGTTAGCGATTTCTCGACTTTCCTGCTGAACCCCGAGCAAAATTAAAGGATAACCGTCGAGGAAAGCATCCCACGATAGAGAAGCGAAACAAATCGACTGAAAAGTTCGGGTTCATGCGGCCATAAGGGGAGAAGTCGATTGAAGGAGCTCGGGATGTCCGAGAAAATCAATTGGCGATCGCCCAAAACAGCACGAAAAATCAACAGTCGCAAGCACGTCGAACGAAAGAATGTCAAAGAGAAACCGGAGAGACAATGGAATCCGCCATTAAATCAGAGAATGAAGTGCTGCAGTACCTGTAGCTGGTGGATTTTGAAAACCGCCTCGGAGAAAGACCGCGAGAATGCGAGGGAAGAGGAGGGAGGGGGAGAAGAGGAGTCGAGAGCTTTTTGGCTCCGCCCAGAAAAGAAACTTCAGAATCAGTCCCTCGGATTCCTCTTATTTGTCGTCCAGCCCCTCCAATCGGTGAACTCGAACTTCGGATTCGGTCCCTCGTTCGCTTGAATTTCTAATCAAAAATAGGATTGTATTGGATATGATATGAAATCCAGAAATTTTGTTATATCATATACATTATTTGATAAATGACAGTAATTTTTGGATATTTTCATATTCTATCTTGTCAATATAAATGAACTTAAAAATACACAAACAAAAATGATAAGAATATTTTACGATTCACTCCTTAAAAAAATTACATATGCACAAACGGAGAAAACTTCTATCAATAAATTCATGATTATCGTACGATCTAAACCTTAAACAGCAAAAAAGCTCATCATAGCATTCCAAACCTATAGGTCCGACTATAACAAAAAAATGCAAATGAGCTTAGGCAACATTGACGAGATAGATGAGCTAGCGAATGCCGAATCTAATAAGAGAAAGAAAATATGATCATTGACCTTTGCATTCCGAAAAGTATAATGCTGCGATTTTCTCGCCTACATTTTTATTTACTTATTATTTTTTATTTCTTCCCTCTTTTTTGTGTTTTTTTATTCCCTTCTGTCGTTGCTTAGTAAAATTCTATAAGTAAAAAGCCATACTATTAATTTTGAAATATTTAATAATTATAAATACTAAATATATATATATATATATATATATATAGAATTTATATTATAGGATACAAATAAATTCAAATATACAAATAAAATTGGTGAATAAATAAAAACGGAAATTGTTTTTATTTTAAATTTTAAATTATATATTAGAATTCAGAAATTTGCTGTTCGAGAAAAATAACTTTTATATCATAAAATATAAGAAATCATATCCACCAATATCTCACTCCCCCATGAAATATTTTTATCCAGATTATATCCTTCTTATATTCGATTTTATTCAATTTTTAGTAGGAAAGGATTACCTTGAATTTTTTTCTGACTACCAAACATAACCCTATTTATTGACATGGGTCTAATGACATGAGTCCGTTAACCTGCCCAGCAAATATGAGTTAAACACGACTCTTTATTTGTTAACAAGGATAGATCTTCTTACCGCCTAGATTAATCTTGTACATACGGGTGATAAGAGTGAGAGTACTAAAACTTGTACAGGGTCGGTGTTCTAGTCCTAAAAAAGAAAAATCGTGTATTCGAATTCTAAATATTGTCACCATCCGTCGGTTAGTTCCTATTTTATCTTTGATTGCTATTATTAGTGCATCGAAAAGTTTGAGCTGGCTTTTCAGTTATTTTCTCATCCACGTGAACGTTTTATTTACTGATAGAGCTTGTTAAGAGTCCCAAACGAAAGTCTTAAAAAATATGAATTGAAAATATAGAGGGAATGGGGTTTTTTTTTTTTTTTTTTGGGGTCGAAGAGGGAATGGGGATTGCACGGGCAAGGATATAAGGGGCACCGCCCCGCCCCTTTATATCCGGCCGACGACGGCTTTGCTTGCCCTTACTTAGTGGCTATGGCGGCGAGGGCCGCCACAACACCCGCTAGGGTCCCCAACTCTTGCCAGTGATATAAGGGCCTCTCCAATTTTATTTTTTTTCTAATAAAGGAACAAAGATTTCGGCGGAAACTTTTCAAGGTGTAAACCTTTTCAAAGTCTCACCGACATCATCCAATTTAACAAAGCACATGTCCAAAGAAAACCACCCAATCATACATCCATCGCCCTCGGATGTTAAATAAAAATCATTACCGGGCATCGACCTGGGCACTTGGTCATTGCCCGACAGGGAACTAATCTTTGCCTCGTTATGTCATCGGACAGGAAAGATGATAGAAACACAAACAGGAGGGTAGAGCCACGCTTGCTCGCAGAGAGAGAATCGAACAATCAACATGCTCAAAACAGGGCAAGGAGAAGTTAGATGGTAAGAAGCAGAGAAACGGTCTGATGACTTGTAACTGCGCCCACTGTCGACCTGAGAATCATGCCACTAAACCACAGGATCAAAAATGCGACCCACCGATTAAGAATGAAGAACTTCAACACGAAAATCAAAATGCCCTAGTTCACATTAAATTAGGGAAAAAAATTCCAAGAAAAGAAAAGGTAAACAAGACAAGTGCTATAATTGACGTATGTACAAATAACCCAATAAGAGGAGAGACACAAAAGGGACGGGCGATAAGCTAGTCGACAGTAAGAACCTATTTTTCCCATAATTCTTATTCGCTGGTCCAAAATGGGGTGTATCCTTCTTCTGCATGGTCCCATTGTACAGTATAATCCAAACCGGATAAACCTACACAACCATGAATTCTCCCGATTTAAGGAAAAAAAAAGAAGCCTCACATGCCTCACTGACCAGGATTCCCCAAAAGACGCTCGACAGCAGCATGAACATTCCCAGAGGTAGCACGCAGTGCCCTGATGTTCTCCTGCGTGTCGTAGAAGCCCATTTCTTGAAGTTGTGACAGCTGAGTTGCATAAAGTTCTTCCGGGGGTACTGCCGGAAAAAGAATTAAGAACAAAACTGAATGGTTAAGTAACTGAATGGTATCACACTTAAAAGCAAAAACTCCTTGACAGATGGTTGAGATCGAGAAAATGGAAAAAGGTGCAAACCATCTGGTGTGTTTGGCACTGTAAAACTGCCAGCTCCAAGACCACCAAACATATTCATCAATAACTCCAGCCCGGTGTTATTCATTGTTCCTGGTAGATGGAAAGCATATTCAGAGAATCAAGAGATCAAGTTCGAAATTACAAAGGAGAAAATGAAGCTAAATGTAATAAATCAAGCATGTCCAGGCGTTAGGACTCTTGATAATATCAAGCTACCTGCAGTCCCCCCTGTCTGACCCGGTTCCCTGCCCAAGAGATATGTCAGTAACCACAAGAAACCCAAAAAAGGAACGAGAGAGAGAAAGAGGAATCACAAGGTCCGGCAAATTAAGCTTTCAGAATTTATTTTTTTTCCTTCAGCTGAGGAACAATGTAAAGGATGCTACATAGATGGAGTAAGTGGCATTTAATTGATCAGCTTATCTCAAAAACCAAGTCCGCCCTTTCTTCAGTTTCTTTAGCTTCAAGAAACTTACTGGGTTGTTTGTGACCGATTTGGTTGAGCAAAAAGTGACTGCTGCATTGCTAGCATTTGCTGCAAGAAAGTAGAGAAAGCAAGAGAGTCAATCTCAAGAATTTGCGAGGTAATATTCTCCTAATGCTATAGCACTAGCAATCGCAAGGTAATCCCCTCCCCACCCCCCCACCCCCCCACCCACCAAGGGCCCCAACACTCCACACCACCAATCTTCTCTCTGTTCTCCTTTTTCCTTTGAAGAACAGAGTGTGCATGTCATTACAGCCCGTTCTGCACTCCTCGCTTTCTGAGTGCATCACACAATTCATTGATTTGGCATAGAGGTCCAAACAATTCTTAAAGAGATTTCAAGAAACCAAACCAAATATTCAACAGAACGTTTCATCTCAATAGAGAGGATGTAGACAAGACCATCCATTTGCAATTAACAACATCAAGTTAATACTTCATATCCAGACGGCAAACATCTCCAAGTCCACATATCCACAAACAAAGAAGGTCCAAACAATTCTTAAAGAGATTACAAGAAACCAAACCAAATATTCAACAGAACGTTTCATCTAAAAAGAGAGGATGTAGACAAGACCATCCATTTGCAATTAATGACATCAACTTAATACTTCATATCGAGATGGCAAACATCTCCAAGTCGACATATCCACAAACAAAGAAGACAGATGGAACCCAACCATGTTATATATAGTGAGAGTCAATGCAATATGTATCAGTATAAGCGTTACACAACACCTCAAACTTCTAGTACCTGCAATGTCTCAGGGGAAGTAAACTGACGGAGAAGTTCGGGATTTTGCATCATTTCTCTCACTTGGGGATTTGCATCAACCATACTTCGCAGCTGAGGGTTGAGGTTGATAATCTACAATTCAAGATAAAGATTTCTAAGATGGTGAATAATGGCAAAATCGACCTCAAAAGGACAACATCATTATCATTCATATCGGTACCTGATTTATGTACTGAGGATTCGAAATTAGGGTCTGCATCATCTGGGATATAGCTGGATTTTGCATTAACTGGCTCATCATCGTTGTGTCTGGCATGCCAGTGAACATTGGATCCATCCCTGTGAGACCAAGCCCTCCCAAACCTGCAACCCCAGGTGCTCTTGCTTCCCCGACAGGGGTTGACCTCACTGTAGTATTTGTCTGTGTTGGCCCTGAAACCACCAATAAATTAAAACTTCAATTTCCATGGGCAAGCTTGAGATTGACATCATTAACATCAAAACAATGCTTTACATAGAATATTTTAAAAGGAAAGCTACTCATTTTAGAAAATCAAAAAACGTTCTTAGATTTTAAGAAATAAAAACTACACATTCCCACCAAAAAGCATTGCGGTAAGACTTACTAAGGATGAATACTAAAGTGGGGTACATTGCAACTATTGGGGAGTCCAGCTAATTCATAGCTGCCAGATGTACATAATGATTATTTTGTGGGGACGGGGGGAATCCAGCTAATTCATAGCTGCCAGATTACCATCACCAAGTCACTAATTATAATGTGCTGACTGCAGAATCAGTATCCGCAGATGACGTTCCCATGAGTACCGACAATTATCTGGATGGAAATAGCTACATAAAGGCCTCTTATTCATACAGTATTTTACCCAGCTCGGAAGATCAGGGAAAGCCGCTGATTTTTGAAGAGGCGCATCTCCTACCAAGTTAACAATGGCTGGAGACTTCTATTAGCTTTGGCCATAATGCAATAATATTCATACAAGGGAATCCAAAGCTCGACAAAGAAGATTTGCTTAAGTAGAGCAAGAGAAGAAGTCTGCACTTACCGCTAGCATTACTCCAAGGATTAGGTAGTGGATTTGTATTTGGGGCAGTAGGCCCCTGACCCGTTTCGGAACCAGTGCTTGAAGGATTGTTGGTCCCATCCCTACCCTGTGCACCACCTCTGCCTCCTAAAAGAGCTGCAAATGGGTTTGAACCCAAATCATTTCCATTATTTCCTCCCATTGTTGTGGCATTGAGGAAAGGTTCTTGTACATTTTCATACATGCGCCGCAACATGTTAAACCCCTCAGGAGAAGCTTCAATGTTACTCATAGCCCTGTCCGTATTTCGCATCATCTCACGCATGAGCTCTGGATTCCTCGCAGCCTCTAATGTCTGCCGCAGAATACTAGGATCATTAAGTATATGTGCAAGCTCAGGGTTTCTATCAATTAACTCACGCATTTGAGGATTGCTCATCATTAAACTGCGCATCAACTCAGGATTGTTCATCAGGTTTTGAATGGCAGGCATATTCATTATTTCCCTCATGATGTTGGGGTTCTGAGTAAGCTGTTGCTGTACTTGTTCCAAGTCGGGAAGTCCAGCTCCAAATAATCCAGAGGCCCCACCCCCACCCAAGGCATTTAGACCAAGCCCAGGGAACAAAGATGCCCCAAGACCAGCTCCCCCACCTTCATTGGAACCAACACCTCGCGTGACACCTGGTGCAGTGTCGGAAATTCCACCACCAGGAGTAGCAGGGGGAGGAGGTGTTGCTGATGGCAACCCCCGGACCATATGAACAGTGTGATCAGCTTGCAAACCTTAATAAATGGAAAAGCAACAAGAAAAAACACCTGATGAAAAGGGATCTCATAAACAAAGAAGAAAAATAACAGACGAGGCTTCTCAACATGAATATGAACCAGAAAAAGGTGGTAGCACTGACACACGAAGACGGGATTGAAGCTGAAAGCACCATGAAGAAACCCACTATTTCAATCACAGATGCCTCCATAAAAAAAGATTAGAAGCTCTCCTAGTAAATAAGCAACTGATAACCAAGTTCAGGCTACAAATCTCACCGGAGAACTTGAGTATTTCTATTACCATTGGGATCGATATCAATCCAGGACTCAATATCGACTTTATTTCTAAGAGAAAAACCGAAAATTCTCCAATCAAAATATTTTCTATCTGTAAATTTATCCAGATTCATAATATCATCACCTTCTAAATTAACAGGAATAATACCTAGACAATAAAGCAACCCCTAAAGAAAAATTATTCTCAGAGGACTATAGTTAGCCTATGATATCAAACGAAGGAGAGAATAAAAAAGAGGAGAAATTCTGATGAAGAGACGGTCTGTGCTAAGTGCTTCCAGGGTCATTTATCAGACATAGCTTGATATCTCAGGAGGGAAAGACATAATTATCTCACATCCTCTTGTGATTGGTCCAGTTTTCGTGGATTCAAACTAATAATGGATTTTGGACTATCAGAGGTAGCCATCTCCTTCACCCTAAGAATAGTTCACTCAGATGACTGAGAGGGATCACACTCTGCGACCATCTACGACTTGCAAAATGGAGTAAGTCTGATAACCTGACGACAACTTAATTTCCTAAGACCAAGCTGTTCTTGCTATGAAAAAGGTTTACATCTGAATCTAGTCTGTGTCCGGCAACTGTCAAGATATCAATACAGCTTTTGACAATAGAGCGCTCATTCATCATACTTCTGACACCAGATGGATGACCATCCAACATTCCTAATGTACTTTTCCAACCTTCACTAACAATCAAAAAATAAATACATCCTCGCGCACGAACTTTTTGTCAGTAATTGCCACCACAAACAAGACTTGGAGGAACTAAGCCCTGGAGCTCAAGGTCTATTCTACCTTGATACATACATTGCACTACCACCATGTCCTAGCTGACACCCCCTTTTCCAATAGAAGGGAGGTGAGAGAGATTCATTTTTGGATAGCCTAATTTTTATTTTTTGTTGTTGTTGGAAGGACGGCCTAATTCAGTAGCTCAAAAATAGGAGAGAATCCCAGAACTAACCGTGACGTATGTGCCAATTAAGGGGAGTACCCGGCTTCCACTAAGAGGCTTATGTTCTGTATAGAGAAAAATGAAAAACTAATTCGCAGGTTTTCTCCAGATTCTTAGAACTTCTGATATAAAATATCTATGGAATGTATAACATTCTACGACCTACAATTATGAAATCGTTATCTTTGCTGTTAAAGGTCCATAGTGGCCCTGTTCAACAGAATGTCACACGAGAACGCAACCGTCAAGATATACCAAAGTAGGAGAAAGAGATTCATTTCTGGATCGCCTAATTCAGTAGCTCAATATAGGTGAGAATCCCCGAACTAACCGTGACGTATGTGCCAATTAAGGGGACTACCCGGCTTCCACGAAGAGCTATGTTCCGTATAGAGAAAATGAAAAACTACGATATACCAAAATAGGAGAAAGAGATTCATTTCTGGATCGCCTAATTCAGTAGCTCAAAAATAGGTGAGAATCCCTCAACTAACCGTGACGTATGTGCCAATTAAGGGGACTACCCGGCTCGGCTTCCACGAAGAGGTTTATGTTCCGTATAGAGAAAATGAAAAACTAATTTGCGGGTTTACTCCAGATTCTTAGAACTTCTGATATTAAATATCTATGGTATCTATAACTTTCTACGACCTACAATTATGAAATCGTTATATTTGCTGTTAAAGGTCCATATTGGCCCTGTTTAACAGAATGTCACACGAGATGAAAAACTAATTTGCAGGTTTTCGCCAGATTCTTAGAACTTCTGATATCAAATATCTATGGTATGTATAACATGCTACGACCTACAAGTATGAAATTGTTATCTTTGCTGTTAAAGGTCCATATTGGCCCTGTTTAACGGAAGGTCACACGAGAACGTAGCCGTCAAGATATACCAAAATAGGAGAAAGAGATTCATTTCTGGATCGCCTAATTCAGTAGCTCAAAATAGGTGAGAATCCCTGAACTAACCGTGACGTATGTGCCAGTTAAGGGGACTACCCGGCTTCCACGAAGAGGCTTATGTTCCGTATAGAGAAAATGAAAAACTAATTCACAGGTTTACTCCAGATTCTTAGAACTTCTGATATTAAATATCTATGGTATGTATAACGACCAACAATTATGAAATCGTTATATTTGCTGTTAAAGGTCCATATTGGCCCTGTTTAACGGAATGTCACGCGAGTTGAAAAACTAATTCGAAGGTTTTCTCCAGATTCTTAGAACTTCTGATATCAAATATCTATGGTATGTATAACATTCTACAACCTACAATTATGAAATGGTATATTTGCTGTTAACGGTCCATATTGGGTTTAACGGAATGTCACACAAGAACGTAGCCATCAAGATATACCAAAATAGGAGAAAGAGATTCATTTCTGGATCGCCTAATTCAGTAGCTCAAAATAGGTGAGAATCCCCGAAGCCAAGTAAGGGAACTACCCTGCTTCCACGAAGAGGCTTATGTTCCGTATAGATAAAAATGAAAACTAATTCGCAGGTTTTCTCCAGATTCTTAGAACTTCTGATATCAAATATCTATGGTATATACAACATTCTACGACCTACAATTATGAAATCGTTAAATTTGATAAGGTCCATATAGGCCCTGTTTAACGGAATGTCAAACAAGAACGTAACCGTCGAGATATACCAAACTAGGAGAAGGACCTCAAGGCATGAAATCCAGAAATCCCAACCTAAGTCGCCAAAGCATAAGAAATCACTTTCATAACAACAAAACATACTTAATAGCAGAGGAAATAGCTGAAATCCACGCCTCCCATCAATTGCTACAAGGAAACAAAACTATTAAGCAGCCAATTCCCCAATCAAAACCAACGTCGGCCCACCCTCCATTGATGTCGACGTACAATTCAGCTAAACCCCCTCACCCAAGCAAAGTACCAGAAATCAGAGACAAGAGACCACGAGGTCATACCGTAACTTTCGAGGGTCTCATCGTCCTTCAAAATGCGACCTTTGTAGATCAGCCTCTGCTGATCAGCTGGCACGTCGCAGCTCTGAGCCAGGACCGCCTTGAAAGCCTCGACGGTCGAGTCCAAGCCGGTCTTGACCGTGAACTTCGAGCCATTGGAGCACCGAATGTTGACGACCACCCCTTCCTCGCCGCCGCCGCCTCTGGCGTCGCTCGAATCGCCCTCCGATCCCATTGCTCCGCCGCAACAACGATCGATCAAGAAGAAAACCCTAACCCTAGAGACCCCAGGAAGAAAACAACACCTCCCCAATCAAATACGTAATTGGAGAGAGAGAGAGAGGGGGGGGAGGGGGGCGGGAGAGAGGATCGAGCGGCTTTCGAATGACAATTCTGTGCAGGTGGAATCGAATTACTACGGGGTAGAGAGGGGACAAAAAGAAGGAGAGAGGTGCGGAATTTTGCGTCGGGTGCGTCCAATGCGAAGGAGAGTCTTTTGCAGAGGAAGAGAGAGAGAGGTACAGGGGAAGGAGGGTTTGGATTCTCTGCAGTTTGGTTCGCATATTCCAACCTACGAAATGGGTTTGGTATCGTACGTTCCAGAAAGACAACCAACCGTGTTTCGCCACGTGGTGAAAATAGGGCTTTCTTCCCTAAAATACCCTCCGAATTAGCACTATTTCCGGTGGATGCATACACCCAGCAGTACAGCACATACAGTAAGGAGCAAAAGAATACCGAGGGTATTTTATTTTTATTTATTTTTGTATTTGGTTGCTTTTCTGGTAAAAGAAAAATAAAATAAAAGATTATGAGGATTGAACGAAAATGGGTAGAAAATGAGCTAAATTTAGGATACAAAAATTTGAATTTGAGGCAAAAATGAATGAGAAGTAATAGAAGTGTGTGTGTGTTTCGAGGCACTCTTTCGAACAGAATATTTTGCTATCGATAAGATCTTCGGGATATAATGTTTTCTATTTTTGGTACGTGAAAAATTAAGTTTTGATATGTTTTGATTAATAGATTTTACTCGTCATTGGTTGGGGATGATTGATACGGATAAGTTGGTGATGACGGTGGTGATAACTATAATTGTCGCTGGTAGAGGCAGACGTGGAGATGGCGACCACGGTTGATCGGTCGAGCAGTAGACTCTGTTTGGGAGCCCCTAGGTGAAGAAATGAGACGAAAATATTCGCAACTTATTCCATAAGTTCTTTAATATTTTCCAAATTTTCCTTTTCGAAATTTCAATCACTCCCATTTTTCCCAAACTCCCCAACGTGGCATTAACTGTCGATGTTAATTGATATTCATTTGCGGAGAGTTTTAACCAAAGAAATCTAGGATGACCTAATATATGATAGTGAAAGTGACTTTGGGACATTCAATGTACTAAATTTAATATGACCCTTTTTTCTTTTACTTTACGAATAAAAATTTAAATGGTATTGCCAACAAAGAAAAAAATTGTAGAAAAATCTTTTGAAATCTCAACGCACATACAAATATTTAATTGTGTTATTATATTTGCTAATTCATAAATTTGACAATATACGATAATTATGAAGTAGAAAGAAATATTTTAAAATGTCTGATTACATGTTATTCCTGTATACATAATCAAATTAACTCAGCTACACAAGCAATATAATGTTAGATGTTAAAATGATGTAATCAATTTGGTTACTCGCAACACAATAGAATCTATTATCACATGGAATTGGAATGCATAAAAGTATAATTTGAACTTTTAGCAATTGACAAATATTAAAAAAAATATTGAATAAAAAACCCTGGTGCAACTCCGTCGCAATGATCTTATCTGCGGCAAAGAAGTTAAAGGAAGGAAGGCCGACCACAAAAACGGAGAGGGTTGGACGTAGCTCCAGCGACTCTGCCGTCGACCACAAAGATAACGGAGAGGGTTGGACGCAGCTCCGGCGACTCTGCCGGCGACGACGGCAGAGGGAGATGGGGAGGTTGGGCTCAAGGTGGCTGGAGATGGAGGAGGAAAAGTGAGGTGGATTGAGATTTTTCATTTTGTTTGACTAAATCCACGTCATTCCACGAGCACGTGTCAATTTGTAATTGGTTCAAGATGGAAAAATGCATGCCACGTCAGCTATCGACGTGACGCTCGTAAATCACCGAATATTTTCTCGACGAAAGAGAGCCGATACGCAGTAGCCTACTCTCACACTCCAATGAAGCTATGCTGTAAGAACTACTCAAGAATCACTTCTAAAATTATCTGTTACAGAAGTTGAAGCAACAAACTGTCCAGCGAGATTATCTTGGAAAGACTGCATCTGGTTGCCCTTTGAGCAACACCATAGGTCCATATGCAACTATTGGAGGCGGCTGACTAGAACTCTTGCACGCCGTACAGATCCATCAAGCTCCCAGTCTCAGCTGATAGAAAATGTTCTCTCGCTGCTAATTCAACTCAAACCGAAACTTCATGCCATGTTTTTACAAGAACAAGAACAGGATTCTCCGTTCGGGTACTCGCCTCCTGTCCAAAGGACCACACAGACATGGAGTCGCTGCCGAAAGCTCGAAAAGAAAACCCGCACATTCCGCGCCGTCTCAGGGAATGTGCTCGCACTTGCTCATGTGCTGCAACAGAGAATTGGCTTTTCTCTGGGCTCTATTAGTCCCATTTCTGGTTATCTCCACCAGATGTTCGTATACTCCGTACTGAAGTGAGGCCAACACGGAAGACGAGTTGTGCAGCCCCAGCTCCAGCAGCACTGACGTTGCGCACTCCTTGTTCTTGGGTGTCCCGCTCTTGATGATCTCCACCAGTGTCTTGATGAAAGACAGCCCCCCCATCTCGCTTCGCCCCTCGGGGTGCGATGCGAGAAGCAACAAGATCGAGAGCGCCTCATCGACCATTCCCAAATCCTTGTCCTCGAGCAAATCGAGCAGTGGCAGTATGACGCCCGCCTTGATGGCCCTGGACTTGTTTGTTTGGTGCAAGGACAAGTTGAAAAGCGCTGTAGCCGCGTCCTTCTTGCCCCGAACTGTTCCGTTCTTCAGAAGATCCACTAATGGGGGAATCCCATTCGCCGAGCCCACGAGCTCCTTGTTCTCATCGAGCATCGATATGCTAAATAAGGCTGCCGCAGAATTTTCCCTTGCCTCATCCGTTCCGTTCTGCAGTACATCAATTATAGCAGGAATGGCGCCTTCTCGGGCAATTGCTCTCTTGTTCACCTCGTTGAGGGACAAGTTCAGGAGTGCAGTCACGGCGTGTTCTTGGATTTTAGAGTCTGGAAACGACAAGAGCTGAACCAGCGGCCTGATTCCTCCGACGTTGGCTATCAGGATCCTGTTATCGGGATTTTCCTTGGAGAGAGCCCGGAGCTTCAGGATCGCGTCCCTTCGCGCATTCAGCTGAGAAGAGGACAGATCTTGTACAACACAAGATATTTGCTTCATGAGTTCGTTCGAAGAGCCGCCGGAACCAACGGAGATAGCCTTTCTGGGGAGCTCGAAGCCGATCTTCTCGCACCAGTGGAGAATAAGGTTGCGGAGAGCGTAATTCGGCACCACCAACAAGTGATCCAAGATTTGTCCGGTCTTCGGGCACGTCCGATGATTCGAATCCAGCCACTTCTGTATGCTCTCTCTTTCATAGGTCTTATATAGACAAAAAAACGATGTCTCAGCTTACAAACAACTTAATCACTTATGTCCATGCTCTGAATTGCCACGGTTGTATAAACATCAATGTCTAGAAAAATTTGCAGAGGACTGAGCTTTAATTAACCTCGAAGTGTCTCAGTTAAACTACTTGTCATTTAGTTCTGCAAGAATGCGTGTCTTTTGGTGGTGGTTGGTGGAATTACCTGTCCGGTGGCGACAATAACAGGATCCGTCATTATCTCTAGCTCGATCGGGCATAAAAACTCATGAGGAACGGAGAAGGACGGCGACTTTTCCAGAGTCCTCGAGGAAAAAGAACAATCCAAAGCGTTCGGCTCGTCGAACCCCGCGATCCGTTTGAACTTGCCAAATAAGCCCGTCATTTGCCGGACGTTCTGCGCGTCTTTTCCGAACCGCTTCACGAGCTTCCTGATAGCAGCCGTTTCTGCTTTCAGATCGCAGAAGGTCTGTAGTTCCAATCTGTTCGCGAGGCGCTGTAGGATGGCATTGTCCACATTCCGGTCATCCTTCTCCGATAGCACCACCATCAGATCCATCGCCAGCTCCATGTCCTGGGTATCCCTCCTCTTCCGAGCCCTTTTGAGTTGCATCCGCATTAGCTCGACCTTCATGTACATAAGACGCATCAGCATGTCGGAGAACGATCGATGGAACAACACACAAAATTCATCTAAATCTACTAATTTGGCTCATATATTGTTCGATCCTGAAATCACATACTGAGCTTTGAGCTCATGAATTCACTCAGCCAGTTGTGTTCCTCTTGATTCGGCGAAACTGAACCCGACAACTGGCACGGAAGGAGACTACAATGTCGTTAAACTAAAGAGTCTCTGCAAGCTTACTTGTTCCTGGACTTCAACTGAGACACCGAGATCGTCATAAGGCATTTCATCCAAGGCCTCATTTAACTGATCGTAAACAGCATGGAATCTACTCATGACCGCCTCGTTCTCCAGCGCCTGCATTTTCCACCGAAACCTTAATTTAGAAGATCGAAAAAAGAACAACCCGAATGAGCACACAACTAGGTGACAGTAGCAAACCAGATAAATCTTGCTTCCGCAGTGGCATTGCTTCAGCAACTTGTTAGCCGCAACCACAGTTTGCCTCAGATGAACCAGAGTAGCGTCCAAAGCATCGCCGGGGACATCCGCGGTGCAGCGGGCCTCTCCGATCTCTTCCAGAAGCGGGACCAGCAGCTTCAACCTCCTCGCCAGATTCAGACACTCCTTCTTCTGCGTCTTCCTGTACCCGCCATAGGACCCAGCCTTCTCGATCACTCCGATCAAGTCCTCCACGATGCCAATGCCGCTGCCTCCGACACCATCCACGCCACCACACGACGAGCTCGGCGAGCTAGAGACGGAGCTCTCTCTCACTCCTCCATCCACGATCACCGCCCGCCTCTCCATCTCCCGCCAGTCGGACTGTTCCCCAAAAGGGTCTCAGCACCGCTCGGTTTTCCGGGAAAATGAACACTCCTTTCCTAGTAAAAGGCAAAGCGCGAGCGACTGAGAGGGGGCTAAAGGGGCCCGTTCACGTAGAGGGCACGCCCAAGACTTGACTCCATTGCATCCCAAAACATCTACAGGACTGTGATTTCTTCTCTTTTTCTTTCCAAGCTCTTCGAATCGGATCCAGAAGATCAAATGATTGCGGCCCGGTATGCGATTTCGCGGATCCTGTGGCGTCTATAGAGGAAGAAGATAGAAGGATTTCGAAAATCAGTTAATCGTGTTACATGGGAAGGGGGGGGGGGTTCACGCGGTTTTTTGACATGGGTGGCGCGCATTCACGTGCCAACCTTCGCGACAATTCCTTGGTTTTTGGGCAATTGGTGGGTCCCAATTAGTGTTCTTTGTCTATTTTCCTTTTTCCTTTTGTATTTATTTTTATTTATATTTCGATTGCCTATTTTGGGTTGTGCCTGTCTTGATACGTGGGACGTGGGAAATCTGAGGGGTGGAGCCTTTTGTTTGGTCTTGGTGATGAGACAATATGATTGATTAATCGATGGTATTTACTTCAGAGCAAGTTTCTTTCCTTCTTCTTCGCAAAATATTTCGAGAATGAACGCACGAGATCCTGTCGAAAATTACCCGTGTCTAGTGACTGTCCGCGCGTTTGATATATATCGCGAGTGAGTTAAACGATAAATTATCCAAAGTGTAGTCCCGAACTGTTCACCCATTTTAAATATAACGTGTTTGAGTGAGTTAAATGAGAAACTATCAGAAAAGGAGTCCACGCTCCGACAGACTCCCACCTAGTCTTTAGGGGCCACCGAGCGAAAGAAAGTTGCAACTTTGATGAGAGATTGATTAAAATGGCTGACAGCTAATGTTGTTTCCTAGCTCAGTTCTTATGGATTGGGCTTTTTGGTTCGTGCCATGACCCCACCGTGTCTCTAATCCTTCCATTCTTCGTCGATGAAAGAGATAGGGATTGATGCACTTTGTATCGCCATCAAAGTCATCCTGAATTCACAATTTTCCACCCCCATGCGAGGAAAAAGAGAGCCAACATCTCAGTGGATAAAGTAGAGAGAAAGGAAAAAAAAGCCAAAATTAACAAATCGGATTTTATGTTGGGTTCAAATGCGGGAATGACGTCACCGTCCCTCGATTCAGTTGAGATCGGGGGACGGGTTTTCGAGAAACGTGACTCGCGGTCTGGATAAATAGGGAAACTAAATAGGTTGAACTCTTTTTCTTTTTTTGGCCGAATAATAGGTCGAACTTCGCCGGCCAATCTGTGCATTCGTTATGCTTCCTAGTTCTATGAATACGCTGATAGATTCAATTATGTGATTTGAACCACAATGGAATTAGAGATTCTCGAACAATTCTCTACTTCGTGACTATTGTACACGGTGAGTTTTATTGCATATATAAAACATGATAACATACTCGACTATTTAATAAGTACATTGAGATTTCAAGAAGAACTTCCATTTTCTTGGAAAAACTCTTTATTTTCATTAGAAAAGAAAATACCCATCCCGTTAAATTTAGTGCATTCAATGTCCAAAAGCCTGTTTTACTATGATACATATACGTACATACGTATATATACGTGTAATATAGACGGTGACATGTTGGACGGGGTATCATTGGTCTAAACTCAATGATGCTTGGCCCAAAAAGGGCGAAAAGATAAAAAGAGATTACTTGGTGGTGAAGGTTGATTTTCAATTAGGGTTGATTCCTAATCAAGCGATTCACTTTATTAATTAGTATTCATGCTAGGATTAGATGGACAGAACATATTTTTCGTTATTTTGACTCTACCATGCACGGTCTGAGTTATGGTGCTCAGTGTGAAAATTATTTTTACCTACTTCACCACATGTTTACTCCTGTTTTTTTTTTTTACTTAGGAAATGGATTGTGCGAAGAGAGATTCTCAAATCTAGGTAATAGCGTCGTTATGAAAACTCGTGGATTGATTTGACTTTGTTATGGGAAATTGACGTGCTAGATTGATCAAATTCAAAATTAGGGGATCCAATGTACATTTCGCAATAGTTTAAGGACTTATGGTGCCTTTTTTCTCCTCCAATCAAACAGAAGGGCTACATTGACTATATAAGGTACAATTCAATGCCGCATCGAATGAATTAGAAGTCCAAAAACAATGCTGCATGTGAAACCAAAGTTTTGAAATTGATATTGTCTTTTTTCTACTAGAGCACATGTATAATTTTGCAATAGAGGGAGAGCACAAAGACCGCACATCAGATCAAATTTAACAACATCAATGCTTGCCACTTATAAATTTAAAATCACTGGGGATTTTGCCTCAGTGGTCACTCTTCTCAATTGGAAAGGGGGAGGTGGAGTGGGGTGGGGACGCGTGAGGAGGGAGCAGGGTTTCGCAACCTACGCATACACACTTGTAAAATAGAATTGAATATGGCCAGACAAAAAAAAAAACTTATAAATGTAATTAGGGAAATTAGGTGAGGCCCAAAACTTAGAGAGACTTCAAATTTGGACAGAGGCTCGAAGGCCACTAACACTGAACCCGATATTATATGACTCGGTCCGGCCCGGCTCGGCCCGATCTCATATAATTATTCTAACAAGTCCTCCTTTTGACTAGGATGCAATCTAAATGTGACCCTCCCCTAATTAACTTTGCAAGTTGTCTATAAAAAAAAATTGGAGGAACAAAAGAAACACCATATCGCAAAATGTCCCATGTTTCATAGTAATGAATCACGTCGATGTTGCATGTTGACCCAAACAATAATTCGAAGCGCTTATTTAATTATTGTTTCCACATGTTATTTATGTACAAAATCGATTCATTAAAATGAAAATTCCTACCTCGACATCAGAATTAATCAAACGAAGAGAAAGTAATTTGGGGTTTTATTTTTTATTTCTAAGTGTTGTGATATTTTTGTTCCTATTTTATGTCTGCAAAAATGCTCTTATTTCGGTCGTTGGAAAGATCACTGATATAATAATTTCATACTCTTTTTGAAATAAGAATGCACTTTGGGTAATTTTGAGAAAACAGCTTAAACTTTGTGGACTTATTTCTTATTTCCTCTTATTTTTAATTTTTTGTTGTCAGACCGGAAGCGTCGATTGAGAGCCAGAGGCGATTCGCTGCTGTTTGGAGCTCAGAGTTGGAAGATGGAGAACAAGGCGATTCTGAAGGAGTGGTTCGAGCGAGTTGACTCGGACAAAACCGGGAGCATCACCGCCGTTCAGCTGAAGGTTCTCTCTCTCATTCGCTCCCTCTCTTCTGACCTCCCTTAGTCAACTGGAAAGGATCGAAGACCTCTCTTTGCTCCGTCGTTGAGGGACGTTGATTTTGGCTCCTTCTTTTTTTTGTTTGTTTGAATTTAAATCAGCGAGCTCTCGCGGTTGGGAACCTTGAATTGTCCATCTCGGTCGTGGAGCAAATGATCAGGTCCTCGAATTTCGCTGTCCGATTAGCTTTTTTTTTCTTGCGTTTGTGTCCGTGTCTGTGTCGATTGGATTGGAAGGTGATCGGATGCAGCTGCGGATGTTTTCTTTTTTCGCAGGATGTATGATTTTGACAGGAACGGGACTATGAGCTTCGAAGGCAAGTGGCTGCTCCCCCTGTTGATTGTCGATACTCTTTACGTTTTCGTGCGATACGTGGTGTCTAATGTATTAGTAGTATTGTGGTATTATGCGCGTAAATTGAGAATGTACTCGGTGCAAATGCTGAGAAAAGCTGGTCCAGATTATGTTGGTTGTTTTCGCCGATTTTTTTTTTAACGTAGAAGTGCTTAGTTGAAGCACTCAGTAGTCGTAAGCTTAATCTGGGACTAGACTTCACAGGAACTTGCTGTGCCATGCACCGAAAGGTTAGCAGGAGTTTTATGTCCTTCAAGGATTATGCTGAAGTTGATCGGAGCGTGCCTAGAGCTGGCTTGCTACAATAGTTTAAATTAAAAGACATACATGATTTCACAAGGACCTAGGCTCTGATTTCCTCTAATTTGGAGGAATGGTTCTTGCTCTGGGGTACCAATGGAACAAATTATCATGGTCTAGAAATAGAAGATTCCAATGTAAGCTGGTATAGAAATAGAAGATCTCAATGTAAGCTGGTACAAAGTCTCGGGGTTGCAATCAAGTGAAAATCATCTGTCCATCTGTTAGTTATCTCTGGACACGTTATTTGCAGATTCAGATTAGTTTGAATTGATATTATCTTGATAAATATTTTTGTTTTTCAAAATTGTGTAATCTGAAGATGTTTTATTTGATTTCTCTGTGTTCATTTTTTTTGCACAGAATTTGTTGCTCTCAACAAGTTCCTTCTTAAGGTTAGTATTCTGTTAATTTGAAGCCTTTATGTTTTTTTTTGGGTTTGCGGTTGATGAAACAACACTAAGGCGTCAATTCATGGAGAAACATTGCATAGCATATGTGACATCTAGAATAGTTCGCTCCATGCAAGATTCTCCCCATTTTGTACCAGAGCACTGAAGCACCTTGCATGTGAGTTTTGAAAATAAAATTAACTTCAGTTTTCCATACATCCATTTCCCTTCAACTTTTTTTGAAGCAAATGAAGCGATTGGGGGTATCATTTGTATTTCCAATGGTTCTTCTCTTTCATGACTATATTTTATTAGCAAAAGATCCAGAAAAAGCCTCTAACAATCTTTACCTTTGCCTTTAAGGAACCTCATGTTATTACTGCGCTCAATTAAATTGTATACAGAAGCATATTGAAGGATCTGCCTTACAAGGAGTTTAGCCACTAATTTCTTCTGATGTATGCAGGTTCAACATGCCTTCTCAGACCTTGAGAGGTGAGTCAACATTTTAAGTTGCAGAGGCTGATTGGTCCCATCCATGGTTCTAGTAGACAAATGCACAATTGCACGCTTTCTTTGACAGAATTGTTCTTTTCCCTTTTTTTTTTTTTGGGGGTGGGTCTTTTTTCCTACTTAAGGCAAAATTATAAATAACAGTATGATTAGGTATGGATATCAAGGTTGGGCTTTATATTGCTTGTCCTGTAAGTTGTAGAATGCTTGGAGAAATGAATAATTGGACGAGAGTCAGGTCCTTCAGTTACATTGCTTGCTCTTGTTTGACAATCTCAAAATCTGCTATCAATGCAACATTTAGCTGATGCATGATGCAAGTTTGACATTATATTTCACTAATTAACCTTTTCATTCAATGATGCCACGATGGCTAGCCTGCCTTAACATCGAACTGCAAATTCCTTTCTTGAAGTTGATTTTCCACATTGGATTTTGTGATACTTGTGCTGATCTCTCAGGCAAGTGATTGTTTACTACAAGTTGCTTGTTGTTAGTCACAGATGTGATAATTCATCATCTTTTACAACATGGATCATGTGCTACTAATCAATGTAATTCAATCGTACTTGGGAAAGGAAAATCAGTCCTTCTGCGTTCTTATATTAGTTTTCACAAAACGCCGCTCCATGACAAAAATGGGAGGGATTTTTGTAATCACACTAACGGCATACCTCCAGGCACCCACTTTCACCCATTCTGATGAACATCTTTCTTCACCAGCTAGATCTAAAACAAAAGTTCTTTTTTGGAAAGAGAGAAAAGCGTACGAGATCTAAGATATGCAGATGATATGCATTTTCGATAATAAAAAAAAAGCGGCATTAGTACGGAACGGGTAAACCAAAGCTTGAAGAAATTCTTTAACGAGGTTTTGAATGAACTCCAACTCGAGGCAACATTACTTGAGCTTATACAAGAATAGAATAAGCCCCGTGTTATCTCAATTAAACTGGCAACCTGGAGATTCTAGCCCCTTTTATTTCATGTCTATTTATTTGGACTGGTTCTTCAAGTACTTCTTTGTTCAGACAATACCAACCAAGTGTTTCTTGTTTTTCCATTGTTCCAGGGGTCGTGGATATCTTGTCCCTGATGATGTATATGAGGTAACTAATGCTGCTTCCTATCACTTTAAAGTAGTGGATTTTCTGTAAATCGTGGAGTCTTCTCTGTCACCAAGATTCCAGTTCAATCAGTTTCTTGTCTTCTCTTGACTTTTGAAACTGAACTGGTAAAACTCATCGATGTCCCGATTGTCTATTATCAGTCATGCTTCGGGACATTCATTTTGTCAATTTTTAAAGATGTACGAAGGACATATATGATGGTCTTTCCATTGATTTTTGGACATTTGTGATGGTTGTTCACGATTTTTATTCTCTTCCTACCTCATGTCCTCAGTGTTATTGCAGGCCCTGGTGAAAATTGGGTTCTCGCTTGACTCTCCATCATTTTACAGTGTCTGTGAGGTAACATATATTTCCTATTGTGCATGCAAGATCTGACAAGATTTTAGGTTAATGAGATTTATTGCATGATCATATTGATGACTGGTGGATGTCCCTTCTATTTTCGACCTAGGACAATGAAGTATAAGCTGTCTTTTACCTCCTAGGATTGTAGCTATTGGATGTTTAACAGGACCTGTATTGGATATTTAATAGGAATGGAATCTGAACCGCAAGGTTTCTGTGGACATTTTATCCATGGTCTATTTGTGAAGAGAGGTATGCTCATGTAAAGAGTCATAGAGGCACAAAACCGCGTTCTGCTCGGATTGATAATAAAATAAGTAGTTCAACTCCTCTACCGCAGCAAACATTTGCTGTCCAATGCTATTGAAGATAATTAGCCTAGGCTCCGTTCATTTCGCAGAAAATTTTGCAAAATATTTTCCTAAAATTGGTCGCCTGTATCGCTTATAAAAATGAATGAATGAAAAGTATTTTAATCGTCCACGAAAATTTTTGGACATGCATTATTATCGATATGTTTTCCATTGACTAATTATCTCAAGCAAAACAAGTGATCATATTTAGAAAGATGTTTTTCAAATCATTTTTTTTTTTCGGCTAAACAAATGGAGCCTTATAGTTCATAGATTTTACCCACTTCTCTTGTGAAACTATCTGTCAAACTTTAAGCTATGGTGAATATTTTCTTGTTTTCATTCTAGTTACATTCTGGGAATCACTTTACTTATGTAGACGGGCAACTGTGATTATTCCAGTTATTAGTTTCTCTTGTATGGTTTTGTCAATATAACGCCCTGGTTCTCTCAGAGAACACTTGGAGAATTATGGATGTCATTTTTCTTTTTCTAATGAAGATCATTTGTCTAGCTCAAGGCAAACAGATGTTGAGATTGTCAATTAGTACTTTAAGTTTTATAATGGCAAGTGCCAGCAGCTATTTAATTATTGACACTCTTTTTGCTTAATTATGAAGAGCTTCGATCAGAAGAAGAATGGGAGGTTTCGGCTGGATGATTTCATGTCTCTTTGTATATTTGTTCAGTCTACAAGGTAAGTGTCCCTCCAGTAAACAAATGCATGCTGTTGCTTCTTTCAAGAATGTAAATACTACGGTCTGAGAAGGAATAGTTCCAATGTGTGGCAATTTTAGTGCTTTGCTCACACGTCTAATTGGTCATGTATAGAATTTGGCATGCTTATTATTGTGATTTGGAGAAAATTCTTCATATGATGTGAACAGAACCAGTATTGGCACAAGAGGTTATTGCAGTTATGTGAATATTCTGGTATACCCAATCTACTTCATCTCAATACTTGGTTAAATGGCCACCCTCCATTTTACTTGTTGCAGGAATCTTTTTAGTTCTTTTGATACAGCTAAGCAGGGGAGGGTTACTCTCGACTTCAACCAATTTGTCTATTGCAGTAAGTACTTTTGTTGGACAAATACCTTGTATTCAACTTGTCTGAAACAACCATTCAAGAAACACATTCTTCTCAGTCTTATTTTTTTCCTCTCTTCATTTGTCTTGAAAAGTCTCATAATGTTGACTCTAAATGGGTAGATTGATGCTTGACTTCTCCAAGTTCATCCAATTTCCAATAGAATGATGGTTCTTTAAATTTTTGCGTGTTCAATCAGGCATTAGTCATGCTTACCTGTTTTTCTAGTCCAAATGTGTGCTGACATGTCATCTAACATCCTATCTAATACAAAGAAATAGATGAAGGGAATTGAATCATATTTAGTCCCTTTGGATTCGACTAGCAATGATGTTGAGAAAGGGAAAAGATAGATGGACTCCATAAAAATTGATCAGATGGGCTTAGTTTGAGAAACAGATGTTTTGAATTTTGTTGCCTAGCGAACTAATGAATAAGTTCTGACGATATTCATGTGGCTGTGCAGCTGCCAATTGTCGGATATGAAATCAACTCACATGATTTCACTGCAACTGCAAAAGCTGTACGAGAAATCATGTATATACAGACTCAACGACATCATTGGTGAATGAGGAGAAAGGCATGTTTGTACTTTGAAGACCCTCGTTTTTTGGTATATCATACTATAGTTGTAGATTTTTTCATGTTCATGCAGCATCTAGATTGTTTCCAAGGGGAAATCGCATACTATTATTGATTCTTTCGTGTTCGAAGCATATTATTAGGGGTGCATCTTGTTGATATAATATGCCCAAGAACGAGATTCACTCTTAGGTAAGAATTGTGTGTGCAATTTTCAAAACAGTGCATCTCCCATGAACATACTTATCATGCTGCTATGCCGTACATTGCTTCACGAAATATCACATCTCTCGTGGACTTGTGTACATCTTTCTAGCAATGTGTAATTGAAAGGTTTGACTATGCAATAGCGATGTCGATGCGTGTACGTCAGTGTATAGTTTTCTAGCATGAGCTTGTTTTGTTCAGAAAATTTAGTGACCAATTTCGGTTATGCAGATAGGAAGTACTATTGTTTTTCCCACCATTCCGCACTTAATATCTTTAGAACGTTTTGGCTTGCACCTGAGCAGGATTCACATGACCCGTCTATTTCCTATAAGGTTCACTAATCATTTGCGTGTTTTCCTAATACAAAATCCACGTGCATTTGAAGCTGAAGTTTTGACTTTGCAATAGTCCATTACATTTCACAGCATAAGCTTGGAGGTACATGATTTCCCAGATTCTTAAGTGCGAAGATGCCATGCCATTGCCATTGTTAAAAAAGGAACTCTAAAAGGCACACTACATGTTGCATAGCTTAAATATCTTTGCGGTAAAGTCGAGATGCATGAATTTCACGTTAAAGTCGTGTTAGTATCTTTTTGAGAAAGCTTCTTTTTTTTTTTTTTCCTTTTGCCCCGATCTAGCGTGGATGAACTGATTAACCATATCTCTAGATTTGTCTGTTCGACTTGTTTACGACCCGTTTACGGCCCTCAGGATGATAATTATTATCATGGTTAGATGACATGACATGACCTCGAGCGATGTATGAGAAAAAAGCTCAAACTTAATATGACGTTATACAACCAACTCTATGTGAATAGTTGCATTTTCCATCTGTTTCAGAATGAAAAATACTAATGACATTGAATTATCTATCTTATATAGTTGAGACACGCATAAACGTAATCACACGGCTCCTAACTTAAATGCCTGTCGTATAGAAAAAAAAATAAATTATGATTCATCGAGGGATGAATCTTCTGATCGTGACTCCTTATTCCTTTTCATAATTGCTAGGCAAAATGTGTAACACGGGAAAGTTTCAAGTTGTAAAATCAATAGGCGAGGCTTGTTTTTTTTTTTTTTTGCACCAAAGAGAGAGAATAACAAAGGCTAAGCACTACGAGTAGTGCGCGTGTCATTTTGTGATTGGCCTCCCATCCGATCTTTATCTTATGCTTTATATTTTGCGAAACTTTTGAAAATAGGGAAGAAGAAGAAAAAAAAAGAAAAAAGAAAAAAGAAAAAGGAGATAGGCGCATAATAGCCGGTAGAGGCCCCCCCCCCCCCCCCTCCCCCGCCTCTCTCGCCCCAAAGCGATTCTTTGGGAGAGGCGCGGGACCATGCTAGTCGTTAATTAAAACCCCCTTTTGATTCACCGCCAGCCAAAAAAATACAAAAAGTTTCTTTTATCTTCGCGGCGTCGTACGTCCACCGGAGTAAAAAATTCACCAACCCACCAAATCTCTCACTCTCTCTCTTGCTCGCTCGCTCGCGGTGTGGAAGAAAATGGCGTTGGCCGTGGCGGCGGCGGCGGCGGCGGCGTATGTAGAGAACCAGTATCTGTAGCTTCGACGAGGGGTTGGTCTTTATTCCTCTCTCTCTCTCTCTCTCTTGTCTTTTTGTCTTCTTTCTTTCTTTCTATTGGTGCGCATCTTCCTTCGCTCTACGAGAAACCCTAAACGTATTCCTCCTCCTCTTCTTCTTCTTCTTCTTCTTTCCTCTTTTATTATTTATTGTTATTTCTCTCTGCCTTCGTGGGTTTCGGTTCATTTCATTTCCTTTCCCCGATATATATAAATATATATACGTGGTGGTTGCGCTTGCCTTGTGTGTAGGATAAAAAAAAGAGGTTTTTCGCTGAAATGGGTACGGTCGAAGCGAAGGTCGAGTCTTTGGCCGATAAGGCGGCTGGGGCCCGAGCGCCGGGAGAGGGGAGCGTCGATGGAGGCGGGGCTCGTGCGGACCCGGGTATTGTTGAAGGGAAGCGCGAGGATGGGGTTAGGGTTCCTGTTAATGGGAAGGATGGTTCGGGAGGCAAGGCTGTGGAGGCGGTGAAACGTGGGGACGGGAATGAGGGTGTTTCGGGCGGTAGGGTTGGCGGGCTAGAAGATTTCGAGATGAATGGAGTGTCGTCTTTGTTGAAAATGAAGGGAAGTGGGAGAGTGGTCGATATCAAAGATGGATCGTTGGGGTCTTCGGTTGGGGTCGGTGAGGATGCAGGGGCCGTTAAGAGTCCATCGGGCACACCTGCTTTGGCCGGTGGGGATGCTGGTGGAGTGCCCGACGGCGGAGGGAAATTTCTTGCGGCCGCTGAAAATGGTGCAACTGTAGCTGATTCGGCAGACGAAATTGGAAAAATCAGCGAATCGACGGCCGAACCTGCTGATGGAGAAAGGGAGGATGTTGGAGAATGTCAGTATTCTGTTGGGGACTTGGTGTGGGGTAAAGTGAAGAGCCATCCGTGGTGGCCGGGGCAGATTTATGATTCTTCAGATGCCTCGGACTTTGCTGCGAAGCTAAGGACCAAGGGTAAGCTTCTTGTGTCGTACTTTGGTGATGGAACATTTGCCTGGTGTCACCCAACTCAGTTGAAGCCTTTCGAGGAGAATTTCGAGGTAATGACGAAGCAGAGTAGTTCGAAGAATTTTTTAAACGCTGTAGAGGCTGCGGTAGACCAGATAGGTCGATTCGTGAATATGAGGATGACTTGCTCTTGTGTGCCCATGGAAAAGCGTTTAACTAGGCCCTTGGTAGGGAATTCTGGAATTAAGGAAGAAGTTTTTTTGTCTGATGATGGGATCGGGAGGCTTTCGGTTGTTTGGACTGAACCCAGGAAGTTGCTTTCTCATTTGAAGTTTATGACGCATCTTGCTTCCACATCCAGTATACTTGAGCTGACAGTGTTGAAGAATTGGCTCTTAGCTTTTTATAGCGCGAAAGGGTTCGATCAGTTGCCTGGTTACCACGAAGCTGTGGAGATACCAGGTCTTGAAGACCTGAGAGAAGATGTTGCAATGGTTGATGGCAAAGTGGGGATCCCATTTCAGGGGCCGGTAATGGAAGAATGGCTTTCTTCCCCTACAGAAAAGGCTGTGTTGCAGAAATGCCATGGTGCATCCACCAATGGAGGGTACAAGAAACCGAAGCAGAAGAGCATTGCTGAAATTATTGGTGGCAACCTGGATACTCAGGCGGATGTTAATCAGGGGAATAAAATCAAAGAAGGTGCAGGGTCGTCTGTGAAAGAGAAAAAAGTTACTGTTGTTGAAGCTGGCATTGATGATAAGAGTTCTTCAAAACATGACTTGGTGGAGTTCAAAAGGTCCGATTCAAATGTTGAGATGGATGGTGGCAACAGTGGCAGTCACAAGGAGGAAACTAAGAAGAGCAGAAGGAAGAGGACAAGAATCTCGAGTGCTGAAATTATTGGGCCTCAGGACAAAGAACAATCCAAGCATTCTGTGATAACAGAGGGAAAGGTGAAAGAAGGTTCTAACACAGAAGCTTCTGATGGTGACTCTGACCAACTTGAGAAGGGCTTTTTGTCAAGGGAAAGGAAGAAGAGCAAATACTTGTCTCCACCATACATGAATATAAGTAGGGGTCAGAAAAAGGGTGACATTGAAGCTGAATCCTTAAAAATTTCCAGTATAGTTAGATTTGGAGAGAGGATGGTCAAGGCTGCTGATAACCTAAAGGGTTCAACTTCAAGTTTGAAGTCTGAGTGCAGTAAAGGTCAGGAAAAAGATGCAGAGGAATCTGGAACCGGACACAGGGCATTCAGTGAAAAAATTCCTGAAACTCAAGGAGAAGGTGACAACAAGATCGTTGAGCTGATGAAAGTCGAGGCTTCTGCCAATGATGTCCTATCTGAAGTTCGGGCTGTAGCTGTTGATCCTGTACATGCAAGGGAGAGCAAATCTGATGTTGTTGAGGAGTTCTTCCCTATGTATAGAAGCTCCGTGTTCCGCAATGGGTCGAACTATAAGACATTCAATAAACGCCAACCTGGGAGAAAGAGAAGGTCTCGTGAGACAGAGCCCGAGTCATTGAAGGGAGCCCCGACCGACCAATCTGAAACTTCTGGCAAATCAGCTCCAAGTAAACCAGGGAGGAAAAGAATCAAGAAGGATGAGTCAAAAATGGATACTCCTAAAAGTCAACCAGCCTCTAAGAGATCAAGTGGGAAGAAAATCTTAAAAGAAGTCCCAGGACGGCTTCTAGTTACGTTCAGTCCAGGTGCTATTTTACCCACGAAAGTCGATCTCATCAAGATATATAGTAAATTTGGGGTTTTGATTGAAACAGAAACAGATATGTGCTACAACAGTTTATATGCTCTTGTGGTCTTTCAAAAGAACTCTAATGCTGAAGAAGCCCTGAAAAGTTCACAAAAGGAGAATCCGTTTGGATCTGCCAATGCCAGCTTCGAGCTCCAGTGCGATGCAGCTACTCCCAAGACACATGGACATGGTGGTGATGCGATCGCTGAAGATTCTCCTCTTCCCAACCAGCACAGCAACATGACCCCTAAGGAGCAATCTGCCTCGCAACCATCAACAGAAGAAGCATCTGAACTTCAATACATAAAGATGAAGCTTGAGAAGATGACATCAATGGTGGATAAGTGCCACGGAAAGTTGTCGAAAAAGATGAAGTCCAGTCTAGAGGGCGAGATAAAGGACCTCTTGGAGAAGGTGAGTTCCTCAGGCAGGTGTTGAACATTTTAGATTAGAGATCGGATGTATTGAGTTGTGCAGGCAACCTCAACCTTTTATGTTGCTTTTATCGTCTGTTTAGGGATATACAATAGTCAGTTTATCGAATGTTGGTTAAAGTAGATGATCAGAGTCTTATAGTCTAAAAGTTCCTACAGAAACATGCAGATATAGTTGAATATCAAAATTACCCTCTGTGTGTGTGTGAAGCTGTTGAGATGATTTGGTTGTTTCTATATTGCAATTGTTGAGCTATAGATGCACCTCGCCATTCATAAGCAGCACGTCTGGTTTTCTAAGACTGGTTCTTTTCTCAGACAGTTATTACATACCGTTTGTTTCTTGTTTCCCAATTTCTATGCGGGTCATGGATATCGTGCCCCTGATGATGTTTAAGAGGTGAACGGCAATGCTGCCTTTCGCTATAAACTTTAAAGTAGCGGATTCGCTATAAATTGCGGAGTCGTCTCTGCCGCCAAGACTTAAAGTTCACTCATTTTGTGGGTCTTCCCATGACTGTCGGGACCGAACCGGTAGAACGCTTTGTGGTCAGGAGACTCTGGACATGACTGTTTGGGCTTTGAGTTTGAGACATGCATTTCCTTAATCTTTGGTGAGATATGCATTAGTGTGCGCTAAGACTCGACAATGTGATAAGTGCAAGGAAAGAAAGGCGTGTTTGTGCTTGGAACGACAGTTCTACACGTTCAATTCTCCGTCTCTTTACCCTAATGCAAAAATAGTTTTCCATCTTCGATTCTTCACGAACCTCTGGCTATGTGATTCGACCTTCGGTTTTGGCATCAATGAGCAATTTCAATTTTTAATAATCATTTATTGCACATTCCATTTGCGGAAAATGTTTCCTTTTCTGTTTTGTAAAATTTGCTTGCTTAATAAAACTCGGATAAAAATGGCTACATTAACTAAGATGTGGGATTTAATGCACTTGGTATGCCCATCTCGCCTTAGGGTGCGCTCTATAAATATAATTTTTAGAGAAGTTTAAAATTATTATAAATTTATTCATGTTAACACCGATCGTGTTTAGATGATCGTCATTCACCTTAACAATTTTTGATCAAAATTATTTGAAAGGACTACATTGATAAATTGTCATAAATTTTAGGACTGAATTGACGTCCGTGCAGTATGTTTAAAATTATTATGGTAATTTTTTTTTTCAGTTTTTCTCATAATAAATGATTTTCGTATTATTTACGAAACACAATGAAATTTAGGAAAATAAATTTTTCCTTGAAAATAAGTTACTTCCAAAATATTCCTCAATAAAATTTATTTTTCTGACTCGCTAGAAATTCCATTAAAAAATTTGTGTTAAATCGTTGAGACAGAAAGGATTCTAAGGTATGCGACTGTGGCGAGCGCCGTCGCGTCGCCTTCGCAACGGCCGGGACGACATTCTCTTTCTTTTTCTTAACCCTTCACAATTTGCTCACAAGATCGCTAAGCACACACTGCCGACCATTAAATTTTTTCTTCTTCTTCTTCTTCTTCTCTAGTCATGCCATGGCCTCGAAGCTACTCCAACTCGCACCTCACGAAGCAGAGAACCATCTCGAGCTCTCTCTCCGTCAAGCCTTCCACCTCCTCGAGCCCAAGCTCAGACCGCCCTTCCCTCTCAAGATCCTAACCTCAGACGAATGCTCCGATCTCACTCGCGCCATCCTCTATGGAGCTCTAACCGAGACCCACCTCGCCAAAACTCACATCAAGCACTTGCACGCCATCGTCAACGACGGGTACGCACTCTTCGTGAATCTGCTAGCTCGAATTGTCAATGAGTTGTACGATAAGCTCGCTGAGACGGCGAAAACTCAGGTCCTGTGGGCTGCTAGCGAGATGGTTGATGTTTCTGCAATGGGGTTTAGTGGATTGCTGGTCTCGTTGTTGAGGCAAATAGTCGGGGGCGATTTTCGCAGTGGAAATCTGTGGTTGTGTTTCGAGATGGTGAGCCTGTTTTTGGGTAAATGGAACTGCTTGCTGGAAGAGGATCCGTTGGTTTTGACTAGTGCGTTGTATAGCTTTCTGAGGTTATTGGCTGACCATTGTAGGGTGACTGTTGATTCAAGACTGGATGCGCTGAAGAGGTTGGAAATTGAGTTTTGTGTTAAGATGTTGAGAGAGCAGTTTGGTTTGTGTTTGAAGATTGGGAGGGATTTAATACGGTTGTTGCAAGACTTGGTCCATGTGCCCGAGTTTCGAGCAATATGGAGGGATTTGGTTTCGAACCCAAGAGAGTTTGGGGTCGCTGGATTCTTGGATATTGCGCAGATATATTCCATGAGGACTTCGAGTCGTTATTTCTCGCTTCGACTTACCCCAGAGGCGGAAACGCAATTAAGGTTTATACTCACGCACGTGAAGTTTGGGAACCAAAAGCGGCATCAAACCTGGTTTGCCAGCAAGTTTTTTTGCACTCCGGAGAGAGAGACTCTTATAGTTGATATTGTTCGCTTCATATGTTGTGCACACCACCCACCTAGAGAAATCATTCATTCTAATACTATCCCGAGGTGGGCTGTCATTGGTTGGCTTCTGAAGTCTTGCAGGAAAAATTATGTGGAAGCCAATGCAAAGTTGGCCTTATTTTATGATTGGCTTTTCTTTGATGAAAGAGTGGATAAAGTTATGAACATTGAACCAGCATTGTTGTTAATGGTTCATTCTATACCTCACTATATTGAACTAACACACACTCTTCTTGAATTTTTGTTTCTTCTTGTGGATAACTATGACGTGGAACACAAGGATATGATAGCTAGCAGAGTTTCGTCATCTTTTACTCTGCTCATTAACCAAGGATTGAGTTGCAATCTTGAAAATTTGACATCAGCTGAAATAATTTGTCCACCTCTGAAGGAGAAGCTTAGGTGTTTCTTATCAGATACGAGAGTTGGGACCGCTCAAGAAATACAACCAGCTAAAACTCTTGGTCATTTAATTCCCATGGAGGTCGGAACAGCTTTGACTGAGGAACACCTTACCTATGTCCAGAAAGATGAAGTTGGGGCCAAGTCGGATGATACTTCTGCTTCCTTTCCTTCTAGATTGTTGGCCATCACTTCAGAAATCCAAGAGAATGATATCCAAAAATTGGTCGAAGGTCTCGGCAAAGCAATTAAGAGCTCAAATGCATCAAGTCTTCAGGCTTTAGAGCAAATCCTCGATTTGTATATGAATGTTGGCAGTGACTTGCCCACACATTGGTCAACATCTCCTGAGATTTTATCTTCAACTATAGCGAGGGAACTAGAGTTGAATGGATACAAACTCTTTGCACCTCTTGAGCATCCACAAGATGATCTTGATGTTGATGAATGCGAGTCTCCCACAACCTTAATTATTCGGAAATATCTCTCTTCTAAGAATGAAAGGTTAGTTCAACTGCTTTTGTTTTGGTCGATGAATGGTTTTCCTGTGGGAGCACACCTTTTATATTACGCATCAAGACTAGCTTATGACACAGACATGGCAAATCATATGATTCATGAACTGGCGGGAGATAGTCTTCACAAGTTGATCAACACCCGGGTGCCATTCCTGATGGGTCACATTGATCGTTATCTCGCCTTTTCAAATAAAAGGCGGGAGAACTTTCCTGAACCACTTTTAGCTGCAGCTGGTTTAGACAGAGAGTTAGCTGTTACAGTGGTACAGGATGCTTTTTTTGCTTATAGACATTACCTTTTACATCTAACGACCATCTTACCTGAAGAAGCTGATAGAAGTCTCTCGGAGCTTCTTGTTTTTGATTTAGCGTCTTGCTCAGAGTGGAAGGGGGTAAAATGGCAGCTTTTGTTCCACAGTGTCTTTTCTCAGCTTTCTGATTTATCCATTGGCGAGGAGCATGCCATCAGATTACTTGTGAGTCACTTGAATGATGGCGATATTGTCAATATAAAGTTTGAGATGGGGCTAAAGAAGCTATCCATACTGGGGGAGAATGTGGAAACTGTTCTTGGTTTGATCCAAAGCTCCCTTCACTGGGGAGCTGATGAGCAACATAAGTTCTGGAGTCTGATTAGGCTGGAACTTGTGGGTTCTCAGTTTCAATTGGAGAAGTTGATCTTAAAATTCTTTTGCTCAGGCGTAATAGATGCAGGTAAGAGTGCTATTGCAGTGGGAGGCCTTTTAGATTTGTGCTGCTCTCGATTACCTACATCCGAGCTTGTTGGGGCAATCTTGCTGTTACCCAATAACGCGTTTCATAACTTTTCTGCCGCCGTCCTCCAAATGTGGGCAGCGTCTCATGCTTCAATGCTGTTTACTGGCTTAGCTGAGTTCTCTAAGAAAGTCGAGAGCATCGACAGAAAATCTATTTTCTCCGAATCTGCTGAGCTTACAATCAACAATTCTGCAGTTTTATGGTTGTCCAATTATTGTGATGCCCAAGGCTTGAGCAGGTCCAATATTTTTGGCAGCTTTCCTCAAAACACTCACGAAGCAAAGCATATGGTCTCATGACACAAAGCTAATTGGTTGCACTAAAGGTAAGATGCTACATGACCTGATATACAACAGGACTGTAGTTTCTGCATGCTTTCATAAATTTGAGTCATCTATTGTGAAAATAGATATTATGTAGATTCCTACCCTATCCTGTCCCTATAAATATTGGAAGAGCATTTTCCAAGCTTGCCCTGTCCATTTCTTGAGAACTCCTGTAGCACTCCCGTGGAAACAAAACAGGCTCGCGTTCTGTCCCCTCTTCCTGCATCAGAGTTTTGCACTTCTTCCGATCCACTCATTTTCCCATCATTTTCCATTTTCTCTGACTACTTTCATCAGAGAGAAAGTTCTCAAATTCCCATACACAATTTCACGTCCAAGTGCACCTCTGACAAACTGATCTATTTTATGCTTAAGATAAGTTAAGCCGACTACCTTTTAGTTGTTCATTTGATATTGTTATCCTGAAGATAAGATCTATTATTTATTGTAGTCCGTATGCTTTGAGTGCGCTGCTGCTGGTGCGGATGATCCTGAAGGTGTCAGACAGGGCGACAAAGTATGTGCCGAGGGCGTTGCTGGTGCTGTACTCAGTGTTGGAGCGGTGCCAGAGGAAGGCGTTTTCCGCAGCTGCGGTTACGCAGCTACTGCTGCTGGTGCAGAGCGACTGCATGGAGAGGTTGAAGAGGAAGGCCCTGCTCCTTCTGAAGCTGCTCCAAGACTCGTGGCCGGAGGATTTGAATGGGAACTCCGATGATTTCACTTGCAGTGAGGTGGTCGTCTCGTTTTGATGATGGTCTGATACAATGATACGTAATAGTTTTTGAAATTTTTGTTGCCTTTTCTTTTTGGTTCATTTATGGTATTATTTCTTGTTTATGTCAGTTCGATCTTTTTGGTAAAATTTCTAATTGGTAGAGAGAAATGAGGGGGAAAAAGGAATGGTGGAAAGGGAATGTTTTCAATTGGATTTTGGTGAATAGAGAGAAATTGTATTTTTATACGTAATTTTGGATGTAAGAATTTTTGGTTGGAAAAAATAAAGCTCATCCGATTCAGCAGTTGGAGAGTACAAAAGTCGATCTCTTATGTCTTTCTATTGTCAATTAATATTCCATAGAGAGACTCTTTTAATTCCCTAATTTTGTTGTATTCGTTTTAGAAGCTTTTTGTTGGGACAATGATGGGAGATAAGCTGCTTTTGCGTATGAATTTATGGGCTAATCATTTACTGTTTGTTTGATTGTATGCTTACAGCTTAATGGATTGAGAAAGAATGTCGGGTGCAATTTGGAACAACTGTTGGGTGCCATTTGTAAACCAACTAATGGTGGAAAAATATGTAGACTCGCATGAGTGTGATATCAAATATGAATGTTCATTGAGATATGTTTTTTTGATGAGATTTTTCATTTGGTGTGATAGTATTTGATACTTTAAATATATTTTGCATATTGACAAAACTAGAATAGTCGGCGTGCAATGGTGTAGCTTTAAACTGGTGAGACACACTAAAATGACAGTGATATTTCCTGCTGGAATGGTCTGGAATATCCAAAACCACATAGAGCTGTTGTTATATTGATCTCGGGGAAAGAGTATGAGTCCTCGAAATTGGTGCAGAACACATGTTCTCTCCAGATCTCAACCATAGAGTAGAACCATGAGTAATTTGTCATGTATTCTGGAGTCACTGTGGCTGTCTTGAATTTTACTGTGAAGGAAAAGGTTAGCACTGGGAGAGTTTCAACTGGACGAGTAGCAACTAGGATTTTTATCTTTTGGATGAGCGAAGAGGTGACTAGGTTTTATTGTGATACTTGTTGCTGGAGATTCACTTTACACCTTTTGGGTATGCGTGGATTCTACCTTACTGTATGGGCCCTATAGTTATTTCTTCCTATTTTCGCTTGTAAGCAAAGTAGAACATCGTGTAGGTGAGTTTGGTCAACTATCTTTATAAATATGTTGTTTCTAAATTTGTTGTTCTTTCCTAAACTTCGCATAACAAAATGTTTAGTTCTGCTGTTCTGCCTTATTTTCCTTTACTTTGTAATCATAAATTGGTTTATTGCCTTCTTCCTTCTAATTTTTCTTTAGTTGTGTTTTTGTTACTAGAATCAGGATAACTTCATGGAACTCAACCATGAAATGTCTAAAAGGCTCTTTGCCCTGCTCAAGAAACTGTCCCTCAGGTATTGATGGCAAAGTTGGGACCCCATTTCAGGGCCGCTATTGGAAGAATGTCTTTCTTCACCTCCTGAAAAGGCTGTGTTGCAGAAATGCCATAATGCATCCGCCAATGGAGGGTACAAGAAACCGAAGCAGAAGAGCACTGCTGAAATTATTGGTGGCAACCTGGATGCTCAGGCGGATGTTAATCAGGGGAATAAAAGCAAAGAAGGTGCAGGGTCATATGAGAAAGAGGACAAAGTTAATGTTGATAAAGCCGGCATTGATGATAACGAGTTCTTCAAAAAATGAACCGGTGGAATTCATAAGGTCCGATTCAAATGTTGAGATGGATGGTGGCATCAGTGGCGGTCGCAAGGAGGAAACTAAGAAGAGCAGAAGGAAGAGGAAAAGAATCTCGAGTCCTGAAATTAGTGGGCCTCAGGACAAAGAACAATCTAAGCATCTGTGATAACGGAGGGAAAGGTGAAAGAAAGTTACTTGAGAAGGGCTTGTTGTCAAGGGAAAGAAACAAGAGTAAATAGTTTATCTTTTCCAGTATAGTTCGATTAGGAGAGAGGATGGTCAAGGCTGCAGATAACCTAAAGGGTTCAGCTTCAAGTTTGGAGTCTGAGCGCAGTAAAGCTCAGGAAAAAGATGCAGAGGAATCTGGAACAGGACACAGGACATTCAGTGAGAAAATTCCTGAAACTTGAGGAGAAGGTGAGAACAAGATTGTTGAGCCGATGAAAATCAAGTCTTCTGCCAATGACGTCCTACTGAAGTCCGGGCTGTGGCTGTTGATCCTGTGCATGGAAAGGAGAGCAAATCTGATGATGTTGAGGAGTTATTCCCTATGTCTAGAAGCTCCGTGCACTGCAATGGGTCCAACTATAAGCCATTCAATAAACGCCAACCTGGGAGAAAGAGAAAAATCCTAGATGGTGTTTTACGTGCTGGCGGATCTGACACAGTGTAACAAATTAATTTAAGTGATCACGTGATTTTCGAGCAACTTTCTAGTTTCTAATTTGCATAATGAAAATGCATCGGTTTCGAATGACCTGTCTGTGGTTTCAAACTAGACATGATTCCTTATGAACTGAATGCAAGATAACTTGTTTGTACAAAGAATACTATGGCAGACTGCGGTTATCCAATAGATATTCAATTATCTTCGACGAGCGAGATTTGGGAATATTTCTGTCAAACCCCATAATGGCTTCGGACCAAAATCAGGAAATTATCAGAAGGGATATGATATGAAGATGAATTGGCCTTCCCACACGTTGTCCCATCTTCATCCTTCTTGGAATATAAGACATGGTACAGTTGCCTTCTCTACGAACTCCTAACATGGGATCCATCGCCTATGGTGGCGGCTCAGTAGCACGTGCTACTAACCTTAAATACGAGGTCACGAGTTCGAACCTATTTGCGGTAAAAGCACGTGCATCCTACTATGGTGAATAGGTTTAGGATCTCTAACGCCGCAGTCCGATTATGGTTACGGGGTTGACTCGACCATCTTGAAAAATTCTATAATAGGTGTGACTCTCGTGGTAACGTCAAGGAGTGGCCTGGTCGCCCCTCCTCAATTTCTTGGTTTAGGAAAAGAAAATAAAAGGGCAACAAAAAAAAAAACATCATAACATGGGATTCATGAATTTTCATATCACTTTAGCTCGGAGAATTGGTGGGGCCACACAAGAGTTTTATTTTATTTTGCAGACCGTGATTCAAAATAAATATAGAGCTATAGAGCCTCCCTTTATTTCGCAGAAAACGAACGATCTAGAAAATATTTTCTTGAAAATGATTGTTTGAAATAGTTAATCAATAAAAATTATTTTTATTATCAACAATAATTTATGTTCAAACATTTTTGCGGACGATGAAAGTACCTTTGGTTCATTCATTTTTGTAAGCGACACAAGCGATCGTTTTTAAGAAAATATTTTTCAAATCATTCGTTTTTCACAAAACAAGCACACCTCGAGTTGGTTTGTTTCGGGAAAAAAATTTCTAATTCAAACTTTTTTCTCATTCGAGAAAATGACACAAATGGTCTATGAACTTTTGTCTAATCTGCAATGCCGTCCGTGATTTTTTAGTTTATTTATTAGGTTTCATGAATTTTGGTATAATATTTTAATGTGGTCCCTGAACTTTTGAACATTTTATATGGTCTAGAGACTACGTTGTACATTTGCTTCAAGAATCACATGGAAGAAATTAAAAATCTTGGGACAATATTACATATTGGACCAAAGTTCAGAGACCACGTATACACGATTTAAAATTTCATGGACGAAGTTGCACTTCAGACTAAAATTCGTGGACCATTTATGCTATTATCCTTTCTCACTTTTCGGACGTATAAATAGCTTAGGAAATGAGTCACTAGAAAATCATTTCATAATCAACAAAAAAACTATATTTCAAAGGATATGATTTTTCTCTTTGAAAAATCGGATTTCATTTTCCAAAATAGAACTTGAGCCCGGTGCTCGACCGTGAATACCGAGGCCCGAGCCTAGATCCTCCTAGGCCAGGCTAGGCACCTCGATGGCCGGGCCCAAGATCCCATCGGTTGGGCTCAAGACCCTAGCACCAACACGTGGGCCTATGACCCTTTAGGTACGGCCATGGTCCTTTGCCCTCGTGCCTGAGTTGTCGATCCCCGTGCCCAGGTCACTCGAGCCCGATCTCAAGTCCTCAAATCCTGAGCTCGAGTTCGTCGACGACAGGATGGGACCTCAACGGCCATGCCCGAAAGCCTAGTGGCCACGCTTGGGATCCAGTAGCCGGACACAAGTCTTCAGCTCCCAAACTCGAGATGGGAAAATAATTTTCCCTTGAAAATAAGTTACTTCAAGAAAATGTTCTTTTCAAGGAAGCGAACGGAACACGACTCGCTAGGAATTTTATTAAAAAGTTTCTGTGAAATCGTTAAAACAGAAGAAAGAAACGATTCTAGGGTTCGTGAAGGTGAAGGAATTCCATTTCAGTAGAAACGAGAATCTATGTCCGGCAACGTAATCGAGCTGGGCATGTGAGCGAGAGGCTTTTCTTCGACACTCTTCGAGGTAATTAACTGTACTTCGACGGGAACACCGGAGATTTCGTCTTTGTTGACATGAATCCGTGGAGTTACTGTCGGGCGTCGATCCCTTCCTTCGATTTCGTGACGTGCCAGACGAAGATGGTCGTGTCGTTGATGGCGACTTGGATTGATGAGAAATGGTCTCAGATGGGTATTTTGGCATTGTAGGGCTTGAGCCTAGATTTGGCTGATGGTATGATCCGCAAATTGACCTAAAGTTTGCTTCATTCTGGAGAAATGTGGGGAATACGTCCCCTACTTCTTCGGATTGATTCACCTACTGAACCTAATTTCGCATGTTTCAGTTAGCGTGTTGTTTCTCTGTGTCATATGGTTGTTCTCTTTAGTTCTCTGCGTTTCTGTTGACTTCTAGGCAAGCAAAATGGAGGGAAATCAGTTCAGTCTGAGTGCAAGCATGCTTTTTCTCTCCTTAAGTTTAAGTTGTGGTCCATGGGCGCGTTCTTGTAGTTGTACATGTCGATGATTTGACATTGTAACTCCTCAGTTGTCTGGTTAATCGTATCGTGATGAACCGGTCATCATTTTGAGGTAATAATACCTTATGAATGATAGGTGAAGTTCTTGTACCTTGTAATCTTGACATAAATGTAGTCTCTCGAGTGAGAAGAGTTTCTTTTAGGTTGGAACTCTCGCTTTTCTTGACATCTGCAATTGTTATGAGCAGGTCTGCTTATCTCAATAGCGATGTTTATGATTAATCACTGGGTGCAATACCTGGGGCGTCTCTCAATCCATTATGCTGGGTATCTTTGAAGAGATAGCCGATGAAGATAACTACTTATCGAGATCTCATCACTTTCTTGACATACACAGCTCCTACATGGGCTACTGTAGTTGCTGGTGCACTTGTGCTCGTGACTCTCGCTCTCTCCATCTACCTTTTATTTGAGCACTTAGCTGCCTACAAAAATCCTGAGGTATATTCCTTCTCTTGAATGCTAAGATCTTCGTCGACACTATGTTTAGGTCGTGACTGCACATTATGTTATGTATCACTTTAACCCCTCCCTTTCTTCTTGTGCTTATCAGGAGCAAAAATTTCTCATTGGCGTCATCCTTATGGTTCCGTGTTATGCGGTAGAGTCAGTAAGTTGTACAGAGATAAACTTGATTCATCGTGTGTAAGAGTCTGAGATGCAGAACATTTTAAGTTCATGTCTGGTGATACCAAGTGTACCTTCTTTACTTGGTTGATTGATACTCTTTTTTTGCACAGGAAATGACTATGTTTTAACACGTACGCATGCACTATATTTTGAATGCTAATATACTTGCATATGTATACTTACATGAATTCTTTCACAATTATGCTGCCTTTGTGTGGGATAGTATTGTGCCACCTTTTGGCACTTATCATATGTTGTAATATCTTGATTCTTAATTTGGACGTTTACTAGCAGTTTGTCTCATTGGTGAATCCATCAATTAGTGTCGATTGTGAAATACTGCGAGATTGCTATGAATCCTTTGCAATGTATTGCTTCGGGAGATACCTCGTCGCATGCTTGGGTATGCCCATTTTCTGAGTTTTGATGTACTTTCCTGGCTTCTTTTTAGATATCTAACAGATATCGGATGAGTTCTTGTCTGATAGCCTTTTCTTTCGTTGACCTTTCTCTCAGGGGGCGAAGAAAGGACTATTGAGTTTATGGAAAGACAAGGGCGTACAGCTGCTAAAGATCCTCTATTAGAACATTATTCTGAACACGGCATTGTGAAGCATCCTTTTCCAATGAACTACTTCTTTAAACCATGGAAACTCGGTCGATGGTTCTACCAAGTTATCAAGATTGGGATTGTTCAATATGTATGTATTACTTGCGAAGCATTACTCTGCAGCTCTGCTCTTGAATTTTCTTTCATCGCTTAGCTATTTCATTCTTAGACAGTGCAAAATGTGCTTTTGTCTGGCAGATGATAATAAAGGCTCTAAGTGCTGTCTTAGCAGTAATTCTTGAAGCCTTCAATGTTTACTGTGATGGAGATTTTGAGTGGGGATGTGGGTGAGTATATCATGACTACTTTTTCTAGAAGTTATGCGAGTGGCAATAAATCTATGCTCTCTCCATTTTTGTTAAAACCTAAGTTTCTCTATTTTATGTTGGGGAGCACCTGCCTGTTAATATCTCAGTATACTCTGAGGTGTTTTCTGTTTATCAGTTTTCAAGCTTCTACTATAGTTGAATACATACTCTTTCTTAATGTTTCTGTGGATTGACGATTGCCTTTTCGAGCTTCTCATTGATAAACCGATTAAACCAGGACTCTGAATAGTTGCACTTGAAAGCCCGCCAGCTGCTTTCTCTTTTATCAATGAAACAAGCTAACTTGGGCCTTCATAAAGTTGGCACTTTAATTAAATTTTTCATCCCTTCATCCAGGCACTAGTTTTCATAGTGCCATTGCTAGTCAGTAGCTTGATACTTTCATCTATTGTTTGCTTAGATTTTATGAAGAAAGAGGAATATTTTGCTGTTCAAAGTGAAAATGAGTTTGGACATCTAAGAAACTCACAGACAACACCTATAAAGGTTCATATTCATGGCATGGCCAGAGAATATTATTGAGGACATAAGGATAAAGGGACCCTTTCATCTGGAGGATGCTAGAATTAATATTGTTGTGATCTCCTGTAAATGAGGTTATTATGTTACTATTCAAAAGAAGAACTATCTGAGTCGAATGCTTTTACCATTTAAACTAAGCAGTAGCAAGAAATTTTGTAATTAAGTTAGTGCAAATTGGCCTTTACCGCAACATGTATTTTTTTTAAATTTTTTTTTGACACATAGACCCCTTAATGTTTTAAAAGCATTCCTACGGTTCACAAGACTCTGGCATCATTTGAAGTCTTATTTGTCGATTTTACTAATTTGTTTGTCTTTTCTTGTTCTTGCAGATACCCTTACATTGCTGTTGTTCTGAATTTCAGCCAGTCCTGGGCTCTGTACTGCTTAGTTCAGTTTTACACTGTCACCAAGGAAGAATTGGCACATATAAGTCCCTTGGCCAAGTTTCTTACATTTAAGTCGATTGTGTTTTTGACTTGGTGGCAGGGCGTTGCAATAGCTCTTCTGTACGCCCTTGGTTTGTTTAAAAGTCCTATAGCTCAAGCTTTACAGTTTAAGTCAAGTGTGCAAGACTTCATTATCTGTATAGAGGTAGATCTTTTCCATTTCTTATGCATGTCTTCTTTCTAAGGTTGTCATCACATTAGTAAGGGTATGAATATTGGTGGCGCCTATTTTATATATGTCATATGGTTTTTTAAGGTTGAGTTAAGCATGGTTAATAGAGGCTATTGCATACGATCCATATAGCTGCAGAAACTCTGCTTCTTTATTGCAGGAAAGTTTGATTTCAGATCGTTTTCTGTCATGAGCTAATGGATTGATATTACCTTGCATGATGTTTGATTATCTTTGGTACTTGGGTTATGTCTATTTTCCTGTTTAAATGTGATATGTAGGAATGCTCGTCACAGATATAATCATTAAGGCCTAATGTATTTGCTCCTCCTATCTACATTGCTGTCTTTTGTGCATCTGCAATATAGTTTTGGACAATATTGGCACTTGATACATAGGATCCTCGCAAAGAATTTTCTTTCCCGTGTTTTTAGCTTGATATTTACCCTTGGTTAAAAGTAAATGATGTTAATGAAAACAAGGTGGAGGGTTAAACTGTCCAAGATTCCCAGGGAAAAAAAGGGTTTAACAGGTCTGTTTATTCACCAGTGCAGATGGGCATTGCTTCTGTCGTACATCTGTATGTATTCCCAGCAAAACCATATGAGCTTATGGGAGACCGGTTTACTGGAACTGTCTCAGTTCTTGGAGACTATGCATCTGTCGATTGCCCTCTGGATCCTGATGAGGTTAGGGACAGTGAGCGCCCCACTAAGTTACGCCTTCCACAGCCTGATGCTGATATAAGGAGTGGAATGACTATCGGAGAAAGTGTGCGGGATGTTTTTGTAGGAGGTGGCGGACATGTAAGTTATTTGCTCATCTTTAATCTACTGCCCTACATTTGCCCTTAAGATGAAGCTTTGAGTTTGCTACATACAAAATAAAGCCACCCTGATTTTTGAGAAAAATTAAATTCTTTTGATTGTTCTGTTTTTAAGCATTGAATAGCAAGCAACGTGGAGAACTTACTGGTTGTATCTTGGAAGTGCTCGATGACTCTCTATGTTAACGCATTTCACTGAGTTTGTTTCTTTTGTTTTACAACGGTAACTATCTAATGTGTTCATGAACTTAAAGATTTTGAATTATGTCAATCTCTAAGTTAACCTTTATAACCACCTGGAGAATAAATGCAGGAATGACTGTTTATATTGCTTAGAGGAAGTTGCTGGTGGCAAATTGACCATGCGGTCTTATTATAGTCATAGTAATTATAACTATAATTTTTCTTTTGCATTTTGGATGCATGTTTCTGTTTTGTCAAATGAACTGATTTTTCAGTACAGTTAGATACCAGGCCTTTTCTGGGTGGTGTGTGCATGTATCTCATTCTGTTTTCCAAATACAGTCCTGTTGATAAAGGGAGAGGAGTATCAGACTTCTGTGTTTCAGATCCTTCCTTACTGAGATTCAGTGGGGCGTTGTTAAATAGGGCTGAAGACTTAAAGTAGGGATCTACCTTAAAACTTCCTAATAAATTGCTGGCTGCCTCTGCAATGCGATTGTTATGGTCATGATGCTTTTATCTTCAATTACAATTTTTTTATGATTTTAAAGTCAATTTGATGTGAGTATTGACTAGCAGTTGTACTGATTGTGTGGTGTCTTTGTTGCATACATGAAAGAACAACAACAAACTATTTCCCCGCGAAGTGTCATTTTCAGAGTCACTTCCGGAAACATGCTATAATCCTTTTTTTCTTGGAGGATGAAGAATGATCGGAGATTTATTTTACAACAGGGTGATGTTAGTGTATTTTCTTCTTTCAATGCAAGCTTGTAGGACCTGTTTGAAGGAAGATAGTGATATATGACGTTCAGGGGACAAGAGGAAAGCTTATGGATCTTTGTATCGTTCGTGTGAACTGAGGGATATGGAAAAACTCGTGCAGTTATAATTTTGTGAAAATATTTCTTGTTGCTTCTCCTCTTACAACTTGCTATTTCAACTTTTGAACAGATCGTGAATGATGTGAAGTTCACAGTGACCCAGGCAGTAGAACCTGTGGAGAAAGGGATTACGAGATTCAATGAGAAGCTGCACAAGATCTCTCAAAATATAAAGAGACACGACAAAGAGAAGAGAAGAACAAAGGATGACAGCTGCATTGCTTCGTCATCATCCACAAGGAGAGTGATACGAGGAATAGATGACCCCCTGTTGAATGGCAGCTTTAGTGACAGTGGTGTTTCAAGAGCAAAGAAGCATCGCCGGAAATCAGGACATACCAGCGGAGAAAGTGGAGGTGAAAGCAGCAGTGACCAAAGTTATGGTGGGTACCAGGTCAGGGGCCAGCGGTGGATTACCAAGGAGTAGTATGTGAGGAACAAGCGCATCAATTTGATGTTTCTTTTCTGAGATTGCTTCTGATAGGTTGAACTTGCATTCCCTCCGAGAATGGCTTTTTATCTTGGGTCGATGTCGTCTAGGTCGGCCACTTCATTCTGCACGTCAAGAAAAGCCTTGCAAGTTTTGGTCGACATATGTACATTCTCTTCCCAGATGCTTATACCAATGAGGAAGCAATCTGCAAGATGGTCACTGACTGTGGTTATGTGCCATAGGTGATGGTTTTTTTAGTCCCTGTGGCTCATCTCATTATCGGCGCCAAGGATGAGGGATCTCTGTGCCACTTGTGAATTATTTTCTTTGTTTTCGAATGCTTCCAGTGTTCCTGCCGAAAAAAGCAAACGCTTTCATGTTAAAACGGATAAATACCGTGGTTATGTAAGACAGGTTCCCCTCTGCTACTGGATTTAGATGCTTGACTAATTTCTCAGAACTGACAGTTGTGTAAGTGTGTTCAGTGGGTTGACTCATATGGCCATAGCTGCGAGCGAAATTGGTGTCTGAACTTTGCAGCAGATTCGATATGGGACATCTTTAGTGAGAAACTTTCCGGAGAATGTAACTATAATTTGAAGAGAAAATAGATGCAGATTATCTTTTCCGACAGTACGACTGAATGGATTCGAAGCTAAAGAGCTGGTACAAAGCTTACGGCTCCCTTTTTAGACTAACTCCAGAACACGAACGTCAAAAATATTGCAGAGATAGATATGGCGTTGATAGAGTAAAAACGGCTGCTGTTCTCAACTACGCTTTCGCTTTAAAACCTTTTGGCTCTAGTTACCTATACGTGGATAACAAACAAGTTTTTTAGTATGTAGCTTCTAATATAGCAAAGATGTATTCATAATTACTCGACACTGTCAATGAAGAACTGTCAAATGAATTTATCAGAATCTAGTCCAGACATGTAACTCCGCCGAATTGAAAGGCTGATAAACCAAAGCAAAAGGCCCCGAACGGCGAACTATGCGAGTGCCCGGAGTTCTCCAGTAAGCAAGGCAAACTTTCGGTGTTGTGACAATACTGCACAAATTCTGGTTGCTTGTATGCTTGATGAAAACTCGTTACCGTTTGGATTTCCTAGTTTAGCTGCAGAAACTATTGTCTGCAAAATCTGCAGTGGATCGCCATGGCTAACGATCAATACAGCGCATCTGTCAAAGAGAGGAACAGTTAACGACAAATGCAAAGATAATATGTCCACATAGACCCAGCAGACCATGGTGCAAAGGAAGCGGATGTTTTGCTCACGTGCACCCAGACAGATACCATTGGCCCATTTTTAGTTCTTCCTCTTGCTAATTGAACAAGCGAATGATGATAAAGCGCAATTACCCTTGAAATTCCGTCTCAATATTAACCATAGTTTTTGCTAGTCTGGAAGCAACATCGTCGACGCATTCTCCGCCTTCTGGCCTCTGAAATGGATCTTTCTCATCGAGCGCCCATATTTCAGCATACTGATTGCAAACAGGAAGGAGAAACGCCAATCAGCCAATTGGATAGCATGAGAGCAGCATACTGAGAGTGAAGTAGCTGAAACATGCTCACTTTATCATGTGACTTGAACTCAAAAGAAGGACCGAAGTAACGTTCCCGAAGATCCACCATCACCTATCCACACCGAGTCGTTGCCTAACGCATGTCAGTAGCGAAAATGAAGCAGCAGCTCTGCCATGCCGACTTGTTAATTCAGAAGGAGAACATGTACTGTCCAAGTTTTAGTGTGGTTGAATTACATTAATCTCATAGAAGCAAAATGGATCAGATGGGACGAGAACGCCCTCAACAAGTTCACTAATTATGCTTGACTGGAGAAGTCTTGTGAATCAGTCCAGTAGCATCTATTAATGGCTATCGGGCATAATACTTCTCTATGCCAATCTCACACTGAACAATGTTCTTGAATTGGAAAATAGCTTACCTTGCATTGAGGACCCTTGAATGGAATATTCAGAACCGACGCAACAACTCTCGCAGTGTGGCTGGTCCTCGCAAATGGTGAGTAACAAATACGGACATTCTCTAGAGGAATATTATTTTCTTTCAGCGCCTGCACAAACAGCGCCGTCAATTCGCTAAAGCACTGTGATCCTGCAACAATGCCTCCTCTAAATATTTACTCCGTCATTATCGGAAGTATATTTCCATTGCCGGTCAAGTCCTGAACAATCCTCTAGTGTGGATAATGTTATTATCTTGGAAAAAAGCTTCTTTGAAGTTTGGAGTTAATTTCACCCCTCTTCCTCGCGTGAAAACAGAAGAGTCTCCGACTAAGAAACAGTCGATAAGCATGTAAAACCAACATCTTGAAACTACCATAATTAAATCTCTCCATGTCAAATTGGATTCCCTTATCAAAGACTCGCGCTTGCATCACCGATGCGGAAACCCATTGAATTGGAATTGGAGCCCCATTCAGTAGCTAGAATCTCACGAATTTGAGCACGAGGTGCAATTAATGACGAATAACAACGAAAGCATAGTTCTCGGGGACACTCCCTAACCTGGAGAAACAGCTCGCCGGCCACTCGCGCCTGATCGATACCGTCCGAGGCCAATGCATACTCCGGAAGCGTGCCATTTTCCTAGAAGGGAGCAAAGAAACCCAAGATCAATTCAGAGGCCAACAGTAAACAAGCACAGCATAATCAACGCCGGAAGTCAGCTAAAAATGCGATCAAAGAGGCCAAAAATCAAGCATCTTTTTCCAATCCATTGCGAGCAGAGACAATCGCGCATCACAGGAAACCAGAATCTAGTACTGGGTTTTGTCACGAATCGTCTGTAATTTGCCCAGAATCAGAGAGAGAGAGAGAGAGAGAGAGAGAGGAACCAGCGAGGAAACAATGAGACCCTTCTCATTGGGGATGCTCTTGCCGTGCCGCAAGACCCAGTACCGGTTCCTGAACCCCAACGCCGTCTCCATTTCCATGGGATTGACACTCCTCGGAGCTCATCCCAGCACATTTAACAGACAGGATCCCGGGCCGACCATTCTCGAAACGACACGTTTTTTGTTCATACGATCTTCTCCGATGTTGGTGACATGATATTCCAAATTCAGAGCATTTGAATTTTTTTTAATTATTTATTAAATGAAAAAAAAAAGAAAATTCCAAATACTTTTAATTTCTCAAATAAGGACCATGCAATAAATCTTATTTTAAATAATCTCAATCTTAAAGAAAGGCATGACCTCTCTGGTCGGCCGGTCAACAAGGCATTTTCGATTTTTTTATGTTTTCTATTTTTTTTTCATTTTTTCTTTTTTTTACCTTTTTTTCCCTCCCTTTTCGTCTTAGTGGATCTCAGGCGATGGTCGACTACCAGAGAGAGTTGGGCCAAGGTCGCCCTAGCTTAGAGCCGGGACCTTCGCCAGCTGCAACAAATGGGAAAAGAAAAAAGAAAAAAAAAGGAAAATTAATTAAAAAAATAAAGGACGAAAATGTTCTTGATCTGCCAATAAGGTGACGCCATTTTTTGAGAATGATGTAATTATTTCATGCCTTTATTTGAAATAATATATATTTTAAGTCTTTAGTTGAAAAAAAAAAAAAAGGCACTTTGTGCTCTTGATTCAAACAAGGTTTATTGCGTAACAAAATCGTTTTATTTCGACCGAAAAAAAGACAAGATCGTTTTCATGGGCCAAAAAAACAAAACAAGATAAAGATACTACCAGAAGAAATATTATTTCACTGTGCGCGCTTTCTCGCTTTCCCACGCGCCCACGCGCGCGAGTTATTTACCCGCCCCTCTCTACCTCCCTCTCTCTCTCTCTCTCTCTCTCTGCTGTTCATGTTCTTGCTCGGAAGCCATACCTGACGACGCTCGACTCAACCACCTCCGATCACTCCGTCATGACTCGTCGAGCCCTGACCCTCCCCATCCTCAAACGCTTCTCCGACTTTTCCACCGCCAGCGCCCCCCGCTTGTTCCCGCCCTCCCAGCCCGCCCGGACCGTCACCTACATGCCCCGCCCCGGCGACGGGGCTCCGCGCGCCGTGACCCTGATCCCCGGCGACGGAATCGGCCCCCTGGTCACCAACGCCGTCGAGCAGGTCATGTCGGCGATGCACGCGCCCGTCTACTTCGACACCTACGAGGTCCACGGCGACATGAAGCGCGTGCCCGAGGAGGTGATCGAGTCGATACGGAAGAACAAGGTGTGCCTGAAGGGGGGGCTGAGGACTCCGGTCGGAGGCGGAGTCAGCTCGCTGAACGTGAAGCTGAGGAAGGAGCTCGACTTGTACGCTTCGCTCGTGAATTGCTTTAACTTGCCCGGGTTGCCCACGCGGCACGAGGGGGTGGATATCGTGGTGATCAGGGAGAACACGGAGGGCGAGTACTCCGGGCTCGAGCACGAGGTTGTTCCTGGCGTCGTGGAGAGCCTGAAGGTACGGGCAAAGTTGTTCTTTGTTTTCGGCTTATGTGAACTACTGTTGTTCTTGCTTGTTTAGCTTACGGACTAGTCGATTTAATTGTTCACTTGGGTTTTGTTGTTATAGCCGTTATGATATACTTTGGTTGGTGAGTGACGTTTAAGTGACAATTTTTCTATGGCTAGTTTGCTCTCTTAGAATGGAGATATGTTCATATGTTGATGGATTTGCATGTGAAACTTGGCAGAAAGTTTTACCAAATTCTCAAGTGCTTGTGGAAAATGCTGACTGTGGATTGAGAACTATACTTCTTCTGAGAAATTAAGTAGGTTGTCACTGCAGAATTGTGGTTACGTAAGTTGAGAGTTCGGAATTGCGTACTCCGCAAGTGTTATGAGAGCCGTCAGGTCTGGCTGGCTGGAGTTCAGTGATTAAGTGTTACTCAGATAAGGCCTTCATGAACAGAAGATTATGCGTAACTTGCCTCAATGTTGTTCTTTTAACGATGAGAAGGATTTTAGCCAGCGACAGTTAATGCGTTGATGAGAGGAGTTTTCTAGACATATGCAACTTTAAAGCTTTATCGATTGGTCTGCTTCTACATATCTTGCCGTTGTGTTTAGTGTAACTAAGCACAGCTCTCTCGATTGTAATTGTCAACTACTTGAAATTCAATCTCTTATCGCAGCACCCATCAAATACTATATGTTTTTGAGTCAGATCATCCCTCTGCCATCTCTCTGTCTGCGCGTGTGCGTGCGTGCGTGTGCATTGAGTTAAGAAATTTTGTGACCTCCGTTGCTCATAAAACGATTTGCTAGGTGATTACAAAGTTCTGTTCAGAACGCATTGCAAAATATGCATTTGAATATGCATACTTAAACAACAGAAAGAAGGTGACTGCTGTCCACAAAGCCAACATCATGAAACTTGCTGATGGCTTATTTTTAGAATCTTGTCGGGAGGTTGCAACAAAATATCCCAGCATCAAGTACAACGAGATCATAGTTGATAATTGCTGCATGCAACTTGTTGCAAAGCCTGAGCAATTTGACGTGATGGTATGTTTCAGTTGTTGTCTTCACTTCTCTTCCTGTTTGGTTTTATGTACTTTAGTCTTCAGGAAGCTGTATAGAGTTCTAATCATCACGTTTTTCTAGTGTGGCTCTGATATTGTACTGTATTTCTTTCATGTTGTATTCAAATATTGTAAGTTTTCCTCTTTCTTAATAAATAGGTGACTCCAAATCTTTATGGCAATTTGGTAGCCAATACAGCAGCTGGTATTGCCGGAGGAACAGGTGTTATGCCTGGAGGTATCATTACTTAGCCCTTTCTTTGTTTGAAAATTTTCCTTTCCGGGGGGTGATATGTGGAATTAGACTCTCATGGGATTAAGTCAATTTAAGGGAGTTCTCTGAATTGCCTTGTCATGCAATTGCTCCGGATGTCTCATCAATTGTTAACTCTTTAATGGTCCAGGCAATGTGGGGGCAGATACTGCTGTTTTTGAACAAGGTGCTTCAGCAGGAAATGTTGGGAACGAAAAGATAGTGGAGCAGAAGAAGGCAAATCCAGTGGCCTTGCTTCTCTCATCTGCTATGATGTTGCGGCACTTGCAATTTCCATCCTTTGCCGATCGACTTGAGACTGCAGTAAAGCGAGTTATCTCAGAGGGTAAAGTCCGGACAAAAGATCTCGGAGGAGACAGCACAATCCAGGAGGTTGTGGATGCCGTCATTGCTAAGCTGGATTAACTGTTAGAACCTCCTTGTGACGGCTGATTCTTGTATGTTTTGGTTCTTGACATTGCTCCAATGTCAATTTTTTTGGGGCTAACACTGCGTAAATCATATGTTTTGTGATCAGTATCTACAAATGAAGGGTTTTGTGAGGGAAATCCGCTTATGTAGCCGCAAATTATCTGTTTGATGGAAGTAAGTATATTCCCTTTTTCTCTAAGGAGGATTTCGAATAAACGTTGCTCTCATCCTGACATTAAATTAGTCATTTGCTCATGATCCCCTTGCTGTAGATGTATTTCTGTGGGGACAATAGTTGGATAAGACGAATTATAAAAATGGAGCATCTCTTATCTTTCCCAGCCAACAAGTTCTTGAGTTGGGGACTGCAAATCGAGCAAGTAGTGGAGAATACTGGCTTTGTGTGGCCAAATAGGAAAATATGGTCCGTCCTTTATGAAGTTGAGTTGAACGTGACATAGTAGCAGCTATCACTTCCTAACGCGAACACTACTGCTTCGGATTTTTTTTCCGGGGACTTGATATTATCGGTGTTTTCGGACAACAGCAGACGCGTCTTCTCATTTCCTTCGGTTATGTTACTCGAAACCCTGATTTCTTGCATTTTAAAGCTCTTCGAGCTTTCTATTACTGCTAAGAAATTGCCCTGCTCCAAAATGTAAATGCATGTCGGAGCTAATTTCGATTTCGAGTAGCACTTCATAGGTTGACTAAGGCAATTACTGGTCGGCAATAAGTACACGACGACTTTGGATTTTCTGCAAAAAGGCTACAGACGAGCATGGGGCTACTCATGCATATACATTGCCGCCTTGTAAGATCCACCATTCTAGATGGGTACCAAGCACATATACGACCATTTTCGATTGCTACTCACGTCATTAACCCTACACGGAAATTCTTGGCGTGTGTCCGATAAGTAACTTGCCTAACCTAAATGGTCAACTGCGTTGAGGCAATCGGAGGGAAATTACCAAAAAAAATCCTAAACCTATTGCGATTGTATTGATTCCTTGAACTAGTTCTGTTGGGGATCAGTCCGTTCCCAATTGGTGCTGAACACCTCGGCATTATCCCCTCCGGAAAGGGGAAAAATTGCCTAATCTAATGCTCCGTTTGTTTCGTGAAAAATGAGTAATTTGAAAACTATTTTCCTAAAAATGATTACATATATTGCATTGAAATAATTAGTCAATGCAAAATATTTTTATTGCCGATAAAAACTTGTTTCTAAACATTTCGTAAATGATGAAATTATTTTCCGTCTATTCATTTTTGCCAGTGATATAAGCGATCATTTAAAAAAAAAATTCAAATAACTCATTTTCCGTGAAACAAACGTATTCTAAATATCATATCATTCTGACTGGATATGGATTCATATCGACCTTCTATAAGAGTTAATATCACGAAAAATCTCAAACTGGTACACATGTGATAAATTTGTCCCAAACTAATTTTTTGACCATCAAAAACCCCAAATCGGTACGCCAGTGACAAATTTACCCTTCATTAGTTTCTGTTAATTATTATCATCAAATTGCTTAATTGGATGACAAGTGACATTTGATGGGTGTACTAGTTTGGGGTTTTTACCCTCCGTTTGTCACAGGTATACCGATTTGGAGTTTTCCGATATCAACCCAATTTAACAGAAACTAACGAAGGATGAATTTGTCACATGTGTGCCATTTTGGGGGTTTTCGGGGTAAGAAAAATTAATTTTGGGTAAATTTGTCATAAATGTACCAGTTTGAGGTTTTGTGCGGTAAAAAAAAAAATTAATTTGAGATAAATTTATCACATGTGTTCCAGTTTGAAGTTTTTCGTGGTATTAGCTCCTTTTATAAATGGTTGCTAATAAGCTGTTGATATCTGCAACTCTGTGCTAGTTCTACCCAACTTCCGAGCCACCTTCCCTGGGGGAAAATAAAAGCTATAAGGATGTGGATTTATGTTCTGTGCATTGGAGCTTTGGTTATTATATGTTATGCAAGATTGATCGGAAGATGCCTAAGCACCGCCGCGACAACCGCAAACCAGGTCCAGGCAACAAGGGCTTGCCTCTGATTGGAGAGACCCTTCAGTTGATTCGGCCCAGTTACTCGTCCGGTCTTCATCCATTCATCAAAGAAAGAGCTCAAAATTAACGTACTCCTAACTGGATTACCTGTACTGTGTGTTTACCCGTCGGAGAATGCTTCTAACCGAACTTGTCTTTTGCAGATATGGACCCATTTCTCGGACAAACTTGGCAGGGCAACATGTCGTCGTGTCCACTGATCCTCGATTCAACAAGAAGGAAGACTGGTTGAGCTTTGGTACATGGACACATTCTCCAAGCTAGCGTTTCACAAGTACCTGAGAAGCATAACAGTGAGCCATTTCGGTACTGAGAGTCCAAAGGCAAAGCCTGCTTACTCAGATGGAAGACATGGTTGGCAGAACACTGAGCATTTGGTCAAACCGGGAGTCCGTAGAAGTCCACAACTCATTCTGCATCGGTAAACTCAGAGAATGCTTCAAACTCTCCTTACAAGTAACACAAAATCTGTACATGTACCTCAGTTGATAACAAAAGTAATTGAATATTGCAGATGATTTTCAAGTTGAGTACAAAGTTCATGGATGGCTGCAATTTTGCCAAATCGCTAGAGAAAATCAGGGAGAAATTAGTCAAGTCTAGACCGAGCATATTCTCATTTCCCCTGAACATACCGGTTACCGAGTACCATAATTTCCTGAAGGTACAAAGAGCAAGGACCTGCTATTTGAGACATCCTTTGGATGTATAATGGTCTTACACTCCGTTGATTCTCAGGAACAGAAGAAAATGAAAGACTTGTTCAGGAACATGATAAAAGGAGAGGCGTAATTCAAATGGATCTTCTGACGGTCCAGGGGATTTTCTAGATCAAGCTATCGCTGATATGCGGACCGAGCATTTGTTGACCGAGGAATTAGTACTCAACCTCATGTTCTGGAAAATGAGAGATTGCTTTCGCCAAGCTATCCCCCACTTCAATAACGATTAGCAAAGAATACACACAACGCTTATTCCCTATCATTTCTTCTCAAGAAAGTTAAAAATCCGGAAAAAGAAAAAAGAGACGAATATTGCATAAGCAATGCGTCTCCATTCTGATAGCCAAGGTGGGGGTGGGGCATAACAATTGGAGCGGATATGCCATTTGAGAAAACAAAATATTCAATTACACATATGCCGTATTGATTTCAACAGATCATCCCCAGTCTAGTGACAGATGGAGAGGGAGTCAATCCACGAATTGCATCACAAGTGATACAACTGAAGGTGCCGGAACGATCGATCCCTCGTGATATTCTGAAGGCGCAGAATCCATCTGTAAAAAGTCCTTAGCTTGCCCATTTCGACCTTTGCCATTAGACATTGTCTTTGAATTTCTAATGCGTCAATCCCCGAATTCCACTTCCCGCTTTAGGTATACAACCCTTTCTTATAGCAATTCCAGCTAAGATTGGTTAATGATCATGCTATTCACAAATATTCAATCCACCAAAAAAAAACAGGAAAACAGATTGGAAGCAAACATTTCTGAATAAACAAGAAATAGCAGAGAAACGGAACAAGGTAATGAAGAAATAGTTGCTGGATTTTTTTTCCTAATAGAGACTCAAAAGTTGGCACAGGCACGGAAGTACGTCTTCGTGCCAAAATAGGAAAGCTATACATTGTAAGACATTAAAAAGAATGCATTTCAGATAACCAAAAATTATCTGCTTCATATGCATATGCTGGATTGGAATGTCAATAGCATGAAGCCTAATCCTGGATCAGAATATCAATAGCATGAAGCACCTCGTAACTGAAGAATATCCCTGTCTCAACCAGCCAGCTGGAGAACGAGCATGTGTTAGAACAAATTGCTTCAGAACGACATTAGGCATAACTAAATAGTTTCCATGGGAAATCGGGCAAATAAACTCCCCCTCAAAGAAAACACTCAAATCATAATCATCTATGAGTACCCGATATTGTTCATCATAAACAGTTAACGGAAATGTTAACATCATTTAGCTAGAGGACCGAAACAATAAAACTGCAAGAAGAATGGATGACTATGAGGCTGACGAGAGCTTCGAGAAAATTAACCATTCCCTATTTTGGAGTGAACAACCACTAAAGCTCATCTCAAGACTTCTTCACAACTTAGCTTTATATATTTGCAGAGCAGAAACTGCTGTATATTTCGCTCGAATCAGTACCATTTAGGCTATTACCCTAACATCCTGTAAGTTTTTCTACACCTACAAGTTTCAAACATACCCTTTTAAATCGCTTGATAATATCCATTTCACTGGAATCGACAAGACAGAACTAGTTAGCCTTTTCCGACAAAGTGGAAAAATCTAATTCCATCATTATCAAGATTTTTGGTATCAAAGAAAATGGCAAAAAAGTTACAAGTTGATTGCCAGAGTAAAATAGAAAGGACAAAGATAGCAACAGAATACTAGAAAGTAAACTGGGGGAACCAGTAGACCGGTTGCCACCAAAGACAACACATCACCACCATTAGCGGTCCTTTGTGACTTATGGGGCTGATCAATCCCCTTGAAACTTCTATAAGAGACCTCATTGAAACTGCCTCAAACATGGGAATACTTGTTTTATTAGTTATTCTTTCCCATGTAGGGAGCTGTTTTAGGGGGAAAATATTAACAGACCTTAAGATAAACAAGAAATTATCCACTAGTAATCGCATCATGAGCTTGTATCAATAAACTAACGCAACCTGTGCGAAAAACTCACGTCGAATTTCTGCATCTCTCCATGCATGAACCACCATGGACCAGTCTTTGCTGATAATCTGAAAATCGGTGAAAATCATGTCCTTAGACAACTGCTATATGAGAGAAATGCTGCAAAAATTATTTTTCGTTCAACTATCATGCGGTAGTTTACATGTAGTAACAATAATGCACCGTGTATATAAGAGAGGCTGAACTGGATGCAAGGAATCAAAGGATTATTAATATGTGATGCCAGGGCTCATCACTATAGCAATGCCTATCACACCCTTTTAAATTGTGAAGACCACGGAGAGCAAAGATAAAGTACTACCTGTGTCATAATGCTGATGCAATTTTAAGTTCAAAAAAAAAAATGGACATGTTGTGTATTATCATACCTAAAAACTGGCAAAAGTATGACACGGTATACCTGAAATAGCCTGCTGCTGTACGCAAGCCCATAAAGAGAGACAAGCCCAACCAAACCCCAGGAAGACCAATCATCCTAGGAGCAAACAGCAAAAATGCTGAAGATATTGTCCCCACCAACATCTATAAAGGAGAAAATTCCATTGTTAGCCAGCAGGCCTGTAAAAATCATCCTCGCAAGGTTCTTTCCTTACACATTCTCAACTCACCATGGAGCAAGCTGCATATGGGAAGTCAGAAACACCATAGTGGAGGCCATCAAAAATGTAAGCCAGAGCGTTCAACGGTTGACTAGCGCTAACAAACTGTGTTTTTGTTGATTGGTGTGGGGGGAGAGCGGAGAGGAGAGGGGAGAGAGAGAGAGAGAGATGAGGTTAGGCCCTGAATATTTTCATGTCAACAGAATCTTCATAATCCACCATACATACCAGTACCCCAGTTTTAGCAATAAGTAACACGTCAGCATCCTTGGTAAACAAATTTGCTAAAGAGCCAAAAGATATTAGGAGAATTGCAGCTAGGGAGATTCCTGTCAATAATCCTATCTGAAAAAGTAGGAGCGTCAGTGTCTCTATGTGAAATAAAATAGAGCAACAGCCAATCTAGTGAACTTCAATCCTACGAGAGAGTTCTGAAAAATTCCACCCAAATAAAGGTATTTCTGGCAGATGCAAGCTATAAAATCTCACCTTTAAGACGAAGTCTGTCACTTCTCTTACAGTTCTGTAGTCAGATTTAGTTAATGAACCAGCAATCAGGGCCTATAAAGTACATGAGTAAAAACATAATTGGTTTGACTGCAAGTTGGGTGGAATGAAACATATATAGAAAATACATATACTAGAAATTTCAGGAAAGAAGCTCATTATCAAGGAATAATAACGTCGTTATAAAAACCAGCAACTGATTGATTAGACAGACGACAATTATAGAGCTTTGGTTAATCCTTAGAATAGAGGCTAAGTAAACTACTAAAAAGGAAAGAGGAAAATACAATCTAATCGAGGGAAGAAATTATTGTTCACCTGGGCAGATGCAGCCAGTGCATCTGTCAAAAGAGAGACAGCCAACCAAACTTGCATGCATATCTGATGAGCAGCCATTGCTAATGGACCTTGACGAGCAGCCATAGATGTTCCCACAGTCATGGTTATAAGAACGGCAAGAGTTCTTCCAAGAAGAAAACCACCTGTCCGATCCCAAAATTGAGGGAAATAGTATAATATCCTATGTCTTGATGCATATGATTAAAAGGAAAAAGACCAAGTGAACTCTCAAGTTGATGCGAACCCCTTATTCAGAAGCCGGATCGAAAAGTTCTCCACTACCAGTAAAAAAAAGTATGGAACAACTTTTTTCCCCAAAAAAAAAAAAAAGGAGAGGAAAGAGAGAGAAAGAGAAAAGAGAGAGAGAGAGAGAGAGAGAGAGATGAACAATGCTGAAGGAAATCAAACACTTGCCAGATTTTATATATCCCCCAAACTGCAGTGCTCCCATCTTTGGAGGCAATAAAATAACTCTTTTATTAAGATACCAAATCATTAGTAAGGCGACAAGGTACCTGATACATATACATAAATCTTCATATAGTGTCGTTCTTCAGCAAACGAAAGATTTATAAAACAGCGGAAGGAACTTACTGTGATACAACAGTAGAAAGGGCCGCCCCAACTACACCCAGTCGAAAGCCATACATAAGTACGGGAAACAAGAAAACTGCTGCTAAATTACCGATACCTGCATGTAAGGAACTATATCCATCAATAGAGGCATTGAATTCATGAGATACAGTTGATCATTGTGATCCTTCTCATGAGTCCATGACTACATTAGGTTCTATATGAAAAAACTGAGGTCTGCCTTTAACTTCTACCTTCCTCAGCAACAAAGACATGGAAGTGAATTTATCTGATGTCCACTTTTACTAAAAATGCACATAAAATCTCATATTTTAAAAAAATAAACAAATAAGGCCCCAGAAATAATTTATGGAACTAATACTGGTTTTGAAGCCGCTTTCTTTGCGCCTAATCACAAGAAGCTAGGAAAAAAACTGGGCATCACTCGTAAGGTGGTGCAGTCTTCCTCGATTATCCTCCTTTTGGCATGTACTGCACCGTCCCTTTGCCATCATTAAGTTGATGGCCATAGTAGGACTAACCTCAGAAAAATGTGGTATACGTCTAGGTTGGAGAAGGAAAACATCACACAGGATGATAAGCTTAATATCATTTTTTTGCGGTAACTTCTAATGATGAGTTTCTTATAGTCGCACGCTCCAACAATAACTTGGAGAGTTACAGAAAATTACTATTTTAATTTACTTGATGTGGGGAGGAAGAGACGTCCAGAGCCCTAGGAATTAACATGTAACTGTTATAATTTTGAGCAGAATTATGTGCAATATACCAAGAAGAAAGAAAAGCAACTGTTCAGAAGTTAACAAGTAATAATTACATAAATCTTAACAAGTACTTGCCTAGACATAAAACAGGAGTTTTTGTATCCTTAAACCCACGAAAAATTCCTTGGAGTGCCAAGGACACTACCACTGCAGGGGCTCCAAGTGCTCTTAGAGAAAGAATACGTTGTGCTGGACTGTGCATGGGTGATGCCTGAAAACAATTTGGAGGAACTATATTAAACTTCTTAATAACAAGCCATACACATGGATAAAAGAACTGCTTCAAAATTCAAATGTATTGGGTGACAGGTTCTTCAAAAGTTAAATAGCGAAGCAATGCTTGAGAATGGAAAGGCAAGTGTAAACGATGTTTCAGCGAAGACATATAACAGGCCATTGCAAAGAGTGTTGCATGGCTTATCATAATATGACATCTTGTAAATAAAACTTACGGATGATACACCTATCAAGTTTAAAAATTGTCCAGATCCAAAGTATAAAGCTATGGCCTCAAAAATGCCTATCCCAACTGCCAATAGCAGAGCCGTGGACACAGATGATAATTGCTTCCTCTCAGCCACTGTAAACGGTTTGCCCGTGTGATTACCGTTACTTTCAAGAATTCCCTCCTCTGAACATCAAAAGGATCCCATCAGAAAACAAAAAAACTACAAGTTGCGTAGTAATGATCAACCTAGCAGGAGCAGCATGTAAAAAATTCACTTCACCTGAAGCAGAATCTTTACTTGCACTATTAGATAAGTCCTCAGCCACAAAAGAAGTCGCAACGCTAAGCAGAGGAATGTTAAAAAGCTTTGATATGATGTTAAATATTGACACGGAAACACCAGCTGAGCCCAACTCCACAGCACCTAGAAGATGAAGGGGACCACAGAAGAACAAAATTGCCACAAAAAGGTTACATATAAGGATCACTGAAAATTGACATGGCATAAGCTTGATCAAACAAAGAGGGACAATTATTCATATCTTGACAGTAAAAAAATTCACCTCTTTTTATAGGATTGCAGACACCTTAATGAAAGCTTATGACATTGAGGACTAAAGAATCAAGGAGAAATACTCACAATTTGAATGGACACACTTGGTGATATTCATTAGCCAACACCTAACATTCAACTTATCAAGAGAAAACAATTGCACAAGATCGAAAGAGTTACGCATTTGGAAACTACCACTACGAGTCAACAGAAAATTGCATTTGTATTTCATTCCCCTCGAAAACAAATTCTTTCATTCAAATATGTAGCTTCAGAGAAATAACGCATGGATCAAAAGCGGTATAGGACCTTTCGTTTCTTATTGGACCTTTTGAATAGGAGAGAAACCATGGGATGAGCAACTTAAAGAAGTCTACAAGGCTACAATTGCATGATATTCTGTACTCACTTCTTATTTTATATGCAAAATACTGCATCTACATATTGTTCCTGGATGAGGGAAAAGCCTTTTGCAATAAAAGGTGCTAAATTCAAAACCGCTGAGATCCAACAGTGACATTTGAATATGACATAGAGGGATGGCTCTATTGGAAAATAAATTGGTGATGGGTGAAAATGTAGGGTAACCAAGAAAAAAAGAAGGCTTTACCAAATCAGCTATATATAGAAGAAGTTTAAAACCAAATCTTTTGCTTGATAAGGTCTTAGGACCAACTCATGATGCATTGGGTTAAAAGACGTCTTTACTCATAGCTAAGAAGTGCTACAAGAAGCAAAGAGGGAAGTATCCAGACTTATTCATCCATGTATGGATCTTGTTTCCCTTTCTTTCCCTCTGCTTCCATATTCAAGGATAACTAAGAAGTAAAATCCACATCCCTGACTGGAAACGAGACGAGAACTATAATAAGACAAAAGACTATCGTTTCTGCTGATATTCAATTGTAATCATCTCAAGAACGCAAAAATTCGAAGTCGAAGAAAATGCGCTGAGCACGTTATCTGATGACAGAACATTTTCTAAAACATTTCCAGCAAACATAAAACAAGAAGACTTCGCCAATACATATTTTTTTCACACGAGGTAGTTAATGAATTTCACATAAAAGAGAAGGTTACATACCCAATCTACCAATATATGCTGTCTCCATCAGCTGTGCTAAGGGCTCGATAGCTTGTCCGGCCAATGCAGGCAGAGAGAGTGCTATGAGCTCTCTTTGCACATCAGTGATATGTGATTGACCTTGAGAAATCGCTGTCAACTCACTGGCATAAATCAAGACAAAGAATAAGAATACCATCTTGCAAACCCAAATTAGAGTTCACCTCACTTTGCCGTGTGTTTAGACTTATTTTGACATTACCGAGGAAAAATTAAGCAAAAGATGCATACCACAAGTGCACATCACTTCAAGCAGCACCCAGCAATGTCAGCAGCACATATTTCTAGCCAAAACTATAAAATCAAGTACAAGGAGTAAAGGACTTTACGCGGCTTCCTCTGTTTTCTTGGTACGAGGATCATCTCTTGGAGAGAGCTCATCCCCCACGGACGGAGAACCCACGTATTCATCAACATCTGGAGAACCTATGCCACAATCTGAACTCAACCGACTACGGACAGAAAGCAGTGAGGACTTCCTGTGATTCGCAGATAGACGGCATCCACAACCGTAGAATCTCTTTCGATCGACAAAAGCCGAAAAACTATAAACACCACTTGTGCGGACAGGGGCGAGCAATCTTTTCCTTCTGATTGCCGCGCTCAATTCGCTCTGCCTACTCGTCGGGCCATTAGAAACCGAAGCACCAGCGAGCTGCGCTCCCGACATCGCACCACTCTATTGTTGGCAAGAACAAAGAAAAATTTCCACTACACAACTGCAAGCCAAATGAAAAAAAAAACGAACGCGTGAGGACGGAATCGAAACCGGAAAGGCAAAACCGCAAAAAAACAAAAAAACACTCCGAGCACGACATGAAGCAAACAATACACTCCTCATCGCGCGACTCGAAATGAGCAACAACTTCGCCGCAGCTAAAACGAGACAATCACAACACGACTCGGGCAACACCGCGAACAAGAAAGAAGAAGAAGAAGAAGAAGAAGTAGAAGCAGCCTCAATCTCGCACGATCATCGCGGTGAAAAGACCGGTGAGGAACGGAGAGAGGGAGACTTACGGCGGCGAAGTCTCCTAGAGCAGCGAAATGGTGGACGAAGCGCGCGAGGGGAGTGCCGTAACCGTAAGCACCGCCATGGCCATGGACTGCTGCGCGGAGGCTGGCTTGATTATCGTTATTATAATACTGCTAGTTTTTATTTATTTTTTGGGAAGCGAGGGAGAAAAGAATGTTGCCAACTGAAATGGCTTTGATTCGTGTAGTGTAATCCAAGCGTTTTTGTTGCACAAAAGTACAAGAAAGAAAGGACGGGATTGCACAAGATAAAACTGAGAAGATCAAATTGCATAAATCAAGAAAGTTAGAAAATTTGACTGAACAAAATAAAAATATTAAAGAGGACTAAAATCGCCGCAGATACGGGAAACTTCAAAAGATTAAACCCATACTTAAAAATAAAAATATAAAAGTTATAAAGCATAATATAAGATGTAAAAAATAAAATATTAAAAAATTCGAGATGAGCAATTTCGGATAGTGTATCTTTAGATTTAGGATTTTTTTTTTCTCGAAAGATTTAGGAATCTACTTACCCAATTTTATGCATTAATTTTCCGTGGACCGGAAAGTGTTTTCCGCTTACTAAATCATTTTTGGCAAACCAAACGGATAAAAATCTGAAAAACCAATACTAAAAAACATTTTCACCGAAACAAACGCACCTTTAACCTTACTTGTTGAATGCGAAATTGATGAAAGTTGTGCTCGTTCGACGTGGTGAAGCGGACGATAGATTGCACGATTAGCAAATCTGAGCAGCAGAATCTTGCGTTCGGAGCTCAAAACGGAAAATCGATACGTGTTGATAATTTCGTAAAAATGTTGATAAACTTCAAATGCTATTCATAACGAAAATGAGATTTGTAAATGATTTATTCCCGATTCATACTTGAGAATTATACCTTTCAAAATGGGTCATAAACTCATTTCTTGACTCATATATGATGGGGTGAGTCGTTAAATAGATTAGTTATACTCAATAAATAGGTCATGAGTAGGTTTAAACATAATATAGGTGTTTTTTTTTTTTTTGGTCGAAACATAATATGAATGTTAAATATGTCATAAATGAGTCGTAAATGGGTTTACAATATACTTTGACTCAACCAACCTCTATCTTCATTCTATGTCGTCCTCACTCGCATTCACTCACTCCACACTATTTGTGAATGACTTTTCCTTTGTTGGGTTAAATATGAAAGTATTTTAGGAATATGCGTTGGATCGGGTATGAATTGGTTATGGGTCAAATCGAACATAAATTACTATATTTGAATTGCATAGAAATGGGTCAAACAAATGGGTTAAATGAGCCTATTTGGATTGGATTAGTTTCGACCAGACTGGACCTGTTGAGAATTGCTTTCATGTGTTATGTTCAGAAAAACAATAAAGCTCCCGCATCTTTTGAAACTAGCAAGAAATGAGAAGCTTTCAGGTTGTCAATGAGATGTTAATGCTCTTCTTCCACATGATTTCTTCGAACCAGACATAGCACGTCGATACGCCAAATCCTTAACGAAAAGAATCGGTCTCGAGGCGTCTTTCGCATGTGCGTCATCATAAAAATGCACGAGATGGCTCTTCGAGGGAGAACGTTCGGATTCGGATGCGCTGAATGAACTCGGAAAGGATCATTATTCCTTACAATTGCAGAACAAAACTGTAGAGATGTACTGTCCAGAGAATTATTGAGGCTCTATCATACATGTACACGGAGCGTGCACGAAAAATGTCGCTAAATTCGTCGCATGGAAAGCAGTATCGACGTCGCCGTCGCAAGGAAGTTCCAACTGAATGTTCCCATATCTATCTTCGCCGCATGGTTATTGCCGTTGTCACCGGAACTGGGTGGGGGAGCTATTCAACGACCAACAACAGATATACATCGGGTGAGTCTAGAATGCGATGAGCAAAGCAGACAAAATCAGCGACGCTCGACACAATTCGGCCCGACACTACAAGAGGTGAGCACATGCGCGTGATCTCGGCATTAAAACTACTCGGACTTCATCAGGACACGCGCGCGACCAGTCTATGACCTTTTCAATCGATTTGTCATGGTAGTTATCAGCGGAATAGATCAGCTAAAGTCGATGGAAGCGAAACAAAGTTCGTCAATCGTTAGCAGCAGGGGACACCCGTCTTACAGACATACCGTCTACATCGCTCGAATGTAGTTTACGCGTTTGATCTCGGGGCCTCTTGGAGAAACCTAAATCCTAGGACAGGGAGCGCTAGAAACAAATCGGAGGACTAAAAGTTACTCGCTTGAAAAATGCTAGCAAGGAGCACGTACCGGGACAAGTGGAATTCGTGTCGAGGGTCGTGAGGATGGTGTTCTGTCTCGTGTAACCGGCGTAAGAACACGTCGCGATGCTGCAAGACGTCGTGGTCGTGTTGCCGATGGACAGGTTATCGGCACCCGAGCACCGCATCGACGGGCATGTCAAATCACTCGACGCCGCCATCTCGGAGGGCTGGCATTGTAATCTGAACCGCAACGAAACGAATCAAAGCACGGTGATGTCTTAGTAACTTGCAGATTCTTGAAAAAAAAGGGAACCGAACCGATAACTTGAAAACATTTGGCCGGAAAATAGATACCGACGTCCAGTCATTCGCGGAATCACAGCTGCACTGCACGCAGTTGTTGGCCGTGAAGGCGTAAGAGCCGCTCGGCACGAGCAGCGAGGCGTCCAGCGATTCGTTACCGATCTTGGAGGTACAAGCTGCACGATGATCGACACATCCGAGTCAATTACTCACACAGAGTTACCAAAATCGCTCGTCTTACTTCCATGGAAAAAACAGAAGGATTTTATCTTGCAAAACGGTCACCAACCGTAAAAACTAATTTTCCCAAAAGAGGAGAGAGAGAGAGAGAGATCACCTTTAAGAGGGACGTCGAAAGCCGTGTCGGCCATGAGATCGTTGGCGCTAGCCAACCCGTTCAGGCCCAGCAGGGTATCCGCCGGCGCGCCGAACTTCCTGGCGATCTCCTCCACAGAGCTTCCCTCCGCCACCACGTGGGCGTAGTGCACCGCCCTCTGCCCGTCCACTTGGTCGCAGCTGCACGGTAGCGGGATCCGCAGCTGTTGCCCGGTTTCGATGAGGTTGGGGTTCTTGATGTGGTTCACCAGCTGGATGTCCTGGTACACCATCAGGTACGAGAACACAATCGACGCGATGTAGTAGAGGCCGTCGTCCTTCTGGACTGTGTACACGGGGCCAGGGTACGATATACCCGACCCGTTCGAGCACCTGCACGTACGTCCTCGTCAACAAAGTCGAGCATTTTACTTACACAAGCATCTCTTCTTCAAGCTTGAGCTTTTAATGTTGCGCGATGTGAAGAAACAGAGGTTGCCACTTCGAACACGGTTTATTATGAAATGGGTCCACTCGACTCGAGTCGATTATGATTTGTTTTCTTTTCGTTTTTTGGGGGGTTACCTGCAAGTGAAGGGGATAATGACGGTGTCTTGGGCCTGGACGGTGGTGGTGGGAGGGGTGGTGGGGCTGAGGTTGTTGGCGGCGAGGAGGGAGCGGAGGTGCTTGACGCCGAAGAGGGACTGGATGGACTTGAGGGTGGTGGTGTTGGGGGATTTGTAGCCAACCAGCGCCTGGCAAGTGGCCTCAGGCTGGGAGGTGCAGTTGAATCCGAGGGCGTGCGTCGCCGGCGCGAGCGCGCAGAGGAGGAGGGAGAGGCACACAAGCACCGCCACGCACCCCATCTCTCTCTCTCTCTCTAAGAAAGATTTGTTCCTTCTTTTTTCGAGGATCGACGAGGGTTGGGTTTCTGTTAGAGGAGGAGCAAAATGGAATGGGGACGCTTGCAATGGTGGTGAAGCGGCAAAGAAGAAAAAGAGGAGGTGGGGGATGAAGATGAACAAGAGTTGACCGGAGACTTTAGGGTTGACCTTAGAATGTGTGAAGTTATGAGAGCGGATCTCATACTGCAGAAGTTGAAAATTCGCCGCCTTCACACTCGACTCATCTATGGAGAACGGGGTTACAGGAACAGCTGGTCTCAAACTGTTGAAGATCCAGCTGGGGTGGGGTCTGAATTGAATTGAAAGGTCTGCTTCTAAGTCTTTGAGTGAGTCCTGTCTACTTCAACTCTCCAAGTTTCTAATCTTCATTTGGTTATACATGATCTGGAGCGGACTTATGCGAACCACCAAGCACGATCAATTCGATAATTTCCACGCTCGCTTTTGCGAGAGCACGAGTTTGGTTTTCAAGAACCAAACATATTCCGACCTTAGATCTCTAGTTCGTAATCCGGAGTGACATGGAGCGGACGTCGTCCTCTTTCCATTCCATTTGACCATATTCGAAAAAAACCTTTTCGCATATTAACTTTATAGGCAGGGGCTGTTTCCATGCGCCCCTTTTTACCTGCCAACTACGGAGAAAAATGACGTCCTGACTGCGAACGTGCGACTTCCTTTCTAAGGTGGGGAAGACACGGATACTAAATTTTGGGTGGAATGAGTCGCCAATGAGCCAGCTTTGGTACGCAACATATCACGGGAGGCATTCCCATTTCAACCCGGAATTGGAGCATTGACGGGGACGATCATTCTTGTTTAGAACAAGCACATCGTCAGTGGAGCCTTCATTAGTCAAGAGAGGGTTCACATGATTAGGTTTCGATTCGCTTATGAGATGGGCCACTGGCACCGGACGAGGACAATGATGTTTTCCCCCTTTTGCTCTTCGAATAGTCCAGCCAATTGAGACAAGTCAACGTCAATGCCCTCGACAATCTGTGATAGGAAATGATACAATTCTTCGATCGTGTTCGGGAACCAATGGTACTTAGAATCTGACATTGGGCAGGAAAAGTGGGGAGTCCTACCTAGCGCGACTCTCCGGTAAGATTTTGATTGAGCAAGAATTCGGGAGACTATACAATGCCTCTGCGCTTAGTAAAAACACCCTGCAGATTCTGGACATCACCGCCACCGCATGCGCTGATTTCCTCCTAACAGAAGATTGCTTAATCTATTTGCTATTTCAAGGAAGAAATTGTTGGAGAACTCTTTTTGCGAATGAAAAACCTCAATCTCAGGCAAAAGTCAAGAATTACAATCTCAAACATCTAAACATGCAAATGGCTAAGGGAACGAAGAAAGAAGCATGGTTAAAAGGTAGTTAGCAGTAATCCACACTAGTTCTCACTTGCCACAGCAGGTCAATGTCCCAAAGACTAGACAAATCATACCTACAGTCTCAAAATTGTAGACAGTATCCCTCAAATGAAGATAAATAGATCCGCATGCCCTTTGTCTGCTGATTTGGTCTCCCACAGTCGTCGGTTCTCATCCAGACTCGTGTCATAACTCATCACACCTTTCAAGAGAAGCTAAGAGGACCTGCTTTTGCTGAAAACTTATTCTCTAGCAAGATTATCTGAAGGAGAAGATCTAACAACTTGCTTTGGAAAAAATATGCCTACTGCGTTAAAACGAGCGAAGCATGTATTTGATCGGGTAATCAGATCTAAGTCATTAACAAATGATTTACAGCAGGAGTACTACCAGCTGAAATGAACAACAAAATTCTTCACTTCTCCTCGAGTCGATGCAGCACCAACTCAGCAAAGCTTCGTTGCCTGTTTGTAGAAAGAAAAATCAAAATAGAGCAAATATATTAGCCAGTTACCATGTAACTATGCAAAAGCTCACACACTCAAACCCCCTACCCCTCAAACAAAATAAGAGGAAGTTGACGGGATGCTCCAGTATCATTGTTTGGTGCAAATTGCCAAATCAAACAGGATCTTAGAAAATGGACTAGACTTGACTTACTTCCCTTCTCTATGCTTGGGGCTAGGGCGGGAGTATTTCAGATATCCATCCCACGGAACCTTTTTCAAACCAGCTCGAAAGGATATGATGTCCCGGACCCTGTACAAGAGTGACATAGTAGTATGAAGAGAAGGTTGTCAACATCAAAGTTCCCCATCAAGCCACCCAATATAGGAAACTAAAGTGCACTCGGCCTAATACCCTTGCAGCTTATTGTGCATAAAAAGTGAACAATTACCTCTCTGCAAACTCAATTGCTGTCTCGCCGGGTTTCAAGGTTTGGGGTTCCAAGTACCAGACATCACAAACAACAGCCCAGGATGTCATAAGCTGCAGCAGATGCTTTGAAAAAGATTGTCTGCATACAGAGTAACAATTAGCCGGCAATTGCTGCTAATGAACCAATATGATATAGAAGAGAGTTATTTGATTCAGACAAGCAATTTCTGCCTACATAGATGCATCGGATAATTATTTGCCTCAAATTTGGCAAAGAAGTCATTCTTGAAACTCAGCTAATCCTTCGTTCTATGTCCATAAAATTAAATGGATTTTTGGGAAGAGTGCCCTCGAGGCAATTGTTAAGCACCTAAATAAAGAGAGTTTCAAATTCCAGAATACTATTCTTGTGATTAGTGTAATCTGTGCTTTCAAAAGTGGAACTTCCCTTATTGGACATGCTTAACAAGTGTTCTTAAGGCATTCATTTATGGCCAATAAGTACAAACTGTACAAAATAAGTTCTTGTAGGCAGTCCCATACTTCCTGCTGTTCCAAAAGGCATCCACGAAGATCTTATTGTACTTGATTGCGATAGGGCAAACAGTGCATCCAAGCTCAAATGCACCCTAGGTATGATGAAGAAAGAATCAGTTTCAACCAAATAACCTATTAAAAAATCAGTCATGGCACATAGCTTTTCATCGAAATTTGGAGCAGTAAATTATCAAAGACATCCAAGAAGCAAGCAATCTGAAGCAACGAGCTATTTCATAGGAAAAACATTTACCGTAAACAATCAAATGTTGACAGAAAGAGAAATTATGACCCAGAGTACTGCCCAATTTAGGACAAGGACATATAGTTCCATTCCTAATGATGGCTCTCTGCACAGGAAGCAATAATTTAAAGTACCTTTTTGAACATGACAGTATAGTGATTGTTCACACAAGTTCCTTCAGGAAATATGAGAAGAGGGTTGTTATCAGTTCCCTGTACGTGATCTCTCAACCTGAAAATTTTAACAGACATTTACATAGCAATTCACCGTAATCTAATTGAGCTACACTTATGCTGCACCTGTATTCTTACTTTTTTGCCACAATTTCACGATCTTTGGCCTCACTACGATTAAACCAGATGCATCCTACGCTCTCCAAAATAGTGCTTTGCAGTAGTCCTATGAAAGAAACAAAACTAAGAGTTCATAATCACTCTAGCAATTGCGGACTACAAGGAGTAATCAATGCATCTTTAAGGAGCATATATACAGCAATGTTTTGAGGTTCTCTCACCAAAAATGAAAATGTGAAACTCAGTGGTAAAACTCTCGATGCCATATGAAAGATAAAGGTATCCTAGAATATATTGACTAACCAACCCATCCAGGATGCTTCTGCATAATAACAGCGAAGGCAGTCATTTGCTCCAAGATGATGAAATCAATCATGGAAGTGTGGTTGGCGACAAAAACCTGTTCAACACACAAAATTAAATTTAAAATGCATGAAGTCACTACATGAGATAAAAATTGTAAGACTCACAAGACATGGAAAAAGTAAAAAGATGTCAACAGTTTAGTTGTATTACCTGTTTGGGCCGAATGCTTGGCCGTGGCCCATGGTATTTGACCACGCCAGTCCATGAAGCGACAAAGAAACTGCAAATTAACTCCACCAGCAACCTCTGCAAGGATCAAAGCATCATCTAACATTTTAACTTACGTGTCTAATAGCTAACTGCAATGAGAACCCTTGTTAGAAAGCTCAATCATTTTGAAGAACATAAGGAAAGGTTAGTTGGGCATCAGCAACCTTCCATCACATTGGATATAAGATGAGTGTCAAATACATGGTCCCTCCAAAGCCCCTCCCCCCAAACAAGGCACACGGCGTGCAGGCACAAAATCCCCAAAAGAAAAAAACAGAGGAAAAAAGAAGGTCCACGTGAATGAGATAAGTACCTCATACTTCTGAATGGTTAACTTGTAAAGCAAAAGAAAACATGAAATATGGACACCCAACTATGAAGCCTAAAGTTACATACGATAAAGGAAAATGTGGCTTATAAATCCCAAATCCTCATAAGGCAAAACGGTCAAGAAGTTCAAGAGTGGGAAAAGTGGAAACAGATTTGCACTCAAAGAATGGAACTCAATACGACCTAGTAAGGAAATCAAAAGGGAAAACGCCCCCAACCAGCTATACAAAACTAAACAGACAAAACAGCCCACAGATGAAAGTGAAAATAGCAACATCGTTAAGAAAAGTGCTTTTACCTCCAGCTTCTTTCTCAGTGCATCATGCCCTTTAAGCATAAAGTGAACAAGGGCAAACGATGAGAGGAATATTATCCACCCAATTGTCAATACTAAAACCCTGCAGTCAAAAATCGTTAAATCAAAACCTGTACCAAGAGAGGCCACTATGACAACTACCAAAAGTATAATGACAATGATAAGTTTGAAAACTTAAAAGCACAATGCAGATCTTCCCATGCCCCTTAAGATAAGAAAGAAGAGGAAGAAGAAGAAGAAGGAGAAGAAGATCCATTTATTTTCTGACTGTCCCTTAAAGCACCAGACGTCATCCATATGCAATGTAATGTCAATTTAGTCATGTCAGTTTCCTTATCGCCTAAGAGAGGTATCCCACTGACAAGATAAACAATAATGCTGCAGTGGAAGGCCCTTTCAGTAGGCGATATGTCGACGGACATGGTAAATACAAGTAGAACAACCAAAATACAAGTTGGTTGATGATGATCCCACATGACTTTTTTCGAATGCTTTCATGCATTAGACCTGTTTTAAGACTCCTACATTGTGATAATTATTGAAAAAACCAAGTAGAAAAAACATCCAAAAGGCCAAAGTTAAACAGAGAGATTAAACAGCAAAGTTTCATGGGACATGCACAATAAGTGCGAGCAAGCATGAAGAAACAATTCCTTTATTTATTAAAGCTGAAAACCCTGTTTCATCCTTGATGATGTACTCATGAACTGATGCGCCACTTATATTCAAAAGAACAAGATTCAAAGCAATTTAACTCATTTGAAAAAACATGCCAAGATTAGTAGCAAACGTAGAACAAAATGAAACATAAAAGTTAGAGATGCACTTTACTATCGTTCTGTTTGTCATTTTCTTGATCAGTTATAGATTTCTGGACTAGCAACACGGATTCAGTGAAGTGAATTTCTACCAGTGCGTCACATTCAAATAGAATTTAACAGACTTTGAGCGACTAACCTTGCTGGGAACAGGATCAAGTACCGAACCAGCACCCCGAAGCACCACAGCGGGAAGAGATATATGTTCCAGTTCCACGGTTCCGGCGGAATCGACTTGAAACACCGCGTGAAAGAGTCCTGGCCCGACCATTAGACAACAACTCCCAAATCAAACGCCGTCGACCAATGCGGCCTCGAAACGCGGATGCTCACATTTTCGGTTACAACGAATCATACACAAAGCCAAGTGAAGCGCGACTTACATCGATGATAGCACCGGCAGCCTCGGTCAGAGTCGGCGTGAGATCAAGCAAATCGCGCCTGCCAACCAAAAGAAACCGGCGATCAGAAAAGCGACGAACGCTACTGAAATTAATCTCGATCGGTCTGGTGCAATGACTGGAAAAGAAGAACCGGTAGCTAAAACTGGGAGAACTTCCGCGAGAACTCAATCGCACACGCAGTCCATCGTTTCCGAACCACCAAACGATCGAGAGAGAGAAAGAGAGAGAGAGAGAGGGAGTACGGACAGGCGGAGCTTGCCGCGAGGCTCGTGGATGGAGGATCCGGAAGGGAGGTAATCCTCGATGTTGGGGCGGTCCAGGTCCAGTTCGGAGCTCGAGGTCTTCAGCTTCCCGGGGCTCGCCATGGTCGGCCTCGCTTGCTTCCTCCTCCTCCTCCTCCTCTTCGCGGGCAGGAGACAGAGAGAGAACTCGCTCACAGTCGCGCTTAGCTTTCCCCACACGCACGCACATCAAGGCATATTTCAGGCTGTTTCTGTCACCCTGGGAACGGAACGGTAATTGAACTTTTCTCGATCCCCCTGAATTTCCCTTTACTCATTTTGGGTTTTTATTTAACGAGATATGTTCACTAAGTCCTAAAATTTACACACACACACACACACACACAATATATTTAGCTCCTAAAATTTGTCAAATTGATATAATCGAGTACTGAAATAACTTTAAAAAATCACAAAAAAAATCATCCGCCTTTTTTCTAAACTCGCACTAAGCATCTCCTACTTTGAAAAAGAATATTAACGTGTGACCAAGACATTTGTTAGATATATTTTATTTGAAATAATTTAATTTTTAAGATAACGGTTATGCATAATATAAGATTCACCTAGAATTGTAAAATTTTCTTAATTGATCGCTTATAAAATGCACTCGGAGTACTTGTAAGCGAAAATGTCGGAAAGAACTCGCATATTAGATCAACCCATCCACGACATTTGAGATTTTGAAAGATTTACATGGTGCATATTTTTCAACAGTATGGAATATGATGACATAGGCTTTGTTTATTTCGAGAGAGAGAGAGTAATTTGTAAAGTATTTTTCTAAGAAAATCGTTTACACCGCTCAAAATCATTAATCAATTAAAAATGCTTTTATTATTAACAACAATTTATATCCATACATTTTCGTGGATAATAAAAGTATTTTTGGTTCGATCAGTTTTGTAATCGATAGGGATGACCATTTTAAAGAGAAAATATTTTCTGAATGATTCATTTTCCATGAAACAAAAGCATTCATAAAGTGTGGTGTGGTATGATTTCAAGGAGAAAGATAAAAGATTCACGACATACATATGCTTTTTGTCTTCCGACCAAAGGGAAAAACATGCATATGCTTTTGATAAAAATTCCCTTTTTTATACGAACGAGAACTCTCGCTTATTCGTATTATTGCTCGTAGATATTATGATCATCGACCGAAAAACGGGTACGATTTGAGTGTCACGAGAGAAAAACATTAGATGAAATTCACACGACACGGTATGCAATTGCGAGAGTATCGTTAAGCTTTTTGGTTATTGATTAGTAATATTAGCATCTGCCAAACCCTAGACTTGTGTGAATGAACCAAGAAGCCGAGAAGCGTGGATCACCAACTCGATGAGGTCATCATGGCCCCTTCTGCGTTGGACGGAGTGGGTGAACGACATCTCCAAATCCCGTAGCTTGTCAACTTGGTTTCCATTCCGACCAAAAAAAAAAACTTGGTTTCCATCATTGGATTGACTAGAGACATGTACAGTTCGGATGAATCGTTCGGAAAAAGGTTGTTGCTCTTTTTCTTGGATTTGAAAAGATACTGCACTTTAGCAATTCAATTTTACACTTTTTTATTTTATTTTTTCAATGGAGTCCTAGACCTTTTCACATTTTGCCAATTGAGTTCATCTGATCAATTTTAGCCAAAAATCGCTCATGTGGATGCCGATAGTGCCACGGAGGTTGGCCGACAATGACATGGATAAATTTTTACATATTATTTTATTTTCAAGTTTTCCATTTTTTTTTTCTACCAGGTCCGGCGAGGGTTGGCCAGCGACCCTCGCCGGGTTTGGACGGAAAAGAAAAAGAAACAAAGAAGAAAGAAGAAAAAATTAATAAAAATTGTCCACGTCAGTATCGATCGTGCCTCATAGGACAGCTGGCGTTCACGTCAGCAATTTCAAGCTAAAATTGACCATATGAACTCGATTGGCAAAATGTGAAAAGGTTTATGACTCAACTAATAAAATTAAAAGGTCTAGGACAAAATTGGCCAAACTACGATAGACTTAAGAACTTTTTGGACAACCCATTTGCGCTGATTGGCACGTTAGTTTTGCATAGTGTTTCCTAAGTATTAGCTGTTCTTAGGATGCTAGCAGGTTTTGTTCTACAAAGCTGTGGCGGGACATGCAGCAAATCTAATCCTCTTCATCACTGGCTCCATGGGAGGAGGATTCTGCGAGTGAAAGACGGTCATCGAGGGCATTCCGAGCCGACTTTTAACGTTCTAGACTTGAAGGTATAAGATCCTTTGGCACTCTGCGTTTTAGCCCAAGACAACTCCACGTCCCGAACCCCCCTGGGAGATTTGTCAGCGCAACATGACAGCGATGCCCGCCTCCATACTTTGAGAAGAAAATCGACAGGCCGAAGAATAGGCGACACCTCGATCCGTCCTCCTGTTTGTAAAGCAAACGGAGCGGACGCGGTGGAGGGTTAAGCCATTCGCCCACTCTTATCAATGGCAGGAAGCCTATTTCTCAGATAAATGAACTACATTAGTTCATTTATCTGAGAAACAATCTTCTAGCTCTTTGAGCTTTCTTCTGTTTAAGGAAGCTATATTCAAATGTGAATGCACCCAATTAGAAGTCAATCTTTACTATACCGTAATAATGATAGACTTGCCAAACATCGGTCTCTCGGAAACCTCTCCTCAAAGCCTCTCTGTGGTGACTGGTGAGTAAGTAGTGATGTACTTCTCTATCTTTTTCAGGCAAATGTTAATGTTTGGCGAGAACTACGCGACGCGAGCGACAGTGACGCTCCTCGAAAGAGGTTGGTCCGAGAAATCGAGACCTTCACTTTCGGTTAGTCTGAGTGATCAGCATGATCTAGTTCTTTATTTCCAATGCCACAGCATTTTCTTTTCATGGGTATCTCATTAATCCACCATAAGTCTCTTAGGGGGAGACATCGTCCAAGTTGGATCAATTCGTCTCGATGAACAGGGGAACACCGGGTGCCGCCTACCCGCAAACCCGAAAGGGAAAGGACAGATTGGGAGAGCCATCTTAGGCAGTTTTCGGATGCTTGAGTTGGACTTCATAAGCTGCCTTTACCTAGGAAGCATCGACACTCTTCGAAGGCCTCCGTGTCATGTCGTGTCGTGTCCGACACTTCGACACTCTCCAACATGCCTCAGCACTCCAGACACGCTAGCGATACACGAGTCCAGCATCACGACATGCAATTTCGACACGCATAAGGTCAATTTTAAGCATTTTCAATAAATTATGGATCAAAATATAAATTTATCAAAAATATATATGCTTAAGTCATATATCCAACCACCCCAAAATTAATATACCCAGCTAGCAAAAAAAAAGACTAATCGTGACTGATATTTTTATATATACATGATAAGATTATCGTGTATATGCAAAAAAAAAAATACATTTAATATACGACGTGTCTCAACGTGTCGAAATTCTCTATTTTTTTAGAAATGATATGTCGGCGTGTCGTGTTGTGTCGGTGTCGGTGTCGGTGCTACTTAGGCCTTTACGAGTGAATTAGTGAACAAGAACTTGCCATCAAGGAAAATGCACCTATCTTTTTTGTAAAGACGTGCTCTATGCTCGGATTGTGATTCAGTCGGTCGAATCACAAAGCCTTCGTCTCTGGGCCACGTACATGTCCACTTCAGCTGAGGCCCAGCTCGTCAACTAAACTCGCCAGATCCCTCTTCAAGCTTTGTTGTATCCCACCCCAAGGCCCTCTTCAAAACGAGAGAACCCATGCTTCCGTCCGTAATTCTCGAGTCGGTGTCGGTGCTACTTAGGCCTTTACGAGTGAATTAGTGAACAAGAACTTGCCATCAAGGAAAATGCACCTATCTTTTTTGTAAAGACGTGCTCTATGCTCGGATTGTGATTCAGTCGGTCGAATCACAAAGCCTTCGTCTCTGGGCCACGTACATGTCCACTTCAGCTGAGGCCCAGCTCGTCAACTAAACTCGCCAGATCCCTCTTCAAGCTTTGTTGTATCCCACCCCAAGGCCCTCTTCATAGCGAGAGAACCCATGCTTCCGTCGGTAATTCTCGAGTCGCAATGCGTATCGCATTGATCTAATAAACCGGGTGAGACGCGAGTCAAAACCCGAACGGCTTACTCGACCGTGGGATTTCCACACCATTCAAACGTTTCCGCTCCTCAGCACTCGCTCGCCAAATGTGAAGCCAAAAGGATAAAGATCAAGTCACAATCGACAAGGTCTCTGAACGTTTTAATTTTTTACGATTTTATATCATCAATTATTTTTGGTATGTTTTCTTTTACAATGTCCCAATCCATGATGCATTATGTGTACGGGATAAACCTAGTTTAAGCAGCTGGTTGTCTGCACATGAAAGTGCGGTTGGTGCGTCCATGAAAGGAACAAGTCACCATCTTTTGAGTTTGAGTGGAGGGGAGGGTGATGGAAGAAAGTAGAAACCTCTCTTGGAGAAAAAGCTCTCGAGCCCTTTCTTGATAATTGAGGACTTAATGCTTATTCATTCGCAAACTAAAAGATTATCATCAAAAATCAGGAGTCGGGTCCGACTTCGATGTATCGTCGAAGGTGCGTACGTAGGTGTCGCGATCGTGTACGGTCCGGTTTCGCGAGGCGAAAATTAATTTTCCAACGAGCTCGTAAGAGCGCCTAGTCAAAGTCTCATTCTGTTGATTATTGAGAATTTGTCAAAGTTTCTCGTAACCTCACGAACAGGAGATAAGCTATATAGCTCGTACGCATCTCTGAGAATATGAATAATTTCGGGTTGACCATATTGATCGTCCTTATCAAACATAATGTACGTGAGCTGGGGCTTGGAAATCGCACGTGTTATTGACGTGCCACATGTGCTGGCACGTGAGTTAAGTCGATAGGGCACGGAAGTATGGACCGAAGCTATGACGGCATTGATGGAAAATCGCCGCCTCGTTCAAGTCAAAAGCTATGAGCTACAATTAAGGCCGCAAAAAAAAAACAAAAAAGAAGAAGAAGAAGAAGATCAAATCGCACTCGCTCTTAACTATGACTCGTATTTTGAAGTTTTCTTTTCAATTTCTCCTTGCTAAGCTTGGGAGTCGATCTTGTTGCACCACAAAATGACCAACTTATGATTATAATGATATGGGATAAACTTAGTTACTGCGATTGAAATTTGATCATTTATGAATAGGATTATGGACAAATTAAAAAGTCGATAACTCGATGAATTGAAAGTTCGAAGGAATCGACAAAAAGTTGGAGTCGACAATCTCGGATACAACCGTCAAAGAGATAACCGTCAACGGAGTGGAATAAAGAAACCATCAAGATAATGGAGTGGAAGAAGCCGTTAAGGCAGTCGAGTCAATGTAACCGTCCATGTAACCATTCGACAACTGTTTGTAACCTCTCTTTTGTAACATCGTTCATAACTGTCGCGGTTGTGGGCTTTAAAAAGTCACATTGTACTCTTCAGAACCCCGCGTACAAACAAACAAACAAACAAACATGTTATCTTTCAAATTCCCGCACGATGGCTATAGTTTCCAGAGTCGTCAATTAAATTCTGAGGTGTTTCTTAGTTGTAGTTTCTAGATCCATGTAGCCGATCAAATCCAACATGTATCTTTGTTGTATATCCTAAGTACCTTGTCGTCGATTAAATTTCAGCCTTGTATCTTTACGTTCTCAGGCATTGTCGTTGATTAAATTCCGGCATTGTTTGTGTACGTATGGTTCCGTTGAAGTGATTACATCATCGGACTTTGTCGTCGATAATTCCGATACATATTGTGTATGTTCAGTTTTGTTTTAAGTGAAGTTATCGATTCTCTTGTCTATTGTGATGTTTCTTATCCGGAATTGCCATAGAACCCGTTTCCTCTAGTCAATATCAAAGAACGGCTTTAGGTGAAAAACATTTTTTTGGTTCCAGCTAAACATGTCTTTACATTGGTAATAAAGAAACGGCTAATATCTTTAAAAATACCAAATTGATAATGTCGTGATTTATTACTCCAAACTAATTTTCGTCTCATAAAAAATCTTAAACTTGTACCGCCGACCCAAATCTATCCTCAGTCGAAATACGTGCCATGCCTGTTAACACGCGTGGATTTTCCACGTCGGATTTGTCATTCTCCGCGTCAAAATCCGGCGTGCAATCTCCAATTAAAGACATGTTTAGTGGTGTTGATTCAATTATTTGAATTTTGAGCTGATATTCGGCCCAAAAGGGAAAAGTAAGAAATAAAAAAGTTTATCCGTACAAAGAAAAGGGGTAATAGCCTAATAGGTCGACCCCGAAAGCTGCGGCCAACTTTTTCAAATTCCAAAGAAGAAAACGATCAGAGGATGAAATGGCTCGAAATGAGAAACTCCAGCGATCCTGACAAGATGCTCCACAGATTTGCTTCATGACGTTACGCTGGATTTTGCTAGATGATGAAACCATAACAAAGCATGACACCATTCTTGTACTGTGCATAAGTCACTAGACAATTTTAGGACCAAATTGATCAACAGAGTTTAGGACCAAATTGATTAGAGAAGAATGTTTGAATTGGAATGTGGGAGTAGCTGCCTGTTAGGCCCCGAACATGGACTCGACGTTTCGCAGGTCGCCCCAGCCGAATTAACGTAAACTAATCCGAACAAGTCGGGAGACTCTGGACTAAACCCGATCAACAAGCTGGCCAATCCTAGATATCCTGCCCAAATCGCCCATGATTAGAATATTGTTAGGCTCGTTTTTCTATATATCAACTATTTGGCAAGCATTGTCCTAAAATGAAAATGATGACTTTAACGAGAAATAACAAAAAATAATAATAATTATAATTATCGATGAAAGCTTTTTTCATTAGTTAATTGTTTTTTTTTTGTTTAGTGACCTGAACAATTATTTTTAGATAGATGATTTTAAAAAACGCTCATATCTCGCGAAACAAGCTAAAATGGACAGATAAAGCTCAAAAGGAAATTGCTTTGCGCGGGGTGTCTACCCATTTCGCGCTTCTAGCCTCCTGAACTTGGTGCAGCCCAACGAGCCACCGGACTCATGATCACCTCTAGTTTGGACTTGAGCGTTCTTTCATAGAATCCCGCCTGAAGCGACCCATTTAGGGCCGAGACGGCTTTTGCTTATCCCGGAAGTTCCAGTCGCGAAGTTTCTCTTATTAATATAGGTAGGCCTAAGCAACGAATCAAAGCTCAACCCGGCCTACTCTTCAACTGTTTAGCTGGTGAGATCCGATAAAGACCATAGGACAATAATTTAAGTTCCCATCGATCCATAAAAGCAAAAGCAGCAAAGTGCAGCAGAGACAAAGCCTAACATTCTTTTTGGTGACACAGATCTGATCATCAGGAGGGGTTTGGATCTCTTTGCTTATATCCTCCCACTATATGATCAGTCTTTGGTGGCAGTCATGGTGGTGATGGTGGTGGTGGGGGGTCAACTGATCAGATGTATTCGCTCAAAAAAAAAAAAAACCGATCAGATGTGAAAAAAAAAAATGAAATTGGAAAATAATATTATAAAATAGATATAAAAAAAATTAAAAAAAAAAGTGAAAGTGACTGGTACATAAGCTCATCAATCATGTCCTGTCCTAACTCACTTTTTATTTCTTTTTATTTTTCTCTCTCTTTCCTTTCAAGAAATGAGTTCTAGCCCAAAAAGTGTAGACAGAAGAAGACGATAACGATGTGGCCAGTTACCACCACACAGTTTCTCACGTGACCGTACACTAGTTGTCACGTGAGTTCTTCCTTGGCCCCCCCCCCCCCCCCTTCTAAAAAACAAGAACAAAAGTCTCCATCCGGGTCTAGATCAGGATCCTTTATATTCACATGGACGATTTACTCTCCGAGACATTTACATTCTAAACTTTGTGGTGTGGTTAGACACCTTGTATCCGGCATTTTAGGAAATTAAATTGGAGCGTTTGACTTTCTAAACCCAATATGACATTTTTTATTATGTAGCAGCTTATGATATGTATCCCCGTATAGAGTTTATAATCATTGACGATCGTATATTATAATGGTAAATTGCATAAAGTTTTTCTTCGACGCTTGGGACCACGGGTGGTCGGTTTCCGGTCCGATTCGATTCTCAAGAGATTCAATGAAACCGGTAAACTGTCCAAATAGAACGGATCTATGATATCAAGCTTTGTCAACTCGGCGAACTCTATGTTAGCTGGTTTGCTCTTAATTGATGATTTGGCGCCTTGTGAGCACCCTTCACCGTGCGGACTGAAGCTGTCTCGGTACAAGTTGATAGCTACAGAACTTCTTGACATTGGAAACGCAAAATGAGGAAAAGAAAGATGAACAACCGAAGCTGTCATTTCACAAGTGTTCAGGTTCAGGACTACATAACATTGGAACACAGCCAAAAGAGAAGGAAGGAGGGGAGAGAGACAGAGAGAGATCTAGAGAGAGAAGACATAGGTAAGGATGATTGACGGAGAAATAAGAAAGTATGCTTCTCAATCGTCTCATCATTTGGCTTGCTTCTCGACCATCTCTTTAACTTGGCCGTCTACTGCAAAATCTTTCGATCCGGTCCGGTCCTGTACCCTTGAAATCGAGAACCAGATCGCCCGGACACCGGTTTCAATTTTAAGAACCGGAAACCGGACCGCCGTCCTCTAGAATCGGGAACTGGACCACCGGTTCGGCCGGTTCTCGGTTCGGCCGGTCCGACTTGCTTATCCCTACTTGGGATAACATAATATACAGAACGAGGTCAACAAATAACCTAACCATATGTACACATATATATTAGTAAAGACGAGTGTAAAATGCCATTTTTTCGGAATACAACAAATACTTTTTCATTTGCTTATGCTTAATGATTATAACTTAAACGCTAAGACAGACTCGCCTAACGATGACTCTCATGATTGACCAACTCACCCTGCAAAAACACATGTTCATTTGCAGATTTGAGTACTCGAACCCCCTAATGAATGTTTAATCTCGAAGATCCTCCAAAAGTTTCTCTCTCCTGATCGATCGATGTCCACAATAATTTAAGTCCATGATGATGAACGGGCGATGGTGAAACTAGATTCAAAAGTTGCATGGCATGTGGTCTGTGGGGAGGGAGGGGAGTGGCCCATCAAGAGGGAGGGGGGGTTGGAATTGTACCTCTGCCATGGTTCAGCTTTTAAAAGATTGCAGAATTATTGTCCATTTTCTCTCTCTCTCTCTAGTAATAATGCCACGATTTGATGTCTTAAGTCCCACTCACATGTACCCTCTTCTTCTCGTTTTACCCTTTTCCTGTTCCAGTTATGAATACCGTGAACTGTGTTTTCTTTATGCTGTAGTGCAGTAGTGGGCACAAACTAGGGTTTCGGCTCGTGGGTGCTTTGTCCTTTTGTTGGGACAAGAACGAAGACCTGTCATCTCGCTTGTCTTTTGCTACTGTCTGCATGAATGCAGGGAGCCTGTTTTACAACGGCTACCAAGGGTACAAACGATCACGAGCTTTTCCCACCTCGTTCCGATGCATGGTGAAAACAAACAAAAATAGGCGGATTTGAAACTGAAGTCCGGGTTATTTTCCCGTTATCGCGGTGGATCATCGAATCGAGGGAGATTTTGGGAGAGTGCTAGAGTCGCGAGCTCGTGTGCAAGACCCGACGGTTTGCCAGACACCGACGTCTCGAAATGCAAGCACGATTCGATGATTGGTTATTAGGCGCGACCCCGAAACACGGCCACGGATCTGAATTGCTCGATCGAACCGTCCGGGTCAGAATCACAGGCCTAACCGTACGCACACGGCCCAGCTACGTGAAAGTGCGAGTCGCTTCACTTGACTCACTCCGCACAGTAAAATTTGAAAAAAAAATAAAATGAACAAGTCGGACGTACACAAGAGTAGTCATGGCCACGGGCCGGGGACCGTCGGCTCCAATTCATGAACCGGCGTATCCGGTTCCAATTTAGTGGGAACCGGAACTGAGCCCTTAAATAGAGGTTCCGGTTCCGATTTTGAACCGCCGATTTCGGGCCCTATTCTGGTTTAAAATCGAAAATGGAACCTCCGTTTCGGTTCCGGTTTTTGAGTTTAAAAATTAAATTGTAATGAATTTGTAATAAAATTGTAATCAAATTATGAAATAATGAATTATGAAATTATGAAATTATGAAATTATGAATTATCAAATACAAATTGTAATCAAATTATAAATTGTAATCAATTTTTGGGAGAAAAAAAAAAGAGGGGATGGGGCTTGAACTTAATGAATTATCATTAAGCGCCTACATATCTTCTTAAGGATAGAAGAATCAAAATCAATGTAGTTCTCTTACCTTGGATAACCCCATACTTACCCTATCCTCAATCATCGCTACCCGTTCCGGTACTGGTACCGGTGATATCTCCGTCATCAAAGAATTCGACTTTATTATTGCGATCTATCTCTTGTTGTCTATATTGAGCCTTTATCCAATCATCAATACAAACTTGAGCCTCCACCGAATCGAGAGCTAATCTTGAACGTCGTTCGTCCAAAATATTGCATCCAATGCTAAATGCTTGTTCTACCGCAACTGTCAAACAAGGGGTTGCTAAATTTTATTTTGCAATTAAAGCAAGAATTGAGTATTGGGTGGAATGCCTCTTCCACCAATCAAATATTATGAAATCTGTGCTGCCTTCAAATTCATCAAACTAAAAAAAACGGTTAGATAGCTCTCTACTTCAGAATTACTTCCTGCTGCTCCCTTTTTCTTTTTTTGCATATGCAACAGAAGTTGGTACCCTCTATTAATTTTACCAATGTTTCCATTTTGTATGTCACTAGATTGAGAAGATCCACTATTACCTAGATTATATGTACTACAAAATTCATTATATAATTCTATTATTACGTTTTAAACCATTGTTTGTATAGTTCTAATATTTACCTCATCAATTAAATGCAAACATTCATAATATATATTTAAATAATCACATAAACCATATAATTTACAAGGTGGATAAAAAACACAAGCAACTAAATAAATAATAGGAATTTTCCTATAATAATGTAGCCATTTTGTTCGCATTGTTCTAATAGTGTCACTTAATTTATCATCATTTTCATTTTCTTCAAAAACTCCAACAATACTAATACATTCTATTAAAAATAAATGCGTAGTAGGACAATAAACACCGGATAAAGTAAAAATTGCATCATTAAAAACTTTTAAAATATCTAAAAAAAAGTTGCGAATATCACATTCTTGTGGGTATAAATTAATTTGAGTTATATTATCTGAAATAAATGCACATAATAAATTTTTATATGCAAAAGATTCACTAAGCAACTCGTAAGTAGAATTCCAACGATTTGGAACATCTCTTAGAAATCTTTTTAGTTTTTTTTCATTTGCTCTACAAAATTTTAACCTTTCTTTCATTTTTTGGGAATGTTTCCATAAAAATTGCATTGCCATTTTTATTGGATCGAGAAAAATATCAAGAGTTTTTAAATCATCTTGTACGCATAAATTTAAAACATGACAAGCACGTCTAACGTGAAAAAATTATCCACCAAAAATGGGTTTACAAGTCTTTTCTAGTTCAACAATTGAAGCGATATTTACCGCGGCATTATCAAAATCAATTGAAAAAATTTTATTAAGCAAATAATATTCTTCTAAAATTTGCCTAATCATATTATTTGCCGTATACCTATCATCAAAAACTCTAAATGCAATATCTCTTTTTTGAATATTCCAATTATCATCTATCCAATGACATGTTATACCAATATGAGAATGAACTTGCCAATGATCACTCCAAATATCGTTACCTATATGCACATGTCCATTAAAATTCATAAAAAAAATTGTAAATATTTTTTTCCTTTTTTATAAAGATCTTTAATTATGCGTTTAAGTGTATTTCTAGAAACACGTTTTGCTTGTGGAACACATGCATTTTGTATAAATTGATTAAAACCAAATCTTTCACCAAAACTAAATGATAAATGTTCAACGGAAATAAATTTACCTAATTCTTCTTTATAAGTTTTTTCATTATACCGAAATAAAGGAGGAGTGTTAGGATTGGCATACCCGAAAATTTGTTGTTGCTCAGTGTCAATTCCCACTTCGGTTGAATGTTTCGCCTTAAGATGCTATGTAAATGTTCCATATCCGACTCCACCGATATATTTGTATTTTACCCCACAATGTTTACAAACTACATCATACCTTTTTGGAGTTACATCAAATCTTTTAATTTTTTCTGAAGTGGTCCCATACGTCGGATGTAAACTCCCGCTCCTTTGTTATTGACATTTATTCGATACCGGTAGGAGGATGAAGACTCTCTTGCGTTTGGACTTGCTTCATATTATAAATAATGTTGATTTCATCATCTACATCAACTTCGAGTCCACAATCTTCATAATCACGAGGACTAGGAGAATAATCGAATTCCCCCACCTTGCTCTTGCCGTTGCCACTAGCTCCACTTCTACTTCCATTTGTCATTTTTTTTTTGATATAGAAAAAATATATGGTATAATGCAAAAAATATAGGGTATGAAAAAAGAATTTGAAATATGAAATTATTAAAGGAGATAATAAATAAATAAAATAGGGAATTAGAGAACGTAATTGAAGAAAAGAAAATAATAAATTAGATGTTGTGAATAAATGAGAGTTATAGAAAATTTGAGAGAATTGAGATGAATAGATAATTTGTGTGAAAAAAATGAGAGACGTGAAGGGATATTTATATTATAGGTTAGAAATTAATTAAGAAATAAAAAAAATAACGGTCACCGGGCGGCGGCTCTTTCTCTTTATTTATTTATTTAATTTTAAATTATTTTTTTCACGGTTCCGTGGCCATGACTACACAAGAGGATCCCAATCTTGGGCCTGTGCCCGTGCAATCATTGACGCTGGGCCCCATCTCCCACTCGCACCTCTGATGGCAATAGCAGCGGCCCCCCACTTGATTAAAAATCCCTCGGTGGGGACCACGCCCCCACGTTGCGAGATCAGATGGGTCGCCGTCGCACCCGATCATTACTCCCACCCCCGGGCCCAGACAACATCCGTACTGGGGAAAATTTTCGACCAAAGAAGAAGAGGAGAAGAGAACTTACTTACGGTTTCGACCAAAAAAACAAAAACTTACTTACGGTCGCAGCTGACGTGGAAGCGTGTCACGTGGGACTCCTGTGGGTCCACGTGCCTCTTTGCGCCCGTTGCCGTGAGGTCAGGCTAGGAGGAGGACATCTTCTTCACTTAATTTCTTATGGTATTTTCACTGCTCTCTTAATTTCTTATGGTATTTTCACTTCTCTTTTTTTTTTTGGGGGGTATATATACACGTGCGCGTGTGTTCATCTTTAACATCGTACAAACAAACGCGCGTGATTGTAAATGATGTTCAATATTCGTTAGTATTACGTCGAATGTATCCTTATTCGACCGCTGCAGTGTTAGAGAAGCAAAGCATAAACAAGAAAATATCGCTCCGAACAAATTCTCGAAGTTTCATTAAAACTAGATTGAGCACATGGTCAATCAGATGCTCGTACATTTCTCTGCTCGAGAGACGGTTCCGACACGGAGTTCACATTGTTGATGAATTGGATTTTACACGTGTTTAGAGCTGATTCGTTCGATAATGACTCGTTTTCGTCTTACCCTCTAGGATCCGTCGCTAAATTGCTAACTATGGGAGCAAGACCTTCTAAACTGAGGGAGATTTCACATATTTAATTATATCATCTCGAAATAGCCAATATATCAACGATCAACTTGAAAAGTCTAAAATTCAATCGATCAACTATGATGAATTTTGGAGAGAAGGACAAGAATTCTCGGACTTGGGCATGGATTACGTTATTGACGAGACAACCGAATCCACATCACACTCGAGAGTTTCTTGCCTAGACGTCAAGGACTTGGATCGAGATCGTCGTGCATCCTTAGGGATTCCGCGTCAGCCATTATTGGTCGCAATCGCTTTCATATACATATCCTCGTACTGAAAATGAAACGATGGATGCAATAATGGAGCTTTTAAGACTGTTTACTTTAGAGATATGCGGTAATTCCTCGCAGTCTTGACTTTCACACTTAAACTAAACTTACACTAGGGTCCCTATGTTTGGGGGGAAAAAAAAAGAGTGTTCCAAAAATTATTTTTCGGTGTTTGGACAACGAAAAACTAATCAATGTACGAAAAACGTTTTTCATTGACTAAAATTCTGAAAACAACAAGCTTCGATTTGTTTCCCTTACAGCAATAAGGAAATCACTTTCTCTAGACCACCAAACAAATGGAAACTGATCATTTTTTTTGAAAATAATTTTCATGTAAAATATTTTCATTTATCTTGAAGTTTTTAGAAAAACAGCGACAAATGAATGATTTAAGAGATATTTTTTTTAAAAAATAATCGTTTGTATCACTTACAAACAGTTATGAAAATATGTAAACATAAATTGTCATCGATTATAAAACGAATTTCATTGATTAATTATCTCAAGCGATATAAGTGATTATTTTTAGGATAATGTTATTCAAACCATTCATTTTTCGCGAAGCAAATGGAGTACTGAAAACTTCATGACCAAGGAAAATATTTTGCAAGTGAATCGTTTTAGAGAAAAATAGTTTTCATTTGTTTTGTGGTTTAGGAAAAGTGAATTCCTTCTTGCTAGAAGGGAGGGGAAGTTGTTTTCCCCCATTTTAAGCATGTTGTTTTCAGTTCATGAAAAAAAAAAAGGTCTTTCGTACATTGATTAGTTTTTCGTTATTGAAACACCGAAAAGTCGAAAAATAACTTCGAAAAATAGTTTTCCTCGAAACTCCGTTTGTTTGGGAAAATTGAATGATTTGGAAAAAAAATTCCTAAAAATGATCGTTTGTATCGTTTAAAATAAATAGTCGATGGAATTTTTTTTTGTCGACAACAATTTTTGTTTGTCAGATATCGACAACAAATTTATGTGTAACCATTTTTGTGGATAATAAAAATATCTTTCACTCATTCATTTTTGTACGCGATACAAGCGTTCTTTTTTTGGAAAATGATGTTCAAATCTTCTTCTTCTTTTCACGAAACAAGCACACCTAATTCTTTCACCGTTAGAGATGTAAGAGCAAACTCAAGAAAGCCAATCGACTGATTATTTCCTCTTGGAAGTTTCGAACATTCACATTCACTGGTTTAGGGGAAATCTCTTTTGTTATCTCAATATAAGAAAAAAAAAAAAAAAGCCCAATCACAAATAAGATATTTCAATTTACGGGGAGTGTGAAAATGCTACGCGTGTTTATACAAATAAGGAAAAAATAAATAAAAATTCACCCTTCCACATTTACAGGGCTGCCCTGCCAATATCGAGAAATCAATGTAACTCAACATGCTATTTGCTTGCTGCGCTAGGTGCGAAGAAATGCAATAAAGATCATTTCTTGCAACGGAGAGAAGGCCTTCTAGCTATTTAAAATCCTAGGTTTCAAGTTTTTAGGCAACCTTAAAGCAATAACTTGTAATAATTCAATTTAGTTATAAACACTTTCATTATGTGAATTTAGTCCTAAACCGCCTAAACTTATTATTTGGGACTAAATTGGTACGTTTGAAATGTTTATGACTGAATTGGTAGTCGTGCAATAAGTTATAATTTTTTGGACAATTATACCAAGAAACAGAAATTACCCTATGTTAGACAATTTCAACACTCCTTCTCACGTGCAAGCCGGATTACGAGCATGACACGTGGAATATGACTAATGGGGAGTGGACGCACATTCACGAAAGGGATAAAACTGACTCCGATATCATGTTAGAAAATCCAACCCAAAAGCTCAAACTTATGGGTGGAGGGAGACCACATGAATATAAAAAGCATGTAAAATCCATTGTCAAGCGATGCGGGACAATAACTTCAACACCTTATATCCAGAAATCAGCAGGTGAACCACCCATAATTCAATCAGCAACTCCTGAGCGTGTTTAAAGGTTGTCATCAGGGGTGATCGATTCTCGGTTCCAATCTGGTCACACCCAGGAACCGGGGACTGAACTGGTGGATTTTGCAACACGGGTTTTAACTTTAATATGCTAATTACAATTAATTTTGCATTTGAGAAATAAAAAATAATCGGTCCGAGTGATCCGATTCCCCCCAGACCAGACCAAAATTCACTAGTTTCAATTTTAGGAAATCGGGAACCGGACCGAACTGACCGATTCGATCCGATTCGAGCGATTTTCGATTTGATCGATCCGATTTGAGCGATTTTCGATTTAATCGATCCGTCTTATCCACCAATAATTGTCACAGTTCTTTTCTTCTTCTGCAAATCGTGGCCACGAACAGAAAGGAGCTGTTTCTGACGTGGGAATGCAATACTCTTTGACTTCGCTTTACCTACGGTAAAACCAACGAGCAGGTGGAGGAGGAGAGCTTGCTTAGCACTGTTAATTCCATCATGGAAATGTGATTGCCATTCCTTTTTCCGCAACAATTATGTCCAGGGATCGGTCATTATTCACCCACTAATTGGCCAATCAATCTCGTACAGAAATTTTACACAGCACGATTGATGTCGACATAAAGCAGCCAACCAGGGTCCCAGCCTATGTAATGCTATTCAACTTATTGTGGGGCCTTCTTTGCTTCTCGGAGAGATTGATTTGACTCTTGGAATTGAGTATATTTCGTGATTGTTTCCACTAAAATAGTGTAAAACTTGAATTCTTATCAACATTCCAACGGACATTCTGTAGACGTATTTCACGTCATTTTTAAAGATGATTTGTTTATGTTAGGATTCGGCTCACAATCACAATAAAGTAAATCGTAAAAGCGCGAAAGAGAAATCGAGACACAAAATTTTATCCTGATTTACCTTTAAACTAAGGCTACGTCCGATAGAGGTTTTCATTATAATCAGCGCATCGCACCTCTCGTTACATTGCTCGACTACAAAAGAATATATATATATATATCCCAAACCCAAACTACTAACGAAAAAATATGGGTTTAAACTATAAAAGCTATAGCAGTAGCTATGAACCACACACCGCTACAGTTTACACGTGATAGATATACACATGGTCTATCTTCATTTATTAACTTAAATTTTTGGATTGGTAAATTCTAACATGATATCAAAGCCGTAGTTCGTCCCAGTTTATATCGCGTGTGCTACTCCCCCTTCGTCAAATTCTACGTATCAAATATCTCACGACACTGCGCTGTATGGAGTTCGTATGATTTTCATATACATCCTATCTTTTTCTATTTGCAAATTTAAATTTATGGTTACACATTCTAATATATTCAGTATGTATGATCCAATGGCCGCCCTTATCATAAGCAAGAGAAAGATAGCTTTTAAGGGCACTCGAGTTGGCCTAAAATAGCTATCTACCTGGCTATAATTTCTTACGAGAGGACAGGTATATTCCCAATTTTCCATCAATGTCTCAAAGTTCATTTCCTATCGAATGGGACCTCCCTTATCAAATTTTCCATCATGATATTTGTTGACGGAATAAAAGTTGGACTTTTTGGATGGTTAGAATTCATTAATTCGAGAAAAAAAGTCGTCTTCATCATCGGGTTTTCATCATAGAGAGATTGTTCCGTGCCTTCTCAAAAATCAAATCATGGGGTCAAGTAATATTGGACTCCAAAAATCTCTTCATTTTTCTAGTTACCCACCTATAAAAAAAAAACTCGAAAATACTATTCATGAATGTTTTCGTGAAATATCAACGACAGCTGCAAACAATACATACGTTGAGTTGAATGAACCACATTGCAAAGTTTGTCCCTCCCTTTTAATTAACTTTATTCGGGATTGATCAATCAATCAATCACATAGATCGTGAAGTTAACCTACATAAGCCCGAGATGGCAATTCTCAACCACACGCAATAACTCGACCCACCAACTCGACCCTCCAAAACCTCTTATAGTTAAAAAAGAAAACATGGGTCAAGATCACTTTTTCCATCAGGCGTGCGCAATAACTCGACCGTCCAAAACCTCTTATAGTTAAAAAAGAAAACATGGGTCAAGATCACTTTTTCATCAGGTGTATCCAACCACATTTATAAGCAGACGCACACATTTCCCGAATTGGCAACTGTTCTTGGAAGTATACCATAGCACTTAGCGTTTCCTCCCCAGCCCCCCACCTCGTGCACCAGTAATTTGAATATTCCAAAACCAGACAGCTTTCGAAGCTCCTTCAAAGGAAAAAGAAAGAACGCAGTATGCAATCTGTCGCTTTCTTTCGTGGGGTTTTGCTGATCTGTTGAATGTTCTTCGGGGTAGGTTTGGCCAGGGGGGGAAGATGACTTGACTCTTACATTTCTTAGATTGTTGTTGGGGTTGATGTGGAATATAAATGCAGCAGCCTTATCAAAAGCGCAAGAAAGATAAATAAATCAAAGAGAAGGAAAGATAAAGTGATGAGGTTCATTGCTGGTAGCAAGAAAACCCTAGAAAAGTACTTTTCTTGAACACGCAGCAATTCCCTTTTCCACCGATTTTACATTACTGTTTATGAGACGAAATGGGAGTAAGAGGAAAGCCCTTGGTTCAAGTAATCCGTATATGGCCAATGTTGAAGTTATATGTGGATGGAAAGAAGGTTATTGAAGCTGAGAAAAGAAAACCCTAGAGGGTTTAGTAAATGAGATGAGGTGGGTGAGTGGGGCTTGTTGCTAGATATGATGCTATTTCTTGCTAAACAGAAAAAAAAAAACATTCTCTAATATGATATATAAAGACTTGTAAGGACGAGTGTGCATTTCTATCGATTGCGTATCGAAAAAGTCATGTGATCCAGTGGAACAATTCGCTAAATCAAAGCCGTGTGGATTGCGAGGCGACTTTATCTTAAGAAAACTCATCAGAACCGCAATTGTCGTCACTTGTGAACTTGTATCTAGACGATCCAATTTGATGATCAGGATGAAGCTCGTGCGAAACTAAATGGAGGTTCAGATACGGTTAGGAGATTGAAGACGGTGAATGAATGCACAATGCCTACTCTTCGAATTGGTTATACGCATACAGTTGGTGGTGCATTATGTGGTGACCGATTACGTAAATAGTTGTGTATCGATCTACCTTTACGCATAAGATTTACAACTCTTTAAGGTAAAAAAAAGGAAAGGTCACCACCAACCCCGGAACCATAATCCGACAACGACTTTGTTTATGCACGATTCACGAATGCGCTCGACCGCCACTGGTTAGGAGCTTCCTAAATACGGTCTGCGTTTTAGAGGGACAAAACCGAATGGAAAGATCAAAGCCGTGTACGTGTTTCCCTGTATGGAGTCGAGAGACCTAGCGACGCTTTGGACATTATCTCAAAACGGCCGCCGCAGAGAGAAACGCAAGTCCAACACGTCTTCGATGTCGTCTCCAAATTCCACAGCGCACGCCTTTTCTTCGAAAGGCGTGCGCTGTGGGAATTTGGGGAAGATCCAGACGGTCAATCGCTTTGTTTTGACTTTTGCGAAATTTGACATTCCTAGCCTTCTCGCGCCCTCCTTGAGGACCAACGAACGGTGCGGCCCGCCCGCTCTCACGGCGACCGGACGGCCGAGACGATCGGTACGTCCGGGTCTCGGGCGAGAGAATCGAAGTAGATGGAGGAGTATCCATCTCGGATTTGGCCGAGACGACCGGACCGGAACAAAAGTTTTCGACAGTCGCAGTTTTTTGGCCTTTTCAATGGATCGAGGGACGTCGGCTTCACCCCAGTTGGGGCAGGTCCTTTGTCGTCTCACGAGTCTCAACGCCGTTCCTCGTCCGTTCACTTCGCGCAAACTTATAATTGTCCTCTCCTTACGTTTTCTTCCCGCTAGGTGCCAAGGTAAAAAAGAAAAGAAAAGAAAAATAATAAATTTTGGGGGATAAATATCAACGTAAAAGAATTGGGAGGGTCACGATTTCCCCGCATGCGGACAACGAGAAGGAGATGACGATCGTGTCAATGGGGGAGTAACGTCGTCCGATGTTGAACGGAAACAAAGCTTGTCTTTATCGAGGAAAAATTCGGGATAATTAGAGAGTCTTGGTCATTAATTAAGACATCCGTGGTGTTTAATGCAGACATATATGAACCATTCGAGGCATCAAAGTTGGAATTAGACGTTTTCATGGAATTTAGAGAAAAAGACGATATTTTGATGAATTCCAAGCTCCGGCTGAATTGACCGAATGATTAAATATGCGAGATCTAAAGAATAAATTTCTTGCTTATATTGCCGCTATCGCCATTTGAAATGACTTTATCACCATCTAGACGGCTTATGCATGGAGTCTCGCGAGATACTAGACCTATTAAAATGGATCATAAATACAATTTTTTTTACTTATATATGATGAACCGAGTTGTTTTATTAGTTAGTTATATTAAATAAATGTATCATAAATCGATTTAAACATGACATGACAGATGAGCCATGTTTATAATTTATTTAGGCTCGACCAAAATCTATAATTGTTTATTTATTCTCTTTCGTGCTCAGCTACTCCGCACTCTCGGCTCAATTTGGATATGAGTTTTTTTTTTTAAAATTAGATTAAATATGTAAGTGTTTTAAGAATATGGGTTGAGTCAGATATATGTTTAGAGGCATGTGTCGGATCGAGTATGTGTCATTGAAAATGCATTGCATAAACCGTCATAAACGAATTAAACGGGCATATTTAGATCAGATCATTTATGACTCGAACCAAACCTGACCCCGATCCATTGTTTGGCGGGGGTTTAGCCAACGGAGATTGGTCGAGTCGGGCGGGTTCGAATATCGCGAAAAGGGAAAGAGGCGAGAAAAAAAGTGAGGCTAGGCCTAGGGTAAGGGTCTAGATTGGAATTGGTAGGTTAGTATAACAATTACGAAGGATTAGGAGGGGTAATATGGAGAAATCAGGCACCGAACCAAACCCCAATTGGCGGCAACGAAGCGTCAAAAAGGTATGGCTTGCCGTCAAACCAAACCAACTTTTCCTCCTCCTTAGTTCCAGTCCAACTTCTCCTTTTCCTTTTCTAAGGGCGACCATTTGATTTGAACTCCGGTCCAAATTAATTAATTAAATAATTCCTCCTCCTCCTTCTTCTTAAACCTTAATACGATTATTAAAAAAATTCCAACATCCAATTCGTATGTACTAACCACCCATCCTCGTCAGTCACAACTCAGGAACGTCCCCGACTCAATAATTAATTATTTTTAACTAGACGTCGTGAGGTTATCATATTTCTATTTGCAAGCCATGCATTTCGATAGCTGTAATAAAATATTTCTGTCGGTCGAATAAGTTCTCGATCCGGCATTTAAGTACTTCATCAAACATCGATTTCGGAAATCATTTCCTTAAATATTATGGAATTAAACTAACTTTTAACCAGTGAAATCATTTGCCGTACGAGGGGAAAAAGCGTAGCTTTCAAACGGTTTATCATTTTCTTATAATTATCTTACGAGTAATTTAACTTCGACTCGCGCGATTCGTGGATATAACGTGTGGTTACATCGTTAAGGATTTTTTTTACCTATTCATTTGATAGAAACTGACTAAACATGGCAATTAAGAATTGGCATGGATGGACTGAAGTCCACTCCAAGGATCTTCAACGTAATTTAATTTAATCTAATCTGGATTAATTAAGTAGAAAATATTCCCAGAAAGTGGAATCTCTCACTCAGGCACAGCTCCTGCGGGACTGCGACTCTGTCTACGTTAATGTTTTTGTTTTTGTTTTTTTATTCCCAAAAATTATCGTATGATTTATTTTCCTGTACGAATTATTTATACAGTCTAAGGAAAAAGGAACAGTCCTGAACCATTTGTTTTTACAGATTAGAACACGGCAACACCGACGCACAATGCTCCCACTGTTCCACCACTAGCTCTCTCTGTCTCTCTGCTACATCCCGACGAGAAATCACCGTGCTGTCATAAGATTCCCTACTCTCTCTCTCTCTCTCTACTTTCCCTTTCTCTTTCCCATCAATTTTCTCGAGAAACAAACACCCATCTCTCTCTCTCTCTCTCTCTCTAACTCGCCGCCTCGCTCTCCTCTATCCACACCATGGCCTCCATAATCTAGCCACCAACTTAGCTATCATTCCCTCTCTCTCTCTCTCTCTCTCTCTCTCGCTGCCCTCCGCCGATTTATTCGTGGGTTTAAGTTGAAAAGCTCCGGTTTTTCTCTTGGCGTGCGAAATGGGCTGCGCCAGCTCCAAGCTGGACGATCTCCCCGCCGTCGCGCTCTGCCGCGAGCGGTGCTCCTTCCTCGACCAGGCGATCCGCCACCGGTACGACCTGGCCCAGGCCCACCTCACCTACATGGCGTCGCTGAGGGGCGTCGGCCACTCCCTCCGCGAGTTCCTCTCCCACGGCGTCGCCGCCTCAGGAGGCCCCGTCCTCAATTTGCCCCCGCAGAGGAAGGGAGACCACGCGGCCGCCGTCGCCTTCGCGAATTCCCCCTCCAAGGGCTCCAATTCCGGCTCCCACCTCCACTTACCCTCCGATTCCGACGACGGCTCTCTCTCCGGCGAGCTCCATCACTCGGGCCACTCCTCGCCTCTGCACGGTCACGATGGCCACCACATTGAGTACATGAGTTCGGATCAGGAGCCGCCAGGTAGGGGTATGGGTATGGGTATGGGTATGAGCTCGTATTCAGGTGGTTTTTTGCACATGAACTACATGAAGAGTAAAGCGACGCCGTCTGTGCTCTACGAGCAAAAGCCCGTGACTTCGGAGACTGTTTACATGGGCGAATCGACGTCTTCTGATTATTTTCCCTACTCAAATAATAACTTAGCTCCTTCTCCCTACGGTTATAGTAATCCTGGCTACGGTAGTTCAGCTGGTGGGTACTATGGTTCTCAGACAAATTACGGATCTTTGTCTCCGCCCCGGCGGCATGTTGAGGAGAAGCCGCCACCATCGCCCCCCTCGCCCCCTCAGGCTTCCGCGTGGGACTTTCTGAATCCTTTCGAGATTTATGAGAAGTTTTATCCGGCTTACACGCCGAGCAGGGACTCAAAGGAGTTGAGGGAAGAGGAAGGGATTCCTGATCTGGAGGACGAGCACGAGGTGGTGAAGGAAGTCCATGGCAAGCCAAAGTTTGTTGATGTAGGGAATCATTTGAAATCTGTGATGGTTGATGAGGATGATGATGAGGAGGAAGATGGGAAAGTCGATAGTGGTGCATCGACGTCTATGTATCAAGCCAGGCCTGGTGTTTCGATCGATAATGCTAATGGTGGGGCGGAGTATGAGGTCCACGTGGTGGAGAAGAAGGTCGTTGATGGTGAAGGAAGGTCGGACGAAGGCGGCAATGCCTCCAGGTTCAAGGGTATTCGGAGTGTTTCTGAATTGGTGAGGGAAATCGAGGCTCAATTTGAAAGAGCAGCAGAGTCAGGACACGAGATTGCCAAGATGCTGGAAGTGGGGAAGGTTCCCTATAAGCGTAAAAGTCAAGGTGAGTCTATCTCCAGATTCTTTGGATTGCGCAAGTTGTCTTCTTTTTGAGTGAGTGGCTTTTGCTGTATTCAGTACTTGCTCGATACGTACGTTTTCTTTTATTCAGGGATAAAGGCATTGTTGTTTGCAGGTTGTCTGGTATTAAGATCATTTGGTTGTGTTTTTGTCCTGCACTTACTCGACTTTATTAAGATTACTGTACTTACTTCATTGAGTTTGAGAGTTTAGCCTCATCGACTGTTCTTTTGGACTGTTGAACTTGATACTTAATGTTCTGCCGGCAGTTTCTTCGAAGAAGGCACATGGCAATACTCCTTCATTGTCTGTTGTATCGGCACAGCCGCCTTCTTCCCAGGGTGCTGAGCCGTCAGCCTCTGCTGAGAATGCTGGGCCAGCTTCCTTGGGTTTTAATGAAGAAATGGGAATGAGGTCGGGAAATCTTTCTTCCACTTTGCACAAGCTCTATCTCTGGGAGAAGAAGCTGTATAACGAGGTTAAGGTATAGCATCTGCATTTTATTTTCTCTCTCCACTCTCATCTCATATCTCGCCATGGTGCGACATTTCCAGTCTTTATTAACTGGATGGAGAGGCAGGTGCAATTTTATGCTGCTCATGTTTGATACTATGAAAATTGAAGCCTTCCGATGGGTATCTATAAAAGGCTAAATGTAATTTCCTCGGAAGCAATTTTTTTTTTGGATACTCTTTAGTCTGGCGCACATTTTAAGTTGAATCTCGTTCTCTGCTGGCCATTTCTTCTGGTGCCTTCGTCTCATGTTTCAGTTGGTCCCTGTCCTTTTGCAGGCTGAGGAAAAGATGCGCGTCACTCATGATAGGAAGGTCCAGAGGTTGAAACATTTGGATGACAGGGGTGCCGAGGCTCCCAAGGTCGAGCAAACGAGGAACATGATCAGAAGTCTATCGACAAAGATAAAAATTGCAATTCAGGTTGTTGACAAGATATCTGTGACAATCAACAAGATAAGAGACGAAGAACTATGGCCGCAGATAAATGAATTGATAGAAGGGTATGTCCACTTACTAACTTCAAAATGCTAGATTTTTAGTTGTTCCTCCCCACCGTTGTTTGCACTGGAACCAACTCAACTCCTGATGCTGCGACTAAGAGTTGCTGTTTTCATGATTTCCTTCAGAATAATTTAACCTTTTTGTCTATGTGCGAGTGAGCTCGCGTAGTAGTAATGTCACTTATTAGTTTCTCTGAGATGCTTGTTTGCCATTTTAGGATGTATTTATTATATTTGCTTGAGCTATTTGTACCTCAATCTCTCCATGGGTTGTTGGTTTGGGTTGAAATTATGAACGTCTGAAACGTACAATTCATATAGATACGCACATTTAAGTATGTTACTTTAGTAGTTCTGTACTTATTCATGTCCAGTGTGGTGTGCCCCTAGATAATAAAACACCTTGACTTCCATACGCTGACAAGTGGCAAATACCTTGCAGCTTTTTCTTGATGAAATAGATTATAGATGTAGAAAATTCCAGATGTATGATGTGATGCTAAAGTAGTGCCTAAATTTAAAGAAAAAGTTGACATAGGTCAATCCCATGCATTCGCTTTTCATTAGTTAAATTTGCTTGTTGGCATAGGGGTCAACCACAACGTGAGCAGTTAATCTGTGTGTATGCAGCAATCTAATTTCTAGTTAATAGCCATAATCTGCATAGAATGAATGATGATGGATGCTCATTGCATTTTCATGGCACATACGTTGTCCTATCATGCTAATTCATGATCTGTTAACTACAGGTTAATGAGAATGTGGAAATGTCTACTTGAATGCCACCGGAATCAGTGTCAAGCAATGAAGGAAGCTCAGAGCTTTGGTCCCATTGGATCTGCAAGAAAGCTTGGAGATGCGTCTCCTGACACCATACTGCAGTTCCAGCGTGAACTTATCAACTGGGCTAACCGATTCACCAGTTGGGTAACTGCGCAGAAGGAATACGTCAGGGCTCTAAACAATTGGCTTCTAAAATGTCTTCTTTATGAGCCTGAAGAAACTCCTGATGGAGTAGTTCCCTTCTCACCTGGTAGGATAGGCGCACCTCCAATATTCGTAATTTGTCATCAGTGGTCGCAAGCTATGGATAGAATATCTGAGAAGGAAGTTGTAATTGCCATGTTTGGCTTCACATCCAGTGTATTTCAGCTCAGGGAGCGGGACAAGACGGAGATGCACCAGAGGATGACAGCGAATAAGGACTTGGAGAGAGTAGTAAGGGAGTTGGACAGAGAGGACCAGAAAATACAGAAAGAAATTCAGGCACTGGAAAAGAAAATCATTCAGGTCTCAGGGAATGGTGATATCCCAACAGTTACAGGGCAGCTTGTATATCAGAGCGATGTCAGTAGTAACAACTTGCAGGTAAATTTGCAACGAGTTTTCGAGGCAATGGAGAGGTATACTGCGGACTCTATGCGAGCATACGAGGAACTAATGCAACGGAGTGAGGAAGAAATCAAGATCGCTCGGGAGCGTGTGGGTGTTTCATGAGAGTGTGTGACAAGTGTTCATCTTAGTCGATCTGCAATCTGAGGATTGGCTTGCCGCCTGTATATTGATTCGAGGTTCACAGTTTACTGTCGCTCCTGCTGGGCCTCCCTTTTGGAAGAGTCTGATGAAAGCTCTTTTATTTGGGGAAGGACTTGGTCATGGCAAATGGGAGATCTGGACTCGCAGTTTTTTCAGTATAGTGGATCTCGGGATGACTATAATGACAACAGTGAGAGTGTGAGAGACATTGAACAGCAGTGGCAAACATCAATCCACAGCTGACGGGATCGCATTGCCGTGGAGAAATGGCAGTGAGTGCCAAGGATATCTGAAAACTAGGGCAACTCGTCATGTTTAAGATAACGAAGGTTCTCCTGTTGGAGATCAGGTTTGCATCTGCGAGGTGAAGCGACGTCTCCCATTCTCACTCGCCTTTTGTGATGGACGGACAGAACTAAGCAACCGGTCCGATGTCCGCCACAATTTGTACAGCTCCATTTCCCTCAGTTTTGCATTAGTATAGTTTGAGGGTTAGGAAGTTTTTCTAGAGCAAATGCACTGAAGGTGCCTGTATGTTAAACCGGAACCATGTAAGATCTATTTGCTGCTACCAAACATTTAATTTATTGTTGTACATTGATAGATTAAGAGTTGAGGGGCGATCTTGGAATTATAGCAGAGCCAGTCAGTCATGCAGCAGTTTACTTTTCTCGACTAGCTTGACTTTTTGGTCCGATTTGGTCTTTTGTTTTTTGTTTTTTGTTTTTTTATGTTCTGCTTAATCCGTGGGACTAACATGTTAGCAAGCACCGACACTCTCTGGGTGTCTTCGTGTCGTGTCCGACACTCTTCGACATGTGATCTACACGTGGTCAACGCTCCAGACATGTCATCGATACGCGAGTTCAGTAGCTTGACACACCATTTCAACTCGCACGGAGTCAATTTTAAATATTTTCATTAAATTAGGAGTCAAAATGTAAATTTATCAAAAATATGTATACTTAATTCATATATTCAGTCACCCCAATATTAATATACCCAATCAGCCCAAAAAAACATAATCATGAATCCCCAACAGAAGAATAATAAGAAGAAATTCGCCGCTGATATTTTTATAAGTACATGATAAATACAACGTGTCCCAATGTGTCGGAATTCTCTATTTTTTAAGAAATGACGTGTCGGTGTCGGTGCTACTTAGCTAACATGAGGAACTTGATGTGAGAAATAGCGATGTTGGCTTCTTAATAAGGTTGGACAGAAGGTTCATTGCTGCATTTGATGATAGACAAGATGGCCAAGTGCGTAAGAAAACATTTACTCGATTCTCAAAGGATTTTCGAAATTGATCGTGTATAAAGTAGAACAATTTCCACATTCTTAATTATGTTTTTAAATCTGAATCAGTACGCTTTTTGATGAAATTCATGTTACTATTCTACGTTGATCGCCTCAAAAACCAAATGGGGGGAAATCTTTTTAGTTGGACTGATTTCAATGAAAAGAGAGAGCTTCGTCTAGTATTTTGGTGAGCGGAAACATATGATTTACAAACATAATACAGGTAACTCCTTTTGCGTATATTGCTCTATTCGGTATATTGCTCGTCGGCTTTTATATTAGCTCGCACGAGGTCGACGCATATGGCGCGCTCACTTGTGAGATTTACTCGGCAATTTAATTTTTACGATACTTTAGAAAATCTCTAATCCTAGTAAATTTTTCTTTTTGTGTGTGCATATTTTGATGATAAATCTCTAATCTATGTACGGAAGATAATAAAGTTATTTCATAGAAGAAAAAATAAAATAAAAGTTAATATATTCCTGATTATGCACATCTCAAAATAAATGTTTAAAAATAGAATTTGAAAGATACTGGATACCGATTCAGCGAGAATTTTTCAATGATCACAAAGAAATGTTTAGATTGCGCATTTTTAAGAAACATAATTTGAATATAATTTACCGTAGATGCTGTTTTAAGGACCAGGATAAGTTCCTAAGTGAGAATTTTCAATCATTACAAAAAATCTGTAAAACGAATTAAGGTTTAGAAATTTGTGTTACCATAGGTAAACATAATTGTTAATGTAGTAGATAGTAATGTATGCAGTAACTTTACTGGGATGATTGACTTTCAAATTTAAAATCTGAAATTTTCCTACTTGAAAGTTAATTTTTCCAAAGTTAATGTAAGAAAAAAACATGTAAATTCATATCAAATGTGATGTGTTGTGTCTGCTCCGAACGTATGGGAGTTGAGGTTTCTGCATCATGCGCAGGTGAGAGAATTCAACAGGGACAGGCGGTTTAGGAACCTGTGAAATCTTGAATGAGCTGTTGCTGCTGCTGCTTTGTCCCCTTCAGTTTCAACTCTCTCCGTCTCTCATTGTTCCGGGACAGCCATCAATCGTCGGCGCCGATGAACTTCACCTTAAAAATAAGTCGTGTCCGATCTGGTCTGCTGCCTACTCCAAATGCATAGATGTTCTCTCATCAACCCTTTTCATTTGGTTGATCAGAAATGATTGATCTAATGAGTCCTCCTGCATCAAGCACCACTATATAATGGACAGAAACAGGTAAGCAGCTGTATCTTTTATTCTGATCCGCAGGCATTGGAGACAGGCCAGCATCACCGCCACTCGTGCGCGATTTATAAAACTCGTACCTCGTTATTCTAGCTTCTCTTGCAATTATTAGATCCATAGTTTTCGATAAGACTACACATTGGGCAGGGTGGCGGGAGACAACGAGTGGACATCGGCGAAGAAAGCTTCGGATCCGGATCAAATATTCATATTAGGCCGCATGAGGAGTCGAATCGTTTGTTCCCTTTTTGCCTGTCTCCTCTCCTTGTATTTAAGTTCTTGGCAATGGCAAGAGACTATGAAACTGAGGCTTCAACTTTGTCTTTGGGAACGAACTTAGAACAAACAGCATAGTCTTTTGGACGATGGCTTCTGCGTCGAACCTCAAATCCCACTTCCATGCTCGCTCCATCAGCTTGCCTTCTAAACATCACCCACTCATTCGTCAAGCCGACGAGCAATTGGATAGACTGAGATGCTCGGATGCCGCAGCATCTCCCTCGCTGTCATTGGCTAGCAGCAGGATAAGCTGTCTTGGAGAATTCTACAATTCTCTGGACGACTCGCTTCTGTTGCTCTATGCCAAACAGAGCTTTGCCCTTGAAGAATGCCGTGACGAGCTGCTGGACCGATCTCTCAGGCTCTTGGATTTGTGCAGTAGCACGAAGGACGTGATTGTACAGAACAAGGAAAGTGTGTATGAACTTCAATCGGCTCTGCGCAGGAGGCGCGGCGACGAATTCGGGCTCAGAAACGAGGTTGCGCGATACTTCACCTCCAGGAAGATGGTGAAGAAGATGATCAAAGGATGCTTGAAAATTTTGAAGAGCTCACACGACTTCTCTCCTTCGGACCACGACGGTATGGTGTTGGTTTCCATGTCGAGAGAAGCTGAGGAGATTGCTCTAACAACATTTGAGTCTTTGTTGCACTTGTTATATGGGACAAAGGCACAGGACAAGAGAAGAGGCTGGTCTTTAGTTTCCAAGTTGATGCATTCCAAAAGGGCCGAAGCCGAGGGGAGAGAAACGGGTGACGAGTTCTTGATGGCGGATGCTGCAGTGAACTCCCTCCTCGGCAGCAAGTTGGTAATGTCCGGTGATCTAGTGGAAGATCTAAAGCAAATGTGGGGTACCGAGTCAAGCATTCGGGATCTCGACGAAGATCTGGAGCGCCTGCAAAGACATTTAATCAAAACCAGGGCATCCCTTCTCAATATGTTGACTCACTATTCAAGAAATTTCGCCCCGGTATTAGTCGACAGAGGAGAGTCGTAGCAACATCTGTATCATAGATAATACTTGTACATTTCGCAGACTATAAATGAAGAAACGGAATCAGATGACCTCAGAACCATAACTTTTTTTTATGCCTGATCATATATTATGTATGCATAACGACTTGCTCAACAGATGGCTTACAGACATGGCAGTCAAAACCTCTGCAAAGTTAGAAGATGCAAAGGCAAAACTTTTGAAAAAGACTACTACTTGCTGGACTTTGTATACAAGACCCAGGATAAAATCAGAAGAGTCTCAGCAACAGTTGTGTCATCGTAACTTGTACACATGGAATCACAAATCAGCAGATCACATCAGTTCCATCTCATTCTGAGTTCTGACTTATTTTCGCGTGTACATTATGGGTCGAGAAAAACGGATAAATTATCCAGGAAACAAGATTAAGAGGATAAAAAGGAAAAGATTTTGGCTCTTTGGTGGCATATTAATAAATTACAACAGTTTATTTGGCATTATGACCAGAGTAATAGCAGAAATTCTTCTGGTAGTTAGTGAGTACAAACCAACTAAAGCAATGAAAATTACTTTGTGTTATTATCATTGTTCTGTTACAACTGTTCCTACTGCATCTAATTCAAGTCAACTTTGCTCCCTCAACACATGAACCAAACTACATCAGAATCAGAGTTAAAAAGCTGAACCACGTGAAAGTACACTGGATATTTAAAGCCAAAACCATGTAAAGTTACGCTGTATACCCAACGAGGCATAATTTGATATCAGTATTCGCTAGTGCATGGCCAAGCTACTTCCCAAGCTCGGTCGTAATAGATCCGAATGATATTTTTTCTTCTTTTGTTTAATTCTTCTTTTCTACAATGTTGTTACTGATCATAGCCTTGACAGAATGCGCCTTAAAGAAAGTATTCCCTCAGATCTTGTGTCCCCGCGATCGGAAATGTGGCAACACTTGCTCATCACCATTTGACAAAAGAAGTTTTCCTTTCTATGGTTACTACAATAATGCATACTAGTTTAATGAGCCTTCCTGAATCATGCATTATTGTGGAGGATTAAACAAGTCAAGCACCATTCTTTTATTCCTCTGGAGGCGAGACAGCGTCCTAGCACCACTCTTGCAATAATTTTCGATGCTGCAATACATTATTGAGATTATGATGAGATGAGTTGATCCACATTTAGTCTCTTAATTCATTGGAAGATGAGCAGGGTGGTGGGAGACACTGCGCAAACATCAGCGAACAAAGGATTCAGATCCAATTCAAAATCATGTTAGGACACATGGAGTCTAGGAATTTTGATTCCCTTTGCCTCCCTTCTCTCCTTTATATATATATCCGCGGCCAAGAGAAGGTGATCCAAATTCAATTGCCTCTGAAAAAATTTCAGTAACAAGATCAACTCTCAGAAAATGGCTTCACCAGCAATCCCGAAATCCCACTTTCATGCTCGCTCCGCGAGCTTGCCTTCCAAGCCTAACCCGCTCATTCCTCAAGCAGAGGATCACTTGAGGAGGATCAGGAGTTCAGAAGCAGCCACCACTTGTTCAATTTCATCGGTGAGTGGCATGATAAGTAGTCTCGTGGACTTTTATGACTCCATCGATGACTCGCTTCTCTTGCCACATACCCAACAGGCCTTGGTTCAAGAGGGACAAGACAAGGTGCTCGAGAGGTCCCTCGGTCTCCTTGACATTTGCAGCACCAGCAAAGATGTTGTAGCACAGACAAAGGAAACCGTGCAGGAGCTACAATCCGCGTTGCGCAGGAGACGGGGCAATGAAATGGCACTGAGAAACGAGGTCGGGGCATACTTGGCCTCCAGGAAGAAAGCAAAGAAGACAAGTCAAAACTGCTTGAAAGTTTTGAAGATCAAATCAACCATCTCTTCTGCGGATCAAAGCTGTGTGAAGATGGTTTCCATGTTAAGAGAAGGGGAGGGAGTTGCTCTCAAGACGATCCAATCTTTGTTGACATTGGTACACGGAAAGTCAACCCGCTCTTTCTTCTCCAAGTTGGTGCATTCCAACCGAGTGGCGGCTGATGAGAGATCGCCCAACAGCGAACTAGAGATCGTGGACGCTGCGGTTGATACCCTCCTAAGCCACAAGAGTGGAAAAGCAAGTAACATCCAAATGGAACATGTACAGACGGTGTTGGCAGAACTTGAGTCCCACATTCAGGACATCGAAGAAGAGATGGAGCGCCTGATCAGGCGCATGATCAAAACTAGAGTGTCCCTCCTCAATATCCTAAACCACTAGTCTAAGTAGTCATGAATCCTGGGATGTATAGAAATGTCTAGCACATATGTAGTACAGATTTTTGTTGTCCTACTTGTATACAACTCAAAGAGTACAAACTGATACGGATCCGATCTTCTGCCAAACTAAGCCGCTTCACATCTTTTTCCTTATCTTCCTCCTTCGCTGATTCATTTGACATGTATTTTGATGTCTGGATATCCTATCAAACTAACATAATGCGAATATTTAATGTCATCATTCCTACAAAGTGGCTATCGTAATTCAATGAGAAGAACGAAAACTGAGATGATTACCAGTATATAGTTGACTAAATTGCCGGTTAAATCGTCTTATTTTTACGTCACTTACCATTGGCAGAACATTAAATGTTTTAATCTGAACAATGTTACTATCCATCAAACTCTGAAAAAGAATAAAATCTCTTCCAAACAATGATTAGCGAAGGTGCTAAACACCTTCTGCCCCAGTGTTGCAGATTTTACAGGAATTTCATGATCTATGTTGTACAAGGAAGAGACCGAGGTCCGAGAGACATTCAGGCCATTCTAGCTTATCAGCATTAATATCTGAGATCTCACATGAGATATTACATCGGTTCCATCTCATTCCAAGTTCTGACTAGTTTTTGTGTGTATATAATTAAACATTTCTTGAGTATATTGTCACCCGAGAAAAGCCGACAAATTATCCAGGAACAAGATTAGGAGGATAAAAAGGAAAAGAATTTGGCTCTGTCGCGGCATATAATCAAGGCAACAATTTTTTTGGTATTATGACCAGAGTAATGACAGAAATTTTTCTGGCAGGCAGTGAGCAGAAACCAACTAAAGCAATGAAAGTACTTTGTGTTGATATCAGTTTTCTGTTACTACTGTTCTTACTGCAGTCTTGCTAAGTTTGCTCCCTCAGCATATGAACCGAACTACATCAGAGTCAGAGTTAAAGCAGAACCAAGTAAAAGTACACCGGAAATAAAGCAAAAACCATGTAAAGTTATGCTGGATATCCGATGACAAGTCAATTCGAGATCAGCAATCGCCAGTACACAGGCAAGCTCCTTCTCAAGCCCGTCCGTAATATATCGGAGTGAAGTTCTTTTTTTTTTCCTTTTGTTTGATTCTTCTTTCCTATGCGGTTATTCCTTATCATGGCCTCAACAGAAGGCGCCTTAAAGAAAGTATTCCTTCACAGCTTGTGTACCCTCGACCGGACCCTTTGACAAAAGAAATTTTCTTTTCCGTAGCTATACAATAATGCAGAATAGTTTAAGGAGCCTTCCTGAATCACGCAGTATTATGTAGATTTAAACAAGTTAAGCATTCTTGTTTTGTTCCTCTAGAGGTGAGACAGCGTCCTAGCACCACTCGTGCAATTATTTTCTAATGATGAGATGAGTTGATCCTAATTTAGTCTCTTAATATTCGTTGGAAAATGAGCAGGGTGGTGGGAGACACTGCGCAGACATCGGTGAACAAAGCATCGGATCCAATTCAAAATCATGTTAGGACACATTGAGTCTAGGAATTTTGATTCCCTCTGCCTCCCCTTCTCTCCTTCCCATATATACATGGTCTTGCCACGGCCAGGAGAAGGCGATCCGAATTCAATTGCCTTTGAGAAAATTTTGGTAACAAGGTCACCTATCAGACAATGGCTTCACCCTCAAACCCGAAATCCCACTTTCATGGTCGCTCTGTGAGCTTACCTTCCAAGCCTAACCCCCTCATTCCTCAAGCAGAGGATTATTTGAGGAGGATCAGTAGTTCGGAAGCAGCCACCTCCAGTTCCTTTTCATCGGTGCGTGGCATGATAAGCTGCCTTGAGGACTTTTACGCCTCCGTTGATGACTCGCTTCTCTTGCCACATGCCCAACAGGCCTTGTTTCAAGAGGGCCGCGACGAGGTGCTTGAGAGGTCCCTCGGTCTCCTGGACTTTTGTAGCACCGGCAAAGATGTTGTAGAGCAGACAAAGGAAGCTGTGCAGGAGCTACAATCGATGTTGCGCAGGAGACGGGGCGATGAACTGGCGCTGAGAAACGAGGTCAGGGCATACTTGGCCTCTAGGAAGAGAGCAAAGAAGACAATTAAAAACTGCTTGAAAAATTTGAAGATCAAATCAACCTTCTCTTCTGCAGATCAAAGCGGTGTGACAATGGTTTCCATGTTAAGAGAAGCGGAGGGAGTTGCTCTCAAGACGATCAAATCGTTGTTGACATTGGTACATGGAAAGTCGATGAGCTGCTCTTTCTTCTCCAAGTGGATGCGTTCCAACCGAGTGGCGGCCGATGAGAAAGCATCCAACAGCGAATTAGAGATTGTGGACGCTGCGGTTGATGCCCTCCTAAGCCATAAGATTGGAAAAGCTAGTAACATCCAAATGGAACATGTACAGAAAGTGTTGGCAGAACTCGAGTCCCACATTCAGGACATCGAAGAAGAGATGGAGCACCTGATCAGGCGCTTGATCAAAACTCGAGTGTCCCTCCTCAATATCCTCAACCACTAGTCCGAGAAGCCATGAATCCTGGGATGTGAAGAATATATGTAGTTGAGATATTTGTTGTACTGCTTGTATACAACTCAAAGAGATACAAATTTATACCGATCCGATCTTGTGCCAAATTGAAGTTGCTTCACTTCTTTTTTCCATCTCTTCCCCTCACGCTGATTCATTTGACATGCATTTAGTTGTCTTAATTGCATGAGAAGAACGAAATCTGAGATGATTGCCAGAATATCGGTAACTAAAATGTGTTGAATCGGCTTATTTTTACATCACTATCCGTTATAGCAGAAAGTTAAATGTTCTACTCTGGACAATGGTATTATCCATCAAACCCTGAGAAAGAATAAAATCTCATCTAACCAACGATTTGTGAAGGTGCCAAAACACCATCCGACCCTGTGTTGCAGGTTTTACATGAATTTGTGATCTATGTATACAACAAACAGACCGAGGTCCGAGAGACATTTGGGTCATTGATGTGAATCGTTGCGGAAGTTGATCGTTCTACGAAGATCCAGGAGTTGCGGATTTGCTGGCCTCGACCACCAATCGAACCTGTGATTGGTAACCTCGGTATGAACGCGACCTGTTGACGAACTTGTGTCAACCAATCAATGCTATAACGCCACGAACAAGAAAATTTGCTATCTTGCTCGATAAGTTGAATTCGATTGCCACAAGGGAGCCTGATAAGATCTAGTCCTCAAGAGAACTCAAAGAAGAAAACCTCTCTGTATAAAAATTCTGAATCAAAGTTTTCTTATCAGAAACCTATAAGCTCCCTTATATAGGATGCTAACCCTAAAAAAGGCAAAATTACAAAAATATCCTTAATTAATGAAAATTCGCCTAAAAATAGAAAATTACCTAAAAGTCCATCTAAATGACTCTGAATCACTAAAAAAAATTGTCAATCACTACTTAAGTAGTGAGTATTGATCAGCGGCTCGTTTCCAAGAGGCTGACCAAATTTGAGCCAATTCGGAGTCTATTAGCCCTAAACCCGTCCGTAATTCGCTGCACCAAAAGTGATCGTGTTGCGCCAAAGAGCTTCAAAATCTTTAAGTCTCGAATCAAGATTGCCTCCACTCCAAAGATCTTGAATCATGATGCCGACAGCTTTCTTAAATTCCTTCGCTCTCGCCCGAGTGATCGGACCAAGCGGATAGGATAATGGATCCCTAGCACCACCTCCTCGATAGGGCTCGATGTCCTCATCAGTCATCCTACCTTATCAGCATTAATAACTGAAACTTATCAACCAGATACTTCTGCAGCATCAATAAGCAGATGTGCAAAATCATCAAGTTCATGTTATGGATAGTAAGACTGCAAGAAAAGAAGTAGTGAGGTATAATCCTTGATTAGAAAGGCAACAAGGAGACATCGCTAACTGTTAAGCAGTAAGCCAACTAGCAGAATCATTATCAAAGAAAACCAAAGAAAAAACGGTGACACATTCGTTTTACATGCTAAATAGTCTTATGGATTCAGGCACTTGCAATACAGAAAAAATGTTAGTTTCATCGAATTATTTCACATGCCTGCATTAACACAGTACTCTCCGGAATGGCATGAGCTGGATGGAGGGAACTGGAATTCCTAATGTTCCTTGGCTTACGCATTCACGATAATTTGTCAGCAATTACTGATACAAGGCAGAAAAAATAAAATAAAGAAGTACAGAAAAAATAATATCCTACATCTCTCGAATGGTGTTAGTCTTTTGTCATTAATCCCCCTCGTGCATGAAGCTAATTTTATCTTTCTGCAGCACATTTTGCTGTACAATGTCTCTTGAGAGTTCCTCTGCTGTTACATATGTTCCGGTGATTTGAAGATGAGCTGGTATCTCGTGGGAAGGAGACAACGCATGAACATCGCCCACGTGACGTTTTAATCGAATGAGATTCATTTCAACAGCGCCTGATGCATGATGAATTCGGTATTCCTTTTGTGCCTATTTGTTGAGCATTATCATGTAGGATCCAACATGTTAGCATAATTCTTTTTTGCCCCTTGAGAGGCGAGACAAGGTCCTAGCGCCGCTCGTGCAAAGTTTTCATATGCAGCACTCTCTGCAATACAATAATGTGCTTATGTTAATTAGTCTCTAATTCATTGGAAAATGAGAAGGGCGGTGGGGGACACTGCGCAAACATCGGTGAACAAAGCGCTGGAATCCAATTCAAAATCATGTTAGGGACTGAGTGATTCTTGGAACTTTGATTCCCATTGCCTCCCCTTCTTTTCTTTTGCATATATATAGCGTCTTGCCACGGCCAGGATAAGGCAACCCGATTCAATTGCCTCTGAAACATTCCAGTAACAAGACCACCTCTCAGACAATGGCTTCACCAAACCCGAAATCCCACTTTCACGCTCGCTCGGTGAGCTTGCCTTCGAAGCCAAACCCACTCATTCCTCAAGCGGAGGAGCACTTGAGGAGGATCAGGAGCTCAGAAGCCACCACATGTTCATTCTCATCGGTGAGCAACACCATAAGCAGTGTCGTGGACTTCTACGACTCTGTCGAAGACTTGCTTCTCTTTCCAGATACCCAACATGCCTTGGTTCAAGAGGGCCGCGACGAGGTGCTCAAGAGATCCCTCAGTCTCCTGGACTTGTGCAGTACCGGAAAAGATGTCATAGCACAGACGAAGGAAAACATGCAGGAACTACAATCCACGTTGCGTAGGAGACGGGGGGATGACCTGGCACTGAGAAACAAGGTCGAGGGATACTTGACCTCAAGGAAGAAAGCAAAGAAGACAATTCAAAACTGCTTGAAGAATTTGAAGATCAAATCGACCTTTTCTTCTGCGGATCAAAGCGGTATGACAACAGTTTCCATGTTAAGAGAAGTGGAGGAAGTCGCTCTCAGGTCGATCGAATCATTGTTGACATTGGTACATGGAAAGTCGAGAAGCTGCTCTTTCTTCGGCAAGTTGACGCATTCCAAGCCAGTGGCAGCTGACGAGAGAGCATCTAACAGTGAGCTAGAGAAGGTGGATTCGGCCGTTCACACCCTCCTAGGCCACAAGAACGGAAAACCGATCCAAATGGAATACATGCAGAAAATACTGGGAGAGACCGAGTCCCGCATTCAGGACCTCGAGGAAGAAGTCGAGCGCCTGATCAGGCGCTTGATCAAAGCCCGAGTGTCCCTCCTCAATATCCTCAACTACTAGAGGGCAATTCATGAGTCCTAGGATGTAGAAAGTGTCTAGCATATGTTTAGTACATATTTTTGGTGAATTACTTGTATACAACTCAAATATCACAAATCAATACAAATCAGATCTGCTACCAAACTAGATTGCTTCACTTTACATTTTTCTTTTCTCCAAACGCTGAAGCATTTGACCATGTAACGATTGATTGCACAGGGAAATTCTGCGTCGGATAACTCTATCAAACCGACAATGCGCAAAACATCGATGTTGTCCTTCCTCCAAAGTGGTTATCTTAATTCGACGAGAAGAATAAAATCTCAGGTGATTATCAGTAACAGGTGGCTAAGATGTCGTTTAAACGGGGCTTATCAGTGCATCAATATCAATTACAGAAGAAAGGTCAATGTTTTAATCTTAACAATCTTAATATTTACCACAAACTATAAAAAAGAACCAAATCTCATGTCATCATGATTCCTGATGGATCCAAACACCATCTCCCTGGCACCCGGTGAAAGTTATTACAGCTTTTACAGGAACTTATGATCTATTTAAGTATGCAAAACAAAGAAGAGACTGAGGTCCGAGAGATATTTGGTCCATCCTAGCTTAAGAAGAAACCACAAAGACTTAACAAGTACCTCTGTAGCGTCAAACAGAAGATGGGTAAAATTATTAAGTCGAGGTTATGGATGGTCAGGTTGTGCAAGGAAAAAAAAGTATGAACATGGATTTGAAGGCAACAAGCAGCATTGCATAAGCCAACTAGTGAGAACATTATCAGAAGAAAACCAAGGAAAAAGGATAAAATAATCACATGCTTTGCCAAATAGTCAGATGAATTATAGACATCTGCAATACGGAGAAAATGTCAGCTTCATGGAATTATTTCACGTGCACTACATTAAGACGGTCTTCTCAGGAACTGCAGGATGAGCTGCATGGGGGGAATCAACTTCCTCGTGGGTCGGCAATTACTGATATAGGCAGGCAAAATAAGATAAACAAGTGCAGAGAAAACAATTTTCTGTGTTTATCTAATCGCGGAACCACTTCACCATTAACGCCGCTCGTGCGCAAACTTATTTTTATCCTTTTCGCTGCTCGTAATGCAGAATAATCAATGCCAACAGTCTTCTGTTGTTATATCATGTTCAGGTGACTTAAAGATGAGCTGGTATCTAGTGGGAAGGAGACACCGCATAAACATCACCGACATACTGTCTTGATCAAACGAAAATAGTTTCAACTCCATTCAATCATCAAGAATTGAGCACCACACGATCGCTGTCTGTTGAAATTTGATTGATCTCATAGGGCTAATTTATTGGCACGAGGGCGATGAACAGATTCAAATCTCGACAGAAGATGTTTCCTTTCTGACAAGAAGAATAGTTACAAGCTAATGAGTCTGGTGAATGCAGGAATCTGCTGTGTCTGGTCATGGAGGACAAGGTTGCTGACTTGCTCGTGCATTGCATACTTTTCGGATCATTTCACCAGTATGTTACCTCCATGAATGCTTCGTTGGTTTTGGGCAATTGTTTAGTGGGGTGCTGAGCATGAAAGCCTGCTGGTCGGAAACACTGCAAGAACATTGATGAGATGTGCACGAATTCTAATAGAATAATGTTTCCGATCATTCAATTGCGAAGAGAAGGAGATTCATCCTGTCTCACACCATACAACAACATATAAAGAGAGACAATAGCAATTCAATTTCAGGGGACTTACCAGACTGATTACATCGAAGCATACCTTTGATAGAAAAAAAAAAATGGCTCGCCGTCCTCCAAATCAAACTACTGGTTACCACACCCGGTTAATCAGATGCAGACCAAAGAGCAAGCACAAAAGCTACAGTTGATCTCGGGTCGCAAGAGAGGCAATGAACAGGAGATGGTCAAGGAAGCTCAGAAGTATTTGACCTCTAGGATCAAGGCCAAAAAGGTAGCCAACAAGTCCCCGAGGGACTTAAAGAGCAAATGCGGCTTTTCTCCTTTCGACAGAAAGACACCAGCCACATCTAGAATGCTAAGACAAGTTGAACCGGTCACTGTTGCAGTGTTCGAATCCTTGTTTTCCTTCATACACGCAAAAAAAAAAAAGCACTGTCAAAACAATATGTCCGGTCCTTGTTTTTGAAATTTATGCACTCCTCCAAGCGGGTTACTTGTGAGGAGCAAACGACTGTGCTCAGTGAATCCAAGAATGTAGATGATGCATCGCAAGCCTTCGTCGGCCACAAGAACAGGAAATCTAACAAGGTGCAGACCAAAGGCGTGCAAAATGAGCTGAGACAATTGGAGCTAACCATTCAAGATCTTGGGGGAAGAACTTGAATTCGTTGTCCGACGTTTGATCAGAACCAGAGCATCAATTCTGAACATCCTCAACCATTAGTTCAAGAAGATCTTGACAACATTGAGACAGTACGAAATCTTGTAAAGAAATCCGCGCTGCGGCTTAAGGCTACATAATTACAGTGTCCACTAAGACTCTGAAACGAAAGCATCACATTGTGAAAGAAAACATATCTTGATCATTTCTCTTTCTGTTACATGTCTTTGTAAGATTTATTTCTTATTTGGGCTTTATTAATTATTATCGTAATTGATTATTGGTCTAATAAAGGAAAGATATAAGGTTTCCTAATCCTAATTGGATATGGGGCTGGATAGTATGGGCTGAGTTAAACCTTATCTATAATGAAGGGATAGGTTACAAACTTTATAAATAGAGCTCAAATCCCTCCTCTAAACCCTAATGTTCACGTAACCTCACATAAAGAGTCGTCATATAGCGATATGTGAGTGGCCGTCTCATTGAAACCAGTGTTTAAAGGGGTTCATAGAGGAGAAGCTCTTGAGTATCGGTTCATCATAATTCTGCATCAAGAACGATGGATCCTAAACAAGGTGCGTCAATTCTTCTACTTTATGAAAATTCGTATATCTATACTTGGTGATCTTAGGGCGCTGCCTAAGGTTATAATCGCAGCTTACAGTCTTTGCTTTAGGAATAAATTTTACAAGATCAAAATCCTGACCGCAGCATGCTTCAAGATGGTGAACAAATCGCCAGTTCAGTTCCTGAATCACAATACAGTCAAAGAGGGAAAGAGAACAACGATTTCAATTCAACCTTATTGGTTTGTGTGTTTTAATTGGGTTATTATTGAAGAAGGAATCTGAATACTTAAGTTTAGAACAGAAACCAAAGCTGTCAAGATTCCATCTGTCTGGGAGAAGATAATTTAAGTATGCATTGATCATCTCAATGCAATGCACATGATAAGACTCAAATCTCATCCCATGTGTCCTCTATAACCGGTAACATCTAACATGTTAACCTCGTTTCATTACCAGCTTTGTGTATCAAGAATGCACAGAGAAATTTAAATCTCTCGCTCCTATCAGAATAACTTTACGAACGGGATCTTGTTAATGATTGCCCCAAGGACACTTTGCTAAGATACCAAATAAGAAAATGTTAGTTTTACGCGTTGACTTTTCTCGTGATACTGAATAAATAGTCTGAAAAACGAACATTTTCCTTATTGTATATGCTCAGTAAATTTCCTGAAAACACTCTTTCTTACGATCACTCATAGATTTATTGCATTTTATGTGCGCATTAATGAATCGAAAAGGTGGGAGGAAGTAGTCCTTGGACAAGATAGCAAGCAAGCACATCCATCCCCTAGTTGATAACAACCATAATTATGTCCAAGGACAACTTCCTCATATTAGTCTAAATATAAAACTTTGTTTTAGGGTAGCTCTATGCTTTATATAATACGATAATAATTAGACTATACTCGTGAATAAAAGGATATGCACCAACATCTTTTACTTTAGACGGATCCAAATTGCGTTTCATGACTGCCAATGTCGTCGCCCACGGTCAAGAATGGCTTTCCCCCATCGTCGTTCCAATCAAAACGGCCACACAATTTTTCAAAGTCTCTCCATTAAATAAAGCAATGGCGGATTTCATAACTCCATGAACAAGACAGTGACATTCCCGGGTGACTCAACTGATGAATTAGTAATTACGAGGGACATAGGAAGTATGTGGAAAGATAAGGATGGAAAAAGCTTGATTTTGACATTTTATTCTTTGAATTGGTCCAAGCTATAATGATCAAAGCCTACCTAGAACCCACCAGTTGCACCTTTATGTCCTATCTCAATAAGTATGCATGCATACGCCAGGTGAGTTCAAGACACAAGGAGGTCTATAGGATTAGGTTGGCAGGTTAGCTGAATTGATTCCTCATCCAAGTGCATCATGCAATCATGGCACTTAGAACCTAATCCCTGTAGAGCTAACTTCTGGAGCATTCTTAATTAGTTCGACTTTAAGATTGTGCTCATTTGATATATGGCCGACAGGACAAAGTCAAAAGTTCATCCTAAGATTTAGTGCAGTTAATCGAGATGTCGAGGGATTTTCAGCTCGGAGATCATAGATCATATGCTTAAATCCTATCAACTTCTCTAGATTGTCAGAGAAGAAAATTAATCATGATACCAATGACCCTAGCTTTAATATGTATTTGATTTGATGTAGTATAAGTCGATGAACTCATGAAATGAAAAAAGGAAGTTTTCTGAATAATTTCGTGGGATCACCGTCAACTGTTCTAAAAACTCAAATAACTGAATAAGGGAGTGAAAAGATTTGAATTCAGGATTTCATCTTTCAATAATATGAGTAATTTTGTGGAATCACCGATAACTATTCTAAAAATTTAAATTATTAAATGAAAATTATGATTTAATACTTAAATATTCGAGACCGAGAAAGTTATCGTACCATATTGTTGCGATCATATATCACTTTCGACTCGACCATTTTCCACCGGAGTGGATATGATAAACAAAGAACCAAATAATAGATCCGAGCATATTCTCACTTCACCATAGCATATCCCCACTTTTATATATGGTTAAAGCCTCTATCATCAAAAGCACGTCATGGGAAAAAAAAGATATTCAAGAAGGGTACTTTCCACATTCCAGGTTATAGATATTATATGCCGCTGATCATGATCTCGAAGTCATAGATGATGATGCGATAATAGATCTAGGAAGCGATACGTATCATAAGAACGATCGAGATGTTAATTTCCGACTCGTTCAATACATGGTGTGTTATTTCAAAAGTATCTAGAAGGCGGTACGTATCATAAGAACGATCGAGGTGTTAATTCCCGACTCGTTCAATGCACGGTGTGTCATTCCAAAAGTATCTAGAAGGCGACACGTATCATAAGAACGATCGAGTTGTCAATTTTTCCAACTTGTTCGATGTGCGGTGTGTCATTCCGAAAGTAAAAACATCGATCTTACTATTCAATCAAAAGTCATCAGATTTCGAATTTGTCCCGTCTCGATACATATCATCGTACGAAAGTTTAGTCGGTTTAATCTTCAGAGTGGTTGGACTAACATTGGCCATATCACTAAAGGAAACTCTCTAGTTGGATCCTCGGAATTTTGTTTTTATTTTCTGGAATGCTAATGTTCATTAGTTGTACCAAGAAGAACAAGCTCTAAGGTCAACAACGATTATCCACATTTCTCGACTTTAGGACATTCATGTAGATGAAGCCAAAACGTGTTTTCTTACAGCCGCCCCACGTGCCCTTTTTTTTAAACTAGTCAGCAAGATGAGGACGAGAAGCTTTAACAAAAGTGAAGCCTAAACATATTTTATAATCTTAATCGAGAGATATAATTTAAACGAAAACCAAGATTTTTTTGTCGCTCCTACATTAATTTCTCCTCCTATATATTGGAACCGGCAATTGGAACGCCTCTCCTAAGGTGTCATAGCCATCTCACGCCCTCAAACCCATCCATGCAAACCAAGAAAATGCTCCTGATCAAAACCCTAGCGATTCTCTCTCTCCTCTCAGCCCTTACCCGCGGCGCCACCGCCGAGCAATGCGGCAGCCAAGCCGGCGGCAAGCTGTGCCCGGGAGGGCAGTGCTGCAGCAAGTACGGGTGGTGCGGCACCACGACTGAGTATTGTACGAACGGATGCCAAAGCCAATGCGGCGGAGGCGGCGGGGGCGACGTTAGTGGCCTCATCTCGAGAGATGCGTTCAATCAGTTGCTGAAGCACAGGAACGACGCCGGCTGCCCCGCCAAAGGGTTCTACACGTACGACGCTTTTGTCGCGGCCGCCAAGTCTTTCCCGGCGTTCGGAACCACCGGCGATGCCACCGCACGCAAGAAGGAGATCGCGGCTTTCTTGGCACAGACTTCCCATGAAACGACAGGTGGGTTCTTTTGGCAGATAATTAAGATGAGAATGATCAGTAAACCAAGGACTTTATGTATTATTGAGTCATACTGATGAAGTAATTAATCTATTAACCATGATTTTTTTTTTTGGGTCAAATATTAACCATGATTTAGCGTTCTTTCTTATCGAGAAACAGGTGGGTGGGCTAGTGCACCGGACGGGCCATACTCATGGGGATATTGCTATCTGAAGGAACAAAACCCAAGCGCCTATTGCTCTCCTGATCCAACCTACCCTTGTGCTCCTGGCAAGCAATACTATGGCCGTGGGCCAATCCAGCTCTCATGGTATTTTTTGCACGATCTTGTAATCAGCCCATAATTTTGGCCCATCACTAGCATTAGTACTTGTCTTGATTGTTGTTTTAACCATTAACCAAGGTCCGATCTCTTAGGAACTACAACTACGGGAGGTGCGGCAAAGCGATAGGAGCGGACCTCCTCAAGAACCCGGACCTGGTCGCGACCGACCCGGTCGTCTCGTTCAAGACGGCCATCTGGTTCTGGATGACCCCACAGTTGCCCAAGCCGTCCTGCCACGACGTCATCACGGGGCGGTGGGGCCCATCCGCGGCCGACAAGTCGGCGGGGCGGGTCTCGGGGTACGGGGCCGTGACCAACATCATCAACGGAGGCCTCGAGTGCGGGAGAGGGAAGGACGCGAGGGTGGAGGACCGGATCGGGTTCTACAAGAGGTATTGCGACATGCTCGGGGTGGGTTACGGCAACAACCTCGACTGCTACGGCCAGAGGCCTTTCGGGTCCGGTCTCTTTGTGGACGCCATGTAACTTACGGTCCACGGATCGTACAAATCAAGTTCATCTCAACTATTAATCATGTGCGCTTTACGGTGGTATCCACATAATTAGTAGTTGGCGATGATACGACGTATAAAATACGCAATAACGTGAGGAGCTACACTGATTAAGGAAAAGTCATGCTTGTTGACCGTGACTCGTCGTGTATGAGACGACCAATGAAATAAAGCAGCTAGGGTCTTCCTTTGACTGGCTACGCTGTCGGTTATTTGATTTTTGCCCAAACCAAAGAATGCAAGAGCAGAGCTTTAGGAGATTCAAATGCAATTTCTACCTGGACTGTCACCTCATAATCTCGTGAATTCCTCTGTTTTTTTAAAGTTGCGAAAGAATCAACTCATGATATTTTCACGGGCCTGAAAAAATTAGATGATAGAGATCATCCCGTTGCAGGCTTCTTTTGGCCCAAAATGAAAAGGAGTAAATTATTCTCGACAAACTTGAGCAATGAAATTAAGGGAAAAGGAGGGATCCCAATTCAATTTGATTCGCGACAAAAGTTGTTACAATGGATTGTACAGCCAAGCTGAGCTCTTCCTAGCACTAACCTAAGCATGAGAGGCTCCTCACTTATTGGAGCATAAATATTGTGCAAAACAACACTGTTAGGTAGATGCGATCCGTGCACGGCTTCTGAAAGTCCAACTTGAAAACTTTTGATGAAGCCCATAGACAAGAACATTTTAACAATCCACAACCACTGAGCTTTGAATTAAACTCGGGTCTATCAACAAATTAGAAGTTCAGAATGTTGGCATAAGGGGTGTTCAAGCTCTGAAGCCAGGGGCTGTTGAACTGAGTCCAGAAGCTGTCCTGTGTCCAGTCCACAGGCATCTTGGGCACTTGCAGCTCCGGCAATTTCTCCTTCCCAATTGGCATTTGCAGTGAAGAGGACGACGCTTTGGTCATCACCTTGTTCATGTCATAATCTTGGGCTGGGCTTGTGATGAAACCCTGTACTTCCTGTTCATCTTCTACCTCCTCCAGCAGTTCCTGCTTGAGCACAATCTTAGACGTGTTCATTGGCGGCAGAGTGGAGAAGGACGAGGTGGTCTCCATCGGTGAGAACGGAGATGGAGGAGACGGGTGAGCAGAGGCAGTGGGGGCGGCCTTATTCATGCCTTCCTCCATCGCCGCTCTCTGCTCCAGCACTTTCAGGGAGGTGGCCTTCCTGTATATCTTGCACAGGACCATTTCCTGCAACATTTCCAATGGAGAGACATATGAGAATTGCGTCCTCTGTTTTTCGATATTGACTCTGGTGTCTTGACCCTTCTTTTCGTTACAATTGTATCGAATTCTATAGTCCGGTTGGTTTAGGACTTAGGATTTACGGGTCGTCGCGGCCGAATCAAGTGAATGGTTCATGTCCCTTCATTTTTTTTTCTTGGGGATGAGTTTGGGAAGTCAAAGTCAGGTGTTATACATTAACAGGACCATCACTCTTCTTTCTTTTTTTTTAACTTGGTGGCCAGGCAATCATGTTTCATTTCCACAATAAGTATCAAAACCGTCAACTAACTTCCAGGAAACTTCTCTACAACTTCAGGCTTGGAAATTCCATAGTAAGTGCCTAAGTGGTCCTGGTTTTGGTAATTGGGACTTTCTTCCTGGCATGTATCAAAGCTTCAAAGACCAGCCTAGTTTAGTTGCAATTTCCAGGAAAGTCAAGGGAAGAGAAACTACAGTACATCTTTCAAAGCCATTTTCGCTTCTCATTCTCTCTTCTTCTTCGGTTTCTTCCGATTGGTTTTTGCTAAGTAAGTGTTACGAGATTGATAATGGTGAAAATATTAGGTACATTACAAGTTCTTTCCATGGCAACATGCAAGTAGGGAACATGTTAATCCAATTCCATGCGTTGATTAGAAACGATGTATACCTTGGGCATTGAGTCATCGGGCAATCTGTACTCGTTCATGACCCAATCCGTCTTGCTTCCTCGCGGCGCCCTGCCCTCGTAGAACACGAGGGTCTTTCTCAGGCCGAGTACCCTCTTGGGGTCCGACAGACTCACAATCTTCCGGTCCGAGCCGGTGGCCTTCCAGAAGCCGTGCTTGGTGGTCCGGTTCGGCCGACCGCCGCTCCCGTGCTTCCTATCTCTCGGCACAAAGAAGTACCACTCTCTTTCGCCGATCTTCGCCAGTCCTGTTCCATCAAAATTAATCTCAACTTCAGTAACTCGCAAGATCAGAATATACTTCTTTGGTAATCAGATAAAACAGTGGAACGTGCTGTACGTACCGGGTAATTCCCGCGGATCGTAGTTGTAGATGTTCAAGAACCCGATCACTTCGAACCGCAGCTTCTTGTTGGAAATCATGCTCCGTAGGTAGAAATCAAGGAGCTCCTCTTCGGTGGGGTGGAAGCGGAAACCGGGGAGTTCGAGCTCCGGCGTCGGCTCTTCCATCAGTACCGGGCCACGTCAGACAACTCTCGGGTTGTACACCGGGACAAGTGTGTGAGAACTCTTTTTTTCCCCTATGTTTTCGCTTTGTCTACGTTTCGAAGGATACTGTGCGGAAGATGTTGCCCTTCCTGGATCATCCAGGGATGTATATATAGGGGGAGCGAACTAAGTATGGTAGAATAATTTTAAAAAAAAAATTTCCAAGTCTTTTTTTGCTCGGACAGAGAGGAGAGGAGAGAGACTTGGAAAAGAAGGGATGACCGGGTCATCGTTCCTAAGGGCTGATCCCGGGCAAGAACTGAAGTCACTCGAGCGGTGGAAGTTTGTGATGACCGAGGGTCTTGCATTGCCCATCGTTGTGGAACCCACGCGCTTAAGAAGAATCATAAGTCTCGCAGACTTTAACAGGATGATGGTGACGGGCATGGAACTTTTGCATTCTGCTTGACTTCTTTTTTTTGCTTCCTCCTTCTGGTTTTTGAACCCTTCTTTGCCTGGAAATTCCAGACTGAGAAGAGTGATTGGTTTTTTTTCCAAGCAAATTTCCACCACATAAGTCAGATTTTTATCATCGTTATGGCGTTAGTCTTCCTTCCATAATGAGATCCTAAGTTCGATTAACCGGTCAGCGACCCCAAGAATTGCACCGAATGAGCGAGCGATTAGGATTCTCGTGTTTTAAGAAGTATGAGATCACTCATATCGAATCGCCGTCCATCTTAACTTTCGGCTGCCTAGCCATGAGAAGAAATTCTCGTGACATTCCTTCGTCTCGGGGCCGGAAAACATGATCCAATCATACTGCCGTTGTCGACTCTATCTGGTTGGGGAAAATTAGCCAATACGTCTATGGAATTGCCATGGGAAACAAAGCGCGCGAGCAATGACTTCTTTGTTTCAGTGAAGTATATGTTTACCCAACAACTTCGCAACCTATGTCGATCTAATTTGTGTATTTGATACAGTAAATTTATGATGGTCGTTATTATTATGCTTGATAGGGGTGAGCGGTTTCGGAGTCGGTCAGATTCCACCTAAAATCTGGAATCTACCCGTCGGAATCGGTTCTTTAATTTTGGAACCTGAAACTTACCACGCATACCTTGGAACCTAGAATCTACCTAATCACAAGTTCCAAGGTCGGTTCTAGGGTCTACCCAGGTTCCATCGGTATTCTTAATTGTACGATTGTAGTGAATCATCACCTCTAATGATCACCTTTAATTGTTAAAATTCACTGACCACAACTCATATTTAGACAGACGAAGAATATGAAACCTTAAGAAATTAAAAGTCACAGTCATGGAGATCGTCAGAAATGGAAGCTCAGACTACTGGTTTTGGATTACACACTCATCATCGGACACCATGGAATACCGCAGGATCGCAAGAATACGTAGAACAAGAAAAACACAAAGACTTATTTCAGGTTCTAGGGACCTGCCCATCGGAACCGATTTCCCAGTTTTTTAAATCTGGAACCTACTTTGCACATCCTAAAACCTGAAACTGGACCGATTTCCACCTGTCAGGTTTTTCAATTTTCGATTCTACCTTGGAATTACGCTCACCCTTAATGCTTGAAGTGTGCGATTCGCAATGTTATTTCGAGCGGGGTTCATGTCTGGAATTCTCAGAACACCCGACAAAACAATAGTTGCCCGTGTCTCATGAAGAAAAGTAGTTTGGCATCGATTAATGCCAATAAAAGGTGAATCTTCAATATGCAAAATCTCAATCACCCAGCTCTAATTGCTTCCGACCAAAAGAAAAAAAGCTCTAATTGCTCAATGTAACGTAAGGAGCAGTGTTTGGCGTGGCATCAATTGAAGCTCTCTTTTTCCCCCTTTTTTTTCAACTTTTGTTCTTGCCTAGATTAGGATGTTTGATCTGTTTTGTTAATCTTGGTGAATGAACCAAGTTGTCGTTTCAACCCAATGAAGTGGTGGAAGCCGCAGCCGCCGCGCGCACTGAACGCCAGGAGGTTCGTCTTCACGACCACAGCAACGGAACGGCCATTCGTGGTCAGCAATATCAGCAACAAGTGCTCATCCCCCTTTAATATTGTATTCTATTCACGTTTTGCAGCTAACTCTGTTTCCACTGACGAGGAAAAGATGACGAAGCTGACACCATTTGCACCATGAATCCTCCGCGAAAGTAGTGGTCACGACCGTCGTTAACCGGCCAGACGAGGGAGAATTAGCGTAACAACCCATTCTCACGCCTCTCACTTAAATTTGAGTTCGGTTCCGGAGCCGAAAGTCCCTCCCCTTTTTTACCTCGAACCGACACCAAACGACAAGATGATAGTTTGAAACGAACCAAGATCCATAGTTGCTTCCCCGGGCTCTCGTCCATGATTTAGTTACCAAAACAATAACTCCAAAGATAAAAAAATTCAAACTTCAAAGTACTATACTTAATTGAAGTCATGACAAAAAAATCAAAGGTTTCGGGTAAAAGTCTCGGAAATCTATAGCCAAATGCTGTATGACGTTTCTGATTGACTCGCTTGTCCTCAGTTATCAAATACGACTCGAATTTCAAGGAACGAGGTTCTCTCGATTACTTAATTCAACTTGACTCATGTAGGCAGGCAGGACAGGTAACATAACCTCCGTTAACCCATCAATTAAAAGACTCTCGAATTTCTATACCTAAAGTTGCCAATAGAGAGGTAGTGGAGGAGGAGCCTCCTCTCAATAACATCCCCCTCCATCTTGCCCGGATCAAACCTCCGAAAGCACTATACAAAACACGGCAATCTATCTGAAATTCTATTCACGCATCACTTAAAAAAGAGAGGATATTTCACTTAATCCAAATAATTAATCTGAGTGTCCAAGTTTATGGAAACATTTTTTTTTTCCGTTTTCTTGATGTACACATGAATACTCCCAACATGGAAATAGGCTGGAGAGGAACATTGGCACTCTCCAAAACCCTCAAAACGTCTCCCCCTCTTCTGAACGGGTTCAGACTACAAACGGCAGAATTTGGGGGAAAATCCAATTATTAAAAACCCTAAGTGGGGATCGTACACATTTTACCGACCCCATATCAGAACAAAAGCAAAAGCACGGGGATTATAATTATAGTGACCAAAAAGTGAAATTGACGAGGGGGGCATGACATCGATTAGTCTACAGTTTAACATCTCAATCGAACCGAATCAAGTTCATACAGCATCCGCGGACTGATTGATCTCGGGGTCAATTTTCTCATATTCCGAAGAAATCTTTTAATTTTATTTGGGACCACACCCATGACAATTTTTCCTACAAAAAGTTGGAGACATTTTAGGATTTCCTTGATTTTTCCTAGGTTGTCAGAATCACGTTCCTGGACAACTCCGCGTTCTAGCGTGTGCTGATTTTAATGTGTTACGAAACTGATGGGCAAAGGACGAATCATTGTCATTGTCATTGTCGTCTCATATCTCTCTCTCTCTCTCTCTCTCTCTCTCTGAAGACTTTGACTTGGAAGTCTTCCCTCGAGACCCAAAAGTGAGTCTCTTCTCCCCACCCCCGATCTTCGGTAAATGATGATCAGCTGTGGAACTCAGACTTTCCTTTGCTTCTAGTAAGTAACCACGATCAAACTCCACCAACGTTTGGTCTTTCCTTCTTTGTTCTAACGACCGAGCGTCGTGAGGCCTCCCAGACACTTGCAAAGCATACTTAATATGAGATAGTATCAGATCTAGGTATGTCCTTAAGAGGCTTAACGAAAAGCTGGAAGCTAGACTTCCGTAAGGTTTTATGGCGTTTCTCTCTTGCTGGAGAAGGAAAAAAAAATTTGGCAGGAATTGAGAGGCTTGAGGGTCGGCCTCGAATCGAAATAAAATGATTTTCGAGATTTGCAGCCCGCTTCGTTGGGAGACATTTCAATGATTTCTGGATATTTCGTAACCACAAAGTCCATAAGGAATCACCATCGGTTACGATACTAAGCCTATTTAATAATACATGATAGTAAGAATTTGTAAGGTATCGATTTGTCGGTCCATCGAAAATTGGCTTCATGAATAAGCCCAATTCGCGTTTCCAGGACAATTTTTTAACTAATGAAAAACCTTATTCTAATAGCGCACTAGGACCGATGAGGCAGTAACTTTATAGGCCGCACATTGGAGGGGGCCTTCACTGCAATTTCCCGGCATCTTCTTGTCCTTACAGATCCACAGTTACATGGATTTTTTTTTTTTTTTTTTGTGGGATAGCTCCTAGCTTCTAGTTTATAATATCTTTCAGACAGTTCGAGGAATTCAACAGTCGTTGTCTCTTGATTTGCAATTCCAGTCGTTTGCAGGAAACATCCCAATAATGCTTCTTGCCTGGAACTTTGCCCGAAAGAGCAATCATTACCAATAAGTGTTGCCATGGAGAAACCCGGAAAAGTGCAAAGCTTTGAAGCAGTTTGAAGCTTTGTTCGTTGTGTACTACCATGCGTATACCCCTAGAGAAATTGCTCGAGAACCTTCTTCATAGTTCCCGGAAGATCGAACCGGTTTTTGACCGAACGATGTCGTGATCTTTCTCCGAAGATATCGGATCCCTCTTGGAGCAAGATCGGTAGGAGGACCCCTGAGGTACCCTCCAATGCGTTTTGCTTTTTCCGGGAAAATGAATGAGGATCTTGACTTTCGAAAAGTTACAACAACAAAAACACTCACCCACCCGTAGGTGGCGCAGTTAGTTGAGAACAACTCCTTCCATCGCTGGAGGTCGAGAGTTCAAAACCCTGCGTCGTCAGCGATTTAAGTGGAGGGCCCTGGCGGTGGGTTGCTGGGCTAGTCTTCCCCCGGGTTTAGTACCGACTAGCCTATCGGGCGAAAGGGAGGTTTCCGGGTCACCAAAAAAAAAAAAAAAAAAACACTCGAATGAGTACAAATATCCTTAAATGTTTGTATGAGCAAAAATTCTGCTTTTCGTTTACGTGATCTTATTATTTTCTAATCAAGTCCCTCTATTGAAGAAAAAAAAAAGATGTCTGATCAAGTCGCTCGAACACAAAATCTGACCAAATTCAGCTAACGTGGACGTGCCGGAGTGTGACATGGATTGGATTAAATAATAAGTCATGGATGGTGAATGGATGAACTCTTTTCAATTTATTTTTATACTCTCACCAGTTCACTATTTATGATGTCTATATCCACGTAGGCAATAATTATTCCAGGTCAAGCTCCGGAGTCAACTAACAGCCACGTAAGCTAAAGTTAGTCGGATTTTGTGTCGGAAAAACTTGAGTAGATATTTTTTAGAGGTAGGAATTTATTAGAAAAATTGAAAGTAATGGGGATGATAATTAGAAAAAGAAGCAAAAAGGGGAGGTCGTTCCAAAAATTTGCTAAAATTGAGGCGTTAATGGGGCTGTCCCCAACTGTCCCCAACTATCCCAACTGTCCCCAACACTTGACTATGGCCAAGCCTTTGGGCTTTCACCACCAAAGCCATTTTCACGTGGAAATGGACCTAAACTTTGGAGTCTATCTACAAAAAAAGTTCTCCATGCGACTAACTTCCAAATCTTCTCTTAGATGGAGTCAATTGCATTAAATTCACTCACATTTTCCCTTTTGCGAAGAAAAAAAAAAGAAATGGGTGAATTTAATTGAAGGGACCACAATTGAACAGTTTGCGGAGGCTCTAAGTATTTCTCTTTTAGTAACTACGATTTTCGTAAGTTTTGATATATCCATGCGTGCATAATCCACAAGATTATAAGAGTCGAGAAGAGAGGCTTGAACGCTCTCATTCACGATATTTCACACACATCACATATAATTTCATATTGAAAGTATTAAGTTATTGATTCATGCACATTTGACATGAACTTTCGGTCCATTTATTTATTTAATTAGGAATTTCTCAATGCTAATTTTGTTCGTGTCACAAATGAGAAAGTACTCCGTGAATGGTGGTTCGCCGTTGCAAAACCATGTCAAATGTGAACTATTAAAGCTTCAAAACCCGATTAATCGATAAAGAACGTTGAGATGCCTAATCTAAATAGAATCCTCTTTTGGAATCATATAAAAAAAATGTCGAAATCCTTTCAAAAAGCATGACGACTCCAAAGTTTCTAAAAGTCGGCATCATTGTCGTGAATAAAATTTATTTTCTCAACCTATCAATTAGTGAGGTTGGAGTGTGGGACTAGATGAGCGACAAGAACATTTTGGATGAACTTGAGGGATCGTGAAGAATACTCCAATTGGAACCAAAGGACTACGGAACTACTGCCTCGTTTTAAACATGAACAGCGAGCAAGTTGAACAAATCACCTTACTTACGGTTGTGAAATAAGGGGTACCATCATTATTCGGATGAATGAAATTAGAAAGTGCTTGTAAGTAAGGTGATTGATAGATCTCCAAGATATGGTCATGTAAAGAGAAGGAGCTCCTATCCGGAAAAGAGCCAAACTATTGTCATTCCTGGAAATAAAATACCCTTGTTTGACTCAGTGCCGAATGTTTTGATCCTAACATTCTTAGGTTGCGTTTGGCCGTCTAGCACTTTTTTTCCTTGATCCTTGACATTTTGACCCTGGCTGCCTCACGATTGCCTCAGATACCATCGCTGACCTTGGGTGACACTAGATCTAGGGTTGCCGAAGGTTGGCGACGCAGGGTCAGGGCTCAAGGATGTGGATCGCACTTTCCGAGCTAAGATTTGAGTGTGGAGTGAGGGAGAGAGAGGTGTGGGGTCCGCGGTCAGGGCACGATGGCTCGACAATAGCTTTTGAGGAGCGAGCTGCTATGTTGATTGTGCTGATCGTTGCTGAGGAGAGAGATGAGTGTTGGGGCAATATTCGAATAATATGCCAACCCTCAGGTGAAAATATCATATGGATCCGTCCCGTCAGACACAGCCTTAAGAGTATTGCCATCTTTAAAAGCTTTTGTGGCTAAACTTGGACACCATCATATGAGAAAGAATTGGGCCCTATCCTTGTAATGCCTTTGGCAATTGGGTTTTGGGCCGGACCTATTGAATTGTATGGTCTTAAAATCAGGTAGACCAAGCCCATTTACACCCTATGGCGTGAGCCTCTATTCCATGAAGGTCAAAAAGTACACAACCAGCATTTGCAGAGAGATAGAGAGAGAGAGAGAGGATTTCATATGAAACTTATTACTAAGCCTTCTCATTAAAATCTCAGCAGAGTACAATTTGTGTCACAAAGAGAAATCCGAAGAACTGTGCCTAGCAAATACCTCCCTCCTATCTATGTTACACCCGAGTCAGATACCCCTGGCCATCATTTACCTTCCCAAATTGTACACCATTGCTCTTATTCACTATACGCGTAAGAAATCCCATCGATCACCCAAAAAAGAAAATAAAGAACATTATCTATTTGATAATTCATCTGTATAGACGTTAGTATTGGCAATAATCAAATCAAGGGGCGGTCCAAAATCCTCATCACCAGCTTCCATCGTCGCATTGAGAGCAACCCTCTTGTGCGATGTCGGAGATTTGGACTCCTGAATCGTAGATGACCCCGTTTTGCCAATCCGCAGGAAGGACGCTCTTGGCCCAAATCCACTTCCCGTCGTAGCCGGAGGTCACCACGAACCGGAACTGCAATGCCCCTTCGGGAACGCGGCTCGTGTCCCAAACGGCACCGTAGTTCCTGCTCATGTAGTTCCAATTCGATGAACCAACCTGTGCATATGAAATTGAGATGTTATTGACATGATTGGCCGAAAGGTTGTTTGTGGATTGATGAGATAAGGTGTGTCTGGCTCACTTGTGCTACGTCCATGGCCACTATTTCGGTCTGACCGCCTTGGTACAGCACTTTGACGGCGAGGTAATTTGGCTTCCGGCTCGACTCCTCCACCCGCACGGCCAGATTCCGGTCCTTGTAGTCACAAGGGACTCTGCGCGACCGAGCGATCGTGAGCGTTGTACGTTTAAATCGCAACTTAATATCATTAAAGTAGTGGCAGAGATCATTTAAAAAAGCACATCTACAGGTCTGACTGAACCTACAAAATAGAGTAACGTTATGAAGCAATCAATGTGCTTGGTGTTCGTGGCATGGACCCATTACAATAATTGGTGTCCGCCTGCATCAGAGCCCAGTGAGTAGTTGCACCAGAACCATCAGACGAAGAATCCACATGAACAGACGCAAAACAAAGACTAAAAAACAAGATAAAACGGATTTGATCGCTCATTTGTTTCCTATCCTAGTCTCCGATAATTGCCAAATTGCATCATTTGCTCACTTTTTGTAATCAACGTCGACAATGCCTTGTCTCAAGATGTCCTGGCTCATCCCCTGGCGAGCCATGGCCGTGAAAGCTCGGCTGCTGAGCACAAAGTCTGTCTTGTTGCTGTGGTTGAGATCAGTCACGATCACTCTAGTCCCCCCTTTGGTACACAGATTCGCGTTCTTGCACCTTATCTGCAAATCCGTACATATTTTTTTCCCCAAATCAGTCAAAAAGGTGTCGTTAACAACATTAAGAGGTACACACTGTACTAACAGCTTAATAATCTAGAAAGTTTGGCCAATCACATCGATCAGCGTCGTACTGTGATCAGCCGAGTCTACCGGCGACGATGACGGAACGGTAGAAATTTCGAGACGCACCTGAAAGCAAGCACCACAGCCAGCCCCATCTTTGTAAAGGGAAGGAATGGCTGCTGCGAGAAAGCCACTGTTGAAGCCCACAGCCAAAGATCCATACCCACATGCTCCAGCTGCAAAATTTTCCACCCCAGAACAGATCAATCCCTCTTAACTCATACAAAAACATCATCTGGGTCCGAGCCAAAAAATAAACCTTTCGCCATAAAATCCATCTGGGTATTGACGAAAAGGAACGACAAGCAAGATCAAGAACCGAGTGCTCACAGGAAAGTGCAGAGGCCTTGTTGAAGTAAGCAGCCTTGGACTGGTGGACGCAGCGATCGCAAGCAGTGGCAGATGAGATGACGAGAGAGAGGAGGAAACAGAGAAAGAAGGCCATCTTGGTTGTTGCCGGTGTCGAGTCAGTGTCGAATGAAGATTGACGGAGAAATGCGGCATTTATAGAGTGGCGAGTAGTGAGGGAAAGGTAAGAGCTTTGGAGTGTGGACTACAGGTCAGCTTTTTCGGAAAAGGATTAGGATCGACAGTGATTCTTTCTTGGGTCGGACAAAGTTTGTTCCTTGGTGGCGTCTACGATAAGGAAATACGCGGGCATTCACTCAGACGCGGTTCTCAAAGAGCGTCGTTAGAAAGTTCATAACCTTTTTCATTCGATTTCGTCAAATTAACTTCTGCAGATTAAGAAAATTCAAATGAAAATCATGGCGTCTCACCGACATTTTGTAAGTGTCTGTGACATTGTGTTGGAGAGAGAGAGAGAGAGCAATGCTTTGCTAGTGAGAGACAGTTCTTTCTGCACTTGCCTTCAAGACGAAGCTTCTGCTCTGTTCCTGAAACGCGTCTTTTGAAAAGATTGTGCTGAATTCATGGAAGGAAAGGCTGGATTTTGCCAGAAAATGAGCAAAAGTTTCTCAAGAGAGAGGATAAAGATGTTATCATTGCTATGGAATGATGATCGCTATGCTAATTATTAGTGGATTAGCATCTAAGATTTCGTACCCAAAAAGCCTTGCGGTTATCTTTTTTTTTAAGGATGACATTTTTTTTTTTTCATAATTAAGGGATAGATGCGTGTCACCTGACTATTCAGAGATCCACGAAGCACCTTAAAAGTTCTGTGAACCAGTTAAATCCAGACCTTTGAATTGTGCAAGTGGTCTCGACTCAAAGCGATTTGCACGCAATTGATGAGATTCGTACGGGAGATTTCAACGACCCTTTTTTTTTTCCCCTTTCTTTCTTCCTTTTGCATACTTTTTACATCGGCTGAAGCTGTATTTACGATGTGATTAGAAGGGAAAAGAGAATGCAGATAGTGAGTATGTGGCGGTGTCATGTGCGAGTCATTGTTGTTTGCGTTTATGTTATTTTGGTCCCGTAAAATGAGGAGGAAGGCTGTGGTCGATAATATAAATGTTATTGGAGATGGAGATATAATGCTTTGGGCAACGAGTGAGGAGATAAGAGCAAAAGAGCGTGCCATCATGCCTTTGTCCCACTCGTCAAAAAAGTTAAAAAGAATATTGCCAAAATCCGACAGCTAACAAAGGTAGGCAATGGGATGCCAATAGGAACCTTCTTGTCCTAGATTTTTTTTACCCACCACCATTAATTAGTCACTACGAAACTTCACCTTCTTTTTTAAATTTTTTTTTAAAAGCACTGAATGATCAGAGCCTATTTCATTTTTATACTGCTTAATAGGGTGGGGGGTGAGACAATGCAAGGGAATCCCTTTTAGAAAACCTTATCCGCTCATTGTCCAACTTAATTACTTATTTGAATTTGAAAGCGATGTATTAAATTCATGTGATATTTTTAATAAGAGTTTGAAGTGAACCCAATTTTTAAGAAATAATTCAAAGTAGATTTCATGCCGAATGAGCCCTTAAAAAATTATCTTTGCGAGAGAACGGTCCACCTCAATTTATGAGAGAGAAAATTCTTATTGGGTCTGCCGACCAGCTTGGTCCTTTTGACATCGGGTTCGCATTGGGAAGTGGGAATATTAGTCAAAGCCCAGCAGCCAGAAAAGTCAAAGAAGATGTGTTGGGAACCATTATTACTCTGTAAATGGTTGGCACCAAGGCATTGCATTCGCATCCCACTGTCCGAAAGTCATTTTGTTTCCGGCAAGACAACGACGACGAATTACTGAGTGGGATTGCAAGCTGGACACTCAAACAACAGACAAACCCAGCAATTTTTAAACTAAACTCTGATTATCTCGGTTAGCAATTAGGTATGCACAACCCACAATTTATATTCCGTAATTGGTTGACGTATGAAACCTGAAGCATCACAACTTTTTCCTCTTTTTTTTTTTTTTTTTTAACTTGTAATGAATGGCGTTCAGACTATGCTTACTGCATATGAGAACTGTTAATCCATCCCCAACCCACCTGCCGGATCGGCAAATCCAACCGCTCTGCGATAGACAACGGGAGAGATTTGAGAGCTACGTAGTTGAATCTGATAATAGATGGGAGGAAGACCTAAGCAATTCCACATTCTATAGAGGGAGCGTCAGCTTCCCTTCTCCGATAGGATCGCCATGAGCTCCGATCGAGCTTTCTCTAGAGCGCTCGACAAGTTCTCGGGCTTTCTGCCTCCGGCCTGAGCGAAGTTGGGCCTCCCACCGCCTCCTCCACCGCACAATTTAGCTATGGGCCCGATAAACTTCCCAGCTTGGATTCCCAATTCGACAACTCCTGGAGTGAAGGCAGCAACTAAACTCACCTTTCCTTCACTTGGACTCGAGCCCAACACTACAGCTGCCGGATCTTGTAGGCTATCGATCAAATATTCGGCCGCACTTTTAAGTGAATCGGCGTCAGTGTCGTCCATAGACTCCACTAGTACCCTGAAGTGGAGATGATTTCATTATGTTCAGACAAAGACAGTCACAAAGTATGGTGCATGAGACGAGCATTTCCGACAGAGACAGTAACACAGAGGCACTATCCAGCTCACAGACCTCACAGAAATCATGCAAAGTGCCTCTAATGATGACATGAACGTATAATCGTCTTGTGGCAAATCATGTGTGTTGAGCAATATCAGATGAAAAGGCGATGCTTTCATAGTATAAAGAGTTAAAAAAGAACAATAAGGACAATGACAAAGCTTTCACTAGTGAGTAGATGCCACTAAAACTTATGCAGCAAGAACATTCAGAGGGGACTAATCACTGAGAAGAGACATTTGAGAAATAATCTTCATGTCAAATTTGAGGAACGGACTAGATAAACATGATTACCTGATTTCTTTCGGACTGCCCACTAATACTGCTTTGCTCGCAATGGTCGACGCTTTATACACAGCAACCTTGGAACGCAATAAAGAAACTTCATTTCTCGCCGTTCTCAACTCCTCTAAGAGATTGTCTACCCTGGTTGTGACCTCTTCAGCTTTCACCTTAATGAGAAAAAAGTTATTGGGCCTTGTTTGTCCCGAAGTGCCTTTGGGGAAGTCATATAATTTTGCAGAGAGTAAGAAAGAATTGACTTTTTAACTGGCTAAAAGACAAGCAAACCTTGAGATTGTTGCATAACTGTTTCATGTAGTTATCTCTGGAATTGACATACTCAATGAAAGCTTCCCCAGCAACAGCTTCTATTCGCCTGATACCAGATGCAATACCTTGCTCGGAGATTATTTTGAAGCCTCGTATTTCTGCTGTGTTGCTGACATGGGTCCCACCACACAGCTCCATAGATACACCGGGAACCTCTACGACACGAACCTATGGCACATCAGACGACAAGCGATATGATTAAGTTCCCTGTGGTGTGTTCAACCATCATTGCTCCCAAAATAGTGAAGAAGGATGTTGACTAGAAAAATATTTGTACTTTATCAAGTTAGAACCCACTTCAATATGCATCTTGTTTTTAGTCACCACTCGAAACATGGGAGTATGCTTGATAGGGTAGCAGTAAATCGCACAGCATCTCCAAAAGTCATGCATGAAAAATGTCAAAGGTTGGTAAAGCGCTCCACTCTGACTGGAATTCAGTAGGTGGGGACAGATTTGGTTCTGCATCTAATCAACTCCAGATACCATAACGATAGTTGCAGCAATGAAGCACCTCATTTGTTCACCAAAAGTTATGTAAAACCATCTTTTAACAGAAACATACATCAGACAACATGCCTCAAAGAGAAGCAAATATATTGCAGACTCCAAAAGCAATACAGAACATTTTCATACCTCTTCACCATACTTCTCTCCAAACATTGCAATAGCACCGGCCTCTTTTGCTTCTGTAAGAGGCATAACTTTAGTTTGGAGAACCGCAGCATCTCCAATCCAACCATTTATCAGTCTTTCGATCTCCAGGATCTCATCGTCAAGTAGTGGCCGATGGAAGTTAAAATCAAACCTCAAACGATCAAAGGCCACCAAAGACCCAGCTTGTGATGTTTCCTGGCCTATCACCTTTTTAAGTGCAGACTGTAGTAGATGAGTAGCAGTATGATGAACCTGCCAAGGACTAAGCAGTTTAAATTAGAAGCTGGAAGATTTCCTAGTAGAGAATCACATGGCAAATAATAGGACGTCTCCATCATCCAAAAGAGGGCTGTTCAGTAAATATAAGGCATAGCATCAACTTTGTGCGTATTTTATGGAAAATCAAGAATAAGAAGAACCAAGTATTCAAATCCAGCCATCTTAATAGTTCAGAACTCCTTACAGGCAGGCGTAAATGCACACAATCGAGACGTACCTTAGCCCGCTGCCTCAGTTTTGGATCCACTTCAGCTTCCACCTCTTTGCCAACTTCTAGAACTCCCTCCTTTATAGTGCCTTTATGGACAAATAAGTTACCCATAGATTTTTGAACATCTCTGATCTCCACCACAGTTCTCCGTTGATTCTCACCATCAGAAACACATATTAGACCGTGATCTGCAATTTGACCACCAGATTCTGCATAGAATGGAGTCTTATCAAGCAAGACTTCTACTTCACTTCCCTCAGGAACCTGAATGACTGATTTTCCATTCACCAAAAGGCTTTTAATTACAGCTCTAGCAGAAAGTGTATCATATCCTAAAAATTCGGTATCAGGAACATTAGCTGTAAGGTCAGCATCATCTCCAACTTCAAGTTTAACGGCATGGTGTGCAGCTTGTGATCGACGCCTTTGTTTCTCCATTTCAGTATCAAAAGCATTCATATCAACCGTAACACCATTCTCTTCAGCAACTTCAACTGTTATTTCTACTGGAAACCCATACGTGTCATACAATAGAAATGCATCTTCGCCTGCCAAGCATGGTACTGTACCCTTTTCACGAGCACTTGATAATGCATCAGCTATCATAAGTTCCAGTAACTCTTCTCCTCTCTCCAAAGTCTGGACAAAACGATATTCTTCCCTTTTTATCTCCTCGAGTATGCGGGGTGCTCTAGCCTTCACATCTGAATCAATGTGAGTACCTAAATCTATAACTTTTTCTGCTATAGCTGGCAAAAATGCTCCTTCAAGATTTTCTCTACCATCACCCCTTATTCCTAGTAACCTGCCAGTACGTACAACCCTCCGAATAAGACGCCTAACTACATATCCTCTTCCTATGTTCGACGGGTTCACTCCATCCGAGATGAGATATACAATTGCCCGCATATGGTCCCCTATAATCTGCGAAATAAAAAGGTGTATGAGGATATCAGCACTCCTTGAAGAAAAAGATGATCACCATCCTGTAAATTAATTGAAAAGACTGAAAGGCACTTAAAAATTACTACTGATACAAACTTTGAGCTTCAATTGTGTTGGATCATCTGCAAGGCCATATGGAATATTTGCCAATTCTGATGCCTTCTCAATTATAGGATAAATCAAGTCTGTCTCATAATTGCTGGGAACCTGCAAGAACAGTTTGCGCTACAATTAGAAAATATTTGGACCAAATGTAGTAATTTACATGTTAATTAAGTGAGGTCAATTGGATATTTATCAGTGGTGTTGCCTGTGGTATTTACCATCTGAAGAATGCGAGCAACCCGCTCCAGTCCCATTCCAGTATCTATGTTCTTCTGCCTTAACGGTTCAAGTGACCCGTCATCTTTTTTGTTGTATTGCATGAATACCAAGTTATAGAATTCTATAAACCGACTATCATCTCCAAGATCCTGCAAATGAAAATAAAAAAACATTAAAAAAAATTAAAGTAGGGAAAACATGGCAGCAATAGTAATGTTCTTTAAAAGCAATCTATCACATGGATCACACAAATGTGTTAGTAAATCCTCGACATTCGAGAGAACCAGTTATTTCAGGAATGGTACCGCATCAAAAGTTCCCCTCCCAGGATGGAAATCATAGTAAATCTCAGAGCAAGGACCACAGGGGCCAGTTACTCCACTGGTCCAAAAGTTGTCGTCTTCGCCCATTCTCTTTATACGATCAGCAGGAACGCCTACCTGGGGCAGTGCCAATACATACATATCATGATATGTAAACATCACAATAGTGTTATCACCATTTCTTATGCATTTCTAGCAGAGATGCTGGTGTGACTTAGTTCAATTGCTACTCCTTATGGCAAGCATAGCTCATGTATTTTTCAACATCAAAGTTGCTGCCACAGTGCAGTTAGAAGAAACAATAATGCTTCAAGCATCATATCTGGAGAAAGAATAAAGTAATATAGATGATACATTCATCATCTCTGTGATTGTATCAACTGAAATAAATAGCGGTAGAAACGAATGACAAGAACCAGACAAAAAGTAAGCATTCATGACAAGTATGTCAAATGAATTTCGAAAGAAAATAGTTCTGTATAGATAGAGTTGAAGGGAGAGAATAGCATTGAACGGAAAGAATGGTTGTGCAGGTGCTATAATCAAGAATTTGACAAAAACCTACTTCTTTATGCCATATCTCAAAAGCTTCATCATCGTCTTCAAAAACACTGATCCACAACCTCTCAGCTGGCAATCCTAACCTACGGGGGGAACCAAGCCACAGATCAGCGTTCAATGGGTACATTCATATAAGCTTAAGAGGCCAGTAGCCATGTAAAAGTTCATCCATACTCTGCTGTAGAAAGCTCCCATGCCCACTTAATTGCTTCCTTCTTAAAGTAATCACCGAAACTGAAGTTTCCAAGCATCTCAAAGAAAGTATGATGCCTAGTTGTTCTGCCCACATTTTCCACGTCATTTGTGCGTATGCACCTTTGAGCAGTTGCAGCACATGGCACTTGTCTGGGAACCTACGCACAATACCCACAGTTCTACGTATAAAAATTATATCGAACTTAATGGAACTAGATTTAGATTTGCTTCGAATGAAAAATGTGAAACTTAAGTTTCAAGGATATCTACAAGAAAATTCATACATACATATATACATGCTCTAGATCTGTGGTATAATTACTCTATTCTTCTGCTTCTCATTATCTATCAAGTGTCCATTACCCCTTCAAGTACAATGAGATTTAAGTATGTTGTGGTTGTAGTAATAAGTAGGGATCTTTGCAAAGGTGGGTCATAATTGCCTCAAAGAAAAGCTATCCATCTATTAATCTTATAGCTGATAAAAAAGCAGGTTATACCAGTTGTTTCCCAAATAAACCTTTAATACCATATAGCATGTCACTCAAGTAAAACTAATTATGCTATAACATCTTCGCTGTAGGAAAAGATACGAAATTGTTGATTCAAACGGTTCAAGCCACATTTTGAAATTGTTCAACTAGATGCGCCTGACGTGCCTTTCCAAGGAATATAGGCTTAAACTGAAGCATTCCGGCAATAGTCAATAGCACTGTGGGATCATCTGGCACCAGAGAGGCACTTGGAAGTACTTTGTGACCACGTGAAGCATAAAAATCAAGAAATCGACGGCGTATAGAATTGCCAGTGACTGAAAGATCATTGGGTTTCTCCTCTATTAATTCCTCCGTTACTGGCTGCACAGATGCTGAAAGAGGCATGATCAATAAGTGGAATATGGTAGATGGAGAACAATAGACAAAGTCACAAGTAAAGTTATGGAAAAAGAGGTATACAATCTAGCACCTTTTCTTTTAATATGTGAAGCGTGTGCTCCCTTTAGATCAAAGTATCTACACAACATTATACAAGGTGAAATGGCAAGAGATCTTCTAGTGAGGCCTGCACAATAAACAGCTTCAAATTACCAGGTGTTGCGTAATAATTCAACCAGGCACATAAAACGCAATAGTAAGTTACAGCAGTGTATAACACATATAATAGCTGGTACAATCCCAACAATGAAGCTTCATAAGAAGAAACAATCGTTTGAATTACATTGCCGAAGCAACGGAAAAAGAACAAGAATAAAGAGAGATGGAGAAAGAAAGGCCTCAGGTTCTGCCTCCCTTCCCAATTCCGCCATCTTCATCAATAGCAATAACCACCGCTACTACTTAGCATTTTCATAAAGAGCGATAGAGAAAGAAAGGCCTCAGGTTCTGCCTCATTCCCAATTCCATCATCTTCACCATCAATAGCAATGACCACCGCTACTACTTACCTTTCCACAATGAGCCCAAGTTGCAGCATGTTCCCTTACATGCCACCTTTTTCGAGTCAGACTGGTAATCTCTTCCACTAGAGAAAAAGCTTGCATTGTCAGATGAGCCCATCATATCCAGATACCACAACTCAAGCTAGTTCCCAGCTCTCAAAATAATAAATCGGATTTGCGATGCACATCCACTCTTTGGAACCCATTAGCAATTAAACAGTTCAATGTACAGGTCACCAATGAACGCCCAATTATAGTAGCAGTATCAATATTTGTCCAAAAGCTAGGCAGGACATTTTGAAATCACTTCTGAAGTCCACCTCATAACATGACTGATAAGATGTATAACACGTCCTCTTCAAGGAGCTTGAGCTTAAGCTCAGGCTTTCGAAGTAATCAGTTACTCGCTTTGTTACTCGACTAAGCTCATAGGGAACTACGCGGCATATGGGTAGATGCCGTCGATACTGACAATGATTCAAGGCCAAAGAGCAAACAACTTCCGGGCAAAACAACCAGATAAAACTGAAGGGCTTATCGTAAACACTTCGCTCATGGAAATTTTGCTGCTTCGGTAATCACCCACAATTGTTTTGCTTCCGTATCACCCATTTTTCATCAAGTGAACTACTAATTGAATCGTAGCAAGTTCAAAAGAGAAGTAAAAGCAGGGGATGAGTTCCGAAAGCAAGAAATATACCAGTCGAATGGACCGCATGAGTAGTGGGTCGGATAGGGAAGGCGAATTTGGGGAACAAGCTTGTCGTGCCGTGCACAGATGAAGGCAGCTTCAGCCCTTCCATGGCCTCTCTCCGTCACTCACTCACTCACTCACAGTGGACTCATATGATGCTTCACTCCAAATTCAAAGTATTCACAGGCAAAAAGAAAAAGCAAAAATGTAGTTTTTGATCCGTCGGGAGTTGACAGAGAAGAGTGGACAGAAGGAGATAAGCCTATCATGAGGTGGACGCTCGCTGAGATGTTTACCGTAGAAACGAGTCCATGACCATGAATGGCCCAAGAATTGTGGGCACAAGTGAGCCACAGAGGCAAGAGACCAAAGGGGAAGGGGACTACTAAATGTTTTAAGTCGGATAATTTTTCCATCTAAAAACTTCTAAGTTGCAATGGTCGCCGGCCCACAATGAAAAAAAAAAAAAGTTTATGAGAAATTTAGAAAAATTCAATTTTTTTTTTTGTAAAATCCATGTCAGCGCCGGTTGCCAACATGACACATATAGGACAGCCGGCATCTACATCAGCGATTTCCTACCAAACTTAACCGCAGAGACCATATTGGCAAATTATCTAAAGCTTTAAAATTGAATTTGTCAAATGAAAAAATTTAAGACTTCTTTTAGTAATTTTCTTGGTAAGCGACCTAAGAATGCCCTTAGATTTTGGTCATGTTCAAGTTTGCGACTCAAAGTAGAAATAGAAACATGGAATCACAAAAGTACATATGTTATATATATTAATTCATAAATTATCTCCATAAATATATCTCCATATCTGTATATCCATTGTAACTTGGCTAGTTAATATTTATCAGGATGCAATTAGAGGGTAAAAGTTCGCAGAATCGTGGGTCTAATTGACATAGGAGTTGACTAAAATCGAATTGCCTCCACTCAACAGAGAAAAGTACGCTAATCATAGGAGTGAAGAATCCGTTTTCATTAGAATCTGTCGAACTACAAAGTATGAACTGCAATCTTCCTGCAATTCTCTCACTATGTACATCCTAAAAGCCTCAATGCAAGAAAGGGAAAAGCATAAATACAAAGCTTCAATGACTGCACACTAGCAACTGTTGTCCAGTGTGATTCTGCTGGAGAGAGTTAGATAGTGAGCATGTGTTGGCTGTAATAGACATGAGGAGAGCCTTCTCGATTCCCGCATCGGCGCGCCGCTGGATCATCGAAACCATGTAGTCCATGAACATGGTGTCACACAGCAAAGTGATCGGTCCATTGCTTGGCAGCCCGAACTCTTCCTCGGATAACTTGAGCAGCTCTCGAACGACGCGGTTGTCCAAGTACACAATCGGAAACATGAATCGCTTTCGGTCGACCGAGTAGACGACGAAATGTCCTCTCTGAGCTAGCACTTCCTCGCCTCCATCGACTTGTGGAAAGGAGACCCTTTTCCTTCTCATGGCAGCTACTCTCTGCCATTTTCTTGCAATCTTGACCAAGTGCTTCGGGCTGATCATTGTCTCTGTATTGGAATGTGGATGAAGAAGAAATAGGAGATTTTTGTTTCTGATCTTGAGGGCTTTGAAAAATGCCAAAGCTGTTGAGTTGAAGATAATGGACTAACTGGGGTCTGTTAAATAGTGGTGCATCAGGACACTGCATTAATGGGAGTCACCTCGTGATGGGGCAGATCCATGTGATTTGTCTTGCAAGAGAATGTTAGGGGCGGGGGCCATGTCTGTTTCGGTTAGGCCGTCAGTTCGTCTCCCGGCAAGTACAGCTCCGTTGCTCGAGATGACCGTAGCACCAGTATTGCACCAGCATAAGAATGATGAAATGGAACTGCAGATTCCTTTAATTTCACATGATATGTTCTTTGCTGGGCAGACAGTTTGGTGGTTTGTGAGTGAATGGACTTGGCAAGTTTAGGGCAGGCGCAATACATTACTGCTGGACACAAGATGTCTTAAGCTCGCACCAGACATGCCTTAGAGCATGTGGCTCATACTCGCCGAGTCTGATGGTTGTACCTAGCTCTTGGTGCAAATCATCAGTTCATACTGCTATTTAGTACGTCGTCTCGCAACCCGACAGACAGGAGGTGGGAAGACCCAACTATCACCTATTTATGTGCTTGAAATGTCTGAATTTTCTGGGTCCAGCAGCATTGCTTGCCATTGTGACCAGGAGTTTCTCATGAATTATTCAATTGTCTGTCGGTATTGACAATACAAGAACCGGCAGGAACCGATATTGGAGAACTTTTCCGTGACCTTCAGCAATTTGTGGTTGATCTTGTGAGTCATGGAGAGAACGGGTTAATCAAGTGGACAACCAAACTGATCTGGACCCTACTGTGTAGCTAAACTCACTTGCAAAAATAGTAAGAGAATCCTTCTCTTCTGTTATACAATCTTGTACTCATGAGCCCACAGAACCTAAAATCTTGACCCTAGTTATGAAGTTTTTCTCAACATGACCACATGGGCTTGCTTGCCATGTGACTTCACGTTGGAAAGAGCAATTCGGTTAGCCCTCTCAGTATAAAACTCATGAAAGGCCAATACTTTCTGCACGACCAGAAATAACACTCAAATTCAACAGAAAGCAAGTTCACTCTTCCGTTTGAGAATTTCTTGGAGTTGAACAAAATGATAAGCACAAAGAAGCTGATTCAAATGGCAAGGAAGTGGCACAAGATGGCCGCAGTTGGAAGAAAAAGAATTTCGTTTCATCGGACGAACAGCAAGTCCGCTTCAGCACATGCGAATGGATCATCAGTTGCTCGGAAGGGTCACTTCGTAGTCTATACAACAGATGAGAGGCGCTTCGTGATCCCTCTCTCGTTTCTCGGCCACGACATAGTGAGGGAGCTCTTTAGAGCATCGGAAGAAGAGTTTGGGATTCCATGCGATGGTCCAATCATGCTTCCGATCGATGCACTATCTATGGAATACATAATTTCATTAATTAGAAGAAGCTTGGCTAAGGACCAAGAGAATGCTTTGCTTCTGTCTTTCACCAGACAAAGCTGCTCATCATCCTTAGCTTTCAATCAAGCATTAGAAAACCCAGAAATTCTTGTTTGTAGCTGACAGATATAGCACATACCAGTACTTACTAGATTAATGACGGTGGTTTTGCAACAATATTTGCCCTGTCCTAGTTCATTTTCAATTGGCTTAGACCAACATATCACTTTGTGATAGTTGGTTTTGACTCGGAACATCGTGTCCTGCACTACGGATCCGTGCAACCAAAGAGTACACGGGCTCGATTTTATCTAATCGAACCATACTGTTACTATTCAAATGTTTCGGATTGGTCCAGTCAGCTTGGTTGCCAGCTTGAGTGGCCATAGATCCTAAGCAAACAGTTCAAGATCATCTCAACCCCAAAGGGGGATGCTTGAAGCTTTTGGGTTCTTAATCACTACCAATGTATACGTTATGTTGCCCTCACCAACTTGAAGTCCTGGTTAAGGATCTTGAAATGTTCGCCAATTGTACGCGGGTGCTTGATTGTCACAAGCCACAACGTAAAGCACAATCTGCTGCTCTTTCCATCACCGTAGCATGTTGATCAGGGAGATTAATGGAGACGATACTACCATTCTACGAGGAAGCGACAAGATAGAAAACATTCCAGTGATAAAAATCTGCAGCAATGGCCTGAATTGAATCTTGCACACCACATACTTCAACAAATTAACATGCCAATTAGTTAGAAAGTTACCCCTCTCACGTGCTAAATGCTAATCGGATTAGGAGTGGCGTGTGGAACTTGACTAACGCAGGTGGACAGCACAAACGACAAAGCGCAAAACCCGGCTCTGTGTATAAATGGAGAGAGACCGCATGCATATAAAGATCGTATAACTCACGTTGTCAAGCAACCCGGGATATTTCTACGCTAATTGATAAGACACGTATGTTGCTTGTCTGGCAGCCCGTCTATTACTCCTGGAACAGCGGCGTTCATGTCCTGCACTTGCCTAAATTGGTTAATGTGTCCTTCTCTTCACCCACGTGGCCAGAAACTTTCCTCCCCTATCATTGGCAAACGAGACCAGAAAAGCATATAATGCATTTGCAAATACACGTGTTTCTTTTCGTTTTTTACTTATTTTCTCCCTGTGAATAGAAGTTAAGGCACTTATTGTCGCACTCCCATCTACAAGGGACATGATACGGCCGTCCTCACATCCGAAGGGACGCGGACTCATACACATAACCAATATTAGCCTGTCATAGAACTACATATCTATCCATGTATCTTATAACAAAGCAAGTTGGTTATAGGATCAGGGTTTTTCAAGTCCATCAAAAAGAATATATATAATCTCAAGTAAGTAAGAAGGTATCTCAACTTATGCCAAGATCCAACTCCCAAAAATCCCCGCCGATATCGCTCGTCCTATTTGTCTTTAGCTTTAGAATCTAAAAAGGATTTGAGATGAATGACATGGGTAAATCAATGATCAATGGTGAGTTCAAATCTCTTATACACAAATCGAGCATCCACTATATGCATTTACAAACGGTGTCAGAAACACATCTATTCAAATCCAGTATATAATATTTGTACAAGATCAAAGATGAGTTATATAACTTCAACAAAGCTTTGTACATATGAGGAGTATGTTTTCAAAGCAAGCATTAATGGTCCAGCCCATCAATCAATCTAATAATACTCTATATCAAACTATGGCCACTTAATGCCCTATGACAAAGGGGTACAGAGATTCGCCTTGCCTCTATATCAGCCAGTGGCTTGACCCAAACATGATGTCCTAAGAAGAACATGCATACTCACAACTCTTCAATGGGTTCAAATTATAGTGACTAGAAAATAAAACCATCAATAAAATCCTCGAGCTAGTCATAAAACCATTTCAGAATTGAATTCACAAAATTGGCTCATGAATCAATATATATGACCTTTCGCAATCCCTTCCACAGAAGAATACATTTCATGTAAGAGTCTTCCTCCATTTTACAAATAATGAACTCTTCACCAACTATTTCAAAATAAACTTTACCATGCAAATTTCAAGAAACCAAAATGTTAGAAAATGCCCGACCCAAATTTATGAAACAGGCTCTAAACACCATTATTCCTTTTACTAAATATTATACGGTACGATGTCTCTTTCATAATTGCAGTAAGGAGGAGAACAGAGTCGCGCACCGGAAGAAATAGAGATGGGCTGAAGTCATAGCTTCATGGACTTAGCTCAGACATGGGCTTTGCATCTTGGGCCTAGTTATTTTAAAGAGGCCCATTTGTTACAGTGACAGTTCTATCAGAAGGGGCAGGACACCAGAATTTTTAGCTGCCATCTCTCCAACTATGGAATCACATCATGGCTCTCCAATGCATGAACTACCTGTAGAGACGCTGGACCTGCTTTGTCCATCGTCCACCAGACAGAAGTTAGTTATATCTGATCCTGGTGTTTTTTCCTTTGCTATAACTAAGCACATGGTTTTGCCTAGGAAAACACAAAAACAAAGAGAACTACCTCTCGCGAATGTTGTCTCAGAAGTTGCTTATAAAACTCCTTCCCTTGCATTAACTCTAATTAGGAATAACACATCAGTATCAATCATCCGAAGCACGTCAGTCATCCTCACAGCTGAAGCCGACTCGATACAAGGAGCAAGAAACGATGATCAGCCCCAAGAAACTGCTTAGGATGGCAAGGAAGTGGCAGAACTTGGATGCCACCGGAGGGAAGTTTCTCGCCACACCTTCAGTGGCAGATAAGGGACATTTCGTCGTCTACACGACGGATGGACGGCGCTTCATGATACCCTTGTCATATCTTTGCAGCGACATCTTCCAAATGCTCTTCGAGATGTCTGAAGAGGAGTTTGGGCTGTCGAGCGACGGTCCTATCATCATGCCTTGTGATGCAGCTGCTATGGAGTACATGGTGTCCCTAGTCCAACAAGGCGTCCAACAAGGCGTGGTTAAAGAACTGGAGAAAGCTGCGCTGAATTCAATTCTTTGTAGACGGTGCTCATAGACGGAATCTTATTATCGAAGTCTGATTCCAAGTTCTGGTTTGTAGTTAATGATAACACCAACTCTAAGGTGTAATTAGGCCACACCACACAGCACAGATGAAGCTTGTAAATATAGCGAGGTCATGATTCTCAAATGTGAAGTATATAAAATCCTTGATAGTATATTTTTCCAATGGGTTTGTCCTAGATACGTATCAATAAATGTGTATGAATATCTCAAAGAACAAGCACGAAGACTCTCGATCTGATATTCTGTTACTTCAAAAGTAGCTGCTTCAGCTTCAGCCACTTGAACAGTAACACTTGACTTTCAATAACAGGGCGATTATCCTAATAAGTGGTCAAAGATAAATCAGAAGAAATGGAATCCCAGAGCTTGACCATATGGTTCTTTGAACATAGTTTTGTTGTTAGGCAAGCTCATCCTAAGTTGGATTGAGATCATGCACACAAATAGCTTGATATTGATATGGAAAAGTTCCCGACCCCCGACTCCGTATGGCCTCCGCAGCATTACATCTATGATCTTAGGGCTTTATTGGAGAAGGACTAGACTTGTAATATATTTCCGTAAGAGGGACGAAACCAGTCGGTGCTATCGGAGGTTCTCGATAATGAGAATAGGTGAAGATCAATCTGTAGTTCTGCTGCTTTTCCACATCAATATCCGGATGACAGATGTCAGACTTTGAGGTCATAACAAATTTGTCTTCCTAGAAGATCATAACTATATGTTACAGAACTATCATGAGCTGAGATCTGAAGCCCCTTAGACCCGAAATTCGTGCTGAGTATGTTAACCAATCACAGTTAAAACGCTGCATACTTTCAATTTAGGCTACAAGAAAAGGTTTGATAACAGCCTGAACTTGGCGTGGATCTAATAGTCGGGGAAAGTAAAATATGCTGTCTTAAATTGCAGCCAAAGAGTGTTGAGTAGTAATCAGAAATCATGATCCAACGCGAAGAGAATAAACGAAAGAACAATTTTCATGTGATGAAATAACTTATATTATTCACATAATTGTGGCATGCTGCTCCATTCAGCAGCTGCAAACATAAAGTCGTGGACATGAAAATCTCTCATCTAAAGCTATACATGAGCTGCTGCAGCTCGTAATGGACATAAGCAGAGCATTCTGCAGGTCTTTAGCTAAGCCTCTGCCGATCATTGAGATTATATATTCCATACATGGCGCATCGATTGGAAGCCTGATAGGTCCACTGTTGGGAATTCCAAACTCTTCTTCGGATATTCTGAAGAGCTCTCTAATGATGTCGTTGCTGAGATACGACAGAGAGATCGCAAAACGTCTGTTGTCCGAGCTGTAAACTACAAAGTGACCCTTTTGAGCGCATGATGATTTGCTTTTGTTTCCCGAAGTGGCGCTGCTATTAGTGCTACGTAGTGAAATTCTTTTTCTTCCAGCTGCAGCCGCCTTTTGCCACTTCCTTGCCATTTCGATCAGCTTCTTGGTGCTTATCATTCTCAATTCAAACAACCTGGAAAGACAGAATTGTTCTTGTATAAGTTGGAATACTTTTGTTTTTCTTATGGTTGATGGGAAAGTATTGCCTTGGGTTCTTTATATAAGGAGAGGACAGAGGCAGCTTGCCATCCTTTGCCGCTTTCCTCGAGGCAAGTCTCTTGGGAAGCAATCCCATGTGCTTCTGTTTGCAAAAGCTTTTTGAGAATTGAAATGTTCGGTCATGTAGGGCTATGAGCACATGCATAGCAAAGAGGAAGGCCTCTCATGCAGTGGTTGCAATTGTTTTCGAAAACATACTGGGTCTACTTGGTCCGATTAGTTTGGATGTTGTCAGATGGACCACATCACGTCCAGGAGCCACAGCAGCAACCACAAATTGCTTAAGTTGGTGGAATCAGAGAGCCTTATTGACGCCACGACCGTCATTGCATGATCGATATCAACAAACACATTTAATCGCTTAACAAGAACTTGTCGTCTGGTTGATGAGTTAGAGTACTATAAGTTTCTTTCTCAGGGCCAGCAAAAGCAGAAATTTGAAGAACCAAGATAGGTTCTGCTAACACCAGCTGACAATGTTAGGTGAGTGTCTGTTGGGTCACTAGAGTATATGGTGGAGAATGACACAATCAAATTATGGCCCCTTGTAATTGCAGGAAGGGAAAACAGATGATTTACATGCAAATTTCATCTCCCCCACCCGCCGTCACAACCAAAAGAAAGAACTGTTTACAGAGGTGAAAGAATTTTTGGCTGTGCTATGGGGTCTGAAAGGTTTACTCTTCTTGATGTCAATATAATGCAAACTGTCCAAGTCCTAAATAGGCCATGAATTCATCTTTGCAGGGGGTGCAGATGGACAAAGAAGAAAAACTGAAAGCAGACACATCCTCCAAAAATTCCACAGCAGCTTGTGAGTAATTCCAAATATAACTCCGGCTAGGTAATGGTTACGGGCTAGCTTGAGTCACTAGGAAATCATTACTTATGCAGAGAAGCGAAATTTGTATAACCAAGACTTAAGCTTGGAGGCTCTTTTGGTTTCCAGGATGTAAGGCACGGCCATTTGTTATTCGAGACATGTTGATGTAGCTTAAACTGGATAGGTCCGTCACTATTTCATCCTCATCCTTTTGTTTCAGGCACAAGGAAGTGAAGCAGCTCAATTTAGTTTCTCGGTAAATTGAGGGAGACAACTACTGGACTTGCGATTCCTTATGACATAAAGCATGAAATCCTTGTGACAAGTCGAGCTTGTTGGATGTGTTGATAGCATCAACTAGTATTTATTTACCATTGACAACCTCTGCAGTTTCATAGCATCAAGTGGATGCACAAGGTTCAACCCAGCTGAAGATGTTTGCCAACTTGTACTCTGTACACTTCTCCATTAGATCTAGACTGCTGGTTGATTTCATCAGCTATTCAACTCCTACACAACGTGTGCCCACTGAAAACCATATAAATAGATCAAATTCAAACTTCACCTCAGTGATTACACCTTATTGACTTAATCAAGCGGGACCTGAAATTGACAAGTTGTTCTGTACTGAAAGCCATGAACCAAATAACTATATCTTGTCGACAATGTCAAAGGTTGCCTTAAATCGGTCCATATACTTGGAGAACTTCTCTCTGTTGATAATGGAGTGACGGAATAACTTATCTGAGACGATGTCAAGCATATAATGTTACATGCCAAATAGAAACGAATAAAATCAAGCAAATACCCACAAATTTTGTTTTTTATTATCTACAAAAGGCTGGTATGCGGAATCTGTCGGCTACAAATATGTATTTGGGGGCCTCGAAATGCGTTATTCAAGGCCAAGGATGATGAGCAGCTGCTTCTAGTGAACGTCATAAGCAAAGCTCTCTCCTGGTCCTCAGCCAGGCCTCTACTAGTCAATGAACTAATGTAGTCCATGGACGACGTATCAATCGGGACTGTGATAGGACCCTCGCTTGAAATCACAAACTCTTCTTCCGATATCCTGAAGAGCTCTTGAACAATGTTGCTGCCGAGATATCTAAGAGGGATCATAAAGCGTCTCTCATCGGTGGTATAAACTACAAAATGACTCTTGTGAGCAACTGATACTCCATTTCCATTTCTTAAAGCGGCATCACTGTTCGTTCTCTGTGATAATATTCTCTTTCTTCCAATGACAGCCAGCTTTTGCCACTTCCTGGCCATTATGATCAGCTTCTTGGTGCTTATCAATCACTTCCAATTAATTTCAGTTCCGTTACCATATAGTTTGTCGATCCCATACAGTTTTTTGTGTAATTAAGATATGTACCACTTTGCATAGATCTGTTATGAATACATTTGTCTGAGTCAAAAGGAGCAAACTAGAGATGTATTTATGATCTAATCCAGAAAGACATGAACAGAAGAAATCATGCTTCCTTGTATTATCTACAAAAGACTGGTGAACACCGCATCAGTCAGCTACAAACATAAGTTCGTTGGTGTGTGGATGCTTTATCCAAGGCTAAGGATGATGAACAACTGCTTCTAGTAAATGACAAAACTAAAGCATTTTCTTGATCCTTAGCTAAGCCTCTGCTGATCAGCGAAATGATGTACTCCATGGACAATGTGTCGATCGGAACTATGATAGGACCACTGGTTGGAATCCCAAACTCTTCTCCCGATAACCTTAGGAGCTCTCTGACAATCTCGTTGCTGAGATACGAGAGAGGGACCACAAATCGCCTCATGTCAGTAGTGTAAACTACAAAATGACCCTTCTGAGCCACCGATGACCCAATTCTATTTCCCAAAGTCAAATCTCCATTAGACCGACACCAGGAAATTCTTTTTCTCCCTATGCCGGCCGCCTTTTGCCACTTACTCGCCATGTGAATCAGCTTCTTGGTGCTTATCATATTGAATCACTCTAAAAAGATTCTGAGAAGAGGAGGATACTTGAATGTTCAATGCTGGAAATTGAATCTGTTTTGCCTTGAGTAAAAAAGCATTGGCCTTGGGACCTCTTATATACTGAGAGGATGGCCCCTTGCCAATCCAACGTGGCTTGGGATGCAAACCCATGTGCTTATGTTGAGAGATAATTCTTGGACAAATGTTTGGTTCTTTTGACTTGAACACATAACAGCAGAACATAGAGGAAGGCCGTCCTTACTACGGTGTCGGTGGTTTAACGACAACCCTGGCCTGATCATTTCGGCTGTCCACTTGATTAGACTCTGTACCTAAGTCCCAACCAACAAGTTGAGACCACAAATTTTGCTCGAGCTCAAAGGATTAGAGGTACTCTATGCAAAGCTTCAACTGAACCCCTCCACCGTCTACTAGGAACTCATGGTTAGCATGACATGCTTATGCATCATAATTTCGTATCTCAAACAGATTGAAATTTCAAGAACACTGATAGATGTCTTATCACTAGGTGTAGACGACAGGTGTTGCCATGATCTGTTGGATGATGAGTCGATATGAGTGAATAAGCAAGTAATAACTGATGGCACTGATAATCATAGAATTCGTGGACCGCCGGTCAACTTATCCACAAACTTACAATTGTAGGAAAAATGAATTCAGTTTGATATTGAAATGCTCTAACATTATTTGTAGGAAGAGAAAACTAAAGTGCTGCTCTATATAAAATGAGATTTTGTTTGAAAAGTTCCTGGTCTTATTCTTGATAATGTGAGGCCCGGTATACCATGCATTTTAAGGCAAAGATCCCAAATGGTAGGGACCAAGATTTCATCAATCCGGCCTTGTTTTGTGGTTGATATCCACTGATATATGATCCCCTTGGGCAAAGAAAATACTTGCTGGAAGATGTATTGACCCACCTAACAGAAACAGACTTGGACATCATCCTCGCCTTCTTCTACATCCAACATTCACATGGCTCTGCACCATTACCAGGAGACTTGACATTAATGGAGTGCCCTTCTGAGGCAGCGTTACTTTAGTGACTCCATCAGTGCATTTTTCCTCCTACTCACCAGATCAGCAACAATGTGGCAGTCAAAATCTTGTAGTGTGACCCACGGTTGAATCTTATTACACTACGTTCGGTGCCTTTACCTGTACTCGCAGGATCACATCTCCAAGTGCTTGATATTTTAAAGAACCAGCAAGGACAAGATGGATTTGGTCAGGGCATTGCTTAAAGTAGAAGACGAAATGAAAGTGATGTACCCAAAGTACTAATGGATTGTAACAGGTATGAAGATCGGATCTGCGTGCCACCTTTCAAGTTCCTAGAGCTTGGTTCGCTTTTCTTGTCAAACTTCGGAATAAGAAATCTGGCCATCACTAGCACAAACTTAGAACGTCATAGAGTTCCACAGGTGATTAGGAAATAGAAAAGAAATTTATCACTTCATAAAGAAAGAAATCATATACGTTTTTCCAGAGTGAACTTCTAGATTCTTTGAAGGATGTTCTCATTATTAACCCAACTCTTGATTGTTTAAGATAGTTTCATAATTATTAAACTATAGAGCTCTTCAATCTACAGTTTCTCACCTTATTGATTACGGAAGGGCATAGATGAAGACTTCAAGTGCTGTTTAACGACAGAGAAATTCTCAGTTCAGAGACTCCTATAAAAGCATGGTTAAGGCGCCGCAAAATCAGGCTTGATAGGTATTTTAATGGGAATAACCGTATACTTCTGCATGATTAGTTACTGTCTCTTAGCATCTATCAGATGCCCCGTGTGAGAAAAACCACTGTAATTTCCATGTTCCAGCTAACAATCTGCCTTGGACCAGACACAATTTTTAGCATGCTCACTTCTTCACTATTTACGGTCCAGGTTGTTGACCACATAATGCCAATGATCACATTGTAAGAAAGGCGATTGATGGTGATTCTTAAGTTTCTGACAGGAAGCACATCTCTCTAATCCTATAATCGTATAGGCACTAAGCCAAAACATATGAATAATCACAGTAACGGTTCGATTAAATAACTCAAAATCTACCCTGCATACGTAGCAGGTTGATATATTACTTTTTGGTTGCACGAATCCGTTGTGCAGGACATAATTATCTGAGTTAAAACCAGCTACCGCAAAATGCTATGATGATCTAGGCCATATAGAAATGAATCAGAATAGCGGCATATATTGCGGCAAAACTACTTCCATTCATCTACTAAGCACTGGTATGTGTTACATCTGTCATCTACAAACAAGAATTTCTGGGTTTTCTAATGCTTGATTGAAAGTTAAGGATGATGAGCAGCTTTGTCTGGTGAACGACAGAAGCAAAGCATTCTCTTGGTCCTTAGCCAAGCCTCTTCTAATTAATGATATTATGTACTCCATAGATAGTGCATCGATCAGAAGCATGATCGGACCGTCGCATGGAATCCCAAACTCTTCTTCCGATGCTCTAAAGATCTCCCTCACTATGTCGTGGCCGAGAAACGAGAGAGGGATCGCGAAGCGCCTCTCATCTGTTGTATAGACTACGAAGTGACCCTTCTGAGCAACTGATGATCCATTCGCATGTGCTGAAGCGGACTTGCTGTTCGTCCGATGAAACGAAATTCTTTTTCTTCCAATTGCGGCCATCTTGTGCCACTTCCTTGCCATTTGAATCAGCTTCCTTGTGCTTATCATTTTGTTTAACTCCAAGAAATTCTCAACGGAAGAGAGAACATGCTTTTTGTTGAATTTGAGTGCTATTTCTGGTTGTGCAGAAAGTATTGGCCTTTCCCGAGATTTATACTGACAGGGCTAACGAATTGGCATTACATATCTCTCTCCAATGTGAAGTTACATGGTAAGCATACCCATGTGGTCATGTTGAGAAAAACTTCATAGAGGGTCAATATTTTTGGTTCTGTGGGGCTCATGAAGACAAGATTGCATAACAGAAGAGAAGGATTCTCTTGCTATTTTGCAAGTGAGTTTAGCTACACAGTAGGGTCCAGATCAGTTTGGTTGTCCACTTGATTAACCCCATTCTCTCCATGAATCAAGATCAACCACAAATTGCTGAAGGTCACCGGAAAGTAGTCCACTATCGATTCCTGCCGGTTCTTGTATTATCAATATCAACAGAGGCATTGAATCATTTATCGGACATGCCGGGTCACATTGGCTAGCAATGCTGGTGGACCCAGAAATTTCTGAACTTTCAATAGGTGATATGTTCAGTCTTCCATCTTCTGTGGGGTTGCCAGAAGACATTTTAAATACAAGTATGAACTGATGAAAATGAACCATTGCCACAGGAAAAGGTGTATATCCACACCATGCACTAGTTTAGGCAAGTTGCAAAATAAAAAGAAGGAAGCAAGAAGAAAACCATTCAGTGGGGACAAATTGGCTAATGACAGATCTTTTTTCCTATTTCTGCATGCAAGATCGACCAAAAGCAGTTTGTGTTTCCAATAAGGCACTTGAATAATTTCATCATTCAAGAGCTATCCAAATTATTCGAGGAAGAGTTTGGACTACCGAGCGACGGACCCATGAATTGCCATGTGATGTGATGTTCATGGGTGACATCCAGCGGCGTGCTAACGGAGTAATTGTACGGTCTTACTCTCTCCAATAGAGTAAGACCGTACAATAATTGCTAGTCTGTAGCCATTGATGCTATGTGTACTTTATTCTCTTCTTCTTTTGAGGCTTGAAATGTATATATTCAGAGAATTGTTAGAGAAATTTGCAGTTTCTAATCTGCAGTTCTACAAAATCTAATAAAAATGTACCTTTTGATTGAAATCCTAGAGTTCAACTAGCTTTTCATGTCAAACTTACGAAGAAGTTACGATAAATATTTTTGTCGTTGATAGTACAAATTCAGAAGGTCATAGTAACTTGGGTAATTAAAAAAATCCAAAAGCTATCCATCTCTTTCTACAGAAAAAAGGAAAAATGGGAGGTTGGATAATTGCTATCCACTTCATCTTCAACATAATCCCAATGATCAGATTAATGATGAATTTTTAGATTCTGGCTACAGACCTTCTGCTAATGCTATGAATAGTTCGACAATTGCTGAAACAATTGAATATTAAGGTTGAGTCTTTATTGACTATGTTAAAGTGGCCCTGTATACTTAGCTGGCTTACATGTTACTTTCTAGTTGCGGTGCAGTGGATCTGTTATGCAAGATATAAATGATCCGAGTCGAAACCAGCCATCACAAAACGCTAGGATGATCTAAGCCGAAGGTAAACGAGTTAGAACAATGCATATACTGTGGCAAAACCAATTTCATTTCTACAAGATACTGGTATTGTTACATCAGTCAGCTACAAACAAGAATTTGTGGACTCTCTAATGCTTGATCGAAAGCTAAGGATGATGAGCAGCTTCCTCTGGTCAAGGACATAAGCAGAGCGTTCTCTTGGTCCTTAGCCAAGCCTCTGCTAATTAACGAAATTATGTACTCCATGGATAGAGCATCAATGGGAAGCGTGATCGGACCATCCCTCGGAATACCGAACTCTTCTTCCGATACCCTGAAGAGCTCCCTAACGATGTTGTTGCTGAGATATGAGAGGGGGATCGCAAAGCGTCTCTCGTCCGTTGTATAGACGACGAAACGACCCTTCTGAGCAGCCGATGATCCCTTTGCATTTGCCGAACTAGATTTGCTGTTCGTCCTCCGAAACGCGATTCTTCTTCTTCCCATGGCAGCCATCTTGTGCCACTTCCTTGCCATTTGAATCAGCTTCTTGGTGCTTATCATTTTGTTCATCTCAAAGTAGTTCTCAACAGATGAGCGAACTTGCTTTTTTGCTGTGGATTGGAGTGCTGTTTCTGGTTTTGGAGAAAGCCCTGGTCTTTACCGCGTTTTATACTGGGAGAGCCAAACAACTTGGCATTCAATGCATCCTTCCACTGAGAAACACATGGTAGCAAACCCATGTGGCTATGTTGAGAAAAATTTGATAGAGGGCTTAAAATTTTGGTTCTGTGGGGCTCATGAGTACATGATTGTATAACTGCAGAGAAGGATTCTCTCACTATTTTGCAAGAGAGTTCAACTACAAAGTGGGTCCAGATCAGCTTAGATGCCCACTTGATTGACCAAATTATCTCCTAATGAATCACAAGATCAACCACAAATTGCTCAAGGTCACTGGAAATCTGTCCATACTCGGTTCCTACCGGTTCTTGTATTATCAATGTTGACAGACACATTGAATAATTTATCAGAAACTCCTGGTCGCATTGGCAAGCAATTCTGCTTGACCCAGAAAACTCACACATTTCAAGCACATGGATAGGTGATATGCGCGTCTTCCCACCTTCTGTAGGGTTGGCGGAGGACATTTCAAGCACATAGATAGGATTGAACCAATCCCACAGGAAAAGGAGTTAGGCATATTGAGGAAAAAAACGAAAGGAAAAAAAAGACACAAACCATTCATCAAGGGGACAGATAGTCTAATGACAGATTTTTTTCCTTTTTCTGCATGTAAACTGTAGACATAAGCTGCTACTTGAATATTCCTAGAGTTCACTATTTTCTTTAATAACTGAATCTGAAAGTTCGTCGCTTTAACATTTTCAGAACCTGAAGACCCTCCATATGATTTAAAGAACATTAGTGAAAGCTTAAATAATCCCAGCCATTCAGATATTGCATCAGGTGGTGCCCAGATCTAGGAACAACCATCAGACTCGGCTACTTTGAGCCACATACTTTAGGGCTTGTTTGCAGGGAGCTTTTAAGACATCCTGGGTCCAGCAGTAATGTCTTGCACATGCCCTAAACTTGCCAACTCCGTTCACTCACAAACCACCAAACTGTCTTTCCCAGCAATGGACACTTCATCCGAATAAAGGGAATCTGTTAACTTAATTTCATCATTTTGTCATTCTTATGTGGTTGCAGTACATGGTGCTACGATCATCCCAAGCCACGGAAATGCACTTGCTGGAAGACGAATTGACGGCTTATCCGAAACAGATATTGACACCACCCTTAACATTCCCTACCATAACCCAAATCACATGGCTCTGCACCCACACCAGGTGGGTCACATTATTGCAGTGTCTTCTGATGCACCATTATTTAAAGGACCCCCATTAGTCCATTATCTTCAACTCACCACAACTTTGGCATTTCAAAGCTCTCAAACTAGAAGAACGATTTCCCATTTCTTCTTCCTCATTCCAGCCCAGAGAAAATGATCAGCACAAAGAAACTGCTCAAGATTGCAAGAAAATGGAGGAGAGTAACTGCCATGAGTAGGAAGAGAATCCCATTTCCGAAAGTTGGTGGACATGAGGAACTGCAGCTCGCTGATAGAGGCCACTGTGCTGTCTACACGGTCGACCAAAAGCGGTTCGTGTTTCCCATAGGGTACTTGAACAATTGCGTCATTCAGGAGCTGTTCAGATTATCTAGGGAAGAGTTCGGACTGCCGAGGGACGGACCCATCACTTTGCCATGTGACGCGGCGTTCCTGGATTACATAATTTCAATGATCCAGCGGCATACTAGTGCAGAAATCGAGGAAGCTCTCATCCTGTCTGTTGCAACCAATGCATGCTCATCATCTTACTCTCTCCAGCAGAGTCAGATCGTGCAACAATTGCTAGTCTGTAGCCATTGATGCTTTGTGTACTCTTTTCTTCTCTTGAGGCCTTAGAATGTACATAATGAGAAAATTGCAGCAAAAATGGCAGTTCCTAATCTGTATTCCAACAGAGTCTAATGAAAACATTTGTTTAACTCCTATCTGCTTTAGGTCATATGCTTCTTTTGTCTTAAAAATAACGATAAAAAAGCAATAACTTTGCCTTAGATTCTTGGCATTGGTTATCGGCAGTAATGGCCTGGTTGGACCATGACACTCTGAATTACCGAACCCAAAGATGTTTCAATTTGCTGATCTCGAAACTCCAGCAACTTCACCTCTTGATCAGTGCAAGAGACAACCGTCCAAACCGACCATCCTTTAGTTTTCTCCTAACGAGCACACCCACGCTCGCCCATAACACAACGCGCCCCTCTTTCAATGTTTGTTCGTACGAGGTCTGCGCACAGACACGGTTCCCTGTTCTCAATGCATGTCCAATGCAAGAACCCTGAACTGTTTCGGAATCTTTCCCAGTTTTCAAGTCACCAAAAGACACAGGCTTAAGCTCTAATTTGGTCTGTCATATCCAAGCTTTAAACTCCAATGAATGAGGCTGAGACCTCCAATTGTCACCCAATGATGTCTTCAATCCACAGGCAAATTATATCATGTTTTTATTCTGACCAAAAAAAAAAATTATATCATGTTCTTCATGGCGAAATTTAACATAATCTCAATTGGTTAGTTTTTTTTATTCGATCAAAAAAATTGGTTAGTTTTTAACAGTATGATTGTTGACTTGATCTATTACAACGTGCATGAAGTAAATATTTTTGTTTTTTAGAATATTCCCATCTGATAAAATTAACTCATGATGTAAACTAAACTGTGCGCTGGGTATTGTTCTATAAAACTGAAATGGTATGCACTGGCTTCTTCTATAAATACCAGTTCAGAGAGCAGGCTCATCCTAGTGTTACTCACTACAGCTACAACATAGTTCAAAAGCTTTCCCTGTGCTTCATCGGCGAAAGTTACACAATGAGTCATCATCAACCTCAAGCCTCCGAGAATGGCAACGCCACAAACGTTTCTGTAGAGAAAACACAGCATGAGATGAGCAATACCGTAGTGGATGCAGAAATGACGCCTCTGGTTAAGGATGAAGAAAAGCTGACTCTTGCCCAGGAACTACGACGTTCCCACAGCAACTCGAGCTCGGTAAGATCATTAGGATTTCCAGTTATTTCGCAAGTAATATATGATGTCAAGAACATGAAAGCAAGAAAACTAGTTAATTTACTTCCCAGACAAGACAGAAACCTAGTTATCTTTCATGCATAGTCAAATGCTTAGTTATCGTGAAAGAAAGCATGAAGTGAGAAAGTTTCAGCCATCCATATGCAAATGACTCATTATGCCCGCTTGTTCTCAAAACTTTGAAGTCTGGCGATGAAGAAGAAGCAGGGCACGAGAAGAAAAAGAAAAAGGAGGCAGCTAAGGAAGAGCTCGAGCACCAGATAACAGATGAGGCATTAGAAGCAGGTAGGGAGCTTGAAAAAGAGTCCTTTCCAGGCGATAAACCTGATCAATCAATGCATCTGGAGGAAAAGAAGAGCATTTTGGAGAAAATAAAAGAGAAGCTCCCGGGTCATAGAAAAGATGAAGAAGATGCACTCGAGTGTGCTCCGGAGAAGAAAGGGATCCTGGAAAAGATCAAGGAGAAGATCCCCGGTTGTCACAAGGTCGGAGACGATGCTAAGAAGGACGACTGACAATAATCTATCTATACTTGCTAGTATGCGCTGGGTGTTCTAACTTCTAAGCAATATTCTTGCTGTATGCTGTTAGCTGTGGTTCATATTTCCTGCCTGTAAGACTGTTTGAAATGGGACTTCAAGGTAATTTCTATCACTTAACCATTGTGTTTTTCTGTCTACCCCAAAGTGTTTTTCATTCTAGGACAAGGAGAAATTATGTCCCCATTGGAGAGCATCAGAAAGCTTTGATAAAGCTCCCGCTTGCGCAAGTATGTGCTATCAACACAAAGCATGAAAATGTGTTCACAAAAATCCTAAGCATGTAAGCAGAGAAGAAAACATATCTCGCAAAAGCAGACAGTGTAGCTCAAACTCACAGTAAGCATCATTTGAAGCACAATAGCTGGCTGGCATGATACATCGAGCTTGTTCGGTACAATTTGTCCCAAATACTTGTGGTAAGAACATCGAAAATAAAAATCGCTATCGATATTGTTGTTGCAGAAAGGCCGCGTAAAATCTACAAGGCTAACTTCTCTTTTTGCGGCTGAAGAGGCAAAATCTGTTCCTCATTTGCTTGCGAACGAAAAGACAGTGTATTTCAGCAATTGAAACATCAAAATCATCAGTGATAGGTACACAAATCAGCCAAATTCTGACGCTGGCCAAGTTCCTTGCCTCTTAAGGTGACTGAACATCTGATTCTCCTATAAAACTTGGACTTCACCAACTTCCCCAAGATATATGCCCTCGACCTCATCGCGAATGTCAGGTTTAATGGCACGGCCACGTTCTCACGGTGCTCCCTGGCCATGCTGAGGACTGGGATCCCGCCATAAAGGGGAACCTGATACCCTGCCACCACCGACACCACTGTGCGCTGGCTCTTCCTCGACTGATAGAACTTCTTCATCTATTTATTTTTTTCACATTTATTGCAGAAACTACGTAAAGCTCGCATGACCATAATGGTGTAAATAGGGAAATGGAAAGAAACAAAACTTGCTGAATTGTCCCTCTCACAGCTCAAAGCAATCTGATTCTAATTTCTTACATGAGTTCATATCGAAGATGTACAAAGGAAGAAAAATGCCTTTATGTAATGTATTCCAATTGCCACTTCAGAATTTTCAATCAATACTGTTATAGGCGAATGACTGGATGCAAGAGAGCTTGAATATCTTATTAACCTCGCCGACTAAACAGTATTAGTTATGTGCTTTAAGTTTACAATATTATGACATATATGGGCTAAGCCATACTGAAAATGGCATTGCCTAGTTTCACATGAAAGGAAAAAAAAAACAAAAATCAATCACTTCCAAAATTATTTGAATGTTGTCACACCTATCGTTTTGCAAGCCCGAAATGTCTACGTAACGGCATTGTGCGCATATAAAACGAGGCACTATATGATACTAATCCCGAGTTAGAAAAACCATGAAAGCATGCATGTCTAGGAATTCAATTAAGGGGAAGCAACTCCATTTGTACAAGCCTAAATTAGTTAAGAATCTTGAGATGAAAAAAATGTAATCCTTGTCATTCTGTCCAATGTCCACCAATTACACTTTTGTGATAAGTTTTAGGACTTCTAGTGAACACATTCTTTATTATTATTATTTTTTCTAATAAGTGGACGTGGCAGCATATTACGATCTGACCCAATGGTCCCTCGAGAGGTAATCGACGGGCGGGTCGAACTCGAGAGGAGTGGACTGAAGTGAAGGTTTTACATGAGAAAGCTCGGCGCGTCCATCTTTGGCCCGGCCCGACCCGACCCAACCCCGGCTAATGGTCATTCCTAAGCCGCCCAAGGGAATCCAACGGCTACCTCAGGCGCTGTGTGTGTATTAAATATAGCTGCAGAAAGTGCACGACAGTGCAGAGTAGAGACCACAGGCACCCCCGCCCCGCCCATGCTTTTCCCAATTTTCTAAATTTCTCATTCCGACGAATTTAAAATGATAATTTTTTTTTATATAAAAGAGAAATGATGTGATTGGTCCGAATTTGCAGCTTTTTCATACGACCACTGACACCGATAGCAACAAGTCGAGAAAGAAACGACCCTCGTTTTGGGGCTAAGCAACTTTTTCGATTTCCTAATGTCGCGCGACACGAGGACGACCGGGGAAATGACCGTGCTACCCTCGCGAACGTGAAGCGTGGGGGGTCGAGGGGGAGAGAGAGAGAGAGAGAGAGATTGCTTACGTGTCCGGAGGCGACCTTGAGCTGGAAGTAGTGGAGATCGAGCGGGGAGGAGGTGACGTGGACGCCGAAAAATGTCGCGGGGTTCCTGTACATGATCCTGACCGTCGAATTCAGCGTCAGCATGTCTGTTGGCACCCCGCTCGGGTCGATCCCCGCTTGCACGTTGAAGCTCTCGAACACCACGTTCTGCCACCAAATCAATCCTTAATTCATTACATGTCATCAACATCTTGAAAATCCAAATTTAATATTCGATTGGAGGGACTTTTTAGGGAAGTTTTTTAAAAACTTATTTTCGATGCTTGGGAAAAATAATAATTCTTACTTTTCAGGGGGCCAAAAGCGACACTAACTTTCCTTGTTTGCGATAAACAGAGAATTAAAGACGATTAATCAATGCCATCAAAACGGAAATAATATTTTCGCTGTCCTCCGCTTCAATGCCGAACCGGCAGAGCAGTCGACCCGCCGAGTCACCGTACCCAACTCACTTCCCCCCCACCCCCGGGGAAACTCTACGAAGAAGAACCTAAAACGCGCATTTCGCATTTACCTTGACGACGATCTCAGGCCTGTAGCTCTTGCTGGCGGCCCACAGAATCAGCGAGAACGCCGTGAAGAGCGAGACGAACAGCAAGACGAAGCACACGTAGAGCCTCGCGCCGTGCCAGCCCGAGGAGGAGCCGCGGCCGTCCTCCTCCTCCTCCTCCTCGTCCTCGTCCTCGATCTCCTGCCCGCGGTGGAGCTTCCGCCACGCTCCCCCGTAGAGGTGGCGGGGGTTGGCGTTCTTGAGGGAGGCGGAGAAGCGGGAGGTGGAGGACTCGCGGGAGTGGTGGATGGGGGAGCAGTGGTAGTAGGGGTGGGTCGGGGAGCCCGAGGGGCTGGAGCCGTAGGACATCTTCTCGGCGTCGTGGTTGGAGGGGCTCTGGACGTAGTAGAGAGGCCGGCGGGGGGACCGCGGCGGCGACGAGGCGGCGTCGATGCTCGTCACCTCCGAGTCCGACTTGGCGTGAATTGCGAGAGGCATCGTGCGTGCGTGCGTGTGTGCGGAGAGGAAAGGAGGAGGGGTTTTTGGGGGGGAGAGGGTTTGCAAGTGCGGAGTGAGAGAGAATCGCTGCTGAAGAAGGTGATGGATTGATTTTATTTTTATTTTTATTTTTGTTTCCTTTTTTGGGAGGGACGAGGTGGAGGGTGATTTCAAGAAAGGAAGTGACAGGTCGTGCTGAGGAAAAAAATGAGAGGGCGAAATCAATGGGTGGGGCAAAAAAATGATTTCGGGAAATTAAAGGACTGAATGTTGAATAATGATAGTTGTATATACTGTAAAAGATCATAGATTTATTAAAATAAGTTGACTCTAGTCTCTTATTTGTCATTGGTTTCGTCGATAACTTTTGTTAAAGTCAGAAACATGTCCCCATGCATGGGTACGCATTTCCTAATTTATTTCCAACGTGTAGTGCGGTCCTAAACTTTAAATTTATGCAATGCGATCCTTAAACTTTTATCCAACGTGCAATATCGTCCCTGAACTTTTAATTTGTTCAATGTCGCCTTCGAAATTTTGGAACATGTTCAATTTAATTCCTGGACTGTTCGAAAATGTTCAATATTGTTCTTCTAGTATTTCAAGCTTAGGGACAACAATGAACATATACATACGGTCCATGGACTAAACTGAATATGTACCAAAAGTTCAGGGACCACATTGAACAAATTAAAATTTCAAGGACGGCATTGCACATAGGGCTAAAGTTCATAGACCATATTGCACATTGAATCAAAATTCAGAAATTATTTGTGTCATTTACCCAATTAAGGGTGGGACTGCATTTTCTATATAAGTTGTTGATTCGATTACTATTACAAACGATGTCAATTAATTACAGGAATTTAATCTAATGGAAGATCCATAACTATTATGCATACGTGTCTTGATTAGCACTACTTGTGAAAAATACTTAGGATACGTCTAGTCGTCTGGATTTCTAATCGGGACAGGACTTGATAGTAGATATGCAATCAGGGAATTTTGCTATATTTTTATCAATTATCTTATAAATCGTAGTAATAAAGTCGGATATTATTCTATCAAGTCCATTGCTTGGTAAGAACTGTGCATGTCAGTATAAATGAACTCGACAATGCACAAACGAAAATGCTAAGAATCTCTCACGATTTACTACTAAAGAAACCACGAATGTGACAGAGACAGCTTCCAGCAATCAATCTATGATTATAGTAAGATCTAAACAACAAAGGATCTCATTGCAGCATTCTACAGCCGCGGGTTCGATCACGATAACAAATGTAAAATGGACTACAACGACATCGATGAGATAGATTGGCTAACGAATGCCAAATCTAGTAAGAGAGAAAAGGCATGTTCACCCACCTTTGCGATTCCGAAATGTATAGTGATTTAACTCTCGTCGCCTTCGTGAAATTTCAACGTGAACTAAAGAGTTATGAAAAAGAAGGGGCTTCGAGTCTCCCGTTGTTTTCATACAACTTCAACCTGAACCAAAAATATACGGAGAAGTCATGAAGTTCCTAGAGAAATCAGAGCTGCAAAGGAGAAAGAGAATAAGAGGGTAAGGTTCTTTTAAAAATCTCTTTGCTCCTCATTCTTAGAGAAGTAAAAAGATTATTTTTAAATTTCATTTTATTCGATTAAAATCTGCGTTTTTCTGCTTCATATTTAAATAATATTTGTATTATTATTATTATTTTAGTTTTATTAACTTCAGAAGTTAGATATTAAAAAATAGCTTTTGCACCATGAACATAAAAAAGTCTATCAACCTTTATCCCACTCCAACTTGAGATATTTTTATCTCTTATATCCGGCATCATCCTGTCTTTAACAGGAACTAGATAAATCTTATCCAATCTCGACTTTCATCCTGACTACTAAACATAACCTTAGCTTTAAATGCAAAGTTTATTATGAAAAGGATTTTCTTAACGAGTGTTTAGGGGCCATTGTTGAACGATGATCAAGGAAACTTTGCAGTTTCTAATGCGATGCAGTGACCATCTCATGTTAACATTACGCTCATGAAAAATAATTTTAAAACCTCACCGATGAACGCTGCAAACTTTAACATGAAAATCTTTCCTCATATCATCTCTCAACAATTTTAGTCAATCGAGGCATTTTGGAGGTCAATCGTTAGAATCCCACCAACTATTTGCAAACTGATTCGAGTGGAGGCCAGCTACATAGACAAAAGATCTAGACTTAACTTATCTATGGGGCTTACAGAATATTCCGTGAATTTTTATACAGTCGAGTCTCCATGTATGTACCCTTGATTATAAAACAAGTTGTGAAAGTAACAATTTGTGATTTTTTTTTTGTCTTTTAGATGATACTAGATACATGTCAAAATATCCATGCCTTTGATTAATAAGTTATTGTACATTTTAGTTTTGTTATATTATTTCTTAGCATCCAATTCTGTATGTTCTTATATAATCCTTCACGTGTGAGGGTGGTGTTAATTCTGTCCCAACCTTCCAAATCACTTGACCCGTTGAATTCGCGTACTTTTGGAGCTTTTAACGGTCTATTGAACTGCATATTAGATACAATCGCGGTGTATGTATCTATTGTTTTCTCGAAATCCATGTGAAATTTTCAAGCCTAGTTCATTCAGTCCCAGACTCTGACATTGTTCAAAGTAAACATTCCGCGACAAGAATCGAACTGGCAACCTCCGATTCCAGAGGCGCGATAAGAGGCGGTAAAGGTTGGTTTTGATGTGGTCCAGTCTGTCCAAGTCCCAGAAGGGAACTAGACGTTTTGTTCACGTAAACTCCACCCAAGAATCGCCCATTTGTATTGTTGCCTACTGTTTTTCTTCTCCCCTCGGGTCATGGTGGGGTCGTACTCGGGCTGATGATTACTTTTCTCTTGTGCGCTGCGCTCTGCTCATGAGCTGGGTACGTGCGGTAAAGAAAAGACCATTTGAGCGTCCGATGCACGGGATCGGATCAGCACGCAGAATTGAGTTTCAAGTCTCGAACGTCTCCATCAAGAATTGGTAGTGGCTCTTTCCATCACGATGAGTAACTTTTCAAACTCCATGAGTATGGGTTCTGTTCGCTCGTTCTTGCAATAAGGAATATCTTTCACCGAAATTTAGTCTTCGGTTTTTATTAAGAGGGTTCTGTGGCTCAACTCTCGAAAGGAAATTTTAGTGAGAACACGAAGTAACACAGATAGAAATGAAATGAGTAGGAAATCAGTGGATCGAATATGGATTTGAGATCAACAAAAATTCAGGCTACGTTACAATACTCCTAAAAAAGCAGTAGGAAGCTTGAAAATAAGCTGGAATTGCAGAAACTCTAAATGCTGGAAAGGAGAGTATAGGGAAGTTAAAGTGCAGAAAAACTTGAGTTCTTTTGGATGTGTGTTGATCTGTCTCCCTCTCTTCTCTTTCGAGTATTCGTTATTCTTTAGCTTTCCATAACCGTCCGTCGGTTATTTTCTTGCTTTCAAACTTTGAATCTTAGCGCCTTTAATAACTTCCACTTGCCCACGTTTTATCTGCCAAAACTTGATCTTCAACTGTCAATATGGCTTCAAATTTGAACCCTCTCCAATAACTGCCGTGAACTGTTCGCACCCATTATCCGAATTTCTTGCTCGTAACTTCTTGCCGACATGGCTAGTTCGGCCATCCCGTGATTTCTTTTGACTTCGCACTCCTCTTACTGCTAACTCTTTACAGTTTCGGTATGTTTAGAATCTTACCGAATTTTGAAAATCAATGACCCTATTCTCTTACTTTCCGAATATCAGGTTTAGACTTCTGGACATTTCGGTATGTTTCAGATAACTTACCGAACTTCTCAGAGTAGCTTACTGTTCTCGATTTACCGATTTTCGGGATATGGTGATACTAAAGCCACTTCGGTAACTCATTATTATTTGATGTCAACAGATGCACCCTTTTAAAAGAATTAAAAAAAAGTTTAATTCTTTTAAATGCCAAAGATGACAAGACACTTACTTTTTGCTTCTAGCGCCATTTTGCTGTCTCGTTTCGCGCGCTTGCCTTTTCAACTCCTCCTCGTATCAACTTAGTGTAAATATCATATGTCCCCACACAATCTGATCTCTCGCCTTCAGACGTGCTTTTTCCAGAAACTCGTCCTCTTCGTTATCGTCTTGCCCTTTCACTTCTTCGTTTCTTCGTGCCTTTTCCTGCACTTGACCAAACACCATGGCTCCCAAGGCTCAAGCTTCCTGTTTTCTCGCCTCAAATGCCATAGAGCGCTATCACAAGTTCAGAGACTCTGATGATTTCAACGATGAACGGCATCTATTCTCGGTGCAGAATGATTTCGAGGATTCTTACATCCTTGGCCCTGCTGCTTACAATCAGTTTTCGATTCCTGCAACTCTTTCTGATTTCTTCCCTCGCCATCAAACCGAGGTACTTCCAATCCACCACTCTTATGTTCTGGCTTACAACTGGTACTCCCGTCATTCTCGTCTTAGGGCTTTTTCTGATTTTGAACCAAATTTTTACCAATAGTATCTTCGACTTCTTCCTTCCAAGGGCTCTCTTTGGGATGGGCTTTCGATTCATAATGCCTTGCGCCTTTGTTGTTTTGACTATCATCTGAACCATGGGCTAGTCAGTGCCCTATCTTGTTTTTGGTCATCTTCAACCAATTGTTTCTTTTTCCCTTTTTCCCCGATGTCGGTAACTCTGCTTGACATCCATTGCCTTACTGGTCTTAGTCCTTTAGGCACGGACCCATCTATTTTATCTGCAGATTCTTACCAAGGACTCGGTAAGTTATCTGATTCCGAACTAGCCTACGAGACTTTTATCGGTAAGTTTTTCAAGAAAGAGGGTGAAGTTACCGACGAGGAACACACTGCTTTCGTCCTATACTGGCTTTGTAAATTCCTTTTTTGTCATCCTATTGTGAGAGTTTCAAAAGACTTCGTTGCTATAGCTTCCGCCTTGGTTTCGGGAACTCTTCTATCTTTAGGGAAAACCATTTTATCCTTATTGTACCGAGGCTTAGCCCACTCTGCTTCCTCCCTTGCTTCAGATGAAATTGGTGGAGTCTATGGTGGTCCTCTCTGGATTCTCCGAGCTTGGGCAGCCTTCTATTTTCCTTCTTGGTTTTTCAAGAATCAAGTTACGCAACCTCCTTCGATTTCTATCCCGAATCATCCTGTCTGTCGTGCCTTAAGCCGCGAGTTGATTCCTGTTCCAGAGGGACAATTATCTTATTTTCGGTTCTTTGTTTCCCAAATTTTTTCAATCAAAGGGAAACAATTCTCTTTCTCTCCTTTTCTTATTCCCCAATTCAGATCATCTCTTCCTTCTTTTCAGAAAAATAAGAGTGATTTCTGGCAAATCGTTCTAACCTCTGTTGACCTTCCTGTTAGGTTTTCAACAAAAGGTAGATTCGTTGCCGGCTTTGAAATCTACTCCCCCCAGTATTGTGCTAGACAATTTGGGTTGGTTCAAGGGATTCCTGTCCCGGCTCTCTATACCTTTTCCTTTTCTTCCGTCAGCAAAGTATTCTGCAAGCTAGGCGACAGCCAAAACTTCACTGAACTGAACAAACTGATTCTGGACATATACCGATTGTTCCGTGTTACCGAGTTTGTCGCAGACGCTGATCGCTCTTCAGAAGAATTCAACTTCTAGTGGAAGAATTATCGGAAGTCTGTATTTTCAGAGTCGCTGGACATGATTCTTTTGAAAATAAAAGAGACGGCTACTCTTGCACTTCCTCAATCAACCGAAGGTGAAGACATTCCTCCCGTTGAGCCAGCAAAGCCTGTTAAAGGTTAGTTTGCTCTCCTTCTTTCAATGTATGTCTTCATTCGGTATTTAGTTGTGTCTAACTGTTTTCATTCACAGCAGGAAAAAAGAGAAAAACCTTAGAATTGCCTGCTTTAGAAAAGGCGCCGAAGAAGCCTGCAACAGAAAGAGCTACCAGTCGATCTTTATCATCTCCTGAAAGTTCTTCACCGAGGAGCCTATCTGTCAGTCCCACACTTCGTGCCATGATAAAGCCGCATACACCAAAAGGTAACTTTGATATTAAAGTTTTTACTAATCATGAGCATACTTGCCAATACTGATCTGTGCTTTTCTTCTTTTAAATATAACTCAGGGAAGACTCTTAAGATATACCGATCGAAAGCGGCTTTGCTTTCTTCCCCCTCTGCCAATGCTCCTGATGATGATATAACAATCCTTGACCCTGCACTGGTGCTTCCCGCTCCTTCGACAGAATTTCCTATCGCATCAACGCAAATCCAAGCTTCGAAAGTTAAGGAAAAGGAATTAGCTGATGACACATCTTCTCCTCAGACTGGAAAATCTCCAACCTCTATCGGTAAATATTGTCTTCACTTTACCGAATGGTGAATGCTCCTTATACTATTATTTTAACACTCATAGCTGTGTTTACAGGTACTGATGAGCCTTCATCTGCATCAAAAAGAATTTTGATTCCTGATGGGGAATTTCTTGAAGGCCCATCAACTAATGTACCTCTGCCGCTTGTTCAGCCTTCAACTATCACTCTGCCTCTTGAAAGAATGTTTATGGCAAGCTCATCTTCTTCACAGGCTCCTTTTGCCGTAGCTGAGATAACTCTCTTATCTATTGAGGAGAAAGCTGAAGTGGAAAGTATGCTGCTCACAGATCTTTGTCTCCTCCACTGCTGATTGTCCTCCAGAATCTATAGACCCGGCATCATTTTTTGAAGTTTCTAAGGAAGTGGCCAAGGATAAATGGACTGAACTTCTTAACTTATTAGAGTCTGGCTATGGGAAGTTGATTACCGACTCTGACAGAGAGAGACGAGCAAGAACTCTCTTTCAGGAAGTATGTTCTGGTAATCCTTCTTTTACGCTTTCCCAAGACTTCCAGGACAAAAGTGATATCTTCGCCGTTGATTTTGTGGATGATGTGGACACCATCAGGATTGACACCGATCGTCTTCCACATCTTCTCTTCGGAGAATAGCGAGGTCAAGCCATTCGAGATGAAATAACCCACAAATGTGCAGATACCCGCTTGTTCTATAACAATTATAAAGCTGAAGAGAGCAAACTTCACCGCTTAGCAGAAAGAAGAGCAGAGCTTGAGGCAGAATTGAAGAAGGTAGAGGTCCAAATGGTGGAACAAGAAGCGAAGATGCGTCATCTTTATCCATCAATTAGACGAAAGCTGGAGAAGTGTCGGGAGTTGAAGAAAGAATATGATTCCACCTGTGGGTCGGTCAAGACTTGTAAGAAGCAGAGGGCGGAGCTCATGGAACAAAATTTTAATTTAGAATTTGAGCTCCGCTCTTTTGTAAATGAAGCCAAGACTCTGTTGAGGAAATGGAAATGAAAATCTTGTTCTTTCTGACTCAAATGTTCTTTTGCTTCATTTGCCGAATTCTAACATCTGCTCCTCTATAATCTTCAACGATTAATAGAGATCCCGATAATCCTCAATAACTAACAAAGATCTCGATAATCCTCAATGACTAACAAAGATCCCGATGATAAGGCTTCTCGATAATCCTCAATGATTAACAAAGATTCCGATGATAAGGCTTCCCGATAATCCTCAATGATTAACAAAGAATCTAATGATAAGGCTTCCCGATAATCCTCAATGATTAACAAAGATTCCGATGATAAAGCTTCCCGATAATCCTCAATGACTTTTGCATACTTTCTCTTGCAAAAGAATTTTTTGGCGGCAATGCTGGTAACCGTCTTCCTCCACTTATGGGCCATGTTCTTCCACTTCTTTTAATTATCCGAGAAAAGCTCTAGCATGCCACTACCCATGATCTGCTCTATATCCTTTCTATTTATAACTGCCCAAATTGCACGATTCATCCTGTACATTTGCAATCTTGCTCATGATGTCTTCACATGGTTCTTCATTTCAGTTGCCTCTTTGGTCTCGATCATATAGACGTTGTAATGGCCAACATGAAGGTAAACTTTCTGCTAAATGTATCCTGATCCAGCTTTGACAACTGTTCTTCATTTCTTTTAACCATGAACAACTTTTTATCCAATTGCCTACAGATGATCGATCCTTATGGAAACGGTTACATGAACTGCTATCCCAGGGACATCATACTTTGTTACTGAATTATAAGCATAGGTTAGAAATTACCAAACTGACGGACATTTTCAGGTCCAGGGTATTCCTAACTGCGGATTCTGATTTCCTGGACTTAGTGTGGGAACTGTGCTCCTTATTCCCTGCCAACTTCGATGAATTTGAGCACAATGTGAAGGAAATTTGGAGCCTTGAACCTATCATTGTGGAAGCTGAGACTCTTAAGCTCCAAATTGTGGAAGAATTTTTTCGATTGTGCGATTCTAAGGAAGCATATGCTCAAGCTCAGGACTCTTGCCTCCATGCCAAAGAAGATGTTGAGATGACACGTCGGCTTTTCAATTTCTTCTCCAATCATAACCGTGTGGAACGCAGGATAATTAAAGATGAAATTTCCCGTGTCAAGTCCATGGTCGAAGTTTCTTCAGACAGGTACAGACGATTGTTACAGGAAACTTGGGAAAAGCTTGAAGCTGTCCGCTTCCATTCTCGTCGCATAGAACATCTCAAAGAGCAGCAATCTGAACTCCACTATGATCTTGCATTACATTCCAAACTTATAACCCAGAATCTCAAACTTGTTAAAGATCTGAAGACCTTTGTAATCAAGATCAGAATGTATTTCCGCTTTTGATAAATAAATTAATCTCCTTGTGTTTTCCAGATTGGTGGATAATATTTCTTCAAGAATTTCCTATTTATGGAACGAGATAGTTCTTTTCCATTGACATCCATCAATCTGTATGCATTTCCACTGAACATTTCGGTAACTAGATATGGGCCTTCCCAGTTTGATGACCACTTACCGAATTCTTTATCTTTGAGATTAAATGGCAAAATTGCTTTCCATACTAAGTCCCCGACAGCAAATTGCTTGATCCTAACCTTCTTGTTAAAAGCTCTAGCTACTCTTTTCTTTTGTGCAACCAACTAATCCAAAGCAGCTGCCCTGACTTCATCTAATTCATCCAAATTTATATGCATCCAATCTCTGTAATCTTCTGGCAACATTTCACTTTGTAATTGAACTCGTAATGATTGAACGGTTATCTCCATCGGTAGAACTGCCTCTTGTCCGTAGGTCAGCATATATGGACTGACGCCTGTACTTGATCTTCGTGATGTTCGGTATGCCCACAACACTACCGATAGCAAGTTATCCCATTCTCTTGGATTTTCTTCCAAATGCTTCTTAATCAATCCAATCACGACCTTATTAGTAGCTTCGGCTTGCCCATTTGCTTGAGGATAATATGGTGTGGAATGTAGCATCTTAATTCCTCTTGATTGCACAAATTCCATAACTTCATTTTCAGTAAAAACCGTCCCTTGATCCACAGTGATTGACTCCGGTATACCAAATCGGTGAATTATATTTTCCTCAATAAATTTGATCACCGTCTTCTGATTAATACTCTTGTATGGGATTGCTTCCACCCATTTCGTAAAGTAGTCCGTAGACAACATAATGAAACTATGCTTATGAGAAGAAGGTGGATAAATCTTACCTATTATATCCATTGCCCATCCTCGAAATGGCCATGGCTTTACAATAGAATGAAGCTCTACAGCAGGTGCATGTTGCAAAGGTCCATGCTTTTGACATGAAATGCATGCTTTGGCATATTCAATGCAATTCTGCATCATTGTTGGCCAAAAATATCCGTACCTTTTCAGAAGCCATCTCATCTTAATTCCAGCTTGATGTGTTCCACATATGCCTTCATGTGCTTCTGCCATAACCAGTTTTGCATTGTCCTTATCAAGACATCTCAATAGTAGCCCATCTGAAGATTTTCGGTATAATTCTTCTCCCAATATTATGTACTTCTGAGCTTGTCTCCTCAGCTTTTGATCTCTTGAATCAGGATTTTTCAAGTATTCCATAATAGGCTGCCTCCAATCTTTTTCTCGGATCACCTCACTGATTGCTATCGGTATTTCTCTTTGTTCAATAGAAGGTACCGATAATGTGATGATGGTTGCAATATTAGCCAACTCTTTTGATATTTTATAACCAGAAGCCATCTGTGCTAATTTGTTGGCTTCGTAATTGGTTTCTCTTTTGACATGGACTATGTCATATTCTCTAAATTGTTCCAACAGCTTCTTGGCTAGATAATAATAGCCAATCAAATTTTCATTTAAGCACTGATATTCTCCTTTCAGTTGCTTCACCACTAGCTGTGAATCACCAAATATTTTGATGAACTGTGCTTCCAACTCAATCAGTATTCCTAAGCCGATAATTAGTGCTTCATATTCGGCTTGATTATTTGAGCATTCAAAATCTAACTTGCAAACACACCTTGTAAGCTCTCCGGTGGGAGAGATTATCATCAAACCGGCTCCAGCCATACTCTTAGCACATGATCCATCAAAATACATAGTCCATGGTATAACTTGACTGAAATTCTGTTCATTTTCTTTCATTTGCAAGCATGGGTATTCGGTAAGAAAGTCAGCAACAGCTTAACCTTTGACTGCTTTTATTGGTACGTATGCCAAATCAAATTCAGACAAGATAAATGCCCACTTGGCTATACGCCCTTTTATAACAGGCCGTGACAACATATATTTTATCACATCAGTCTTACCGAGTACATGCACTGTAGCTGGCAATAAATAATGTCTTAACTTCATACAAGAGAAGTACAAAGATAGACATAATTTTTCGATTGCGGTATATCTTTTTTCAACATCAGTCAATGTTCTACTTAAATAATATACCGCTTGTTCTTTTCCATTTTCATTCTCTTGTGCCAGCATACTCTCGATAGTTGAATCGGTAGTAGACAAGTATAACTTTAGTGGCCTGCCTGCTTTTGGCGGCATCAATACAAGAGGATTTGTTAGATAAACTTTAATTGCGTCAAACGCTTTCTGCTGTTTATCTCCCCATATAAACTCCTCCTGATTTTTAAGACGCAAGAGCTGGGTCATTGGTTCTATCTTCCCAGATAAATTGGCAATGAATCTTCTGAGAAAATTAATTTTCTCGAGTACCATCTACAACTGCTTCTTTGATGTAGGATGAGGAAGCTCTATGATAGCCTTTGCCATATTCTTGTCAATCTCAATTCCCCTTTGATTAACTAGGAATCCCAAGAAATTCCCTGCTCGCACTCCAAAGGCACATTTAGCTGGATTCATCTTCAATTTGTATTTCCTCATCCTAGCAAAAGCTTGCTCAAGATAGTCCAAATGCTCTCTCTGATTTGATTTAATCACAACATCATCAATATAAACTTCCAAGAATTTACCAATCATGTCATGAAAGATGAAATTCATTGCTCGTAGGTAGGTAGCTCCTGCATTTTTCAGCCCAAAAGGCATCACTATCCATTGAAAAGTCCCGATAGCACCAGGACATCTAAACGCTATTTTCGGGACATCTTCTTTAGCAATAAATATCTGGTTGTAACCCGAATGACCATCCATTAGAGATAACATCTCATTTCCCAACGCCGAATCTACTAACATGTCTACCATCGACATCTGATACTCGTCTTTTGGAGTGGCATTATTAAGATCCCGAAAATCAATACAAACTCTCAATTTCTCATTTTTCTTCTTTACGGGAACAATATTCGAAAGCCACTCTACATACCTGGCTGTCTCAATGAATTTTGTTTTCAGTAGCCTTTCAATTTCTTCCTTGACTTTGTCAACCACATCTGGAGCAAACCTTCTTGCTAACTGTTTGTGTGGACGAAATCGTTTCTTAATAGGAAGACGATGTTCTACAATATCTCTTGACAAACCAGGCATTTCATGGTAATCCCATGCGAAGCAATCTTTGTACTCTTTGATCAAGTTGATTAAATCTTCTTTCATGCCCCCTTGCAGAAACGCACTCACATATATTGGACGAAAACACCCAGGTTCTCCTATATCAACTTCTAACAATGGGTCTTGAGCTTCTGTTGACCTGTTGTCTTCCTTGATTGGTGACTCTTCCCATTCGTCAATACAATCTGAAACTTCAGCACTCTGCTGGGTCATCTCCGCCAGGTATGCGAAGTACCTTTCACAAACTTCTTGCAATAAGGGCTCGCTTTCCATAAAAAGTATGTAACTCCTCTAATGCCAAGCTAGACTTGGGAATCCACTTAGTTTTCATATTCCCAAAGCGGCAATAAGCATAGGATCGTGAATCTACTTTCGGTGTTCCGATAACATGTCATCCATGTGAATACTCTTGATGATCTTGATGAATACCGGTCAACCCTATTGAAGCAAGTCCCGAATCAGCCTCAATGTACTCTACTCCCTTACCATTCCAAAATGCCAGAACCTGATGAAGAGTCGAAGGTACACATTGATTAGAGTGTATCCAATCTCTTCCAAGCAACAAATTGTACGAACTATCAGACTCTATCTCGAAGAAAGTCGTCCTTGATGTCTTGGATCCTATGGTTAAGTCCAGTACAACTGCCCCTTTGACTTCGGTAACTTCTCCTAGGAAATCAGACAGCTGAACATTCGACAGAATTATATCATCATTACCTTTTCCCAACTTCTTGAAGTAGTTATAAGATATGAGATTCAAGGTAGCTCCCGCATCTACAAAAATCTTACCGACAGTTTGACCATTGATTCTACCTAAAATAACCAAGGACATTAAATGTCTAGCCTTGTCTGAGGGTACTTTATCAAACCTTATCATTTCTTTATCAGAGAATTCGAATTCTGCCATTGCTATTTCTTTCTCTGAGATATGCTCGAGTTCTTCTTCTACCACTAAACAAGCTTCATATTTAACTGGAAGCTTAGCATGGACCATGTTGATCCTCATTGGCGAACGATTCTCTTTCGGCATTTTGGAATGACCAGCTCGGCAACTCTTGTCATCTTCTTGCGACATCTTGAGATTCAGATTCTTTTGTTCTATCTTGGCTTGATGCCTCGGATTAAGAGCTACCTGGAATTGCCTAAAGTTAATTGTTTGGGAGACTTGTTGAACCTCTTTTCCCTTTTTCACCTCGTGGTGAGAACTACTTCCCGAATCATATACAGAATTTTTTTCTGGTTTGACAGGTTCTTTATCATCATGGTTTCTTTTCCAAACCCAATTTCCTCTCGTACTAAAAGATCTGAATGGAGGAATCTGTGATGGCATTCCTTTGTCCCAACGATTCTCGAAATCCCTCTGTCTACTTTTCATTCGCTGAAAACGTCTTTTTGCAGTTCGATAAGATGCTTGCCCCGGCGGTTTAGCTACGGACCATTTTCCTTCAGGAGGATCGTGTGGGATCTTAATTGTCTTTGTCTTCTGAACTTCCTGGGCAATTGATGGTGGTGGATCATCAAATTTATCTCCCCAACCAGATGGTTCCACAGGCAATGACGGGGATAAGTAATCATTCGTGTCTCCATAGTACACCACGTAATCAAATTTCCCACTAGGTTCTCCAAACAATCCTACTTTGGGATCCCCTTCTTTGTATCGCTACCATAAACTCTTCTTCTTTTCAGGTTTTCGTGGGGTTTCCTTCTCCTTATGAACTCGTGTTTCGACTTCTTGAATTGGAGGAACTTATCTTGGCGAATCGGGACATAACTCATGTCTCTCAGGCATTTGTGCTAGCTGCCTTGATTGAACTTCTTGACTTTTTGATTGTGCCGAAACGTTTTCAGTTACTACGATCTCAGACCTTATCTGTGGTTTACCTTCCCGACAGACGAATGATCCCGATCTGTATCTTCCTCTTGTTCCCCTCATGTTCTGGAACTTGGGAACTTCCCGATTCTGATGACTTAATTCTTGATGACAACGGGTGCATAGTTGTTTATTACATATCTTGTAGACTCATGCACATTAACCATACTGATCATCTTCCGGAAAGGATCTGTGTCTACTTCCATTGGAGCCTTGCCTTTGTCTTCAGCAAACTTGATCTTGCCTTGACGAATCGCTTCTTGAATTGTCTTCCTAAAAACAATACAATTCACCGTATCATGAGTCTTGGAATGATGTCATTTGCAATACCTTTTATCCGTAGTTTCTTCCTTGGATGGGATCACCTGTCCTTCAGCCAATTTAATCATTCCATCTTTCAGCAATAAGTCAAATATCTCATCCAACTTATAGATATCAAAGGAATAATTACTCGTTTCCTTGGTTTTAAACTTGGACACGTCTTTTACCCTTGCTGGTTTTAAAACTGGGCACACATATGATTTTTCAAGTACCATAGTTGCTACCGCTATCTCATTCTCTTCTTCAGTCAAGTCACTGTATTCGGTACTTTCAACCGATGCTATTGTCTGCCGATTATCCTTTGTCGGCTTCTTATCCTTATCCTTCAGCATGTGCTCATACTTAGAAACCCGAGCATTTAATTGAAAGAGATCATCAAAAGCTTGCCCCTCAAATCTCTCCTTGAGATTGAACTTCAACCCATTAAAAGTCAAATCTGTAAATTCCTTTTCGGTGAGATAAGTCAAACACCGATTCCTGGACTTCTTGAAACGAGCAATAAATTGATCTACTGTCTCAGTGCCATACTGGTACATTCTGGCCAAGTCGGCTACTGTTACCTCTGGTACCGTTCGGTAAAACTGAGAATGGAACTGTCTCTTCATCTCAACCCATGTCTGAATAGAATTTGCTGGCAAATTTGTATACCAAGTAAATGTTGTCTTTGATAATGACAATGGGAATAGCCTTAGCCTTAAATATTCATTTGTTCCAGCCTCTCCACATTGTGCTAAAAAACGACCTACATGCTCCACAGTTGACTAATCTTCCTCACCTGTAAATACAGCGAAATCTGGCATTTTAAAACCCCTTGGATATGGGATGTTATCCACCCAATCGGTATGTGGTTTCCTGTATACAGGTCTTGGTGTGCCTCTTTCTGCTCCTAATTGTTGCATTACCAACTCTGCAACTTTATCTGGATTCCATGGCCTTAAATTCTGCTGGCCCAACCAAGGATCTTGCCTCCTAGGGTCAATCTGCTGAGGTCTGTTCATGCCTTGTTGATCCATATTAAAGTTAATAGGTGGCGGCCTGTAGAGAGGGTTTTCCACCACATGTGGGTATGGTTGAGCTGCAGGCGGTCTTATAGGATCAATATTAGGCACTGGTGGAGGTATATTCCATACTGGCGGTAAGTTTGAGACCATGGGATTGATCACGTTAGCATCAGTAGGGCCAGTTTGAGGGAAATTGTAACCACTCACACCATTCACTAGGTTCGCTGTCGTAGGATTCTCCGGCCTTGGTATAATTCTTACTGGAGGTTGCAGATTCGATCCTCCACTATCATTATACCCAACATTGGGATGTCCCGATGCTGGTGGAAATGGTATTGTACCAGGAGGATTTACATAAAAATGAGGGACTTGAGAGGATGAACTAAGACACGATATTACCTCGTTTATGGCGTTAATCATCATAGGCTTTATCACATCCGTGACATGACGCACCATATGGTTGGTGAGCTCATTCTGCTGTTCCTCAAACATTCTCCTCATTGTGGCTACCAAAGTATTGTCGGGTGCCAACGCGTGGATTTGTTCTTCATTCAATTGCCGAGGAATGTCAGCATTGTGATGGGGTACTTCCTAATTCGCTGCCGAATGCTTCGATCGTGCTCCTTCATCTGGGTTGTTGATATTACCAACTGGTACTCCATCTGATTGACCTCTGGTTCTCACCATCTCTCTTAATCTTACCACACAGGTCCCACCAGGCGTGCCAAAAAGATGTTCACTCGTTCTTGCAACAAGGAATATCTTTCACCGAAATTTAGTCTTCGATTTTTATTAAGAGGGTTCTGTGGCTCAACTCTCGAAAAGAAATTTTAGTGAGAACACGAAGTAACACAGATAGAAATGAAATGGGTAGGAAATCAGTGGATCGAACATGGATTTGAGATCAACAAAGGTTTAGGCTACGTTACAATACTCCTAAGAAAGCAGTAGAAAGCTTGAAAATAAGCTGGAATTGCAGAAACTCTAAATGCTGGAAAGGAGAGTACAAGGAAGTTAAAGTGCAGAAAAACTTGAGTTCTTTTGGATGTGTGTTGATCTGTCTCCCTCTCTTCTCTTTCGAGTATTTGTTATTCTTCAGCTTTCCATAACCGTCCGTCGGTTATTTTCTTGCTTTCAAACTTTGAATCTTGGCGCCTTTAATAACTTCCACTTGCCCATGTTTTATCCGCCAAAACTTGATCTTCAACTGTCAATATGGCTTCAAATTTGAACCCTCTCCAATCCGTGAACTTTTCGCACTCATTATCCGGATTTCTTGCTCGTAACTTCTTGCTGACATGGCTAGTTCGGCCATCCCGTGATTTCTTTTGACTTCGCACTCCTCTTACTGCTAACTCTTTACAGTTTCGGTATGTCTAGAATCTTACCGAATTTTGAAAATCAATGACCCTATTATCTTACTTCCCGAATATCGGGTTTAGACTTCTGGACATTTCGGTATGTTTCAGATAACTTACCGAACTTCTCAGAGTAGCTTACTGTTCCCGATTTACCGATTTTCGAGATATGGTGATACTAAAGCCACTTCGGTAACTCATTATTATTTGGTGTCAACAGGGTTCATGATTTTTAACTCAGCAGTAAGAATCAGAGAAACATCCCAATCGTCTTCTGCACGACACAAAATCAAACTCTAAAAAAATGCCGAAACAAGAAAAATGAATTGGGCCCAAACTCCCCTCAACTGGGCCCACTCCCACTCCCTCCGTGGGCCGCCTCGAACTCCGCCACCAGGTCGGGGTCCACGTTATCCTCCGGCTCCCACGTGGCGTCCTCCATGTCCGCCCATTTCACCATGTACTCCATTCCCCCGTCGTCCCCCGCGCGCTTCCCCACCACGGCCTCCGCCACCGCGTACTCCAGCCCCGCCTCGTAGTCCCTCGCCAGATCCTCCGCCACGAGCCTCGCGCTCACCCACTCGTTCTCCCCGCCGTCCTTCCATTTCACCAGATACTCCACGTTCTCTCCCTTGCCCCTCCTCTCCATGATCTCCTGCACCTCCGAGTACTCGAACACCGCGCTCTCCAGTTCCCGAATCACCCCTTCCAGCCCCAGCCTCCTCGCGAACTGCACCGGAGGGGTCGCCTTCAGGACCTCCCGCGCCAGGTCCAGCGGCGTGCGCCCCCGGTCGTCCTCGGCCTCCGGCTCCGCGCCCAGCTCCACCAGCAGTTTCACCACCCCCGGCCTCACGTAGCCGGCCGCCATGTGGAGTGCAGTCAGCCCGCCGCTGCCGTCGCGGCGGTCGAGGTCGGCTCCGGCCTCGGCGAGAAGCCGCACGCAGGGCTCCGAGCCGAGGCCCGACACGAAGAGGAGGGCGGTCCGGCCGTCGGCGTCCACAGCGTCGACGTCGCGGAAGTCGCCGTCGGCATCGAGAAGGCTGCGGATGGCGGATTCGTCGGCCTTCTTGGCGGCCGTCCACCAGGGGGACTCGTACTCGGCGACGACGTCAGCGGCGATGACCGCGGAGGGGACCCACGAAGGGTCGTGGCCGTCCTTCCACTGGATAAGGTACTCCATGCTCGGCCCGCCATCGGCGAGGGCGGCGCGGCTGCCGATGATCTTGTCGACTTCGCCGTAGGATTCGTCTTCGTCGCCGTGGGTGATGTTCTGGTCTTGGAAGAAGGTGGGAGGCTTTTGGGTCTCTTGGTTTTGTACGGCGTAAGTGACGGTGGTGGTGAAGTTGGGTCCCGGGGTGGAGGATTTGAGGGAGAGAGAGTGAGAAAAAGAAGGGGGGAGAGATGGCTTAGGGGTGAGTTTGAGGCGAGAGAGAGAGGAGTTGATGAAGAGAGCATCCATGGAGGAAAAGGAGGAGGAGGGAGGCGGAGAGGGGTGGTGGCGAGTGGTGGCGAGGGGGCGGGGATTAGAGTGGAGAGGGAGTGGAGGGAGCGCCACGTCATTTGCGGTGTCGTATTAGAAAACACAGGTTGAAGATAAGGTAACCCCATCCAATCCTCCAATCCAATCCATTAGATTGCATATAGTTATTTATTTTGCTGAATTTTAACATGTGATTTTGTATTTTGCCTTTTTGCTGGTGATTTATGGCAGTGAATTGTGGGCCGCGCAATCGTTTGACTTCGACATTGACTCCTCCTCTTTCCGAAACGATTGTCCAGAAAGAATGACGTCGGCGGATGTATTGACTTGGAAAAGCCCGAATCGATTCCTTTTTTCTAACGGATAATAAGCCCAAAATGATATGCATAAAAGGGACATAGGATCTCACGGACCTTCCAACTCGTTTGTGGATCATATTGAATAAGCTGATATAATTTGGATATCGAGGTAATTTACCTTGAATTTAATTTCACTTTCAATTTCGTGTTATCTCAAGGATCTTAGCAATACCTTTCAAGTATTTCGTGAGGTCGGACTTGGGACTTATTCGGCGCTATACTTCTAGGCCAACGTTTCACATAGGGGTGAGGTAAGTAGCACCGATATTGACACACGACACGACGACATGTCATTTCTAAAAATAGAAAATTCTGACACGTTAGGACATGTTAATTATCATGTATATATAAAAATATCAGCGGTGAGTTTTTTCTTCTTCTATTAAGGATTCACCATTAGGTTTTGTTTGAACTGACTGGGTATATTAATCTTGGGGTGGCTGTGTATATGACTTAAAGTATATATTTTTTTTAAATTTACATTTTGACCCCTAATTTATTGAAAATGCCTAAAATTGACCTCTTGCGTGTCGAAATGGCGTGTCGTGATGCTGGACTCGCGTGTCGCTAACGCGTCTGGAGCACTAACCACGTGCCGGTCGCATATCGGAGAGTGTCGGGAGAGTGTCAGACATGATACAGAGGCCCCTAAGTGTCGTTGCTTCCTAGGGGGTGAGCAAAGAACGGTTCAAACCCTTCAATCGATCCGAACCCTTTATGGCGATTTGATTTGATTTGAGAAATTTTATTTTATTTTATTTGAAAAAAAAACGGTTCGTAATTTAGTTAGATTCCAACTTTAAACTACAGAATCATATTCCACAATCTATTAATTCTTTTAATTACTTTACCATTAAAATATGAAGTACCTTATTTTTTTTAGAATCTGGAGTAGGTTTGGTATTCATATTGTGTGAACTTATGAATTGTTATGAACGTAGAACGTAGATCGTAGAATTTGGTTTTCCTTCATGAAATTGATTCTCCTTCTAAGCTAGCTTACTAAGTTAATGCAAATGAAACTAAAAAAAGAAGCTTGAAGATCAAAATTTGATTTGCGGATAGACAACCTTACTTGAACTCTCGGGGTTCGGCAATAGATCAACAAGGATCACACGATCAAGAAGGATCGCGCCCTCAAGGCCCTCAAATCGACTCTAGAATACGAAAGGAATAATCGGAGAAACTCTTCATTTCATTAAGTTACAAACCAAAAATTGCCAGCTCTTTATAATCGATAAGTAACGAGGTTTCATTGGTCAGTTAATTTATTATCGTGGATCGATGAGCTCAAGGGACGCATAAAAATTGACAACTATTCTGAGAAAGTCGCCGACAACAACGAGCGGTAATCGATGAACGTCGTGGCCGAGCAACGACGCCTGTGGATGATTGATAACCGTGAAATTTGCCAAGTATTGAACATGAGAAAGGAGGATGCGGTGAGCAGGATGTAGATGGACGCATCAAGTACCAAGTGACGGTTAAGTGTCTTAGCGGTCTTAGGCTGCGTTTAATCGTCAAGATATAAGTCAGGATAGGATATGTGACGTCCTGAAATTTCAAGACTTGTGAAATGAATATTATTGGACCTTTGGATTTTAGTGTCGACTGTCGGACGCAGTTTTATTTGTCTTGGTAGAATTTGTGTGGCCCTCGTAGTGTTGTTTAGTTTTGTTAGTTTAGTTTAATCGCGCCGCGATTCTTTCTTGTCGAATTCGTTCGCGCCCCCGCTCGACCCTGAACCAAATATCCAAAACTAGTCCCGATTTGTCAGTTTACCGTTATGCCCTCAGATATTATACGTATAAGACGAATGCCATTAATACTGATTTGACCGTCGGTCCCACGCCATAAATGCCATAGTAAAAAATCACTATTCACCTTTTGACCTAGTCAAATTACCATTTTGCCCTCAAGACCATTTTCTCTCTTCTCTCTCTCACCTCACCCTCATGGCAACTCCCCCCCCCCATTCTCACGATCACTCTCTCATCTTCTCACCATCTTCATCTTCTTCCTATCTTCCATCGCCGCAGCCGTGAGCCACGCCGGACCGCCGCTGCAGATCGCCCCTCACGCCGCCGTGCCGTGCGCCGCGCCACCGCCGGTCCAGCTGAGCCATCCACCACCTTGTCCAGCCGCTGCCCGAGCTCCGCCACACTTCACCGAGCCCTGACCAACCCCTCCAGAGCCACCGCAGCATCGCTGGACCTCAACTGAAGCTCCGTCGAGCTTGCCGTCACCTTTCGCCCGTCCGTCAAGCTCGTTTGCATCGTTTTACAGCGAGAATAGCTGCTGTCCAGCACTGTTTCGCTTCCCTGTGCTCGTTTTTAGAGTCCTCCGTCATCGTATTCGTGACCGGAGCTTCGAGACGAGTCCGTAGGACCGTTGCCGAAATTTTTTGCTGGACCGCCGCCACCGATCGCCGCCAACTGTCGTTGCCAGTTATCGCAGTTAGTTAACCCATAATCCCTGATTAAGTCGTTAATTGCACTTGTGTTTAGATTAATTAGTTACCGTAGTAAAAGTAAATAGTTACGGTAATTAGGTGATTAGATTAATTAGTTGTTGTGGTAGAATGAACCGTGACTGTGAATAGTTGCATTAATTATGATTAGGTGGAATAGTTACCATAGTTAATTGCCTGTTTTATTGTGCCTGATATTTATCGATGTCTGATCGTGGATCGGACTGAGTGTTGATTGCGCTTAATTGCTGAATGATCACACTAGTATCGAGATGTCATGTTTATTTGAAATTGAATATTCGTGTGACCAATTGTGGATTTGAGCATGAAAATGGCCGCAGGCCGAGTTTTGATCATGATGTGAATGTGATTGCATTGGAATTAAAAATCGGCTTGATTGCCTGTGGTGAATGCGTGGTCACACGATGGCTTTAATTGTGTCACCCTAACGTAACTGTGACACGAGCGATACCCTTGTTGGCATGGGTCGCTGCCTAATAAGTCTGTGTGCCGGCGACGTACAGTCCGAGATTTCACGACTTATTAGTTGCTTGTCAGTCCGTGTCGGCGACGGATAGTTCGGATTACCACGGTTGACTATATGCCAGTCGCAACTAGTGTTGGTCCGTAACCCTTCTGGATTTATTCCTGGTATGCCCGCCTTATGGAATTTAAGGGAGCTATAGGATGCCGTCGCTATAATGTAGTAGAACGACGCTCGGTTAATCCGGAAGAGTACTAGCAGTGAGGCTGTACTGTGGCGAGAGTGGGGTATCTCTTAGCCTTGAATGAATGGAACACGCTTATTGCATTGGGCATGGTTTATGGCTGAATATTCTGGTTAAGGGGTTGATCTGTTGTTTATTCCTTGCCATGAATTATCTATCGTATGGCTCAAGACAAGGTAAGTTGCATGTAATTGTCTATTGGCTGTTGGGCTTAGCTCGCTCGATTTGTTTGATTGCTTGAGTGAATCGACGTCCTAATCAGACTTAGGCGTTAACTCGTTGAGATTCATATCTCATACGCTGTGGCTAATCGCCTTTCAGGTTCTCGTAATGGCAACGCGCCACGTTAGGTTCGGTGTTCCCGTCGACCAATCCGCGATCATCCATTATTGTCACGTCACCAATTCTGACGATGTCTGGGAGCAACACGTGACGATCGTCTAGGTCAATGAGGGGTTGCCACACTATGTGGCACACCTTTTCGAGACCTAGTTCGTTCGTCAGGGTGATGTTCTCATCGGACCGATTCGGGGGTTTGAGATACCCCTGGGTGCGGGGCCGGTCGTTCAAACGTGGGACCTGATAGATTCGGATATCCCATATGGGGAGGTCGAGGACCCGAGTCCTAGTTCTGATGAGAAGGACCCCGATTCACCGCCAAGGTATCAAGGTTGACCCGATGCCGGAAGTCAGCGCGCGGGTAGAGCTGTGGAGGAGCTCTTTTATTAGTTAGTTTTGCGTGTCAGTCAGTAGTAGTAGTGTGTGTAGCGGCAGTAGATGGTCCCTGACTAACATGGTATCTTTTTTAGGGTTTAGGGAAACAGCCCGAAGGTGGGCTTGTGTAGTGGAACGTTTCTCCGTGAACTAAATGTATATTAATAATAAGACTTGTTGTACTTCGCCTTGTTCCGTATCGCTATCCCTGTTTGTTTGAAATTGTCTGGGGTTGTTGTTGCTTCCGCATGTGCATAATTGCAAGATAAAATGAAATGGGTCGATGACATGCCTTGGATGTTATCCTTTGACCTAACGTTTGGAAGGGTTATCGCATGCCTGAGGGTCGGGGCGTGACAGGATAGGATAAAGGGAGATATAGCTAGGATAAAAATACCCTAGGAGAGGGGTGGGATAAACCATGATAGGATTTCTCATGAGAGCAGACATGAGGAGAACCAAGTTTTTCCCACAACCATCACCTCTCCTCCGCATTGGGCCGCCTCTTCGCCGCCCCGGGCCACCTCTCTGGGGGGGCCGCCTTCCTGACGGCGGCAACCGTCAAGTGTTGCCGCCTCTCTGGTGACTCCAAGCTAGGGTCTCCCGCCGCAAAGCTGGGTATCTCCACGACCTTGTTATTTAATCGATTGTTTTGCATGATATGAGATTACATCCATTGTTCTTTAACCGCTTGAACCTTTTCAACATGTGAAAGGGGTCTCGACATGTTATGAAGAACTCAAGGTTGATCATCAACTTTCAAGATATCTCTCTTGGACGACTTGTATGAGTGCATCTTTAACTTGTGGAAAGATGTCAATAATTAGATTATTCATAAATTATTTACTCACTCAGCAAGACAGCGAGCAAAGCCACCTGGTCATTCTTAAAGGATTCAACTCCAAATCAAGACCCACGATTTTATGAGGTCTGCTTCATCTGTGTTGTGCTCGAATTTAGATGGCATAAACCTTTGCTCAATAATAACTCACTCATCAGAACCAATTAGTGAATAATTTCTAAAGCATCCTCATATTTCAGCGAAATAAAGTCGATCTTAGCCGCACCTTGCCTCTGCTTATCCGACTTTAAATCTGCAGTTCACCAACAATAGATAGGATATGACAAAATCCTTTGATTTCTTATCCTATCCTATCCAGTCCTATCTTGACTAGAAATCTGGATGATCAAACGCAGCCTTAGAAGTTGCAGTTCCTTATGGATAATGATTATCAACATGCAAAAAGCATGTTAGGAATCTCACGGAATGTGCAGTTTGTAACTGTATTTAGAGTAGTAACTGCTTGCACGTAGTTAGTGCCCAGTGGGCTATAAATGCCCACAGTAAATATTGTTTTCCAGACACTTAAAATTAATGAAATTTTGTTGTCGTCTTTCCATCTTCTTCGCACCTTTACCATTTTAGTACCTTGAATTCTAAAGTACGTATTTCTATTTACTTCCAATTTCCCGTCCAATATCAACGCAGATGCATTTTCCATAAAGAACTAGAGTCAACTTTTTGGTGAAAGGTCCATTTCTGGACTAACACATTTCGACAAGGATAATTGTTCAAAAAGTCTTGTATGGTGGCCAATTCAGTCATACACTTTTTAATAGTGTCAATTCAGTCCTACACTTTGTAATAGTGCCAATTTAGTCCCAAACCTTTTGGCAATTTACTAATTTAGTCTTAAAGTTTTCAATTGTGTCAATTTAGTCATAAATATTTGATGTCGTTGCAATATTAATCTATAGGAGATTGTACCCATATCTAAGTTAATACGAATTTGATGCACTAATTTCTCTTCTAGTTTAACATTATAGATTTATTAGTGTCAAAGTTCTACCTTATATTAATCTGAGGAATTTTTTTTTTTGTCGAAGTAACATTTTATTCATTTCCACGGAATTACAAGAGAGAAACAACGTAGCCAACTGCAGACCAAGAAAAACCCCAGACAACTTTAAGATAAAACGAACATAACAAAACGAATCATTACAATAAGGAAAATTTCTAATTAAGAACCCGAAGTGCCCTCATTTTCTAAAATAAATGTGTAAAGTGGATCTTATTTCAAATAAGGAACTGAAGTACCATTTTTGTATCAAACAAGGGCATGATCAGTGGTATTTTCGTCTTTTATATTTTATTTTATTTTATCCTTTTTTTCTTTCCTTTTTCCTTTTTTCCCCATCAGAGGGCTGGGTGGCCTTGCGGGCCACAGGCAAGGTCGGCCCTCGCCTGGGCAAAGTGAGGCGAGCCTTAACCTGATCTAGCTAGGGCCGCCCTCGCAGCCGCAGGCAAGGGCCGTTCGATCTGACTAGGCCGGCCCTCACCTGTGATCGACGAGGCCGCCCAGCCTACGGCCACCGGTGAGGAGGAAGAGGGAAAAAAAAGAAAATGGGAAAAAAAATCAAAAAATGTAAAAAAAACAAAAATACTATTGGTCAGGTCCTTCTTTGAAATAATAAAAGCACTAAAGGCTCATACTTGAAACAATGTCCACTTCAAGTCCTTATTTGAGAAAATGATGGCACTTCGGGCTTTTATTTGGAATTTTTCCTTACAACAACTTTAGGGGTCACGCTCTCAAAGAGCAAAACTGTGACTTTTTTAAACCAAAATCGGCAATCGATCACCGAAACCGTCTTCAATAATGAGCACCACTAAGATCTTCAACAGTTGCTACGGATTTACTCTTGGCGGTGCGCACCTAGATTTGCTGTTCTCAACATCATCGCCATGTAGAGTAACAAAGTTGAACGAGCACAGATTTGACAACAACGAAACTCCTTTGAAACTGACTTGTACACCAACGAAACTCGAGGGAAGCGAAACCTCGAAATCATACACGCAAAATTTTCAAAATCTAGACTAGATCGGGGTAGAAACCTCCTCGAAAACGGGGGAGAGAAGCTTCCAAATCTAGATTAGATCAGAAGAGAAAAGCTTCTCAAAACGGGAGGAAAGCAAGAAAAAAAAATTAGAGAACCAAATCAGCTAAAGAAAAAGAAAATGAGAGGAGATGAAGAGATCTAACTCAAACCCTCTACTCCATGGAGATTGAAGAAGACGGCTTTGTGAAGATGAAAGGGAGAGGAGAGAACCCTAAGGAGGAGAGAGAAAAAGCAACGCACAATAATAAATCTTGGATGTTCGGAGTAGTAAGTAAAGTGAAACCTACTTTAAAGGCCCAGTATGCATACTAATTTTCGGCCTAATTCTTTTTCTGATGATCGATTCAACCTCTGAATCAAAAAGATATCATACGTTCAATTTATCGGCATCCCGAACAATTCCACGATACGCATCTTTGTGAGGCTAAGCAACTCATTTCTTCTCCAATGGCGGATGTGAATTGCTCGCTTCCGGCCTATCGAAAAGCGGCTTTGCCTTGCCGGACGGAAAAAGTGGAGGGAAAATTAGCCGAAGAGTGCCTTTCACGCGACGCACTTTGACTGTTGAGCGCATTTTGCAAGACCCCCGGAACTTTCCGATTCGGCTCATTCCTGTGAAAACGACAACCTCGTGATCTAACCTTTCATTCGGTCATAAATCGGTGCCGTAAAAGATCGATCAATTAACAAATGACAGCGGGAAACGCTGTCCTTCGAGAAGCAGCGTTTCAGACAATAATCGAAGTTGATTCCTGCCCAAATCACTAAAAAGGCATGAGAACGAGAGGATGTCGTGTCGTTTGGATTGCTTTCCGCGTTTAATGTTTGACCGGTTCGAGCCGTCATCCACCTCCCCACTCCCATTACGTCCCCCACCCGTCACAGCCGTCGACACCCAATACGAGGGGTCCCACCCGGAGACTCGATCGCGGCCGTTGATGGTCAGTGACAGTGATCCCTCCCCCGTTTCATAAGTTCAGACAAAGCAACACATGGGGATGCCGTGTGTCGCGTCGGAAATCACGGGCCTCGCTCGCCAGCTCGCATGCATCCAACCACATGCAAGTTAAGCTCCAGAGAGAGAGAGAGAGAGAGAGAGAGGGAGAGAGGCTTAGGTTACGCGTTTGCTTGGTTCTTGACTGGAGTTGCTTTCAGTTATCAACTCATTATAAAGACAGACAGACCCACCTGATTGGAGGGGATCAAAGAAGTGTTGTTTTCGCTCTGATCTTCACTGATTCCTGATATTATTCTCTTGCTTCTCTCGTCATTCATGCCGGGATCATAACTACGTCCTCTTTCGGTTACCGCTGGCTATTACGCAAGCCCACATCAAATCTTGATTCTTTATCGCCGTTCTCTGTACAGAACAGTCCGTCTGCCATTTTTGTCTTTACGATCAGTGTTAACCCATCCCCGCTTTGTTGGCGCTATAAAGAGATGAAGTTAACGTGGGAGTGTTGCAGATGGGGAGTTCTTGCCTTCTTCCTCGTACTGGGCATGGATTGCACTGTAACCGCCGAGGATCCCTACAGGTTCTTCAGCTGGAACGTAACGTACGGCGACATCTATCCTCTCGGCGTTCGCCAGCAGGTTTCGTGAATCATATTGTCGTCTCTGGCTTAAGGTTTTCTCGCGCTTTTTGTTTGAAATTATTATCGTTCGATGTGTTGCAGGGGATTCTGATAAATGGGCAATTCCCAGGGCCAGACATATACTCGGTCACGAACGACAATCTCATCATCAATGTCCATAACAGCTTGCCTGAGCCTTTTCTCTTGACATGGTGAGTCAAAACTCAGTCGCGTTCCTTTCTCTCTCTCTCTCTCTCGTTTTTGTTTCCTCACTGGCGAAGTCCGTAGCTTCAGAACTTGATATATCGGGTTATCGGATTTGGGGTTCATTGAAGATGGTAAAGAAGATGAACAAGATTGATGAACATATATTTCTCCACCTGGCTAAGATCTTGACCTTTTGATCGAAAAATCTTCGACATTAGAACGACGAAACGGATAATGTAACAGTGCATTAGAAGCTAGAGAGTTTACTTTTACGTCAAAAAAAGCATATCGAAATGGATCTTGATTCCTGAGTTATATAACAGTTCATGGAACGAGTTGATGGGCTAGTAGTACAGTTCACATGCAGTAAGATGCTAGAGAGTTTGGAATGTATCATTCGTGCAGCTCGATATTTTTATCCGACGGACCAACACTCGATGCGACAAGCTAGCCATGACTTAACGCGTCGAAAATGACATGTCGACAGGAACGGAATCCAGCAGAGGAAGAACTCGTACGAAGACGGAGTGCGGGGAACCACATGCCCGATCCCTCCCGGGAAGAACTTCACCTACATTTTGCAAGTGAAAGACCAGATCGGCAGCTTCTTTTATTTCCCGTCTCTGGCCTTCCACAAGGCGGCCGGCGGTTTTGGAGGCATCAGGATCCTCAGCAGGCCGATGATCCCCGTCCCGTTCGAGGAGCCCGCCGGCGATTACACCATCCTTATTGGAGATTGGTACAAGGCTAATCACACGGTAATTAATTAAAATTCGTTTTTACATTTGATTTTGCGAGAAAAATCTTGATTTAGTAATTCGTTTTCCATTTTCTTGTTTCAGAAATTGAAGGCCATCTTGGATGGCGGCCATAGGCTTTATTTCCCAGATGGAATTCTCATCAATGGCCGTGGACCAAACGGTGCTTCCTTCACGGTTGAGCAAGGTATAGTCATCAATGATTACTGATCATGCCCTTCAATCTTCTACAAAGTTCCAAGCTATAGCAATTTCTGTTCAATTTTATCGAAATATAAAAAATAAAGATAAAACATTACGAACAATGATTAAATTCAATTCATAAAGAAAACCAACAAAAGTACGATGTACATTCTAGTACATGAAATTCGCCTACGTAATTTTAGCGTACAAATACAGGAAAGACGTATAGGTTGCGAATATCGAACGTGGGGCTCCAGAACACGCTGAACTTCCGAATCCAAGGGCACAAGATGAAGCTGGTGGAGGTGGAGGGGACCCACACCGTGCAGGCCACCTACTCCTCCCTGGACGTCCACGTCGGCCAGTCCTACTCCGTCCTGGTCGCCGCCGATCAACCGACTGGGGACTACTACTTCGCCGTCTCGACCCGGTTCACGAGCGAGGTCCTCACCTCCACCGCCCTCCTCCGCTACGCCAACTCGGCCCGCCCCGTGTCCGGGCCAGTCCCCGGTGGGCCCACCACCCAAATTGACTGGTCCCTCAACCAAGCCCGTACCATTAGGTAAAGAAACAAATTCCCAAGTCCAATTTTTCTATGTTTGCAATTAGGTCATCGAATTTTAATTTTGAATTGATAATTTGCTAGAAGTTAATTTTTCACTAACGATGCACTTCAAGTGGAAATATGATCAATTTTTTGACGAGATGGTGACGCGGCCACCACCTAGTGCTACTGCTCGCGTTGCATCCAGTGACGTGGCATCTAATTGGACGCGACGTCAGCAATACAGGGCCGCCACATCAGCATTATCTTTGATGGATTGGAAGTACTAGTATAAGTAGTGACTTGCGTTTTAAGGCATATCCTAATAAACATGTTACTCCAACAAATTTTTAAGAACACTTGCCACTTTTGATAAATCTAGGAAATAATGTCACACACATTCAATCCGAGTGTTTCGGGCAATCTTTTTTCGTTCATTACTTTGCTTTGACTGGTCGCGATTCGCGTTATCTACCTAGGACAAATCTAACGGCAAGCGGACCGCGGCCGAACCCGCAAGGCTCTTACCACTATGGACTGATAAACATCACCAGGACCATCAAGCTGGTGAGCTCAGCTGCTCCGATCAATGGCAAGCAGAGATATGGAGTCAACAGCGTGTCTTTTGTCCCCGCGGACACGCCACTCAAGCTGGCCGACTACTTCGGCATCGGCGGCGTCTTCCGGGTCGGGAGCATCTCCGACGGTCCGACCGCCAGGAAAATGTATCTCGATACGTCGGTGATGGGCGCGGACCATAGAGCCTTTGTCGAGGTCGTCTTTGAGAATCATGAGGACATTGTCCAGAGTTGGCATCTCAATGGCTATGCTTTCTGGGTTGTCGGGTAAGACTCTTGAGTACTAAATTTCAAGTACCTAGTCATGTTTAAGCAATATCACAGGTTTCGGAGGTATGAATATTGAACTTGCAGAATGGATGGTGGACGATGGACACCGGCGCGTCGTAATGGATACAATCTGCAGGACGCGATTTCTCGCTGCACCACACAGGTTATATCCAGAACTCCAAGCAACAATTGCTATTAGAATCATGATACATTGGCTTTGAAGTGAATGACTCAAATCTCTTGTTGCAGGTCTATCCCAAATCATGGACAGCAATCTACATAGCGCTCGATAACGTGGGAATGTGGAACATGAGGACGGAGTTCTGGGCGCGGCAGTACCTCGGGCAACAATTCTATTTGCGAGTCTACACACCATCCAAGTCCGTGAGGGACGAGTACCCGATCCCGAAGAATGCTCTTCTTTGTGGCAGGGCTGGCGGCAAAAGCACAAGGCCTCTATGAACAGGATGCTGCATAGAGATGCAGAACATATATCTATTAGAAGTAAACTTAAAACAACCCTGACTCAGGGTCCGATTCTTTGTTTCGGAAGACCACTCTACGATTAATTCCTGTTGCTTAACCAATAAGCTAGACAAAGACAAGTGTGTAGTTCTTTCAGTTTTGATACCGAAATCATCTTTCCTTCACTCGACGATTCACAGACCGTCAGCGACCTAAAGATTTGTGCACATTAGATTGATATGTGCATGTTGATTGCAGAAACAAACTAGCCCAGCTGAAGAAGCCGTCCTTGCTACTCGATAGCCTGATCACAGAACTGCCCGAGGCCTCAGAAATGTTTTCGGCTATGCTGAGAACTCAGGGAATGTTACATAGTGTCCTTTGATCTGCTATATCTGGATTTTGATTCATGAAGAGTACTTGCTTGACAAATGCTGCGTATATTCTCTGGAGATATAATGAATTCCATACGGGGGTTGGCTGGACTATTGGAAACTCAATGGCCGAGTCCACAGAACAGACTATGCAACAGAACTTCAGACTTAAAATATGCAGTATTGACTGAGTCTCACCGAGACAAAGCTAACTCTCAAACCACAAAGACAAATTAGGCCCTTTGTTAATTAATGGCAATGAAGAAATTATTATCATAATCATCTTCTAATGCATTTTTTCATAAGTATTTACTCCTTTGTCATTGAGCCTCTCATCCTTATCGGTAAACCCGATTCGGAAGAGATGAAGGGCGACTAGGTCATTATGGTTTACATTCGATCCAGCACTAGTCACGCATTTGGGTGAATCCGCCCAATGAGACGCTTTGTGTTTAGAAGATTTTCCCGTTGCCGAGAGCGACCGCCTTACCGGCACTTTCTTGTACCATTCCGGGCATTCCCCAAATCTCTTGCTTATTACTTGCCTATAAATTGTCGAAGATCTTAAAGTCTGCATGGTTCTTTATTCATTCTATTACTTGTGTAGTACATTCTTGATTAGAAATTCATCAAAAAAAATACTGGAATCAAGATTTGTTGAACTGATCATGGCAAAGAAAGGTGGTATGGCGGTGCTGTTACTCTTCGCCGTGTTTCTAACCCTGGAGTGTGGCTCGGCCAGTGAAGAGAAGCCTGCGGTATTTGTATTGGGCGACTCGACTGCTGATGTCGGGACTAACAGTTTCTTGCCCAGAAGTAATGCAAGAGCCAACTTCCCTCCCAATGGAATCGACTTCCCGCATTCGAGAGCCACCGGAAGGTTCTCCAATGGCTTCAACAGCGCCGATTTCCTCGGTACATTATGATAAACCAAATCTCTCTCTTCCCGGTCCCTACTAACAACAAGAGCTTCATTTTCGACGTTACCAAGTCTGAATGAACAACATAGTCTACACTTGTCCCTAACAGGCTAAACCAACAGCTTATGCTCATCATAGTGAATTTATGTCAGCATTGTATCATGTAAATTCTCATCTCGGTCATATATTCTGATGGATCTCCATTGAACAGCGAAGCTACTGGGGCACAGGAGGAGTCCACCGCCCTTCCTCTCTCTTAACAGTACAAAGGCCCCGAAGAGGCACAGTTTAAACGGCATAAACTTCGCCTCAGGAGGTTCGGGACTTCTCGACATAACGGGGAAACGGCCCGTTTTTCCATCCTCCTCCCACTATTTCTCTTCTTGTTCCTCCGACTCTGCCTCATATATCTGTTGGATATTTTTCCCCAGGTATCAACCAGTCCCTCCGGCGCCTCGGATAAAAAGATGCGGAACGTGATCACGTTAGGAGAACAGATAAAGCAGTTCTCAACAGTTCATGATACTCTCGCTGCCGCTATGGGTCCTACCGAGACCGAGGAGTTTCTTGCGAAGTCTCTCTTCTTCATCAGCATTGGCAGCAACGATATCTTCCTTTACTATTACTCAAACAGTACAGTGCCCAAGCAAGAGTTCATTGCCACTTTAGGATCTGCCTATGAAAATCACTTGAAGGTGGCATTCCTTTTCAAATTCTGCTTGCTCGAGGACTTGTTTATTTATGTTGGTTCTCCTAGATTCTCCTGAAGTTGTTTAATCATTCCTTTTCTAGGTTCTTCCAAAATTCTATAAATTGGAACACTCATATCCCTCTCTTTACAATGTGCAAATTTGAAATGCTTAGAGCGAACGTTGCCTATGTCGCAACGCCGCGCTCATTAGTCACATCTCCTGTTGCTGTGGCAGAATCTAATGGGTCTAGGAGCGAGGAAGTTTGGCATTATAAGCGTGCCTCCGATAGGATGTTGTCCATCTCAGAGGGTTCTCAGTGGTACAGGGGAGTGTTTGGAGGTCCTAAATGAACTCGCGATAGCTTTCCATTAGAAACTCGGAGCCGTGTTGAAGAAACTCAGTTCAGAGCACGAGAGCATGAAGTACTCGCTCGGGAATGCATACAACATGACCATCGATGTTATCGTGAACCCTCTTCCATGTATGATACTCTGAAAATCCTGCATCCATGGATTGTTAGTTTTCGTTTCCCATTTTTGCTAGGCGAGAAATTACTAATCAGAGCAATGAAACAAAAGAAGCATTTACTGAAGTAAAGTGGAATGAAGTCTATCCACCCTTTCTGCATATTTTTCAGGAGTAATAACATCGTCTCGGCTGGTTATTGGATTGAATTTTCTATTAGAACATCGATCTTCATGTGAGACTTATAACTGTCAAACTATTAGTTCGAAAGAAATGTCACAGGTTGATCTTCCTTTCTTTTGGATTTTGCAGTCTTCAAGGATGTGAAAAGTGCATGCTGTGGATCAGGAGCATTGAATGCAGAAGGAATATGCGATCCGAACGCACATCTTTGCTCGAAGCGCCACGAGTACTTGTTCTGGGATTTATACCACCCGACACACACCGCTTCGAAGTTGGCGGCCGTAACTCTCTACACCGGCGGGCCCAGATACGTCACTCCAATGAACTTTTCTCAGTTGGCTAGCGCCTGTTGATCGCCAAACGATGCAATCTTCATGGACTCTCCAAGACTTTTTCCCCAAGTTCATCCACTGCCAAAAAGAATATAGTGTTCATCACTGTAGTTGTATCCCCAGTTCGGCCCATTAGTTCGGTTCTCGCATTCATGCATATTATAGGCACAAATTGCCGATCTATCTTACGAATTTTGTACTTTGCTTCACCAGGAAATGTATTTTCACAGTGCTGTCTTCAGAAAAGAGTTCTGGTCTATCTAACGACGATGGATAAGAAAAGAGTAGCTCGAAATAGCAGAGTCCCCGAGCGGGTGGATGAGTATACTGTGGAGCCTGCATCCAAGTTAGAACTAGAAGGAAAACCCCAACACTATGCGAAGATTAAGTCGAATCTGAGTTATTGAACACAATTTGAATGACCTTAATAAGGGAAATCGTGATGTGAAAAAGAGAGAGCAATATAAGATCTACGGTACATTCTTATCACGGCACTTTCTTTCGGACGACAAGCGCGGCTAACATCAGTCGTACCTTTAGAAGAATTTTCAGGTTATCATCTGTTGCAATCAAAAGTATCATATCTGCAGACTCCTTCTTAACCTTTGGAATACGTTTCCAAGAACTCGTCCCGTCGACCTCTCTAATCATCATCTTCAATCAGGTCTCTGGCTTCTCTAGTAGCCTCAAATCTGTTATAATGAAAGAAGAATGCAAATTATATACTACTCGCAGGACCTGAGGACTCAGACTTTGCAAGCAATGACAAATCTAGGAAAGGTTCTCAGATAACCTATGTCTCTGTGATACATAAACCCTGAGAAAGGTACTCTCTAATTTGATTTCATGCCAACAACGATGGTTTTGCTCCTAGAGGTTTTCCTCCTCTGCAGTGAAACATTCTCCGGTCGGTACTCGACTTCTGATCGCCAACTAGAGTAATCTAGCCTAGGCATTCCACCACCGCTTCTCCGCTAAGTTAGATGTCTACATGTCAGGTCGTCATCGTGTGGACTTGTGTAGTATGGTCGCTTGCATATTAATAGAGACCGCAAAGATTCAACTCGCTCTTGCAGAAGCTATACGAAAGAAAATGGTTCCTGGAGATTTCTTTGACCATGCACATCAGTTCCTCATTACATCAATTGCTGGCTCAACCATGCTTTGCCTCGCCAGGATTTGATTTTCAGGTTCAATTTACCTGCAGTGGTGGATTAGATATCTGACATGATATTTCATGACATTCCAGGTTCACGTTCTCTCGGTCACGCTTTCCTGGAACGGATGCACAAAGACAAGTCTTAGGAATATGTGAAAACTGGCCTTCCATCTCATTACCTTCCCCGAGTGGAAGATGGTCGACATTAATCGCGGGTTCATCTTTTTCTTGGAACGTCATTTTGACTAATGAAGAAGTAGAACCCGGACAGCGATTTCTCACGATAGAGAAAATGGTTACGCTAATAAGGCATCATCATCCGCTTGTTTTGCTAGGTTTGATCCAAAACCTAGCAAAACAGTGTAGGCTCGTAAGGACGTAATTAGCAACGTGTGACCATTTTATGTTAAGAAACAACAGAGAAACCTTTCAATCCACCAAACCTGCTTGTTCAGTTTATGTACGAGGATGAAATTAGCAACATGTGACCATCGCATTGATAGCCTCACCAATTGAATGTTGAGTAAGGGAAGAATCAGTGTTGGCTCACAAGCAACGAAATTATATTAAAAAAATGTCCTTAAAAGTTAAAACAGAGACAAACGGTCGATCTGGATAGATTGTGACCTCCCCAGACCGTGGTTCGCAGGGTCAACTTCCACGGCTAACTCCACCAAGGAGAATGCTGAGGAGATGCAAAGAGCACTGAACTCGCAAAAATTAGGAAAAAGGCTCACAGTAAAACTAAAGTGCCTCGCGACAATTGTTCGAGCAAGACATGGTGCTTTGGTGCTCCTAACACAAGTGCACTACATAATACAGCATTGAAAATAGATTCAGGATGACAGGAAACAGGGCGGAAGTATCCCAGTACAATACACAGCAATGACAATGACTAAATCTCATTTGCCATTTGTTCAGATAATAAGAGGGTAACCAACTAGCAATTAAACCAGTGCTATATCTCTTGCATATACAGTATTCACTAGGTGAAAAGGAAGAAACACAGCATGGAGAATACCAAATCAAGTCGAGACGACCAGAATAACGAGCTCATGGAGGATAGTGAATAGACATTGTTTTAGATACAACTCTGCCCATCCTTGGGGATAGAGAACCGTGAGCAAATCATCCACTCAATGCCCCATTACCATCAAAAGCTGAATATAAGCGGCAATCACTCAGCAATCTGCACATAGAAAGTCATGTATGAACCATCTTCTTATATTAAAACCAAAAAGAAACATTTCACTAGTAGATTTCAGTGCAATCTTGTCAAAACTGTGTCTATCTGCCGACCAACCTTAATGGTTGACCTGTTGGACCATAAAGTGATCGTTCTTCGAAACATGAAAGCCTTTAAGTTCCCAATCAGAATGTGTAAATGTTCTTTTGTTCCTTAAAATGTCTTGTGAACCTCCACCTTAAATTCCCACGTTTACTTTTGCGCAATTGTTAATAGAGAAGAACAATGAGGATAACTCCAGGGGTGGGGGGTACCATGCAAATGTCTATCCTTAAATCGTATAATATGACAGTGCAAGTACTGTAATATTGGAATTCTGAAAGTTAAGGAGCTGTGATATAACTCACGGCAGAGATCAACCAGCCAACAGTACTTTTAACTGTATTTCTCCAATGTACAGAAGCGTGAAAAATAGGTAATAACCTCAATCAAAAGATAAATAAATATTACGTATGTTACAGGAGAACCATGAACTAACCTGATTAAGAGGATTATCAGGAGATTTCTTCCAGACCTTCCATATCATGTCTTTGTATTGATTGTGAGTTAGACCCGGTTTCTCTTCCTTCAGTTTCGGAAGCTCAGCTTCTTCAAAAGCCTACAAGTAGCATAAAATATCAGTAATCACCCAACCATAAAAAGGAAGGAAAGGCAGCAAAATTTATGCCGAGAACAAAAGTTCATGCATCAAAAGCTAAAATCTTCTAGTGGAACACATCATGGAAAAGTAACAAAATGATGCCTGAGCAATCGTCAGAAATATAAAAATGTTAACCAAAGAATCTCTGCCTATAATGATGATCGGTCAAATGAGATTCCCCAAAGGACTCCAAGCACACAAAAGCATCGCGTTAATCATTACAATCATCGATATACAGCCAATCAGGTACTTTATATTAAGGAAGCTAATCACAGGCTAGATCACAACCAGCAACAAGTTTGCAGCACTATACTCTATATTAAAGGATAGACTGACTTAAGAGAAAAAGATTAGGTCAAAAGAGTTAAGTACGAGAAAAAGTATAATGCTCTAGTTTTTCTATTCTTCATAGGTGAGGAGCCACTTTTCCTATAAAGCAATAATAACCATTTCGGTGGAAACCCGTTAACCATCTCAGAAAACTTTGGAAAATAATTCAGCTATACGGCACATGCAAACTCTCTAATACCTGTTCCAGCAAATATAACCATAAAGCATTCCAAAAGGAACTTCTGAACTTCACAGCATTGTAATGACGAACTAAGCAGTCAATACTACGAAAATATCTTCTATTACATTACCAAAAGGAAGAGAGGGAAGATAAAGCTTCAATCCAAGCCATTGTGAAGAGGATTGCCCAACTTTCTTAACAAGTGAAAGCTGTGAGCTTTATTTCCACCCCATAACACTTAGACTGGCCAGTAATCCTAATCCAAATTCATTAAGTCTCCTAAAAAAAGCTTGCTTTGGCACTTGTACAAAGTGTCGATACCCGAGCAGACACTCGTGCGAAAGGTCATTTGCAATCTCTACAGACAAAGCCCTCCCTATTCTCACATTCTCAGGATCAAATTCCTTACCTCAGGCTTCCGAACATTACAATCTTAAGCCTTCTTGCAATAAGTCTATACAAACACTGGCTTCCCATCCCTTACCAAAAAAAAAAAAACACTGGCTTCCCATAAAGCAAGGGTGCGGAGAGCACAACTATCAGCTAAAGAAGTTCAAAGAAAATTTCGTAAAACAGAGAAAACCATCAAAGCCAGACCAAATTAGTTTCCCGATCGGGAGTCACAGAGCTTGTTCAGATATATTAGGATCATGAAACAGACTGTATTCAATAAGGCTCAAATGTTGTTGTCGATGGCAGTCTAAAACTACAGCGACAGTCCGAAACATGAGCCATCGTGATGCCAACCATATGAGAAGCGTTTATTTCCAACAATATTCAGACAAAACGATCAACTCGATCCAATTAACCTCACCTTGAAAGAAGCCTTGAGCCTCCTCTCCGGATGCCTATCAACAGGCAAGCTATCGGCAACCGTCATCTGCGCTATCGCATCCTCCACCGTGCTTGCTTCAACGATGGAATCGTCCCGATTCGTATTGCTCACGAGCACCATCCTCTCGTACTCCTCCTCCGCGGCGGTCCTGCTCTGCCTCCGCTTCCCCTCCTCCGCCTTCCTCGCCATCTCCGCCTGCTCCTCCTCCCTCCTGCGCCGCAGCTCCGCCTCCGTCACCTTCGGCACGGGGACCGACACGCGGGTCGCCTTCTTGTCCGGCTTCCTCATCAACTTCTCCAGGTCCTTCTCCTCCTGCTCGGCCAGCCGTCGCGCCTCGGCCTTGCGCGCCAAGGCCTCGGCCCGCTTCTCGGCCTCCTCCTCGCGCTTCTTGGAGGAGCGCGACTTCGGGCCCTCGGCCTCGCGCCAGTACTGCTCCTCCTTCTCGCGCGACTCGCGCGTCTTGCGCTCGGTCTCCGTGGCGGACTTCCGAGCCCTAGCCTCCTCGGCCTTGCTGTTGACGCCCATCTTCTTCGGCATGTTTTCGAGGATCGTCGACCGATTCGGCGCGATCGGGGTTGAATTGGAGATTATCCGGCGCTTCAAGACGTCGAGAGAGATAACCGAATCGAATCGAATGGAATTGAATTGAAGTGAAGTTTCCAGAGTTGAGAGCGAGGGTTTTCGTTTCGGAGACGGAGACTGTATGCGCGTTTCAATCCCCGGTGACGATCCAGGTGGACGCCGAATTGCCCATCGGGATAACAATCAATCACCGACCTCCGATTCTCGGGCTTGAAGAAGTGAATCCGCATAAGGCCGAGGCCCACGCTATCGGTTCGGGGTCCGGATCGGGTATCGTGAGTGTTTTTTCATTTTTTCCTGTATACCATTTACAAAACGAGAAAATTACCAAAAAAAATCACAAACTTATTGTAGTCCTAAATTTTTAATTTAAATAATTTAATACTAAATTTTTTTATGATTGATCAATATAGTCATTCCGACTAATTGTGGCTGACGTAAATAATTGTTTAATATTTTTTGAAACTTTTTTCTTCTATTTTCCTTTTTTTCTCCATTTTCTTTTTTTATTTTTATTTTATTTCCATCCCCATCCACGGCCTCAATGGTGTTCGCCAGTGGTCGCCTGCCACAGCGAGGGCTTGCGGCCCCTCACCGGCCTCATTTAAAACATAGATAGAAAAGAAAATAAACAAGTAGAGATTTAATACTAAAAGTTTGTAAAAATTGTCCATTTGTGATTCTATATTGTTTGATCAAATCTGCAGGCAAAATGTTGATGTGGGATATCCTCTCGGAAGCACTCGAGCCTCCGTCGTGGCAAAACAATAACAGCAAATAATATCAAAATGAATGTCTTATCGAGTCGGTACAATCTGAATCCATCACCAAGGCCAATCATTGTTATCCCAATAATGCGCATCAATAGAACGTAGAGAGAGCAAGCAGAAATTGCTCTCTCGATAAAGTTTATTGCATTGCAAGTGCCGAATAGAGGCACAACAATTTTTGCGAATGCACCAAGAGCACGCTTTCGAGAGTTTTTTTTTTTTTTTTTAAATCATGTAATTACGCATTCAGGATCGAGAGCTTTGAGATCGCGCCAAAACCCTTTACGTACTAAACAAGCCGTGACTCCCGAGCCGAATAACAAATCCTCCGTCGTGTGCAATGCATCCACAAACGATGTTCAAAAGAACCGCGGATGCATGATCGGGGCAAGTTAGCACGGCGTCGATGCATTTGAGCCCCAGCGACTAGGTACGGAGCCACCGATTATTACCGAGACTCCGGATCAAACCACGAGCTCGAGACGATCCCATGATCACCACCCCGGTAGAGACGTGAACTAAATTGGGATTGCCAATGGAGGAAATATGGCAGTGGTTGGAAGGCAAGGGGGGAGGGGACAAGTGGACAACGACGTTGACTTGACCTAAAGAAAGGGGGAAAAAAAGGAGGAAACGGCAAAAGAACGAGTGTGTGAGAAGGCATTTTGCTTTGTTTTAGGTTTCCTGTCAAGCCGCTTTATTAATAGACAGAGAGAGTGGGAGAGAGGCCCCGCCAAGCAATGAATCTTCCTGCCAGTCCCCCCCACCCCACCAAGTACTTTCAGGACAATCCATGGGCAGACCTCATTCATTTGCTTTTGTTTTAGGTTCCTGTTGTTCTTTTCTTTTCCTTTTTTTCGTTTCAGGATGGGTCGGACGAGGGGAAGGAGGTAAAACCGTCTCTATTTTGATCAAGTGCCTTCTGTTTCCATCATTCACCTTATCGTGATGGGAAGAGGAGATGGACGTGTGACCTCCTCGATAGGGTTAGCTGAGCTCTAAAAGGCGCTTAGAGACCGATTATTAAGTAAATGACCCGCTCTCGGAAGCCAACGCCTCGATTGTTCTTTCTCTGAGTATCGATCCTACGGACGGTACCTTTCGTAGCAGGAGTCGCTTCGATTAACGCGGGTGATTCATGGACGGAGTGGATTCAAACCGATCTGATTAGGTTGACAGACAGCTCCAGGGACTCGATGCCGTGAATAATATGCGGCTCTCTACAAGCTTTCAAGGATGGTAGGAATCGGTTTGTTATGGCATCCACCTGTTAAAGTCTCGCCATACACGAAGTTTTCATGCTTTTTTAAAAAATTAAATTTTAACTACCTATCATTAGATTCGTGTGTTCAGTCATTGTGTATATAGGGAATGGGGATTTTGATGACAAATCTAGACAAATACACACCTCGAAGCATATTGATATATCATGGATATACATTCAGTCCTCAATGCACGTGTATACAAGCATTATTGGAACACAGGGATGGCCAAGAAAATCGAATAATAACACGCAATCAATAATGGAAATTAAGCGCGCTTCGGTTTATAAGCCATGATTATCGTTCATTTGAAACGAGCCTCTTGTCGCCGCATCTCCACAAAATGTGAATTAAAGTAAAATCGGATCGATCCGTATGTCCGGGTACACACGTGGCAGACGAATTAAGATTTTGTGGGATTGTGGAGTGACTAGGATTCGAGTCAGTACAGTAGTCGTCAAATGGCCTACGAACTACTTGTGCAAATGGATTATTTCCAAGACGGAATGCATCACGCCGTCGAACCACGCAATGCGGGTAAATTTCCGAGCTGTCAATTTGACCGCTGGGAAACGGAAACGTCAATTCGCGTCGACACTGTGGGGAAATTGATTAGTTCACGTGAATCAACGTCACCAAAAAGCAACCCACAATTAATGTTCCTAACCCCCCCAAAAAAAAAAAGGGAAAAATCAATAACCAGAATCCCGTAAACGCCGTTCATAACCGTCGGCACTTATACTCTTTTTTAGGGTAATCGCTGCTAATCAATTCCTCCCTTCGAAGTCTCCAATTAAATTAATCACATCTAAATCACACACTAATTCTCAGGCGGGGCGGGTCAAACTTTTTCTATTCCGAGATGATCAAATCAATCCAGCGACCCATCATCCATCAGATCCAATCGCGTAATTTAGTGAGGAAAAATCTCGTGGTCCCCACCCTGTCCGGTTGGACGGTCAGGATGGATAGGCACTGGGCGAAGGGGGGCAGCATCAGCATCATGAGGCCAACCGCGCTTTGCGGACAGCAGGGCAATAATTTCTCCAAATTGAGATTGACGACAATAATGGTGGCGATGATCATGCGGTGAAAGTACTGTTGGTGTCATAGATTCTTGCGTGAACCGAACGGTTCGTGACGGCGAGTTGCTGTTCCTTTCTTTTTTGGCTTATCGGACGCTTTTTGCACGCATAACCGGGCGCACAGCACACCCGCACAGCTCCGCCGCACTCGACCAGCCGTAGCCGCCGGCCTACGGGGGGGTGTCTCGCGGTGGTCCTGCGGCTCGCCTATGCGGATGCCGTGTACTCAATCACACGTCTGCACCGAAAGTGAGATTGTTAAATTTGCAAATATTTACTTTTGAGTGCCAATTTGCCTCCACATGATCCGTTGTTGAGCGAGTCCAAGTGAATTTAATTCTTACATCTATGAGAATTCATAGAGAGCTAAAAAAAAAGTTTTAAGAGTTATATTTGGCGCCAATGCATTGTTTTCTAACCAAATCCTTCCGACATCAAATCCTTACTCTCTCTCTCGGCGCTCGAGCTCGAGCTGTGACTCAACGCCGCCTCAGGGAACTACAGCCCTCGAATCTAAGGCTCGAGCGCGACTTCACGACGAAGCTCGAGGTCATCAAACTTGGCTGAGATCTTGGAGCCACCGAGTTCGACAGCAAATAGAGCGGTGAGGGGAGGAGGTGGAGATTCTGTTTCTATCATCTGGCACTGAGACACACATTTGCTGTTGGTCACTGGACACGGTCGGAAATAGCAATGCATGACGATGATGGCAGATAACAAACACATAAGACACAATTTGAAAATATATATATATATATATATATATATATATATATATATATATATATGTATATTTTTTTTTTATAAAAATGATAACTTGCATCGCTTACAAAAATGAGTGAATAAAAAATATTTTTATCATCTGCGAAAATATTTAGACATAAATTGTTATACATAATGAAAATATTTTCAATCGATTAATTATTTCAAGCAATATAAGCGATTGTTCTTAGAAAAATATTTTTCAAATCTTTCATTTTTTGCATTCATTTTTTGCAAAATGAAACGAAACCTTAAAAGTATCGTATTGAAACTCCAGATATCCATTTTGAGAGCCGAGGATGCAAATTGATATAATGTGTCAAAATTTGATGGTGGTGTTCTAAAATTTACCCATGAGTTTTTATTAAGAATTCTTAGACACCGAATAAAATCAGATCTTGCATTGGTCTCTCATAAACGGACTCCCTCCTCCGTTTTCTGGAATACAATCTCTGCTCAAATTTAATTCCCATTGCACACACAAAGAAGAAGAAGGGGGACTATCAAACCTTTCCAAGTAGTACATCATAACTCCGTCACAAACGGTTGGCTGGCGCGAGAAATTAAGAAGGAATATTAAATTATAGTGTAAAAGAAAATTGAAAAAGAGGGGAAAGGAAAGCAATATTTTTAGCGGGTCCCAAAGCAAAAGGGCCGTGTCGGGGCGCAGAAGCCTTCCCTGCTCCAACGGAAGAAAGGAGACGAATCTCTGCAGACGTCGTTCCCCCTTTCCCCTCCGTCACCGTCACCGTCACCCTCACCGTCCATCGCCACGGCCATTTGCACAAGCATTTCTAGAGAGAGAGAGAGAGAGAGAGCGAGAGCGTGTGTGACTAACTTTCTCTCTCTTCAGTACGCTTTCAGCAGAGAGAGAGAGAGAGAGAGTACCTAACCTCGCAGAGAGCATCGCCATTAACAACAATCATTCACACTTTCAGAGAGAGAGAGAGAGAGAGAGAGAGAGAGAGGTGTGCGAGCTTTATCTGCTTTTCCTCCATCACTCACTCCACAGTCCCCCACTATCATTACCACGCGAGCTACTTTCTCTCCGTGCTTCTGTTCCGTTCACGTGTTCGGCGTCTCTCTCTCGCAGCGAATGCGCGACTGAGATCTAGCCCTCCCCCGTCGCCGCCAGATCTTCCGACTATGGCGGCCACGTCGTCCGACGACGATTGTGACCGGCAGAGCGAGGAGCGCTGCGGGAGCTACAGCCTGAGCGCCGACATCAGCGAGTCCGAGAGCTGCAGCAGCTTCTCCTGCCACCGCTTCGACGGCGAAGGCGCGTGGAGCTCCATGGCCTCGTCTCCTCGCCCGGCCGCCTGGAAATTCAGCTTCCCGGCGACGGTGATGGCGCCGGTCATCGGAGGGAGAGACGTGGTGCTTTGGGGCGAGAGGAAAGAGAAGAAGGATGGTGATTTGTCTGGTAATGCTTCCGACTTATATTTTTGGTAATGCTGGTCACTAGGTGAAGGACGCTAGCCCTGTAGTGCTTAGTTTGTGGTTTGCTTGTCTAATTCTGGCAATGCGCCTCATAATATTCCCGATTAGCGAGTTCCTTGCGATGTTTGCGTATTTCTTTTTCGTAATTTCTCTAAGTATTCTGGAGTTATGGGATGTTTGCGTATTTTACGTCTTCCTTTTTTATTTTTGTAAGCTTTCAGCATTCGCGTCCTGGCCAGAACAGAAATTTGTTGCTCCTAGTTTCAGATTTTTCCTAGGTGCTGGTTATTTGGATTTTTATTCATTTTTCTTCGGCCTTCCAGAAATTGAGCTGATGAAGGAAAGATTTGCTAAGCTGCTTCTTGGAGAAGACATGTCTGGAGGCGGTAAAGGAGTGTGCACTGCTCTTGCCATCTCAAACGCCATAACTAATCTCTCTGGTAACACTCCCTGCTTTCACGATGCGAATACTTTTAATTTTCTGTTGTTGTAGTTCAATTTTTATAGGGAGGATAAGAGTATGCAGCGCAGTTTAAGAAATCCTTGTTGCTTGGGTCTATATTGGACTCGATTGCAGCTACTGTCTTTGGTGAATTATGGAGGCTAGAGCCTTTGGCACCTCAGAAGAAATCGATGTGGCACAGAGAAATGGAATGGCTCTTATGTGTGAGTGATTCCATTGTGGAGCTTGTGCCATCGATACAACAATTCCCGGGTGGGGGCACATATGAGATCATGGCAACTCGTCCTCGCTCTGATTTATACATAAATCTCCCTGCTCTTAAGAAGCTCGATGCATTGTTAACTGGCATGCTTGATGGGTTCTCTGAGACGGAATTTTGGTATGTTGATCGTGGGATATTAATGGATGATGGTGACGACCATGATAAGAATTCTTCAGGCTTGTCCAGTGGTAGGCCGTCCATTAGACAGGAAGAGAAATGGTGGTTGCCTTGCCCGAAAGTGCCATCTAATGGATTATCTGATGAAGCTAGGAAGAGGTTGCAGCAGTGCAGGGACTGTGCGAATCAGATATTGAAGGCAGCTATGGCAATTAATAGCAGTGTACTTGCTGAAATGGAGATTCCTAATGCATACTTGGAAACATTGCCCAAGGTACAACTATCTTTACCTATTGGAGCGACAAACATTTAATGAAACTCAACCAACCAAAATGTGTTTTCTCATTTTATTTATTTTGATTTGTCAGCCAATATTGTTGTCCAAGTGATAGGCATGTGTATTAACATGCATATGGTAAAACTTTTTGTGCTGCTGCTTGGCAATAAATAATCAAATCTTAGAAGTACGGTGGGAACCCAGGAAGGCTGTGGTACCGCAATGAGTTGCTTGTAACATTTTTGCTCAAATACCTGGGTGACTTTTTGCCTTCTCTACTGCAATATGTTTCTCCGTTAAATGTCGTCTCATTTGTCTAACTCGTTTCCTTACAACTCGGTGTTGTGGCCATTATGCATGCCCTCTTAATGGTTCCATGGGTTCGTCTTGGTAATAATTTGCATCTCGTTCTTCTTATGCTATTTGAAATAATGCCTCTTTCTAACTATAAAAATGCCTTTTTCTGCTCCACACATGATGCGCTTCATTGAATATATCATGGTCGGTCTAGTTCCCCGAGCATTTGATTTCTTTGAATTTGGGATATAACTACCATGTTGCGAAAAACCTGAAGGAAAAGATTTGCAGATGATACGAACGAAAGAATTTTTATGACAGTTAACTTGACCTGCTTTTCATTTTGGTCACTATAAGAATGCCTTTTGCTGCTCCATATACCGTCTGCTTCGTTGGATATCATGGTTGCTCTAGTTCCTCGAGCATCTGATTTCTTTGAAGCTGGTGTCCAACTACCATATTACTAAAAACGTGAAGGAAAAGGTTTTCAGATGTTATGAATGACAATTTCTATGACAGTTACTTGACCTGTTTTTCATTATGATAATTTTGATGTATTGAGTCTTTTGTTCATTGTTGTCAACGTTTGGGACTAAAGGCCCTTGTAGTTTTTTCTCTGTTTCTTTTTGGCCAGGAGTTTTCATTACTTATCTATCTAGCACAGTGTAGATACTAACTAATAGAATAAGATACTCTAGTAAACGTGCAGTTTCTTCTTGTGTTTATATTTAGCATATGTTCTGGGAGGGAGGACGTTTTTGCTTATTTTAGTGCGATAACTAGATCTTATAGCCATATCAAATGCATATTACTAGTAAATAATTTCTTATCAGCTTTTAGTCCTTCACTTCACTTAAAAATCACTTAATGCGACATTGTAACTTTATTTGCCAATCTGAATCCATCCCCTATATAAGTTAGGTGCGAGGAGAGTGACCATGCTACAGAATTCAAGTGTGCAGAGAGGGAGAGAGAGATTAGGCACAAGGAGAGTGACTGTGAAGGTTGCACAGAGAGATATTCAATTTTCCTGAGTGGTTTAGCTTGACTATAAGCTTTCTCTCCTTGCAGAGTGGAAAAGATTGTCTGGGCCATATTATATACCGCTACATTACTGCCGAGCAATTCTCCCCCGAATGTCTGCTCGATTGTCTCGACTTATCGTCTGAGCATCACACCTTGGAGGTGGCTAACAGGATTGAGGCGGCAGTCCATGTCTGGAAGCAGAAAGACCAAAAGAAACGTATAAACCGCACAAAATCGAGGCAGTCATCATGGGGTGGTAAGGTTAAAGGGCTAGTTGCTGATGGTGAGAAAAATCATTTTCTAGCAGAACGAGCAGAGACCCTACTGCAGAGCTTAAGGCTTCGTTTCCCTGGCCTTCCCCAGACTGCATTGGATATGAACAAGATCCAGTATAACAAGGTATATTAGCTCATCGCCATCTCATCTTCAGATTGCAATTTCCTGTAATTAAGCATTTATGATGTGGAAGGTTAGTTTATTATCGCATGCCTGCGACTTCATGCATCCACTTGATGGCTTGTATATATGAGCACGAGCTCTTCAAAACTGGTTGATATTTGAAATGGTTTGTAATCTTGCAGGATGTTGGCCAATCAATTCTCGAAAGCTACTCAAGAGTAATGGAGAGCCTTGCCTTTAACATAATAGCAAGGATTGACGATGTCATATATGCAGATGACACCACCAAGAGATGTGCTGCAGTAGAGTCAATGCCCCTCTTTAGCCGGGGAGGTCTAGGTTGCCTTCCCATTCAGAAGAGGATGTCTCCCAGTCCCTTCTCGATCAAGCACACGCCTTACGGCTCTCCTTTTGCGACCCCATCTTTCTGTTCCTCTCCCACAGGTGGAAGTCCGGGAAGGACGCCCTCGTCCACAAACAGGAACAATCACAAAAAACATGATAAGAAACCCGTGGCGGCGGAATCCGAAAAGGTGTGGTCATATGCTGGAAATATCAGCGCGAGGCGGGCTTCTGGGGATGCACCCGAACGAGATTGATGATGTGTTGTTGGGTCCATATGCTGCAAATATTAGCAGCATGCGGTCATGGGATGGGTTTTATATGTATGGAGAAGTAGAGAAAGCTAGGTGTACATGTGTTAGGAGTAAATGAGAAGAGAAGAGTTGATACTGTTTTAGAGTTTCCTAGTATCATGTTTTGGGAAAATGACTCTATTGGCCTATGAAGATCAAGGAACCAGGCATCTGTGAAATTCTATTTGGTTGCCCATTTATCTTTGTGCTTGAGAGAGAGAGAGAGAGAGAGTGAGATTTCCGTGAAGGTGCCGAAAGTGACAAAAAGGGCCCTGGTGACGTGAGTTGCATGTACACATTACATGACCTCAGGTGGTCTGAATCTTCCAGTGGTACGAAGATGGATGGGTACATGAACATAAAGATTCAAGAATTCACCCCAATAAAAAATGGACGCTCCATTAATGAAAGCCACTATCTTTTTGGCTGAAGTTTGTGTTTCATGAGATTACTGTTTCTGTTTGTAAAATTATTATTTAACTCTGCCTTGGGTAGGTTCTCTGTCGTCAAAAGGGGCGAAATAGAACCAATACCAGTTCATAAACTTCTGGATTGTACAACAGGGGTCATAGCCGTGTAAACGATTCAGGCGAAAAAACTCAGCCCGCAAGAGTTTGCCTTATAATGGTGCTTTGGCAAGTGAATAACATCCTCGAAGATTAGGAAAGACCTTAAAAGCATATCGCACATTAAGAAAAGCATCCATCAGTGAATACACAGGGTAAAAGATAGTCACAAGACCATACTTTCTATAGCTAAAACAAAGAATGGCCTTCCCAATCTATGTAACACTGAACTGCTCTCTCTGCCTCTGCATCAGTTAACATAGACCGCAGACTCTAAGGAGCAGACAAGCAGCATTTCCCGTTATTCCGTCTGGCGACATCCTTCATAAATAGTCAAATATATAACAAGACCTGTGCAAAGATGCAGGTGCTGTTGGTGGATCTGAGCATTAAGCTCATAATCAGTTATTCAGAGGATGTGTTGTCACCTAACCAAACTTCCTTATTGCCTTCATTCGGCGTGGATAGGAGTTGCCTTGGTTCCATGCAGTGAGCTGAATAAACCTCTCTAGTCCTTTCTTACTGCAAATATTCATGTACAATGCCGATTCAACTGCAGCATCACCCCATATCCAAGAAAACCAACCTCCGCATTACACTGCCAGTGTTTCCAATTGATTTTGAACCTGAGGATATCACCAAGAAAATATTAAATAGTTTATAGAAAGGAAAATTGACGAAAATGTTCACCAAAATACGCTTTATCAGGCACGAAACCAACTATGATAAAGCATGTGCAATCTAATGTTAAATTCCAACATTTTCTTCCAGAGTAGATATAATCCATGGTTTCCCTTCTGGCAGAAATTTAACCAATGCCCGCAAGGAAGTAGCTTCGACATACTTTTAGAACATGATGATGTAATGTAGTATCAGAATATGCGACAAAATACAGGAAATCTCTAGTGTGCTCCTATATGGATTCCTAGGACTGACCAACTGATAAGTCTAACAATGATGAAAAGATTGGATGATTATGAATAGATAATAGAAAGATTTTCAGCAAACAAGTGCTCACTTCGGAGGTCCTTGAAGCAATCCAATCCGGAGGTGGCCAGAACAACTCTGAATAACCTGCATAATCTTCTAAAGGTCCAATGATGCCACTATCCATATCATAGACACCAATCTCAGGGCTCTTCAAAGCTCCTTCCACTTCCCAATTATCCGCAAAAAATATGCAATTCCCTTTACAAGCCCTTGAATCTGCAGCTGAAGCAGAAAATGTACAATCATCTCCCAGAAACAACACCCTATCCCCTAAATCTTTCACCTCATTCCATACCTTCTCTTCTCTGTCCAACTTGTAAACCTTAAACCGGACTGTCCTCTCCCTCATAAAGCAATCGAAATTCTCTGCTAACTCTGCAACCACACCATCGTGATCGTTCTCCGTATCCAAGCTCAAATACATATCGACCAACAGCAGTTCGCCGACAGATTCCACCAAGAACTTCTTGTCACCCCCAAAGTTCGATCGCGCAGTCAAGGTCACAACCAAATCCAACCCGACAACCACAGTCCTCCCAGTGCCATCGACGGCATAAAACTCCCCATTAAACAATATCACGTCGTCATACGGCGACGGCATGTCCTGAATGATGGACCACCGTTTTTCCCCAGATTTAAACATGGCCAATTTCCCAGACACGTGAATCGTGAGCAGCGCAAAATCATTTCCATTGTCTAAACACAAAAAAACAACCTTCTCCATGTACAGATGACCATCATTACCACAAGGACGACAACTCATGTACTGCAACACATACTCGTGCCCTAACTCCAGCACGCGCAGATTCATCAAATCCAAAACTCTCGGAAAATCCTCAGGGAGAGGAGTGAATTGGCACCTGGAGAGAGGGTTCAGTAGATTCATGCTCCGGGGGACGTCCTCCTTGACTTTGAGCAGCCACCCGCTGGGGACGGTTTGGTCGCGGGATCGGGATCGGGGCTCTCCGAGGAGGAAGATGGTGCGCTTGGAGAGGTGGAATCCCCAGGCGGCGTCGGAGATCCCGTCGTTCGGGAGGATCGGGAATCGGCCGCGCCGGGAGGGGCTAGGGCTCGGCGAGACCGAGGAACGCCACGAGGAGCAGACGGATCGGAATCGGAGGACGTCGAACTGCGTGTCAAGTCGTCGCGCGATGAGTTCGAGGAGGTCCTCGGGCATCTGGCTCCATTCAGCCATAGGAACGAGGAGCGTAGGCTCCAGGATACTCCCGGGAAATTGAGCAGGATCGGTGAGAAAATGCGAGAGAAAGTGAGGGAAAATCTGCCGGGAACATCTATGATTGGATTTCCAGCTACGGAAGCACTCGCGATGAAACGTGGATCAACGTGCGCGTTTGAGGGATTAATTACATTTTGCCCCCGTCCCTGTACTTCTACGGTTTTTTCAATCAACCCCCTTAAATGATAGCTTTCCTCTTAATTTACCCCACAATCACGTGTGAATAATAGATCCAAGCTTAGAAATGATTGGGCCGGACCAGACCTCGGTTGGGCTTGGGCCAACACATTCTCTAGAACGGTGTCGTCACGCAAGCAATCTCCTGAATGCTGCGAGTTGTCGCCATGTGAAACGAAATCGGAGAAGCTCATCTCATTTGCTCATCTGACCAAGATCGAGCGATAACCCCTGTTTTCCTTCCAAGCACGAGAGAAAGAGAGATGGAAGAGGAAGAGGAGGAGGAGGCGAGCATGGCGGGTCTGGACCAGCTTCCGTCGGCTCTACTCGCGACGATAATGGTGAAGCTGGACGTGTCGTCGATCTGCTCCGTCGGGTCCACATGCAAGACCTTCCGCCACTGCGCTTCTCACGTCCTCTCCTTCATCCCCACTATCCATCTCCTGGTACGTTCCTACTCTCTCTGTCTCTCTCTCTCTCTGCTTTCTTTGTAGCCTGGCTCGATTTCGGGGTTCTTGACCAAACCCATTGATCTTAATGTTCATAATCTCACGTTGCGGTTCCAATCAACATAGCGTGGTTGCGAAATTGAGGAAAGAAATGGAAGTTTCGGACTTGCGATTGTGGGAGAGATCAGGGGACAAAAGATGGATCGAACTTATGAAAATTTGTTTTTACTTTACTTTTTTGGTCAAAGTCGAACTTGTCGTCGATTTAGTTGGTGGGCTTCTGTTTCAGGAGATCGCGCCTTCTATCGAATTGCTGCGGCCTCTGTTGCCGCCAAATCCTCTGATGAGGAGCTTGAAGATGGACTGCGATCGACTCAACGATTCGGCCATAAGGTTATTGGTTAGGCCGTCTTTGCACGAGCTTCATCTCCACAACTGTGCGGATTTCAGCGGGAAGCTGCTTTCCGAGATAGGATCGCAATGCGGGGACCTAAAGTTTGTACAAACAATCTGTCTTTAATTTCTGTTTGCGCCTGCGTCTGTTGTCGGTTATGGTTAATTGAGCTATATGTGCAGCTTGTAGAGGATTGGCTTTTGTTAACTCTGTGTTATTCATTTCATGGAGGTCTCTTTACTTGGGTTCTGTTGCTGAGAATAGAGGGCGAGCACTTCATGTTTCCGATCTTGAGGAGTTGTTGAGTGGTTGCACACAGTTAGAAGTGAGCTTCATATTCTTGAATCATCGGTAGACCCTTAATGCAAATATTGCGTAAATTGAGCAATTACTATGTCAATTAATGATGTGTTAGATTCGTCTTCTTATTTACCCTTTTAGCATGATAGAGTCTGAGAAAAATCATCATATAATGACCGCTCCGTATCTGTGTGTTATTTTAAGCTACTCCCTAGATCTGGCTGATTTTGTCGCCTATTACGAGTATATGGGTTCATAGTATAAGCTGCTGTCTTCAGCTAGTTGGTTTGCGTCACTTATTTGGTCAGTGATGATTTTGTCGCCTTTTCTCGTCTTGCAGGCACTATTCCTCATGTTTGATGTGTCGATATTTATACGTCATAATTTTGCTCGAGTCTGGGCATTAGCTTCAACAAAACTCACTTCTCTTGAAATCGGCTATATCTCGTCAGTGATGATCACTGAGCTTCTGAACCCTAATTTGGAACAGCCACATATTCAACCATCGGTGCTTCCTAGAATTCAAAAGTTAAGCCTTTCAGTGGACTATATCACTGATGCTATGGTCGGAACTATTTCTAGGGGTCTTCTGTCCCTTACCCATCTGGATCTTCGAGATGCACCGATTATTGAACCACGACTTACATTTGACCTCACTAACTCTGGTCTTCAACAGATTAATCAGCATGGGAAACTGAGGCATCTTTCACTTGTCAGGAGCCAGGAGTTTCTTGTTACTTATTTTAAACGAGTTAATGATCTTGGGATCCTACTGATGGCCGATAGCTGTGCAAACATGGAAAGTATATATCTTGGTGGCTTTTGTCGGGTCACTGATACAGGTTTCAGAACAATCTTGCATTCATGCTCGAGCTTATACAAGCTGAGGGTTGCTCATGGCACTTTATTAACAAATCTGGTGTTTCATGACATCCGTGCGACTTCACTCTCCTTGACCCATGTTAGCTTGAGATGGTGCAATCTTCTGACAAATCTTGGTGTTAAAAATTTGGTGTCAAATGTGGATTTAAGAGTTCTCGATCTCAGGGATTGTAAAAGTCTTGGAGATGAAGCTCTCCGAGCCATTGGAACTCTTCCAAAGTTGAAAATTTTGCAGTTGGATGGTTCTGATATTACCGATATGGGGTTGTCGTACTTGAGATGGAGAGTGATCACTTCGCTCACGTCACTGTCCCTGAGAGGCTGCAAGAGACTTACAGACAAAGGCATATCACTTTTGTTCGAGGGCTCCTCTAAGTATGAGCTGCAAGAATTGGACCTATCAAATATCCCTAGCATTTCTGATGACGGAATCTTTTCATTAGCAAGAGCTCGTCTTCCAATTCTTGAACTTCGCTTGAGACAGTGCCCCCTCATCGGTGACACTTCGATAATGGCATTAGCCTCTATGCAGGCTCGTGAAGAAGGGTGGCAAGGGAGTAGGCTGAGGTTGTTGGATCTGCACAATTGTGGTGGCATTACCCAACTGTCATTTAGGTGGTTGAAGCGGCCTTATTTCCCGAGGTTGAGGTGGTTGGGACTGACGGGAAGTGTCAATAGGGATATGGTAGATGCTTTGGCTCGGAGTAGGCCTTTCTTGCATGTGGCATGTCACGGGGAGGAGCTTGGGGCGGACCCATCTAACCGATTGGATGATTCATACATGCGTGAGTACGACGACATAGACGAGTTTGAACAGTGGCTGCTAGGAGGAGAGGACAGTGGGGACGACGATGATGACAACGACGATGCTGATGACGAAGATGTGGCGATGGAGGTGGCTGAAAGTGATGCAGAGATGGAAGAGTGACTCTCAGGATATTGTTGTTGTATGATAGGTGTTGTTATTTAGTTGTGCTCTGTTGTTCAGTGAAACACTGAATGTACATATTGGAACTTGTTTATTGCGAACTCCAGGTAGCGGCGTGCCCTTTTGCACTCCTTTTCCACTACCAGTTGATGATTAGTTGCATATGTGCTGAAAAGTGTATTCCATTAACGAGTGGCACAAGGCATTTGTTCATATAATCTTTATTTGTTTGAACTTTCGGAGTGTATCCTCTTCCATACATGTAACGTCGTCATTCCCATGAGATCGCTTTCACGGTGAGTCGCCCATGATATTTAGTCTGAGTCCTTTGATGCGGCATTGGTGCTATTGGACATAGCGATCGGTGCAACTTCACAGTTCCTAAGACATGGGAATTTCTTCCTTGTTCTGCTGGGTTCAGAAACCAGACCGATCTGATTCTGAGCCGTCGGATAACTCTGACGAAGAACTGGTACAGTAAGAGATCTCATTGTCAAGGACATTTGTCCACTCCAATGTTTGTGGTACCTCATATGAACTTTCGGCAATGTACTGTTGTTTATGGTCCCAGGAAGGAATCTTGCTTTTGAGAACTCACGAACCAAAAGAATCTTTCACTTCCAGTGCTGTCTTGTCTCGAGCCAATTGCCACTAGGTTGAAAGCTCTTGCACTTTGAAAGGCGAAGGAAAATGAGGTCATCCCGGGCCTTTTGGGATTGCCCCCCCAAACTTTCCCAGGCGTTCTCGTATTCCGTTCGACAAGTACCCCCGCGAGCCTCTCGGAAAACTATAAACTGCGGCGGGATCGGATATAATCACAGCCGCCGAATCAAATCTCCCGAGTCTCGCGCGTCTAGAAGACCAATGGCCGCGATCGACCCAATTCAAACAACTACTTAACCATCTCGGTGCCGCTAGTGTCCCTCATTAGTGGAAGATACGTGCGCACTGCCTTTCGGGCAAAACCGTTCTAGCTTCATTGGGAGGCCACAGAAAGTGATGTGGTCTCTGCCTCTCCCGATGTAGACAACCCAATCGCGGGCGACGAGAGCATTGACCCGCCGAAAGAGATTCAGAGAACGTCTCTGTTCATGTTAAAACTCGTGTGTGTGTTTTTCTCTGGCTCGGACATGAACGGCCCAGATTCGAAGGTTTCTTACACGCTCGGCCACGGCCTGTCCCAAATTCCCAGATGTGATTTCAATGATCTTTCATGTGCAGAGATGGACCAGTGGGCCATTTGGGACATATGTGGGCCCGAATTTGGAATCTGGGAGGGCTGTAGCGTAGGCCACCCACGTTTCTTCTCCCCCAAAGAGAAAGTCGTACCGGGGTGGCTTTTGCTTTTGCGAAAGTACGATCATCGTTTTCTGCGAAATAAACGGAGCTGTAGTATACTATTTACTTTTTCTATAGAAGCTGAAAATGAATTTACGTACGTCGCTATTACAAACTTAGTCGATCGTCGCCGTTCACGAAAGTCCTCTACATTATCATTGGTTAAATACTGAGTGAGACTTCAAATGAGGTGCGTCCATGTTCGATGTATGGTCAGGAAGGCGTCTACATTCAATGAATTCTCCTTCCCAAGTATTCACGTGAATCTCGACGCGAGTTTTTATTATGTGGTAATTAAATTTCTCGATATATTTATCATGCCCGCGAGAAGAAATCAATGTTACGAATCTTTTTTTAACGATTTCTTGTCTTGGCTCCCTATTATGTGTTTTGCTTGTTAAGGCTTCGTTTGTTTCACGAGAAATTGATGATTTGGAAAATAGTTTTCAAAAAAAATGTTTGTATATGATTTGTATATGATACCAGCGATCATTTTAGGATGATGTTTTTCAAATCATTCATTTTTCGCGAAATAATGGAACATAAACTTGAGAATGTGTTGCCTTCGCCCGTGGATATATTTGGTTCTATGCATCGTCCTAGCTCTAATGTGTCTTCTTTATATGGAGTTGGGCTTTTGCTTATCTTCCCATTAAACCCCCGGATAAATTTACAAAAGTTAAAAACTTTTGGGCTATATTATCATGCCTTACCTCCTAAATAATATACTTGAAATACTTTGTTTCTTCTATAAAATTATATATCATGTGCTTTCTTTGGTGATGATGAAGAATTCTCTTTTTGACCACCCCCCATTTAATGTGATGAAGTTATATAAATTTCAACATTAATTTCAAGACATTTCAACTATTTTCCACAAAAAACAAAAAACAAAAAAAAAAACTAGTTTCCATAAACATAGGTATTTCGATAAAATAAAATAAAAATTGCATGCCACTATCTTGATGATTGTTCTAGCTTTCAGCTTGCTATGATTATGTAGGATAAGATAACGATTTTCTTTTACCAACAACAAAGTTGAGCAGAATAACTAAGATTAGTTTAGTCTTAACACATGAATTCATGATTAATGTCTAGAAAAGTAGTCGCCCTAGGTGACGCCTTCATGGTCTCGCGGCTACCCATTTGCTCTACTGGAGAATCAACTGAGAATAAACCTTCCGTTGCGAAAGCATATGCTCTATTTGGGTCCATACAACGTTGTGCAATGGAAATATGCAAAACTAGGAGCTAGCTCCGTTTTACGTACGACGATTTCGGCATTTTTTAATATTTAATTGTACCCGCTTATTTGTGGGACAAGCGCGGAATAAGCCTCTAACCACGTGATATGTGAACGACCCGTCTGAACCGATGCAGGCCTCAAGCGTTGAGTTCAATGCACCTTAGCTAACATTGACGAGCCTATTCTAACTACTGCTCTAATTGACGCGCATCGAGATCCGGGTAATTATCTTCCATTACTTTTTGCGTTTCTGTGGAATAAACTTGGAATAAACCTTCAAACACGACGACAACAGCTTGGCATGTTATCGAGACGAGCCTAATAAATTCAGGCACTATTATTATCTTTTCTCTTCTGGTCAGGGATTACCGACTCCGACATCTTTTTATTATTCTCATACATATCCGATAATTATCATCCAATGTCAACGACCCTTAATCATCTCTAGATAGGTGAGGTTTTCAATGCGCTTCGTTTCTTTTGAGGATCTCAGCCACACAAGAACTATTTATTGCACAACAGATATAGTGAGATCCATAAAAATCGCGAGACAAATTATCGCGATGAATTTTCCCGTAACATAGATATATGGTCTCGAAGGGACCCAATTAAACTTTTTTTTTTTCTGCAATTTGATTTTCAGTGACCTCTTCTATTGGATGTTATAAAAAGAAAACCGTAACTTGTGCTATCCCATGAAAATTAGATAAAGGTGAGTGCGGAGAAATGCAGATATCGGGGCGGTGGGGATAAGTTAATTTTAATATAGAGTTTAACAAAGTGTAGAACGGGGGCGACAGGGAAACATGGGGCAAGGGCAACCACGGGCGAAAGTCGGCAAAGTCGCATGTTGTTCCGTGCTTCGTCTGACGAGCCTGCGGACAAGCGGCTCCCACTCGCCGCCTCGCTGGCATGTCAGGCTCATCTCCCCCACGACACGTCTGCATGATCGGGTGCGGTCCCACCCACGGGCTTATGGTGAGCTTCTCCTCTCTCTCTCTCTCTCGCGAGTGCACCAATTTTCTTTACGCTTTTTTTTTTTTGCCCTTTTCGGACTAAGATGCAATTACGGATTTCATTTGATTATTTTATTTTCATGTATTTTTCAAGATCGCGTGTATATTACTTCGATTGTGCATACCTTCATTGATATTTGTTACATTCAATAGTCATCTCATAAAGCTTCTAAATAAGCTGATGTCCTCGTTATCTCAACTCTAAAAATTATTATGGAGGAAGCTTTCCATTATGTGATTACCGCTTCTGTCCATAATCAAGGATTTGGCCACCTCGCAATGCTTCTCGTGCTGCTCCTGTCCCAGTAATTGACCGAAATGTGGGGAGAACCACGGTGGCCCTCATGGACCCTGCCGCACCGTAACCCAGCTCCCTTAAACCTGGCCCTTCGTCACCTCCAAGGGTCACCGCCCGCCACGTCATCATCCCACGTCGGCCCACGTGCCCTCCAAGCGGGGTTTATTCCTCCATGGACGCGATGCGAACTCCCAAGCAAGTCAAACGGTCCGAGCTTCCCCATCGCATCGAACGCGTGTTCAAATCAGAAATTGACTTCTCGAATTTAAGCTTGCATTCCCCGTGAACAGGGCCTTCCCACGATTGGTAGGCAATTGGTACTCTACTACTAATGAGTTGAACGAGAGATTTTAAAATACTGTCGAGAGTTCCAACGGGTATAGCAAAACGATGTCATCATTCTTGGACATGGCAATAGTTTATTATCTTATATCTAGATTAGGGCAAAGATCCACCGTTAAGAAGCAATCTTGAGTCCATTTGTGATGTTCGACAAGCTCCTCGGACAAGGAATAAATTGAGAATAGACCCTTTTGGTACGACCATGGGTGCCCCTTTTATGATTTGAAACTTGTACTGCGATAAAACCTAACGAGTGAAAGCAGTACAAGCTCGAGTTGCTAGGCTGGCGAGAATGGTTCCGTTTTACCATTCCTCACGCGTTTCGAATACGTCTGCAATAAATTTTTTAACTTGATTAAGTTAGATCTGAACAACACATCTGACGTAACTCAAAACTAGATCTGAAAAGTGATGCGAATATGCTTCTCTCTATTATTATTATTATTATTATTTTATGTTGGTTGTCGCATTCGTACATAATCGGAATCCGCAACTAACCCAGATTAAAAAAAAAAAATTCTTCCCACATAATTCGTGCTCTCATTATTTGTCTTTTGAAAACCCTATGCTCTGCATTCTGACCGTCTCAATACTCAGAGAGATTATTACGTTCAACCTGCAAAGATGGATCTAATCACCAATGTTTCAAGCGGATCTACGTCCCCCTAGTTGTTATGGTATATAGGTAGAAGCTATGTTGCAAACTACGAAGATGGACTAAGGTGCAAATTATCACTCCAATTATCACTGTAATTAAGGTTAGTAATTTCTCAAATATAGTTAGTAAGTTTAAAAAGTCAACAGACAAGGCAAGTAAATAAAATAAGTTGGTGATCATTGCCAAGTAAATTGATCGTGCGAGTGACTTCAACACGGCACGTCCATGTTCGATGTATGGTCAAGAAGGCGTCCAGATTCAATGAATCTCGACACGAATTTTAATTGCGGGTCAACTAGAGTCGCGTATTTAACGTTCTGCAGAGCGCGCGGGAGGGATTCAATTCTATGAGCCTCGTTCTGGTGGATGTCCAATGCAATGTCCATAACATTATTAATCGTGCAATTCAAGTTGGAGAAGAAATCAATGCGTGGAAATTTCTTAAAATTTCTTCTCTTTGCTCCCTCTATGTGTTTTGCTCACTAAATTTAAGAATGCGTTGCCTTTTGTGTGTGTGTGTGGTAATTGTAGGTCTATATTGTATTGTTACTCGAGTGTTAGCATGAACCGACTAGTGTTGAAATATAACGAAACCGAGTCGAAGTTGTTGCTTAGTGAACACAGGCTCGTCTGATTTCGAGTCAAACTCGAGCTCAAGTTACTCCACTATCTTTTCAATCTCAAACTTGCTAACGCTCGCTCGACGGGTTTGCGGAATATGCATGTATATAGAAAGATATTCAAGCTTACTACTAGGGGTAATCGGTTCCAGTATGGGTCGATTTCCAACTTGTGGAATCGGGAACTGGCCCACCTAGTCGTGGACCAATCCGAGAACTGGTTCAGTCCGGTTCACCGGTGGGTCTAGGAATCGGTCGCGATACAAGCCCAAGAGAAGTAAAAAAAAAAAAACCCCAGGAGCAGTAATACAGAGAAATATGAAATTCAAATGAGCATTCATAATGTCAATCGTTCAACGTAGATTAGGGTTTCCGTGTCCTAAAAAAGTTCAAGAGATTCAACCATAAATATTCTCAGATTTGAAACTCCGGCGAATTACAGCAAAGTACCCAAAGAAGAAAAAAAACAGAACCTAAAACCTAATCCACAGCCAGGACCCAATGAGCTCGACGCAACCAACCAAAGAGGAGAACGAAAAAAGAAAACTCAAAGACGAGTAGCAGAAAACAAAACCCCGAAAAGGACGAAACTTTGAGCAAGAAATGAAATGGTACCTGAAAATCGTCACTTTTCTTCAAATGTTCAGTGAAAGACAGTCTGAGAGTGAGCGTGACCGAGAGGGAGTGACGAGCATTGTGAGTGAGGCTGCCAGAGGCGTGACCGAGAGTTTGAGAGTGAGCGTCGTGAGCGATAAAGAGAGAGGCGTGAGTGAAAAAAAGGGGCAATTGGGTTTTCACTTTTTAATGAGAGTGAACCGTGAAGAATGAGTAACTAGTAATAAGAGTTTTTAGTTTTGTAATATAAATGAACTTGATTTTAAGTGTACTAAAGACGAGCTTGAGCTTATTAAGTATGGGTGAGCAAAAGAATCGGACTGAACAGGGAACCATCCCAATTCGTAAATATTAAACTGGTGCATATCGGTCTGGTTCCCGTTTCCATGTGTGTACCCACCCGAACCATCCAGATTGGACCGATATATACAATTTGGTTATAATTTAATCAAGTCGAGTCGAATATCTCATTGTTTAATGGGAATCGAGCTCAAGTAGAAAATTCGATACTTGATCTTGATCCGGACATATTTGGAGCATCGAGTATGTGATTCAAAGGAGTTAAGCTCAAACTCAAGTTTGGTGTTTGAATGACTCTATCAACTGTTTTTTTTTTTTTTTTTTTGGGTCAGAAACTCTATCAACTTGACTCGGCTCGAATGTTATCTTGATTTTACCTGTCAATCCTAGGGCTATACTTTTCCCTCTCGCTGGCATGCTCGTGCCTCATCAGTAGGACCTTATTCAACCAAATGTTCGCCTTCTTTTTTCTTTTCTTTTCTTTTCTTTTCAGGATAATCCTGGCCACCGGTTTGGAGACTCGGTATTCAGAAGTTCATGAAACATCTTATAAATCTAATGAGCCGGTCAAACTCAGGCTTTGATCAATACAAGTTATTCCCACTCATAGTAGCTTGCGTGCAACCCACAAAATTCAAGCGGGCGATCTTCGGTTTCTAAAAATCTCCGGTGCCCTGGCTAACTATAAGAACTTTTTTCCTTTCAGTTTCAAAGGTTTCTTCTCGTATTTTATATACAAATGTCTTGTACCACCTTTGTTAATATAAAAAAAAAAAAAGAGGAAAGTTCTTAAATTAAATTGAGCAAATGGAAAATCAATTCGAATCAAATCCTAATCTTATCGGTAGACGAAAACAGATCTGTTAAGGAAACTAGAAAAATCAATCATGCATATGGCCCCCATGAGCAGGAGTGGACCTAATTGGCTTGTTAAGGAATTTGCAACTTAGAAAAAAGGGGCTTGAAATCAACAGCCAATCCGACGTACCAAAACAAAAGTCTAGGAAAATTAATTATCAAATGATGGCAGCGGGTGAGGCCACGTGTATCCCCCATGCCTTCGTTATTTATTTGATTATGTAGGATAAGATAATGATTTTCTTTACGCAGCAACTAAGTTGAGCAGAACAAGATTTGTTTACTCCCTATCTAACACACATAAATTCATGATTAATGTCCAAAGAAGCAGTCATCCTACGTGGCGTGTTCATGGTGTCGCGTCTACCCATTTGCTCTACTGGAGAATAAACCCTCCATTCTCAAAGCATATGCTCTATTTGGGTTCCTATAACCTTGTGCCATTTGAAATATGCAAAACTAGGAGCTAGATATGTAAACACTCGACGATTTTGTCATTTTTCTTTTTATATTTAGTCCTGCCAACTTACTTACGGAATAAGCGTGGAATAAACCTCTGATCGCGCGGCATGTGAACGTCCCGTCTGAACCGATGCAGGCCGTAAGCGTTGAGTTTCCATGCACATTTCTTGTACTCTAGCCGATGTTGACGAGCCTATTCTAACTGCTACTCCGATTAATGCCTGTCGGGATCCGAGTACGTCTGCCTTATCTTCCGATTATTCTAGCATTTTTTCCGGAATAAGTTTGGAATAAGCCTCGAAACTCGGTGACGACAATTTTATACATCGCAGAGATAAACCTAGTAATTATACCAGATGTATTACCACTCCACCTTATCCTTCTTCTTTTGACCCAATGTATTTTTTTTTAATTATAAAGAAATCTGTAAATTTATGCTATTTAACGAAAACAAAGTTATCTGAAAAGTTGACGAGTGTGGAGAAATGCAGCTGGGTGGGGGGCTGTGGGGATAAGTTAATCTAATATCGTTGTAATTAAATATCCAAAAAAAAAGGGCAACGACCAGGAAACACGGGCGACCTTGTGCGAAACTCGGCGAAGTCGCATGTTGCTGCGTGCTTCATCTCACCAGCGCGGCTCCCACTCGCCGCCTCGCTGGCATGTCCGGCTCATCCCCCCGATGACACGTATTCATGGTCGGGTGCGGCCCCACCCACGGGCTTATCGTGAGCTTCTCCTCTTCTCTTGGGAGTGCGGCATCCGGTAGATTCCAATTGGAAGCAAATTTCTTTTGGGGGCCAACGATTATTTTGAGCAATATTTTCATCATTCGATTATTTGGAACGATTATTTGGAGCAAGCTTCAGTTCACAACGAAGGACATGGCCATCTACTCTGTGTTTTTTTTACATTATTCGAATGCTCCGTCAAAATCGATCTGTACCGTTAAAATTTACAGCGCCGCTCGTAAGATCTTATCGAAGTTCGGTTATACGAAAGCTTACGCATTAAATAGAGCAATTTGCCTCTTTTAAAAACGTGTTGACGAGTCCATGTACACAATCGATGCGCGAAGATAAGTCGCGGCTTGCTGGTATTCCTCCTCCAATTAATTTAAGTGAAAATGTCGGGAGACTACAGTGGCCCTCATGGACCCTGCCGCACCGCAACCCAGCTTGCCCTAAACCTGGCCCTTCATCACCTCCAAGGGTCGCCGCCAAGTCATCATCCCTCGTCGGTCCACGTGGCCCCCATGCCAACCTAGCCCGGCGGGTTTATTCCTCCATGGACGCGATGCGAAGTCCCAAGCAAGTCAAGCCCGCCTCATCGGGACGAGTTTCCTCGTCTCAATCAAACATGTATTCAAATCAGATATTATTATTATTATTATTATTATTATTTAACTTTAAAATTGCCTTCCCCATGAATCGGGTCTTGCCGCAATTGGCCATCTTACTACTTAAACGAATTGTCTTTGAAATCATCAGCATCTTATCTAATGAATTGAATGAGAGATTTGAATTACAATTGAGGGTTCCAATGGGGGTAGCAACACGATGTCATCATTCTTGGACATTGGGCAAAATTTATTCTCGTAGCTAGATTAGGGCAAGATCCGCTGTGAAGCTAATCTAAAGTCTATTTGCCACGTTTGACGAGCTCCTCGAACCGGGAATAAACTGAGAATAAACCCTTTCGGTACGACCATGTGTGTTACTTTTGTGATCTATAATTGTACTATGTTGCTATCCATGAGCGAAAGAAGTACGAGCTTGGCTGCTAGGCTCGCGAGAGCAGGTTTATAATAACATAGTTCTGTTTTATCGTTTCTCATCCATTTCGAATGAGTCCGCATTTGATTATTAACTCGATTAGGTTAGGTTTGAATGACGCATTTGACGTAACTCGGATCCGAATCTGAGAAGTTATGCGAATATGCTTCTCTTTGTACTTTATGCCATCTGTCGCATTCGTACAAAACCGAAATTTTGGAACTGACTCGAATAAAAGATCTTCCTCCGTAACTTGCGCTTTCGTCACTTGTCTTTCAAAAATCCTACGCTCTGTATTCGACCGTCTCGATACTAGAGAGATTATTACATTCAACCGGCAAAAATTGATCTAAACACCAACGTTTTCGAGTGGATTTATGTCCCTTGGTATGTAGCTCGAAGCTATGTTGCGAACTATGAATATAGACAAGAGTTTATCAAAGGCAAAAAAGGAATTGACAAGTTATGTACGCATCAACGTATTCAAAGGAACTACTCAATTATCATCACTCGAACTTGTGAGAAATTGGATGAAAAGCTCAGGTATATCTTCATGGAGGGCTATGCTATTCTTTCGGCTAGGTTAGTCGAACTTGTTTTAATAGTTGCCGATGCTTAAAGTTAATTTAATGGCAGTTACCAATTTTTATTTACCTTGATTAGCAACCCTTACATTTACCGCATCTTTTCACATATCACTAGTTAAATTAGCGTCACTCGTTAACTTTCCTCCCATCAAATTACCATATGATATTTGGGTTACCAATCTCATTTGAGTTACGTACCAAACTTATTTTTCTTGTTAATTACCGACTTTTCTCATCTTTTACCAAAATTTAGTTATCTGTCTTAATTATGCTTTGAATTTACCAACTCTTGTGTGAAATTACAAACTCTAATTTAAGTGATTTATCAATTTTTCTCCTATTATGCTACCAATTTCTTTGGGGGTCACCAAATCTCATTTGAGTTAGTTACTGGCGTTTCTTTATTTTTTATGAGAAAAAATTTGCAATTAAATGTTGGTAGTTTCATACAATAGTAGGTAAATCTAAAGTGCCGGCGAGAAAAATAAATAAAAAATAGTAAAAGATAACATAAGTATTTTTCGTTTGAGATAAGAGAAGTTAGTAATAAAAAGACAAACCAAATAAACATTGATAACTAACTCGAATAAAGGTTACTAACATGAAATTTGTTGGTAACTTAACAGTAAAACATTGGTTGCTAACCAAGGTAAATAAAAGTTGGTAGTTTTTTTTTTTTCCAAAAAAAGGACGCAAATCAACATTAGTAATCAACTCAAGTGAGAGACGGTACCCAAAGTTACTTAAATGGAAAATAGTTGATAAGTCACGTGAAAATGTTGGTAATATCATGTGACGGTTGGTAATTGGAGGTGTTGGTAAGAAAGGTAAATAACAATTTATAAAAGATAAGAGAAGTTTTGTTTTCACAAATAAGAAAAGTTAGTAATATAAAATAACCAAATAAACGCGGGTTACTAACTCAAATAAGGGTTGGTAATGCAAGTTAGTTAGTAACATGATCAAATAAATGTTGGTAAGCATTGTAATTAAGGTTAGTATTCTCTAAAGATAGTTAGTAATTTTAAAAAGTTCATAACAAGGTCAAATAAAAATGGTAACTAAAGAGAATTTTATAAGTTTAGGAAAATAAATGATAATGGTTGTGAGTTACTCAAATATGGTAATAACCCAAAACTAATTGATAATCTAATCTTAGAAAAGTTAATAAGTTACACAAAAAGTTGGTAATTTCATATAATAGTTGATAAATTTAATATCTTGATACGAAGGGCAAATAACAATTGGGAAACAATGAGAAAAGTTTTTTTTTTTTCCGTAAGAGATAAGTTAAGTTGTTGATTTTATAAGCCAACCGACTCAAATAAGAGTGGGCAATGCAAGACTAATTGGTAACACAATTGGAGAAGAGTTATTTAATCATTATAGTTGAGGTTAGCAATTACTAAAGATGGTTGGTAAGTTTGCAAAAATAGTAAAGTAAACAAGAGCGGTAACTCCATATAAAAGTTGATAAATTGTAAAAATAACCACTAAATCTTGATAAGCAACTCAAATAAGAGTCACTAACTCAAAACCAGTTTATCACTTAATCGATGAAAGTTGGTATACACCCAAATAATGTTGGTAATGTTGGACTTGACGAGATCTAACCCAATTATATGGCCTATCAGGTTTATTATCTAATTAAATATATTACGGGCATATATTTGTTACTTCCAATTGAGTTTCTAGAACCCTTATCTTTAAACTTTGATGGACGGTTAAGATTTGGCAGTTCTAGGGTTGGTCCCATCACTCCCTCTATATAAGATCTCTTTTGTGGTGAACGTGAGTATCGCATTATTACTTTTCCGCATTCTTACGCTTCCGCTTCTTCCACAAAATCAAAGAGAGAAAAATACACACCCATCACAATTATTATGGAGGAGAGTGGTGAAGATTCATACCTTAAGAAGGACACGTCTTCTCTCTCATCGGATCAACAATGACTTCTTTTGATTCGGGTACGCTATATTTATCAATTTGATCTTATGTTCACGTGATTGAAAGATCCCATAAACTAACAAGTGGTATCAGAGATATGGTTTATTCAACGCATGAACATAGTTATAGTGTTTATTGTGACCTTTCGTCTCCTTTTATGATTGATTCATAGTATTTTATTGATGATGGAATAAATATATGATACTATCTTATGCAGTCATGTATTTGATTCGAATGTTTCTCTTAAGTTTGTATTAACAAAACGTCTGAATCACTGAATACTGTCGTAAATTATGTGTTGCTTTATTTTCTTTTATTTGGCATACATGTTTTTGATTCGGTATTGCTAATGGTGTAAATCTGTTGGCATTGTATACGATTGTCTTCTCTGCACTTGCTTATATTGTTCTGGCGATTGTGTTATATTAAACCTATCAAGTAGGACTCTATAATGTCGAATAAATTTTTATTCTTTATTACGGTTCTAGACTATTTGAGCAATAATTTGCTCAACGAAAGATTATTATTTTAAATAGATGTAGATTTTGATAAAAAACCGTCTTATGTTATGCTCATGATTAAATTCGTAACTGGCCCAACGGAAAGTTAAGATATTTAGTTTTGAGTAGAATGATAACCTGATAAGCAGATAAATTGCAAATATGCGTACAAGACATGATTTTAACCAAGTTGATAATTTAACTAGATGATAAGGAAGATTAATGAAAATTCGTACAAGACAAGATAATTTTTTTCCTGTAAGAAATAACAGAAGTTAGTAATTTAAAAGAATCAAATAAACGTAAGTTACTAACTCAAACAAGAATTGATAACGTGGAATAATCGGTAATTTAACCAGAAAAAAAAGTTGATAATCACAAGATGGTGGTCCAGTGGGAGGGACATAATGTGGCAAAAGAAGAAAAAAAGGGGACAAAAGGGAAAGAGACATTTCGTGAAACAGCTGCGAAAGATCACAAAATTTCTTCCGACGTTTTATGTCCGGTGATAATACCAGCCGATTCAGACGTTTCAAATGCGAAATATCGACTTGGTTCGACGGTTTAGATACGAACGTGCGCATAAAATAACGTTTCATAGTTTTTTTCGGGAGGTATTAAGGAATAGAGTTTTTATCAACCTCAGCTATATTTGTTAGGATTTGGCTCATATACAGTAAACGAAGTAAAGCGTAAAAGTGAGAAAAAGAAATCGACACAAGGTTTATCCTGGTTCACCCTTAAACGAGGGTTACATCCAGTAGAGGATTACCTTTCTGTTGCATCACCCTTAAACAAGTTCACCCTTAACCGAGTGATATTCCGTGCCTTTTTATCGATGGGGAGTATGAATCACATCCCAACAACATTTACCTTTTGTTGATGTTTGTCAAAATTGCATACGAGCACGTCGCGATCCAAATTATCTCTTTCGATGTTAAGTCTCGTGCCTCCTTGTCGATGGGGAGTATGAACCACATCCCAACAACATTTACCTTTTTGTTGATGTTTGTCAAAATTGCATACGAGCACGTCGCGATCCAAATTCTCTCTTTTGATGTTAAGTCGCGTCATCTCTAGGTCCATATTGTGGTCCTCTTTGTCTAGCTCAATTTGGTACGCCGAAAATTAATCTTGATTCGAATGTCCCGATTACCTCATCTTTATTGGGCATTATACACAATATTCAGTGTCCTTGATCGTTCCGCATCATGAAGAGCGAATGAAACGGCTCGATTCAATTCGATGCAGTCCTTCCCCTGATCTCATTTAATATTGGTCTTCGACGAAATGGGCACGGTCGTCCCGACAAAAGAAGCAAGCAGCTAATGGACATTTATGCTTCTATGATCGATGTACAGTGATTTCAACGAGGTGACCTGAGGAAGGTGGTTTGGTTTTTGTTTTTTTGTTTTTTTCTTCCGATCAAGGTGTTAAACGGCGTTCTCGACGTGACAATCGAATGCAGAAAAATCATCTTTTCCAATACATCTTCTCAACAATAGTCAACAATAGTCAACATTCCATGTATTCGGGTGCCCTCACTAACAAAGGCCTTTTGTTGATACTCGATCGAGCGGGTTCAAATCGATAAAGATAAGTGCATCGAAAGTCCTAAAATTTGTCATGAAAATATAATTGAGTCTTAAAATTTATCACAAAAGTGTAATTAAGTCCCAAATTTTTCAAAAAATTACAATCGATTCCTAAAACTCGTCAAGTTGGTGTAATTAAGTTCAACTGAAATGTTAACACAGTTTCTCTCTCGTCTCCCTTTTATCTTCACACGCTTTCTTCTTCTACCTCCACAGATGGGAGGGTTTTAGCTAGATCTCTCCCTCCCCTCTCATTTTTCTTAAGTTATTTTGATTCTTTATTTTCTTTTCTTACCTTCCTCATGTTTGAGAGGTTTTCTCTTTCGATTTAGTCTAGATCTGGAAGCTTCTCTCTCCCGTTTCGGAGAGATTTCTATCCCGATCCAATTTAGATTTAAGGTTTTTTGCGTGTATGTTTCGAGGTTTCACTTTCCTCGGGTCTTATTGGTGAGCAAGTCCAGTTTCGAAAGATATCAGAGGAGTTTCGCGAAGGTTTCACCCTCACTGATGTCAGATTTGTGCTCATTCAACCTTATTTCTTTGCTCGGTGATGGTGTTAAGGATGCAAAATCTAGGCGCGCACCGCCGAAACGCAAAACCGTAGCAACAGATAGAGATCTCGGTGTATGCTCATTACTGAAAACGGATTCGGTGATCGGTCGCCGATTTCAGTGTGAAGAAGTTACAAATGTGCTCTTGAAGCGTGTAACCCATAATCTAATTCTGATGATTTCTCTTGTTATTTAAAGCTTGTTTTGTTTTGAAATTGTCTAGAATTTTTATTGGTTTTGCTTGTATTTCGAGAGAGTGAATGAAATGTTATTTTGATAACAAAAAAAATTGGACAAATTTATTGAAATGACTTGATTACACAAACTTACAAGTTTTAGGACACTTGATTGCATTTTTTGAATTTTAAGGATTCAATTGCACTTTCATAATAAATTTATAATTTGATTGCACTTTTTAAAATTTGAGGACTCAATTTGATAACTTTTAGAACTTTCGGTACAGTGATCTCAATTTGAAAAAAAATATGAATTTGCTTTAAATGCAGTGGCCGATTCAATTTTCGGTCTTTGACAGAAATGTCAGGAATCTCCCCCAACGATAACACCGGGCCCAATCCGAAGGTATTATTTGAGGGAGCATCTTTCTCGGACTATAAAAGATCTTCTCAGCTTGCAATTACTTATCTGTCCTCGTGGACCGACCAATTATCCCCCCTTTCCCAGCATTTAGGGAGGGGCCACGTATTTATTCGGACACTGCAGAAAAATCCATGTCGCCTTCCGCTTGTGCTTCGGATCAATTTAGCGACGACCCTGATCGGTCTTCATTGCAATTGCTGTTATTATTGAGGGGCATTATCGTCTTTTCAGCGCTATCTTATCTGGTTCCTTCGTTTGATACCTTTTTAGCGGGAGTGCTCAGCAAACATCTTGTTTGTCGGCCGTAATGAAAGTTGGACAAATGAGGCGGGTACGAATTATATGCGGTGGTGTTTGGTTTATTTCGCGAAAATATAAAATGATTATTTATATTATTTAAAATAATTAATTAATAAAAAATATTTTATTATCAACGATTATATATGTTTAATTGTTGGATGAAGTTTTTTTCCGTTCAAATATAGGATATTATTTTCAAGAAATTATTTTTCTAATAATGTATTATTCTCAAAATAAATGCACCCTACAAAGAAAGCTAATATGCATCTACGCACTTCACATAAAATTTACATTTCACTTTATGTTTCCTTCACGATGTAAAGTCCCTTGCAGATTATTGATTCCGTAGAAAATTCGTGCTGTTTTGCTCTCGTTAGTCTTCCTGTTATGTGCATGCCATCGATTCAAATGTTGAGATTCAATCCAAATCATATATATTGCATGAAATTAACAAGCATATATATATATATATAAATCAAACCAGACCGTTTTATTTAGTTACATAATACACGCTCGATATTTTATGTTTTCAAGCACACGGTTTTTTTTTTCATTCGACACAAAAGAAAAGTACACGAGTTTCCCTATTTATGCTATAAAAGAGATGTCGACTCGTGTTTTACTTGGTTTATGCAGTTAGTAAGATATTTAAAAGGGTCACAATATTTCTTTTCCTATGGTAAGTCTTCTCTGTCACATAAGTCGAAATTGGTCAATAAATCTCCTAATAAGAAGATTTGCAATGTTCTGGCCCAATGCGAAAGATAAACCCACCATGCTAATGTTTTACCAATCTCACCCGAATTCGAAATCATACAAAGATAATCTCTTTGCTAGAAACTGTTCTAGCCCAATCGCACGACAACATGAACATAACACGATGTTGTACATTCTAAGTTTAATTTTTCTTTTTTAAATTTTTGGGGATGATATTGTGATTAAGGCCATAAATAATATCCACTCACCCTAGGTTTTCCTCATAAAACAAAATAGATTAAATTAATCCCGAGACCAAATTAAACAAATCCGAAAGTGCCAAAGCTGGATAGAATGTCCACGTCAGCGTCCCGTCCACCCACTCAAAATTACCTCCATGGCCATACCCATAATAGTCGGCAATGCTCGTAGAGATAGAGATAGAGAGAGAGAGAGAGAGAGCATACGCACAGAGACGATACCTCGTCCGATTCTACTCCCCTTTATTTACGTTTTTGCACCCACCACCATTGATCTTCCCCTCATTTAAACTCGGCTAATCTGCTTCAACGTGGTATCTGGAAATAGCCAAAAAGGCAAAGAAAAGGGCGGAATCGCTCTCTGTCTGGTTCCGCATTTTTGGTTTTTCGGGGTGTGTGTGGGTCGGTGCGGGCGTTTCTGCGTTGTCTGCTCTTCCATGGTGACGATGGAGGATAACGAGAGCTGTGGAAGCAGAGTCCACGAGACGTCGTCCTCCTCCTCACCCGCGAGGAACAGGCAGCAGAGGCGGAAGCTGGAGGTGTACAACGAGATTCTGCGGCGGCTCAAGGACTCGGACCTCGAGGAGCCCCATAGCCCCGGTTTCGACGACGAGCTCTGGGCTCACTTCAATCGGCTTCCCACTCGGTGACCTTCTTTGACCTAACTCGCTCGCGTCTTCCGTTCCGTCGCGTCGCGTTCCGCCGTCCCGTATTGTGCCCGCATTATGGATAGGGGCTGTGCGTAGCTCGATGTTTCGCGCGGCACGTTACGGGCGGTGAAAAGTTTTCTTCTTCTTTTTTTTTTTGTTCCAGCTGAAAGTTTTTTGGATTTTTGTTTTCGGAGATCCGTGTCGGGTTCGCTGAGTTTTTGCATTGTGGATTCGTTTTATGTTTTGCTCTATCGTCTCTTTGATTTCTCGAATTCGCCTTCCGGTTTCACGAGTTCGCTTCAGCCGGGTGAGCTCGAGTTGTCTGTGGTTTGGATTCGTTTCACGTGAATTGGTGGGTGAAGTATCGCCAACTAAGTTCTGGAAAATGGAGAAGATACCCATGACGCGCTTTACTCGTTATTCAACTTTTCTCTTCTTAGCCTCTACTTTACTCTTTTCAGATACTGGCTGGTGCTCTTATTTTTGTCGTTTAAATCTTTCAGCGACTCGTATTCCACTTCATAGGGCATCGAGATTTCTATATTTCCTTCTTGTGGGCAAGAACATTTCCTGTCTCTTTCGTCAGCTTAGATAGCAGTCTTGATTTCTCCGTGTTCGATAGTCCGTCGGTTGGTGTTTATTATCAGGCTGATAGTAGACGTGATTCCTTTGAACGCATACAGATATGCCTTAGATGTCAATGTGGAGCGGGCAGAAGATGTGCTTATGCACAAAAGGTTGCTGCATTTGGCTCACGATCCGGCTAATAGACCGGCCATTGAAGTTCGACTGGTACAGGTAAGTTGGGTTGATCGTCTCCTGATTGTTAGTTGAGATCTGTTTATCTTCATGGCAAAGGACTCAAACACTATGATACAAATACATCTATAAAATATCGAGGGCATGCGACATGTAGCGGGTCATGCATGTAGATTGAGAATTCGCGAATGCTATGTAGCACATCCGTCTTGACTGGTATTCATAATGATTCTATAACCAAGTGTTCACAAGCTACTGAGTTCCTTAGTAATTTGGTCTACGATTTCTGGTACATAGTTGTTTTTAAGCTAACCAGTAGAAGTTGCAGCGCTTTCTGGTATTTGCTTGCTTGCTAGCAGAGTAGTCTTGCCTCACTTTAATAGTGAGAATTGCATGTTCTCAAGTTTCGTCTTTTTTCCTCCTCTCTGTTTCCTTTTTTATTCCTCCCATCTGCTCTCAGCATGACAATTTCGGTACTGTAAAATCACGAGAGTAAAGGTTGGCTTTATGATATGCAAGGGATCTGCATCCAGTCTTTTCTTGTTGCACCCGAACTTTCTCAGACCTATCCATTTCATGATGCTTCTTGATTGGTAAATAACCAGCAGTTCTTCCAGGAATTACTTCCATGGACAGATTTATCAAAGTAGAATAACTTTCTCCAGGTTCTTCCTGCATCCGAGGCGCATTCAAATGATTCCAACCAATCAGGTCATTGCTCAAATGAAGAATCTACTACCCTTACTTCAGTTAATCATCACAGTAGACAAAGGTATTCTTGCAGACTTTTTAGAAAAAGAACTGAAGGACTCAGTGATAGTATTTCCTAGATGGATTGACGTCTTCTTGCTTTTATCATTTAGATTTTATCGTTTCTTTGATACTAATGACACCTTACTCTAATCTTTCAATCAGCATTCATCCACCACCTGCCTTTGGTTCATCACCAAATCTTGAAGCTCTTGCACTTGAAGCTAGTAAATCCGTTGCTAAAGATGGCGATAACTCCGTTCACGCTAATGCACAATACTCTCGGTGAGAACTCCTGTCTTGAACTAGCTCAGTTATTGTAAATTGTTAAACTGATTCCCATTGCAATTATGTCGAGGATACTTTATACCCCATAGTATGGTTCTCCAGGAATAATGATTGGATTTTGCTTCTGTCTCGTATGCACATCACACATGCTGTAGTTGTCGCATGTTATATGCCCCCCTCTCCTCAGTTTTATTTTCTAAAGTTTTTTAAAGAGACATCAAGCGACTTGTATAATCCCTTTTATCGTCCTATTAATCCAATGTAGTTCGTTAACCCGAGTAACTTAGGATTATAGATTTCCAGAACGACTGAGCTTGACAAAAATCTTTCATTGTAGGTTTAATTTTCTCATTGTAGCTTTCCTAATCCTTCTGGTAGCCCCATCAGGTGATTAAAGTGCCTCAAAGTGCCTTTTGCAGCACACGCACTTTATTGTCCATCTTGCTTTTTAACCTCAGTGCTTCCAGAGCTTAAATTTGAGTTATTAAAATAATTTTGGGCACATATGATGCCTGGATGACATATACTAGATTTGTTCGTACACATTATGCATGTTTAACTGTCCCTGTGATAGCCAATGTGCGATGGTCCTTTTTACCATCTACCTAGTGCTAGTTCAGTTTGAGGAGATATTTTCATTATTGACTCTTTTGTGCAACTAAAATGTGTACATGATCAACAATGTAGGCCCATGCATGAAATCACCTTTTCAACCGACGACAAGCCAAAGCTTCTCAGTCAGGTACCTGATTTTGGTTTTTAGAGAATGTTTACCTTCTTTCTATCTTGATCTTAGAAAGAGACGATCTTTACGGCTTTTCCTTTCGCATTTACCATGGGCTGGCTATACCTGTTGCTGTAGGTTGACTGTCAGTCCACCGTTCATCTATGAAGGCGATTTGTCAATTGTTGCCTAGAACTAATATTTTCCCTTGCATGGTGGCATATTGCCGAAAATGCCTTGAACACAGGCTCAATTGTTGTGGTCTTGCATGGTGGCGTATTTTCCCTTGCGCATTTACTATGGGCTGGCTATACCTGTTACTTTTGTTGTCTTGATGGAAAACGCATTTCATCAAGTTCTTGCATTGCTTGAGAGGAAGCTTATCAAGTCCTCTAAATACCATCGATTATAACTGTAGTATCATACTGAGTGTTGCATTTGTTCATACGATATTGCATGGTTTAACTGAAATCTCATCAATAACGGTTTAGCAAAAGGGGATCCAATTTATGTATCAGTGTTAAAGTATTGCCCCTCATCGCTTGACAATGGGTCCTAAATACTCTTTATATTCATGTGGTTTCCCTCCACCTATCAGCTTAAGCTTTTTGGTTGGACTTTCTAACAATCAGATTGTTTGGTTTTGTTTGATGAATATGCTTGTGAAGTGGACCCTACAGTCTGAGTGTCAGATTTAATTGAGGACAATGCTTCTATCATGTGATGCATGAATCATGTGAAATTACTTTCTTTGTCATTGTAAGTGATATCTCTAATTCCCGACGCTTATTGCTTTTGTGAAAACTTTGCAGCTGACATCCTTACTTGCTGATATTGGGCTGAACATCCAAGAAGCACATGCCTTTTCCACAGTGGATGGTTATTCATTAGATGTTTTTGTAGTTGATGGTTGGCCATACGAGGTATCTATCCATGACAATTATGTTTTAAAGTCTACGTCAAGACAATTGCATATGTGTCATTGTTCCATCAAGTAAAATTACCCACCTTTTGTGGGGGGCTTGTCAGGTTTAGGAGCTTTTGCCTTTTGTCTACGGACATTTTAACAGTGTCTGCCCACTGGAAAAGGTTAAAGTATTCGTCTAGGCAAGCCTTATAGAAATATATATACTCAAAGCTGTAGAAGGTGTAAATGTAATTTCTGTGACAAAAGGGCTGTTCTGTCGGCGAGTTCTGCCTCAAAAGTGTTTTCATTTATTTTATAGAAAGTAAGTTGAGTTGTTTTCACTCATTTGAGTATCATATTGGATGATATTCTTAAGTTAGATGCCCCGTTTTAATGATCTTTTCGACTATGGATAAAAAGCACAACATGATTTTAAAGGGAACGCTTGGACTTGCAGGAGACGGATCATCTAAGAGCTGCACTGGAAAAGGAAGTTTTTAAGATTGAGGTGATTCTCTCAGTTTTTCCATACCAAGATTTTTAATGTCGATGGTATCAGAAAAAGGAAAGACTCAATGTTTTGTGCATCTAAAATGTCAGAAAATTATACGAATTGGCAACTTGAGTTTTCGGACCAAAGAAGCATGATATCACTCATCACAAAAGGAAGTTCATTATTGTGCATTGCAACTCTATTATTGAGTGTTTCTCTACATTGTCCTCATTTCTGCGTATTAGTTCACGTGAAGTAGACTTTGCTGTTTCACTAGAGGTATGCAGTGCAATTACCACTGATCGAACGGCTATAAAGTCTCTAATCAAAATCGGGTTCAAATGGCTTTGTCGTCATGCTCTAAGCAGCTCTTTTTGTAATGGTAAAAGAAATTGGTTGTCGCTCTTAGCAAATTTGTTTGTGTTTGATTGAATGGAGATGAATTTTTCGGTTGACCTCTTACTATGAAATTTCAAGGGAGATCCTCCATCTGCTCCCAATTCTGGGTACTCTCCCAGTGACATCTTTAAATACATCATTTTTGTTGTTTATGTGGTTTAGGTTGAGAATTGAGCATTCTGGAGAAGATCCACTTTGTAAACATGTCAGATGTTGATGTAATCGTTTTTCCTTGTGGGGATGCTAATTAGCAAACTGTTCACTTTGGTAGCAGTGGAAGGCCCATAGCTGTTCTCTGACTTAACAAGTGGTTAAAACCAAAGACTTGCAGGATTCAGGGATTTTGTTTTTCCATTTGAATTGGTGGCTTGAAAGATAATTCATTGCGTGTAAGTGTGAACATCCTACTGATTTCTCATTTTGCCTTGCATTACAGAAACAATCTTGGCCAGAACATTGTTCTCCCAAAAATGAACTTCCACAGACGGCCATCAAATTGGAACCTGATCATGTTTCTATACCAAGCGATGGAACTGATGTTTGGGAACTGGATCCAAGATGTCTTAAGTTTGAAACCAAAATTGCATCTGGTTCATATGGTGACCTGTAAGTAAATGAACTCGTAGACAGATAAACTATAGGGTGAAGATGTGCTGTAACCTTTGTGTTGGAACCACAGGTACAAAGGTTCATACTGCAGTCAGGAAGTGGCTATCAAGGTTCTGAAGCCTGAACGTGTAAATTCAGACATGCAAAAAGAGTTTGCACAAGAAGTTTTTATTATGAGGTTTGTAACTTTAGCCTGGGGGTTCACTTGCTAGTTTTTCCAGTTGGTTCAATCAGAATTGCTGTGCATTTTTTGTGAATGCGTGCATGCTTAACATTTTTGGCGCCTGAGCATGTTACCGTATTCCCTGTAATTTAACATGTGCATTTTACGCGATTTCCTTCTTTCTGGAACGCTTGTTCTTTGCATTTTTTGTTACACCGCGGTGTATGCCTAAGCTTAAGTATTGAGAAGATTGATTACGGAGAAAAAGAAAGAAAGATTCGTATTCACATATATGAGAATTATATAGGAACAAGAATAATCTTGGATTCCCTTTTGAAAAAATGGTAATATGTATCTTTGGAGTAATAAGACTATTCCAATACTCATGGAGAAAGAAACGTAATAAATGCAAAGAAGAGGCATCTTTTCACCCAGTAGCAAAGTTTGAACCAAGATTTCTGGATGGATGTGGTAGGGTATCAGTACATCCAACCTTTGGACCCGTTTATGAGTAAGGGATCTATGGATAGAGACAGAGAAGTGTTTTTATTCCTAAATTTTAGCGAAGAAAGCGGCTTGACTCACTGTGATTGGAATCCAATTTCCTTGTGACCAGCTGACTTCCGTTGCTACCACAGGAGAGCTAACAGTAAGAGCGTATTCGTTAAGTGGGAATACCCCGATAAAGGCGAGACAGAACAGAGAGTACACTTGGTTAAACTCCTTTCTCAATCAGTTCAAGCATTGGCAAACCGGCTTTCCGGGAGGAAATTTCTTATATGGTTGTATTTGTTCAAAATCATCACAAATAAAGCAGTATGTCTAGTTTCTCAGTCATGAAAATCTTCTTCTATTTCTCTCCTCCTCGTGTCTTGTGAGCGAGTCCCATATTGCATGTTGATTGTGGAACGTACCCTCTATCTTCATCTCCTTTCTGCACACACTTATCTGGCAGCTCTCAGGTAGATAAATATTTTTTGTCTCTCAGCATCTTCTCATAAGCCTGTTATCATTCAGGAAAGTGCGGCACAAGAATGTCGTGCAATTTATTGGTGCATGCACAAAACCTCCAAGCTTGTACATTGTGACAGGTCATAATTCAGAATGGGAGGTTTTTTTGTTAACTTCAAGATTTCTTGTCTATCCTCTTTCTGAGATTGCTTTTCTATCTTTCATCCTCTCCCAGAATTTATGTCTGGTGGAAGTGTATATGATTATCTTCATAAGCAGAGAGGTGTTTTCAAGCTTCCTACCTTGTTGAAAGTAGCAATTGATGTCTCCAAGGGAATGAATTACTTGCATCAAAATAATATCATTCATCGGGATTTGAAGGCTGCCAATCTATTGATGGATGAAAATGAAGTAAGGCAATTGATCATGTCAGCTTTTGTGTTGCTCATGGTTTATCTGCCAAAGAGTCTTATTGCTTTTTTTTTTGTGTATAATTTGGATTGTCCATAGCAACAAAATGCGGGGACCCTAAATACCTATTCATGAATTATCATTGGTCATTTAGGGTGTTTTGATCTAATACCATTCTTTTCTGCCCACATCAGTGTCAGGCTTAAAGTAATATGAAATTCTGCTTTATTTTTTTGAGGACTTTGTTGGGTATTTGTTAAACATCCTCTTATGGAAAGTATGTCATTTCCAATGCATTGTCTGTCTTGTTGTGGCTTTTCTCGGCAGGTTGTTAAGGTTGCTGATTTTGGGGTTGCCAGGGTGAAAGCACAATCTGGAGTCATGACTGCAGAAACTGGAACATACAGATGGATGGCTCCTGAGGTTATTCCCATGAAGTTTTTTGATGTGGAGCTGTTTAGCGATGATTTTTGCCTCCATTCTCTTAATCTTGTTCATTACTCTTTGCCTTTTGTTCTGGGAATTTCTTTACTTGTACATAAATTCTCAGAATTCATTGCTTTTCAATGGTGGACCATTCTGGGATTTGCTAAAATTTCACATTTTTTCGAGGATCTTTATCTTTAGAAATCACCTCAATCATGTAGTTAGCTTGGACCCTCACATTTAGGGAATATAGAGAGAGTACTACTTTTCATCTTCTGGATATGCTAATGCAGTATTTTCTTACATCCATTCTGTTTTGCATTGAAGGTAATAGAACACAAACCATATGATCATAAAGCTGACGTATTCAGCTTTGGAGTGGTGTTGTGGGAGTTACTAACAGGGAAGGTAATATGAGTTCGTTTAGTCTATGCAGCATGCTTCAACCGTTTCCTTGTCATGATATGTTAGCATTTCTGTGTTCCAGCTTCCATATGAGCATTTAACCCCATTGCAAGCGGCCGTTGGAGTGGTTCAGAAGGTACAATATCAACTAGTGCTCATAATGTTCTAATGTCATCTTACCTTTGAGTGAGCCAGAGCAGCTAGTCAGTTTTTATGTTCTATTAAACTGTTCGTGAAGTTCTCGAAGTTCTGCATGGAGTCCTCTTATCGGAACCAAATCAATGAAATTCTTAGGCTAGGCAAAATCATGTTTATGAGTTATGCATCGACGTCAAGATTCAGGATGCCAAGTCCTTGCTAGGCAGAAAATTTCCTTACTGGTAAATTTTTTAGGAGCGAAATTTTTCTTTTTTGATAAATCTTGTGTTGTATTTCGAATCACATTAAGAGTCAGGATGCAAAGTCCTTGCTAGCCGGAAAGTTTTCCTTGTTACCTCTAATTTTTTTTTGGAGGGAAATTTTTCTTTATTAATAAAGCACAAGCTTTAAATCTTATTTCCCATACTTCAGGGTCTGCGACCTACAATTCCAAAAGACACCCATCCAAAGCTTGTGGAGTTACTGGAGAGATGCTGGGAGCAAGATCCAACTTTAAGGCCCGACTTCTCTGAAATAATAACTATCTTGCAGAAAATTGCGAAGGAGGTGAGTTGGTAGTCTGCAGGTTGCAGAGGTGGCTCATATCGTGATTACTGATGCTCAACGTTCGTGAACATGGTTATCTATAAAAATTTCTAAGGTGGCAAGCAAAAGCATGTGAACATGACCACCTTTTTTCGAGCTAGCAATTGGACATTGTTTTTGCTTTCCATCAAATTTTGTGTCATTCAAGGACCTTACTTCCCTAACCTTGGCGAGATCCTAACCTCTCGCCCGAGAGAGCTGTATCCCTGTTTGGGCAAAAATCTCAGTCTAAATTATGACATGAACAGGTTGGAGATGACGGAGAGGATCGGCGGAGGGAGAAATTAGGTGGATTCCTGTCTGTGCTCAGGCGAGGGCATCATTGAAGGGCGCAAGGCACATAGGATCGTACTATCCATAGGCTTTGTACAGTATGTGTCCACATGATAAGTTCATCTTCCCATAATCCCTTACAAGTTTTCTTTCCCTTCTCAATTTTTGACAAGTTAATCATAATGCAATATCGATCCTAGCATCATCTGAGAAAGGAAGTGATGTTGAATTGAGTGTAGCTAAAGGGGGGTTTTTTTTTTGGCGGCTATACAAAAACAAATCGATGCGGTGAAGGAACTCATCATTTTCTTTCCTAATGAAGAAAAATCATTGGTAGAGTTTTGGTTTTAACCAGATAAAGATCTCTTGGAGCCTCTATGATATTAATTAGTGTTCAGTTGTGTAGGATGCATTTGGCATATGAACGGGGTTGATGACCCCATGCCAAGTTGCTTGAAATTCGTAGGATCCTACAAATCTGCGGCCCAAAAGTCAGATTGTCCGTGATCGGCAAAGTTGATCGGGCAATTTTTTTTTTCTTCAATGTCTTAAGAATGAATTTAAAGGCGGTAACTTTCACAACCAGCAAGGCGGTTGGTATTATCGGTAAATACGTCTTCTGTCTTTCGTGAGTTCGATTTGCGTTGTGAAGGAAATTGTGGATAGCTCTCGATCCATCCGAAAAATAGGAAATCTTTCGCCGTGTCACGGAGATCAGGCGATGCGTCCCACCCGAGCGGCCCGAACTTACCAACTTAAGCGTGAGTTCTGATCGAGACAGACGCTGAACATCATAAAAGCATTAACTTCACTGCTGAATCATGGGCCGATGCGAAACCTCGGGCACGTTAGCTTCACTTTCTTTTTGCTTCCCACGGGAAAAATGGAGGGGCTCTTTATGAGCCGCCATCATGTCGTGGTCGCCTGCGGCGAGAGGGAACTACGTACAACCTGTGACTCCCTATCTTTGGGACCTGTTAAACTGATCTTGATCACTTAATCATGTCTTACTTTGATACTTTATCACCCTAAATTGGTGGTGGACCTAAGATTTTTCTTTGCAGGCGATAGAATCACGAGAGTGAATCTTAGAGCCGGTTGCGGTTGCGAATATGGATACGGTCTATTTATGTTAGGATTAGGCGCACAGACACAACGAGATAGAGAGCAAAGGCGAGAAAAAAAATCATGAGGCAAGATTTATCATGTTTCACCCTTAAATTAGAGTTGCATCCACTAGATGATTCCAGTATAATTAGCACATCGAAGTTATCCCTTTATTTAATAAATAATAAATTGAAATTAAAATAGGGAATTGGTTAAAAAAAGAAAAGGAAAGGGATCTAAAAGATTATCCTTCAAAGACTACATGTGTAATAAGAGCATCCATTGACAAAAGGATCACCCTAAGATGATCATCTCTTGAATTACCTTAACCGCAAGGAGGGCATGCCGAAGGCAAGATTAATGATTGGAGTGAAGTCGTAACAAGGTAGTCTTAGACCCGAGCCCAAACTCCCATTAAAATAAGGACTCAAACTATAAAAGCCTCTTAATGCCTCGAAAGCATTGCCCCTGCAACCCCCGTCTGCTTATCGAGGAGCGAAATCTCCGTGCCTTCCTATGAATGAAGATCATGAAGCACACCTCAATAGTTTGCGTGCATAAGTGGACGGTCATGCGAGTTCGAAGAGGCCCCTTAGTTGCCAAATGATTGTTTCGCCTAATGAGGAGGAAAATAGCAAAGTGGCATGACGGTAATAATACGGACAAAGGAGGGGCGATTCTTTGTTGGGCGTAACAAAACCATGCACGAGAGAGCGCGAAAGCCCAGCTTGGCTATTTCTTCTTCTTCTTCTTCTTCTTCCTCCTTTTCACACTTCTTCTACGTCGCCACTTGTCCTTCTGCATCAGAGAGCTACTCTCTCTCTCTCTCTCTCTCTCTCTCTCTCTACACGAGAAATCATCACTAACATTTGAACACAACTGACGGAGAAAACCCAATTCTTCAGCAATTTTCTCTCTCAACGCAACCCATCCAAAAACTCTTTCTCGATCCAACGAGTTCTGGGAAAAATAGAGAGAATCCAGAAAACAAGATTGCACTTTTTGACATGGAGTCCTTCAAGAAGTCGTTCAAATCCCACGGTTCGTACAAGCACATGAGGAAGCTCTCCTCCGGAGGGACCTCCAGCCCTTCCACCAGCCACGAGGAGCTCCCCATTCTCTCTGATCTCCCCCTCGACGACGACGATGTCGACCACCATCAGGCCCGCCATCACCCCGACCAGAGCGACGTCGTCCTCAAGATCGTCGACGGCGTTGACGGCAGTCGCAAGATTTCGAGGGAAGCCACGTCGGAGGGGGAGAATGTCGCGAGGAGCGGTGGCAGCGATGATCCGGTGCGTCGAGGGAAAGGGATGGACGATCCGCCGTCGAAGCTGATCGGGCAGTTCTTGACGAAGCAGAGCGCTTTTGGTGGTGAGGTCTCTCTGGACATGGACTTGGAGATGGACGAGTTGCGCCAGGAAGCCCGAAACAATGATCACCACGTGCCTCTGGTTTCAGAATCGCCCGCCAACCCGACCCGGTCCAGAGACCTCAAGGTCTCCTTCGACCAACTCTCGGGGGGCCTGACCGATCCCCAGCCCGAGACCCCCAGGATGGGTCGGGACAGGGATAAGAGCTCAAGCAGCGGGGGCGACGACGAGGATGGCCATGAGGTCTTGAAATGCTCGTCGAACGCGTCGTTACAGCGGAGACAGAGCCTGCTGCGGACGAAGACCCGGTCCCGCCTGATGGACCCTCCTGAGGAGCCTGAGCGAAGGTCGGGCCGGATACCCAAGTCGGGCCAGATACCCAAGTCGGGCCAGTTCCGATCCGGGCTTCTGAGCTTGCGCGGGGATGACGAGGATGATGACCTGCTATTGGAGGAGGATTTGCCGGAGGAGTACAAGAGGGCCAATTTCAATGCAATCACTCTGCTTCAATGGGTGAGTCTGATCCTGATCATTGCTGTTTTAGTTGGCACTCTCGCCATCCCGGCATTGAAGGAAAAGAGCCTGTGGAAGCTCAGTCTCTGGAAGTGGGAGGTCATGATCTTGGTCTTAATTTGTGGTAGATTAGTCTCAGGTTGGGGAATCAAGATTATTGTGTTCTTCATCGAGAGGAACTTTTTCTTGCGAAAGAAGGTTCTGTACTTCGTGTATGGTGTTCGGAAAGCGGTCCAGAATTGCTTGTGGTTGGGGCTACTCCTGATCGCTTGGAACTCGCTGTTTGACAAGAAGGTCGCCAGAAAGAAGAGCGGCCAGAGCCTGCGGTACGTGACCAAGGTCCTGGTGTGCCTCTTGGTGGGGACTCTGCTGTGGCTCGTCAAGACCCTGATCATCAAGGTGCTCGCATCATCGTTCCACGTGAGCACCTACTTTGATAGGATCCAGGAGTCGCTGTTCAATCAGTATGTGATTGAGACGCTGTCCGGCCCACCCCTGGTTGAGATACAGAGGGGGAAGGATGAGGAGGAGAAGATCGCAGACGAGCTCTGGAGTCTGCAAAACGCAGGGGCCAATGTGCCCTCTGAGCTCCGTGCAGCCGCATTCTCTACGTTGAAGAGTGGGAGAGTGATTGGGAATGGCGGGCTCCAGAGGAGCTCGCCACTCCACATGAAGAGCATGAAGTTCTCTCGGGTTCTGTCGAGGAAGGGCGACGAGGGGATCTCGATAGATCACTTGCACAAACTCAATCATAAGAACGTGTCGGCCTGGAACATGAAGAGGTTGATGAAAATCGTGCGGCACGGGGTCCTCTCTACTTTGGATGAGCAGGTGGTTGATACTGCTTATGAGGATGAATCGACCAACTTGATAAGGAGCGAACATGAGGCCAAAGCTGCCGCAAGGAAGATCTTCCTGAATGTCGCGAAACCCGGCACCAAGTATTGATTTTGATGTCTTAGATACATTGATGAGAGAACTCATAGTATACAGTGAAGCCTTTAACAGTGACTAATGACTATACTTTGGCATCTGATCTTCATGAGGGTGTCTAATAAACTCAGGCACATTTTTTCATCACATTTTAATCTGAGTTCTTCTTCCAGATATATGACCTTGGAAGATCTTCTGCGATTCATGAAAGAAGATGAAGCCTGGAAGGTGATTGATCAGTTTGAAGCAGCTGCTGAGAGAAAGAGGATCAGCAAATCGAGCCTCAAGAACTGGCTGGTAATTATTACATCGGCTCACAATCTTGGATTAGTTCCTAGGATTCGCTCGAATGGTATGTAGGATATGATCCAGCTATGCCTCATTGTCTTAGGTCAATGTTTTCAGAGAGAGGAGAGCCCTTGCCTTGACCCTAAATGACACGAAGACGGCCGTCAATAAACTGCATCAGGTGGCCAATGTGATCGTTGCCGTCATCATCGTGGTTTTCTGGCTTCTCATACTCGGGATTGCCACGAGCAAGTTCTTGCTCTTCCTCAGTTCTCAACTTGTCCTTGTGGCGTTTATCTTCGGGAATACCTGTAAGACTATATTCGAGGCCATCATCTTCTTATTCGTCATGCACCCATTTGATGTTGGTGACAGGTGCGAGGTTGAGGGGATTCAGGTGAATTAAGCTTATTATTTGCGCACAACCTGTCGCTTCTTTGTAGTCGATTTTTACTGTCTTATTTGTGTTTCGATGCCTTTTCAGATGATCGTGGAGGAGATGAACATCTTAACAACTGTCTTCTTGAGGTATGATAATCAGAAAATCACATATCCAAACAGCACTCTTGCCACAAAGTCCATCGGCAACTACTATCGGAGCCCGGATATGGGTGACGGGGTCGAGTTCTGCATCCATATATCAACCCCGGCGGAGAAAATCGCTCTAATGAAGCAAAAGATAACCAGGCACGTGAAAGCTAAGCAAGACCACAATTTAGTATAACATGCCTATTCTTGCTAACTTCTTAATCTATTCGATTTAACTGCTAATTTCATCGCAAGTATGATCATGTTGTTCTCATTCTGCCACCGCAGCTACATCGACTGCAAGAAAGAGCACTGGTGTTCATCTCCAATGATCATAATGAAGGACTTGGAGGAGCTGAACCGAGTGAGGATGGCGGTTTGGATCTGCCACAAGATAAACCACCAGAACATGGGAGAGAAGTGGGAAAGAAGGTCCCTTCTGGTGGAGGAGATGGCCAAGATCTTCCGAGAGCTCGATCTCCAGTACCGCCTACTGCCCCTCGACATCAATGTCCGCGAGATGCCATTCGTGAGCTCTACCCGTCTGCCCCCGGCTTGGACAGCAAATGGGAGCTAAAAAGCCACCGAACCCGGAAAACCATGAGATTTTGCAGACCAAATTTTTGTTCTTTCGAATTTTTGTCCCTGGTAACTCATGAACCCTTCAGTAGAAACAGGAATAATGGAGGATAACCTTGGCGTGCACGAGCACCAGCGGAGGTTAAACCGACATGCTTTTCAGTAGCCATGAGTCCCGCTTTCCTTCTTTATCGATCAACAATACTGCTCCTTGACATTGAGTTTGTAAATACTTTTCTCGCGACTACTATGTTGCGACAATCATCAATAAAAGAGAGCATAACTGCCGCGAGGTCCTTTTTTGTTTCGAATGGTGTGCTCCGACAAGTAATGACTAGTTAGGAGGCTTCGGCTTTCCGTATTCTGTCTGAAACCGCATCTCAATGGCGGTGGCGGACATTTCGGGCCGCCCGTGAAGTGTAGTTCTTGACGGCGAAACTGTTCTGCTCATCAGGGTATGCTGTGGAGGTGGCAATATTTGCAGCCTGCTTTGGTTTTGAGCTCAGGACTTCCCAGTCATCAAGTTTCCCTTTTCCAATTACGAAGTTTGCCAAAAGTTTTGAGACATCTCCTAGACCAACTTGCCTTGGCAGACCTCCACATATTGTCTAATGCAGTCATTCTACAACTACATCCCCTTGGCAATGTAGCATAGTGTCCCAAAATTGAGCCATAATTGATAATTTTTATGTTCCTTTCCACGTCCATCTTGCGCATACTGATTAACTACTGAATACAGATCCGTGCTTCCCAAAATAGATTTCAGGTTGAATTCAGGTTTGAGTGGGGAAAATGAAAGTATGTAATTGTTGACACCAAATAATAAAGAGTTACCGAATGGACTTTAGTATCACTGTGTCCCGAAAATCGGTAAATCGGGAATAGTAAGCTACTCTGAGAAGTTCGGTAAGTTGGTTGCAACATACCGAAATGTCTAGAAGACTAAACCCGATATTCGGGAAGTAAGAAAACAGGGCCACTGATTTTCAAAATTCGGTAAGATTCTGGACATGCCGAAATTATAGAGGATCAGCAGTAAGAGGAGCATGAAGACAAAAGGAACCGCAGGATGGCCAAGCTAGCCATGTCAGCAAGAAGTTACGAGCAAGAAATCCGGATAGTGGATGCGAACAGTTCACGGCAGTTGCTGGAAAAGATTCAAATTCAAAGCCATATTGACAGTTGAAGATCAAGTTTTGGCGGATAAAACGTGGGCAAATGGGAAGTTATTGAAGGCGCCAAGATTCATAGTTTGAAAGCAAGAAAATAACCGACAAACGGTTATGGAAAGCCAAAGAATAACAAATAATCGAAAGAGAGGAGAAAGAGGACAGATCAACACACATCCAAAAGAACTCAAGTTTTCTGCACTTTAACTTCCCTGTATTCTCCTTTCCAGCATTTACAGTTTCTGCGACTTTAGTTTAGTTTCAAGCTTTCTACTGCTTTCCTAGGAGTATTGTAACGTAGCCTAAACCCTTGTTGATCTCAAATCCACATTCGATCCATTGAATTCCTACCCATTTCACTTCCATGTGTGTTACTCCGTGTTCTCACTAAAAATTTCCTTTCGAGAGTTGAGCCGCAGAACCCCTTTTAATAAAAACCGAAGACTGAATTTCGGTGAAAGATATTCCTTGTTGCAAAAACGAGCGAACATCTTTTTGGCACGCCCGGTGGGACCATTGTGGTAAGATTAAGAGAAATGGTGAGAACTAGAGGTCAATCAGATGGAGTACCAGTTGGCAACATCAACAATCCGGATGATGGAGCACGATCAGAGCATTCGGCAGCGAATGAGGACGTACCCCATCACAATGCTGATGTTCCTCGGCAATTGAACGAAGAACAAGTCCATGCGTTGGCACCTGACAACACTTTGATAGCCACGATGAGAAGAATGTTTGAGGAACAGCAGAATGAGCTCACTAACCATATGGTGCAGCATGTCTCAGATGTGATAAAGCCTATGATGATTAACGCCATAAACGAGGTAATATCGCGTCCTAGTTCATCCTCTCAAGTTCCTCCCTTTTATGTAAATCCTCCCGGTACGATACCATTTCCACCAGCATCGGGACATCCCAATGTTGGGTATAATGGTAGTGGAGGATCGAATTTGCAGCCTCCAGTAAGGATTATACCAAGGCCAGAAAATCCTACAACAGCAAATCTGGTAAATGGTGTGAGTGGTTACAATTTCCCTCAAACTGGCCTTACTGATGCTAATGTGATCAATCCCATGATCCCGAATCATCCACCAGTATTGAACATGCCTCCGCCAGTGAATGTCCCTAACTTCGATCCCATGAGACCACCTGTAGTTCAACCATATCCACAAGTGGTAGAAAATCCTCTACAGGCCACCACCACCTGTTAACTTCAATATGGACCAACAAGGAATGAACAGACCTCAGCAGGTTGATCCTAGGGGGCAAGATCCTTGGTTGGGCCAACAGAATTTAAGGCCATGGAATCCAGACAGAGTTGCAGAATTGGTAATGCAACAATTGGGGGCAGAGAGAGGCACACCAAGACTTGTATACAGGAAGCCACATCCCGATTGGGTGGATAACATTCCATATCCAAGGGGATTTAAAATGCCAGATTTCGCTGTATTTACAGGTGAAGAAGACCAGTCAACTGTGGAGCATGTAGGTCGTTTTTTAGCACAATGTGGAGAGGCTGGAACAAATGAATATTTAAGGCTAAGGTTATTCCCATTGTCATTATCAAAGACAGCATTTACTTGGTATACGAATTTGCCAGCAAATTCTATCCAGACGTGGGTTGAGATGGAGAGACAGTTCCATTCTCAGTTTTATCGAACGGTACCAGAGGTAACAGTAGCCGACTTGGCCAGGATGTACCAGTATGGCACTGAGATAGTAGATCAATTCATTGCTCGTTTCAAGAAGTCCAGGAATCGATGTTTGACTTCTCTCACTGAAAAGGAATTTACAGATTTGGCTTTTAATGGGCTGAAGTTTAATCTCAAGGAGAGATTTGAGGGGCAAGCTTTTGATGATCTCTTTCAATTAAATGCTCGGGTTTCTAAGTATGAGCACCTGTTGAAGGATAAAGATAAGAAGCCGACGAAGGATAATCGGCAGACAATAGCATCGGTTGAAAGTACCGAATACAGTGACTTTACCGAAGAAGAGAATGAGATAGCGGTAGCAACTATGGTACTTGAAAAACCATATGTGTGCCCAGCTTTGAAACCAGCAAAGGTGAGAGATGTGTCCAAGTTTAAAGCCAAGGAAACGAGTAATTATTCGTTTGATATCTACAAGTTAGATGAGATATTTGACTTGTTGTTGAAAGATGGAATGATTAAATTGGCTGAGGGACATGTAATCCCATCCAAGGAAGAGACTACTGACAAAAGGTATTGCAAGTGGCATCATTCCAAGACTCATGATACGGTGAATTGTATTGTTTTTAGAAAGACAATCCAGGAAGCGATTCGTCAAGGCAAAATTAAATTCGCTGAAGACAAAGGCAAAGCTCCAATGGAAGTAGACACGGATCCTTTCCCGAAGATGATCAGTATGGTTAATGTACGTGAGTCTACGAGGCATGATAATAGACAATTGTGCAACCGTTGCCAACGAGAATTAAGTCATCAACATCGAGAAGTTCCCGAATTCCAGTACATGAGAGGAACAAGGGAAAGATACAGATCGGGATCATTTGTCCGTCGGGAAGGCAGACCACAGATAAAGTCTGAGATTGTGGTAACTAAAAACGTTTCGGCACAATCAAGAAGTCAAGAAGCTGAATCAAGGCGGTCAACACAAGTGTTTGAGAGGCGGGAATTTCGCCCCGATCCACCAAAACAAGTTCCTTCAACTCAAGAAGTTGAAACACAATCTCATAAGGAAAAGGAAACCCCACGAAAGCCTGAGAAGAAAAAGAGTTTATGGCAGCGATATAAAGAAGGGGATCCCAAAGTAGGATTGCTTGGAGAGCCTAGTAGGAAATTTGATTATGTGGTGTACTATGGAGACACGAAGGAGTCCTTATCCCCGTCATTGCCTGTGGAACCATCTGGTTGGGGAGGTGAATTTGATGATTCACCACCATCAATTCCCCAGGAAGTTTCGAAGACAAAAATAATTAAGATCCCACACGATCCTCCTGAAGGAAAATGGTCCTTGGCTAAACCGCCGGGGCAAGCATCTTACTGAACTGCAAAAAGGCGATTTCAGCGAATGAAAAGCAGACAGAGGGATTTCGAGAATCGTCGGGACAAAGGAATGCCACCACAGATTCCTCCAACCAGATCTTTTAGATCGAGAGGAAATTGGGTTTGGAGAAGAAACCCTGATGATAAATAATTTGTCAAACCAGAGAAAAATTCTGTATATGATTTGGGAAGTAGTTCTCACCACGAGGTGAAAAAAGGAAAAGAGGTTCAGCAAATCTCCCAAACAATTAACTTTGGGCAATTCCAGGTAGCTCTTAATCCGAAACATCAAGTCAAAATAGAACAAAAGAATCTGAATCTCAAGATGTCGGAAGAAGATGATAAAAGTTGCCGAGCTGGTCATTCCAAAACGCCGAAAGAGAATTGTTCGCCAATGAGGATCAACATGGTCCAAGCTAAGCTTCCAGCTGAATATGGAGCTTGCTTAGTGGTAGAAGAAGAACTCGAGCATATCTCAGAGAAAGAAATAGCAATGGCAGAATTCGAATTCTCTGATAAAGAAATGATAAGGTTTGATAAAGTACCTTCAGACAAGGCTAGACATTTAAGGTCCTTGGTTATTTCAGGTAGAATCAATGGTCAAGCTGTCGGTAAGATCTTTGTAGATGCGGGAGCTACCTTGAATCTCATATCTTACAGATACTTCAAGAAGTTGGGAAAAGATGATGATGAAATAATTCCATCGAACGTTCAGCTGTCTGATTTCCTAGGAGAAGTTACCGAAGTCAAAGGGGCAGTTGTACTGGACCTAACCATAGGATCCAAAACAGTAAGGACGACTTTCTTCGTGATAGAGTCTGATGGTTCGTACAACTTGTTGCTTGGAAGAGTTGGATACACTCCAATCAATGTGTACCTTCGATTCTTCATCAGGTTCTGGCATTCTGGAATGGTAAGGGAGTAGAGTATATTGAGGCTGATTCGGGACTTGCTACAATAGGGTTAACTGGTATTCATCAAGATCATCAAGAATACTCACATGGAGGACATGTCATTGGGGTACCGAAAGCAGATTCACGATCTTATGCTTATTGCCGCTTTGGGAATATGAAAACTGAGTGGATTCCCAAGTCTAGCTTGGCATTAGAGGAGTTACATACTCTTTATGGAAAGCGAGCCCTTATTGCAAGAAGTTTGTGAAAGGTATTTTGCATACCTGGCAGAAAAGACCCAGCAGAGTGCTGAAGTTTCAGATTGTATTGACGAATGGGAAGAGTCACCAATCAAAGAGGACAACAGGTCAACAGAAGCTCAAGACCCATTGTTAGAAGTTGATATAGGAGAACCTGGGTGTTTTCGTCCAATATATGTGAGTGCTTTTCTGCAAGGGGGCATGAAAGAAGAGTTAATCCACTTGATCAAAGAATACAAAGATTGCTTCGCATGGGATTACCATGAAATGCCTGGTTTGTCAAGAGATATTGTAGAACATCGTCTTCCTATTAAGAAAGGATTTCGTCCACACAAACAGTTAGCAAGAAGGTTTGCTCCAGATGTGGTTGACAAAGTCAAGGAAGAGATTGAAAGGCTGCTGAAAGCAAAATTCATTGAGACAGCCAGGTATGTAGAGTGGATTTCGAATATTGTTCCTGTGAAGAAGAAAAATGGAAAATTGAGAGTCTGTATTGATTTTCGGGATCTTAATAATGCCACTCCAAAAGATGAGTATCAGATGCCGATGGCAGACATGTTAGTAGATTCGGCGTCGGGAAATGAGATGTTATCTCTAATGGATGGTCATTCGGGTTACAACCAGATATTTATTGCTAAAGAAGACGTCCCGAAAACAGCGTTTAGATGTCCTGATGCTATCGGGACTTTTCAGTGGGCAGTGATGCCTTTTGGGCTGAAAAATGCAGGAGCTACTTACCAGCGAGCAATGAATTTCATCTTTCATGACATGATTGGTAAGTTCTTGGAAGTTTATATTGATGTTGTTGTGATCAAATCAAGTCAGGGAAAGCATTTGGACTATCTTGAGCAAGCTTTTGTTAGGATGAGAAAATACAAATTGAAGATGAATCCAGCTAAATGTACCTTTGGAGTGCGAGCAGGGAATTTCTTGGGATTCCTAGTTAATCAAAGGGGAATTGAGATTGACAAGAATAAGGCAAAGGCTATTATAGAGCTTCCTCATCCTACATCAAAGAAGCAGTTGCAGATGGTACTCGGGAAAATTAATTTTCTCAGAAGATTCATTGCAAATTTATCTGGAAAGATAGAACCAATGACCCAGCTCTTGCGTCTTAAAAATCAGGAGGAGTTTATATGATGAGATAAACAGCAGAAACCGTTTGATGCTGTCAAAGTTTATTTGACAAATCCTCCTGTATTGATGCCGCCGAAAGCAGGCAGGCCATTAAAGTTGTACTTGTCTACTACCGATTCAACTATCGGGAGTATGCTGGCACAAGAGAATGAAAATGGAAAAGAACAAGCGGTATATTATTTAAGTAGGACATTGACTGATGTTGAAAAAAGATATACCGCGATAGAAAAATTATGTTTATCTTTGTACTTTTCTTGTATGAAGTTAAGACATTATTTGTTGCCAGCTACAGTACATGTACTCGGTAAGACTGATGTGATAAAATATATGTTGTCACGGCCTGTTATAAAAGGACGTATAGCCAAGTGGGCATTTATCTTGTCTGAATTTGATTTGGCATACGTACCAATAAAAGCAGTCAAAGGTCAAGCTGTTGCTGACTTTCTTACCGAATACCCATGTTTGCAATTGGAAGAAAATAAACAGAACTTCAGTCAAGTTATACCATGGACTATGTATTTTGATGGATCATGTGCTAAGAGTATGGCTGGAGCTGGTTTGATGATAATCTCTCCCACCGGAGAGCTTACAAGGTGTGTTTGTAAGTTAGATTTTGAATGTTCAAATAATCAAGCCGAATATGAAGCACTAATCATCGGTTTAGGAATACTGATTGAATTGGAAGCACAGTTCATCAAAATATTTGGTGATTCACAGCTAGTGGTAAAGCAACTGAAAGGAGAATATCAGTGCTTAAATGAAAATTTGATTGGCTATTATTATCTAGCCAAGAAGCTGTTGGAACAATTTAGAGAATATGACATAGTCCATATCAAAAGAGAAACCAATTACGAATCCAACGAATTAGCACAGATGGCTTCTGGTTATAAAATATCAAAAGAATTGGCTAATATTGTAGCCATCATCACATTATCGGTACCTTCTATTGAACAAAGAGAAATACCGATAGCGATCAGTGAGGTGATCCGAGAAAAGGATTGGAAGCAGCCCATTATGAAATACTTGAAAAATCGTGATTCAAGAGACCAAAAGCTGAGGAGACAAGCCCAGAAGTACGTAATTTTGGGAGAAGAGTTATACCGAAAATCTTCAGATGGGCTACTATTAAGATGTCTTGATAAGGACAATGCGAAACTGGTTATGGCAGAAGCTCATGAAGGCATATGTGGAGCACATCAAGCTGGAATTAAGATGAGATGGCTTCTAAAAAGGTACGGATATTTCTGGCCAACAATGATGCAGAATTGCATTGAATATGCCAAAGCATGCATTTCATGTCAAAAACATGGACCTTTGCAACATGCACCTGCTGTAGAGCTTCATTCCATTGTAAAGCCATGCCCATTTCGAGGATGGGCAATGGATATAATAGGTAAGATTTATCCACCCTCTTCTCATAAGCATAGTTTCATTTTGCTGGCTACGGATTACTTTACGAAATGGGTGGAAGCGATTCCATACAAGAGCATTAGTCAGAAGACGGTGATCAAATTTATTGAAGAAAACATAATTCACCGATTTGGCTTACCGGAATCAATCACTGCGGATCAAGGGACAGTGTTTACTGGAAATGAAGTTATGGAATTTGTGCAATCAAGAGGAATTAAGATGCTGCATTCTACACCATATTATCCTCAAGCAAATGGACAGGCTGAAGCTACTAATAAAGTTGTGATTGGATTGATTAAAAAGCATTTGGAAGAAAATCCAAGAGAATGGGACAATTTGCTATCGGTAGTGTTGTGGGCATACCGAACATCACGAAGATCAAGTACAGGCGTCAGTCCATATACGCTGACCTATGGACAAGAGGCAGTTCTACCGATGGAGATAACCGTTCAATCATTACGAGTTCAATTGCAAAGTGAAATGTTGCCAGAAGATTACAGAGATTGGATGCATATAAATTTGGATGAATTAGATGAAGTCAGGGCAGCTGCTTTGGATCAGTTGATTGCACAAAAGAAAAGAGTAGCCAGAGCTTTTAACAAGAAGGTTAGGATCAAGCAATTTGCTGTAGGGGACTTAGTATGGAAATCAATTTTGCCATTTAATCTCAAAGATGGAGAATTGGGTAAGTGGTCATCAAACTGGGAAGGTCCATATCTAGTTACCGAAGTGTTCAGTGGAAATGCATACAGATTGATGGATATCAATGGAAAAGAACTATCTCGTTCTATAATTCTTGAAGAAATATTATCCATCAATCTGGGAAACACAAGAAGATTAATTCATTCATCAAAAGCGAAAGTACATTCTGATCTTGGTTACAAAGGTCTTCAGATCTTTAACCAGTTTGAGATTCTGAGCTACAAGTTTGGAATGTAATTCAAGATCATGGCGGAGTTCGAATTGCTGCTCTTTGAGATGTTCTGTGCGACGAGAATGGAAGCGGACAGCTTCAAGTTTCTCCCAGGTTTCCTGTAACAATCGTCTGTACTTGTCTGAAGAAACTTCGACCATGGACTTGACCCGGGAGATTTCTTCTTTAATTATCTTGCGTTCGGCACGGTTATGACTGGAAAAGAAATTGAAAAGTCGGCGTGTCGTCTCAGCATCTTCTTTGGCATGGAGGCAAGAGTCTTGAACTTGAGCATATGCTTCCTTGGAATCGCACAATCGGGAGAATTCTTCCACAATTTGGAGCTTAAGAGTCTCAGATTCCACAATGATAGGTTCAAGGCTCCAAAACTCCTTCACATTGCGCTCGAACTCATCGAAGCTGGCAGGGAATAAAGAGCACAGTTCCCATACTAAGTCTAAGAAATCAGACTCAGCAGTTAAAAATACCTTGGACCTGAAAGTGTCCGTCAGTTCGGTAACTTTTAACCTATGCTTATAATTCAGTAATAAAGCATGATGTCCCTGGGATAGTAGTTCATGTAGTCGTTTCCATAAAGATCGATCATCTGTAGGCAATTGGATAAAAAGTTGTTCATGGTTAAAAGAAATGAAGAACAGTTTTCAAAGCTGGAATCAGGATGCATTTAGCAAAAAGTTTACCTTCATGTTGGACGTTACGATGTCTATGTGATCGAGGCCAAAGAGGCAACTGAGATGAAGAACCATGTGAAGACATCATGAGCAAGATTGCAAATGTTCAGGATGAATTGTGCAATTTGGACAGTTATAAATAGAGAGGACATAGAGCAGATCATGGGTAGTGGCATGCCAGAGCTTTTCTCGGATAATTGGAAGAACATGGCCCATAAGTAGAGGAAGACGGTTACCAGAATTACCGCCAAAAATATTCTCTTACAAGAGAAAGTATGCAAAAGTCATTGAGGATTATCGGGAGGCCTTATCATCGGGATCTTTGTTAATCATTGAGGATTATCGGGAAACCTTATTATCGGGATCTTTGTTAGTCATCGAGGATTATCGGGATCTTTGTTAATCATTGACGATTATCGGGAAACCTTATTATCGGGATCTTTGTTAGTCATCGAGGATTATCGGAATCTTTGTTAGTTATTGAGGATTATCGGGATCTCTGTTAATCGTTGAAGATTGTAGAAGAGCAGATGTTTGAATTCGGCAAATGAAGCAAAAGAACATTTGAGTCAGAAAGAACGAGATTTTTCATTTATACTTCCTCAGCAGAGACTTGGCTTCATTTACAAAAGAACGGAGCTCAAATTCTAAATTAAGATTTTGTTCCATGAGCTCCGCCCTCTGCTTTTCACAAGTTTTGACCGAGCCACATGTGGAATCATATTCTTTCCTCAATTCCCGACACTTCTCCATCTTTCTTCTAACTGATGGGCAAAGATGACGCATCTTCGCTTCTTGCTCCATCATTTGGACCTCTACCGTCTTCAATTCCTTCTCAAGTTCTGCTCTTCTTTCTGCCAAGCGGTGAAGTTTACTCTCTTCGGCTTTGTAACTGTCGTAGAACAAGCGGGTATCTGCACATTTGTGGGTTAGTTCATCCTGAATGGCTTGACCTCGCTGTTCTCCGAAGAAAAGATGTGGAAGATGATAGGTGTTGATCCTGATGGTGTCCACAGCATCCACAAAACCAACGGCGAAGATATCACTTTTGTCCTGGAAGTCTTGGGAAAGTGAAAAGGAAGGATTACCAGAGCATACTTCTTGGAAGAGAATTCTTGCTCGTCTCTCTCTGTCAGAGTCGGTAATCAACTTCCCATAGCCAGACTCTAATAAGCTAAGAAGTTCAGTCCATTTAGCCTTGGCCACTTCCTTAGAAACTTCAGAAAATGATGCCGGGTCTATAGATTCTGGTGGACAATCAGCAGTGGAGGATCCAGGAAGATTTGTGAGCAGTATACTTTCTACTTCAGCTTTCTCTTCAGAAGATAAGAGAGTTATCTCAGCTGCGGCAGAAGGAACTTGTGAAGAAGAAGAGCTTGCCATAGACATTCCTTGAAGAGGCAGAGTAATTGACGAAGGCTGAACGAGCGGTAGAGGTACATTGGTTGATGGGCCTTCAAGAAATTCCCCATCAGGAATCAAGATTCTTTTTGATGCAGATGAAGGCTCATCAGTACCTGTAAATGCAGCTATGAGTGTTAAAACAATAGTATAAGGAGCGTTCACCATTCGGTAAAGTGAAGACAATACTTACCGATAGAAGTTGAAGATTTCCTAGTCTGAGGAGAAGATGGGTCATCAGCTCGTTCTTTTTCCTTAAGTTTTGGAGTCTGGATTTTCCTTGATGTAATAAGAAGTTCCGTCGAAGAAGCCGGAGGCACCAGGACAGGGTCAAGAATTGCTATATCATCATCAGGAGCAAGAGCAGAAGGGGAAGAAATCAAAGCCGCTTTTGATCGGTATATCTTGAGAGTCTTCCCTGAGTTATGTTTAGAAAAAGAAAAGCACAGATCAATATTGGAAGGTATGCTCATTATTAGCAAAAGCTTTAATATTAAAAGTTACCTTTCGGTGTATGCGGCTTTATCATGGCACATAGCGTGGGACTGACAGATGGGCTCCTTGGTGGTGATGATAAAGATCGAGTGGTAGTTCTTTCTGTTGCTGGCTTCTTAGACGCCTTTTCTGGAGCAGGCAGTTCTAAGATTTTTCGCTTTCTTCCTGCTGTGAGCGAAAATAGTTAGACACAACTAAATACCGAATGAAGAAGTGTATTGAAAGAAGGGATGCAAACTAACCTTTAACAGGCTTTGTCGGTTCCAAGGGAAGAATGTCTTCATCTCCGATTGATTGAGGAAGTGCAAGAGTGGCCGTCTCCTTTATTTTCAAAAGGATCATGTCCAGCGGCTCTGAGAATACAGACTTCCGATAATGCTTCCACCAGAAGTCGAAGTCTTCTGAAGAGCGATCAGCATCTGGAATGAACTCGGTAACACGGAACAATCGGTAAATGTCCCGAATCAGCTTGTTCAGTTCAATGAAGTTCTGACTGTCGCCTTGCTTACAGAATACTTTAATGATGGAAGAAATGGAAAAAGTGTAGAGAGCCGGGACAGGAATCCCTTGAATCAACCCAAATTGTCTAGCACAATATTGGGGAGAGTAGATTTCGAAGCCAGCGACGAATCTACCCTTTATTGAAAACCTAACAGGAAGGTCAATAGAGGTTAGAACGACTTGCCAAAAATCATTCTTATTCTTCTGAAAGGAAGGAAGATATGATTTGAATTCGGGAATGAGAAAAGGAGAAAAAGAGAATTGTTTCCCTTTGATGGAAAAAATTTGGGAAACAAAGAACCGAAAATAAGATAATTGCCCTTCTGGAAAAAGAATCAGCTCTCGGCTTAAGGCTCGACAGACAGGATGATTCGGGATAGAAACCGAAGGGGGTTGCGAGAAATGGTCTTTGGAAAACCAAAAAGGAAAATAAAAAGCCGACCAGGCTTGGAGAATCCAGAGTGGACCACCATAGACTCCACCTATTTCATCTGAAATGATGGAAGAAGCCGAATGGGCTAAGCCTCGGTACAATAAGGATAAAATGGTTTTTCCCAAAGAAAGGAGAGTTCCCGAAGCTAAGGCAGAAGCTATAGCTACGAAGTCCTTTGAAACTCTCACAATAGGGTGGCAAAAGAGGAATTTACAGAGCCAGTACAAGAGAAAAGCGGTGTGTTCCTCGTCGGTAACTTCACATTCTTTCTTAAAAAACTTACCGATAAAAGCCCCATAGGCTAGCTCGGAATCAGACAACTTACCGAGTCCTGGGTAAGAATCCGAAGACAGAGTAGATGGGTCTGTACCTAAAGGACTAAGACCGGTCAAGCAATGGATGTCGAGCAAGGTTACCGACATCGGGGAAAAAGGAAAGAAGAAGCAGTTGGTAGAAGTTGACCAAAAACAGGATAGGGCACTGATTAGCCCATGATTCAGACGATAATCAAAACAACAAAGGCGCAAAGCATTATGAATCGAAAGTCCATCCCAAAGAGAGCCCTTGGAAGGACGAAGTCGAAGGTACCATTGGTAAAAATTTGGCTCAAAATCAGAAAAAGCCCTAAGACGAGAAGGACGAGAGTGCCAGTTGTAAGCTAGAACGGAAGAATGGTGGATTGGAAGTACCTCAGTTTGATGACGAGGGAAGAAATCAGAGAGAATGGCAGGAATCGAGAACTGATTGTAAACAGCTGGGCCGAGGATGTAAGAATCCTCGAAATCATTCTGCACCAAGAAAAAATGCCGGTCATCGTTGAAATCTTGAGAGTCTCTGAAATTATGATAACGCTCTAGGGCATTTGAGGCAAGAAAGGAGGAAGCTTGAGCCTTGGGAGCCATGGTGTCTGATCGAGTACAGGAAAAGGGGACGAAGGAACGAAGAAGCGAAAGAGCAAGAGAATAACGAAAGAGATGACTTGTTGGAGAAGCAAGTTTGAAGGCGAGAAATCAGATTGTGTGGGGACATCTGATTTATATATTGAGTTGATACGAGGAGAATCTGAAAAGGCAAGCGCGCGAAACGAGACGGCAAAATGGCGCTGGAAACAAAAAGTAAGTGTCTTGTCATCTTTGGCATTTAAAAGAATTAAAATTTTTTTAATTCTTTTAAAGGGGGCATCTGTTGACACCAAATAATAAAGAGTTACCGAATGGACTTTAGTATCACTGTGTCCCGAAAATCGGTAAATCGGGAATAGTAAGCTACTCTGAGAAGTTCGGTAAGTTGGTTGCAACATACCGAAATGTCTAGAAGACTAAACCCGATATTCGGGAAGTAAGAAAACAGGGCCACTGATTTTCAAAATTCGGTAAGATTCTGGACATGCCGAAATTATAGAGGATCAGCAGTAAGAGGAGCATGAAGACAAAAGGAACCGCAGGATGGCCAAGCTAGCCATGTCAGCAAGAAGTTACGAGCAAGAAATCCGGATAGTGGATGCGAACAGTTCACGGCAGTTGCTGGAAAAGATTCAAATTCAAAGCCATATTGACAGTTGAAGATCAAGTTTTGGAGGATAAAACGTGGGCAAATGGGAAGTTATTGAAGGCGCCAAGATTCAAAGTTTGAAAGCAAGAAAATAACCGACAAACGGTTATGGAAAGCCAAAGAATAACAAATAATCGAAAGAGAGGAGAAAGAGGACAGATCAACATACATCCAAAAGAACTCAAGTTTTCTGCACTTTAACTTCCCTGTATTCTCCTTTCCAGCATTTACAGTTTCTGCGACTTTAGTTTAGTTTCAAGCTTTCTACTGCTTTCCTAGGAGTATTGTAACGTAGTCTGAACCATTGTTGATCTCAAATCCACATTCGATCCATTGAATTCCTACCCATTTCACTTCCATGTGTGTTACTCCGTGTTCTCACTAAAAATTTCCTTTCGAGAGTTAAGCCGCAGAACCCCTTTTAATAAAAACCGAAGACTGAATTTCGGTGAAAGATATTCCTTGTTGCAAAAACGAGCGAACATCTTTTTGGCACGCCCGGTGGGACCATTGTGGTAAGATTAAGAGAAATGGTGAGAACTAGAGGTCAATCAGATGGAGTACCAGTTGGCAACATCAACAATCCGGATGATGGAGCACGATCAGAGCATTCGACAGCGAATGAGGACGTACCCCATCACAATGCTGATGTTCCTCGGCAATTGAACGAAGAACAAGTCCATGCGTTGGCACCTGACAACACTTTGATAGCCACGATGAGAAGAATGTTTGAGGAACAGCAGAATGAGCTCACTAACCATATGGTGCAGCATGTCTCAGATGTGATAAAGCCTATGATGATTAACGCCATAAACGAGGTAATATCGCGTCCTAGTTCATCCTCTCAAGTTCCTCCCTTTTATGTAATTCCTCCCGGTACGATACCATTTCCACCAGCATCGGGACATCCCAATGTTGGGTATAATGGTAGTGGAGGATCGAATTTGCAGAACCCCTTTTAATAAAAACCGAAGACTGAATTTCGGTGAAAGATATTCCTTGTTGCAAAAACGAGCGAACAGTAATTTTAGGATAATTCATTAGAATAAGTTTGAGTGTAATATTCTTGTGAGTAAACTTGCCGTTGTGTTAATTTCACGGACAATAAGAGAATAAAAGAGAATTTTAATGTAGTGATTTGATTACCATTCATTAAATTTATGAAATAGAGTTCAACATATTCTTAAAAAAGAGTAATTGTTCAGAGGAAAGGGGGAAATAAAACGAGTACTTGTGCCTCCTTGTCGGAGGCGCTTGGAACGAAAAGCGGCAACTTTCCTCTTCTTTCTCTCATTTCGAAATTGAGAGGGAAGGAACTGTAACACTCTCTGCGCCCGTACTCCACAGTCGGGACGAGAGAGGGAGGGAGGCGTGATCGCTCGCGAGCGTGCGGTGACTGCGATGGGGTCCCGTAGAAATCTGTCGAGCCTGGTTCACGAGCTTCGAGAACGCATAGCCGCTTCTTCATCGACGCCTCCCGACAGCAACAATGGCGGCGGCGACGACGCCCTGGAAATCAGGTTCCGAGCTGTTCTCCCCAATCTCCTCCACGCCTACGTCGTTCCCTCTCCCTCCGGTACCTCCTCTCTCTCTCTCTCTCTCTCTCTCTCTCTCTGCGTGCGCGTGCTCGAGTGTACGTGATTTAGTTGAGGAATCGAACTTCGCATATCATTCTTTTGTTGATATTTCGATGTTGGAAGCGAATTCTGAGCAATGCCCACGCTTTTGATTTTGTGTTTTGAGCTTTGTTCTGGCTGATGCATGATCAGGTTGACTACGGAAGTGAAAGCCTAGAACTTAACACAAGTTCTTACGGGGTTAGAATTGCAATGAGGGTGCATATTTTCGGTTCAATGATTAAGGGAGCGTATTTTCTGGTGCTGGAGTTATCAGTATTGAATTTTCAGCAAAATGGCTTCATTTCATGTCACTATCAAGCTTTCTCTACGGGATTGCTTATTAAGGGATCGGAATTGGAATTCTAGGAGTCTCGTGGACTCTAATCCTTGAACTGTTGCTGAGCCTGCGGAAAAATAGAAGGAAGCTGAATACTCCCACTATGTTTACTTCCTTCGGAATGAGAATTCAACTGCCTGAAGCGAGTAGGAAATAGGATTGATTAATTTTTTTTTTGGCCAAATTGGAAAGCTTCATTTGCCTGGTCAAATGATATAATAGCTGCGAAGTAACACTCTTTGTTCGTATTTCCCGCTTTGTATGTTAAGTGATGTGAACAGCCTTTATCAGGCATTGTCTTAGTCTTTTAGTTCTCATTGTCTTTGTATCTCTTTTAGCGAATGAGAGAGAAGTTATAGCTGTATTGAAGCTCATCTCTCACACTGCCAGAAATTTTCCTGGGGTATTCTACCATGGGAAAGCAAGTGCTGTTTTACCTGTGATTGGCCGGATAATTCCCTTCTTTGCAGAGCCAGCATTACGGTGAGATATTCTGAAGTTCTTGTTTGGTAAACTACCATTTATCTCACATAAGATAATCTGCTCTTTATCAGTCTGAAGTCTGCTGTTTTGTCTTTGTCTTTGGAAGGAGCTAATTCCAGCAAAGGTAGTCTTTTGCATTTTGTGCATCCTTAATGCTAAAAGGGAGCAGTTATTCAGGAGCATATATGTGTTGTACATGTTTTGGTTCTCTGCGTGGAATGCTAACATAGTTACTTAAACATACTTTACTCTTTCCCTTGTGAAAATCTTCTTTTGTACGATTCTCTTCAGTTTGCTTGTTTTATGTTTAAGCATATTTCCTATGGTAAATCTTTGATTACAGTTATAATTTTTTCCAATTATTCCAGTGGTCGACATGGTGTAATTTTTGAGACAGTTGGATCTCTTTTGTCCTTGCTCCGGACTGGAGAACGAGATGCCTATCGTCAGTTTTTTGTGGATACGATGGTAGCTGTTGAAGGTGAGAAAGCAGCTGCTTCCGTTCATTTTTCAAAGAATTGATGTGATCTCTAATTACTCGGATGGTGTTAGTTCGTCACTTCTATCTTTCCTGGGGCTGCTTATACGACCATGCTTTGGTTGGTGTTGTATCATAAGCGTCTCTTTCACTGTACCTATGGCAATAATATGCTTTTCTCTTGCCAGATATAATGCACATAGCATCCCTCTGCACAGATGAATCAAGCATTTCTGAACGCACTAGATTGGATTTAAGGTGTTTCAGCGGGTCCTTTACTGGTATATTTGGCGATCCAGCTTGCTTATGTGATCTTCCAGCAAGAAATAAACCGAATGATGGATGTGGCCTTTTGATGAACCTTTCTGCTAAAAGAAGGTGGCAGTACTTTGCCACTTGGATGGTTAAGCTTCTGAGTAAATGCTTAACAGAGGGAACTGTATTTGTAGAAGGTCTCCTTAGTTTGTCTTTTGTATCTTCAGCATGTTGTCTCTTATGTTATGGAGATGGTGACTTGCAAATGGTAAGCTGCCATTTTGTCAGTTTATTATGTTATGCAGGTAGCTTCTCAGATGTTTATAGTTTTCCTTCTAGTCCAGATATTTGCAATAGAGTTTTCTGATTAATTTAATTTTTTGAAGGCATGTTTTGACTTCGCACGCATCATTGGATCGGCAGTAAACTATGATATAGTTCCTTATGAGAGTCTCATTCAGTCGATATCAGCAATATTGAGTGAGGACAAAGATGGACTTTCTGTATTCAGGTATTCCATAGTTGCTTGTACTAAGTTTCTTGGTTTAGCTGATTTTGGAAGAGCTCACATCCAGATTCAAACTGCTCTTAGCTCAGTTTCTGAGAAGACTTCTGGAATATACAGTTGATATACATGCAATTTATGGGATATTATATGCCTTGCAATCTCTCAGCAGCAAGGCCATCCCAATAATTTTCACTGTAGTAGGTAGCATTATTGTGGTGAACAGACCATATTCCAGGGGTTATAGACTGCATTTTCATCTTCACCTTCTCATTTCTAGCAGATTTTGGCCCGTGTCTTGCACTTATGGCTGCTATTCCTAATGATTTCTCCTAACAGTTCTTGGAATGTTTGGACTGGAACTCATTGCAGAAACAAAGTTTATGATGCATCAATTGGCAATTGTCTTGATGCACTCCACCCTTGTTGTCCTGATGATGTTGTCAGATACACAGCTTCAGAATTAATTAGTGTCTTCCCCCTGTCAGTTTTCAGGACGAGGAGCCCAGAGCTTAAGGTTAGTAACCTATCTTGGCAAGCTTGGTCGTTTTCTGCTGGCACTTGCATTGGCCTGCATCTTCCTGTTGATGAGGTAAAAAATTTCAAGAAGGATCTGATAATCTAATTTGTAAATTTTCAGGTTGCTTTATGTAATGCGTATGTGAGGATTGCTAAAATTTGCCCACCTCATATATGGAGACCAGATTATCTTTTTCAAATGATTTGTTCTCCAGAACCTTGCTTTCTGTTGATAAGATGCCTGCAAGTAGCACTATCAATTCTTAGTCCTGATCATGTCGGAGGCCAAATTACCAACGAAAGCTGTCCCGATTTGTTAATCTCGTCCGATGATTCTACCGAATTTTCAAGTATTGGAGGGAAAAGGAGATCCTCTGAGGGTAGGCAAAGTTTTAATGTCAAACGCCAAAAGGTTGATCATACAAGTGAAGCTCCTGCCTCTAAGATCTTAGCAGAACACAAAGCGATTCATTTGGCTTCCTGTGAAAGTGAAAGAGGCTATGCCTACCCCATTCACACTTTGATTGTTTCTTTGCTTGATCTGTTAAAGTCGCCAGCTGTTAAACCTGGTTCTTTAGAACCGAATGTTGCGTTAAGAGCTCTTAGCATGCTTAGCATTGCCTTCTATAGGGTTCCAAAAACCAGTCTTTCACTGTCCACCTGTCGGCAGATGATTTCATGGATCCCTTGGATATTTGAGGAGGTAGGATAACAGTTTTCAGTTTCTTTTCATTGTCTGCCCTTGTCTGCTGATTGTTTATTGCATTTTGTAGGCGAAGCAAGGAAGATCCATTGTGCTTGATATCACCATCTACCTGGAAGCCATTCACAGCATGTTGCTTGTACAGAGTATGACATGCACCCGAATCCTGTATACATATGAAGATCTAGGTTTTCCCAATGCAGTACAGATGCTTCTTTCTAAGCAGTGGATGGTGGATGGATACATAATAACTACATGATTCGATTTGCAGGAAAGCAAAGACAACATGGAACAGATTCTTTCTCCTAAACTGAAATTGGCTTTTTAAATTTCTTATGGTCTTGTGGCTGATGAAAATGATGAAATTTTAAAATCCCAAAAGTCATCTCCACATGTAATTGAACATTGGATTTAAGGGAGGCTGAAAATTTACGAGGATTCCAAATTGATCAAACACCTCATCAAATAACACACAGATTGCCCATCCATGCCTTGGCGGACACTTGTTAGTTTTAGTCCAATTAATCAATGCACGGGGATCACATATAAAAGTCCAGTTAATGCGTCCTGACCCTGCTCCATACCTCAGAATTATTTAAGCGGGGAATGTCCCTAGTTCTCTTGCTATAGCCAACTGGTACATCAATTTTTCCGACATGATTGAATGTGCTTTCTGGTCATCTCTTACCCTGAAACGTGTGTGGATTAGAGCACCATACACGCCTTAATAGAATCTTCTCGTCGATGCTTTAATAGTTCATTTTGGCAGGATTTGAATGACAAAGAAAATGGAAAATTGACTTTCTCTTTATGTTCAATAAACTACAAAACTTGATAGATTTCATAGTTGGAGTGAACTATTAGTGTTAATGTGATACTTTGCAATCTGGAAGTCCATTTATCATGTCTTTGGATCTAATATAGTTCATCTTTTTCTAGATTACCTATTTGACTTTTTTTCATCTTCAAACTAGGCCCTATCTTAATGAAGAAGTTTTTGAGAGATGAGGAAGGTAATGCAAATGCTCTGATAGGAGTCCTCAAGCTTCCATGGACACATGCTTTTGCAGTCTCTGATCCTAGTCCTCAATGGAAGACAAAACTTTACTCTGTCCAAATTCTATCTAAGCTTGGTCATTCCTTTGCTGCTGAAAGTGTTCTTGAAATTCTGGATCTATGCCTTCAAGATGAAGCTGAAGATGTAGTTGTTGAAGCTATCATATCTATGCCCATCATTGTCCTTTCATCTGGTCTTGCAGTAATGTCAAGTTTGTTTGGAAGGCTGAAGTAAGTGAAACATGCTGATATCTGTGCATTTTCATGTATGTTTCAATACCTCAACTAAATGCGACAAAAAAAAAATAAAAATAAAAATCCCTCAACTAAAGGTTTTATTACTTTAGGGGAATGAATCCTAAAGGTTTTATTACTTTAGGGGAATGAATCAACTTGGTTAAATTTCAGGAAGATCTTTCCACGATCTTAATACTAGCGATCTCCTCTGGTTCAAGAATATATAATGTAATTACTCCACCCCAAAAAGGATGAATGAGGCAGGGGTGGGCTTATAATTTTGTAGAAGGAATCGAGGGTGCTAATTGAAACCATTCTCATCCTGCATAACTGTAAAGGTTTCCATAAGAACATGCCTTAGTGGGTTTTGTACATTTCAACTCATTTATGATTCTGTTTCCTTCTTTGTTTGCAGAGTTCTGGGGAGTTACAATCATGAAAAGGTCAAGAAAGTTATTCCGTTTTCCCTTGGCTATTTGTCGTGCCTTTATGAGTGCAATGGCAATGGCACTGGCTGTCCTGATAAGAGCTTTTGTAAACTAATTTTTGATGCGGAAGATCAGATACATAGTATGACAATAGACCTCTTATTACGAGGCTTCTCGTGTTTGAAGTGTGACAGACGTGGTGTTTGCCGTCAAGAACTAGATGCCAATGTCATATCTTTTCCTGATGGACAGTGGACTCATGTCTGGCTGAGTGATGAATTCATCCAACTGCAGTCCTTGTTTTTGGAAATTCTCTATGACGAGTCATCTGAAGAGGTGCAAATTGCTTGTGTGCACAACATTCGACGGATCCTTGTACATGGGATTCAACATACTTCAGTTGAAACAAGAACTGAATGGATAGCATGCATTAAATATCTGCTCGTGTGCAGACAGAAGGGGGTAAGAGAAGCATTCTGCTCTCAGATTGGTTACTTCACTGATAAATTGATTTTGACTCTTCTTTTCTCAGTTGAAAACACTCAAAACAGAAGTGCAGAACAATTATTCTTGGACATTATTAATAATGCATTGGGAGAAGCAATAGATCCACAGGTTTCTGAAACTCTTTTGGAGTGTATAGCAGAAATTATGATTGCTGTTGATGTCCAGAGCAAGCTTTTCTTGTCTTCCCTAATTTTATTGATCGATCAACTAGATAATCCTCGTGTTACTGTGCGGACGAATGCGTCAAGATTGATAGGAAAGTCGTGCTATTTCCATATCAAAGGAGGAGGACTTGAAGTAATTCTTGAAAAAGTTGTTCATGTCAGAAATGAGGTCTATGATCATCTCTCGGCAAGACTGGCGAGCCGTCCAAGAATGGTTAGAGAGTTTGCAGAAGCTGTTTTTGGAATCGAAGCTGAAGATCTTCTTAAGCAGATGATTCCTGTTGTTCTGCCTAAGCTTGTGGTATCTCAGGACGACGATGACAAAGCACTTGACACCTTACATGAGTTTGCTAAGTCCTTAAACATGGATTTGGTGCCACTGGTAGTTAATTGGCTGCCGAAAGTGCTTGCTTTTGCTCTCTGTCAAGCAAATGAACAGAAATTGCTTGCTGCTCTGCAGTTTTACCATGAGCAAACTGGTTCAGATAGTAAAGAAATTTTTGCTGCAGCATTACCTGCTCTGCTGGACGAACTTGTATGCTTTACTGATGGTGGTGACTCAGATGAAACAGGCAGCAGGTGTAGTTTTCTCCATTGGTGTTATATGGATTTTATTCTTGTGAATTTCTTTTCAATACCATTTCTCTGTCTCTATATCTCCTGTCATATGAATCTTCAAGAGAACAGGTTAATCTGTGCTGTTCTGCTTCTTAAGCAAATGGTCTTGGCACTTGTGCGTGCGCGTGCGCGTGTGTCTACATATTTACATGCGTATAATGTCAATTATTCTGTTCTATTATGTTGATTTTTTTCTTTGAGGTGTCCTCTCATATATGTATTTTGACTCCTAAATGAAGTTCCCTCTTCTCGCTATTAATTGTGATGATTTCTTTTGATTTTTACTTTTTGAATTTCATGTACTTTAGGACAGAGCCTGAAAGTCTTATTTTTATTTACTTTCTGCGTGCCACACACCCAGATTAGCAAGAGTTCCGGAGATGGTTAAGGAGGTCGCAAGAGTTCTTACTGGCGGTGAAGATCTTCCCCACTTTCTGAAAAATCACTTTGTTGGCCTTCTTAACAGTGTTGATAGAAAATTGCTCCATTCAGAGGATCTTTTACTGCAGAAACAAGCTCTAAAACGTATTGAGATGCTAATCAACATGATGGGTTCTCAGCTTAGTACGTATATACCAAAACTAATGGTGCTTATCATGCATTCTATTGGTAAAGAATCTCTCCAATTTGAAGGTCTCTCTGTCCTACACTTCTTTATTAGACAGTTGGGCAAGGTATCTCCATCTAGCATTGCACATGTGAGCTCCCAAGTTTTTGCCTCTCTTATTCCTTTTATTGAGAGAGATGGGAAAAATAGTTCGAATTATTTCAATAAAGTGGTGGAGATTCTAGAAGAGCTCGTCTTAAAGAACAAAGTAATTTTGAAGCAGCATATTCGTGAATTCCCACCCTTGCCAAGTATATCTGCTCTAGCAGAGGTGAATAAGACAATACAGGAAGCCCGGGGATCAATGACCCTGAAGGATCAGTTACGTGATGTTGTCAGTGGTCTAAATCATGAGAATTTGAATGTCAGGTACATGGGGGCATGTGAATTGAGCAAGCTGCTGAGCACAAAAAGGGAAGATGTTGCAGCTTTAATTACTGGCGAGGTGGCTTCAGACATGGATGTTTTAAGTTCTCTGATAAGATCCTTACTCGGAGGATGTGCAGAAGAGTCGAGAACAGTAGTAGGTCAGAAACTTAAACTAGTCTGTGCTGATTGCATTGGAGCCCTGGGGGCAGTTGATCCTGCCAAAGTTAGGGGATTTTCATCCCAGCGTTTTAAAATTGAGTGCTCCGATGATGATCTTATTTTTGGGTTGATCCACAAGCACCTGGCTAGGGCTTTCAGAGCTGCACCGGATACCATTATTCAAGACTCTGCTGCTCTAGCGATTCAGGAGTTGCTGAAGATTGCTGGTTGTGAAGCATCACTAGATGAGAATGTTGATGCTTTTATGTCGCAGATGCTGCAGAACAGAAGTACTTCAAAGGCGACTTATGCTGGAAGTAATAGCAAAAATGGTTCTGCTGATGTCAATTCCAGGGGTCAGAAATTATGGGCTCGTTTTTCTAATTATGTGAAAGAGATAATTGCTCCTTGCCTAACCTCCAGATTTCAGCTTCCCAATACGAATGATTCTGCATCGAGTGGTCCAATTTATCGCCCTTCTATGTCATTCAGAAGATGGATATACTACTGGATTAAGAAGTTGACTACACATGCTACAGGTCCACGTGCAAGCATTTTGAATGCTTGCAGAGGGATTGTTCGCCATGACATGCAAACTGCTATATATCTGCTGCCATATTTAGTCCTGAATGCTGTCTGTCATGGAACGGAGGAGGCACGTCATGGCATAACAGAAGAAATTCTCTCTGTGCTTGAGGCAGCAGCTTCGGAAAAAGGTGGTGTGGTGGTTCATGGAATCAGTTGTGGGCAAAGTGAAGTTTGCATTCAAGCTATATTTACTCTTCTTGACAATCTTGGCCAATGGGTTGACGATATTGGCCAAGATCTAGCTCTTTCCCAATCTTTACAGTCTTCTGCCTCAAAGCAGCACCTTTCTAAGGCAAAAGATTCAAGTCCAAGTTTTTCCTCAGATCTTATCATTCAGTGTAAAAATGTTTCAGAGCTTTTGGCTGCAATACCAAAGGTGACCCTTGCTAGAGCCTCCTTCAGGTGTCAGGCATATGCAAGGGCTTTGATGTACTTTGAATCTCATGTGCGGGAAAGAACTGGTTCATTCAATCCTGCAGCTGAAACCAGTAACACATTTGAAGATGGGGATGTTTCATATTTGATGGAAATATATAGCTGTCTTGACGAGCCTGATGGCTTATCAGGCTTGGCATGTTTGCGCAGATCATTAAGTTTGCAAGACCAGCTCCTAATAAACAAGAAAGCGGGGAATTGGGCTGAAGTTTTGACTTCTTGTGAACAGGCTTTGCAGATGGAACCTACTTCAGTCCAGCGGCATTCAGATGTGCTCAACTGTTTATTAAATATGTGTCACCTTCAGGCCATGGTCACCCATGTTGATGGCTTAATTGCTAGGATCCCTCAATACAAGAAAACATGGTCCATGCAAGGAGTGCAGGCTGCGTGGAGGCTTGGCCGGTGGGATTTGATGGATGAATATCTTAATGGAGCCAATGAAGATGGTCTACTATGTAGCAGCTCTGAGAGTAATGCTTCCTTTGACATGGATGTCGCAAAGATTCTCCAGGCTGTGATAAAAAAGGATCAATTTTCGGTTGGCGAGAAAATTGCTTTTTCCAAACAAGCCTTGATTGCCCCTCTGGCTGCTGCTGGCATGGACTCCTATGTGCGTGCTTACCCGTATGTCGTAAAGCTTCACTTTCTACGTGAGCTAGAGGACTTCCATGCACTACTTGTCAATGAGTCTTTCTTAGAGAAGTCGTTTCATGTGGGAGATTTGGAATTCTCAAAGCTAATGGAGAATTGGGAAAATCGGCTCAAGTTTACGCAACCTTCACTCTGGGCCAGAGAACCACTTTTAGCTTTGCGGAGACTGGTTTTTCATTCCAGTGCTCTAGGTGCTCAAGTTGGGAATTGCTGGGTGCAATATGCGAAGCTCTGTCGCTTGGCTGGTCATTATGAGACGGCAAATAGGGCCATTGTAGAAGCTCAGGCTTCAGTTGCACCTAATGTTCACATGGAAAAGGCTAAACTTCTTTGGAGCACTAGACGCACAGATGGTGCCATTGCGGAACTGCAGCAATCTCTCCTCAATATGCCAGTGGAGGTTGTTGGTTCTGCTGCAATATCGTCGATTAGCAGCCTTTCCCTGGTTCCTCTGAACTTGCCACCTTTACCTTGTGATACTCAGGCTCTAAATGAAAATCGTGATATTGCAAAGGGTCTGCTGCTTTATTCTCGGTGGATCCATTATACTGGGCAGAAGCAGAAAGAAGATGTGATAAGTCTTTACACAAGGGTGAGGGAACTGCAGCCTAAGTGGGAAAAAGGATACTTCTATATGGCTAAGTATTGCGATGAAGTGCTAGTTGATGCTCGTAAGCGCCAGGAAGAAAACTTTGAACCAGGTCCCAGAACAGTTTCATCAGCTTCTGCTGTTTCAACGCCTGCAAACTTAAATGCTGAGAAGTGTTGGTGGTCTTACCTGCCTGATGTCCTGTTGTTTTATGCCAAGGGGCTTCACAGAGGTCACAAGAATCTGTTTCAAGCCCTTTCAAGGTTGCTAACCCTTTGGTTTGATTTTGGAAGCTTTTATCAGAAAAGTAGCTTATCATCCAACAAAGATTTGAAAAGTGTCCATGGAAAGGTAGAAAAATCTTTTGCACATGGATTAGTCAATAATTCACCTTAAGATTTGAATTTTCTGTTTTGAACTGATTCTGCTATGTATTGGACATTTTCTTGTTTTTCTTTTGGTTAGGTTATGAGTATTATGAGGGGCTGCCTGAAGGACTTGCCAACTTATCAATGGTTGACAGTACTGCCTCAATTAGTTTCAAGAATTTGCCATCAGAATGAAGAAATTGTTCGACTCGTGAAACACATAATTACCTCTGTTCTCCGTCAGTATCCACAGCAAGCTCTTTGGATAATGGCAGCAGTATCAAAATCTACTGTACCTTCAAGGCGGGAGGCATCAGCAGAAATTATACAAGCTGCACGGAAGGGCTTTAGCCAGGGAAATAGTGGCAGCAATCTGTTTATCCAGTTTGCCAGTCTTATTGATCATCTTATCAAGCTATGCTTCAATGCTGGGCAGCCAAAAGCACGGACAATTAACATTGCAACTGAATTCAGTGCCTTAAAGAGGATGATGCCTCTGGATATCATAATGCCAATCCAACAGTCTCTTACTGTTACTCTACCTACATATGATCAGAATCCGAAAGGAACCCTTGCTTCAGACATCTTTAGTTCTATGGATCTTCCCATAATATCAGGGATAGCTGATGAGGCTGAGATTCTTTCATCTCTTCAAAGACCTAAGAAGGTATGTTTCTACTGTAAAATTGGTTCAGACAAGATTCCCTGAATGCTAGGCAAAAATTGAAGGGTTTACCTGAATGTTCTTGTCTTTGGGTTTTGCAAATAAAGAACATTTCCTCTACTTTCTAGATTAGGATAGCCTTGACTTTTTTCACCATAGGATGAGTGCTAGGGCCTTGCAGTTTGTGGTAGGAAACAAAGTCCTCAGGTTCCGTCAATCTTAATATAGTAGGTTGTCAGATCATGAGTTTGTTGCGTACAGGGTAATTTTAAGGAAAATATGATGTACTTTTTAAAATGACATGTTCAAGGCTCTTAGACATGTAAAACGTGGCAATCGGGAGGGTGGCGATTTTGTTATAATGATATTATGGATGTTACTGAAACCAAACAGAAATGCCTTATTCTTTTGGTGGGGGATCTTTCTAAATGTATGGGCAAGTAAAAGCCATTCTGTTGTACATTTCAGATTATACTGCTGGGCAGTGATGGCATTGAGCGACCATTCCTTTGCAAGCCGAAGGATGATCTCCGAAAAGATGCCCGTATGATGGAGTTTAACGCAATGATAAACCGTTTGTTATCTAAATATCCTGAAAGTCGTCGAAGAAAGCTTTATATTCGCACATTTGCAGTGGTTCCCCTGACAGAGGACTGCGGAATGATAGAATGGGTTCCCCACACCCGTGGACTTCGACATATACTTCAAGATGTATATATTACATGCGGCAAATTTGATAAGCAGAGGACGAATCCGCAAATTAAACGGATTTATGATCAGTGCCAGGGCAAAATGCCAGAAGATGAAATGCTAAAGAACAGAATTCTTCCCATGTTTCCTCCGGTCTTCCATAGATGGTTTTTGACCACTTTCTCGGAGCCTGCCGCTTGGTTTAGGGCTCGGATAGCATATGCTCACACTTCTGCTGTTTGGTCAATGGTTGGACATATCGTGGGTCTTGGTGATAGGCATGGCGAGAACATTCTCTTTGATTCTACCACGGGTGACTGTGTTCATGTTGACTTCAGTTGCTTATTTGACAAAGGCCTGCAACTGGAAAAGCCTGAATTGGTGCCTTTTAGATTAACACAAGTAAGACGGCTCATTAACTTTTTGTGTCCTGCATACCGTTGTTTAATACTGGTTAGACTCATTAATATGCTTAATTAGCTCTGGAATGTCAATAGACAAGATTTTCTGATATGGCATAATTCGAAATCTGCCCGCAGTATGCAGTTTCATATGAATTTTTCTGTTGGAGAGTTTGCAACATGATGGCAATGCTTTTTTAGTAGCTTGGTGGAGTCTGCACTTCTGCTATTGAAAATATTTGAGAGAGCTTCTTCAGACATGTACATAATGCATTATATCATGATTAGAAAGTTCATTTCTAAGTTGTCCACTACGTACTATACCTAGCTGACTCTGCTTTTGATATACTGAGCGTGTCCAATGAACCTTTCAGAACATGATTGATGGATTGGGCATCACTGGGTACGAGGGCGTCTTTCTGAAGGTTTGTGAAATCACTCTTTCTGTGTTGAGGACACACAGGGAAACATTGATGAGTGTGCTTGAAACATTTATACACGATCCTTTGGTGGAGTGGACAAAATCTCATAAGTCCAGTGGCATAGAAGTTCAAAACCCACACGCGCAGGTTCGCATCTCATTACAAGCATCTTATTTGATATTTGGCAACATACGTACCTCAAAAGGATATTTCTGTTCCACAAAATGAAGATCTAATTTTGTGGGACAACTGTGTTCTATAAACTTAATCTAGTAGTTTAAGGCGTGCGTAGGCTAGACTTTGACATAACACCGAAGCATGGAAATATATAATTAGGGAGCCAAATTAGGGGCTTGCATAGATTTGAACTTGGGATCTCTTATTCTGATACCATTTAAATTTCGCGGAACCACTGCCAACTATTCCTAAAAGTTTAAGCTAATTGATGAAGATGTTGTTTAATATTTTTAAGCTAAAGAATGTTTAACCTCTCGATTAATTCAAATTAAAAGAAAGCTAAAGATCTATCTCTCCTTTCTTTTCTTACCAAAAAATAGAAGAAAAGAAAGAAAAGAAAGCTAAAGATAATTGATGGTCCCGATTTGTTGCTTCCTGGAATGGAAAATAGTTCAATTTTGTGCAGGCTTGAAATTGAATATTGATGTGGACATGCTGAAGGACACTATAATAGAAGTTAAAACCAGAAACATTCTGTTGCTGGAAGGAGAAATAGTATCCTGGGTGAACCAACCAAGGAACTATGAACTGTGAATCTTAGTCTAAGGCATCTAAAGTACACCACAAGTTTGTTTCGCTGTACCAACCAGTGAATTTGAGGTATAATGTTGGAAATTTGGCGGGCGGTCAAGTGTATCAAATGGACTGTCGGCTAGTAATCTGACATGTCTCTTTTCAGGAGATTGTGTTTAGCACCACGCCGGCTGTTCTAAACAAATTGTTCTGTTCTGTTGCAGCGAGCCATCAGTAATATTGAAGCAAGGCTGCAGGGAGTTGTTGTAGGTGTTGGTGCTGCCCCATCTTTGCCTTTAGCTGTTGAAGGTCAAGCACGGCGCCTGATTGCCGAGGCAGTTTCACTCAAGAATCTGGGGAAAATGTATATATGGTGGATGCCGTGGTTTTAGGAATAACTGCTCCGAGAAAGTACTGCTATCACTGAAGCAGGTATGCTGCATTTTATCATGTGTTCTCTATGTGTAATATTTAACTTTGATTTGCAGAGTTAGCCTTCCATGAGGATTTTCTCAGGGAGATTGTACAAGCAATTCCACCGTTCCCATGCATGCAATCTCGTGCATTTTTTTAGATTGATGTCCCCCTCGTACAATGGTCATCATCGATTGTATTTCATGATGAACAACTCATACCTTCTTATCATCAAATCTAGTTCATCTTCTTTTATAGGGAAATTGGATGTCATCAGCTGTTCATGATAACACATTCGACTAAGAGCAATTTGTGTCATTTGACTCATCTTCTGTTTTGGGATTCCTTCCGTCTCTTTCTTTATACAGGTCACCATTTTCTTAAAGCAGTGAATTCGACAACAATGGTTTTAATCTTCTGTGATGCGATAACTTAGTTCACTTTCTTTATGCAGGTTGCTGTTATTTCTCGAATTTACAGCGGCTTCAGTGTGGTTGGCTTCTCCATGTCAACGCTGATCTGGACACTACAAAAGAAACACGATCAAGGAACATGAAGTTTCTCAATCTGATGTCGCGGCAACTCTTTAATGCTTGTAGTGGACGGATTGCTCATCCTTGTATATCTGAATCTATGCACTGTGGTAAGTGAGAGGTTATGCTAAAGCTGTTTGAGCCTCAGGTAGCCGCTTTTACTTCTGATGCCTCTTGTTCTCATATTGGTTAATTCACAAATGGCCTGTCTCTGAAGGCCCCAGCTTTTGGATATTGAACACCTAAATGATATGTCCTTGGAATCACGTGGAATATGTCGCTGCGGCGACATGCACTAATTGGAGTGTCCCGCAATATGCTATCTGTAGGTACGAGTACCTGCCGCGGCATCAACAGCTGAGATGGGAGCATCTCCTCGATCGTTTTTTGCAGTAACGAACGGGTCATGGAAGAGCATTTTGTGCCACTCTCCTCTCTTTTGAACGTTCATGTCTGGAGGACAAGCGCCTGTATGTCCTACTCAATCTCCTGGGTCCTTTGGGACACGAGTCTGAAGAGACACTATCATGCCATGATCGACCTCAAGAGCGGGCGCAAGACATTTCGTGATCACTTCCGTAATTCTAAGGGCATGCGGTCACCGGGCACATTTATGTCACATGCTAAGTCAAAAAAGGAGAACTTTACCATTCTCATAATTTTCCTCTCTTCATACTAGGGATGCTATTCACAACTTTCCTCAATTCTTCCTGATGACCTAACATTACTTTTTTGACATTCCACTCCCTGTATTCCTCCTGAATCCGTACATAACCAATTCTTGAGAACTCTTCCCTTGGCAACGAAACAACCGACGTTCCCCCGGTCGATCCTCATCGGACTTCTCAGCCGACCAAGCATTGCCTTGACCATCTGCTTCACCGGCGATTCCCCTCTGACAGCACTATGTTTCCCCGACCCACAAACTACTGTGACCTCTGCCGGAATCACATATTCTCCACCGTGGAGCCTGCACTGCATCTCTTCCACCCACTGCAACATGATCAGATAAGCAGAGCCCAGGTGCATTCCGTGCAGATCCAACTTCGCCTCCAACGGATCCCACTCCATCGCCTCGCTCAGAACTGGCGAGTCGACCAGTTCCTTAACCAGCATGCCTTCTTCGCCGTCCAAAGCCCTGTTCAGCTCCTTGACCGAGAGTGGAAAACTAGAGGAATCTCGCAGCAGCGACGTGATCGTCGGACAAGAGTTCGAGACCGTGTTGTAAGTCCTGATCGAAAAGGGAATTGCTGTCGTCTTCATTCGGTGAAGCCACGACAGCATTCTGGACAGGTCGTGGCTGTTTCCATAAGACGAGAGAACCATGTTGGCGCAAACCGTGTCGATCTCGAATCCTTGCGCGTCCATTTTGTCTATGTTTCTGCTCATCTCATCAAACAGCCCAAGCTTCCCATATCCGTACATCACAGCTCTAACCTCAAAATCAGATGGTTCAATCCCTCTTAATCTCATCTCATCCATCAAGCTCTCCGCCTCACCTGGCCGTCCCATCTTGCTTAAACCTTTGATCATAGACTCGTAACCTCTGCGTTTTACATAAGTCGAGGAGGAATCATGCACGATCTGCTTCAAACGAGAGAGGTAAGTATCCAACCCTCTCTCAGATTTCAATTCGGAGAGGGAATCAATCAAATTGCAGTACAAAACCGCAATGTCTCTGTCTCTGAGACCTAGTTTAGCAATTGCTTCGGCAGCGAGGCTCTCCGATTCTGCGATCAATCCTTGCTTCTCGAGCGAGGCGATGAGGTCCGCAGCTAGCTTGGCGTTCCACCTGAACCATGACGCTTCACGGATCTTCGCATAGAACTGCAAAAAACCCAGAAGCTCGTGATTGATTCAGAGAGAGAAGAAAGTAGAATACATCTAGTGCGACTAATCGATCCTCTTGTTTATCACCATTTTCTCAACAGGAAATGGGAGCGACTGACATCGCGACGCATAGCGATTTCACCATTGGATTATTCCTTCGAAGACGAGAGAGAGAGAGAGAGAGAGAGAGAGGGCTTACAGGGAGAGCGAGAGAGGAGAGGTGGGGATGAGGGAGGAGGTGGGAGAGAGCGTTGAGCGAGGCGGATTTGGGCGAGCTCGCGACGAACTTCCTCATCAGCCTATCCGCCGCTGCGGCGTCTCCGGCGGCAGCGGAGAGGTTGCGGAGCAACCGCTGGCCGTGCTTGCTCAATGCGCACCGAATGTGCGACGCCGTGGTCGGGGGGGCCGCTGGTTGGTGACGGCGGAGGATGTTCGGCGGGAGTGGCGGGTACAGTTGGAGACTCCCCATGGTTCTTTTGGATGAGCCACTGTCAGCGAGAGTCCCGTGCGGCTCGGTCCCCTCTACCGTTAAATTGAGCCACCTTTCAACTTGAGATATATTTTGGACAAAAAAGACACGCGCACATCTATATATTCTTTTAAGGGTTAAGATAACGACTAATTACAGGCCATTTCTCTCAATTTGTACCTGATATTCGGATTTCGAATATCATTAATCTCCATGTCTTTCTAAGCTGATAATCGCATTTAGAATATTATTGATCTCTGAATATCACCCGATTCAAACGAAAAAGGTTTAGAAGAACGAATGAGAGAATATATTAAGATTTTCGAGAAGTTCACTCTTATTCCGACTCTTCTTTTTTGTTTAAATTTCTGCTCGCCTCGTGTCGGTAAAGTACTTGAAAATCAAAACTACTGTCGAGCTTTTCATATAATTGAGTTATTTCTGCTTGTTTAAGTAAATTAATCTGATAAATATGACTTGAAAGTGAAAATTGTTTTTTGTAGTTAAAGTACGTATGGCACATTTGTTTCAGGACCGAGGAAAAAAAAAAAACATTTATGAGTGCTCTCTGATACTTGTTAAGAATAATTCATAAAACATTATTAATTTTTTAAAATTAATAATTATATATGATACGAGAAAAGTCAACAATTTTTAAATTGTTAAATGTTCTTAATTGATTACTTAATGAGTACTTATAACACTTGTTAAGAGAAATTTCGAAAAAACACTTCCATGCTATGAATGCAAGGAGTTAGGAAACTATTGTAATTGAAGTTCGGCTAAAACTTTCCTTCCCCAATTCCATCATTGTATAATTCAACTGAAAATAATGAACGATTTTTTTTTACCGTTCACAAAAATATTTAGGCATAATTTATTGTCAATAATAAATATTTTTCATCGACTAATTATTTCTTGTAATACAAGCGGTTATTTATATAAAAAAATATTCTTAATTATTTATATTGCACAAATCAAATAAAACTTATGTGTATACATTTTTTCAGTTTACCTATGAGCCTACATTCAATATCATTAGCAGGGTTTGGTGCACGATGTGTTCTTACTTTGGTTCTTACGTTAATTTCGTCGTCCAGTCATGCATTCGATCGATGAAAAAGTCAATTAATAAGAGCTTTCGTTTCTCTTAAAAAAAAAAGAATTTATGATGCGTTTAATTCACGAAAAATAGATCATATGTATAACATTTCTTAAAAAAGGATGGATTATATAACTTGGCATAAGAAAGTAATAATTTTTTTTAAAATCAAATAATAATTAATACTAATTTGGGAAAAAAATATTTTTTGTTCGTTTATTTTTATAAACGGTTTAAAAATATTTTTCACGTGATCCTTTTTTTTCCTCGACAAATAGGAAACGTAGCCTCTTCAAATGCAAAACCGCTTGTGCAGGCGGCGAGAGCCTCGAGTACCGACTCTCTCTCTCTCTCTCTCTTCTCCTTCTTCTTGTTCGTGTTCTTCACTGGTTCGACTCAGATTGGTGATGACCCTTCCATCGAGTCACTGATCGTCCCTCTCTCCCTTCTTTTATACATTATCGGTTGATCAGTCGTCCGGCGGGGATGAAGAAGAGGCCCAGAACCAGCCTCGATCAGGCGGTCGTTGATATTGGGCGGCGAGAGGTCGGCGGCCTCTCCGCTCGGAGTTTCGCTCGCCGACTCGCTGCTTCTGAGGTTTTTTCCCTTTCATTCATCCCTTCACCCATGCCCATTTCGCTTGTTCTCCGATGAAGATACTTTTCTAGGCGTGTAAAACGCCGTTTTGGCTGTGGCGAGGGTGAATTTGTTGTCGGAACATCTGTTTTTTTCTTTTTTTCCCGGTGGTGCATTGTGCGATTCTGATTTCATGAAGTAATTAGCGAGTATGCCAGGCAGCTGCTGTCGTAGATTGGCTGACATTGATGCGTGTGTTTGTTCTTCTTTTTTAAATCTCTTGGATGTGGTTGGTGGTGTCTGGAGGAAGCAGCGGTTCGATTTAGTTGATTGGGCTAGGAGTTTAATTACTTAAATGCAGCTCTGAAGACCAGAGTAATCTCACTCGTATGAGTTATCTTCTGCTTTATTAGGATCTCGTGTTGAGGCTCGATATCTATAATAAACTGGACGGGCATCGGGGATGTGTCAACACTGTCAGCTTCAGTGGCGATGGTGACATAGTAATATCGGGCTCGGATGACAGGCATGTAAAACTCTGGGATTGGCAAACCGGGAAGGTCAAGTTGTCATTCCATTCGGGTCATCACAGCAATGTCTTCCAAGCAGAGATCATGCCATACACTGATGATAGGAGCATTGTTACTTGTGCAGCTGATGGAGAGGTATTTTATATCAGAATCAAAGTGCTAACTAAATGCAGTGACATGACTTCTTTTATCCTTGAAAGTTACTATTTGACTTCATATCTTTTCTTCAGTGGTCATTATACTGGAGCTTTAGGTTTAGGATTATGCTTTGTTGAGTCAGTAGTTTACCCAGTTTGATTCAAGTGGAGGGCGCCGATAAAGGTTTAGCTCTATTAGTTGCTGTATTCTTATATCGGTGTAAATACCACTTTTGAAGACAATCGATTAGTGCTTTTGTTCGGCCATTACTTCTCGTCAATTTGTCTTGATTTCTCTGATTTGATAATCGCGTAAATTGCAAGCTGCAAGCACAATATGAAGGAAATTGCACACAAAGGTTATTATGTTGGGTATGTATAAAAGGACATTGCCAAATTCCTGAGGGTTAGAATGCCTGGTCATTGTGGCTAGGAATAGGACGGGCAGCATCTTTTGATAATTTAAGACTTCGTTGTTTATAAAATTGTTCAAGTACATCTACAATATAAAGTAACCTATAAAAAAACAACAGAGTGATAAGACAACACTGTGTTATAGTAACATTAGAGCAAGGAGTCCCATGAGGGCTTAATATCCACAAAAATGAAATAAGGTGCACTGAGGTGAACTGATATCAGTTCAGAAAACTGATAATTACTGAATTGAACTTATTCAGTGTGAGAACAGAAGGCAGTGCACCGATATCAGTTCAGAAAACTGATAATTACTGAAATTGAACTAATTCAGTGTGAGAACAGAAGGCCAGATAAGGTTCTTTTACCTGCACAAGAACTTTTAATGCTTTCCTTAGCTCTGTTAGCCATGTATGGGCTAGAAATAATGATGACTGTTGTAGAATACAGACTATCATACGTTGTAATCTTGTTATAACAGTACAATGAAAAAGAATGAACATAACAATACAAAATTGTAAGTGACATGGTCATAGATATACCTCAAATGCGTTTTACTTGAAAAGAAAAAGTTATAAACTGAATTACAATCACACAAAGTAAAAAGGTTACGTTAAGAATGTTGGTATCTAGAGTTAAGATTTCGTTACAACTTTTGAAATGAAATCAAGCATATCATATAGTTTTTATTTGAAGATTTATGTAACATCATCAATTTTATTGACATTCATGTGGAAACTAACATGTTTTTTGTATGTTATGAAACTTAGAATAGATTTCAACTGTCAAAATCGAATTATTTTGGAGTGAGTATAGTACAATATATGTTTTAGATAGAAATAGTATTATGAAAGAGCATATGTTTTTTTTTTTTTTTGCTTATCTATCGTACAGAAAACTGAAAGTTTTTAAATTACGTACAAGCATGGATCATTTGCGTTACTATGAGTATTTTACTAACCGAATCCTAACTTTGAACGCAAAGTTTGAAAATGGCAATAGAAGCCAAAATGGCTTAGTTTTTCGTGTGGTAAGTGGATGGTTTTCCGCGACATGAACTAGAATAGCTTTCATCCTTTAATTTTGACTCCTATCCATTGGCTTGCAGTAACTTTTAATGATACACCTGTCAAGGTGGATCTTATCTCAAAATTGTGTGCTTATCACCATACAATGTCTTATCTGGTCCATTATGAAGCCACATCATTTTGTTCCCTTGCTTTTGGCTTGATAAAAATAATCCCGCATCTACAAGCGAGTGGCATGCTTCTTTTTCTGGATACTGAGGTGGTTCCCCCCCCCCCTCTTTGGGCATCCGGGCCAGGTCTGGGCTACAATGCGATGACAAAAGGATATATCAATGTTTGATGTACTCGACTATGTTTTCTTGTCTCAAATCTGAATCACATTTATTATGTTAAATGCGTTTCTCAATTCAATCACATATCTGAGTTACTACCTTGGTAGGGACGAAGCTTTGGAGTACCGGAGTTTGGCATTTGTAATTTGATGACTAAGCTATTGATGAGGAAATTGCTTTATTTCAGGCAAGGCATGCTCAGATTCTGGAGGGGGGACAAGCTGAGACAATGTTGTTAGCCAAACATCAGGGAAGGGTTCATAAGTTGGCTATAGAGCCTGGAAGTCCGCATATAGTTTACACATGTGCTGAAGACGGATTAGTTCAACGTGTGAGTTTTCTTTATGAAGATTATACTTCAATACCCATCTCTCGTATGATTCAAGCTATCTGCATAGCAAGACCGTGATGACTGCATGAGGGCCTTTTGATGAGTTTTACTTTGCTGACTTTAAGCATTAAAAGCAAGCGTCTTCCCCCTTCACCATCTAGTAAATTTGCAAGTGAAATTTGGTAATTTGTCCTGTGCTGTGAAGTCTTTGAGGGAGGCTTAAATGCAATGTTAGATTTCATTGCTCATAGAAGTTGATTGTTCTATGCTCATGTAACAGTGCCATTTTGTATCAGCTTGATCTCAGGAGTAAAACTGCCACAGAACTTTTCACTTGCCAAGAAGTATACAGGACTCATGTTGGAGTTGTTCATTTGAATGCAATTGCAATCGATCCAAGGAATCCGAATCTATTTGTGATTGGTGGGTCGGATGAGTACGCTCGGATATATGATATTCGCAATTACAAGTGGAATGGATCACATAATTTTGGTCGATCTGCTAACTACTTTTCCCCATCTCATCTGATTGGTGATGCCCATGTTGGAATAACAGGCTTAGCCTTCTCTGATCAGAGTGAGCTTCTCATCTCTTACAATGATGAATTCATCTATCTCTTCACCCAGGAGATGGGACTGGGTCCTGATCTTCTCTCTGCCTCTACCAAGTCTGTGGACAGTAATTCCAGTGTAGTGACATCTCCCACGACTGTGAATGCTGATGACAATGTTACCCCCCAAGTCTACAAAGGGCACAGGAACTGTGAGACGGTGAAGGGTGTTGGCTTTTTTGGGCCTAAATGTGAATATGTGATGAGCGGGTCTGACTGTGGCCGCATATTCATTTGGAAGAAAAAAGGGGGACAGCTTATCCGTGTTATGACAGCTGATAAACATGTTGTAAACTGTATCAAGCCTCATCCTCATATCCCAGCTCTGGCTAGTAGCGGAATAGAAAATGACATCAAAATCTGGACTTCAAGGGCTATTGAAAGAGCTACTCTACCAACGAATGTCGAACAGGTATGCTACAACATCGTCCACTGCAAATTAACGAGCAAATTAAGTTTGTACATCTTCTCTTGCTTCTCGTTTCATTTTCATCAAGTACATTGATCTTGACACTTACATCTCTTGTTTCCTGGAATACAAAATTCTCTCTCTTCTCATCTTTTAAATTTTTGTTCTTTGAGCCACTGCTTCTCTACGTCTCACAATAAGTGGGCGATTCAATCATTTGTCAGGCGGATTTCATGAAACTACAATATCGTCTTTATTTGATGCATCATTTTATCAGAAAATTTTGGTCCCGAGAATTTAATTTATGCCTTGTGAGAGGTGAGAAATGATAAGTAAATGGTGTATTTCAGTATTCCCTCTTTGACGCAGGCTGGGAAGGTTTCTCTTGATCTACATGCATAATGAGCTTACTTGCTTTTTAAGAATGTGGCTAGTAGTTCTCTAGTGATCTTCGCCTTCGAAGTAGTACGTTTTGGTCTGCTTAGGCTGTGTTCATTCAGCAGTTCTTTAGCTTTTTAAAGGTAATTAGAATGTGCTGTTGACGGAGTCTGGTTTCTTTAGTAAATTGTCTTCGACAATATGTAGATTTTACTTAAAAATGTCAGGTGGTTCTTTTTTCTTGTTGTAAAAAGGAGGTTTAGGTATGTTAATCATCTGAACGAGATTATAGGGAAAGTTCTTATGTGGCTTTGTACCTTAAAATACCACACCTGCACAACTTTCTCCTGATCTCTCCGTTCCCATCGTTCATTAAATGCTTTCGATTGTCTTTTTCATTTGTGGACGCTTTAGTTGCCCTGGACCTGCATAAGATGGGTGAAACTGAATGCTAGCTTCACCTTACGGGGAGGGCGAGAAACACCTATTCTCAACTGAGTTTTGGCATTCTGCTCGTGCTATCAGTTCAGTCATAGGGCTTGTGATGATAAACCGTTATAGACCATATGACAGCAGAGGAACTAATTTCTCTGCTGTAACTTGTTTGGAGGAAGGTCCCCTCTGACCGTATCCCATGGTTTTCTGATGACGAGGATGATGAGGATGATGATTATTCTTATGATGATGATTTTTACGATGATGTCGACGGCGGCGACGAGGAAGGCTGTGAAGATTCTAGTGATGTTGCTAGCGAAGATGATGATGTTGACGAAGACGACAGCAATGACGAAGATGGCGATATCTGATAACAGTGATGGTGGCAATAGTTTTTCTGGTGATTATGATGATTGTGATTTTACCCTTTCTATTTCCAGCTAAAACCGAAGGCTAGGGGGTGGATGAATAGAATATTGTTGGCCCGGGACCTGCCGTCGCAGCTGCATTCCCTGCAAAGGTGGGCCGCAAATGCATTGGAGCATGGTGGAGAGACTTCATCTAGCTCGGCTGCTCGGCAGGAACTCATGGAACTCTTTTGCACACTGAGTGCTAATGATGACGGTTCATCGTATGGCGGTGGCGATTCTTCTGGTCCAAGCCCTTTAGCCGACCGATGCGACGGCGTTTAGAAGACGGACTAGGGACTGTACATGATGTAGGGAAGAGACGTTTGGGCTCCCTATCTTCTCTCTTTTCCTTTCTTCTTTTGGCTCTCTTCTCCTCCTCCTCCTCCTCCTCTTCATGGATATGTTCATTCACATAATTTGTTCATGCTTGTTTATATTCTGTTTATGTATTCCTCCTCCTCTTCATGGATTAATTTACATTAATTCATATCATTTGTTGTTCATGCAGTTGTAACTATCACATGCTCGTTTCTATGCTCAAATGACAATAAAAACTCGATCAGTAATTTTGCACCGTCGCACTAAATATTTAATTTCATTTACAAGATAACCATTTTATACGCCTCAATATGGTCAGGGAATTTTATTTTATTTTTTAAATTTTGTTTTGCCAATAAGACGATAGAATTATAACAAAAGTAATTAAGATATTTGTTAAGCATAAATAGAGAAAAAAGAAAAAAGAGCGCAAAAATAAGAAAACGGGCTGAGCGTTTTCGAGCGCAAGAAATATCTTCGACCCGCGACGGAGCAGAACAGAGACGCGCACCTATAAAACTCCGATTAGAACTCCAGAAACTCCTCTGGACTCTCGTCGCCCGATCGCTCCGATGGAAATCCTGACGGGATCGAAGGTCGTCCCACCTTCCTCATCTCCCCTCTCCATTTTCTCTCCCAAGAGAAGCTCCTTCTCCAGGCCTCTGTCTCTCCCCCTCGCCTCCTCCCGTAAGTAGTCCCGATCGATTCCGAGTTGCTTGATTTCGTGTTCAGTCCCGCCGATTCGTCGTGTTTGGTTCAGTTATAGAGTCATGGTTTGTGTATTCTTATGGTCAGATAACGAGAAGAATGAAGCTGATGTTGAATCGGACTCGAGGGATTCGAGTATAGCTCCAGTCAGGAAGGATCGCAGCCTCTCGATTTCACCTCTCTCCAAGGTATTCCGATCTCTTTGTGGCTGATTTTTCCTTGGTATCGGATTACGTGAGTAGAGAACTTGTTCTACAGGTTGTTTTGCAGGTTTTGCTGCTTTTCTTATACTGTAACCTTTTTCGTCTTTGATTATGATTACCGTCGTTTCATAAATAAGACGTGTATTTGCAAGTGCCTATTTCTGTTTTGAGAATTTGATGCTAGGAATTTTATTATATAGTGAGTTGAAACTTGTGAAAGCTGTCGAAGAGATTGGATTGCAGGCATAATGTCTTGTTAGCCTACATCCTTAACAGTTCTTAGTGCTTCACAAGTTCTATTTTGGATTTATTTATTTGAAGAAGGTTCAGAAGCAGAACTTTCTGATAAAATGATTCTCAAGTTTTTTTCATCTTCACTTGCCAAATGGAGCCGTGAGTTTGGAGCTTATTTGCTGCTTCTTGCTTTCATACTTTGCTTGTGTATTCTTAGGAAACAGCGATGGGGTTGGTACTGAATGCAGCGGTGGGGAGAGGATGGACAACTGGTTCGGGAATGGAAGGTCCCCCTGTTCCTGTGGAGACAGAATCAAGCTCGGAGAACACCTCCACTTTCCCATTTTCACTGTTCACTAAGTCTCCTCGGAGAAGGATGCTTGTTGCATTCACATGTAACATCTGTAAGCAACGGACAACCCGGGCAATCAATCCTCATGCATATACAGATGGGACAGTCTTTGTACAGGTAATTGGCTAATTACTCAGTATATAATCGGATAGCTGAAAGTTTCCTGCCAAAAAAAGCTAGCTGAACGTGTAGCTTTTGCAGGAAGTTTGTAAAGTAACTAATTAGTGTATTAAAATCCAAGTCAGTTCTTGTTTAACCTGTAAACAGACAGGTTTTTGCGAAGTCCATCATCTTGCTTAGTTGGTAAGCTTGATGTATCTATTAAGAGAAGTGAGAAGTGAGAAGTGAGAAGTGTACTTTAAGTCGGAGCTTAGACATTGATCGTGCAGGGAGCCTTGTAGGTAGTAATTGGTACTGTCTTAATTTTTATTCTTTTCCTGATTTATGGTCCGTCTTGAGCAATGAGAGATCTTCAGAATTACTCAAAAATGGAGAAAAGACAGGTCTAGTTGTTTACATAGATGGACATAGTTAACTAGGATTTAAATGGTCTCTAAATCCAGCATAAGCAAACACGATTCAGTAGGTTCCCCAAGCTTCACCTATACCCAAATTTGTGTCCATCCCTTAGTCATTACTCACATCTTAATTTGTGAAGCAAGATCAACCTTCCCTGTCACGCTTCGAAATCGAAATCATTTTTACGTTCGTACACTAAATGTTTTATTGACAACATTCCTAGCTGCCTCTTGGTGAATGGTTTTTTTTTTTTTTTTTAAAGCTTCTGTAGGAAGTTTTTTCCCCCAAAAGCGAAGCTGCAATTAAGGTCTCTTAGTTAACAGTTGGTTTCGCACAAGTTGGAGATATATGGATATATGATCTTCAACTTATGGGAGGTAGATATGGACTAGGAAGTAGGCAAGAAAGTCACCCTTTGATCGAGTATGCTATCAATCAATTTTTAATTCGTTTCGTATTGTATGCTGCTGCAGTAGCACAATGTGAAGGGCCAAAGTACTTGCAGCTTTATGTGATTATGAATCCCACAAAATTTATGCCACCAGTGAGGACTGCAATGCTGATGAATCTCTTTTGTTCTTGCAGTGTTGTGGATGCAATGCATATCACAAGCTTGTGGATAATCTTAACTTGTTTCACGAGATGAACTGCTATGTGAACTCCAGTTTCAACTACAGTGGCCCGAACCTGGATGTAAATTTCAACTTTCTTGACAGTGGTGATGCCGAAGATGACTTATTCTCTCCTTGATGAGGCAAGTTTTGTGCTTTGGACAGCTGTATAGTCTACAATACACATTCAGCAAAATCCAGATTGCTGTCATGTTTAATTCATGTGAATATTCAGTAGATATTTTTATGATTATATCTTCTGAGTAAAGCTAGAACCTGCATGATGTTATCGTTATCTTCTTCATTTCTAGGACTGGAAGGTGCTTTTTTGCCAAAGATTTACACAAATGCCTGTGTTTCTGGCTTTTAGCTAACAAATTTTTTAACCTTTTGAGAACTATATAGCAAAAAGTTAACGGACTTTAAATGTAGACGTTCTTTTTTATCTTTGTTCTTGCTTGGTAGACTTTGCACTCAGAGGTTTGAGTGTGCTTCCCAGGATCTACCCCCAGCCCTCCTTCCACTAAGCCATTTTCTTTGGTCGTTTTGACATTATGATTTTCTTAACGATTTGAGGTGATTTAACAACTAATTTATTCACGATAAACTGTTTGGTAAGAAATGTGCAAATTCAAAATACAAAAGTAGACTTTTACCAAATAATATAATTAGTTCCGCTAACATGTATTTGTTGATACTATAAAAGTATTATCAATGGAGATAAGCAGAAGCACAAAGAAAATTCAGCTGGTGTAATATGGTTGTCGAATAAGTTATGTTCTGACGGACAACGTGTTCCGGTACAACCTTTTGTCCTTATGGAGTATCTGTCTCAATGAACCTTTTCTTTTGCTGAAGCTAGACTAGCAGTCGACCGCATGCATGAAAGATAGGAGCTGCATGTTCTCTCAGATAATTATGGAATCCCGCAACTTTCTCCTTGTGCCTTACATGTGTATTGCCAAACTTAAAACTATGTACTTTACAATTTACGGATTCGGTGGAGTGAACATTATCGCCAGTCCGAAGCTGAATTTAACTCATTAATCAATTTCCTTTCTCATGTCTTTTCTCTCCTTGCCCAGCACTTCCTTTCGCACTAGTGCTTTTCATGTCGCTCCCACAAATCACGCGTCTTCGCCGAAGACTTCCGTAGTTGTACTCGGTGGAACAGGTTTCATCATGAGACTCTGGACGAAGCCTATCATCTGCACTAGCAAAGATTAAAACAAGTCTGCTATTTGCTTCTGGTCACTGAATAAAAATCATCTTCACTTTCAACCTCAGGATGCACTGATCATGAGTAAGATATAATCAGGACTGCATTGCCTTGCGATCTCTGAGATGACTCGGGCGATGGTGACGAAGTTTATACCAAAGCTTGTCAAAGATAAGAAAAAGGCTCTTACCAGGGCTAGTCCAATGCACATTAGACTGAAACCAGGGTACGGAAAGGGCGCTGCTTCTGATAGAAATAGTGCTGGAAGGAAATGGGAACAAGAGTGGATTCGACTACTAGATTAGCATGACCCAAAAACGAAAACGAAAAAGAAGAAGAAGAAGAAGGGCAGAACAGAACAATCGATAATTGAAACTGTTACCTGTCAGAGGACTGAATATCAGAGGAGAAACAATGTTGGCGAAAGAACTTATTCCTGAGAGGCATCCCTGAGCCTTGCCCTGTGATGGAAGTTATTCATTTAAGCACACTAGGTGGGGGTCAAGATGCATATATTCAGCACTAGCGGGTGGCGCCGGTGAAATAACCTGTTCGAAAGGGCCAACTTGTTTCGAAGCGATGCTGCGTATCTGAAGGTGTGAAAAGCACGTGTCAACAAATGATGATAAATCGAATTAGGTGACAGCGCTTTCCAGTGATAAAAGCACAAACTCACGCATGGAGAAACGAAGACGGCGAAGAGTGAGAAGACGGTGGTTGCGTAAGGAACCTGCATGTTTTGGTTAACTCGACGCCATTAGCCAGAACCCACGGAGTGGTGGACATGGTGTTTGAGAAGCTGAAGATTCTTAATGGAAACACATGCGAGTAATTGCTATAAAGCCATGGAGTGTGTAGTGTATGACGCATCTCGTCTGTAGAGTAGCGGAAACATTTGTAAATCTAGTTCGACTGAGTAAGAGATTTATTACCCAAGGTGCCCAGGATATGCTGTAGAGAAACATCTGCAAGATAAGAATCCTTTTGTCATCGTTTCGGCTATGTTTCTTAGAAGAAGCAGTAGTATGTTCTTTTGTAATCAGATAGTACAGCAGGAATGAGTTTCATACATTTGAAAAACCCACAAACAGCCCTATAGACAGCAACCTCTCTTCACGTAATACCGGTGCCAACAGCGGCATAAAAATCAGCTGCAGAAGTCGGAGATGTTGTGTTATACTCGCCAGTTCCATGATAAATGCGATATTAAAAACCGTATCAATAGCGCATAGTGGCAAGAGAGAAGAGATGGAAACAGATTGCGGACATACCTGAGAAAGTGTCCCCGCAACTCCGACGATGAGCATAAGATCAGCGAACTGAGTCTTATCGAAATGAAAACGAGCCTTCAAAAAATACTGCATGGGTTCGGTGGCCTTGTGTTAATCAAAGTCTAAAGAGAGACCCCGAGACAAGGTTCAGAAAATCGCCTGCTAAACTTAAAAAACAGATAGGGTAGGGACCAGAGAGGTTCTAGAGGATGCTCTCAGTGATACCAACATGCAATTTTTCGACTAACCTGTTCAGCTTATTCTAATCAAAACTCTTCCGAGTTATATCAGCGGAAGTGCGAGGATATGATAGGTGCGGAGTAGAATAATTCGATGTGCGAGCAGGTAGATGTTTACGCAGATACCATCTATCTAGAAAACTTGTTCTTCTTATTGATGACCATCTTCACGCACATTATCATGTAACAAGTTGATTTTATCTTTCACGTGCACTCTAATGGACTGCATTCCAGATCTCAATTGAGGTAAAACGTCAAGTTAATGCCAGAATCATTAGTCTGCGAGCTACATTCTTGTTACTCGACACGTTTTGAGTAGGGAACCCACCAATAAGGAAGCTTGCAGTCCTCCCTCTGCAAGATTGTGGAAGAATGCAACCACTGCAGCTTGTGCAAATATCTTGCTGAGAAACAAAATTGTACAAGTTGACTGCAGCAGCTTGAATATCAAAGATCGTAAAACTTTGTAACAAAAAGAAGAAGAAGAAGAAAGATTATAAACTTTGCCAATTTTTGCTATTCTGTTTGCTTGAACTAGATCTAACTATTCATGAATGATCTTCAATTCCTTTTCTATGATCATTATGAGCATCTCTCTTCCAAATGGATTTGTTTGGTTTAGGTATTACAAAACTATGATTAGCACACTAAGGTTCCATCAAATGTACCTACTCTTAACTGCTAGTTCCGTCACGCGAGACAAGACAGAAAACTTTACCTGCTCCTCAACAAGCTAATGAGATCTCCGACCGAAGGAATCTTCTTGAATATGTGTATCTTCTTCACAGAGTCGCCATCATTTCGGTCAATATCAGTTTCCGATCCCTTTACGATTAGCCGTGCCGATTCGTCTGCTGCCGGCATGCTGTCCTTGAGAAAGATCCTCATGTAGACGACCGCGACCATGGATACAACTGCGGCAACCTGTTAATAGCAATGCCCCTTTAGTGGATAGTATTAGGACTTAAATGGGCAGAACCACAGGAGAAACAGAAAGACATGGAAAAGACAGGACCTGGAATGTCAAAGCGGTCGAGATGAAACGAGCAGCCAAGGTTCCAAAAACAAATGCAGCTGAGAGCACACCAGAAAGAATCCCAAACGCGGATACCCGCTCCGTCCCCGGAATGTTGTCTGCCTGATCATAAACAAGCAAGCAATCACTCAGGCATAAGCATATATGCCGAACGTCGGCAGACACAAATCCAAATTGTTGTTATCGTGGTTCTGGGTCACCATCGTAGTGTTTTGCTATGTATTCTGATTGCACGACAAGTGATCATCAAGCCAGTACCTTCCATGACATTTCCGAGGTTCTAAAAATGGTAACGTGAGTTTGTCACTCGCGTAGGACAAATACCTTAAATGACAATACCGACCCTATTGCTCTTGCACTTTTGAGGTTACGTAGAATTCTTTATGTACACGGTTTTTCTAGAGGCTTATTCACATACGTTTGCTTCTACAAAAGTAATTAGATGCGGTAGACATTCCAACAGCAGATATAGGATGGGAGAGTCACCACGTATGCAAGGGCAAGGCAGTTAATGGTGCCTTCGCCAACCATGGCTGCGAGAGTCCTGAGGACGAAGTAGGCATAGAAGAATTTGGTCTCCCTGCTGTATGCCAGTGTCACTGCCAGACAAAAAGAGAGAGAGAGAGAGAGAGAGAGAGATTTCGCCATTAGAGAGTCCCGACAAAAAATCCATGTCCTTTCTTTGTTGTTTACTGTGGGAAATGACAAAAGAACAGACAATTACTAGCGTGACACAAGTACTAAGTAAGGTGGGAAGTGGGTTCTTCCTTTTCTTTGTTCAGAAGATCCTAGGACTCTAATGGTTCAATTCCGATCTATTAGCTTTGCAAAAGGAACTCATAGCTCATACGGTGTTAATGAGCGAATACAGAATAAGGCACAACACCATCTCAGTGGGCATATTAGGTGATCCAATAGAGGAAGGGAAAGCTAGCCCCGGAATTGAAATCACATAGAAAACAAATCATGGGTCAGATGAAATCCACCTATAACGTAACATAAGAGGGGACGACTCTTTTTCGTTTCTTTTCTTCTCCAAAACAACTTCCTTTAAGCAAACATGACAGGACAGCAACATCAAATCAAATTAAGAGGGAAAAAAACAAGGTAATAAATACACAAAACAAGGCTCGATGTGAAACGAGCACTGAATGGTGGAAAAATTACCCAAAAATCCTAGATATATCGTAATTATATCTATTTAGTCCTAAATTTTTTATATTTGTATCAATTCAGTCTTTTCAGCCCACTTTAATCGGCCGGCGCTGACGTGACAATTTAAAATTTAATAATTTCTTTATAATTTTTTTCTTTTCTTTATTTTTTATTTTTTCTAACTTAGGATTGGAACGCCCTAGCCGGCATTGGGCGAGGGGCGCGACACCCTTGCCTAATCTGGCTAGGCGAGGGCCGTAGAGCAAGGGTGTCCCGTCCCTAAGCTAGAAAAAAAGAAAAAAATTTATAAAAAAATTAAAATATTATTAAAAATTGCCACGTCAGTGCCGACTGGCCAAAGTTGGCCGAAAGGATTAAATTATCATGAATGCAAAAGGTTTAGGATTGAATTGATAACAAAAAATTATGATTATATTAACACAATTGCAATAGGTTTAAGACTTTTTTGATAATTTTTCCACAAAATGGTCCCTAATTGAGTCCTCTGAATCAAAAGTTACTATCATGAGTTGGGCGAGATTGGACCACCGCGAAGCTCCCACGATGACGCCAAAGAGGCTCTACGACAGAACGTGATGTGTGGTCCACCCGCGATTCATTCATTCATTCCATCATGAAGAAGCAAAAGAAAAAGAAAAAGGAAAAGGGTGCAAAAGAATTAAAGAGCATGCGTACCCAGTGGTATAATGGAGGCTGTCATGGGAATGGTGAGCAGAGCTTTCCTTCCATACTCGTCCGACAGGTTCCCAATTAACGGCGTCAAAATCACCGTCCCAAATCCTATGATCTGCACCCAAACACATGCATCATCCATCAATTCATTTCGATCTAATGTTAAAAAGTCTCTAGCTGCTAATGTCAAGTTAAGAGCAGATTCGCTCTACCGATGGCCAGTTACACGAGAAGTCGTACCGACTCTCGACAATCATGTCTCGCCGTGACCGAAGCCTTTATTTCCGCGACTTAGCAACGATATGTGCGAGGACAAGGAACAACAAAAAAAATAAAGTTGGCAAAAATGTCTCTTCCTTGTTGTAACTAAGGCTGTACTATCTCTAATTGGTAAATTATCCTCGTCTAAATTGCACAATTGACTTTCCAAAAGTTTTCGTGACTCCGCTCCCTCCATCAGATATGGCCAAGCAGTGCCATCGCGATCGAGTCGAATGATGCTGAATTGCTAATGGGTAGCGTGTCGTGGACATTAATGCAAGGAGACGAGGATGAGAAATAATATCTGGAATTTGCATGGACATGAGGAAGCATCATGGTAGGTTTGAATTGAACTGTAGGTGTGGGAGTCCAGACATTGGGCCACCCTCCTCATGTTCGTCCACGTGTACCTCGTTCAGCGCCTGGCAGGTTCGTTACGATACGATACGATACGATGCGGAGGTTTAAGCGAAGATTTGATTGAACGGGATTCCGTTAAGTCACTGTTTAATTGTGCGACTCCGGGTCATAATCTAATCATTCTTCAATGGATTAAGGAATGTCCGAAAAAGTTACAGACCAAGCATTAGCCGTTCCATCTAATTCTTCCTCCTACGGAAGTTCATTGCGAATGTATTCGAGAAAGCAAATTTCGACGAAGCGAAACCGCGACTGAGCCCCCAAACAAACTAGACAGAAAGGAATCAGCCGAACTGAGATTTTACAGGTGCAATGACTTTCTAGAGCTCGAGGAGCAGTCAGGATAAGGCTAGCTAGTAGCTACTACTTCACAATCGATCGAAGAAATGAAGCGAACAAATGAAGAACTCGAAAAGCAAGAGAGAGAGAGAGAGAGGGGAAGGTACGTACCGCCTGTTGGATGCCGGAGAGGTAAATGGCGAGGGAACACTCGTCCTCGCCGGGGCAGAGGGCGGACATGGTGACGTCAGTGATGGCCGGAACCACCATGAAGCTGGCCATTCCATACAGGAACACCGTCCCGAATAGGTGCCCTAGCCCTCTCAGCTTCTCCATCGATCTCTCTCGCTGCTCTCTCCACGCAGTACTACACACCACACAGTGAGAGAAAGAGAGACGAGTAAGCGTACGTACCGCACCGGCTCAGTGCCCAGAGAGAGAGAGAGAGAGAGAGAGAGAGAGATTCTACCGCGTTGTTTTGCTTTTGCTTATAGAGTAAGGAAGTTCGATTTTTTCACCGAACGAACCTTTTAAGCGGAGAAAATGGCGAGGGTGAAGTCACCAACCAACCTCCCCGAAATACCCACCCATATATATATATATATCAGTACGGTACGGTTCAAAAAAGGGCTCGAAATTGAGTAAAGTGTTGGTGCGTGCATGCAATGCATTCCTAACCATAACCATATTATCCTTTTCCTTACATCGTTGTGCTCACGACATGAACCTAGAAATCTCACGTTACTTATAAGCAGGCAGAATCTGGGGTTTCCCGTATAATTTATGGCATCAAACTCTGGAACAGCGCTATGGGGACCGAAAGGAGAGAGTAGTCATGGCCACGGGCCGGGTTGAGCCCAGAACCGGCCCAGGTCAAACCCGGAACCGGCCCATTGACCGGGCCGGCTGTTCCAAACCGGAACCGGCCCGTGGCATAAAGGCCCGGTTCCGGTTTCTTCAAACCTTGAACCGGGCCCGGAACCGGTTCCGAACCGTGAAAAAATGGTGATAAAAATAAAAAAGAAGAAAGAGCCGTTGCCAAATTTGATTACAATTTGTATTTGATAATTCATTATTTCATTATTTTATTTTATTTCATAATTCATTATTTAATAATTTGATTACAATTTGATTACAAATTCATTACAATTTAATTTTTAAACTCAAAAACTGTAACCGAAACTGGAGGTTCCATTTTCAGTTTTGAACCGAAACAGGGCCCGGAACCGGCGGCTCAAAACTGGAACCGGAACAGCCACTTAAATGCTTAGTTCCGGTTCCCCCTAAATTGGAACCGGAACCGCCGGTTCATGAGCCAGAACCGGCGGTTCATGAACCGTGGCCATGACTAGGAGAGAGGAAAGAGAGATTCTTGTTGGTCAGAGAACATGGGGGGTGGGTATGGCTATGGACTCAATCCCTGAACCATGAGTAAAATAAATCAATCTTCTCGAGCTTGACGCCTTTCTTTGTTCCTCTTCTGATCTGCAATTACCACACCCGGCCACCGCCACGTATAATCCGCACGTCGATAGGCATCCATGCTCGTCGGGTCGTGGGTCATGAGCATATAGTGTTTGGAAACATTTGTCACTGTCGCCCCGAACTGGTCATGCAAAGCCTAGGGATGATTACCCAAAAAAGTCGTGTAAATGTCAACTCATTTATACAAACTTTCAATTTGGCCAGTTTAGTCCTAAATCTTTTGACGATTTACCAATATAATACTTCCAGCCAATTTTGGCCTATGTGGACGCCAATCATTCTACATGGCACAACCAGTGCTGACGTGGACAATTTTTTCAATTTTTTTTTAAAGAGTTTCCGATTTTTTTTTTATGAATTTTTTTAGTATTTTATAGTTTTCCACCGTTGTATTCGTGACCCTATCCGGCCATCGGTGGAAAAAAAAATAGAAAAATATTAAAATACATATAATTTCAAAAACATTTTAAAAGTTGCCCACGCTAGCACCAGTCAGCGTCCATGTCAATGACTGTCGGCCAAAATTGGCCAGAAGGACTACATTGACAAATCGTCAAAATTTATGACTAAATTAACCAAATTGAAAAGTTTTAGAACTGAATTGTCACCCATATGACAAATTTGCAACTTTTTTTTGATAATTTTCTCGTGAAGTTTATGTTTAAACTTATCTTCTTATCGATTTTTGAAAGATTAATGTGCAGAGAAAGTAATGGCACGAAGTTGGACTTAAAGTGCGTTTGGTTAGACTTTTGGCCAAAGTTTTTGGAAATATGTAAAGTTCTTTAGATTAAAGAGGTTTTTCGAAAGACAAGTAGTGTTTGGTAAATTGTAATGTAAAAGTGCATTGGGAAACAACTTTTGTTTAAATGGTGTTTGGAAAAATAATACTTTGTAACAGTACTTTTGTTTTATTTTTTTAAAATCAAAACCGTCGAAGGACTCGGATTTGGCCTTGCCGACGGCCCGTCGGCAACATGAACTCTCGTTGTTGACGTCGTGTGAGGTAAGGGCATTTTCGAAATTATAAAATTGTAGCGATGGCAATGTTGGAAGAAAACAAATGCATTTTAATACTGGAAATACTCAAAGCTCAAAACACCTCCGAATCTTTGTCAATGACATGACAAAGGTCATACGGATCTTAAGCCCCCATTTCCCTCTATTCCGTCATCGATTCCTTCCTCCATTGCCTTCCCCCTTTGCTTTTTTACTCTACAATGACATCAAAGTGGACAAAAGCTATCCACAGAAATAAAAGGAAGCAATACCCACTCCCACTCGAAAGCCGATTCACAGTGCGTTGCCAACATGATTTCCCCATCTTACATCCTCGTTTACACCGGATACCCACTTGAGAAAGGACAAACAATAATTGGATCGTCATCGCGAATCGTACGCTCGGGGGCGGGGGGGAATCAGGGAGGGGACCGGCTCGCCAACCATGGATCGCATGTCTTACTATCGAACTCGTTCGTCGCCGGAGAACTACTCAATTGCCATTGATATCGAGCGAATGTCTTAAAGGGCTCTTGTTGGCTGCTATTTTCATAGACGTTGATTCTAATATGATTTCCTCAAAGCTTTTAGCCAGAATTTTAGATTCGGAACACGGTGATTTGAAAAGGGCAGTAGATACTTCTGAAGCATGTGACCTATCAAGTTGGGAGAATTTGGAGCAGGTATAAAGCAGCTGTATATTTCCCTTACAGCGTGCTTTATAGTCTGATACTCAATGCGAAAAGAGGGCAAGCCTGCCCATTTAGAATTGCCCCTGAAATTACAGAATATCTTGGGGGCTAATACTAGTTTCTTTTTTTTCTTTTTTTCTTTTTCGGTTTCTTTGATTGAAATACTGTGAATAAATTAATCTCATCGATAGATCGAATGAGACCGAAGCAGAGAATCCCGTGTGGAAAATGTGGTTACCTAGTGGATCGCCTAGACGACTGTTCAAGTATTGTCCCACATCTATCGCTTGGCAACAGGTCCTACAATACTCTTTAAAATATTCATGTGGTGCCCCATTACTTATTAACTAAAACTTTTTAGAACAGTCGACAGTGGTCCCATAAAATTTCAGGTTTGAACTCATGACCTCATGCTTATTCTAAAAAGTTTAAGTTTTTGGGTTGGACTCTCTAACAATGACAAAGGCGAAGCTCAGATGTGGAGGTGGCGAGTTTGACTCCTAAACTTGAAATATGCGCAAACTGCTGCTAGAAGAGCTTTTCTAAATTTGAATAAGAGATGCAAGCCAAACTACCCTATTTTCTCTAAAATATACTCAGCTTGGACCTAAACCTTCATCTATGTAAACAAACACTTAAGCGAAAGATGCAGTTAGGCTGCGTTTGGAAAGGCTTTTGGGAAAAGCCTTTGGGAAAATGCAAATGCCTTTAGTCTGAAAGGATTTGATGAAATGCAAAAGCTGTTTGGTAAACTGTAATTAAAAAGTGCCTTGGGAAGACAGTTTGGGAAAATGCTATTTGGTAAACATATATTTGGAAAGTCATTTAATGTGGCCTATTTAGATTTTTTATTTTAATTTATTTAAAATTGAAAAAAAAAAAAACAAGGACTGCCACGTTTATATGTTTGCATTGAGAATAATGTAAAAGAGACGTACGAACAAATTTATAAATAAAAAAATCATATCAAAGTGGACTTCTTTCGCAATTAAAAAGAGACTACTTTCATTATAATAAACATAGTCACATATGCACCGATACAATATTTACGTTTTCATTGAAAATTACAAGCATCCTTAAATATTTACTAAACTCATGGCTATTCCATCACGTAAACATTCCATGTCAGAAGATAAATTATCATTTGAAGCACTAGTCCCCTCATTTACATCATTAAGCTTAACTGAATATCCATGATTAAGATCCAAATCAGCTCTTGCAAAATGTGTATCATTGACGGCGTTTCTCCGTATATAATTGTGCAAAACACTTGCTAGGAGCGAGACCCAGTCAAGTCTTGAGTTTGATGGTGCTTCAGCCTGCGCTTCAGCCTTGGACTAGCCCTGTGCGAAGAAGACGCGAGAACGTGAGAGGGGAAGTATCCAAATGAATGCTCGGCGAGCATTAGCATTTCCAATCAGAAACAAGCAACTGCCATGAGTTTCCATCCGCTAATACCAAGAAAACTTGAAGAAGAAAAAAAACCCCACAACTGCATAATGGCTAGGACAACGAAAAATTCCGAACTAAACCAAGCGAAATTCACCAGCCCACGCCGATTAGGGGGCAAAAGGAACAACTACTCCGACAGAAGATCAGGAGATCTAAATTCGCGGTCAGTTCCGGTCACTTCGGATTTCCAAACGGATTAGAACAGAATAGAGAGTGTGTGTACCAATCTGAGTTCATTTTCTTTATAAAGAAACTATAATGCACCCATCCCTCGTTGAAATCTTTTGGTCTGATATTTTTGTTCTTATTTTCGAGAGCAACCTCTTTATTGTCACCCATTCTAGGATTTTGTGGAAAGAAAATGAACTAAACAGAGGAAAATGATAGAGAAAAATAAACTAAACCTGAATATTCTACAAGCAAGTGGAGAGGAAAGGTTCCCAAAACCAAGAACAAGTTGCGGAGTGCAGATGACTCCAAAGGAGAAAAAGAGATCGATTGAGAAGTTATAAAGGGAAAGAAAGTAACATAACAGAATAAAACTAAGGTGTTCGCAGGGAAAGAATCAGGTTGGCTTACCAAGCCAACAGGATCACCAATTTACCAGTACCATTATTACAGTGGCCCAGCAGACTAAGATGGAATCAGATTAGAAAATCACAAAATCCAGTATACTCTAGTATCGAATGAAAAGATTACCATATAGAGAACTACATTAAAGACAGTATCTAGCCAAGCAAAACTCAGCTTGGTTAATGCACAAGCTAATTTATGGCATCTTAGGGACGACACCATTTTAAGGCGAGCTCAAGATCATGTCGGAATTGACTACTTTGGACTTTCTACCGGATCATCACTTGAGCCCAATCACTTAAAAACTTCAGCAAAATTCCTTTCCCTCCATACAGACCTAAGGTATTAGTTACCCAAACTAATTACACCATTTATAGAAGAAAAACGCGGACGCGGACGACGGAACTAGAAGTTAAGTGGCACGGGTTTACCAGATTCGCAGAACCGAGCCCAAGGAAGAGTCGATCCCTCGCTGACTCGGGCCAAAGCAGGGTCTTCGCCTTTTCTCCTCCTCTCTCTCAGCTTGGAGCTTCGGGGTCTCAACTTTTTCTTTTCTTCTTCTTCTTCTTTAGCAGCTTCGAAGTCGAAGGTACGCGAGATTGAAGCTCGAGAGGCGAGCACGCGAGCTTGAGCTTCGAGACGCCTCGGAGGCGAGCTTCAAGATTCCGCTCGCTTTTGAGACACCAAGCTTCCAAATGCCTTGGGCAGCCTTCGGAGGAGAGACAATGATAGCGCAGCCAGAGAAAGAAGAGATGCAGATCTAGGGTTTCTATTTTGATGAAAGGGCTAAACTTGGAATTATAAAAATATGTGAGTACAATAAGGGCAAAACAAAACAAAAAAATAATCATTCTGCAAAGCTCATGCCTTGAGCCTGCCTTGGGCTTTTAACATTTTCAAGGCTCACTTTTGTCCAAGGGTGTTTTGAATTTTTTTACCAAATACCTAAATTTTGGCCCAAGGGGCTTTAGGTGTCCAAAGCCCCTTGGAAAAGTGGTTTCTAAACGCAGCCTTATAACTTGGGCTTTACTTTGGACTGATTCACTATATATATACACACACACTTGACCAGACAGGGATAAGCCTACTACTTCACCATAACCCGAAGAGATGATCGATTGAAGAAATGAGGCGAACAAATAATGAACTCGAAAAGCGGGGGAGAGAGAGGAAAAAGAGGGAGGTACGTACTGCCTGTTGGATGCCGGAGAGGTAAATGACGAGGGAACACTCGTCCTCGCCGGGGCAGAGGGCGGACATGGTGATGTCGGTGATGGCCAGCACCACCATGAAGCTGGCCATTCCATATAAGAACACCGTCCCGAATAGATGCCCTAGTCCTCTCAGCTTCTCCATCGATCCCTCTCTCTACACACACACACAACACAGTGAAGGAAAGACGAGTAAGCGTCCGTACCGCGTCGGCTCAGCAAAACGTCCGATGCTCAGTGCTGATTGAGCGATTCTAGAGAGAAGAGAAGCTAGCGTACCGCCCTGTTTTCTTTTCCTTTTTATAGCCCCAACAAGAGAGAGAGAGAGAGATGGAGATGAAGTTTGATTTGCAACCGAACCTTTTAAGCGGAGAAAATGGTGAGGTGAAGTCACGGCACGACCGACCCATGTCTACTCACGGCTCGAAATTGAGGAAGAGTTCGTTATGCACGATGCATGCGTGCATTCGAGATCACGTATCCATACATCAAAATGCCGATTCATGATCATTTGAATGGCCGGCCATTCGCTTTTCCAGTTCACTTTCGAAAGTTGACTCTATCTTGCACCCGAGAATTAGCCTCAGAGGCCGTTTGGCCACCCCCATCGATTTCAGGGTGGTTATGTTCTAGACCTGAAACCTACTCTGCTAGAATCACTTTCTAGTTTTTGGAACCTAAGACCTATTTTATTTGCATTGAACCTACCCAATTTTTCCTGTCCGGTTTCAGTGACAACTCGAGAATTTGTTTTTATTTTGTTCCTTTTTTCTGGTTTCATTTTTTTACAGCAGAATAATATGAGCAATAAAATGATTTAAAGTAAAACATGAATATCACAAATCCCTATGAACACGTAGTCACATACAATCAATAAATGCTAAAAAGTTCAAGCCTGTAACATGAAACATAAATTATAAAACTCCATCCCTTATTCATCCATAAAAATATTGCTCCAAATTCTAATCACTTGAAAATAAAACAAACAACATAGTTATATTTGCAATAGATTTATATAAAACCTCAGCCTAGAGGTTAGAAATAGAGAAACAAGGGTTTTCATTTTTTTTTTTTAAACTTTATGAAACCAGTTCCAAAACCAGTTTGATTCCTAGGTGGATCTTCACTCAGAACCAGGAACCTGATCGATTCCCATCGGTTTCGAAAACGAGAACCGGACATGTTATTAGGGCGGTCTAATTGCACACCCCTATTTGCAAGTATCGAAACGCGACCGCCGCGCATGCTTGCACATGAATGGTCATCCGTTCATGTTCTTACAAGGTCAACATGCTTATCGTGTCCGTGGTTTATGAGCACATACCCTTGTGAAACATTTGTGATCGCCACGACGAACGGGTCATGCGAAACTCACGCGTCTAGTGCAGCAGTCGGCACCGCGATTCATCGTCTGCAAATATGATGGATGGGAAAGATGAGTCTCGTTGCCTCCGAGCTTGGGGATAACGATTGATCATAGAGGATGTGTGGTGCGTGAACCGATTGATAGGAACTACATTGAGGTGGGGAACTTTAGGCTGAGAAAGGGAACCATTTTTCGATGGATTAAAGTTCTGCAAAAAGAGCGATGGTGCTAGTTAGGAATTCTGTGGTCACACTTGATCTTTGAAGGAAATTGAAGGGGAGCTCAAATGACTTTGTCGAAAGGAAAAGGAAAAGGAAAGTGGTGACCATAGCCACAGGTGCATAGTGGAGAATGTCATTGACATGACAAAGCTCATGTGGATCTGAAGTTTCCTTTTCTCTGTCTTTCATTATCGATTCCTTCTTTGATAGTCTTCGCCTTTGCTTGTACTCTACAATGACGTGAAAGCGGACGAAAGCTACCCACAACTAGGGATGTAAAAAAGAACCGTCTAAAACGATTGAAACGAAATTTGGCTGTACTTTGGGCTGATTTTCAGCTATGAGAGAGAGAGAGATCTGCAGACTTGATGGCTAAAAAGTTTGCACCTTCGTGAAGAATTCATGTTGAGCTTGGCCCATGAACCCGGAGTGAACTTCTTTGCTTCTCATTTGGATTCCGACCTAAGTTACGATGTGTTGAAGATTTTAGGTTGTTGGGTCGGATCAAATTGATTTAACCCTACTTGACTCAATAGAGTCAATATGAAGGATCTTTTTCTTCTTTGCTCGACCTATAGTTTGAAACTTGAAATAGCCAAAATTACCCGGTATTCAAGTTTGTTAGCCAAGTAATTTCTCATATCTTAAAGAGATATATACTTTATATAACTCTCCGGAAGTGTCGTATCTTTTTTTCTGTCAGAAGTTAAAGCTGGATGGTGTCATGTTAAAAGTGGGAACGCTATTGCATTAGGGTGTTTTGTCATTTTTTTTATCAGTTAAAATTATAGTACTTGGTAAAATGTCTACTTTCGATCATACTCTTTAATGAGATCAACTTCATTCGGATTCTAAGGCTTCCATGTTGCTAATTTAATAAATTACAAGAATTTTAAAGGTTTTGGATTATTATTTACTTGTGATTATGATGTATTGAACAAACTACGATGATTTAGAAAGTATCGTTGATTTGTGATCAACACACAAAATCTATATATGGTAAAACTAATTGTTGCATGGAATATTGGCAAACAAAAGGTATGACTCATCTTCAGGGGGAAATTTTTTTAAAGAACCGGGTTTTTAAGGGTCAACCCAGTTTTAATAAGGTCGGGTGTGGATTGGTGAAGTCTTGATCCATTTTTACCCGCTTTATGACCTGAACTCGCATGGACCCAAGCTCGGACGACCCGGGCTCGAACCCGCTAACCGCTAGGATGGGAATCTTCTATTGGTACTGTGCTTCCTCCACTATTGATGTACACTATATTCACATGCATCAATACTTAATCAAGAATCGATCGAGACACCGAGAGGAACACCTTGTCATATTCCAATCACCATTCCAAAATTAGCTCCGCCATTTTTTCAAGGGATTTACAAGCATAACAATTTTTAGAGAAATTTTCAAATAAGGGACTGAAGTGTCTTTATTTTCTCAAATAAGGGCATGAAGTGCCCTCATTCTTTCAAAGAAGGGCACAAAGGGCATTCTCATTATTTACTTTTTAAATCATTTTTCCTTTTTTCCTTATTCTTTTTCTACTTTTTTTTGTTCTTTTCTTTTTTCTTTTTTCCTTCTTCCCTCCCCGGGCCACCGACGGAGGTACCTAGACTCAGGAGAGGCCCAGCCCAAGCGAGTGCGACCCTCGCCCGACACCGGTGAGGGCAACCCTCCCCTGGGCTGGCGAGACCAAGCGTCGGGTGAAGGCAGCCCTTGCCCAAGGCCAGCAATGGCTGGGGAATAGGAGAGGAAAAAGAAAAAGAAAAAATAAAGGAAAAAATAAAGAACGAAATTGCCCTTCGACCAGGCCCTTCTATGAAACAATGAGGGCACTTTAGGTCCATATTTGAAATGAGGTCCACTTCATGCTATTATTTGAAAAAATAAGGGCACTTTAGGCCTTATTTGAGATAACGAGGGCACTTCATGCCCATATTTGAAATTTTTCCCAGTTTTTAGGTGATTGTGATAGTAATAGCGTGTTGTGGGTTACAAATTATCGAAGGAGTGGACCCCACAATAATTATTAATTTTTTTTTTGTTGGTGTGGTTCATAGACTCCATCGACAAGAAAGCACGGGGTCTCCTTGAAAACCAGAGGGCTTTTATAATTTAAGCCCTTATTTTAGTAGTAGTTTGGGTTTGGCCCCATGAATAGCTACGGCTATATATACTTGTTTTCGCTATGCGAGGTGCTAATTATAATGAAATCATTTGCTGGATGTAGCCCTAGTTTAAGGGTGAATCATGATAAATCTTGTGTCTCGATTTTTCTTTCTCGCTTTTACACTCTATTTCGTTGTGGTTGCGCGCTGTATCCTAACATTTTTGTAGTTCAGAAGAAGTTGTTAGTCTCGCAGTAAATTAAGGACAGTCACATAATATTGGCGATATTTGCGTGATTTGCGCTCCTATTCAAAGGAAAGGGGAGATTGTAGGCAAATCTGCATAGTGATAGCGTTTTTTTCTATTTTTTGGGTTTGTTTGTTTCCTTTGTTGTAACAACCCTTATGTACAAATTGCAGAATAATGGCAGCCGATAAAACATAATAAAATATACGAGAGTTTTAGCCCGAGGACGTAGGCACATCGCCGAACCTCGTAATTCTCGTGTTCTTTTGATTGCTTTACCAAAATTCAACATGGTATCAGAGCAGGTTTCAAGTCGGCGATTCCTGTGAGTACTGTACCGAATTTCTTTTCGCTCGTCTTCTGTCGTCTCTACAATTCCTTTCCTTTTGTCTGCTTTGCGTTTTGGGCGATAAAGAGCAAAATGTTGCAGGGATGGAGTCCTCGAAGGCTGTTGCGGGGATGGGGTCATCGAAGACCGTTGTGCATGAGGCACACAGTCAGCAACTCACGTCCTTGTTGTTGAATGGGAGGAACTTTCTGCCATGGTCCCGAGCCGTCACAATTGCTCTTGGTGGACGATCTTGGTTGGGCTACATCACTGGTCGGACAAAAATTCCTCAAGAGTCTGATCCCTCTTTTGAGGAATGGCAAGCCAATGACCACAATGTGATGTCTTGGATATTCAATTCCATGGAACCGGAGATCTACGAGTTATTTGCATATTCAGAGTCAGCAAAGGCGTTGTGGGATTCGATAAACGAGATGTATGGTCAAGCCAGAAATGCATCTCGGATCCTATAACTGCAGTAAGGACTTGCTTATTCTAAGCAAGGCGCAACACAATCTTTCACTGAACACCTGGGAAAAATGAAGAAGCAATGGGATGAGCTTCGTCAGTATAGACTTGCTACCCAGAATGCGATGGATTATGTCAATCGAGAAGAGCAAGATAAAATCTTTTAGCTGTTAGCAAGTATCAGGCCCGAATTTGAGGACACCAAACGTCAAATTCTTATGAGTCCTCAATTGCCTACATTCAATGAAGTTTGTGCCATAATTCAAAGTGAGGAAACAAGGAGACGCGTCATGCCTTCGACCCCAATTGCATCAGGAGAGATCGGTGAACAATCGGCCCACAGTGCTATCAACATGAAGCAAGGAGACCCCAATACTCGATTTGCCAAAGGAAAATTCAAGAAACCAGCACAGTTTCATTGTGACCATTGCAATCGTGATGGCCATTCCAAAGAGAGGTGTTGAGTCCTTCATCCGCATATGCGTCTTTCCAAAGACATGGGTGCGAAAGCTAAGGTGGCAGTCCAAGACAATCCAATGATGTTCAATCCAAGTTGGAGGTGTTGTCTCAACAAGTTCAGCAATTACTTCAGATACATGGCAATGGAACAAACGCTTCTGGCACTGAAACTGGAAATTTGGCTATGACATCTGGTAATGTTCATGGTTACTCAACTTTATCCAAAACTCAATTTATTGTTGACTCTGGAGCTACAGACCACATGTGTAGTTCCCCAAACTTGCTATCCAATATTACTTCAAGTGTGTCGTATCCACCTATTACTATTGCTAATGGTGGGCAGGTTCCAACTAAGGATATTGGACAAATTAAATTTTTCTCACATAATTCTGAAGCATTATTGGTACCTGAATTATCCTCAAATCTATTGTCAGTTAGCAAATGCACTAATCAATGGAATTGGAATGCTATTTTTACTCCTCAAAAGGTTTTCTTTCAAGATCGAACCACCAGGAGGATGATTGGTGAAGGGTAGTTGCAGAATGGATTGTATATGGTGAACTTCAACAGCGAAGTGTTGATGGCGCAAAGGAAGACTATTGACACATCTCGATTGTGGCATTGGTGTTTGGGTCATCCCTCTGATCGGGTGTTACATGCTCTTGATATGACTTTAAGTTATGATTCCAATTGCTGTGATCCTTGTCATTATTCTAAGCAGCATAGGTTACCTTTTCCATATAGCACACATAAATCAGATCAGTTATTTTATTTAATTCACTCGGATGTTTGGGGGGCTTCTCCTATTGACTCTAAGGAGGGGTTCAAGTATTTTGTTACATTTATTGATGATAAATCTCGAGCCACGTGGCTTTATTTGCTTAAATCCAAAAATGAAGTTCTGCCTGTGTTTCAAGATTTTTGCAATATGGTGAAAAATCAACTTAACACTACAGTAAAGATTCTTCGTACAGATAATAGAACTGAATATACTAATTAGGCTTTTCAAGTGTTCGTACGTGACCTGGGAATCATTCATCAAACCTCCTGCGTGGGAACTTCACAGCAGAATGGAGTTGCAGAAAGGAAAAATAGGCATCTACTTGAAGTTACCCGAGCACTATTATTCTCAGGAAACTTACCCAAGACATATTGGGTAGATGCAATCCTTACTAGCTACTACTTAATCAACCGTTTGCCTAGTAAAGTATTGGAATATAAGGTTCCAATTGAAAGTATGTATGGCCGAAAATTTGGTATCTCTCACCTAAGAATTTTTGGATGCGTGTGTTATGTGCATTCTCAATCTAGTGACAAGCTGGATCCGCGAGCTCGAAAGTGTGTATTTGTGGGATACTCAAACGTCGAGAAGGGATATAAATGCTATGAACCAAGTACTAGACGCGTTTATATTTCTCGTGATGTTGTCTTTTGATGAGACTAACATGTTTTTTTCCCAAGAATCAAATTCCGAGGGAGCAAGATGACTATTTTGATGAATTTTTGCTTCCTGTCCTACCTATCGAGCCTTCAATGTTCAATCAAGAGGAAATTCCAACAGCAGCTGTTCAAGGGAATGGGTCTATGGATATAGAAAAGGTCAACACTGCTCCTGTTCAAGTTGCGGCTGATTTGGAAGTTGGGACTGACGATGCAACAGAGGGAGTTCCAGCAGATGCGGCACCTATTATTTCAGCCCCAATCCGCAAATCATCGCGCATTCCAAGGCCTTCAACGCGGCTTCGTGATTTTCAACATATTATACTGCTCAACATCCCATTCAAGATTTTATTGGGTATGGTAGAATTTCCCATAATTTTTTAAGTTTCTTGTCTGCCATTGAAAATCAACAGGAGCCCAATACCTTCTTGGAAGCATGTAAAAATAGTGTGTGGGTGAATGCCATGAAAGATGAGCTCCAGGCATTGAATTGTAACCGTACATAGGAACTTGTTAAATTGCCAAATGGGAAGAAGACAGTTGGATGTCGGTGGGTTTACAAAATCAAATATAATAGTGATGGGTCAGTTGAGAGGTACAAAGCCCGACTTGTCGCAAAAGGGTATACTCAAACCTATGGGATAGACTACAAGGAAACATTTGCTCCCGTAGTGAAAATGAATACTGTTCGTGTCCTTCTATTTGTGGCAGTTAACTGTGGCTGGCCGTTGTTTCAGTTGGATGTGAAGAATGTGTTGGATCTAGCAATATCACCTAGAGGGGGGTGAATAGGTGATTTAAAATAATTTTGACTAGAAAATGCGGAATTAAAAGAATCAAGTCAAAATAGAATCTCAATCTGAATATGTGCAGTTTATGATTCTGAACATGAGTATGCAAATTCTGAATATAAACACCAGCATGCAATATTCTATCAAACACAATGATAAGAGTTTAGAGATAGAGAATATTGCACACGACGATTATAGTGGTTCGGCTTAGATCAAGCCTACGTCTACTCTCCCACGCTGACAACCGATGGGCTGGATTCCACTAGACGAATCAATGGAGGTTTACAACAAGTGATGATACTCTCTTTGATAGATCACACTATCCTCTCTCAATCACTCTTACAAAACCTCTCAAAGATTATAACGTTAAGCTCACAGAGACAAGTATGAATCTGAATAACTCTAGCACTTTGGAATTGATGATTCTGATCTCACACCGTAGTAGCACCATGGATCTCCTTTTATACTCCTTCACCCCCAAACTAGCCGTTGGACAGGTCTTCAAAGGATCGCTCTTCAATCGCTGATTGGACGCCATCAATCTTGATTGAACGAGACTGTATCTAGGGAGATTTGGTGACCGTTGGTGCTGAATCTGAACCCCTCAGATTCAGTCGCCCATAGAACTCAATCTTCGGTTTCCATAAATGGAGTTCTTCAAATATGGAAGTTTTCTTGTCCCATGGAAGGTAATTTCCAATCAAGGATATTCTATCAATCATGTTATAGAATAATCCTGTCAATCAAAGATTACAAACTTCCATAAATACCTTAGCAACATATGTCAGGCGTGGGTCTTCAGAATCTGGAATTAATATATCTCGCAGCTTCTGAACAGTCTTCAGAACCAGACTTCAGAAGCAGTCTCTTGAATCTGAATATATCGCTGCTTCTGAATAAGTCACAGTTTCTGAATTACTGCTTCTGAATAAGTCACAACTTCTGAACAGAGATACACTGAGTTTGATGTTGATAGAAACCTTGTTGATGCTCGCATATAAGTCTTCACGAGATTAAGTCTTCAGAGGCAACACGAACCTCCATCTGAAGTCTTCAGAGGCAACACGAACCTCCATCTGAAGTCTTCAGAGGCAACACGAACCTCCTTCTGAAGTCTTCAGAGGCAACACGAACCTCCTTCTAAAGTCTTCACGAACCTCCTTCTGAATACAAGACTTCAACTTTCTCAGAAGCACATACGCGACGACTACTCCTTGAGTCTGAACATCCAACTAAGGTCAATATAAACTTTTCTTCTCAGATGCAATATCCAGAACTTCAGATGCATAATTCAGATGCAGTATCTTGAGCTCCATCTTCTGGTTCCTCCAAGCATATTGGCAATTGTGGTTCTACCTCACTGTTCACCTATCCAAGGTCCTTCCAAGCTTTACCAAACTTCCCGTTTTAGGCTTGTTCACCTCTACTTAGGTACCTTAAGCTTGTAGACACCTCTACGCCCAATGCCTTGGTCACCATTGATAGATAACTCATAACCTTCAAATATTCTGTTAATACACCATCTGCATAATGGCTTGTGATTCTTTCACCTGGTTCTACTCAACCAATAAACACATTAGTAGCCTTTAATTATTTTTTCATCTTCAAAACATCATGGGGGATTTTCCCTAACAATCTCCCCCTTTTTGATGATGACAAAACAATCTCTGAATATGCAGATGTGCAAACACATTTCAAAGATATTCAATTGTGTATACTTGAAAAGTAAACGAGATACACTTATTTGCCAAAAATAAAAATTCAAATCAAGGCATAATAAGCACGTAACTCGATCTCCACATTATGATAATCAAGCAATGTAATTAGGAGATAGCAGATAGAGTGAGCATAAATATATATAGAAACATAATCGCAGCTCAATATTCAACACATATGCATATCTATATTCTCTCCCCCTTTTTGTCATAATCAAAAAGCGATACAAATGGAAAGGGTCTTATGTAGAGAATATATACTTAGATGCAAAACAGCTCATGTTCACATAGATGCAACATCTTCTACACGTATAAACGAACATAGGAGATATGCAATATAGCTCATGTTCTTAATCATCATGTATGTCAGTGAACATATATAAAAGAGTACAAATAAATTTCATTTCCTTTTGTCATGATAAAACGATAAAAGAGATTAGAGATTTGTAATGACAAAAAGTAAGGGAAATGGAAGATATACTAACCGGATTTTGTAGAACTTAACAAGTTCTAACATACGTTTACCTTTTCTTCCATTATCATTTTCACCATCTCTTGCTATACAGAAGCTTGCAGCTTTTCATGTCCTTCTGACTAAGGTCCTTCTGAACCTGAGTGTCAAGCTCCCCTTGAATCTGATCAATGATCTCCTCCTGAATCTGATCAGTAGACTTCCCTTGAATTTGATCATTTCTTTCTTTTCTCCCCCTGTCATCAAGACAGCTTTTGCGAGTAACCTTTATCGCCGAGTTGCGCCAGTTGAATAGGATGTTTTTCTTTGTAGCAGCATTATATTCTTAACATTCATTTGGTCTTGAGATTCGAGAAAGACGATTTTCTTTAATCAAGCTCGTCTCGAATTTAATCTGCATAAACTCAACAAACGATTTCTCTTTCTCTTCTATTTTATTCCCTGCAAGCAAAACAACTCATCTTTTCTTTGGTACCCAAATGAGCTTGGGTCCATTTTGTTAGAGAAAGCATCAAATCTCGAATTGATTGATTTGGAGTTCTTCCAATCATGTGGATATTGTTGTTTTGGATCACCATAGTTAAAGAAATTATTATATTGAAATCCAATAGGCTTGACAAAATGCTTACCGAAGTGATTTCTATAATGTTGGATTGAAGGCCTGCGCCTTAATCGCTCCTTGACCTTCGGAAAATCATTCTTGATTTCACTTACCTCTTCGTAGCCAAGACCGGATTTGTTGTAGTACGGCATTTGTATTGAGAGAACGTGCTCTAACGTCTTTGAGCCGAGAGAAAATTTCTTGCAAATCTTTTGAAAATCTTCCTTATGAGAATTATTCTCTTTTTGCAGAATATCTTTCTCTTCCTTAACAGAGGAATTTTCCTTTTCCAGATCAACGATCCTTTTCTCATTCGTAACATTTTGCTGTCTCAATCTAGAGACTTCCTTTTTCAATTCAAAGATCTTCTTCAATGCATTTTCGTGTTCCACGCATAACTCTTTAAAAAGATCTTCATCATCGAGAATAGGATTTGAGCAAATCACCTCATCTTCTTCAGAATCAGATTTAGCCATTAAACAGATATGTGCGAGCTCTTCATCATCGCTATCTTCGCATTCAGTACCACTCGAAGTCTCTTCTTTCAAAGCCTTTTTGGACTTTTCGTACTTGCCTTTCCTTTTATTTAGCAGTGGACAATTTGGCTTTATGTGTCCCTTTTTCCTGCATTGAAAACAGATTATGTCCTTACCTTCTTCTCTATCGTTGAAGGTTTTATTTTGATTGGCTTGTTTGAATAGCTTCTTCCCTTTGAATTTTCTTCCCTTCTTAGCCATCTTTCTGAACTTCTTTACCATACGAACAAGTTCTTCATCGTCCTCTTCATCATCTTCAGAATCTGAATCATCAGAATCAATGTTAGATTTTAAAGCAATCGACCTCTTACCTTTCGTATCCTTTTCTTTGTTGACCCATTCTGTCTCGTACGACTGTAGAGTCCCAACAAGTTCGTCAATGGATAATGGTCTGATTGTTTGACATTCTTGAATGGACGGTTTGATGTAGTTCCAATCATCTGTAAGTCCTCGAAGAATCTTTCGAACTTGCATAGGTTCAGAAATAGGAGCACCTTGCCGGGTAAGACCACTGACCAAAATTTGAAATCTGTCAATCATCTCAGCAATCGTTTCATCTGGTTTCATTTTGAAAGCTTCATAATCGCTTAGAAGTATGCTGAGATTGGTCTCCTTGACTCTGTCGGTTCCTTGATAGGTGACATGGAGTCTATCCCATATAGCTTTTGAAGATTCTTCATCTGCAACACGATTATATATAGCAGGAGATAAAGCACAAAAGAGAGAATAAACAGCTTTAGAGTCAAGTCCTTGTCTTTTGGATCGTCCAGTTTCTAATGGGATAGGAGTAGGAGCATTGTTCCCATTTCCAGAAGTTGTAGTAGTGGTAGGATTTACTCCTTTAGTCACAACATCCCACATCAGATTGTCTACAGCCTTGAAGAACCACTTCATCTTATTGCACCAAACATTGTAATCCTTTCCATCGAAGTAAGGAGGCTTGTAGTGGAATTGAGCATCACCTGTTCCTGAAAAATTATTGCTAGACATGATAGATCGTTAACTCTGAAGTAACACACTTCACAATAATGAGCAACCTGCTCTGATACCAATTGTTGGATCTAGCAATATCACCTAGAGGGGGGTGAATAGGCGATTTAAAATAATTTTGACTAGAAAATGCGGAATTAAAAGAATCAAGTCAAAATAGAATCTGAATCTGAATATGTGCAGTTTATGATTCTGAACATGAGTATGCAAATTCTGAATATAAACACCAGCATGCAATATTCTATCAAACACAATGATAAGAGTTTAGATATAGAGAATATTGCACACGACGATTATAGTGGTTCGGCTTAGATCAAGCCTACATCTACTCTCCCACGCTGACAGCCGATGGGCTGGATTCCACTAGACGAATCAATGGAGGTTTACAACAAGTGATGATACTCTCTTTGATAGATCACACTATCCTCTCTCAATCACTCTTACAAAACCTCTCAAAGATTATAACGTTAAGCTCACAGAGACAAGTATGAATCTGAATAACTCTAGCACTTTGGAATTGATGATTCTGATCTCACACCGTAGTAGCACCATGGATCTCCTTTTATACTCCTTCACCCCCAAACTAGCCGTTGGACAGGTCTTCAAAGGATCGCTCTTCAATCGCTGATTGGACGCCATCAATCTTGATTGAACGAGACTGTATCTAGGGAGATTTGGTGACCGTTGGTGCTAAATCTGAACCCCTCATATTCAGTCGCCCATAGAACTCAATCTTCGATTTCCATAAATGGAGTTCTTCAAATATGGAAGTTTTCTTGTCCCATGGAAGGTAATTTCCAATCAAGGATATTCTATCAATCATGTTATAGAATAATCCTGTCAATCAAAGATTACAAACTTCCATAAATACCTTAGCAACATATGTCAGGCGTGGGTCTTCAGAATCTGGAATTAATATATCTCGCAGCTTCTGAACAGTCTTCAGAACCAGACTTCAGAAGCAGTCTCTTGAATCTGAATATATCGCTGCTTCTGAATAAGTCACAGTTTCTGAATTACTGCTTCTGAATAAGTCACAACTTCTGAACAGAGATACACTGAGTTTGATGTTGATAGAAACCTTGTTGATGCTCGCATATAAGTCTTCACGAGATTAAGTCTTCAGAGGCAACACGAACCTCCATCTGAAGTCTTCAGAGGCAACACGAACCTCCATCTGAAGTCTTCAGAGGCAACACGAACCTCCTTCTAAAGTCTTCACGAACCTCCTTCTGAATACAAGACTTCAACTTTCTCAGAAGCACATACGCGACGACTACTCCTTGAGTCTGAACATCCAACTAAGGTCAATATAAACTTTTCTTCTCAGATGCAATATCCAGAACTTCAGATGCATAATTCAGATGCAGTATCTTGAGCTCCATCTTCTGGTTCCTCCAAGCATATTGGCAATTGTGGTTCTACCTCACTGTTCACCTATCCAAGGTCCTTCCAAGCTTTACCAAACTTCCCGTTTTAGGCTTGTTCACCTCTACTTAGGTACCTTAAGCTTGTAGACACCTCTACGCCCAATGCCTTGGTCACCATTGATAGATAACTCATAACCTTCAAATATTCTGTTAATACACCATCTGCATAATGGCTTGTGATTCTTTCACCTGGTTCTACTCAACCAATAAACACATTAGTAGCCTTTGATTATTTTTTCATCTTCAAAACATCATGGGGGATTTTCCCTAACAGAATGCCTTCCTCCAAGGAGACTTGGAGGAAGAGGTCTATATGGATCTCCCTCCAGGACATTTCTTAGAGAATGATAAGGGAACGGTTTGCAAATTAAAGAAGGCAATATATGGTCTCAAACAGTCGCCTAGAGCATGGTATGACAAACTGAGTTCTGCACTCATTAGATTTGGTTTCAAAAGGAGCGCAACTGATTCTTCAATGTTCACTAAAGTAGTCGGTGAAGGTATTGTTGTCATTCTCATTTATGTTGATGATCTTATTATTACTGGCAGTAACTTAACAGGTATTGCAGAACTTAAGCAATTATTGGGAAAAGAATTTGACATTAAAGATCTCGAAAAATTGAGGTATTTTTTGGGCATAGAGGTAGCAAGTTTTGACAAAGGTCTATTTTTGTCTCAAAGGAAATATGTCCTAGATCTACTGAAGGAGACTGGTAAGTTGGGCGTTAAACCTGCTAGCACTCCTATGGGTTACAACAGTAAGACTGTGTCTAATGAAACACCATTAAAGGATATTGGGCAATTTCAACGTTTGGTAGGGAGATTGATTTACCTAACCATTACTAGGCCTGACATTGCTTATTATGTCAGCTATGTAAGCCAATTTATGCAAAAACCTACACAAGGGCATATGGAGTTGATAAACCAGCTCCTTCGATATCTGAAAGCTTCCCCCGGAAGAGGAATATTGTTGAAGAATAATGGTAATACAGAGATTGTGGGTTTTACTGATGCTGATTGGGCTGGCAACCCTATGGATAGAAAGTCTACCACGGGTTTTTGTACCTTTGTTGGTGGAAATATTATTACCTGGAAAAGCAAGAAGCAAACAGTTGTGGCTAAATCTAGTGCAGAAGCTGAGTACCAAGCCATGGCTGCTGCCACTAGTGAGATCGTATGGCTCCGTCTATTACTTCAAGAATTGGGCCGTGATGCCATGTCTAAACCTACGAAGCTATTTATTCAGGCGGCAACTCATATTGCTTCAAATCCAGTCTTCCATGAGAGGACCAAACACATAGAGGTCGATTGTCACTTTGTAAAGGAAAAGGTTCAAGACAAGATGCTAGAGACTGTCATATATTCGTAGTAAGGATCAACTTGCTGATGTCTTCACCAAAGCTTTATCCAAGGGAGTATTTCAGGATATGGTGAACAAGTTGACCTCTGACGATGTCTTCGCTCCAACTTGAGGGGGAGTATTGGCGATATTTGCGTGATTTGCGCTCCTATTCAAAGGAAAGGAGAGATTGTAGGCAAATCTGCATATTGATAGCGTTTTTTTCTATTTTTCGGGTTTGTTTGTTTCCTTTGTTGTAACAACCCTTGTGTACAAATTGCATAATAATGGCAACCAATAAAACATAATAAAATATACGAGATTTTTAGCCCGAGGACGTAGGCACATCGCCGAACCTCGTAATTCTCGTGTTCTTTTGATTGCTTTACCAAAATTCAACACATAATCATTTCTTTTTTCTTAACGAGACAAGATCTAGGTGCTCCAACCAGCTGCCCCCACTCATCACCCTGCACACACGTCTCCAACCCAGCAACCTAATCAAGAATTTAGGTAACAGCAAGGATATTTAACCTTAACATATAAGGAAGGTGCCAACCCCTAAAATTCCGAATCATAGGAAGTTATGTTGGTTAAGAAGAACGCGCTAAATCAAAAGGAACGACAGGTGATGCACGGCTCATACCATTGACATTTGCAGCAACATATATACTCGCTCACTACCACCCGCTCAATCATCAAGACCTTCCTCTCCAGAATTTCTTGAAAGAAATTATAGAAAAAATAGAGCCTCCGTGATTAAAAAATACTGGACAAAAATGTCAGTTTATGCCTTGGAATGTCCATGCCCTAATGACCGAAACTTCAGCTTATCCAACAGATAAAATATGAGGCGCAGATGATCTCCCTCTCTTCACGTATGCGCGTTGCAGTTCATCGGCTCCATCGCCGCAAGAACAGGCGATTGCATGTGAGCCGTCGGTGAATATAATCATACTTTGACACCACGTTTGACTTTTCTTTTTAAATAACGAGAAGGTCCATATTAATCGGGTAAACCCCAATTCATGGAACACCCCACTAACTTCACAATAAATCAAGAAAGATGATTGGGGGATAAGTACAGCATAAGTGTCGTTACTTTCGTATGGCGTTCACTTGAGGGCCATAACTTTTTTTTTTCGACCACTAAAGTGCCATAACTTCTAAAAAAATGTTCATTTAAGTGCCATAACTTTCAATCGATCAGTTAAGTGCCAATTTTTATTTTAAAACGTTCACCCAAGTACCGTAAATCTGACGTGGCATAGCACTTGTGATGAACATTTTTAAAAAAGTTATGGCACTCAAGTGACCGATTGAAAAGTTAGATGACACTTTAATGACCGATTGAAAAGTTATATGGCACTCAAGTAATCGAAAAAAAAGTTATGGCACTCAAGTAAGCGTCATACGAAAGCTATGGCACTTGTGGTGTTCTTATCCCGATGATTGGCTAAGGGTGAACGGTTTCGGCCCTTTCGAGGCCAGTCGAGGTACGACTTATATTCGTAATTGAACGATTATAGTGAATTATCACCTTTAATGACCATCATTTACTGCTACAATCCACTGACCACAACTTATATTTAGACACACGAAGTTTATGAAACATTGAGAAAGCAAAAGTCTCAGTCATGGACATAGCCGGAAATGGAAACTCAGACTAGTGGTTCCAGATTATACATTTATCATCGGACACCATGGAGTACCATAGGATCACATGAAGACATAAAAAAAGAAAAACACCAAAACTTATTCCAGGTTTCACCTAGAACCTACCCGTCGAAATCGGCTTTCCAATTTTTGAAACTTGAAAGCTCCTGCTCACCCCTATGATTGGCTTAACGAAGGACTTGCTTATATTAATTGGAGGTGGCATAGGAGATGAAACTTGTAGTATGTGCATAGTTCATGTATAAGTCCGTTGTTTAACCACCGAGCCGGTCCTTTGACACTTGGAATAATCATATCATTGCTTCAAATTTTAGAGAAAAGTCAGGTCTGAGGGGTATGTGCATGGGCATTTGTGTGCTTCATCACCCCAATGAAAAGTCAAATGGCCAACAATCTCATGATTGGAAATTCTCAGTTATATAACTTCAAAGGTAAGCCCATTTCTTAATCAACCGACTTATATACATTACTTGTATTTCCCCTCAAGATTCGGTGCCCATTTCTATATAAAGTCTCGAGCACGGAACTTACTTGATATCAAACAGAGAAAAAAAAAACACGGCTGATCAGAGACAAAGGTGACAGAGCGAAAGAGAGGAGGACGATGGAGTTGAAGTCATTTGCAGAAGGAAAGAGAGATGCTCGCCATTCGAAGCATCGCGGCCCGAAGACGACATCCATGCGGAGCAACCACGATATGGTCGAGGCGATCGCGAGGGCGAGAACGGGAGGCCCGGATGTCTCCGTGTCGCAGGTGAGAGAGGACAGGGCGGTGAGGATGAAGCTGGTGGTGAGGAAGCAGGAGCTGAAGCAAATGTTGGAAGCGATAAGAGGCGGGAGGAAGAAAAGCACGCACCAGACGGCGACGTCCGGGCAGTCGCTGTCCGGCGAGCAGAGACTGAATCTCTTGTGGAGGAGGAAGTTCGCGAAGGATGGTCGCCGGAGGTTGTCGTGGAGGCCCGCTCTGCAGAGCATCCCGGAAGAATTGCAAGTCTCGCAACCTTAAACTCCAAGTTTTGAGCTGACAAAGTAATGCTAGGAGGATCAAACTTATCCCACTTTCCTCCTTTTCGGCCGTTTCTTTTGTGTAATGTGCACCTTTTGGTACTCAAGGCGAGACGCGATGAACATCTCGTGATGATTTGCTTTGTTACCGATGATTGATGACCTTACTTTCCTTCCCATTTCGTTCCAGATAATCTTATGCATCCAAATTTAATGTTAAGTACCTTTTTTTTTCTTCGTCGAGCCATTATGCTTTTCTAGTCTGACGATTGGACATAGTCGTCAATCCGACACGTGGAACAGCTCAGCATTGAAAACTTGGAGTTGGAGACATTGACGTGCCGGAAGAGAAGTGGGGCTTCTATAATCTGTGCGTTGAAGCAGATGCATATCATGTGAATTAAGGAAACGTCATGTCTAGTAATTTAGTAGATGCCGCCAATTCTACGTGATTAGTAAACCTGTCAAAATGGGTCCAAAATCAATTCAATGACCTTAAGCATTTAAATGGGTCATAACAATCTTAGCAAGCTAGTGTCACGGGCGGACAGATCTCAGTCGCGGAATTGACCCGTGCGGCGCCTAGCAAGCCAAGCCAAGCCAGGCCAGCCTTCCTCATGTAGTTGTTCCATAGAACATTTAGGCGAATAGCTTTCCCGTATTGGATCATACCACGCCCAGCTTAGCTCAGGCATCTATTATATCGAGTAAGACGAGTAGAACCCTTTAGGCACAATAACTGGTTTCAACTTGCCATGGCATCATCAGGAGAGCGGCATCAGCTCCCGACCAGTTTGTACACGGGAGGCCAACCCCGCCTTCAGAGTCCCTAAGGATATATTCTATCTAACATAGAACTTCTAGTACAAACTCGTCCTGACGCCACTCACACGACCCAGTTGCCTCTTCCCCCTCTACACCGCTCAGTCACCGTGATAACGCCATAAGCTCCACCCTCAAAGGTATACGAGTACGGGAGAACTTGCCCACTTGGGACACGGAACAACCGTCCCGTGTCATTCTCCCCCACTCAATCCGCAAACGCCCTCGTTGCAGGTCGTTCTGTCACTTCCCTGCGTTCTCTAACCATCACTGCCACTCCCACGATGACTTACATGAAGGGTAAACGCTTGCCCAACAGAACAACTCTACTCCACTGGTAGCTTCCCTCGATCAAAGCTGTCCATGAATCTCCAGTCACTTGTACTCCCTTGACAAGTGTGGCACCTCTTGCTAACTGCACACCCTCGATAGCATCTTCTTTCGCCTACTAGGCTTCTCCTGATCTCAACAAACCAATGGAGGTTTTCCCCTTGATGAAACGTGGTAGCGGACCCATCTTGAGATTCGTCGAATTGATCCAAGAACGTTATCCCATTTTAGTAAGCAATCCGGTTCCTTCCTATGCCCACATTGGTATCCTAGAAGCTAGACAAGAGCCGCACCTTGTTCGAGCCCTCTTGGTCCCGACGATCACTCTCCGCCCTCAAAGGACCGGGAAGACCATAGGTTTTCTCCGAATCACCCACCTACTGAAGGGAACCTACTCCGATACCATTTGTCACGGGCCGATAGATCTCAGTCGCGGAATTCACCCGTGCGGCGCCTGGCAAGCCAAGCCAGGCCAGCCTTCCTCATATAGTTGTTCCATAGAACACTTAGGCGAATAACTTTCCCGTATTGAATCATACCATGCCCAGCTTAGCTCGGGTATCCATTACATCGAGTAAGACGAGTCTAACACTTTAGGCACGACAACTGGTTTCGGTCTGCCATGGCCTCATCAGAAGAGCGGCATCAGCTCCCGACCAGTTTGTACAAAGGAGGCCAACCCCGCCTTCAGAGTTCCTAAGGATATATTCTATCTAACCTAAAACTTCTAGTACAAACTCGTCGTGACGCCACTCACGCGACCTAGTTGCCTCTTCCCCATCTACACTGCTCACTCACCGTGATGACACCACAAGCTCCACCCTCAAAGGTATACGAGTACGAGAGAACTTGCCCACCTGGGACACACAACAACCGGCCCGTGTCACTAGCATAATGGATTTACAATATAAAGAGACCAAAATAAGTGGATTATACATGGGTCTATTATGAACCCATTTACAACCCACTTAAGACAACACATTTAAGAGGCCTTTACCCTTTCTTTTTTTGGTCGGATTTTACCCTTTCACTATCAGGTGGACTTGACCTATTTAAGAGACCCAACAATTAATAGAGTTTTTATAACTATTTTTTTAAAATTTTCTGAATTTATTTATAAGTTTTTATTTTAATTTCTTTTTATTTTTTATTTTCTTTCTTTCCTTTTTATTTTTTTTTTCAACGAAGTCTGGAGAGGGATGCAAGAAAAAAAAGGAAAGAAAGAAAGAAAAAATAAAATAAAATAACAATTATAGGAAAAAGGAAAAGAAAAAAGAAAAATTCATTTTTAAAAAAATTATGAAAGTTGTCCACTAAATTTGTATTGCATGAAAGTGTTTTAGAAATTAAGAAATAAGTTTTCTTAGATTTGGATAAATATGGAAGTGTATTAACAATATGGGTCGAGTCATGTATGGGTCAAAAACTTTATATTACGAATAAATGGGTCACAAACAGGTTAATGGGTCAATTTAGGTCGGATCATTTATGACTCGAGCCAGACCCGACCCAATCCACTCGTTCGACAGATCTAATCATTAGGTAGATGTCATGTTATGAGAAAATGATTTTATAATATGACGGTGTGGACACTAGTTAGGTATGTAGCGTCCTTTTGCGTTGAATTTATATTAAACTAGTTAGGTTGAGTTACTGTCAGCCTGCTCAGTACCTTTTAGTCTATCTGATTGGATTGTTGAGATTATCATCGACAAGGGTTGATGGCCTTATGAAATGATATCACCGAAATTCTTTCACCTCGACCAGTCTGATGATTCGTTTCGAATGGTTGTCCGTTGTCCTCGCCCTTGTACTAGCCAGCCCTTTTTAGGTTTACTCACACTTAAATAGAGAGAACTATATAGGTGAGCCTCCTATGTTATGGGGAAAATGACACAAACTGTCCTTGAATTTTGGTCTGATGTTCAATGTAGTCCCTGATCTATTAGTAAACGTTTAATCTAATCACTAAACTATATGAAAATGTTCAATACCATCCTTCCATTGATTCAAGTTAACGGAATCTGCTGATGTGACTTTCGATCCGTCAAATTTATACGGTGGACGACAAAAAAAGTTACACATAGGTTATCCATGTAAGATATTAATATTAAATCATCAACGTCATCAAATAATGACGGACATTTTAACGCCTTGAGTTTGTTTTCCCTTTTCTAAAGTAGATGGATAAAAACATGGACATGTTGACTAATCATTTTTTCTAAATCCAACTTAGCATATAATAATGCACGTCACTAAATAACATCTGATTTGTTGCTTGAGAAAATAGAAGGGCTAGATTTAACATTTACCAATAATTCCGAGGCCACATCGAACATATTAAAGATTCATAATATATCGAGTCAAAGTAGGGGGATCATTTGTAATTTTGTATCATATTTCCCCGCGAGGTTTGTAGTTTGACCCTGCTCAATAGGCAAACGGGCCTTGGGCTCGATCCGTTTCTCGCCTTAAAAGATAAAGAGACCGAATAGTCAAACCAACCACACTTGTTCGGGCCCTGCATCATCCTAAGACTCTCCACTAGCCCGCCAGGACCATGAGCAGGCTGTTGTCGTCGTGCCATGAAGCGGCGTCATGGCAGTCGACATGCATCATCATCACCAGGTCCATATGCTCAACCATAGACTCCGATTAAGAACCAAGAACTTCGCAGAACTGGACATTACCTGAGAGCTGCTGCGTCGGTCAAATCGAGGAATGGTTCGGACTTTGAAATTGTCGGACCAACTGCGGGAGATTGAGATCTGGAGGATGAGAAGAGAAGATCTGAGGTTAGTGGAAGAGAGGCTGGAGCGTTGGGGGCGTGATGAGAAGATCTAGGGCTAGTGGAAGAGACTAGAGAGTATGGCTGTTAAAAAGGCCCGCGCCGACCCGGACCGAAAATTTAGGGAATTTTCGGGCCGGACCTTGGTACTGTTTCGGTGCGGGCCGGCCCGAAAATTCCCAAGACGAACCAGCGACCCCTATATGCAACAACAAGAGACAGGTTGGTTATTTCAAAAAGGCACGCGCCGGCCCGACCGAACCTGGGCCGGGCCGAGCTTGGCACTGTTTTGTTTCGGGCCGAGTCGGGCCTATATGAGACCCGGCCCATTGACACCAGTAGAGAGGCGTCCGTCCGAATTTCGGGTCTACCTCTTTCTTTTGGGCCAAGCGTCGAGCGAAAGTTTCTAATTTCGGATCTATCTTTTTCTTTTGGGCCGAGCCTTATGTGGAACAGTACCGAGACCCGGCCCGAAAATAAGCCTAATTTTTGGGTCGGGTCGAGCCGGGCCGGCTTGGGCTTTATTGACACCCCTAATGAAGCCCACGAACAAATCTCGCGAGCCTCGCCACTTTTGCCCTTTCCTTCTGCTCTTGATTCCTTCGAACATGGCTGTCTTTGTCCGTCCCATCTTCACACACCAAAGTGTCAGTGGACGCTCGAGACAGCCGCTTGTAATTTGTCGACGGGACAGCGACAGATTCCTCGATCCGGGAAACCAAGTCGCACGCGAATCCCACCCTGGAACGAGCCTTGCCCGGTGTGAATACGGAACTCCCCATTTCTACTGTCTTTCTCAAGAATCCTACGCTTAGAGATTAACAAAGGAATTTGACAGAACAGACAAATGATTAAGATCTCTAAGAACAAAATCAATCTTGTGTACGTGATTCGGCGGCGGAGAGAGATGGATCAGCTACGCCACGTATGACGATGAGTCTTTTTCTCATCGTCGTTAAGTAAAGAGGGCGAGAGACTCTGCATGCGCCGCACGCTCCCTCGGGCGCGTGGAAGCTTGCATTTTTCTTTTTTGCCAGCACCGCTTTAATTCGATTCACGGACCGTTCAACCAGCCTTCACCTGAACGTCAGGGCCATGTGGCCCATGTTGAAGCAGTGGAAGTCAACCGTGTTGACCGACCGTCCTCGTCAGAAACGCAAAAGTAAATATCTTTCTTAATGCTCCTTCCGCTGTGGCCAGATATGCGCTTACGGGTGTCAGCGTTTTGTTCGAAAGACAAAAAAGACGAGTCCCTGCTGTGATTATCTGGGGCCAATACAATTAAGAAATCGGAGAGAGAACCAGATGCAAGATGACGTGGAAACCAAATCTATTGAGTCAGTTTCGATTGTGAAACACCTGTACGTACGATGTGAGATCGCTTACGTGATGATATAAACTAATGATTCAAACCCAAGATCGTATTTTAATCGCCGAGCAGCAACAATGGCGTAAAATGTTTACAGCTCATGAGTTCGCCGAGAAGCAGACGAACAGAACCAGCCCAACAGAGCCCCCCCGAATCAGAGCAAGTTTATTAATTTTCTGTATGGAACTTGTTTATTACTTACAAAAGAATCCACTGAAAGCAAAAATCTTCACAATCGATGTACAATTCCATCTCATCTACCAGTCAAACCTACGAAACTCCTCTCCCGGCGAACCCAAACCGAAAAAAAAAAAAAAACAGAACCTTGCTCAGTCAATTTTCTCTGTATCTTCATCTTCCTCGTCGTCCTCGATGTACTCGAACCACCCTCTGTCGTCGTCGCAGAGGAAGCTCCCGAAGACCTCCCTCAGGACCCGCGACAAGATGTCACCGAGCCAGCAGAAGCACCCGCAGCTGTCCTTCAGCTTGCCGAGGAGGCCCTTGTCGCCGACCTCCGGCGGCGACGACATGGGCTGGAGGTAGGCGAGGGCGGCGTGCTTGACGAGGGGGTTCTTGATGGGGATCTCGTACCAGCTGGAGTTGTTGGTCGGGGAGGCGCCCGACGGCGGGGGCGGGGACGCGGGGAGGAGGTCGCGGAGGCTGGTGTACGTGACGGACTGAAAGGCGATCATCTCGATGTCGGAGATTTCGAGCTGGGCGGCGGTGGCGAAGCCGTTGTGGTGGAGGAAGGTGTGATCGAGGGCGGAGGACTGGTGGGTCTTGGTAGTTATGGGAGGATCCATTGAGATGAAAACCCAGTGCGCCAGAGAGAGAGAGAGAGATCGCGAGAAGAAGAATTTGAACGGGAATGGAATTGCGAGATTGCTTCCTAATTGGGGGAGATTTGGGTGAATCTTTGTGGGGAGGAGGGAGGGAGGGAAACAGTAATCAAAGAACGTGATTATGGGAAAACACAAACCCAAAAAGTAGAAGGATGGGTTAGCAGTGGCTAGTAAGTGAGAGGAATCTAGAAGGAGACTGAAATAAAAAAGTGATTTTTATTTTGGCTGGAGGATGATGATGACTGATGAGAGAGAAAGAGAGGGAGAGTCAGAGTTTGTGCCTGTGTGGGCGCTTTACATCAATTGATTTTAGAGCGGTTTTCGATTTGGGGTGTCCATCAGAATGGAGCTTGTAAGTATAATCTCTCTCTCTGCGAAGGATGGAATAGAAGGTGAACTGGGTAATACAGCAGGGGAGAGAGAGAGTGGCTACACGCGCGTCAGTGAGGCATTGGGTGAAGCGGGCGGACCAAAAATGAAAAGAAATGAGCCTTTTGGACGATAGATAGATTAGAGCCAAATGAGGGAGGAAAAAGAACTAAAACACGGTTGGATTTATCTCAAAACCTTCTCGTACAAAACTTTGTCGGCAACTTATTTCCTCCGCCGCCTTTCTTCTCTCATCCCTCGAAAGCTGAACTGAATGTGCTCGTGCTCGCGCTCGCGCTCGTTGCTTCGCGCGATGGGGTTCGAGGAGCGGGCCTGCGATCGCGATTGGCGCATGTGGGACTTGGGCACGTGACGGAGGGCTCGGTCCCATAGGCGCACGTGTTGGGATCTCTCGGATTCGGTTTTGCTCGCATGGTTGACACATGTTGTTTTGGTTGCTCATCGTCACCGCTTCTTCTTGCTGCTGCAACTCTCTCTCCTCCTCCTATAATGGTCGGTAATGTTGATGTCATTTAGCTGCATTTTTTAATCTCCTAGTTCGTTCGATCGCATGTTCGCCATTAGATTTGTGATCGCCTCATAAAGGTCTGATTTTGCTGGCTTTGGCAACACAAATCGAGAGGTGACTGTTCTTTGGTATCTGGTTTGGTTCTTTTTTGTATTGTGGTTGCTACAAGGAAAGCTCTTCTCTTCTGATTTTCGGAGTTTGTGTTTAAAATTGCTGTCTTTTCTGTGCAAACGGAGAAGATTCAGGTGCTCAATTTTGTGCCGCCAAATGGGTTTCTTTTCTTTTTGGCCAAAAGGAGAAAATGGGTTTCTTTCTTTAGTTGATAAGATGCACTCTTCTTGGCTGCATTCTCTGCACTAGTTGTGTTGTTTCAATGGGTAAGCATTACTCAGATTTTGCTTGAATATGAACCAGATCATAGTTGAAGAAAGTGAGAAAAGGAGCTTAGTAGTGTACTTCGAAGAACTTTTCGTTGCATAAATGAAGATGTAAACTTTTCCAGTTTAGCATAGCAAGTCTATCTGTATTGAGAAGCAGCTAGATCACATCCTTTGAATTTTATATGATTAAATGAATACGAAGAGCAAATGTGTGGGTAAGGATGCTCAATATGTACTGCAGTAAGGTGTGCTTTTTTCCCTTCACTGAAGGAATCAACTCAGCCCATGTTTTTTTAAGACCTTCAATGTTCCTTAATTTTGCTTGCAGAAACAGAGAAATCCAACTTCAAAGCAAAATTCTCCAATGCCGGGAGACAATGGTGCCTTGGACTACACATCATTGGGGGGCGAATCATCCCCGACATTGGAGAAATTCCAAAAGGTTTCAATCATACCTCTTGTTTTCCTTATCTTTTATGAAGTCTCTGGGGGTCCGTTTGGTGTAGAGGACAGTGTGAAAGCAGCAGGTCCCTTTTTAGCCCTCCTCGGTTTCTTGATATTCCCACTTATATGGAGCATCCCTGAGGCTCTGATAACTGCGGAGATGGGCACGATGTTTCCCGAAAATGGAGGCTATGTAGTTTGGGTTTCATCGGCTTTGGGGCCTTATTGGGGCTTCCAACAGGGCTGGATGAAATGGCTGAGTGGCGTTATCGACAATGCGTTGTACCCTGTTCTCTTCTTGGACTATCTTAAATCGGCAGTCCCAGCTCTCGAAGGCGGTTTTCCTAGAACTGTAGCTGTGCTTGTGCTGACTCTTGTGCTGACTTATATGAGTTACAGGGGTTTGACAATAGTGGGTTGGGTTGCTATACTGTTGGGAGTCATATCCCTTCTTCCTTTTGTGGTCATGGGACTGGTGGCCATTCCCCGTCTGAAACCTTCGAGGTGGTTGATGGTAGATCTTGGCAATGTCAATTGGGGGTTGTACTTAAACACTCTCTTTTGGAACCTCAATTATTGGGACTCCATCAGTACTCTCACCGGCGAAGTAGATAACCCGAGAAAAACCCTTCCGAGAGCTTTGTTTTACGCTCTCATCTTGGTCGTCCTCGGGTACTTCTTCCCTCTCCTGATTGGGATTGGAGCCATCCCTGTTGAGCGCGAGCTGTGGTCTGACGGGTACTTCTCGGACATTGCGAAGATCCTCGGAGGTGTCTGGTTGCGGAGTTGGGTCCAAGCCGCGTCCGCTCTCTCCAACATGGGGATGTTCTTGGCCGAGATGAGCAGCGACTCGTTCCAACTGCTCGGCATGGCGGAGCGCGGTATGCTTCCCGAGTTCTTCGCCAAGCGTTCCCACTACGGGACTCCGCTCTCCGGGATACTGTTCTCGGCATCGGGTGTCATCATGCTCTCTTGGCTGAGCTTCCAGGAGATCGTGGCTGCAGAGAATTTCTTGTACTGCTTTGGGATGATCATGGAGTTCGCGGCCTTTGTGATGTTGAGGGTGAAGCACCCAGCGGCTTCTAGGCCTTACAGGATACCGGTCGGGACAGTCGGGTCGATTCTCATGTGCATACCCCCAACGGCGCTTCTCCTCGTGGTCGTGGCTCTCGCACCGAACAAGGTCATGGGTATCAGCCTTGTGGCGGTGATGATTGGGCTTGTTCTGGAGCCCTTCCTTAGGTATGCGGAGAAAAGGAGATGGCTCCGGTTCTCGATCAGCCCCAATCTGCAGGATTGCGGCCCTGCTCATCACCAGTGCAATGACCACCCATAGATGGCAGCTTTTGTTGCTGCGAATTCTACATATGTAAATCTCGAAGTCAATGTAGTCAAATGGTATGTTTCTATGCAGTTAAATGCTACCAATTCCTCAAAATCTCCGAGAAAGATATAGTTTGTGTTGAGGGCGATTTCTGCCTCTTTCCTACAACAGTCACCTCCATGGGCATCACAAATTGGGGGAAGTAAATAGGGATTCGGGTTAAAATGCAACTTGTAGCTATCCGAAGTGAGTAGAGAGGAAAATTTTAATTCGCCATCTGTGGAATAGTACTTATAAAAAAGAGCTGACCGTGTGATTCTGTGAAACCGAGTGTCAACTCAAGCAGACTGGAAAGTGGAAACGCATTCTGGATGATTGGCAAGCGAAGGCCATGGAATCAGCAGAAAAGGGGATTGGGTCGGGTCGAATATGATCCGATCTATTTTGACTCGTTTTTATGCTATACAAATCTAGTTATCTATACTTGACCCGATCTATATCGTTTGACTATATTGACTGCGAGATTTTGATATTGAAGTGTTTTATTGCGTTTATTTTTATACTGACTTCATTTCCTCTCATCTACTTACTCATGTGCTCAGACTTGTACATCGTCTCGGTCACCTTGCATGAACCCTGCTCATATATATCTTTTCTCAAATGCCTAATTGAGTAATGTAGGAACTAACCCTCTATTGCGCTACTCTCAAATGAGATATTTATGAGTAAGTAACAAGGAGGACGCTCCTTCAGTCGAGTGGCCACTGTTCGGTCTTGGTCAGGCGCCATGGTGGTGGTGAGCTACGACGGGACCCGGAACTTCACATCCATCAACACGTAGTCGTGATGGCTCCTTCAATCGAGCGAGGACCACTCGGTCTTGGTCAGCGCCATGGTGGTGGTTAGTCAGGACAGGACCGGGAACTTCACATACATCAACACGCAGTCGTGATGGCTCCGAACAATACCGACTGCACAAACGGGTACTTCTTAATACATGTGATTGCCATTATTTACGAGGAGTATGTGTTCATTGCTGACAACAAAAAGTATCTCATGCTGGTCGGAGATGAATCAACCAGACGGTGAACACCGCCAATCGGAGCGAGGCTGATGGGTGGATCACGGTCACCTGCGCAACATGCGAAAAGACTGCACTTTGCATATGGATTATTTGGAATCTTAGCGTTATGTATGTCGTTTATTTGTATTTTATCAATTGGATATCAGTGATAAAAACAGATTCGAAGTTTCGTAATAATTTATTCGATTTTATTTTGATAAAGAGTTATACTAGGATTTCATTAGTATAATCAAGCAGAGCATTATCTTTGTCAAATGTCAATTACAAGTAACAATTTTTATTGTACAATTTACCTTATAACATGCAATGGCATTTCAATATGCTAAAGCTTATTCTGTCATAGATTCGGTAAAATTTCTTTGATTGTCTAGTCTCATATTTGAACTCTTTTATAAGAATGGAGATCTCATGAATTCATTATTGCTATAGCAGCCAGTTGCACCGACTTTCGTGACGGTAAGCATAGCCTTCCGGAACACGGTCAGGCCGCAGAAGCACTAAGCTGACCTGTCGGACTTTCTAGCTTTCATTGGAGTTGTACAGGACACACCTAATCTTTATTCTCACTCAACAAGTAATGTTTCAGGCTTACTGGTGATCTCAAAACTTGATCATTCGTTCAAAATGTGACGGTGAGTCGAGCATATCGATAAAGCGAACGAAATTCCTTCACCAAAGGAAGTTACTGGGCAGCGGGAGTTGAGCTCTGATCTCGTCGAAGCTTCGGTTGAGGCCGCGAAGTGCTTGGATGTGCTGCTCGTCTTCCTCCACAGGTATGATTTTAGCAAAGTCTCCATATTCGAGATAGTCCACTACGCGGTTGGCGGCTTCGAGCCCCGTGACGTAGGACTTCTCCTGTTTACAACCGTGACGTGTCCATCGTCGTTATCATCTGCTGTCGAATCTCAAATCGGAAGGAAGTAAAAAAAAAAAAAAAAAAAAAACTGTGGCAGATCAAAACCTGTGACCATGAACCATGACGGTTGATAATCCAGTCTCCGGCCATGAACAAGTTTGGGAAAGATGTAGAACCACGCATCATGTAACCATACGAACCTATCATACAAGGAAGATGAACAGCAGAAAACCTTATTTATCATAGATAAAAGAGGTATCCAAGAGCATCTTCTTAAGTTCATTAATTGCAGAAGAGATTTCAGAAAATTTTCTCGTCTTCTGATGGTGCAAACCATCTGTACCGCGAGATCTACCCCGAGAAAAAGGTCTAGCATCAGCTACATTTGGAAACCAATAGCATAAAGCTATTAAAGAGCTACCTGGGAAGAAATGAGTCAAGGACTTTGGAAATCTACTAATTTCCCTATCCACCACAGTTGAATTCCCAAACTCCTTCACAACACCTGCAAGGTACGACATAGTTTTCCCAACTAAATGCTCATCCTCGAGCACCAGCAGTTCATTAGCGTAATACTGCATGAACCAGGGAGAGTTCATCATCACATCGATAATTACCGTCACGAGATTTGTCCCACCTAAAACAGATAACGATACGTCAATACTCACAAAATCAGATTGTATGATTTGCATAGGGTCGCCTTTATGCTCGTCATGGAGTACATTCAAGTCGAAGAAGGTCCATCCAAAGCAGTTGTCATCCCCAGAGCAAACATTGGATGCATTGGGAAGGGTAACCTGGTATTTGTCAATTTACATAACATCTCATTAGTTGTGATTAGTAAGGGCATTTAGCACCTTACAAGGGAGGAACAAAATATCAACAGCTTTCCAAGACACCCCGAAGAGAATGAGCGTAATCTCCTAGTACTTATTATGCATTCAAGAGTTTTACTGTACTTCATAACTTGCACGAATTTAGCAAAAACAAGAAACCCATCGAATACACAGAGACCTTTGTTAATCATGTAAGGACTACTTGTCAAAAAATTTCAACTGCAGAATGCAACACTGAGGGTGGAAAAAATTCCCTATTTCACTTGTTTACTGTCCGAATTTCCTCCTCTTCATTGGGTAACTCTCGATATGAATCAGAAATGTTAGCAGAAAGCTGGAGATTTTAGGACGAAGAAATCTGTAAGCACTTACTTTCCCATCAAGTCGAAGCTTAACACTGAGTGCATCAACGCCAGCCAAGTTCATGACTTTCAGAAACTCATTCCTCGTGCGTAATACTGAGCTACACAGAACTCAACATCAAGTTAAAAAGAATCACAGAAGAATATAATGCTAAAATCAGAGATCCAGCATGTATAGACTTACTCTAAATTATACTAGCGAAAGAATACGCATTATCTCAAGTAGCAGTGATTTTGAGAGCAAATAGAACCAAGTTTCACAAAGCAAAACATGTTTGACTAGTTCTTCGACATGGAAATTTTCGCCCATCTAGTAAGAGCGAAGAGTTCAGTAATATTAGCAGGGTCAGCTTGTTATCGGCAACGAAAGGACACAGACAGCAAAGAATTGCACATTGAATGAGGAAAGGAGCAATATATGCTAAAAGTCAAGATAATTAATTTGATTTGACTACCAAATTTTTGGAGAGAGAACAAGAATCACCTGTTCTTAATAATATCCTGAATCGTGGAGATTCTGACAGCTAGAATGAATGCATCTGCGTTAAGGCTTTCTCCCCCACAAGCTATTCCTGATATGCAGCCTGTCACCTCATCGAATGTTATGTCTGTCACGCTTCGACCCTCCAAAAAAACACAACCTTGAGTCCTCATGAAATCCTTCCATGGCTTGAAGATCTTTTCTTTGACTGTCCCCCGACACCACACAGCATCAAAATCTTTCTGCATCCAAAACAAAAGGAGAGAGTTACACTTTGATGTGCCCATTTCATAAACATGAACGCAATTGTCCATCAGAACGGCCTGGTGCAGACACTATGTTAAAGCCCGGTTAAAGGACCACGTCATCCATCTTGACTATAATTGCACCAATGCTGCACATTCAATAGGCCAAGATCGCTGACAAATAGCTTCTTCTTCTTTTCCAGAAACTTCACATAATATGAAATATCTCATGGTTCCCTTGCTTCCAGCTGTCATATTGAACTGCTCATGACCAAGCGCATGTATTACAAATGAGGTCTAGAGAAGAGAGCCAATAGACCTGGTGAGCAAGGATGAGGTAATATAGCATTGCCAGAGTTGCAGCAGCACTGCACTGCTCCGGTGGCACAAAGAGACCCACTTGAAGCATTGGACGAAATACATCCTGATAAAGCTTTTCTGAGAAGCCAAACTGTCTGAAGAGCTCCCTGGCAGTAACTACCAGTTGAATATATCGTAAGAATTTGTCTTATGAACTTTGGCTAGTGATGAAGTTCATCCATAGATTTTCTTTTAACAAATGTGTTGGATCTTTACTTGGATCATACTTTCTCCAGGCAGTATCAGTGTTGTCAAAGTCCACCACTGCAAGCATAAGGCACACATTAGCTGTTGATAGGAGGATGAGATCCGGCAAGAGTCATAAGACTAGTAACCAAATGCTGTTGATGATCTTCTCAAAAGCAATCCTACAGGACTGGCAAATTTAATCTGATGCTGACTTTACTCTCTTCGTTTGCTGCTCACTTGTAGGTTGCGGGTGGGGAGAGGGATAGAAGTCGAGGGAGATCCATCTGTACTACAAATGAAGAAGGTTCTCCACTTCTGTCCTACAATAACTAGCTAGAAATTTCCTCACTACTCAAACCGATGGCATTATGCAGTCCACAGAGTAAACATAATGTTTATTAGCCAACGCATCACAGTAAATTTAAATTTATAAGATCTAGCAGCATATCACATGCTTCATTCACATGCTTCATTCACTTTTTCATTGTTCATCGAAGATGACATTACAATAGGGCAATCAAATCAAGTTGTTTCTTCATTAATTTGTTCACATAAGCCATGCATTTACTCGAATTCTCCTTGGAAATTCTTGGCATGATCTATTGCCTTAGTTGTAGACATTTTTTGCATTTAACTATCCCAGATTAAATAACAAAACTCTGGCATTAAGAAGAAATATCATCATATAATCAGGTACTGATACAGCAGAACCATTGCATCGAGAAGTTGCAAAACAAGTCATGCAATCCAATACTTGACTGAGAAACCTTAACATGCCTGCAGCCATTAGAGAACCTGACGTCAGTCTATTCACCAAGTCCAGTCGACGAAACTGCGTGTCACAGAATAATTGAACATCAGCAGAGCTACTTGTTTGGTCAAGCTTTGATATCGTATTAGTAGACAGTGTCATGTAGCTTCGTCATGATGCATACTTGAGTATGAACTAAGGCTCCCAAGGGAGAAGGCAACTGAGGCAGATCTTGGTATATCGGAAACTCAACCTGCATGAGTACAAATTTTATGTTGAGAAACCTAAAACTAAGGGTCTCCAGATATGCAAGACATATGCACTTGTCATAACCACTTAAGGGCCATCAAAATTTGACAGCAGAGAAGCCGGTGCCACATGTGAATGAGAATGGCTCCATTCAATAGCATAAGATATGCAGAAACTTCACCATCCAAAACATACTAAACATAGTTTTTCTATCATCAATTTCACGAGCTCGGAAGTAAAATGGAAAAGATATGTCAAGTACCTCTAGCCCCTCACGTGAATAGAGAGCAGACTTCATCGAATCTGTAAAAGGCTTGATCCCAAGCTCATTGACGAGGCTGAACATGTTCTGGTAAGGGTACCAAAAGCCTGCGTGTTCAAAAGAACTCTGTTTGGTTTCTCTTTCAACTACTAAGTTGTGGAGACACCTCTGTGTATGATGCAATTCGAAAGGTCATTTTCCTAGCCCGACCATGGAAAGGACAAGTTGGAGCTCATCAACTTTCGATCATCCTCGGTGAATGCTCACATGTAATGGGGAGATGACATAATTACAACAACATCTCTGCCTTCAGCAGAATTACCTTATGAACTGACAGTTTCCACTAACCATATACTCATTCACTTATATGGACAACAATAAACATAAGTCTTATGCCTGCATATGCAATTCACATATCAATATTCAAATGAGTTTCGTTCTCTCATTTAGCAAATGAGTCTATACAATAGTACAAAAATAATATATGGAAACGACTTAAACCAATCCAATTTGACGAGCCCGTCTAATCTGGTCCGACATTAGCATCTACGAGATTCCCATTAGCGCTTTGCCATATCAACACATCAACAAAGCAGAAGAAGAACCAACGAAATCCTGTTCACGGAAAAGAGCCGTTTCAAGTACCTTGTATACAGAACCAAAAAAAGAAAAAAGTACCTTGTATACCAATTGCGTCGGGACTGCCATAATCGTCTGCATCTTCAAGCACCGTCACATCGAAACCCTGAAAAAGAAGGGGACCAAAAAAAAAAACACGAAAGGCACTCCCTTCGAAGTCAAACCTCGATATTCCGCACAATCACCAACTGAACACAATCTAAACCCAATCACACATTCGATTCAACGATTGATAGAAAGTAGAAGATGAAGGACGACCTGCTTGCAGAGATGGTGAGCCGCACCGAGGCCAGCCCAACCAGAGCCAACAATCGCCACCTTCTTATTCTTCTTCTTCCCGTCCTCGCCACTGTCGTTGCTCTCTCCGCTGGCGTGGACAACAAGAGAAGGACCGGCTCTGTTGCGATTCGGTATGTTGGAGAAATCAAATGGAGAAGAAGGTGATAGCGTGAGACTCTGCCTCCAACTCCAAGAGAAAGATAACATGGTGGCGGCTTTCAACTGTTTTCACTTCACACGCACTCCCTCTCTTTCCTGGTTAATGGAAAAACGGTTGAGATCAGTTGATTGGTGGAGGTGGCAACTGCCAACTGGCAGACCAAGCGCGCGAGATATCTCTACTGGTGGCCTGGACTTGGTCCTGGGCGGGCCTGGAGGCCCATTAATCCACCCAAGCCCGTCTACGCAGGATGCGCAAATGAATTGACGTCCAAGCCCGCCCAAACCCGAAATGCGAATGGACGGGTAATGCTTGCCGGTTTCGTTCTTCGGTCCGAGACGCAACCCACCTTTTCTGGTTTCAAATGTCACTCATACAATGGCTGGTTTGGATCAGTGTCCAAATAAGCCCGAGTCCACGAACTTCTTACCTGAAAAACTGTAGAGACAGAAAAAAGAAGCATCTCCCTAGAAATAACAACACTTCATCATCTTCCAGGAACTCCCTCAGTAGATTTTTAGTTTGACCATCAACCAGCAATTGCTCACATATATTTGCATGTAACATTCCTAGAGAGTAGGCAAACTCTCCTAACACGTATTGCCAATAAACAATTAACCAAGGGGGTGACCACAAGGGACCACCAAGGACATCTTAATGACAGTCCTCACCAAAGCCTACCAAGTAAAAAAAGAAAGAACAAGGACACCAATCAAGTCTCAGCGAGGCGCTCCGACTCGAACCGGTAATGTACAGCCACGACCCGATAAGCTAGACCTACAATCGTCAGATCCAAGTCCAACCATTATCTACTTTAACCATCTCCGGCTTGGGAGCCTTCTAAACACGTAACATTTTCGGCTTTCTCTGCGTTGTCGCCGTAGGCAACCAGATCATTGTACAATTTCTGAGAAGCCTTGGAGAACTCCGTCAGGGACTCGAAGATCACGGAGAACCCGGTCTGAAACCCGTTTAGAGTGATCCTCTGCGTTTCTTGCATGCAATTATGGTGCCTCTCCTTCTCCAGCTCTAACTTCCTCCCCAACGTGTCCAAGTAGTCCCCATTCTCTGTCGTGAGCTCGGGATGGTCGATCTCGAGCTTGGTTTTGTCCTCGGTCGGCCTGAACTCGAGAAACCGGGTCTCCGCGTGGAATGACGGCGACATTGTCCTCCTCTCGACTTCTTTTGCCAGCGCATCCACTTTCCTCTTTTGGCGCTGCTCCTCCCCTTGTTGGGCCCAAAGAGCTCTCACGTCCTTTGCAAAGCTTTTCAATGCAAACGCCACGGCCTTATCCGGCAACTTATCCAGAGAGGCCGACCAGTCGTGGCAGATCAGCAACAAAGGGGGACCATTGACCCGGTAAGGCGCGGAAGAACTCCTGCCCTTGGAGCAAAATTCGACTTCGGGCGCGACAAACTTGGCAAGCCAACCATGAAGTGCTTCAACATATGCCTTTTGTGATGTGATGTAGTCAGTGAAGCATGAACGCCAGTTCTGGAGCTCAGCTTCAAGCTGGAGTGTCGCGAGCCGGTGGGAGTCATTGCAGAACTTTCCATACATCGGGCAAGCAAAGGTACCAACTTCGAGAAGAATCTTGTTCTGGGTCTCGTGAGACTCGAGCATAATTTTCCAGGTTTGAGTAAGGCTGCACGATGGGAACAGAATGACAAATCAAGGAGCAAGACCATGAAGTTCTGAAAATAGACTTAATTACCTTCCTATAACAGATGTACATTGACGAAATTCACAGAGCCAACACAGAAAGATCTACACTTTTAGAACGCGAAAACAGGGGTTTTTACTAGGTGTTCGCTTACCCTTTCAAAAGCTCAAGAATTTGAGGCTGCAGTTCGTCGTCGCGAAGCTTCTGAATCTTTTTAGAAATTGACTCGGCACTGCGAATCGCTACCAAGATCCTAGCATATAAATCTTTCACCGCAGCCCTGGTTTTGTCCATCGTGGGTCCATCATCTCCTCTGACGTCCTGGTTTCTCAGCCGCGTACACTTCCTCTCGTACAATTTTCTTATGTTGTCTCCAGCCTGGGCGTATCGGATTGAAATTATCAAGTCGAAATAAATGAAAGTAAACTAGATGAAACTAAGTCCGCCATCATAACACACAGATTATACAGAAATGAATTCAATTGTCAAGAATTCATCTTTTAACATGAATTAAGAAACATTTCCAAGAGCATACCATGTTCAGGTGAGATGTGAAGACACAGGAGATTTGCTTTTCACAGCATGAACCCATGAAAGCAGGTAAAAAGTAGCTAATGAGCAAAAGGGAACCAGAAAATATCGGATACAGTGAGATTATATGATTTGAGTAATTCTTATTTTTCAACTTCATACATGACAATGCGGAGAACTCGTTAACAGTAGCTAATCAAGCGCGTGGAGTTTTGACAGATGCAGCTTTACCTTAACTTCTTCATAGAGCTTCTTCTCCCATGCATATAGTCGTTCCAACGTGAGTGAATGGCTTCCTGAAACCATCCCTCCATAGTCATCAAACAATTCATTCGTGTATGCGGTCCATGTAGACGATCCCTTTGAACTTGAGGCCACCAGACTTTTGCATGAGGTAGCCTTAGATGAAGTTGATCGGTGCCACGTTAACGATTGGATAATTTTTGTGGAATTTTCTGCATTAGAATTGGAAGTTAGAGAGTGCCAATAGATCTCAGCAAAATACAGAATATCGGAAACATGCACCAAATCCGAAAGATGTGGCACTTCTGATTTATCTCTTAAGGAAGGAAACACAGAGTCATCATGCCTCGTCAAGAAAATGTCGCGTTACATAGTGAATAGAAATGAAGAAGGACGAATGCTACGATATTCTAGAATTGCAACTTGCTAGAAAGAGGTTATTTAAAAGAGATAAACCTGAGAGCAAAGGGCAGGATTAAAATGATTCACAAAGCTCCTATAAGAACATGAATGATGAGGGCAAGAAAATAACTTAAACAACAAGAAAAACAAAGAGTTCACTAATGTTGGAGACAATGTCCCCTGAAATGAATTAAAAGAGAAAGCAACTTCGAATCGTCTCTCCTCTCCCTCCGGTCTGCATTGAAGTGGGTTTGCATCCACCAGAGAGAAATTAAGTTCTCCTCAGGTTGGTCCGGAGCAAGCACAAATCGAAGCCTAGGCAAACTATAAGACAATATTGTGGTCCTCATTACCTACTGGGACAAGAATAAGCCCCAACATTGATCTTTATTGAGAAGAGAAGAAAGAATGCAGCAATGACAGGAAAGGGACCACCAATAAAAGGGAAACCACAACACCCAGAAGATGTCGGGCGCGCCAATTTTGCGATTTATCCTGGCAAGTGAAACAAGAACCTTTTGGGACCTAGGAATAGAAGTTTTCAAGATTAAATGAAAACTACCAACTTTTTAGATGGCTTAAGAAATCCGAATCACTGAAAGGAAAAAGGAAAAGTAAAGTTGAATTACCTAGGTCACGACTGAACCAGCAAAACTAGCAAATCGGTTAATAGGAACATGAGAACCCAAGATCACAACAGAGAAAGGATTACACAGCAAGTTCCCTCAACACTGATTAATCAGACATGATTTAAGAAATTGGTCTGAAATGCATGCAAACTAGGTGACCTTTTTCACGAAATGATTTTCAAGCTGCCTTCTGCTAATAGTTTAGTAGGAGACAAAATGGATACTTGGGGGTTGAAGTAAGATTTGATTCGATAACATTGTAATCTGACAGCAAAATCTACCAACCCGAAAAACCCTAATCTCACCTTTTATTTCCTCTAATCCAGATTGCAGATGCACTCTGTTAGCTTCCAACATCCTAGAGACATCCTTGCCAGAATCATATGCCCTTATGAAATGGTCTTCAATGTCCGTCAATGCTTCCAAAAGCTCTCTACGCTTCTCGGGCATGTCAATCACTGTTAAGCCTTTGTGCTCACCCTGGCCCAAACAGCCGCCACTGTTCGCCACCTCCCCCATTTCAACCAAACCGCTCTCTTCCTTAGCCTCCCCTCCGCTCACAATATTCTCTTCAACAACCACCACCTTTTTCTCTCCTTCCACCCCATTCTCTTCAGCTTCTTCCTCTTCTTCCAGCTCCGGTATTCCTTCCTGTTCCCTCACAACCCTCAGATCATCCTCAGAGTTCTGCCTATACCCACTCATGACGTCCGGCCTCATGCCAAAGAAGGGGTTGAAGAAGTCCCACCCAAAATCCATCTGAGGAGGTGGCATGGGTTGTGGCATTTGCATATAATAGTACCCGCAGGCTGGTTCTTCTGCCTCTGCACTTTTTCTCTTCTCAGTTTCTTCCTCTGAAGAGTCATCTGAAGAAGTGGAGGAATCACAGTGCTCACAAGGGATAGACTCTTTGGTGGACTCAGAAGGCCTCTGTTGGAGCAGCATGGTGTTGTTGGTGACATTCTCGGTGGAGGTTGATGGGGACGTGCAAGGTGGAGAGAAAGTTATGAGGAAAGGTGAAGAAGGTGAAGAGTGTCTAGCAACAAAGAGCTTAATGGCAGCTCCGACTGCGTATAGAGATTGACAGTACCTAAAATGTGCTTCTGCGAGAGTATACCTTCTCTCAACGGCTAGCTTGAGCTGATGCTTTCTCTCCCTACATATGGATACTACTTCTTCTTCTTCACCAAGCTTAGAAGCAACACATCCCATCCTCTCTGCTTCTTTTTCTTTTCCCTAAACCTCAAGTTGGGGTATATGGGTTATCAGAATGTAAAAAGGTCGGTTTTTTGGGGGTGTCTCTTCATCCTTTTCTAATACAAAGGAGGTTGGGTTTCGCCAAGACAGAGAATGTATTTGCTTGAGCCGCGTTTTCAAGAAAGCAGAGTCCAAAATGCTGATCCATTGGAAGTTTTAGGCCATACCCATATCAGGATTCGCTCTGGCACGCTGCCTTCTGGTGGAGACACATCTTTTGAAGGAGCTTCCAAACTACCCATTTCCTTCCCCAAGCAAAAGAGCCCCAAGTAAGGGAGTGGAAAAAAAACAAAGAGCTTCACAGAAGCAAACACACCAGAGTGAACTTTTCTGGAAAGAGAGTCTAGAAAGGCTGGAGGTAAAAGCAAGAGTAGTTCTTTCCCCTCCTTCTTTTCCATCTTTTCCCTAAGCCCACCATTTTATTTTTTTTCGTTTAATACCCTGAAACTGCGAGAGAGACTGCGAAACAAGAAGATGGAGAGTTTATCTTCTAATATACAATTTTAGAAGGGAATATGGGCAGAGAAAAGAGAGATTACATTACAACAGGGCCAAAAGCAGCTGGAGCATAGGTAGAGTAAGTAAAGGTAGGGGGCTCGAGAAAGAGCGGGAGTGAGAGAGAAGAATCCTTGTGCTTGCTGTTTGGTAATTAGTAGGCATGAGTTAGCGAGGGGCACAAGTACAACCATGGTTATCATTCCATTCGTGACTCTTGAAAAAAAAAAAAAGGGAAAAATAAAGTGAAATAATTAAAGGGCTCTGCTTGATTTTTGCAGAGATCTTAGAGGGAACCAGCACCAGCAGAGAGGGTCAGAGACGAGCCAAACGTGGTCATTCATTCACTGTAACCAGTGCAGAGAGACCAGCCTAGAGAGAGAGAGAGAGAGAGAGAGAGAGAGTGGTTCATTAATTGTCCTGTCTCTGGTGGTATTTTCTCCTGTCATTATGCAACCCTGACCGCCATTACTTACCTCGGAAACCACTCCCAATGAAGGGTGTAATTGTGCTTTGTCCCCAGCATTGTTTCTTTAGTAAGTACTTGGGGAGTTTCTGGAGAAGAAAGTGTCGCCTCGCCTGGCCGCACCCGTGTGCCCCCCCCCCCCCCCCCCCCCCGGTCATTTTCTTGAGAGCTAGGCCAAAAAAAAGACTAACCCTATCTGAAACTCCAGAGCAAGATGGCACTGAGATTCTGAATCTAAATGTCTCGTGACTCATAGATTTTGAACTGAATGTATGGGCGTGTCATGTGAGAGAAGCTTTTCTGGCCCATGAAAGGGATCAAGAAAGTACCCATCATCTTATTCTCCACTCTTTTTTATTGCTGCTGCTCCTACCAGACTCTCACCTTTGATTCTACTGGTTTTACTAATGACCTAAAGGGAAATCAAAGTAAATATATCATCACTCGGGTCTACTTTGCTCTCCCTTCGGAGATAATAGAAACAATTGGCATGTACGCGAGGGGGAGAATATTGAGCGATTTCAATGCGTTACAGAAGTAATCTATTTTGCTCCGCCTCATTTGAATAGCTCGAGATGTTATGCTTCAAAAGACAAAGGCTTCCGACTAAATTACCGCATCGAGTTAATTTTATACTTTGGCATTTATTAAAGAAAGTCTACGCGAATGTCCCGATCATGCCATTGACCGAGATTATGTGATTATCAATTAGGTAATAGTAAATAGGCTGAAAATTTCGTATCCATCCCGGTGCCGTACCACTTTCTACGACTTCCCTTTTGTTTGCAAGCATGGACAAGATACCAAACCAAAAAAGGCCGAGAAATTGAATCAAACTGAAAATAAGGAATAAGAGCACTGAAAGTTTTAAAACTCGTCACGAAAGTACAAATGAATTCTAAAATTTATAAAAAGTATAATCAAATTCTAAAATTTGTCAAATTGGTGCAATTGAATATTTTCTCTTTTCTACGTGGCATTACCGTACTAAAACATGAGAGATAAGAGTAAAACGATGTCGTTTTTGCTTAAATCTTAATTTTTTTAAACAAAAGTTTTAATTAAATGAGCTTAAAAAATAGAAAAGGGTACTTCAGAAAAATACAAAAATGAGAAACTTGGGTTGGATGACCTCGAATTCTGGACAGAAACTGCGTTCTAGGGTCTTCAAAAGTACAGAGAACTCATTATTTACCCATGAAGATGAGTCAAAGTGTCAAACCATCATTGAGCTACAGTACAAAATAAAAATGCTAGTCAAACCTGCGCCAAAGAATAAGACACCCATCTCATAACTAACTTCACCCTGCGCTAGTGAGAGGGGGAGGCAGTCAAGGCACACGAAACACAGACATTCACGACTTCAAGTTGAGAGAGAGAGGGAGCAAGTTCTGGCTCGACATTGGAAACTGATATTTGCTACTATTTCCCCTTTCCTTCCACATTTTTTGGTTCAGACAAAGACAGCATTTGTTTAATGTTCAATACTAGGAGAGCTGATGAAGATTTTTGCATGGACAGAGTGAAAATGTTTTGCTGAATTTCAGTGGAGGAGAAATTCTCTGCTGAAAATGAGTGGATTGATGCAGAGTTGCCACCATAACAGAGTATTTTCCTTTAACAACAGAAACGGTCTTCTCTATGGAAGTCCAAAAATGTTGCAGCCACTCTGCACTAGCTTTCAACCCATGAAAAATACTAGGAAAGCAAACAAAATAAAGAAAAGGAGACATGAAAATCCTTCCATACTTCATACATTCAAACCCCACTTACTTGGTGCAGGCATATTGTAATGTAACACCACCATATGGAAGCTAAGCTTCTGAATCAAAGCTGATAATATGTTATATCCAGGTGGGCTCATGCAAATTTCTCTCCTTTGTCTAGAAAAGAAGTTCAACAGCTGAATAAATTGCGTTAGAAGCTGCATGCATGCAACCCAAATTGCCATGGCTTTGACTAATCTTCTGGAGAAGAAATTTTATCATATACTCATCCTAATCTGCAGTGCACAGACCTTGTGCCAAGTTCACAGGGGAAAAAGTGTACTCGCCTTCATAGTCAGAAAAATATCAGCTTGACATACGAACTTTTTCTTTGGATTATCAAGAAAACAGAAAGATATTTTCCATGTAATAATTGGTGTTATTCATTCACATATTTCTACTCCCAAAAAAAATTAAAAGTACTTTGAGATGCCAATAGTGGCATTGAGGACCGTGCAAGGGTTGTGACTTGTTTAAGGACATGAATAATAACAAATTGCGAATTAGACGACAAGATTTTGGTTTCGTGGTGATCGAGAATATGCTCTGACAGAGCCTGACCAGTGAGAGGGGGAAAAGACAAGTAGCCTTTCTCTTGCCTCGTAAACCCCTACTTCCCCTGTACATACTCAGAAAAAATAATAATAATATGCTCTAATCTTATGCTCGATGTGTTCTTTTACAAAGAATGTTTAAGGCTAGCCCTCCCAATTGAATAAAGCATCAAACTTTTGGAACTCCTTAACATTTTGCAGAGAAAAATCTTTTGTCAGGGATTATGGTCAGCACTTAGGAAGATCACTAATCAGATATGATACCCAGTTGATACACAGCATAGCAACATCCATGACCATGACCAAGAGTTTGTACCTATTTCTCATAATAAAACTTGGAACTGAAATGAGCAGAGAGAGCTAAAAGCCACTCTCCCCTGTTTTGGCATTGGGAATCATAACATTCCGAAAAAGAACTCCCACTGATAAAAACCAGGTCAAAATACCCAACAGAATCTTAAAAGAAGGCAAATTGTTGTCACAAGTAACATCATTTACAGAGCTGATATACAGCTGGACTAAATGAAGGCAAAAATTGCTCCTGAGAGAGGCTTGTGGAGGAGCGATCCTACCACACACAGTTGATGAAACTATAGTTCCGGAGTTCTTTGCTTTCCAAAGACCATTGTTTCAGTCTAAGTCCCAGTTCAGATGAAAGAGTTTTAAGGCCATCTCCTCTTTTATCTGCCAAGGAAGCTGCCTGGTACACAATAGAAATACATCTAAAGCAGGATAATGATGGATACAGAAATCCCAAGAGCAGCTTCTTCAATTATCGCCGGCCACCGGAGGCGTAGACCAAGGAGCCAAAGTATTGGGAGGCAAGTTGATGCCGCCTCCTCTAATTGATACTTTGGCTGACCTGACTGAGCTCGCTTTGCTCATCATATTCCAATCGAGAAACACGACGATGACTGTGATGTCGTCGTGGAAATGCCGGCGGATTCCCCTGTTGATCTTTTTCAAGTCCGAGTACCTCATTTCTCTTTTCCTTGCCGCTTCCTGCAAAGCAGCTTTCACTAGCCGCCTCGCACTTCCCTGCAGCGAAGGTCGGTGGAATTGAGTGCACACATTTTTCGTAGTCAAATATAATATTGCATCCTCGTATCCTTTGTTCATGACAATGTTAGCATGTTTCTTCAATGCAGATCAGCCAAGAAGTATAGTAGAATGGCATATGATTTCTAAACAGCTAAGGTAATGTATCCACACCTTCCATGGTACAGCATGCTAATTGAATGCAAATTAGACGGTTAAGTTATTTTAATGGGAAAAACCGAAAAAGTAGCAAGTTAAACTTACATTGCGTGCGTGATTCTGAACTAAATCTACTGCTTCCTGGTTGCTGAGGTGCTCCCAAAGTCCATCGGATGCAAAAATGACAAACCGATCATGTGGCTGAAGCTGTTGCACCGAGATTGATGGCTCTGAACTTAATATCGGTTTTTCAAAAGGCTCACGAAGGAGAAACTTCGCATACAAAGGCTCTCGGTTGAACTCAGCCTTCTTCAGAAATACATCTCCAATACATCTTGAAATCTGCAAAACCAAATGCCGTGATCATTACTTTGAGACCTACAGACTTACCAGTCAAATTCTAGCGAAAGAAATATTACGAGCAAATGACAAATATAGGAACTGTTATAATACCCACAGGACCAAAGATGAAAACTTCAGACCATTTCCGATTACACTGAAAGATAATATGAAAATTACTAATCAAGAGAGAGAGAGAGAGAGAGAGAGAGAGCAGAAGACAGCACTAGTAAGCTGCACTGCTGCAGGCAGAACCAATTGATTTTGATAAAACCAACGTTGTTGTAATTTTTGGTAATATTTTCTTTCTATTGCCTTGCCAGAACATTTTCCAAGCTCCTCCTTTTGCAATTGCAGAAGGTTTGTAGCTTGGTAGTCAGACTTGTGCTAGGAAAAGCTCCTTTTGTTCATGTTCCCACTGGAACCTTTTAGAAAGGCCACCATTTCAAGCATAAAAACCCATTTCCTGATTAAAAAAAACATTTGCCGAAAGCAAAGCACTATCCTAGCACGTACCATCAAAGATATTAGGAACTTTCCAAATCTAGTATCAAACTATGGACTATTATCTTAATTGATGTAATCACTAACATATACATGCAGATGATCTGAGGTAAGAGCATATTCTAATCGACAAAGTCCTGGCTATAACTTACCTGTATGAGGCCTTTCACCCGCCATACATTGTGCTTCAGAACTACAATCTGTGAGTCTTCAGGGTGCATGGAACATAACTCCTGTCTCACGGACTCTATACTTGCATTGTGCTCCGTCGACAGCTGGATGGCCAGTACCTCCCCTGTCGCCTTCACCGCTCTTCCCAGAACAGCTCTTGAGTCGCCAAGATTTGCTATGTAAAGGGTGTTTTCAGAAATAATGCCAGCTAGGCAACATGATCCGACTGCTGCGATCTGTGGTTTTACCGGCCAGAGTTCGGTAACAATAGACATAAACCCCTCTTCTGTTGCTTGAAATGCCTTCCGTATAACATCAGCAGACACCGATTGGTGCTCCGATATCAACCCTGAAAAATGAGGGCAATCAACCAATATAGAAGGGAACTAGCTCTCTGACTACTTCAGCAAAATTGTAAAGCATTTAGTCAGTGAAAGAAATGAAGCACTTCCTCAGTCAAGCATAGAACATGTATTTGCTTAAACTAGCAACACAAATTAGACATAATCCAATGATTAGAATCATTGTAATCAAGCTACTAGTCCTCTTGGAGATTGCAGACAGAGTGACAGCTCCTGCAAAGTCTGCTCAACTTCGATAAAATGAATACTTTTTCGTCAAATAAGATGTAGTTTATCAAAACAAAGGCACAGTTTAGTTCGAAATTTTACAAAATAGCAAACAATGGTTGAACTGTCCATAACACCCCCAAAGACTTCTCATCCACCACCAATGACCATCTAGCAATGGCAGTGACAATCTAAAAATCTGATAATTTCTTCAAATTCATATCCCCAGTACTCTGCCAAAGCCATAACCTTTCGAATATTACAGTCATCAATAAACTCGCTTCCTCAGAAGCATCGAACTTTGAAAAACATCAAACTACATCATTGTAGCTCAATTTAGAGTTAAAAGGAACTTTGTAGCGAAGTTCGAATCCACTTACTCTTGAGATGCTGAAAGAGGTGATCATTAACGTAGCGCGAAGTCTCCGGTCCCCCGTGCCCGTCGTAGACACCAACGAAGGTACCGTGGGGGCCAGACTCGAGTGAACTCAAATTGCCCGACTCTATCTGGCTTTGATCTTCTAGTAAATTATTGGCCTGGACAACAGCCATTGAGAATTCGCCATTCAAGTGCTGCCCCGAATCTTTGAACCATAGAAGCCCGTCTTGGCGGCCTCCGGCGTCCGAGCCCGTGTGGACATATCGATCTGGCCTAGGCCGGAAGCAGGCCCTCAATAGATTTATCAGCGTTGAGAACATACTTCATCTCAACCAAACAACCCCCAAATGACTCCACATCCGTTTACTGTTTATGCACTCAGCTGAACGCAACTATGATGAACCCAACAAGCCTCAAACAGCTATTTGCATATTCTCTAACTCACATACCCTGCTAGATAACAACCAAGAACTTAATGTATGTGCCAAAATAGATTTAATGATATAAAAGGAAATCATAAAGGCCCTTTAACGCGGATGATAGTATGCCTTGGATGAGTCAGTCAGATTCAGACAGCCTTCCCACCTCTCATGTCAACTTGGAACAACTTCTCAGACCACAGAAAACCCAACTGCCGAGAAAACAACACGGTCAGGATGACCCACAAAAGCGAAGAAAAGGTAGAATCGAACTATGAAATTTTGGCACCACCTCTGTTACCCTCAGACAGAGGGAAAGAGAACAAACTGAACACGTGTATGGAGTGCTGAAAATCAAGCGGTCAAAGTCCCTTGTTGCCCCCTCCTCGAACCAGAGTTTGGTCAGCCATTAGATTTTGGGATTCCAGAAGGAAAGGCCTAGCCGTACCTTGCTCGTTAGTCTTCGTGGGGAAGAAGTTGAAGAACCCAAAAGCCCATCAAACCAGGATGATTCGACTTCTTATTGGCTCTGCACATTGCACTTGCAGCATTGCGTGAGAGCTTTTGTCCTTGGAAAGGAAGAAAGAATAAACTAGCATTTACCCAGGAATTCTTGGCTGCTAGCAGAAAGAATGGGGAAAAACGAAGCGAGCTGACGACAGATGATAGATCACCGTGCTGTGTCGTTCAAACGAAGAATCAAAGGTTGGACTTTGAATTTTGGTGGGCTTTTTTTGGTCATCCTCTCTCTACCTCTCTCTCTTCCTCTGTCATCAAAGATGAGCAGTTCAAAGCAGAGAAGCGGACGGACGTGGTTTTGAAGAAGGGTCTAAAGTTCGGGCCTGAAAACTAAAAGAGAGAAAGAAAAGCGTGAGGTAGACAGGTACCATGGTAGACCAACTATGGAGAGCTTGGAGACAGCAAAGCAGAGGTCCAGCTCTGGGCTCCACAATCCCGCAAAACGTGAGAAGATAGAGAGAGAGAGAGAGAGTACATGAAGTAGAAATTACTGTGCAAAGTACATGTATTAGGTTGTTTTTGTTTCATGAAAATCTTAATGGTGAAGGAAACCGTGTGTTGTTTCATGAAAAACTTAATCTTGAAGGAAATTGCTCATTATCCGAAATTCGTTTTCAAGGAAAGTGATTAATTTTCCCTTGCCTGGATGTGAGCACGAAAACGAGAGCGAAGTAGTAGAAAGAGCGAGATGCTCGCCTTGGTTGCATCGGCAAGGCAACACCGCAGCGGCCGTCTCTTTCGAGAAAATGATTTCCCCTTTCATGGGAGGAGAGTACCTCTTTCAAATTCCCGAGCATGCAAACTTTGGTCAACGAAAAATATTTTCTGTCGACACATTCATTTTCCAGTATTCAAATAGGGGAAAAAGTCTTGAAAACATTTTCTTGGAAATAGTTTTGCTCCAAACAAACGCGACCTAAATTGAATTTGAATCGTTGAATTTATTATGCCTCGTAAAGAGCTTTTGTCAATAATCTAGATTCCACTTAATGCATATATACACACACATTATCTCTCGATATAATTATTTCTCTTCTTTGACTTCTTCTTCTTCTTTTTTATAGTTTCCCATTAATGAAGTCATCCGTGAATCGATATATAATGGAAATTTCGTGAAATTTGTCCATAAGAGACGCATCTGATATTGTATGTAATTTTTCAAATCAATGATTAAAACCATAGAAACACATGAGAAACCTCCGGCGCCTATTTGAATTTTCTCTTTTAAATTTTTACCTTATAGTTTTCTCATCTACGCACTCAATGACTTGTTACAGCAAGTATAATTTAACGAAGTTTGACTAGGATCATCCTCGTTCAAAGTCGCTACCGACAATCGAAGAAGAGGTTCTTGGCCTGTTAGGGCTGGTCGGTCCAAAGGACAGAAAGAACGAGTTTGAGTAAGCGATTCCGTTTTTTTACACATGTTCACCTTGCCTCATTATGCACGACCAACTTTAAAAAAAAAATAATTTTTAAATGTTATTGCTATCGACTAAATTTCGCGGAAATATCATCCGATACAAAACTTCTCTCCATTTAGAAATAGCAAGACCATACTTTCATTCGTGAATGTTATGTCCTGTTTTGCCTTCAAAAACATTTAACTCTTGAGAAAGGGGTCCACAAGTTGTCAAGAAGCACACTCCCATTTTACATAGGATGGGCGTTATCGAACACGACTTATTCACGCAACACGACCATGAGTATAAACAGTAAACACCACACGACGCGAAAAGTGAAAGCATAATACCAGACGTACACATTTTATATCGTTAAGTAGAAGTGACAATATCCAAATATTATTACGAATGGATTGAGACACGACTACGATTACGACACTAGATCCTGTCTATACCAAATCTTCATCAGATAAGAACAGTTCTTTGAGGGGAAAATTAACAAAAAAAGTCCTAAACCTATTACAATTGTGTCAATTCAGTCATAACCTTTTTTTTTTTGTCGATTCAGCCCTAAACCTTTTGTAATTGTGCTATTTCAGTCCCTCTGGCGAATTTTGACCTGCCAACATTGATGTGGACACTGACCGACCGGCGACCGAGTATTTTAATATTTTTTGAATTTTATATGATTTTTTTATCTTTTCTTTTTCTTTCCTTTTTCTTCCCTCCTCCCCTCCCCTCCCCTCCAGCCGGTCGCCGAGGTCCGGCGACCAGCTAGAGGGGCAGCCAGCGAGGGTCGACCTCGCAAGCCCATCTAGGCTTGCGAGGTCAACCCTAGGTTGGACCCTGGTGAGGCTCGACCTTGCCGTCGCTCTCGCGGCCGCCGGGCAAGGCAGCGACGACGAGGTCAAGCCCCACCATGGCCGGGCAAGGCTCGGCCTTGTTGCCGACGGCGCCTCTAGCCGGTCGCCGGACCAAGGCGACCGGCTGGAGGTAGGCGAAGGGAAGGGAGGAGAGAAGAAAAAAAAAAGAAAAAAGAAAAAAAGAAAAATTAAAATATTCGGTCGCCGGTCGGCCGGTGTCCACGTCATCGTCGGCTGGTCAAAATTGACTGGATAGATTGAAATGGCATAATTATAAAAGGTTTAGGGCTGAATCGGCAAAAAAAAAAAAAGGTTTAAGACTGAATTGATATAATTATAATAGATTTAGGACTTTGGGGGTAATTTTCCCATTCTTCGAGTGACTGTCGCGCGCACGGCGAACGAATCGAGTATGAATTTCCTTTACGCACTTGATTCGATGCATCCACCAAAAAAAGAGGGAAAAAGAAAAAGAAAATAAAAGAAAAATGAAGAGCTTCGCCCATGGTGGATAAGGTCTATCTGATTCCGCAATCAGACAACGACATTTTTAGGTACACAGAGGTAAGCGACAAATGCGACAGTTCAATCGACCCGCACGAACACAAATCAGGACAAACAATGCTTTCCTTTCGAGAGGAAAAAGGGGCTGGAGGCCACGACAAGAGACGGGCGAAGAGGTTGCTGTTTCTAGTCCCAATAATTCGCAAGGTTTTAGTTTAGTTGCTGCCAGTGGTAGTGGATGGTGATTGCTTCACGTGGGCGAATTGGCAAGTCATCTGATAAATTTGATCATTTATGGGCACTGGATTGTTACGACATGGGGATGTTGCACATTTGATCGCCAGCTGCAAAAATGTTTGGTCTAGGTACTGGTGGAATTGATGGGTCCGTCTCGAAGGTCAGGTCGGTATTCCGTTGATAGCCGCTCTAGATCGACCAGCGAACGCCGGATGGGATCTCCATCTTAGAACTTATGCTCGTCACAAGTTGTGCTAGGCATACGAAAGGCTGGTGATTAAGGGTTTCGGAATGATTTGTCGTTACTCATGTAAACTTTTAGTCGAGGGGCGTCATCCAGTGGGGGGCACCAAAGTGTTCTTCGGATGCATTCGAGCGTGAAAAGAGAGAGCCATTTTGTAAGACACAAAACAAGCATGCGCACCTCGCGATCGACAAACATCGTTACGACGAGTTTCGCATTCTTTCCTCCGTATCATGGGTGCGGGCAAAATTTTTCTCCATCTTTTCTTCAAGCGTGCCTCTGATTGGTTGGTTACAAGTCACGGATATCGCAGATCGGTAATGTCAACGTCTGTAACACACATTAATAAGAGACATGGAGAAAACTACCAAAAAAAGTCCTAAACCTATTGCAATTGTGTCAATTCAGTCTTAATTTTTTTTTTTTGCCGATTTAATCTTATACCTTTTGCAATTATGTCAATTCAGTCCATCTAGCCAACTTTGACCAGCCGGCGCTGACGTGGACGCCGGCTGAAGCCGGCCGTCCGACGACATAATATTTAATATTTTTATTCTTTTCTTTTGCTCTTTCTTTCTTTTTTTTCTTCCCTCTTCTTCTTCCTCTTGCCAGGGCTAGAGGCGACGGCCGGCGGGGGGCAAGCTTCGCCTGAGACCAGTGAGGTCCGCTGGCTAGAGGAAGAAGAAGAAGAGGGAAGAGAAAAAGGAAAAGAAATAAAAATAAAATAAAAAATAAAAAGAATATTAAAATATCGTGCACATCAGCGCCGTTAGGCTAAAATTGGCCAGATGATCTGAATTGGCACATTAAATCAGCAAAAAGAGAGAGTTTAGGACTGAATTGACAAAATTGCAATAGGTTTAGGACTTTTTTGGTAATTTTCCCGAAACAAGGTGGAGGGAAATTTCCTCCAATCAAGAATTAGGGCCAAACATTGTTGGTACGATACCGAGTTTAAGATGGAACTTTATGTAGCGCGAAACGTTCCTTCTTCGACTCGGGTTCATCTTCATCATGGGTAATCTTTGGGGTAAACTTAGGAGAAATTAATTCTCGTGAGTCGTGACTGTCCCTAAATTAGATCGGAGAGGTCACCACACTAGGGTACACTCGTAGTGCAACAAAGCAAGAAACGACGCCCGAAGATAGTGCGAGGCGAAAACGATCGTGTTCCACGAGCACGGAGACTAATATCACCTCTGCATGTTAGGATTACGATGACCTCTCCCCTCGGTGAAGAAGCTTCGTGATCCGTCGCTTTCCCCCCCATCCAGTGCGTGACCTAATTCGTCCACCAGCCGATGAGACGTTTCCTTTTCCCACTTGGACTTTATCTTTTCTGCCCAGTTTAGAACCAACTTGCCCTTTTAAATTAAGAAAAATTCCAAATAAATGTCTAAAGTGCCATCATTTTTATAAATAAGGACTTCAGTGGATATTATTTCAAAGAATTGCATGAAATGTCCTCATTATTTCAAAGAATGACCTGATCAAAGACATTTTCGTGATTTTTTTTTTTTGCCTTTTTTCTTTTCTTTTTTTTTATTTTTTTTATTTTTTCCTTTTTTTTTGCCCTTCCTTCTCTCTGGCGAGGCGAGGGCTGTCCTTGCCAGCCTCGAGGGTGGCCTTGCCTGGGCAAGGCGACCCTTGCTGATGGCCAGCCATCATATGAAACCGGCCATCGGTGAGAAGTAAGGGAAAAAAGGGAAAAAAAAAAAGGAAAAATGAAAAAAAAATAAATAAATAATGAAAGTGCCTTTAGTCTGGCCCTTCTTTGAAATAATGTCCATTTCATGCCCTTATTTGAGAAAATTATGGCACTTTAGACCCTTATTTAGAATTTTCCCTTTAGATTATTATAAAAATTATGATAATCATTGTTATTATCATTATGAAAACTTTGTCCCCAGATTCCTTTATCTGATGCATTTGTTGTACATAAACTTATATCCAGCTTTTTTACCCAAAAAAAAAAAATTTATATCCAACTTTGTCCTATTTTAGGCAGGAAACAAACACGAGATAGGATAAAATCCAGACTTTTACATCGGCTACCGAACATAACCTAAGTTTATATCCCATAATTTCACGAGCATGTAAACGCTCAAAGAGATGTATCCAGTTCGAGATTGTTCGCTCGTTTTTGCAACGAGAAATATCTTTCACCGAAATTTAGTCTTCGATTTTTATTAAAAGGGTTCTGTGGTTCAACTTTCGAAAAGAAATTTTAGCAAGAACACGAAGCAACACAGAGAGGTATGAAATGGGTAGGAAATCAGTGGATCGAATATGGATTTGAGATCAACAAGGGTTCAGGCTACATTACAATACTCCTACAAAAGCAATACAAGACTTGAAAATAAGCTTGAGTTGCAGAAACTGTAAATGCTGAAAAAGAAGGTACAGGGAAGTTAAAGTGCAGATAAACTCGAGTGTTCTTGGATATTTGTTGATCTGTATCTTGCTCTTCTCTTTTGAGTATTTGTATTCTTCAGCTTTCCATAATCGTCTGTCGGTTATTTTCTTGCTTTCAAACTTTGAATCTTGGTGCCTTCAATAACTTCTCATTTGCCCACGTTTTATCCGCCAAAACTTGATCTTCAACTGTCAACATGGCTTCGAATTCCAGTAACTGTCGTGAACTGTTCGCATTCATTATCCGGATTTCTTGCTCTTAACTTCTTGCTGATGTAGCTAGTTTGGCTATCCTGCGGTTCCTTTCAACTTCGTATTCCTCTTACTACTGACTTTTTACAGTTTCGGTATGTCTAGAATCTTACCAAATTTCGAAAATCAATGACCTTATTCTCTTACTTCCCGAATATCGGGTTTAGACTTCTGATCATTTCGGTATGTTACGGACAACTTACCGAACTTCTCAGAGTAGTTTACTGTTCCCGATGTACCGATTTTCGGGATATGATGATACCGAAGTCAATTCGGTAACTTATTATTATTTGGTGTCAACAGAGATCGAACACAAAATGTTGTCGGGCGGTCTAAACTCTTCTTCCTCTGTATTGCAAAATATGGTCAAATGCTAAAGATGCCGTGCTTGTTTCGTACCTCTGTTGTTATTGGATTCGAAGCGCCCTCCATTCATAGAGTAATGTCAATACACCTATTTTATGTCAAACTTTTGACAAAACGATCCAATCGCATCAGTGTCCTTATTGATCATGGTCATTTTATTTCTATTAACTAATGGACACGTGGCATATTTGAATTAGCCAATGCGAGCATCGTCGCTATTGTGCTGTCCTATTAACGTCTCGTGGACCTTGAACACAAATCGAATCTTCTCGGCACCACGAAAATTCACATCATCTTGCATTCGGCAATCAAAATCGCACTTCTATTCCTTAATGTAGTCGAAACATTTCCATTTTAAAGCACGCACGTGTATTGACTGCATCGCATTTTGACTCGTGATGATCATTTTGACCAGATGGGTATACGAGTAAGTAAGAGCGAGTGAGTAACTAGGGGTTCTGTTATTTAGGGAGAGTGGCATTCCAAGATTGTGCCTCCACCCCCCACGGGGAACTTTCCTAGGAAAAAGCTAGATTCGTCTTCAATTAATCTTCTGATTTAAACACACTCTTGATGAATAGCTACCAAAATAAAAACCCAGAAAAAAAGTAGGGAAATAAGTTCTAATTCTATGTAATGCAGATGTTTAAAAGATTCCGTTCGAAAAATATCTTGACACCGGAGGTTCTCTTACATCCGTGTAAGAAACTGAGGGCATGACATGAGATACGAGAATTCATTAAACTTACGACGGTTCAGTCATAGAATTGGCTTATTATGATGGGATTTTATCCTAAACCGAATCAGAATAATCACAAAGAATAGAAAAGAATGATACACGAGTTTTTCCAGGTTCACCTCAGAAATAGGGCTACGTCCTGCAAAGGGATTCCACTATACTTTAGGTTTTCACCACAACTACTCGTTACAATGATATCTCATACGAGTACAATATATAGGATTTAAAAATGGGCACGAAACCCAAGTCTATCCGAAAACCATTTGATCCCACAACAAACGGGCCAACTTAAACACAAGCCTAAACCCGATGTTGTTTCGGGGGCGCTGCCCCCGAACCCATGCATTCCGTGCGTAGAGTCACATGTCATCGGTTCATACTTCAGTTTCCCTAAGCTCAAGTGGGCGTGCTCGGTATGAGAAACAATGGCCCCCGAAGTATTCGCCAACTCCGACATATTAGACGCCGTGTCGAGCTGTTATTGGTATTTGAATATAGCTCCGCCGCGTGAAAACTCCCGATTCGCAATTCGACACGTAATTTTATAATACAATTTGTGGAGCTAACATTGGTCTAGAAAGACATAACACGAGCTAAAGCCTTCCTCAGAAAAGCGAACACGCTCGGGGGAATCTTGGAGCGCATTCGTCGACCGGGGTCGTGGGAATTCGGGACTGTGTTTTTGTCGATTTCTCTTTACATCACCAGTGACGACTAACTTGGACTTTCCATCCGCTGCTCTACCGTATCTTTCATCTCCCCAAATTCTACAAGCCCTAAATCTCTCTTTGAAAGCTGCGTCTGCGACCCAATTCGTAATGCTGAAGGTATCTTTTCCTTAGCTCTCATGGATGACGCAAGCTGTGACGTAGGCTTTGATGTTGGTGGGAAAAATGATAAAAAAAAGTTCTAAAGCTGTTACAATCGTGTCAATATAGTCATAGACCTTTTCTTTTGCCAATTGAGTCCAACCTTTTGCATTTATGTCAATTTAAACTATCCAACCAACTTTATCCGGTGGGTGGCAATTTCAATAATATTTTTAATATTCTTTTCAAATATTTTATTTATTTTTTCATTTTTCATTTCTGTTTTTTCTTCTCCTTCTTTCTCCAGCCTGGACAACCGGCCAGAGGCGAGGGCTCACGTCAGCACCGGCAGCGCCACGTATGCCACGTATGGATTAAATTGGCTCAAATGCAAAAGGCGTAGGATTCAATTGGCAAAAAAAAAAAGATTTATGATTGAATCGGCACAACTGCAATAGGTTTATGACTTTTTTGGTAATTTTCCCGATGTTGGCAATAAGAGGATTTTTATATTGGGTTGGTATAGTTGAGAATAGTCGCTAGTCTAATGTTTCGAACGTCAAGCGTGATGTTGATGGCCTTCTTAGCTTCGACTTAGACGGGGAAGTTAATCGATGGATCTCGAAGCGGGCCCATCAATAAAATCTTGATATAGGCGCAACTAAAAGTCTTTGGGAATATGTTGTTTTGAATGCGAAATTGAAGAATTGGTAATGACAGAGGTGATCGGAATTGTGGACTCCAATCTCGTGCACATTTATTTCTCGATGGAGTAATTTATGGATTTATTGAGGTTTTTGTTTTTGTTGTTTTTGGCATTTGATAATTAAGAACGTTGTGCATTATAAGATGAAAGCACAAAGAGCCATTCAGCTGACGAACGGCCAACCAACTCAATAAGTTTATTGATTTATTGGGTTTCTATGCTTCACGTAGGTCAAATGTTTCATTATAAGATCAATGATGGAGCCATTGACTTCGAAAGATCCGATCTTGCCATCTCGGGAAGCTCTAGAAGCGATTTGAAAATTTGGCCGTCTTCTTCCTCAAACCCAACGACCAACGACCGCATCTCTATGATTGGCGATTTACAAATATAAACGTTGCCCACTTTGAATTATGGTTAAATTCGCATGCGAGTGAATGTTTATGATTTCCGACCAAAAAAAATTGTTTATAATTTACAAGCTACAAACGAGGGCCATGGAGGGTGGACGGGGTGTTAGGATTCGGCGCACAAATTACAAACGAAGTAACACGTAAAAGCGGGAAAAGGAAATTGGCACACAAAGTTTGTCCTGATTCACCTTTAAACTAGGGCTACATTCAGCAGATGATTTCGCTATAATTATAACATTGCACTTCTCCGTTACTTCCATTAAATACAAGAGAAAAAGATAATATATTGTAGTAGCTATTCATGAGTCCAAGTTCAAATTACCAATAAAAAAATACGGGTTCAAACTATAAAAGCACTCTGGCGATTCGGGGGCTCTGCCCTCTTGACCTCGCCCGCTCATCAGGGAGCGGGATTCCGTGCTTTCCTATCAAGGGGGAGTATGAACCACACCCCAGCCGAGAGAGTATTCTCTTTTTATATTTTATGAGTCATGAAAGATATCACGGATCACCATTTTTTTAAGTAGCGAATGTGTTCACGCATCACGTGTATCTAAAAACTTTGATATTTGGACAATTAAGGAAAAACACTTTATTATGGAAATATATTTTAATCATTGATAATCGAAAGAAATCAATAACGAAAATCACAAAACAAAACCTAAAAAAAAATAGAGAAGAGGGAGATAGGATAATTCGAGATTTTGAGTTTTTTTTTTATTAGATAAGTTATCAGAAGCATATTGGAGATGGATAATATTATCTACTCACGCCTTCTTAAGTCTTTTTATTTTAATATGGATAATTCGAGGTTTTTGTCGTGTTGCTTCAGATTAGGGATTTCTTAACTCAAGTAACTATGTGTTAGGACTGATCCAAATAAAAAATTTCGAGTTTTCTTGGATCGGTTCTCCTTTCGGTTCCGGGCAATAAATAAAAGAAATAGATGCACTTGAAGTTTTAAAACTCATCACAAAAGTACAATATAGTCTTAAAACTTTCAAAAAATACAATCAAGTCCTAAAACATATCAAATTGGTGCAATCAAGTTCTCTCGTTAACTCCGTCCAACTTAACTGGCGAAAAAAGTCGATATGGCTTTTTCATTATTTTCTCTCTCCGACATGGCTCAAAAAATGAGGAACAAGGCTAAAACGACGCCGTTTTGTCTAAATTTGATTTTTTAAAAATCTAAATATTGTTTAAATTAGACTTTAAAGTAAACTGAATTTAAAAATAAAAGTTTAAAAGAAGGTGGTCCTCGCGGGCGTCGCCGCTGCCGCCCACTATCGACAGAAAGGGCCAGCGATAGTGCGGCGAGGGTCGGCCGGCGATGCTGGGCGACCGCAAGCGAGGGCCTCTCCACCCACTAAACATAACACAGATGACCAATGACCATATACGGGCCAAAACATGCATCGCTAGTTAAGGCCGGCATATTTGGTTTGCTTTCCTAGCTGCCCAAATCTTCTCTGGACTCGGGCCCCGTATCAATGAAATGGGTCGAACCCGTTTCTCATCGCTGGTTTTGCTCGCTCCAACCTCAAGATTGAGCTTCCAATGGCGAGTGCACTCACCAATTCCCAGTGCCGGTAGGCACTGGTTAAGGCAAAGTTGGGGAAATCAATCAGCTCTGATTAGGGTTTCTTCCCGTCTCTGCGTCACTCCACTGATCCGTCTATCAAGGTCGGGAATGCATTATTTCTCTCTGTAGATAGACGATATGGTGTGCTGGTATCGATTCAACCAGTCGAGGCTCCGTCACGCGTCGAACTACATCAAGTCATGTTACGCTCAATCCTTTTATGCTTCGACGCATGATTGCGCTACTTCATGTGCGTCCATGGGCGCGAAACCGGCACCTTTCGCCGATATCCGGCGGCGACCCACTGATTTCTGCACCAACGTGAGGTTCTTTGCCGCACCGGTTCAGGTAATAGAAGGAACTGCGCAATTCAGGTTTCTTGGATGACACTTGGGATTGTTTTGTTGTTTCGTGTGATCGAGTACTGCCAGATTCGTTTTTTGAATCGGAAGGGATTAATTTTCCTGGTTGCGATCCTTTTACTCCATATTGAGTGAGGCACTTTTGCCTTGCTATTAATATTAGTGTGCTTGGTTGGAACTATATTACTGTGTTATAGAGGTTTCGCTTTTGTTGTAATAGCAATGCAGACATTTTTCATTTTTGTTTCTGGAGTACTTGCGTATTGACTGCCCATGCTTGTTGGACAAAATGGCAGGCTAGGCCGAAAGAGGAAGCTAAGGGCTCCAATGCGCCGTGCCTAAATGAGAAAATTAAAGCGAAAATAGTCCGGGTTGTGACAGATGAAGGTACATCTCTAAAGGATCAAAGTCACAGTATTGCTTCTCGGTAGTTATACGGATGAGGAATATTTTGCTGGTTTATTTGGAGCATGCCATCTGCATAGGTTGCTTTCTCTGCAAAATTTTGTGTGAAAGGTTTGTGTTAACGGGTGTTGGCTCTGGAGTGGTTGGAGTGGATGAATTAAGGTATATCCACGTCTGTTGACGCTGGAATGTACTCATGAAAGGCCTAAAATGGGTTTGGACATGATGAAAAAAATGTCCATTCGTACAGGCAAGTAAAGAGGAAGTCACTCTTGTCCTGCCAGCTTATGTGTCGTCTCATTTTGCTTGCATATTTTTGTACTGTCCTGAGCTTTTGATCTCCATGTCCACTTTAGCAGCAGCAGCAGAAGCAGCAGGGAATTAAAACCCTGGAAACCAAATGAGAAATTTACCCCTCATGAATGCCTCTTGATCTAGGTTTTGACGTCAATGATTAATTTGATAAAAGTATTACTGCTTTGTACTGGTATTGCGAATCTTTGCATATGATTTTATAGCCGGGTATCTATCTATTCTACCTGGTGTTATAACAGTGTGATTGTATGTTTTAAGATAGCGGTAATTCAAAGCTTTCGGACGACTATTCTACATGTGCAGGGCATTTTGTAGTCTCAATCCATGAAGCACTTGAACGAGCGAGAAAACTCAATCTTGATTTAGTTGAGGTAATTTGCCACATTGTACTTATCCGAATGAAGTTTCAAATGCGGTAGGTATTAAGAGCTGGTGCAGTCGACAGCATAGATATTCCTATGATTGTTTAGTATCTTCATTTGGTACATTTTGTAATGACCATCAATGGGTCAAAACAGATGTCCAAAAATGGCGATCTATATGTGACAATCGTACTATCAGTCTTTAGCAATCGACAGTGAGTCACTTATCACAGCTTACTCCATAACCTTCTTGCCTGGCTAGACACTGTCTATTGTACATGGACTCAGTTGTCCTTATGTCAAGGGATGGACATTGGTTATCCTTGTCTAGATTTATGTGTCTTAGTATCTGCTCAACCTTTTATATTCGGTAGTCAGCCCAGCCTAATATTGGGAGTTACAGAAAGGTCAATTTTACATAGACTATTGTTACTTGCCTAGTCAGTCAAGTCTCCTGGAAGCATGTAGGCTTGGTTGAGCGAGCAAATGGGTAGACATATTTGGGTACAAGAAAGACAAAGAGAGCTTCTAAATCCATGCAATATGCAGGTTCAGAAAAATGCTAATCCACCTGTGTGTAAGATTATGGACTTCCATAAGGAGAAGTACAAACAGCAGCTGAAGGACAAGGACCGAGCTAAAAGTCAGGTAATTATATCTTAAAAATTCTAAACCTTCTCTCTCCCAAGTTAGTTTTGTCAGACATTTATTTCTCTCTCAGGACATACTACTTAGTTTGTAAATTGTGTTTATGCAGTCAGGGGTCACCCTACGAAAAGGAGATTGCAAAGAAGTTCGTTTTAAAGGAAAGACAGTGAGTCACTTTTGCTCTCTTACCCCCTACCGACATATCATTGCCTTCTCTTTCCCCCCTTTTTTTTTCTAGTTGGACTTGTTCCCACAGATCATGATAGCAGTTTTACACACACAAGTGCATGCACGAGTGTGCGCGCACGCTCCTCCCTATTTAACTCTTTGACTGTTCGCTGACTATCCCATGTTATATGCGTGTGCATGCATATGTGGACAATTCATGAATCATGAAGGAAAAGTGATTCTGTGTTTCTCCTTTTGCTTTCAGGAACAGAAGGACCTACAGACGAAAGCAGACACGGTTAAAAGGTTGATGGAACGTGGCTACCGTGTGAGGGTATTGTTAGTGTGCCTTTATATATACTCATGCCACATTTTCTAGTTTATGGTGCGTGATACTTGTTGGCTCATTTTTACTTTCTTTTCTTCAACGTTTGAGATGGTTTTTGCGTCGTTTTTCATGGTGGGTGTTGGATAAATTGATTAAATTCGTAATGTTGGTTAATGTTGAGTAATGCAGTACTTTTACGTAATTTTGCTCTCCATCGTATGAGTCTGGATGTGTTTTTTTTTTTTTTGGGTAAAGAGTCTGGGTGAGTTTTTTCCTGGTTAAAGCATATTAAATTGTTACCTGCATAATTATGTATGCTTTGTTTCTGGGATCATGCTAAGGGAGTTTTGGGGATTGCGAGGGTTGCATGAGAGTTTGATTTGCATATGCTCGTGTTTCTTCGTCAATTTGGGATAGTGTCCTGATGTTAATGTGGATTCTGCTTCTGTATGGTGAGCTGGACTTGTCTTGAAGTTTAGGAAGGCTTGTTTTTGCTACGAGGATTTATGAACTGTGCTGGGTATTATTTGGAGAAGAAGTTTACTGTTCTTCTCCTGCTAAAGAAGGATTCCAACAATATGTGCTGATTGTTTATCCTTGTTAGAGACATGTTAGGGAACTAGCAGCAAGTCCCAATCTCGCTTCTTAATGACAAATCTTAAATTGGGCAATATATTGTTACAAGGACAAAGGATTCCAACAATATGTGCTGATTGTTTATCCGTATTAGAGACATGTTAGGGAAGTAGCAGCAAGTCCCAATCTCGCTTCTTAATGACAAATCTTAAATTGGGCAATATATTGTTACAAGGACACGTACATGGAAGCATTGTCTTATCATTTTGTGCAGGTCAGTTTGTATGCATGTGGTGTGTGTACTAGTAGCACTAGCAACCAAAAGGTTCCTACTTTGGTAAACCTTGCATAAAGTCTTGCTTCATTCACATATTCACTGGATATGGGCTCTTGAAGTGTACAGACAAGGCTACACGGGATCTTCCCTCTCTGTCTTTATTAAGATGCTCTCTCACCTATGGCTCTTACAGTGTAGGGCAATGGGTACCGAAGATCAGGACTTGGGGGGATTATTAACTCGACTTTCTGCATTGGTCAGCCATACATTCTTAAACATTCTGATTCTCATTATTTTTTTGTTGTCATGCTCGTTCTTTTTAAACTTGCTATCTGGTTGAAGTTTCTTGTACTAACTATCTGTGCAGATTGAAGATGTAGCGGTTGTAGAAAGTGGACCAAGGGTGGAAAAGGAACAGGCTTATGTCATTGTCAGGCATGCAAAGTTTGGTCCGCCTAAGAAAGGTAAGAAGCTATCTGGAGATATGAAACAAGACACGGCAGCTCAACCGGGTGGAGACTTTGAAGATGAAGACCTTGGTGAAAAAGGCTTGGAATCTGAGAAGGGTGGAGACTTTGAAGATGAAGACCTTGGCGAAAAAGGCTTGGAATCTGAGACAGAGATACTTTCTAACAATGGAAACGCTGCAGGCAGCTATGCTGGCTGGTCAACTGGTGGGGTGAACTATAGGCCTGGAAGAGCTCCCTCTTCATCAAATCCTAGTTATCCAGTGAACATAGGAGAGCCTTCCACAGAAACTGAGAACAGGTATGCGAGGGGAGGAGCAAATAATAGGTTTGCACAATCTAGGAGCCAAGGGGCGCGAGACTCTCACAGGTTACAGCCTGAGGTTCCAGGAAGGCAAGAGGTCCCCAATCAAAGAAGGCAAGAGGTTCCATATCAAAGGAGGCAAACTCCTTCAGACACACATACCTCACATTTAACAGGAGAGTCTAAGAAAGCCGAGACTCCTCCCGGCCCCTCACGCTCGAGTTTTGGGTTATTTAGTTCCCCTAGAAATAGTGTTCCCAGCAATAACGGTGAGGCACCAAAAGCTTGAGAGAAGTAACAACGGATAAGCTTCTAAATTACAGGGCGATCTTCTTGCTCGAGAGACATAGCTAGGGCTAGTAAGGACTTTTGTGAGGCGATAGCTGCTTGTCAGTTAATTAAGTTATTAGCCTATTCAATGCGCTGAGCGCTCTCATGTTGAGACTCCTTCCAAACTGCTGAGAAGACATTCTGGTGTTAAGATTTAGACAATATTATTTAATTCTCAGGCTGATTATTCTTATCATCCCGTGTTGTATGCCTTCATACTGCATGGGAATTTTGGGGAGGACCATTGTCGGTTCATTTTTTAGATTATCCTCTCAAGTTTTCCAGGTATTTGGTAGCGCGTAAGTGAATAAGGCTCACTCCCACTTCTTTTCTTTTCCTCTGAGGACCGCTCGCGTATGATGTTTTGTTACTATCTGTTCTTGGATTGGTGTTGGATGGACCGGAAAGAATAATTCGATGTCGATGTCGGCTTTGGTGGCAAAGACTTTTGAAATACTTTGTTGGTTTTCCATATCAAATTTCTACATTGTTTGCAGATATATACTACTTAAAATGGAAGTTAGAAATCAATATTAAACATCTTAAATCTTTCTTATCATTTAACTCTTTGCATGTAAATCAAATTTGAGCATCCTACTAAGGAAACAAAAAGCAGAATTGAGAAACGAGCAGGGATGACTCTCTGAATTTGGTTTTTCGGCCTGAGGCGAAAAACATCGAAATCATTTGAATTAGTCCAAATTGTAGCGTTATTAGTGTACGTTAAGGGTCTACATGACAACTATTCTGGTCCTCTGATTCTGTTCCCTGGAACAAAAAAGGGTGAGAATCATGTTTGGTAACGTAAATGATTCTGATTCTGATTCTGTTCTCGGAAATAGTTTTGGAGCAAAAACAAGAAAAAAAAGTTGGTTCTGGAAAAAAGAATCATTTTTTAGAATCACAAAACAGAATAAAGTCTCAGATCTCTCACTTTTTCCTTTCAGTCCTCTCATCACTTTTCCCTCGATCTAAAATAGAACGAAGTCTCATTAAAAAAAAAATACTTAAGATAATAAAAAAATAAAATTTAAAAAAATTCGAAAAATTTCAGAAAATCCATAGAAATAGAAGAAGCTTAGATTAGGTTAGTTTGACATCATTTTCGTAAATTTGGGCCTAGATTACCAAGATTTCATAGATTTTGTTATTTTTTAGGAAAATCATAAACATCTTGGAAATTAAACCCGAACCACATTTCTCTAAGTCCTTAGGGGTTCATTAGGGTTTTATGATGCGATTTATTAATGTCACGATTTATTAATGTCATGATTCCTTGATCGCGCACTTGATTTCATTAGTTGTGATGTGCCTAGGTTTAGGTACTTTAGACTTAGACTAGTTTTAGAAAATTTGGAAAAAGACAAAAATAACCTATGTGAACACTTAGCATTGGCTTACCTTATAGGTTTAAAAATGAATTGAAAATTTGCATGAAATACGTTTAGAAAACACTCTACTGTGGTGTCGAAAAGGCGTCGGTGGAAATGCCTACGTAACCAAGTTCCCGGACCCTAGATTTCTCTGGTTGCGTAGAATCGAACGGTTTCTCCCGACCATTCGATAAGGTTTTCGATCTACCTTCCTCAAAGACTGGTGGTGATTCCATTTGCATGTACACATACACATGCCACCAATCACACTAAGATTAATTTGATATTCTCTCGTTGCGATTTGGTATAGACCTGGGAGGACCCGAGCTAATCTGAAATCACATACTAACCCAACATAGTCTGTCCTTTTTTAAGCTTAAAATGACTCGTTATGACACTGTAATTAGACGGAATAGCACAAAAAATGTTATATGCAATATGCAATATGTTATATAAGAGAATCGATATGAATTAATCTTCAATTAGTTCGAAATATATGATGAAATTTCATAAAGTAACTATGTAATTATTTGACTTAAATGACACAAATTAGGAAGAAATTTTTTTTCGGGAACAAAAATTTTGTGCAATTACCAAACGCGTTTCTATTCTAGGAACAGAAATTTTGTGTAGTTATCAAACACGTTCTGATTTTCTAAAACTCATCTATGGAACAGAATTAGAAAAAATCATTCTAATCAGAATCAGTTTTTAGGATCAGAATGGTTGCCATGCAGGCCCTAAGTGGCCGAATTCCCTAAAAAACTCTCAACTTTGGATCGAGTTTTAATTTTAGGGTTATTACCGCGAAAAACCCCAAACTGGTACACCTGTGATAAATTTACCTCAAACTATTTTTTTGACCACGAAAAACCATAAACTGGTACACCCGTGATAAATTTACCATAAACTATTTTTTGACCACCAAAAACCCCAAACTGGTACATCTATGATAAATTTACCATAAACTAATTTTTTTTACCACGAAAAACCCCAAACTATTATACCTATGACAAATTTACCCTTCGTTAATTTGGGTTAATACTATAAAAAATCCCAAATTGATACACCTATGACAAATAGAGGGTAAAAACCCCAAACTGGTATACCCGTGAATTGCCACGTACCATTCAACTCAGTAATTTGACGTTAAATTTAACGAAAACTAACGGAGGGTAAAGTTGTCACAAGTGTACCAGTTTGGGGTAAATTTGTCGCAAGTGTACCAGTTTGGGGTTTTTTGTGATAAAAAAAATAGTTTGTGATAAATTTGTCACGGGTTTACCAGTTTAGGGTTTTCCGTGGTATTAACCCTAAATTTTACCCCAAACTTTTTTTCTATCTTAGAAAAAACCCTCAACTTTAGTTATAGTCCCAAATTTGTCCCAATTTTTTTTTTGTATAAAAAAAATTCCAAACTTTAGGTTCAGTCCCAAAACTGCCCAAAATTTTGTTTTGTCTAAAAAAAATCACAAATTTTCAATCTTTTCTCAAATCTACCCCGTGTCTAGTCCCAACTTGACGTGGCATTTCCATGCAGATAATAAATCCACATCAACAAAATAATGATGCGATAGGTACGGACCAACGTGGCATTTTCACATGGATAACAAATACACCCCAACAAAAATTATTGAAATTCTCCAAAATGAAATCGTTTAAGGATATGAAAATTAGGGACGAGTAACAGTAATTTTTGGACAAATGGCTAATGGGGGCAGATTTGATATTAGAGTAAAAATTGGAAGAAAGACACTTGGAATGCCATAACTTGTGTACGATGCTCACTTGAGTGCCATAACTTTTTTTTTCAGCTCAATTAAGTGCCACGTCGGAGTAAAATCGTTCACTTGAGTGTCACTTCCGGCAAAACATCATACGTGGATTTTCTACTTAATTTTTCATTCCGAAGTGGATATTAAAAAAATAATTAGAAGTCCAACGTGGAAATTTTTGTCCACCGTGTCTCCTTCTTAAACCCAAACGACGTCGTTTCTATTTTTAATAAAAAAAAAAAGATGTCATTTCTCTCCATCAAGTCAATTAGAGCATGCGTTTAATCGATTGGCTTTCGAGACAAAAAACACGTTCGTCTCTGAATCGCAAATTAGGGCTTGCAACTCTCTCTCTCTCTCTCTCTCTCTCTCTCTCTCTCTCTCTCTCTCTCTAATCGATCTCTGTTCACATCTCAATCACACTCTGTAATCTCAAATTAGTGCTTCGATCTTCCTTAACACTTAGTCTCTAAAGCAAATTGAGTTCTCACTTGTAAATAAGGTTTGTCGCATGATGAACCTTGGTCGACAAAAGCAAAGGTTAGTGATTTAATGTTTTGTGTCAATTGTTTGGTGTTATTGACAGAGGGTACAAGCGAGAGAAAAGACGATATCTTGGAGGGCAAATATTAGGGTTTAGTACCAGAGTATAAATGTGAGTGCATTATTTTAGGAGTTGTAATACTTTGTTATTTTGTGTCCCTTGGCCGACACCTGAAATTATTGTTTAGTGAAAGTGGTGCAGTTGTGGGGACCGATTGCTGAAGTTGTCGCCTGTATGCGTTGTGGTCCATGTTATAGAAATAATTTTTTTTGCCTTCGGTATAGGGTAAACATGGGTGATACCACTATGCCCATCAATGTTTACTACAGTGGGGAGTTTGTGATTGGGGATAAAGAGTGGGAATATGTTGGTGGAAATGCTGTTGTTGTCCTTATCAGTGTGAATAGGCTGTCATATAAAGACTTTGAGAAAGATATACTAGTATAGCTGCGATGCAAAATAGGGAAACTACATTATGAAGTACCTAGTAAGAGCTTTAAGGATGGTTTGAGATAAATGCATGATGATAATGGTATGAGATATCTTATTTACCATTTTCTTCATGGTCATGAGGTTTATGTGTATGTTGAATATCATGGTGATGAAGATGAGGAAGCTGGTATTGAAGCCCGCGGTAGTGATGGATCTGTTTTAGAAAGAGATCTGACAGTAGATGACACCGAGGCTTTCCATACAGCTCGTGTGTTAGAGCTATGTGAGCAACTTGAGAGAACTGGTGGCATATCTGATGGTGAAGACACATTGCCTAAAGAATTGACTAGAATAAACCTGGGCTCTTGGGAAGTTGTACTGTCCAGTGATGAAGATGAGGAAACATTAGTGTATACAATTTGCCGAAGTGATTTTGATAATGAAGAAATTACACAAGTAAGAGAAGAAGTGAGGGCATTTCAAAGGAGGGAAGCACTACTTGGGTTGTTTTTTTTTGGGTAAAAGCACTACTTGGGTTGTTGGATGATGGCATTTCTGTAAACAAGGAAGATGGAACTCCTGTGAATGATAGTGATGATACAGAATATAAGGAAAGTAGTGATGATGACGGCGGTAGCTCGGAGAATGATGGCAATGAAGATGTTGCAGTTTAGCGGAGAAAGAAGAGTAAGAACTCTTCTTATGATTCAACTGGTACAATTGCTTATCGATGAGAATTAATAATGCAAAATAATTCAGAGAGGCCATCATCAAGTACTCAATCACTCAACGTGGTTTTGTATTGTGCAGCAATGTTGTTAGGTGTTTTGTGCTGCATTTTGGTTGGTTATGTGTTGTGCAACAATGTTGTTAGGTGTTTTATTGCTGCATTTTGGCTGGTGTGTTTAGCAGCAATATTTTTGGTCTTAATTAAGAACATTGTCCTGTTGTTGATGTAAGAGAACATGGTTTTGCTAGTGCATTGATTGTGTTGTTGTTTGATGCATAATGCAATTGTATTTGGTATGAGCGCGGACCAAGGTTGATGGCATCTTAACATAATAGTTATCTTGTTATTGTAAGTTATTACAGGACGACGACAACGAGACACGGGAATGTAAGTTAAATTATTACATGATGTGTTTAAGAAAGTGAACCTAAGTGATCACTTTTAAAAAATTGAAGAACCTAAGTTGCAACTTTTAAAGAGTTAAGGAACCTAAAGGCCTGCATGACAACGATTCTGGTTCTCTAATTCTGTTCTTCGGAACAAAAAAGGATGAGAATCATGTTTGGTATTCTGTTTTGATTCTATTCCCAAGATAGTTTTGGAGCAAAAACAAGAACAAAAAAAGGTTGGTTCTGGAAAAAAGAATCACTTTTGAGAATCACAAAACAGAATGAAGTCCCACATATCTCACCTTTTCCTTTCTGTCCTCTCTTCACTTTTCCCTCGACCTAAAACAGAACGAGGTCTCATTTTCAAATAAAAATATATAAGATAAAAAAAATCAAAAAATATCGAAAAAATTTCTAAAAAATACAATAAAATTCAGAAAATCCCTAAAAATAGAAAAAGCTTAGATTAGGCTAGTTTGACCTCATTTTCATAAATTTGGGCATAGATTTCATAGATTTTGTTTTTTTTAGGAAAATCATAAACACCTTTGTAATTAAACCCGAATCACATTTCTCTAAACCTTTAGGGCTTCATTAGGATTTTGTGATGCGATTTATCAATGCCATGATTCCTTGATTGCGCACTTGATTTCATTAGTTGTGATTTGCCCAGGTTTAGGTACTTTAGACTTAGTATAGTTTTAGAAAATTTGAAAAAAGACAAAAATTTCCACCAAATCGACCATATGTGGATATTCAATCCAGTCAAGTATTGCTATTCAACTCACATACACAGAATTGCCAAAAGTGACAACATTCCTGCATAAAAACATTCTAACAATTAACATTCATTGCTCCAAATAGAACCACACATTTCATTGCTCTTCAACTATGGTAGGCTTTTCGACCAAAAAAAAAAAACTATGGTAAACTCAGTAGCTTCTTCTCTTTACTAGGGTTACATATGACCATAAACCAGACGAAACCCAACAACAACAACAACAACAACAAGACAAGAAACACTTGAAAAATATCTCTTTGAATTTTCATCATTGGAAATTCCCTCTTCCGATGGTTCACCAAAGATTCCAAACCCTTGATTTCTGCTTGCATTGAGTCGATATCGTCCAACTCATCTGTCAATACATGTACAGGTTCATCTCGTCATTGAAGTAGCTCCAAGATCATCTCTGTTGCTCGGTTCGAGAATGTTGCGTCAACCTACTAAAATATCCACAATTGAAGTATTCTCTATACCTCGCGCATCCATGGAACCTTCTCCCAGGATCATCTCTCGTCCAAGCTATTTTTGTTGGACTTCGCAGTCCACAATAGCAAAAATGTGGAGGTTCATCTTGCCTTTGCTCATAGATCCGTGGTCGCTTCTCCTGGTTCTGCTCCCCATCGCGAATTTGATGAGATTATTTTGCCAATTTGAAGAATTGGAAATCGTGGGTTTCAGTTTGGTAGGGTTAGGGTTCTTGAGGAAATTTGATTTTGCCCCAAATTGTTGAAGTAAGCGAAGGGTTCTTTAAAAAGATGAGTTGGGCGACGTCGTTTAGCAACTCATTTGCTGATTCGACTTTCCGGCTTGGCAGGTTGGAATGCATCGTTGAATTTTCTGACAATGCAAATCGCCGATGGCACTTTAGTGATCGATTTTTAAAAGTTGTGGCACTCAAGTGAGCACGTGACACAAGTTATGGCACTCTAGGTGTTCTACACTGGTAAAAAATGGTGATTTTTCTCTTAGACAAAAAAAGAAGAAGTTCGATGTAAATTTGGGATCAGACCTAAAATTTGAGGTTTTTTTCTGAGGCAAAAAAAGTTCGGGGCAGAATTGGGATTGGACCCAAAGTTTGGGATTTTTTCCGAGACAAAAAAAAGTTTGGGGTAGAATTGGGATTGGATCTAAAGTTGGGGTGATTTTTTTTTTAAAGGGAATTCGGCCTACGTTGAGCAGCGATCATAGGCAAATTACCTTCATACGCCTATAAAACCGATCTAGGTTTGGTTTGGTTTCCGAGTTTTCGGACTCGGCGGTTCGGCGCAAATCTGGAGCGAGCCCGCCCGGCCCGTTTGGATGGGGATGGGCTTCTCTCTGACTCTGAGTAGGTAAAAAGCCCCGCGTGTTCCGACACAGTTTTGAGTGTGGGAGTCCAAACCAATGGCCTTGCCCTAGCTAGCAAGCAATTTAGAGAGAGATTGGAGCCTTGGTCTTCGAAATTCTTGCTCGAAGTTCTTCCTTCTCTCTCTTGCGGGACTCCACAGTCGTCGTCACCACATTCACTTTCTGCTCCAATCCCCTCTTATATCCTGTCAGTAAGGTTCGGTTTTGCTTCGTCCCTCCAGGTGGAGGGTTTCCTTCTTTTCTATTTCTATTGAAGTTTTGTTTGGTTCATGTTGATTCCGGGAGAGAGGTTCGGTTTCGCAATTGTTGCAGTTTAGCATTGGCGGGCCATTGTTTACGGTTTTGCGCTATGGATTTTGCACGTTTGGTTTAGGTTGTGTCGGACTTTGCTGCTTAGTTTTTGTTTGTCCGGAACAAAATTTCCCGGCAGAACTTTTTCCTGCGAAGTGATGTTTGTAAGGTTCGAAGGATTGGGCTTTCTTCAGTGACTTGTGCTCGGAAACTTAATGGTAGTTTGTGCAGTTAGTTTTGCGATTGAATAGGGGTTGGTGGTAGCTGCTCCTTTTGCTGATTGCTCGATTTTGTTTCTGCCTGTCCAACTCTACTTTTGCTCTTCCAAGCTTGGCGGCAACCCAATGGATTGTGCATTGGTTTCCGAATCTTCTACCCGGCTTCTTCAACCTATTTTTTTTTTTTCAAAGAAAATAATGGCATGTAACTGTTTTCCTCATATTTTACAGACTGTGGCCAGGCTTACTGAGGGTTTTCCTTAACTGGCTAATTTAGACCATGGATTTTGATGAATATGAATATCTGGAGAAAACAGTTGAGAATCCAGAACCACAGAAGGTGAAGGAAGTTGCGAATGGCGGGGAAGAGACCCTGAATTCAGGAGACAGGCGTAGAAGTCGGTCTTCAAAGCATAAGAACGAAGAGAATGAGGATGATGCTGATCATCTCTCCAAACGCTCAAAGTCTGGGAACAAAACCCGAGATAATGATAGGCGTGGTTCTTCACGGCATCGGTCACGGTCAAGGGATGGAGAGAGGGAAGGGCATAAGAGTAGCTGGGAACGGAAAGAGAGGGAGAGAGACAGGGAAATGGATAGTGAGAGGGAGGACAGGAATGGGGGAGAGAGAGATAGAAATAGAGACAAGCGTCGCGATCGAGACAGGAGGGATCCTGACCGGGATAGGGTTAGGGAAAGGGAACAAGAGAAGTCACGGAGAAGCAGGAGCCCTTCTGGAAGGCATCGAGGTGGTCTAAGTGAAATGGGCAGAGAAAGTAATCGAGATCTGGAGCATAGAGAGAGAGATAAAGAGAAGGAATTGAGGGAACGAGAAAGAGCAAGCAGGTATTTCAAGTTTGTTTTCTTTTTAATGGTTGCATTTATGTCAGTTAACTGCCGTCTGATGGTGTGAAGAACTTTGACATGTTTTTTCAAGGTTTTCTAGTGCTAATTAGTAATTGGATATCATGTGTTGTTCTCTTCTCATAACTCCCTTTTTATTTGTTTGGTCCTTTCTCTTAAAAGTCAGTGCTTAAATTGCTCTATTATCTTTCTTCTATTAAAATATTATGGTACAACTATATGGAGGAAAGGAAGCTGTCAACCAATTATCTATCGGCCCTCTAGTTATAGTTGCCTAGGCTTTGTATGTCAGTATGTGTAATGTAATGGGTGTGGGAGCAACCTGGTTCTAAACCTTGTGATCTATAGATATGTTTGGAGCGTGTTTTACATTTTACATTTTACTTTTTCAAAAATCTTGCGGCCCTGAACTTTAACTTTTATTTGACGCAAAAATATGCACATATTAATATATGGAATTATATTTAATATTATCATGAAATTTAATTTTAAATAGCATTTTTATGTTTTGACGAGAATGCAGCATTTTGCTTTAGACAGATGGGCCTTAATGTTGTCTTTAAGCCATTTGGAACCTGGTTTTGCTTGAAAGAGGGTTTTGCTCTATGCAGTCAAGAGCAGTTTACCATTGCTCAATTTTGATAACGATGAGGCGATTTTTGGATCCATATCTTTCAATGTTTAAGTTTGCAAGTACCGCTACCTAAGTGGACCATGCTGATACTGAATTGGGGTAATATGTATATATTTGTTAGCATGTTCATTATCTGTGGCAGCTTTTCGTCTATGTAGTTGTGGGACATGCTGAACTTTGGAAGGAATTGTGACTAGTCTTTAGGTCGTTCATCAACTAGATTATAGTTTGCTTAATTAGGAGTCTACCTGCATGTCTAGATTAGGTTCTTATATCTTTTTTTCCTGCTTTTTCTTGCACCGCTTTTTTGGTTGATCTGATAATCGGTATTGGATCTTGTGCCTCATGAGAAATTAGCTGCCTCACTAGTCACTACTGCTATCTCTTGGTTATTTTTAGTCTTATATATGCTTTTTTTTAATATACTGCGTTCTGCTGGAATCTAAGATTAACAGGTTCCAAATTATGCTATTAGGTTCTTTGGCACGCCATCTATGCAACTTGATGACGCCGTTATCATTTAAGATTAAGTTGTTTATAGAAGGTACAATATTTGATGCTAATCTATTGCTTGAGGTCAGATTATGTACATAAATTACTTGGTCTCCATGTTAATGATCACATTAAAGATGATAAAGTCTTTTAGATACCAATCTGTGTGGGTTGTCCTCTCATAATAACTTTGTGTAGTTCCCTGCAGGACTAGGGCACATGGGTTCGGCCTTATATCATAAGCGGAGAAATTTTGGCTGCCATTTTGGGATAACTTTTGTTCTTTGGTTTAGCGATTTTTAACACTTCCACCATGTAAAGATTTGCTCTGTTTGACAGAGCAAGATACTTCTGAAGTACATAATTGACTGGTCCTATGAAGGTCTGCTCTTTTATCTATGAAAACCATGATTGATGTTTTGAATTTTCTTCATTTTTCAGGCCGCATAAAGAAAAGAAGGAAGATGCCAAAGAGCCAGAGGCAGATCCTGAGCGGGACCAGAGGACTGTATTTGCCTATCAGGTAATGTAAATGGTTTGTTCACACGCATTTGATCTTATGGTTTATAACTCTTCTTTACTTGCAAATTTGCTTAGTTGTGCCAACATTTTACAGATTAACTTGAAAGCAGATGAAAGAGACGTTTATGAGTTCTTCTCAAGGGCTGGCAAGGTAACTTGTTTCCTTGTTGAATGTGGGAGGAGGTTGCGGTTATGTTCTAAGTATATACTTTCACTTTCTTAATCTTGGGAGCTCTCCTGATAAAGAAGAATTTCATCCTGATCTGTTTGTGTCATGCATGGTAAAAAATATGATGCTTCCTATGTATTTTGGTATTTCCTTTCACTATTCATTTCATGCAGCTTTGACATGTCTGTGAGTGGACTGCTATAGGCATGCTGCGCGCCATAAACACAGCTCTCACTGACTTTTGTTTGTGCATTGTTCGATCCACATCCTATATGATGTTGTTTTTAGCTCATGTTATTTGGCTTGGTAGATGAGCAATTGACTTCACTTGGTCATTTTATGTCTACATAAATCTTCCAATCCCCATCCCCTTCCTCTCCCCCTCCAACTCTGAGAAAAGAGGAAACGAAAAATCAGCACCAGCAGCTTGACTAATATGTATCTATGCATGCGTTCGGATAAAACATCAACCAATTTGTATCTCTTGATGACTGTCAAGTCGGTGACACAATTTCAGGTGCGAGATGTACGTTTGATCATGGATAGGATCTCACGGCGCTCCAAAGGGGTTGGGTAAGCATTATATGGCATTGTGAAAAAACTGAGTCAATCTTCTTCGATCAGTATGCTTGTCTTTGTATTCTACGTTAAATTGTCGCAACAACTGTTATCTTGAAAGAACAATGCGTGCCGATCATAGCTTGTTTACCAATTTAAGGCTATTCTGCTACTCAAGATAAAGTAGTCTATGAAGTGCAGAACACTCAGCTGGATTTATCTTAAACTCCATGTACAATGAGTATTTTGTAGATCAAATGTTGCTTTTCTCTGGCAGGAGTAGACTGTATGTTTGCAGCTCATAGATAGCTTAACCGACGAGAGTTAATAAGGCAATTTGAACAAATGTATAAGTGCATTTGTTTGCTCATTGAGTTTTGTCGCATGTGTTAAGTATTTATATGAAGTAGTAATCATAAATATATGTGAATACGACTTCCTGCAAATAATTCAAGGTTCTGTCAGAGCTTATTACACTGGGGATTACATTATATACTCATACACCTCAACATGTTGATTGCTGATTTGAGAGTTGGATTCGTTGTTACCTTATGGATCACAAGAAGTGGGGTCTAGCTGACATGGAATTTATGGATGGGGACTTGTTAATTGATATCCTTTTCACTGAGATAGCGTTTTTCTTTTTGCTGGGTTATGCAAAATAACTTTGTTCTGCAGATATGTTGAGTTCTATGATGCAATGTCTGTTCCAATGGCTATAGCACTATCCGGCCAGCCACTTCTTGGCATACCAGTGATGGTAAAACCATCAGAAGCCGAAAAAAACTTGGTTCAGTCAACTGCAGCTGCAGCTGGAGGACCAGGTGGATCAATTGGTCCTTATTCAGGAGGTGCTAGACGGCTTTATGTTGGTAACCTGCATACAAACTTGACAACCGAGCAGCTGAAAAAGGTGAAGTCAATTAGTAAATAGTCCATTCACGTTATGTGTCTTTTCAGGGATTCATTTGTCCTCTTTTAAACGAAGATTTGGTTATTCAACTCAAGAAGCACACGTGCTTTCTGACATAAACTCTTGGTTTCTATTTGCAGTCAGTGATTTTTTTGTTCCCATTGAGTAGATCTTCATTTTTCTTTAGTATTTGTTGTATGAACTTGATGTTTGGCTTTATGTAGGAATTGTCGATATTCATTCTATCTAATAAGCTTCAATCCTTGCTCTCTCGTGATGCTTAGATTTTTGAACCATTTGGTGAGGTGGAGCTTGTGCAGCTACCGCTTGATGAATCTGGAAGTTGTAAGGGCTTTGGCTTTGTGCAGGTGAGTATGCTTTAATATATGATGCTTGGCTTCTATTTTGTGAGTTTCTTATCTTTTTGTAGTTTTTGCTTTTCCTTTTTCTGGTAGCGTTTGGAATTTATCTTTTATTAAAAGTTGGATGCCTGAATTTTGAAGAATGTATAAAAATATTGACATTTAGAGTCATTTAGAACTTCTTATGAAATTTTTTAGAGCTTAAAATATATATGCTCTTACATGTATATGTACTTTTTTCTTTTTCTTGTTTTTTCCTTTTTCAAAATTTGATGGGAAAGCAGTGAGTGCTCTTTTTAAGTTTAAATAGACCCTTATATTTTGTGATAGGAAAAACGAGTTATATTGATCAACATTGCAGTTGAATACTAAATAAAAGAATTTCAAGAGGCTCTGATTGCAGAATTTACAGAACAATAATAGTCTCCATTACTGCAGAAATGGAAAGGAGGTTTTGGGGCAGGCAAAGAGGTTTCATGGATAAAGAGTTGACTTCTTTTCATGATTGTGGTTGACTTCTTTTCATTACGTTCTAAGCATATTGTATGAGAAAGATATGGAAGATATGTGGTGGTATATTGGTATGTTCAACAAGAAGCAACACCTTTGGACTTTGAAACTTAAGTAATGGTTAGAATGACAACTTTCTTACTATACTCTACCCTTTATTAACCACCCGTCAAAATCTGTTCTTAGAGGTCAACGTTTTCTTGTGCAGAAATGTCTTATTTTGTTGGTTTCTTGAGATACTAATGTTTACTTGCGAGGTTACGATTCCAATCTTTTTGACTGAATAGGGCATGTCTTGACTCGACTCTGAATGATGATATTAGTATCACAGACTACGAAAATTGCGATGGATTATTGCATATGATGATTCTAATAGGTAAATTCTTTTGTTGCAGTTTGCACGTCTTGAGGATGCCCGGAATGCACTAAGTCTGAATGGATTGGAAATTGCAGGACGGACTATCAAGGTTAGTGATGGGGAATCAGGGATGACGTGTGTAGGTTTGTGGTGCGAGCAAATTCATGTAGCTTATATCTCTGTAGTAAAAAGCTTGCAAATCCATCTTAAATGATAATGCTTCAGTAGACTTTTGAATGGTAAGTGGAGTTTCTTCCTCCATTTAGGTGTCAGCTATCACTGATCAGGCAGGAACACAAGACGTTGGGACTAATGCTGGAGATTTTGATGATGATGAAGGTGGTGGCTTGGTGAGTAAAATGTTTGCGTCTCTCAGCAGTGTGATAATTAGATATTTGCGTTGCCTCTGCTATGTGGACTTCCTCTAGTTACATTTTTCTGAATGTCGTGCCTTTGGATTGGCTTTTATTCTTACTACAGTCACCTCAGTATTCATGTTTACAATGTTGGAGAGTACCTCCTGTTTTCTGTTCATGACTTTTATCTCTTTTTGTTACTTAGGTCTTTATACTTAAGCAAATGTAGATTATTTTGTACCTTTCGTTGTCAGCATCAATTCTCTTTTTTCATTTGGAGAAATAGATGTTTGGAACACTTCCATGTTTCAGCTGAAAAGGTTTTTGGCTGGATGCTCAGCAATTCAGCGCATGGGTCTAATTGTGTTTTTCTTTCCTTTTTCCTTCATTTCTTTTTTCTTTTTTTGAAAAGAAGGGGGGGGGGGGGGGGGGGGGGGTTGGGGCGGTGCATTCTGAAATTGCAAGCTATCTTGCCTAGAAGGTCGATTCATTTTGGCTCTGGATTGAGCTCATGAAGCTTAAGCTGAACAAATCATAACATTGCCTTAAGTGGGGAGTTCTATGAATGGCCGAAAAGAAGCGGTAACTTTCATGGCATGCAAGTGATGAAGAGGAAGAGCTGCTGGAAATAAAAGCCATGAATCCTGGAGGCCTAGAAGAGTCCTTTTGCAATGCGAGTTATGATACAATTTCATTGGTTACTCTTGTATTAGATGAAAAGCAATTTTGACTTGTACATACTTCTTTTTTGGTTGGAAGGTAGTCTTAACATCAATATTGTATCAGAGCTATGTTTTGGTGATGGATTATTGCTTCAAGGAAAAATAGCAATTATTTTCTATAATTCACAATCACGTGCTACTGATTCTTCTTTTACCTGCCACACCTTTTCGTAACTCACAATAGCTTATTTGAGAGGAATTTTTTTAACAGCTTTTAGATATTTTGTGAAGTTAGTATTGTTTTGCATGATTCTCTCATAATTTTTTTTTTGGCTTATTTCAGTCCTTGAATGCCTCTTCTCGAGCAAGTCTTATGCTGAAGTTGGACCGCAGCGGAACTGCATCAAGGTTGATATGACACTTTAGTTTTAATTTTATGGAGTTACTGTGTTTGTTTGTCATTTGACAGTATCATTTGCTATTGCAGCATTGCCAGTTCTGTGGCCACTCCTGCCATCAACAGCACAGGTGCTGCTCCTCCCACAGGACCAATTCTTGGTGCGGCACCTGTGGTTCCCCCACTGGCTGCTTCTCTTATGCAGCCGAATATTCCAGCCCTCACTGGACTTCCAGGATCAGGTCTTCAGGTCACAGCTGCTACTGGTCCTACAATTGATACAGTTGGTGTCCCAAGCGAATGTTTGTTATTGAAGAACATGTTTGATCCAACACTGGAGGTATGTTAGATTTTTAGGCTTGCGTTGGCGTTATGATGTATTACTCTTCTCCCTGTTCTTATTTGAAGCGTGATATTCCTTGGCAGACTGAACCAGATTTTGATTTGGACATTAAGGAAGATGTTCAAGAAGAATGTTCCAAGTTTGGAAATTTGAAGCACATTTTTGTAGAGCAGTAAGTCTTTGGCAACTTTACCGATCAGAATCTTTGGGGGAGTTAATCTTCTACACCTGATGCATTTGCATGATTCTCAGCATGACTTAGAAGGTTATACCTTCTGGCTCGGATTTGTGCTGAGAAATCTCTCTGAAAAATTAGGATGAGTTTTTATATGCATATGCCTAAATTCATCCGATCCCCATTGTTGTTGGGATAAAATTCACACGACAGGAAGTATATAATCCTCCCTACCTGTCAAAATATCGAAATTGGTGACCCTGGTTCTGTTGTTTAAGTGTTGTGGCTTGTCTCTTTGCTACCTAAAAACAGGAATAGCGCTGGTTTTGTATATCTGAGGTTCGAGAATACGCAGTCTGCAAGTAACGCACAACGAGCTCTTCATGGAAGATGGTTTGCTGGGAAGATGATAACTGCGACGTTCATGGTATCATATTTCGAAGTGTTCTCTTTCATATGCGGGTTTATATTAGCACCCCCTGCCTTTTCACCTTAGAGAAATTTATAAAAGAGGCATGAGATTTTGCTTTGCCAAATGCAGGTACCCCTAACCTATGAAGCTAAGTTCCCTGACAGCAGATAGGATTATGGAGTTGGCTGCTCAATTGCGTTGTTGCATTCATCGCATACCGCGGACATCACTGGTTGAGGTTTTTGTCGGGGATTCAAGTTTCTTAATTTGCACAACCTATAGGAAAGAGAAAGAGGACCTGTCTAGTGTCTTGCTTTTCGTTTTCCTTTTCCTTTTCCTTTCCCTTTGCCTGCCTTGTCTGTCTTTTCCTGATTTGATGGAAGGCTCTCCGTTTCTTGAACTTATGTCTCAGTCCTGTACTCCCAATAGGCGGTCTTTGTGGGGATTGTTGTACCATATGGAGTGAAATGTTTTGGTATATTCTCCTATTGATTTTCCTGCGCAATGTTTCATCTCTCCCACATGAAGCTGTCGGATTTCAAAGGTAAATGTGTGGTTTTTCGTTTAGAATCAGTGTATCCCAGAACGGGGAATTGAAGAATCGACGAAAAGCACTTACAATTCTATGGATTTTGAGGAACGACACCTAGTGTTATGGTTTGTTCATTTCTACCAAGTGTCAGCGAGGCCTCACTGATATAGGGAAGTCGTGTTCATATGGAACATAAGCGCATGGAGAAGACCGAAGGTCATATTTTTTTTTTTTGGGTCGAAAACCGAAGGTCATATTGAAACGGCGAATGTACGCATAGTTTCACACCTTTGCACCACTCCAGAAGATAAAGTTCAACAAGGTTTCAAGCACACTTTAGTCGAATGAACGTTGGTTTAGAATTTTGACCTTACTCGTTTCTCCCTTGACTAGAGTGCTAGATCTGCTAGAGAATGTTTCTCTTTTTTAACAAGGCTTATGTTGGAGCAGTCAAACTCCCGGGCAAGCGTTGCCCACCCCAGGCTAGGCCTCGCTGGCGCTTGCTCAAATTTAGGGTGAGGGTCGCGCCCTCTCCCCCTCGCCGGGCTTCTGAACGGCCCAGGCGGCCTTTGTCGGCCCTTCCTAGCAGTTGTGGCGGTGGCCACTGGCAATGGCTTGACCATGGCAGTCGGTGTAAATTTTTTTTGAAACTTTTAGCTTTTTTTCCCTCTGATCAAGAGAAAAACATCTGGCGTTTTTTATTTTTTTAATCTAATTTACTTTGCATTTTTTAAATTTTTGAATTTTTTCTGACGCGGCACTTGGTGGGCGCCCATGCGTCGTCACGTGTCTTAAGAAAGTAAGACACGTCAGGCGGACGTAGTTAGCGAAAGGACTTGATTGAACTAATTTGACAAGTTTTAGGATTTGATTGTATTCTTTGAAAGTATTATGACTTTTGGTGCATTGATCACCTATTAAAAGATTGAATGTACAATACTTTCATTTTTAAATAAATCCGGAATACATATTTATTATATCCAAACAGTTAGTATAATATGATAAATAGCACAGTAAGTAAAGTACTTTAAGGTAATTTTCTTGATTCAATTATGCCAGACCATAGGAATCATACATAGCAATTTAGTTTCCAGTGCATATGAAAGCACAAGTTTGGGCTGTTGAAATGTTTTCAACCTTATATATCTCTGGAAATCTTAATTCACAACCACGCTAAAATTAAGTACGAGACGCAAGAATGTACTCGCATGAACCCTAATATCGAATTGATACTTCGAAAGCAACGTGCTATTGCAATCCGCAATAATGGGACGGGACGGACAGAATAAGAACTAGTTACCATACTGGTTTTAGACAGACGTGGTTACAATGGAAAGAAAAGCACATTTGATTTTGGAATCAACTAATACATTAGACTAGAAAGAATAAGCCTGAAGCCGGAGCGGATATAGTAAGGACAAAAGCTACAGACACATCATAAACTCGCTAGTTACTATTTACCATAGCAATAAACGTAGTGGCTTCCGTCATTAGTGTCTTACCTGTCGTCGCATGCAGTCATCATCTTTCTACAGTTTGACTTCCATCTTCTTTGCCTCTTTTTATCTTTCTTCATAAGACGACCTCAGCAGAGAGAGAGAGAGAGAGAGAGAGAGAGATCAAGCTGTTGTTTCATGGAAGCAGTTGAAGACATAGTGATTGTTGGTGCTGGCATAGCGGGCCTCACTACAGCCTTAGGACTTCACAGGTGATTGTGCTGGAATTTGGAGCAGTTACAACTTGAAAAGAGTCGTTCTCTGAAAGTTTCTTGTTCTGCTCTGTCTGGTTCTCGCCCTCCTTATGTTTGTTCGTATGTCTCTTTTGATATTCAAGTGAGTGATGATAACCTGTTGTGTGTCGCAAGGCTTGGCATTAAAAGCTTGGTTTTGGAGTCGTCTGATGGGTTGAGAACCACAGGGTTCGCCTTTACAACGTGGACAAATGCTTGGCGGGCCTTGGACGCGGTCGGCATAGGCGAACCACTCCGCCGACAGCACAACCAACTTTTTGGGTAACTGATGAACATCCTCCTCCATTTTCTGTGGCTAAGATGAACATATTTCTTGTTCTTACGGTTACTGTGATTGATAATTCCAATTACAATTCGATTGTATAGTGCGACATAACATTGAACACACAAAGGAGGACATGAGCTTTTTAGTGATTGGCTTGGCCTACTTGGTTACTTGACCACCTAATGTTTTTCCCATGACCAAGCCGGTGTCAATGGTATAGGCCGGACACGTCATTCTAATTTGGGATGATTGTAGAGAAACCATTCTCACATATCACGAAATGGCTTATACTGATTGTCCCTTAGGATTTGAGCTTGTTATCAATGAGAATGATTTCCAAGCCTCATGTTACCACGCTAGAACTAGAAGTGCATGAGCACCGTTACATGACATCTGATATGCGATATAGATACATCAACTTTAGATGAAACAGTGCCCCACTTGAACTGATATTTTAGAGGTTCTGGCGCAGGTTGATGAACTCTTCCACAGCTTCTGGAATCTCTGCAGCTGAGAGACAATCCGATGCCACGGGGACACAGTTAGTCGTTTGGATCCCTGAAGATTATACGTGACTTAAAATTGCTTTCGGAATTAGCCATTCAATTAAAACAGATCCACTCCTCACGTTTCTTGCGAAAATTCGAATGGGTTCCTAATTTCCTTTGTTAATGGTTTTCCTTATGTATGGCAAGTCTTATCAACTTGGTGCATCTATTGCAGACGAGTCCATGAAATTCGTTGCCTGCAGAGGAAAACCTTGTTGGAAACTCTTGAGAAAGAACTTCCTAGCGGCACTATAAGGTATTCCTCCAAGGTTGTGTTGATCCAGGAATTGGGCTACCTTAAGCTGGTCCATCTTTCTGATGGGTCAATACTCAAGGCGAAGGTATGGCTTCATAATTACCATTAACTAGGAAAATCTGCTTAGAATGACAGAGATATTTTATGCTCGAGAGACTCCCCTTTGTCTGTGCAAAATTTGCTTGCTCGTCTGAACAATATTTCTATGGTTTAACTTATCTTTATGCTTATGCTGATGTGAAAATGCTAGGTGTTAATTGGGTGTGATGGAGTGAACTCAGCAGTGGCAAAATGGCTAGGCTTCAAGAAGCCTGCTTTTGTTGGCCGATCTGCCATCAGGGGCTCTGTGTATTACGAGCACGGCCATGGTTTCGAGCCTAAATTCTTCCGGTACTTCGCTGAAGGAGTTAGATCTGGTGTCATCGCTTGCAATGACAAGTCTATTTATTGGTTCTTCACTTTTTCTTCTTCCAGCAAGAGTGAGCTTCTGTGCTTCTTTCGATATGAGTTGGCTTTTGCCAACTATTAGATTCTTTTACTCTGCTTTTCATATTATCTACAAGCAAACAATGTCACTTTCCCTAATGCAGATGAAGAGATGGAAGAGAGTCCAGCCAAGATGAAGCAATTCGTGCTGGACAAGCTCAGAAAAATACCCGACAACGCGAGAGCTCTCATCGAGAAAACGGAACTGGATAACATAATACTGTCCCCGCTGATATTTCGACCCCCGTGGGAGATTCTGCTGGGAAACGTAAGCAAAACCAACGTCTGCGTAGCCGGAGACGCGTTCCACCCCATGACGCCGGACATCGGCCAGGGCGGCTGCGCGGCTCTGGAAGACAGCATCGTCCTCGCGAGATGCCTGGGCGAAGCCTTGAGGGACAAGCAAGGCATGAGCAGCGAGGAAGAGTACAAGAGGATTGAGATGGGCTTGCGGAATTACGCCAAAGAGAGAAGATGGAGAGCGTTTGAGCTCATAAGCACAGCTTACATGGTGGGATTCATCCAACAGAGCAATGGCAGGGTGATGACCTTCTTGAGAAACAGAGTACTGGCCACCTTCTTGGCCGGGCAGCTGCTGAAGATGGCGAGTTACGATTGCGGGAAGCTGAGCGCTTCTTGAATTACCCTGCACTTGTTACGTATGGTTTCAGGAATGTTAAGGAGGATTCCTATTCACATAAATATCATCAACTACCATTCATAGCTCAAGATTTTGTAATTTTCTGGCAATTTGGCTATTTCTTCTTTGACGAAAAGCCTTAACTCATCGTTTTCTATGGCGGGCCTTTATAAAGTCAACATTGGCGATTCAAAATTCCAATTTTGCAACTAGAGAACTTCTTCCACGAACGTGAAGTTTGGTTGCAATGGTATCTATCAACTGTCATTCATCGTCTCAGACAGCATTTGCTCCGGAGTTCGAAAAATGGAAATGTTTTTCCCCATTTCAGATGGGTTTGAGCCCATTTAAAACTCCAATGTAAATGTGAATTTTAGTTGGATGAAAAGATAATGCAAGTTATCCCAATTAAAACTTGACATAAGTATTTGAAAAGACCAAGAGATGAATGAGACCACAAGAAAAGAGAAAATAATAAGTAATTAGTTCTATAAAAGGATGACGGATCAGTACATTTACGTACTATTTTCTTTTATCTTTCTCTTAGTTTGGGCCGGTCATGGCTGTGTCCCGTAGGACCACCGACGCTGACTAGACCACCACGTCAACGATTTCAAGTCAAAATTGGCGAGAAGAATTGCATTGAAAATTTATCAAAAGGTTTAGGACTAAATTATTTAAATTAAAAAAAATCGAAACTGAATCGGCGACCATATAATAGATTTAGAATTTTATGGAATATGTCTGCAAGTGTATCGGGCATTATTGAATTAACACTTGAAATGAGAATGTGGTACTGGGATCTCAATAATGCGACGCAACGGACAAAATAAGTATTAATTACGCAGACAGATGATGATATTGAATTCAATCAAGCACAAGCCTTAGTCATTATTACATTGGCTAAAAACAAAACAAAAAAAGCACACTTGGTTTTAGTACCACCTAATAAATTAAACTAGAAAGAACAAGGCAATAGCCTTGGTGGATAGATGAAGAACGAGTGCTACGGACACAGCACACAGATTTCGACATTCGCTAGTGACAATTCGCCAGACCAATATACGTAGTGACTTACGTCATCACTGTCCCATTTGTCGTTGCATGCAGTCATCATCTTTCTACGGTTCGTATTCATCGATTTTTGTTTGTTTCACGAAAAATAAAAAATTTAAAAAATATTTTTCAAAAAATAAATACTTGTATCTCATAAAAATGAATAAATGCAAAATATTTTCATCACCGTGAAAATAATTAGGCATAAAATGTTATCGACAATGAAAATATTTTCTATTGATTAATTTTTCTAAAAAATACAAGCATTTAGTTTTTGGAAAATATTTTCCAAATTTTTGATTTTCGCGAAACAAACATACCATTTGTTTCTTCTATCTTTCTTTATACGAGACCTCACCCGAGAGAGAGAGATAGAAGGTTTTGTTTCATGGAAGCTGTTGAAGACATAGTGATTGTTGGTGCCGGCATAGCAGGCCTCACTACAGCTTTAGGACTTCACAGGTGATTGTACTTGAATTGGAGCAGTTACAACTTGAAAAGAGTTGTTCTCTGAAAGTTTCTTGTTCTGCTGTCTCATTCTCACCCTCCTTATGTTTGTTCGTATGTCTCTGATATTCAAGTGGGTGCTGATAATATTTGTGTGTTGCAGGCTTGGCATTAGAAGCTTGGTTCTGGAGTCGTCTGATGGGTTGAGAACCACAGGGTTCGCCTTAACAACATGGACAAATGCTTGGCGGGCCTTGGACGCAGTCGGGATCGGCGAACCGCTCCGCCCACAGAACAACCAACTTTTTGGGTAACTGATGAAAATCCTCCTCCATTTGCTGTGGCTAATTCTTAGGACTACTGTGATTTGATCATTCCAATTGCAATTTGAATGTATAGTGCTACATAAAATTGAGCCCACACATAAAGACATGAGCTTTCTAGTGATTGGCTTGGCCTACCGGTTTACTTGACCACCTATTGTTTTGATAATTCCAATTTCATCGAGGGTAGGAGCGGACACGTCATTCTAATTTGGAATGATCATGGAAGAACATTCTCACATGATCATGGAATGGCGTAAACTGATTGTCCCTTAGAATTTGAGCTTGTTATGGACGAGAATGATTTCCAAGCGTCGTGTTCCCAGAAGTGCGAGTGTCCGTGGACGGTGATGTTTTCATCTAGAGAGTTCGCCATTTGTTGGGGTTTTCAAAAAGGAATGCAATAGGAGAGGGATTAGACACATCCTGATTTTGAGTGAGCACCTTTACACGACATCTGATATGCAACATAGATCCATCAACTCTAGATGGAAAAAGATATTTGCCAAGATGTTAATTCAAAAGCTAGTTCTTTTTGTCATGGCTCTGTGGCCGATTTGAATTGATATCTGAGAGGTTCTGGTTCAGGTTGCAGACCAGTTCCACAGTTTCTGGACTTTCTACAGCTGAGATACAATTTGATGCCACAGAGACACAGTTAAGTCGTTTAAATTCGTGAAAATCTACGGGGCTTAAAATTGCATGCGAAATTAGCCTTTCAAATAAACCAGATCCATTCCTCTCATTTCTTGTGCAAACTTCAATGGATTCCTAATTTCCTTTGTTATGTATGGCATACCTATTTAACTTTGTGCATCTATTGCAGACGAGGCCATGAAATTCGTTGCTTGCAGAGGAGAACCTTGTTAGAAACTCTTGCGAATGAACTTCCTAGAGGCACTATAAGGTATTCGTCTAAGGTTGTGTCGATCGAGGAATCGGGCTACCTTAAGCTGGTCCATCTTTCTGATGGGTCACTTCTCAAGGCGAAGGTATTGCATCATAATAACCATTAATTAGGAAAAACGGCATAGAGTGACAGAGAGATATTTTATGCTCGAGAGAAGCCCCTTTGTCTATGCAAAATTTGCCTGCTTGTCTGAACAAGATATCCATGGTTTAACTTATATTTATGATTATGCTCCATGTGAAAATGATAGGCGTTAATTGGGTGTGATGGAGTGAACTCAGCAGTGGCAAATTGGCTCGGCTTCAAGAAGCCTGCTTTTGTTGGCCGATCTGCCATCAGGGGCTGTGCATATTACGAGCACGGTCACAGTTTCGAGCCTAAATTCTTCCAGTACTTTGGTGAAGGAGTTAGATATGGTGTCATCCCTTGCGATGACAAGTCTATCTATTGGTTCTTCACTTTTTCTTCTTCCAGCAAGAGTGAGTTTCTGTACTTCATTCGATATGAGTTGGCTTTTGGCAACTATTAGATTCTCTTACTCTGCCTTTCATATTATCTACAAGCAAACAATGTCACTTTCCTCAATGCAGATGAAGAGATGGACGAGAGTCCGGCCAAGATGAAGCAATTCGTGCTGGGCAAGCTTGGAAAAGTACCCGACAATGTGCGAGCTGTTATTGACAAAACAGAACTGGATGACATTATACTGTCACCACTGAGATTTCGACCCCCATGGGAGATTCTGTGGGGAAACATAAGCAAAACCAATGTCTGTGTAGCAGGAGACGCATTCCACCCCATGACCCCAGATGTCGGCCAGGGAGGCTGTTCGGCTCTGGAAGATGGTGTCGTTCTAGCGAGATGCCTAGGCGAAGCCTTGAGGGACAAGCAAGGCATGAGCAGTGAAGAAGAGAACAGGAGGATTGAGATGGGCTTGCAGAGTTATGCCAAAGAGAGAAGATGGAGAGCATTTGAGCTCATAAGCACAGCTTACATGGTGGGATACATCCAACAGAGCAATGGCAAGGTACTGAACTTCTTGAGGGACAGAGTACTGGCCGCCTTCTTGGCTGGGAAGAGGCTGAAGATGGCGAGTTTCAATTGCGGGAAGCTGAGCGCTTCTTGACTCACCCTGTTTGTTTACTTATCAATGTGTTTTGTGCGGGCATTTATATGAAAGGGTAGATAGTTAAGTTGTGATTGGCTTGCTTCGCATCTATGAAAGGGTAGATAGTTAAGTTGTGATTGGTTTGCTTCGCATCTCAAGTATCAGAGATGGGGTTCCTGTCTATGCGGAGACATCCCCTATTTACGGCAAAAGATTTTGTGAAGCGAGGGACAAAAAAGTCTAATAAGGGCACTTTTATGTACTGTTTCTGGGATTTTAAGTAATGACAACGTGCCATCGTTGTCTTCATTTGGGCGACATGCATTTCTTTACTGTAAAACATCGCTTTTCATGTGAAGAGAATGGAGTAAAATTTAATTGTGTCTTCAAAGGAAGGGAACAGGTTTTTCACTTTGTCTTGTGAATTCTCTGTAACATCTTGTAAAAATATATTCGAGGGGTTGTATACGAGGAAGGTGGTGAGATTGTTGAGACTACTAAATCGAAAGCATGGGGGTTGTTTCATCCTCTAGGGATAGGCTTTTGTTAGAAGTATAAAGGATACAGTTATCTTTGTGACTCTTAGGGTTTATTGGGTTACTAATGTATAAATACCACTTTACTGAATAATATGAGATTAACTTTTCCTTTAACATGGTATCAGGGCCTCGTTGATACCTAAACCCTAAAATAGCCGTCGACCACCCACCACCACCACCACCACTCATCGTCGACCACCACTAGCTACTGTCGGAGTTAAGAAATCTCGCTGGAATCTCCAGATCCAGCGTCGCCCAGGCCTGGCGAGCTCAGATCTACTGTCGTCGAGATCCGACGAACCTTGCAGAGGCGTCGCCTAGGCCGGCGAGCCTAGTTCTAGCGTTGCCCGACGTCGCCTAGGCTCGGCAAGCTCAGATCCGGCGTCGCCGGCACCCGGTGAGCCTTGCAGGGACGTCGCCCAGCATCGCCTAGGCCGGCGAGGCCAAATACGACGTCACCCAGCGTCGGCCAGCCTTGTAGAGACGTCGTCCAGTATCGGAGAGCCCAGACCCAGCACCCTGCAACTCGATTTTGACCTCACAGCCCACTGTCTCTCTGTTATGAACCCATATGTTTAATTTTTTGGCGAATTGATGGTTATTGAACTTCAAAACAAGAGTGTTGAAGTGTTCACTCATTGATTAGGCTTGATTGTTATGTGGGTAGCTCTTAATTAGAGATATGGATGTGTTTCTTGATTTTACGAAACTGATTACGTGAGTTTTGGAGCTTTTGGAGTTGATTATTTGGGGCTTTTGTGGATTGATGCGATAATTTTCAATTTTGGTGGATTATTGACTGTTAAGGATGGGTGATCCTGATCCGAGTAAAGTTAAGGGTGGTTCTGGGAAGAATAATACTGTGATGACTAAGGTGATTTCTTCCTCATCTAATCGAATTACTGATAAGAAGTTTGAGGGTGGTGCTAACTTTCATCAGTGGAAGAAAATTGTGAAACTTACTTTGACATGCAGGAATCAACATAGACACTTAACCGAGCCTAAGCCTAGAGATGATGAGAATTGGGATGTTATTGATGCACGTATTCTAGGTCAAATGTTAAACTCTATGGAGAGTAATATAGTTGATTTAGTAACTCATATTAACACAGTTAAAGAACTGTGGGAGTATTTGGATGTATTGTATTTGGGCCAAAATAACCTGTTACAGGTATATGAGTTATCACATGAATTTTACCGATCTGAGAGGAAGGGGCGTTCTATTACGTAGTACTTTGCTGATTTTAAGAGAATGTATGAGGAATTGAATGTTGTTCACCCTATTTCGGCCAATGTTCAGCAAATGCAACTTCAGAGAGAACAATTGGCTGTAATGGGATTCCTAGGAGGTCTTGGCCTTGAATATGAAACTGTTAGGTTTCAAATTCTTGGAGGAGAGATTGTTGCATCACTCACAGATACATTTGCTCGGGTTCTTCGGGTATCTCGTGAGTCTTCTCAGGACCTCACATCTGTGGCAGATAATTCAGCTCTTGTGTCACAGTCTCGAGCTAGTAGTGGGAGTAGGAGTGATGGAGGAAACCGTGGAGGATATAATGGACGTGGTGGCCGAGGGGGAGGCCGAGGCACAGGAATGGGGAGAAACCAAGACCAGCAGCATCTTTATGGACAATCTCAACCGTCTACTGATAGCTCAGGGGCAGCACGGACTTGTCATTACTATGGCAAACCTGGTCATATTCAGAGGTTTTGCTACAAGTTACATGGGTTACCAAGGCAGCAACAACAGTTTGCAAATACTGCATCTGGTACTGATTCTTTTTTCATAGTCTTCTGAGGGCAAGGTAGTGGTTATGTTTGAAGAGGAATTTGCTCGGTACAATCAGTCTCAGAGTTCATAGCCTACTTCTTCCACTGCTAATTTGGTACATACAGGTAATGCTACTGCGTGTGTTTCAGCTGCTTCTCATCCTTGGGTCATTGATTCAGGGGCTTTTGATCACATGTCAGGTCTTTCAGGTTTATTTTCCTCTCTTACTCTATCTTTATCCATAGTTACATTAGCCAATGGTTCATCCACACATGTTAAGGGAGTTGGCACAATTCATCCAACTCCTTCATTGCAATTATCCTCAGTGCTTTATCTTCCACAATTTCCATTTAATCTCATGTCAGTCAGTAAGTTAACTAAAACCTTTCAATGTTCAGTAACATTCTATCCCGATTCTTGTATATTCTAGGATCTAGCTATGAAGAGGACGATTGGTAAAGAACGTGAGGAAGGGGGGCTGTATGTGCTTGAAGACTCAACTTCCTTTGCATGTTTTGGTGTTACTTCTCTACATCAGATCCACTGTCGTCTTAGTCATCCTTCTCTACACAGTCTTCAAAGATTAGATTCCAGATTTAAGTCTCTTTCTAGTTTAGAGTGTGAGTCATGCCAATTTGGCAAATTACATCGTTTTAGTTATCCACCTCGAGTCATTAAACGAATAGAGTCTCCTTTTTTGTTAGTGCATTCAGATGTTTGGGGTCTATGTCATGTGACTTCCAATTTGGATTTTAGATGTTTTGTTACTTTTGTTGATGACTATTCCAGAGTTACTTGATTATATCTAATGAAAAATCGTTCAGAGTTGTTTTCTATATTTCGTGCATTTATATTTGACATTTATATTCAGTTTGGTGTGCATGTTAAATTTTTGTGTTCTGATAACGCTAAGGAGTACTTTTCTGCACCTTTTTCTAATTTTATGACACAACATGGTATGATTCATGAATCTTCCCGTCCTAATACACCACAACATAATGGTGTTGCTGAAAGGAAGAATAGACATTTGTAGGAAGTTACTAGATCTATGCTGTTTGAGATGAAGGTCCCTAAAACCTTTTGGTCTGATGCTGTCTTGACCGCTTGCTATCTCATTAATCACATGCCTTCTTCTATTTTGCGAGGTGGTATTCTATTTTCTACTCTATTTCCAAATCAGTCACTATTTGGCTTACCATATCGTATTTTTGGTTGTGTCTGTTTTATTCGTGATCATCGACCTGGAGTATCAAAACTTAATCCCAGGGCTATCAAGTATATGTTTCTAGGTTACTCCTGTACTTAAAAGAGGCATCGTTGCTATTCTCCATTACTGAAAAAGTACTTCATGATTGCTGATGTTTTATTTTTTGAATCCACTCCTTGTCATGATGTTCCAATTTCTGTGTTTGAGTTGGATGAAGAATTCCATCTGACCACCATTGAATCAACTGTTCCAGCTATTTTACCTGTATCTACACAGGAACCACCTCCTTTACAGGTTTATACTCGGCATTCTCGGGTTCATACTTCCCCCCTTCCTGCTGCCACTACTACGTCATCTTCTGTCCTAGATCCGCCATTAGTTGGTCCTCCTCCTGAGTCTAATCTTGATCTTCCTATTGCTCATCGCAAAGGTACACGTGCTTGTACTCAACATTCAATTACAAATTTTATTTCATACTCTTCTGTGTCTCATTCCTTTCGATCCTTTTTATCTACTATTGAGCAATATCCTCTCCCCAAGTCTGTATTTGAGGCATTACAAAGCTCTGGTTGGAGGATAGATATGGAAGAAGAATTAAAGGCTTTACAAGTTAATCAAACTTGGGACTTGGTACCTCTTCCTCCAGGAAAAACTGCTATTGGTTGTAGGTGGGTGTATGCTGTGAAAGTCAATCCCGATGGTTCCCTTGCTCGCTTAAAAGAGAAACTTGTTGCGAAAGGGTATGCTCAGGTATATGGAGTTGACTATTTGGATACTTTCTCTCCTGTTGCCAAGCTTACTTCTGTTCGTATTTTGATCTCTCTTGCTGCTACCTATAATTGGCCCTTATTTCAGCTTGATGGCAAGAATGCCTTTTTACATGGCACTCTTCATGAAGAAGTTTATACGGAGCAACCTCTGGGGTTTGTTGCTCAGGGGGAGTCTGGAGGACTGATTTGCCAATTAAAAAGATCTTTGTATGGGTTAAAGCAATCTCCGCGGGCGTGGTTTGGAAGATTTTCTGAGGCTGTACTTTCTTTTGGACTGTCTAGATGTAGCAATGATCATACTTTCTTTTATAGATAGACAGGTGAAGGCAAGCTATTCTTGATTGTATATGTGGATGATATTATCATCACGAGAGATGACTTGGTTGGCATAGCTGAACTAAAGGTATATCTTCAGAAACAGTTTCAGACTAAGGATTTAGGAAAATTGAAGTATTTTGTTAAATTATGTCTCGAGTTTAAATCGTTTACGGATATTTATTGATTTGTGAAAATAAAATCTTTAACGAATCAAGAGTTGGACCTTGCCGTGCACAATCTCTTTGTGCAGAATAGATATTGGCACTACAGGAAAAAAGGGACTCACATATTCTTTACTTCTTCAATTTGTTGTGGGGGCAAAAGAGTCCTTATAGGAGGAATAAAAAGAAAGTACAAAAAAGTAGGTTTTACTTTTTATGGTTTCTCTGACTTGCACTGTACAAAAAGAAGAGAACTTTTGTGGGTTGAGTTTTCAGCTGAGACAGAGAAGTGAAGTGTCGTGCAAGTCGAAGGGACTGCATTAGAGGAAGAAGAGTCGCACGAACAGTGAGCGAGAAGGAAGACGACATCTGGGGCTTCTCGTTTTTTGTTGGCCGTGCGAACGTGCTTCAACACGATTGATTTTGTGCTTCGTGAGTTTTTTTATATCCAATTGAAGAGTTGTTTTACTTGTAAACACTTTGGGTTTTGGGTATAATTTAGGTGCGGGAAACACGAGCGATTGTAATTTCGATTCTCCGATTATAGTGGATTAATCTTGCTGGCTCTCCCCGTGGATGTGGGTACCGATATTCGGATCGAACCACGTAGTCTCTGGTGTCCTTTATCGTTCCTCATTATTTTCTGGGCTTTTCGCATTGACTTAATTTGCAAGATCCTGTTATTCCGCGTTAATATTACAACAATTGGTATTAGAGCTTGGGATCGAATTTCTGGATTGTGATTTAGAGCTTTTACTTTTCTGATTATTATCTGGATATTTTGTTTATTGCAATTATGTCTGGAGTGAAAGTAGAAATTGAAAAGTTTAACGGGAGGAACAACTTTGGGTTGTGGAGTGTTAAGATGCGTGCACTATTGACAACTCAAGGTTTAGCCAAGGCATTGGATGGCGAACATGAGTTGCCGATTTCGATGAAAGAGGCTGATAAGGTAGAGTTATTGGAGAAAGGAAAGAGTATAATACCATTGAATTTATCGGATGATGTGTTAATAGAGGTGGTCGAGGAGAAAGATGCCACATCGTTGTGGGCAAAACTTCAAGCCCTCTATGTAACGAAAGGTTTGAATAATCTCTTGTACATGCTGAAGAGAATGTTTCAGTTTAGATATACTGAAGGTACGTCTATCAGATTCCACCTAGATGAATTTAATAGACTGATTATGGATTTGAAGAACGTAGGTAAGACATTTGATGATGAAGAACATGGAATGATGTTGTTAGCTTCTTTACTAGAGTCATGGGAGCACTTTACTAATTCATTGCTGCAGGGGCGTACTACGATTACTTCGAAAGAGGTAAAGTCCGCCTTATTTTCTAAGGAGTGGTAGAGAAAGTTGCGAGATGACAGTCTGGCGCAGGATGTAGTGTGGGGATTGATGATTCGAGGTGGAGAGCAATATCGGGGGTCCAGTAGCAGCAGAGGTAAAAGCAGGTCTAAATCACGCCATAGAAAGTCCAAGGGACGTGTGAAGTGCTTTGAGTGTCACGAGGAGGGCCACATCAAGAGAAATTGTGCTAAGTTGAGAAATAGAGGTGATAAGCAGAAAGCCACAAATAATGTGGCAAACATTATTGAGGAGAACACTAGTGATGCAGAGGCTATTTTATGTGTGACTACAGGTTCGTCAGGAGATGAATGGGTGCTAGATTCAGGATGTTCTTATCATATGACACCTCATACGAATTGATTTACTACTTACCGGACTGCAAATGGTGGTAGAGTTCTGATGGAGAATAACGCAGCTTGCAAGGTTGTGGGGATAGGTACAATTCAGATTCGTATGCACGATGGTGTGGTGCGCACATCGACAGACGTAAGGCATGTACCGAAGCTCAAGAAGAACCTTATTTCTCTAGGGACACTCGATGATATCGGGTGTAGGTACACCGCTGAAGGTGGAGTGCTGAAGATCTCTCGAGGTGCCATGATAGTGATGAAAGGGAAGAAAGTGAGTTCTCTCTATCATCTACTGGGAGAGACCGTGACAGGAGCTACTGCAGTTTCATCAGGTGAGTCAGATTCTGATTTAACTTAGTTATGGCATATGAGTTTAGGGCACATGAGTGAGGCAGGTATGATGATGCTGAGTGACAAGGGGTTGTTAAAGGGTCAGAAAATAAGTAAGTTAGACTTATGTGAGCACTGTATCTTTGGGAAGCAGCGCCGGATTAAATTTACTACAGGTATTTATTCGACCAAGCAACTAGTCGAGTATATTCATTCAGACGTCTGGGGCCCGTCTCCTGTTCCTTCAAAAGGAGGTGCCCGATATATGCTGACATTTATCGACGATTATTCTAGGAAGGTATGGGTGTACTTTCTGAAGCACAAATCTAATGTGTTTGATCGGTTCAAGAAATTTAAGGCATTAATTGAGAAGCAGTCAGATAAACAGATCAAGTGCCCGAGAACCGATAACGGCATGGAGTTCTGTGGTAAATATTTTACCGAGTTCTGCGAGAGAGAAGGGGTTGTAAGACACCGCACCGTACCTGGGACACCACAGCAGAATGGCCTGGGACACGGGCTGGAATGCACTAGTAAACCGCTTCACAAGTTACAAATGGTATGTTCTGATCTTTACAAATGATAGATCACACTATCTCAATTCAGCCATACTACTTATGTGACATCCCAATCCCACATCCCTTAGGGGGGAGTCCTGGGCTGGTTTATAAAGGATTGGGTTCCCCTTAACTTGCATGAGGTTTTTTTCGGGGATGTCCCGGAGAAAATAAAACCGTGAGGACTGTGTGTCCAAAGCGGACAATATCGTGCAAGTGGGACCCAGGGTCCTTACAGTTGGTATCAAAGCCGACTTCTGACAGCGTGTGGGGCCGCAGTGGGCGCTCGCTGGTGTACACGGTGCACAGCGGGGATGTTGTGCCGTTGAGGGGGGGATTATGTGACATCCCCGTCCCACATCGCTTATGGGGAGTCCTAGGTTGGTTTATAAAGGATTGGGTTCCCCTTAACTTGCATGAGGCCTTTTTTCGGGGGTATCCCGAAGAAAACAAAACCGTGAGGACTGTGTGTCCAAAGCGGACAATATCGTGCAAGTGGGACCCAGGGTCCTTACAGTTGGTATCAGAGCCGACTTTCGATAGCGTGTGGGGCCGCAGTAGGCGCTCGTTGGTGTGCGCGGTGCACAGCGGGGACGCTGTGTTGTTGAGGGGGGGATTATGTGATATCCCCGTCCCACATCGCTTAGGGGGAGTCATGGGCTGGTTTATAAAGGATTGGGTTCCCCTCAACTTGCAAGACGCGTTTTCTGGGGGTTGTATGGGCGACCCTTGGAGGAACAAAACCGTGAGGACTGTGTGTCCAAAGCGGATTATATCTTGCGAGTGGTGGGCCCAGGTCGTTATAATTGGTATCAGAGCCGACTCCCGACAGCGTGTGGGGCGACAGTGGGCGCTCGCTGGTGTACGCGGTGCACAGCGGGGACGTTGTGCCGTTGAGGGGGAGATTATGTGACATCCCCGTCCCACATCGCTTAGGGGGAGTCCTGGGATGATTTATAAAGGATTGGGCTCCCCTTAACTTGCATGAGGCCTTTTTTCCAGAGTTGTCCCGGAGAAAATAAAACCGTGAGGACTGTGTGTCCAAAGCGAACAATATCGTGTAAGTGGGACCCAAGGTCCTTACAGTTGGTATCAGAGCTGGCTCCCAACAGCGTGTGAGGCCGCAGTGGGCGTTCGCTGGTGTACGCAGTGCACAGTGGGGATGCTGTGCCGTTGAGGGGGGGATTATGTGACATCCCCATCCCACATCGCTGAGGGGGAGTCCTGGACTGCTTTATAAAGGATTGGGTTCCCCTTAACTTGCATGAGGCCTTTTTTCGGGGGTGTCTCGGAGAAAATAAAATCGTGAGGACTGTGTGTCCAAAGCAGACAATATCGTGCAAGTGGGACCCAGGGTCCTTATAGTTGGTATCAGAGTCGATTCCCGACAGCGTGTGGGGCGGTAGTGGGCGCTCGCTAGTGCACACAGTGCACAGCGGGGACGCTGTACCATTGAGAGGGGGGATTATGTGACATCCCCGTCCCACATCGCTTAGGGGGAGTCCTGGGCTGGTTTATAAAGGATTGGGTTCCCCTTAATTTGCATGAGACCTTTTTCCGGGGGTGTCCCGGAGAAAATACAACTGTGAGGACTATGTGTCCAAAGCGGACAATATCGTGCAAGTGGGACCCAGGGTCCTTACAACTTAGGGTTGTACACTTGACTATTGCACGATTAGAAGGCACAAATGATCATAAGATTTTTCACCAGCGTAAGCTTTTCAACAAGAACAAACAGCCATACCAACTCTTGGATTTTCGTATATGCTCGTCTAACTCTTTTGGCCTTCATGGTCTTCTCCTTTTATAGACTTTCTTCAACATTACCGTTGGAGTCCCTTGGGAGAAGAAAAGAGTCGTTAGAGGTTGATGGGACATCTTGTCCTCACACTGAAATAGCTTTTTTCAAGTCAGACTAGACTTGCCTAAAAATAGACGCTGAGCTATTGTACCACGCCGACAACTTTCTGTTGTACTCTGACAGAGCAGTGGACTATTCTCGAGAAGCTTCAAAATCTTCCCGTTGAGCTTTCCCATCAAGCAGCGGCTACTTTAGCCGATCTTTCTCAAACATCAGCTCGTATGGACTTTATATATCTTGTCTGACCTGATCTTTCAAGCTCCGATATCAAATAATCGGTGGCCAGATCTTTTGTGTTTCTCAGTAGATATTTTCATGAAAGTGCTTCAGACTTCACGCGATTTTTACCCAATGTCCATAACGTAATTCTTAGCCATAGATATCAAACATCTTCACACCAAAGGTAAATCAAATACCAAATGATAGTTTGGAAATCATCAAAATATTTTATGAGATGTTTCTCCAATAATCTCCCCCTTTTTTATGATGATAAAACTATACCGCAGATGTGAAGCGAGACAGAGTTTATAGAGTGCAATAATGTAAAGATCTGCATAGCTGATTTTTCATTGATAAGGCAAAATCGCAGATAAGTGATATTCTATGAAAAGATTTAGTAAATGAATCTGTAGAAGAATTGACTAAGATGATCTTTTGATTTTGAATTTTTTTTTTATCAAGATCTTTAGTCATAGTTCATGATGTTTTTAAGATAAACATCTGCAGAGAAACGTTTATTCTCTTGTCCTCAGGCTCCCCCTGTTTCTATGCTTCCCTTTGAGTTATGCTCAAATTAGCACTTAGCACATCTTTGCGTAATTCCTGTAAAAATTCTCCCCCTTTTGTCATCAACAAAAAGCATAAGCATACGAAGAAGAATAGGATATGAATAACATCAAGCTTCATTCATTCGCAGCAGCGCAAAAGATTGGGTCAATCAAGTGGTGCGAGTGCGCTTGAGTTTCTGTGAGGGAGGAGTTGATAAAACAAATGAATATTTAGAGAATATCAACGGCAACACATGAAGTGGTCGCTGAAGATTTTCAGTCAGAACGGTCACAATTTGTGTCTATCGAGGAACTGCAACGGAAACATTTTACAGAGATTAGGCATACTTGATCTTTTGATATGAGCAGACATTTGGTTACCTGATCTTTTGCAATCTTGCCAAACGTTGAGTTACCGGATCTTTGTTATTCGGGAGGATTTGAAATTCCCAATTCTCCTTTGATGAACTCGAATTCTTGCTTATCAAGAGGCTTTGTGAATATGTCAGCTAACTGATGTTTTGAATCAACAAAGTGTATGCACACATCACCGCTGTTCACATGATCTCTAATAAAATGATGCTTTACCTCGATATGCTTTGCTCTTGAATGCAATATATGATTCCTGGTCAGGTTTGTAGCACTTGTATTGTCACAACAGATAGGAATATTCGAGTTTTGTTCCTTTGAAAACCACGATATCAACATGTTTCCCATCATTTGACATGTACCAGATGTATTCTTTCGATCGATTTTGCAGCCTGCATAGTCAGTATCTGAATATCCCAATAAATCAAAGCTTGAAGCTTTAGGATACCATAACCGTACCTTGGGTGATGAACCAATGTACCTGATGATCCTTTTCACAGCCGTTCTATGTGACTCCTTTGGATTAGATTGGAATCGTGCACATAGACATATAGTGAACAAGATATCTGATCGAGAAGCAGTTAAGTATAGCAGTGATCCTATCATGCTTCTGCAGAGTTTAGAATCGATGGACATACCTTTTTCATCCTTGTCTAGCTTGATAAATGCACTGATAGGTGTTTCAGTGAATTTGCATCCTTCCAAACCGAATCTTTTCACCAGATCTTTAGCATACTTTTCTTGGTGAATGAAGATGTCAGCTCTTGTTTGCTTTATTTGAAGTCCAAGGAAGAAATTCATCTCCTCTATCATGCTCATCTCGAATTCACTTCTCATTGCTTTGGCAAAATCCTTGCAAAGATTTTCATTAGTAGAGCCAAAAATTTTGTCATCAACATAAATCTGAACTAACAAAATGTTTTTACCTTTTTTCTTGATAAACAAGGTAGTGTCAACTTTACCTTTTTCGAAGTTGTGTTCAAGAAGGAAATAACTTAATCTTTCGTATCAAGCTCTAGGGGCTTGCTTGAGACCATAGAGAGCCTTCTTCAATTGATAAACTTCGTCTGATCGTGAAGGATTTTCAAAACCTGGTGGTTGCTCAACAAACACCCTTTCTTTGATATAGCCATTAAGAAAGACACTTTTAACATCCATTTGGTACAAGGTAAAATTATAATGACAAGCATAAGCAAATAGGGGTTGAATAGCTTCTAGTCTATCAACAAGAGCATATGTTTCATCATAATCTATGCCTTCTTCTTGTGAATAACCTTTAGCTACTAACCTGCCTTTGTTTCTTACCACATTGCCTTTATCGTCCATTTTGTTGCGAAATACCCATTTTGTGCCAATAATCTGTTGTAGCTCATCTTGCATGGCTTCGATCCAGTTTTCATCAACTGCTTTGTGCTCAATTTGAGAGATCAAGGCTAAAGAATTCATCATATCTTTGATTGAAGATCTTGTTTTGATTCCTTCATCGATTTTCTCAATGACCTGATCTTTAGGATGATCAATCTTGAACTTCCAATCCTTAGGATTTTGACTTGAGCTTGAGGGATTGGTAGCCTGTTGTTGTAGTGGCTGTTGATCATTCGCTAGAGTGGATGTTTGGAAATCCACCTCATGTTCATCTCTTTGAACTCCTTTCAGCTCATCTTTGAATTTGACATTGATGGTTTCTTCAACAACCTGCGAATCTTTATTGAACACACGATAAAATTTGCTACTTGTAGAGTAGCCAAGGAAGATACCTTCACTTGCTTTAGCATCGAACTTTCCGACATTGTCATTTATGTTTTTGAGAATGTAGCATTTGCATCCGAAGACGTGAAAGTATGATATGATAGGTTTTCTTCCTTTGAAGGTCTCATAAGGTGTCTTTTCCATCATTGGTCTGAGAAGGGCTCTATTCATGATGTAAGATGCAGTAGCAATAGCTTTAGCCCATAAATAGGTAGGAACACCACTTTCAATCATCATGGTTATGGCCGTCTCTTGGAGAGATCGATTCCTTCTTTCAGCAACTCCATTCTGTTGAGGAGTGTAAGGAGTGGAGAAGTTGTGCTCAATTCCATTCTCGTCACAAAGATATGCAAATCTTTGGTTTTGGAATTCTCCACCATGATCGGTTCTGATAGCTGTGATCTTGTAACCTTTTTCATTCTGCACTTTTCTAGCAAGTTTCTCAAAGGAATGAATTGGTTCATGCTTATGAGTTACAAAAATTACCCATAAGAAACGTGAATAATCATCAATAATTACTAGGCAATATTTTCTTCCTCCTAGACTTGCAATTCTAGTAGGACCAAACAAATCCATATGCAACAGTTGTGGGGATCCATTAGTAGCAATATTATTGATGGACTTGAAAGATGATCTGACCTGTTTTCCCAAGGAGCATTCATTGCAAGAGTTGCAATTACTGTAGTTGATCTTTGGTAGACCATGTACCAGATCTTTTGATGCGATCTTGGAGAAGTGCTTTACGTTGATATGGCCTAACTTCTTATGCCATAGATCGCACTCTTCCTTGATTGACATTAAGCACTGCATTTCAACAAGTTCAACATTCAACAGATATATGTTACCATGTCGTTTACCTGTGAAAGATTGGGTCAGGTCCTGGCTAGTGCCGGTGCACATGTTTTCTTCGAAGTTGATCTTGTAGCCTTTATCGCACAGTTGACTTATGCTAAGAAGGTTGTATCCAAGCCCTTGGACCAATGAAACATCTTCAATGACTAGGTTTCCCAACCTGATGTTTCCTATACCAATAATCTTTCCTTTTCCTTTTCCTCCGAAGGTGACATTTCCACCATCCACCTGTTTGAGATTTATGAACATATTTCTTTCTCCTGTCATGTGGCGAGAACATCCACTGTCCAGGTACCACTTATTTTTCTTCAATATTACCTGCAATCAAGTTTTCTTTGGTACCCACACAAGCTTGGGTCCTTTTGTGTTAGTCTTTGGTCTAGAGTCAAATCTCTAGTAGATCTTTTTGGGCTTTATTTGCTATAATGGACATTCTTGCTTGTGATGTCCAAATTCATTGCAAACTGAGCAACTGTATTGCTTGTCAGTAAATCTAGTGAATTGCTGTGTGAAATGATCTTTGTAAAACTGAAGATGTGGTTTCTGTTTCAATCTAGCTTTGACTTTTGGAAATGGATTCTTCTCTCCATGTTTCCTCTCACGTCCTAGTCCGGACTTGTCAAAGTGAGGAATCTGAATAGAAAGAATGTGTTGAACAGTTTTTGAACCAAGGGAGAAGTTTGAGTTGATTTTTGAAATGTCTTCCTTAAGAGACTTGCTTTCCTTCTGCGAAAGATCACATTCATCTTGAGCAGTGACCAAATCTTTCTGCAGTTTCTCGAGCTCATCTTTTTTAAAAAGATTTTGTGCAGTGAGTTTTGAAACTTTCTTTTTCAAATCAGAAATTCTTTTCGAAGCCTTTTTGTGTTCAACAAACATTTCTTTCAAAAACTCTTGCATCTCTTCCTAAGATAGTTCAGAATTTTTTACCTTGTCTTCCTCATCTTTTTCAGAATCTGCTATGAGACAAAGATTTGCTTCTTTATCATCGCTTGATTCGCATTCTGTGTCACTCCATATTTCGGCTTTGAGTGCCCTCTTCTTCTCTTGGAAGCTTCCTTTCCTCTTCTTTAGAAGTGGACAATCAGGCTTTATGTGCCCTAGTTTCTTGCACTCATAGCAAACAATTTCCTTACCTTTGCTTTCTTCTTTGCCTTTGGAGGATCTTTTGTCTTCTAAGAATCTTGGATTCCTTCTACTTTTGAAGTTTCCACCTTTCTTCATGAAGTATTTGAACTTCCTTGTGAAGATGACCATATTGTTGTCATCATCGGCGTCACCAGATATTTCACCTTCGGCATTTTCATCGTCAGCATTGAAAGCAATAATTTTCTTACCTTTGGAAATGTTTTGCTCATTCAGGCTTTCTGCCTCATGAGACATCAATGTCCCTATGAGCTCATCCAAGGAGATAGCTTGGATTCTCATAGTTTCTCCGACTGAAGTCTTCACGGTGACCCACTCCTTTGGAAGTGCTCTTAATAGCTTGCTCACTTCTTCCACGAACGTGAAGTTTGGTTGCAATGGTATCTATCAACTGTCATTCATTATCTCAGACATCATTTGCTCCAGAGTTCGAAAAATGGAAATGTTTTTCCCCATTCCAAATGGGTTGGAGCCCATTTAAAACTCGAATGTAAATGTGAATTTTAGTTGGATGAAAAGATAATGCAAGTTATCGCAATTAAAACTTGACATAAGTATTTGAAAAGACCAAGAGATGAATGACACCACAAGAGAAGAGAAAATAATATCTATACATATAAAGTAATTAGTCCGATAAAAGGATGACAGATCAATACATTTACGTACTATTTTCTTATATCTATCTCTTAGTTTGGGCCGGTCATTGTGGCTGTGCCCCGTAGGACGATTGACGCTGACTAGACCACCATGTCAATGATTTCAGGTCAAAATTGGCGGGAAGAACTGCATTGAAAAATTATCAAAAGGTTTAGGACTAAATTATTGAAACTGAATCGGCAACCATACAATAGATTTAGAATTTTATGGATAATTCTCCTTAAATAAGGTACGTCTGCAAGTGTGCACGCACATTATTGAATTAACAATTGAAATGATAATGTGGTAATGAGATCTCAATAATGCGACGCGATGGACAGAATAAATATTAATTACGTTCAAACAGATGATGGTATTGAATTCAATCAAGCACAAGCCTTAGTCATTATTACAATGGCTAAAAACAAAACAAAAAAAGCACTCTTGGTTTTAGTACCACCTAATAAATTAAACTAGAAAGAATAAGGCAATAAGCTTGGGCTTTTTCCAAAAATAGGGTAAATTTTTTTACAAATTTACATGCTTTTTCAAAGTATTTACACATTTACAGCATCTGTGGCTGTTATACAGCCGCACATGCCTCTGTCAGACGCCAGGCTTGCACAATTGCAGGCATGGCGTGATGTGCGCCTGTATAACAAGCACACAGCTTTGCTTATAAAAGCAAAGCCGCTCACCTCCTCACTCAGTGCTCTCTCTCTCTCTCTCTCGGCAGTTTTAGCTCCTCACTTGATGCGTGCTCTCCCTCGGCAGTTTGAGGAAAGTTTTGGTATTGTTATTTCTTTTTTTCAGTTTCTTAGATATAGATATTTATTTATTTTGTTATTATTTTTAAATTTTCATTTATTCGCATTTGTTATATTATTATTATTTATTTATTTTGTTATGTTATTTATTTCATTGTTATATTGATAGTTATAATGTTAATGTGATTTAATGAGTATATTTAGTTGAAATGTTAGTTTTTTTTTTTATGTAATTTTATGTTATTTATAGGTTGTTAGTAATATGTTTTTATTTTTTTGTTAATGTTTTGGTAATGTTTAAATTATTTATAGGTTGTTATCAACAAAATATACTGTTTGTGTGTTTTTATGTTATTTATAGGTTGCTATTAATATGTTTAATTTTTTTTAATGTTAAGATGATTAATATATTTTAAATTTTTTTATTGTAATAGGTGTACATGTTAGTATTGTTTATTTTTATTTTTAGATTTTGTTACGAATATGTTTGAATTTGAGGGTATTATGTTTTAATTTGTTAGTTTTCTAGGAAAAAATATTTATCAATTTTGAGATGGAAAAATAATTTGTAATTTTTTTATTTAGCAAAATGTCGTTTAGATCTTTTGCGACTGTGTACTGGAGAGGTAAAATAGTACAAAATAAATATGGACATGATTACGTAAGTGGATAGTCTACTATGTTTGAGTTTGAAAAAATATCCACATTTGATGAGTTACATGCTATGATTGAGCGCGTATTGAATTTACCAGAGAACTAGTATATTCATAGTTTGATGTTTAGACAACCGGTTCTAACACCCGGGAGTATTAGATATGACACTGTGAAGGTGGATAATGATGCTACAATTAAGATAATTTTAGAGTTTGCACTTCAGTGTGGTTCTATGGGGTTTTTTTTTGCGGTTTTATGCAATAGTAGATGAACAACAAGTGATAAATGCTTCAGCTGGGGGAGGTTGAAATGTTGATGAAGATGAGTTGGTCTGGATAATCAGTACGTGGAGTATGATGATGATGATGACAGTAATGAAGAAGATGACTTGTGGCTCGATAGTGATGACGAAAGCGATGGTGGTGACGGTAGTTATATGGTAGATGCGGGTCATGGAGGTAACAATATGGATGCTTACTACAATACTCATGGCAGTAATCCCATTTTACCGTTGGTACATCCACCGCCCTATTCAGAGATTGACTTTGATATGATACAAGTAGATACAAGAGCTAAGCTGGGCCATAATATATTGCTTGATCCATCGAAAGAATTTGCTGTTGGGATGTTATTTCCATCACTAGATGCGGTGCAGTTGGCGGCGAAAGAGTATTCACTGAGAAGAAACCATCAGTTTCGCAGTGATGAGACGAGAAATGAAATATACGTGAAAAAGTGTGGTAGTCCAAATGGACAGTGTGGTTGGAGGCTCCGTGCAACTAATAAAGCGGGTATCATGTTTTGGAAAATAACTAAGTATAATGGGCCACATACATATAGTAATCCTTAAATATCAAGGGACCATCGGCAACTTGATCATAAGTACCTCTGAAATCGTATAGAAGCAATGATTGCCGCCCAACCAAATACCAAAATCAAGCCACTAATGGCCGAGATTAAAGACAAACTTGGGGAGCTAAACAAATGACGATTGCTAAAAATTTTGGAGGATGTGATGAGTCGTATGGTGGGTTGAGAAAGTTTATGAATGTGATGGAGTTAATGAATCCAGGTTTTCATTTTGTGATCGATGATGACCTGAAATGGGTTAGAGGAGAACTAGATCAGACTTGCAAGGTTTTCAAATGGATGTTCTGGACTTTCTAGCATACGATTGAAGGCTTCAACAGTTGTCGTCCCGTGATAATTGTTGATGGGACTCTTTTGTACCGGAAATACCGAGGAACTCTTCTTTGTGCGGCCTCACTTGATAGTAACAATCATATATTCCCGTTGGCTTTTGCTGTAGTCGAGAAGGAGAATATTGATAATTGGACTTGGTTTATGGATCTGTTACGGAAGTATGTCACCAATAGAGAAACATTTGTGTAATATCAGACGTGCATATCGGGATTGAGAGAGCAATGGAGACAGAAGGGTGGCGTCCTCCACATGGCCACCATAGATATTGCATTCGGCACATTCTCAACAACTACAATATAAAGTTCAAAAATACTGAAGGGAAAAAACTTGTTCAGATGGCAGGTAAATTTTGAAATTTTGTAAATTTTGTAGCACACTTGGTTATTTATTGTGTAACAATTACTTATTATTGTTGTAATGTACAGCTTACGAGAATCAACAGCGGAAGTTCGAGTCCATCATGAACCGAATTAGGGAGTGTGATCCAAAAAGAGCTGAATGGCGTGACCAGATTCCAATGGAGAAATGGACGAATGCTTATGATGCTTACAGAAGGAGATATGGATCGATGACAACGAATCTAGTTGAATCTGTTAATGGGATGCTGAAGGGTTTTCGTGTTCTGCCAATAACAGCTATGGTCGAGAAGATATTTTATCACTTGTTTCATTATTTTGACACCAGAAGAACGACATACATGAGGTAGAAGGAATTGGGATAGCGATATACTCAATTTGCGGGTGAAACCCCTGAACGAAATAGTCAAACTGTAAATGGGCATGATGCGGTACACTTCGACTTTGATAGAGGGATTTTTGAAGTTAAAACTGGATATAATAGAGCAGCTGGATCCGGGGCCAGAAACACACATTCTACCTAGACCTGTAAATGTGCTCATGTGGAAAATTTCAAGAGTTGAAAATCCCATGTTCCCACGTAATTGCAGCATGTCAAAAATATACTTACGATTACCATGTGTTCGTAGATGACTTCTATACGTTGGATAGACACTTCAATACTATCAGTACTTGTTTTTTCCATTGGGTCATCCTGCTTACTGGCCTGAACCTGACGAGCTGCCATTAGTGCCAGACCCAAACCGTATTAGGAAGAAAGGAAGGCCCCGTGCATCACGGATACGTAATGAGATGGACTGGAGTACGCCAAGCAGTAGCACTTCGTGTAACCACTGCAGCAACTGTGGAAAATTAGGGCACAATAAGCAAACTTGTGCATACAAATTGGGCCGAGAATAAAACAATATTGTGGTTTGTATTAATTTCTTATCTTATTGACTTGTTATCGTATTATGTGAACAGTGAATGTAATATATATGATTTCTATAACAGTTTCTCAGTTTATATATATATGAATTATTAAACTTCTGCTTTGTATTTACTTGTTATCGTAGTATGTGAACATTGAATGTAATATATCTGATTTCCATAACAATTTCTCAATTTATATATATGAATTGTGCAATTTAGATATTTGATTTTTGTAATATTACAATATTATAATTGTGCAAGATTTATTTAGATGTATTGTTTCCATTTGTAGACATGGAACATAGGAATTACATCAAGCCGAGAACTAAGGATGATTCATTACTTACACGACAGGCCCGACATAGATCACAGGATGTATGGGATGCTGAGGTAATTAAGAAATTTAGCAGTTGATTTTTCATTTGTATGTTTTGTATCGAAATAAAATTGCCACTAACGTTTAATGTAACATTTTACAGATAGACCAGAATCAAGTTGTCACGCCCCGACCCTCGGGCATGCGACAACCCTACCAAATGTCAGGTCAAAGGTTAACATCCCAGGCCAGGCATGTCATCGAACCATTTCTGTTTATCTTTCAATTAAACGCATACGGAAGTAACAAACCCCAGACAGTAATATAAATAGGGATAGACAGCATGAGATATAACAAACCACAACAGCACAATCATTTTATTTATATTCAGTTAGCCCAAGGGGAAACGAACTGATCTACAAGCCCATCTTTAGGGCTGTTTCCTATGGCCAACAAAAAAATACCAGGTCAGGTCTAAGGGCTAACTACTACCACAAAAAAGGCTACCACCAAAAAGAAACCTCCACAGCTACGCACGCTCACTGGCCATCGCCACCAGGCCAGCCATAGTACTCCTACGGAGTCTCTGGATCGTAATTCGGGTCGGACTCGGGATCCTCCACATCCCCGTCCGGTGTATCAAAATCTAGCGGATCCCATGCTCGGATAATCAGGGTCGAACACGGGGGTCCCTCAAACTCTCGAATCGGTCTATAGAGATCATCACCGTGACTCATGAACCAGGCCTTGAAGAGATGAGCCACTAATTGAGCTATCCCTTCATCGATCTAGACAGTCGTCACGTGCTGCTCCCAGACTCGATCCGAACCTAGACCCAGACGGCGAATGATATGAGAGGATTGGTCGGTGGGTACCCCAAACCTCACGTGACGCTCGACCTACCTATGGACTTGTAAAACGGTTAACGACAACACATGAGATATAAATCTCAATGAGTCAACGCCTAAGTCTGATTAGGACGTCGATTCACCCAGACGGCCTAAACATGCAACGCGAGAACGATGGCAGATCAATAGCGTGTGATGCGCGCCACGTTCTAATTATCAAACAGAGGCACGGCCCAATGGTCAATAGACAACCGCATGCAACTCACCTTGCCTTGGCCCACGTAACAGATATCTCATGGCAATAAATCATAAATAGGTAAAGACACACAACTAGAACACTCGTCAACCACTTAGGCACTCAGGCACTATGCAACATGCGTGTTCCAGTTATTAACGCAAGAGATACTCCACTCTTGCCACAGTACAGCCCAATCGCTAGTACTCTTTCGGCAGGACCGAGCGTCGTCCCACTCCGTTCCGGCAACGGCATCCGATAGCCCCTCAAGACCCCTAAGGTGGACATACCAGGTTTTCCTGTAAGAAACTTCGGTCCATCACAAGCTGCGATCGGCATCCGATCAATCGTGTGGTTTCGGCCCCGCCGACACGAACTATTGTGCAACCGATATGCCGTGTGCATTCGAACTCCCGCCATCACGGACATACCTGGCGACGAACCCAAGCCAACAAGGGTACCGCCCACGTCCCCAGTTACGTTAGGGTAATGTTCAACCATCATGTGACCACATAAACACACCAGGCAACCAAGCCAATTCTTACTTCGCATTAGCCCAATGCGGTCACATTCACAAGTATGCTCAAAGCTCGGCTAACAGCCATTTTCATGTTCAAAAGACACGATTGCTCACACAATTATTCATTTCCAATTAATCAGGGTATTCTGCTCTAAGTGATCAACCAGCAGATCCAGACAGTCAAACACTCCAGTCAATCAATAATTAACCGATCGGCAGTCCAAGGCAGCTAATTATTAACAGGCAATTATCTCGGCCCTGACTATTTATCGTCACAACAGTTAATTAACCGGTCTATTCTAACCACAATAAATCATCAGCTAGCCATGGTAACTATACACGAACCATGGTAACTAACTAATTACTACGGTAACTATCTAATTAATTACGGTAACTAGCTATTTAACTATGGTAACTATTTTAATCTAACCCTAAGTGTAATTAACGGCCTAATTGAATATTAGGGGTTAACTCACAACGATGGCGGCGGCGGCAGTCAGCGACGACAGGCGGAGGTCGACGGTGACAGGCGACGACTGGTCTACGAACTCGACTCGAGATCGCGAACGCCGACACGACTACGACGAATGACGACTGCTCACGAACAACGACGAATGACGACGAACATCAGCTGCTGCGACACACGGATGGGCGACGGAGCTGCGGCGAGTGACCTGCGGACGGCGGAAGGGCAGCGGCTCGAGCAACTGAGCTCGACGAGGTCACGGTGACGGATGATGGGGCTGCGGGTTGTGGCAAGCGAGGGCGACGGAGTGGCTGGATAGCGGGGGTTGGAGGCTCGGCGAGGCTCGGTGGGGTTCAATAGTCGCGACTCAAGGTTGGAGGTGTGGCGGCGGCACAGGACCGCGGCTGCTGGGGCGAGCGGCGACGAGCGTGAGGTGGTGGTGGTCGGCGCACGAACAAGGGAGGAAGAGAGGGGGGCCGGTCGGGTGAGAGGAGGGGGAAGAGAGAGAGAGAGAGAGAGAGAGAGAGAGAAAATGAAGAGAGAAGATAGAGAGGTTGAGGGGTATTTTAGTAAAAAGCCAAAGTCAAAAGTTAAAAAGTAATATTTGACTTTGATTTGAGGGGTAATAAATAGGTGGGGACCACGGTCAAGTCAGTATTTATGACATTTGACTTATATGAATAATATCCGAGGGCGATTCGGTCATTTGGTAATTCAGGTCTGGTTGGTCATTTGGCTCAGACGACTGAAGGTATTTCGTTCAGGGTTAGGTTCGGGCTCGAAGGAATTCGATGCTAAATTCTACGGCGCGACAAAACTAAACGAACTCTATTGAACTACGCTTCAGGGGCTACTCCAAGCCTTTCAGAACAAACAATTCCGCGTCCGATAATTGTCTCCCAATTTTCGAAAATCCAATATTATTCATTTTACAAGCCTTGGAATTTCAGGAAGTCACACAAGTTCTTACATGTAGGCGAGGTGGATCGATGCTACAGATACCTGAACTTGATAACCGGATAATACCATATCTTAGAGCTTCGGGATTTTATGGAGTTTATTCAATGGGATTTTGAGCACTTGATTGGCATTTGATTACAGCTTTGGTCGAGAGGTGGAGACCCGAGACTCACACCTTCCATATGCCGGAAGGTGAATGCACGACCATACTGCAGGATATCGTGGTTCTTATAGGACTTCCCATTGAAGGAGATGCAATTACTGGCCCCACTACTACGGATTGGGGTGCTCTTTGTGAAGATCTACTTAGTGATCGCCCACCCCGGTTGCGCGGTTCAATGGTCCAATTAGCCTGGTTGAGAGAACGTTTTGGTGTAATTCTTGGCGATGCCAATAAGGTTACCATACAACAGCATGTTATGGCATTCATTCTACAGTTGCTTAGAGGATATATCTTTTTAGACAAATCAGGTGCTAGAGTTAGTTTGATTTTTCTTCCACTACTGGAGGACCTCGAGCATCCTACTAGATACAGTTGGGGTTCAGCAGCACTTGCATGGTTGTATATGGAGCTATGTAATGCAACCGATCCATCAGCGCACCAAATCAGTAGTGCCCCTACATGTATTGCAGATTTTGGTGTGGAATCACTTCAGTTGTGTCTCCCCATCCATTAGAAACCGTAACCCTTTACCAAATGCACCTCTTGGTAGTCGGTATGTGATTTATTGCTTTTTCAGTTCTTGGGTCATAAATTTTTTTCAGTTCCTATAATATATTTAACTGTTCTTGTTTTTTGTTTATGCAGCTGAAGTCAAGCCCGACAGATAACAGAGGTCCCCAGACATACTTTGCCACATCTGCGCTACCAATTTGATAAATGGAATCCGCAGATGTAAGTAATGATAACAATCAACGAGTTCAATGTAATGTTAGTTTGTAAATTAATTCGTTTTGTAATTTGTTCATTTAATTTGATGTGTTTTAATACGATAACAGATTACCTAGGAGCCATACACCGATTCCATTCTCCAGACTCTACCAGATTACTGCTTGCAGGGACAACACATTTAGAGGGCTCGTGTCCCACTCATCTGTTTCCACATCGTTGAGTGGCATTATCCAGATCGAGTACTTCGACAGTTTGATGTGCAACAGCCAATACCTATTCCTCCCCATGATCCAAAAGCCTTTCATGATACTGATTTAAGGCAATCTAGAAAGAATTGGGTCGATTTCCACAGATGATGGATTGATATATGGGACGATCGTCATAACTATATTGTCCCTGGTATTCGTGCAACGGAGCCACTTCACTATCATTCAGAATATGTTGAGTGATACCGTAGACACACACGGAGATGGATTTCTTACAAGGGAGGCGCAATGGGTGCAGCGGTTCGTGAAACATTTTTAATTTACTTCATTAATTATTTTTTTAGTAACATAAATTATTGGCATTTGACAACTTCTGTCGACTTTGATTTCATGAACAGGGTGATGGCATGGAACAAACCTTACAATTAAGTTTTGTTACATCTCGCGACAACACGCAGGCTACAACGAGGATAATTAGGGTAATGTTATTCGCGTATGATGAGGAGAGGCGGATCACAATGATGCCACCACCCCAACCAGCACCTATAGCAGCATCCATTAGGCTACACGAGGATGACCCACCTGAGATCGTTCAGTCGACCCAGAGGACCACTCGAGCTCATCCAGCTGATGATGTCGTCCCCTACCCCGTGGCCTATCATACACAGTCACAGTTTACGGTCCCCAGTAGCACGACAAATTTCTCTCCAGAGTTCAGCCAGTTTGCCAGCCAATTTTATGAGGGATCCGCTTTTTCCTTTCATGACAATCGACAGTCCCAGACTTCCGCTCAAAATATTTTCTCTACTTGAGGAGCGTTTGATAATTCTCAAAGTTCCTATGGACATGATATGTCATCTGATTTCTCTCTTTTTTACCCAGATCCTTCTACAGTAGGATATGTACCGTCTCAGCATGGACTATTTTCCCATTTTGATGATGTACCCACATCACAGCCACACTTCCCATCACAGGATATGCCCTCGTCATCTACACTTCCTACTCATCCAGAACCTCGTCCTCGTCCTCGGTATAACACTAGACCTGTCGAACGACGGAGACAACCCGGTTGCGAAACAGGAGGCCACGTAGAAGGACGACATCATCATCAGTGATACTTTTGGGTTGTGAATTGTTATCTATTATTACACTGTTTATATGCCGGATTTTTTTTCAGTTCATGGATTGTTATCTACTGTTGCACTTTCTTTTAATCTGGATATTTCATCTTTATGTATCTTACCAATTTATTTTATGCATTTTGCTTTTTTTTTTATAGCAATTTTATCTATTATTTTATCTATATCTATTAATTATTCACATACTAAATAAATTAGTTACATAAATATTAAATTATTTATTAATTATATGTCTTAATAAATTTTAAATTAATTATTAATAATTACGTTATAAAAAGAAGGTTTAAAAAGAAAAAAAAACGTTATATTTATAAAGTTATACAAATATAAACGTTATTATAAATATAAAAAGTAAAAAAGTAAAAAAAAACATAAGATGTGCGGTTGTATAAAAAGAAAAAGAAAGTAAAAAAAAAGATGTGCGGCTGTCCTGTGTGGTTTGCCATAAATGTGTAAATATTTTGAAAAAACACGTAAATTCGTGATTCATTTTTTTTTACCATATTTTTGTAAAAAGCCCAATAAGCTTGGTGGATAGACGAAGGACAAGTGCAACGGACACAGCACACAGATTTCGACATTCGCTAGTTACAATTCGCCAGACCACTATACGTAGTGACTTACGTCATCACTGTCCCATTTGTCGTTGCAACTTGCATGCAGCCATCATCTTTCTACAGTTGGTCTTCATCGTCTTTGTTTCTTCTATCTTTCTTTACAAGAGAGCTCACCTGAGAGAGAGAGGGAGAGGGGGGGAGAGAAGAGAGAGAGAGAGAAGCTGCTGTTTCATGGAAGCTGTTGAAGACATAGTGATTGTTGGTGCCGGCATAGCAGGCCTCACTACAGCTTTAGGACTTCACAGGTGATTGTACTTGAATTGGAGCGGTTACAACTTGAAAAGAGTTGTTCTCTGAAAGTTTCTTGTTCTGCTCTGTCTCATTCTCACCCTGCTTATCTTTGTTCGTATGTCTCTGATATATTTTGTGTGTTGCAGGCTTGGCATTAGAAGCTTGGTTCTGGAGTCGTCTGATGGGTTGAGAACCACAGGGTTCGCCTTTACAACATGGACAAATGCTTGGCGGGCCTTGGACGCGGTCGGGATCGGCGAACCGCTCCGCCCACAGCACTACCAACTTTTTGGGTAACTGATGAAAATCCTCCTCCATTTGCTGTGGCTAATTCTTAGGACTACTGTGATTTGATCATTCCAATTGCAATTTGAATGTATAGTGCTACATAAAATTGAGCCCACAAATAAAGACACGAGCTTTCTAGTGATTGGCTTGGCCTACCGGTTTACTGGATCACCTATTGTTTTGATAATTCCAATTTCATCGAGGGTAAGGGCGGACACGTCATTCTAATTTGGAAAAATCGTGGAGAAACATTCTCACATGATCATGGAATGGCTTATACTGATTGTCCGTTAGAATTTGAGCTTGTTATGGACGAGAATGATTTCCAAGCGTCGTGTTCCCAGAAGTGCGAGTGTCCGTGGACGTTGATGTTTTCATCTAGAGAGTTCACCATTTGTTGGGGTTTTCAAGAAGGAATGCAATAGGAGAGGGATTAGACACATCCTGATTTTGAGTGAGCACCTTTACATGACATCTGATATGCAACATAGATCCATCAACTCTAGATGGAAAAAGATATTTGCCATGATGTTAATTCAAAAGCTAGTTCTTTTTGTCATGGCTCTGTGGCCGATTTGAATTGATATCTGAGAGGTTCTGGTTCAGGTTGCAGACCAGTTCCACAGTTTCTGGACTTTCTACAGCTGAGATACAATTTGATGCCACAGAGACACAGTTAAGTCGTTTAAATTCGTGAAAATCTACGGGGCTTAAAATTGCATGCGAAATTAGCCTTTCAAATAAACCAGATCCATTCCTCTCATTTCTTGTGCAAACTTCAATGGATTCCTAATTTCCTTTGTTATGTATGGCATACCTATTTAACTTTGTGCATCTATTGCAGACGAGGCCGTGAAATTCGTTGCTTGCAGAGGAGAACCTTGTTGGAAACTCTTGCGAATGAACTTCCTAGCGGCACTATAAGGTATTCGTCTAAGGTTGTGTCGATTGACGAATCGGGCTACCTTACGTTGGTCCATCTTTCTGATGGGTCACTTCTCAAGGCGAAGGTATTGCATCATAATAACCATTAATTAGGAAAATCGGCATAGAGTGACAGAGAGATATTTTATGCTCGAGAGAAGCCCCTTTGTCTATGCAAAATTTGCCTGCTTGTCTGAACAAGATATCTATGGTTTAACTTATCTTTATGCTTATGCTCCATGTGAAAATGATAGGCTTTAATTGGGTGTGATGGAGTGAACTCAGCAGTGGCAAATTGGATGGGCTTCAAGGAGCCTGCTTTTGCTGGCCGATCTGCCATCAGGGGCTGCGCATATTACGAGCACGGTCACAGTTTCGAGCCTAAATTCTTCCAGTACTTTGGTGAAGGAGTTAGATATGGTGTCATCCCTTGCGATGACAAGTCTATCTATTGGTTCTTCACTTTTTCTTCTTCCAGCAAGAGTGAGTTTCTGTACTGCATTCGATATGAGTTGGCTTTTGGCAACTATTAGATTCTCTTACTCTGCCTTTCATATTATCTACAAGCAAACAATGTTACTTTCCTCAATGCAGATGAAGAGATGGAAGAGAGTCCGGCCAAGATGAAGCAATTCGTGCTGCGCAAGCTCGGAAAAGTACCCGACAATGTGAGAGCTGTTATTGAGAAAACAGAAATGGATAACATTATACTGTCACCGCTGAGATTTCGACCCCCATGGGAGATTCTGTGGGGAAACATAAGCAAAGCCAATGTCTGTGTAGCCGGAGACGCATTCCACCCCATGACCCCAGATGTCGGCCAGGGAGGCTGTTCGGCTCTAGAAGATGGCGTCGTTCTAGCGAGATGCCTAGGCGAAGCCTTGAGGGACAAGCAAGGCATGAGCAGTGAAGAAGAGAACAGGAGGATTGAGATGGGCTTGCAGAGTTATGCCAAAGAGAGAAGATGGAGAGCATTTGAGCTCATAAGCACATCTTACATGGTGGGATACATCCAACAGAGCAATGGCAAGGTACTGAACTTCTTGAGGGACAGAGTACTGGCCGCCTTCTTGGCCAGGAAGCTGCTGAAGATGGCGAATTTCGATTGCGGGAAGCTGAGCGCTTCTTGACTCACCCTGTTTGTTTACTTATCAATGTGTTTTGTGCGGGCATTTATATGAAAGGGTAGATAGTTAAGTTGTGAGTGGCTTGCTTCGCATCTATGAAAGGTAAGATAGTTAAGTTGTGATTGGTTTGCTTCTCATCTCAAGTATCAGAGAAGGGGTTCCTGTCTATGCGGAGACATCCCATATAATTGGAGCTTACAGCAAAAGATTTTGTGAAGCGAGGGACAAAAAAGTCTAATAAGAGCACTTTTATGTACTGTTTCTGGGATTTTGAGTAATGACAACGTGCCATCGTTGTCTTCATTTGGGCGACATGCATTTCTTTACTGTAAAACATCGCTTTTCATGTGAAGAGAATGATGGAGTAAAATTTAATTGTGTCTTCAAAGGAAGGGAACAGGTTTTTCACTTTGTCTTGTGAATTCTCTGGAACAACATCTTGTAAAAATATATTCGAGGGGTTGTATACGAGGCAGGTGGTGAAATTGTTGAGACTACTAAATCGAAAGCGTGGGGGTTGTTTCATCCTACGTGGCATAGGCTTTCAACTACATTCACATAGGGATATCGCTAAGAGGAAGTTCAAGTCGGAGCCCGCTAGCATATTCAGTTGGATTTATCTTCGCTCAAAAGTTTAGGTTAATGAGCTATGAGCCAACGAAAATATATTAACTGCTCTACACCACACCAATTCGCCGACGTGGAATTTTTTTAACATAACTCAAACGTGTATTTCAACAACATGAGGCCTTGAGTTCAAGTCTTTCCAGCCTCATTTGCCTCTTCAATTAAATATTTCCACGCTTAAAACTGGGCAAAAGAAGACCAGACTAGACTAAGATGTTGTGTTTATTTTGTTGGAAGTGCAACGAGGACTCGATCTCGTTTGTTCTTTTGAATGTCACTTTTCTGCTCAGGTAGGGTGCAAAGTCCAAGCCGAATTTGCTTTGGCTTCTGCAAGTAGGGAAGGCCAATGGGGCTGCAGAAAGCTTTTGGTGAAGTTCCTTTGGAATGCTTGCATTTGGAAGGCAAGGACTGGGTTTGCTTTCATGATTGCTGCATCGGTGGAGGGGACCCTTCGTTTGATGCAATACAATAGCTTATCCATAATCGGACTGACGCAAGCGCACACGTAATTGAACCCCCATCATACCTCATCGCTTCAAGTTGTGTTATTTTATTTTATTTTTGTAGTTAATGGCTTGCTTAATCATATTGGCATTCGCTTTTTGTTTGTATTTGCGTGCAATACATTTCTTGGGCATCATATCTTGATTAATTTACTGGTGACCCCTGATCAATCGTCTTTGTCCCTCTTACCTTTATATGCTTTATGTTGCTGTCTGAAGTGGAACCCCACTACCATTTGAAACCTCAGTCGCAGATACTTTTGAAGCACGAGGCATTAGTCTCCAGGCAGACTGTGTCATGGAAGCAGTTGAGGACATAGTGATCGTTGGAGCTGGCATAGCAGGACTTGCCACAGCTTTAGGACTGCATAGGTTTTGTACTTGAAGCAATTAGGAGTAGTTCGCTCGGAAGTTTCTTACTCATCTTTTACGCCCTCTACGTGTTTGTTTATTTGTCTCTATTACTGATAATGCTCTGTGTTGCAGGCTAGGCATCAGAAGCTTGGTTTTGGAGTCGCATGACCATTTGAGGACCACAGGGTTTGCATTAGGAATATGGGCAAACGGTTGGAAAGCCTTGGATGCAGTCGGGGTGGGCGAATCGCTCCGTCGGCAGCACAACCGACTTCTCAGGTAACTAAGAAGCTCCCCTTCTCTGGCTGTAGCAATGTGGAAGACTTGTTGCAGTCAATTTTAATAGATTCAATAGCGAGACATACACTGCACCCGCAAAAGAAGACGTGGTGAAGTGATACCTAATAGGCTAATATGGGACATACATAGGTACCATAAAGTTTTTTTCTTCATATCTCTGAGCCTGTTACTTTCATTGACATTTTAGAGGTTTTGGTTGCAGGGTGATGACCTCTTCCACAATTTCTGGACTTCGTACAGCAGAGATACCGCTAAGTGCGATGGGGCCGCAGTTAAGCTGTTTATATTTGAAATTAGCCAGTCAATTTACCAGATGCACGCCTTGTATCTTTTGTGGAAAGAAGAACATTATTTTGTTTCCTTATGTAATCTGGTCTGTGTATTGCAGGAGAGACCATGAATTCCGTTGTGTGCAGAGAAAGATCTTGTTGGAGACTCTTGAGAAAGAACTTCCAGGTGGCACTATTAAATTTTCTTCCAAGGTGGTTTCTATCGAGGAATCAGGTTACCTCAAGCTTATTCATCTTTCTGATGGTTCTGTTCTCAAGGCTAAGGTATCAAATTGTAATCTGCCATTGATTAGGAAAATTTGCTTAGAATGACAATTAGAATTAATGCCTGAGAGGAGCCCCTTTTATCTACTGCTCGTGTTTCGAAACTTGAGGTAGTATATGGTTTTAACTGATCTTTATGCGCATACTCTGTTTGTACATGCTAGTTGTTGATTGGGTGTGATGGAGTGAACTCCACAGTGGCCAAATGGTTAGGCTTCAAGATGCCTGCTTTTATTGGCCGATTCGGCATCAGGGCCTGTGTATATTACGAAAATGGTCATGGTCTTGAGCCCAAAATTTTCCAGTTCATGGGTGAAGGAGTTAGATATGGTGTCATTCCTTGCGATGATAAGACAATGTACTGGTTCTTCAGTTTTTCTCCTTCCAGCCACGGTGAGTTTCAATATGCAAAATTTCCTTTGAAGATTGAATCTTCATCTTCTTCTTTTTTCCTCGAACGGCCTTGACATATATTAAATCCTTTTGGACTGGTTTGCATATTTTGTTCAAGCAGTTGTGCCATTTTCCTTGATGTAGATGAAGAGATTATAGATAATCCGTCTAGGATAAAGCAATTTGTGCTAAGCAAGCTCGGAAAAGTCGCCGACAACATAAAAGCTGTTATAGATGACACGGATTTGGATAACATGATGTTATCTCCACTGAGATTTAGACATCCATGGGAGATTTTATGGGGAAACATAAACAAAAGCAATGTCTGTGTAGCTGGAGATGCATTCCACCCCATGACACCAGATATTGCCCAAGGAGGCTGCGCGGCCCTAGAAGACGGCGTCATCTTAGCAAGATGCCTGGGTGAAGCCTTGAGAGATAGGCAAGTCATGAGAAGTGAAGGAAAGGGTATGGAAGAGGAGCGGGAGTACAAGATGATTGAGCTGGGTTTGCGGAATTATGCCAAAGAGAGAAGATGGAGAGCATTTCAGCTCATAACTACAGCTTATGTGGTGGGATACATGCTGCAAAACAATGGTAAGATATTGAACTTCTTGAGGGATAAAGTACTGGCCGGGTTCTTGGCCGGGCAGCTGCCGAGAATAGGGAGCTACGATTGCGGGATGCTAAGAACTCCTTGAATTCAGACCTTAGTGGCATATATTGCTATTGCTTTTCCAGGTTACATAGCGAGTGCTTTCTCATTTTCCCATTTCTTTTCTTCCCATGTAAAGGAAAATAAGGCAACGTTTGTGTCTGCGCAAGTACAGTAAGGATGATGAATGCATGTACTACAATGTCATTTTGACTGCAAGGAAATCTTGTCCTCTTAAGGCATCAACTTCAGATATGTGAGTGGTTGAATTTGCTTCTTTCGAGATATATGTTAAATTTTTTGACTTCTTTGAGTTGCCTCTATCGTTGAGATTCCGATCAATTCCTTCCTCTCTAGCTATATCCTATTCAGCACTTTTTTAAAACAAGCATGACCATCAGGAAATTACTATGCCCGGGTCTGCTGGATAATCGGATCCAGAAGATCACAGAATGTTTGAGATTAGGAGGATGAGATGAAAATTAGGGGACTAAGTCATCGATATGTAATATTTGATATTTTTATTCCATTCGTAAGGAGAAATATACTCTCCCTGAACAATAATTTATGAGGTCATGTTTGCCTTTTCAAAGTGCATTAATGCAAATTTTAGCTCAATAAAATATGACATGCTTTGTCTCGATGAAAACTGGACATCATAAGTATAAGGCCGAAACAAGTATAAGACAAAAGGAGCAAAAGGGTTAAGCTTAAAATATAAGGCTAACCACATAAATAATGTCTAAATGTTAGCTCAATGTTTAATGTTGTTCCTAACTTTTCTTAAGTTCATTGTGGTCCATGAACTTTTGAAAAATGTTGAAACTAGTTCCTAAATTATACGAAAATATTCAATATTGTAATTTCATTAATTCAAATTAACATAATTTGCTTATTTGTCTTTCAACGTGGTACTTGTGAACGGTGAAAAAAAAATCATTACGAGTATATTATTCACATGATATATTTAACTTAAATTAAAGTATAATAATCCTTCAATTTGTTTAATTTGTTCAACTGGTAAAAATGATTATCTATGTTATTTGATGACGTGGATGATTATATTCTGATTTGAGTTAAATATCTTATGTGGATAATCTACTTGTAACCTTATCTTTTTGTACGACATTCAAACTTACCGAATCGAAAGCCAAACCAGCAAATTCTGTTAACTTGAATCAATGGAAGAACAATATCGGATATTTTCGTATAGTCTAATGGCTAAATTCAACATTTATCAATGTGCCACAATGAAGAAATGACAAGTTCAGAGATGACAATACTCTTTGGAAGAACAAATAACATTTGATCCCATAAATCCAATGACAAATAATTTTTTGTGCATTGTTGTGCATTACTTGCACCTCATTTTGTTACGTGAAGTAATAACAATTCTTGGGCTGACCTACTTTAATTTATCTATCTCCAAAATAATATCCACTTATTATTTTTTTCGTATTTGCTTTACATCCTACGATACTAAATTTGTTATGTACTACGATCTAAAACTGTGTTTCTCTCCCAAGCATAGCACGGGCCATAAGCCTAGTTTATATGAATAGACGGGACACCACTGTCCATTCAGATGTAGCTCGAAAACTAAAAGTAAAAGTGATGGTATTATACATTCAAGAAACGTATTGATCATTAAAGCATAGAATTAACAGAAGCTCAACCAACCCCTTTCTGAGTAAGCAAGATATCACAACCCATTGCAGTTCCAGCAACAAGAAGGAAGAGGACAAAAAGTGTATCGTTCGGTGATAAGTTGCTTCAGCCAGCTGAACTTAAGCCAAATGCCTTCACGATGGTACTGACTCTCTCTGCAAATGTTCTGGAGGTTATCTTTTTACCCGGTACATGAAACGGATTCGAAACTGCATCCCCGTATGCTGCATGAAACCTCCGGAAGAACTGTTCATAAACAAAGCAGTGAGATAGATTTCAATCACAGGCAACGATAATACAACTACCAGCAGGAACTGCTCAAGCATCCTAAAGATATAATCTGCATATTACAATGTAATTACAAAATGGTAATGGCCCCTTCATCTTACGTGCCAGAACAGATCATCATTACTAACTTACAACACCAGCTCCGCGTAGTGATGCATAAGCAAAGCTAAACCTCATAGTATTCATAGTGCATCATCCATTTCCAAGTATCGTGAAATACTCTCATGTATAGCCTTAGATGATATGTACACTCCCCCAAAGGAAGTAGATTACTCTACAAAATATTGCCAAGGAGCAGGGGAGGAGACAGAAAGGAAGACGAAGCGCAAGTGTTCCAATCTTATCCATCGCATGTCAAACGATTCCTTATTCTAGAATCGAAGTTCAAAAGATGCTTCTTGTGCTTTACACTACTTCCACTACTTGCCATTTTTTCCTTCAAATGACAGGATCTCTGCTCAAGTGAGTAAACTCTGCTTTATCAAATACCCTCACTATCCTCATGACCCACAAACCAAGTAAACCATGAGGTAAAGCTGGGTGGATGGATCGTCCAAAAATACCCGACTACCGTCAAGAGAGTTGTAAGCTACTAACAAGAACGAGCATGCAATTCACGTTATATGGCCTAGTCCCTTAGGTTCCACCAATGAGTGTCCCCCAGTCTGTTCCCCATGATAGAATCTTTACTTCGAAGTTTACTAGTTACCACCATATTCAGAAGATCCCCGATTCGGTATCAGCAAACTCAAAACTCTATTAATTACAATAACCTCCAGAATACATTTTCTACTCAGCAACAAGGGGAAGTTTATGGCAAAGCCAAGGATCAACAGCCGACATGCAACTGTCTAAAGATATCGATGCAGGAGTTCACAGAAGAATTCAGAAAACTACACCAGAAACAATTGTATTCACTTAAATTTACTCACATTTCTCACATCGGCATCTTTGACATCTAAATCTGTAGTGACCAGGATAAATTTCACCTTTGTATTAGTCAGATAGCCATACCTGCAAGCAGAATGACCGCATCAACCAAAAAATCACTCACAAAATCACAGAGCACTAAAACATGACTAGTTGGCACAACTTTCTACTGACCAAATAAGCAAAAGAGGACTTACACTTTGTAGTTTTCGGTTGGATAAAGAAGACCCAGAAAAGTCTCATTCAGCAGCGGCCCTGATTTTTTCGGATTGTTCACTGAATGTACTCAAATAGAGCAACCACAATACCATAAGATTCTCAAATAAGGAAACCGCAACGCGACATTAGCCCTAAAATCATAAAAACTATGTGCCAAGATCTAAACTTGCTATGAGAAATTTCCGCACTCCCTACCACTAGCAAAAAACCAAATGCAATTTCTGCATCAACACTAAAATTAAAATCAACCGGATGCTAATAAACTTGCTATTACAGCAGAAAGAAGAAAACGTTCTCAACACTAGCCAAATGAAGTGACTCAGATCAAAGTTTCAGGCAACGAACTACGTGCGCGGATACATGTAACAGGAACTACGAACTACCTCGCTCGTCGACGACGTCGAGAGAGCAGTGGACTATGTGGTGAAGCTTGAGCGCATCATCCGCCTCCGTGAAGCTCTGTATGTACAACGGGTTGTTCTGATCCCGATCGAAGAACAAAAGCCACGCGAATCAAAAAGCGAACAACCATAAGACTCAGGCGGGCTGGAAAATCGAAGACGAACCACACGAGGACGCACTTCGCGCGCGGGCACGCGCCGCGAGGAGAAGGCGTACCTGATGGCCGACGACGGCGATGCAGACGATCATCTTCTCCGATTTCGTTGCCTCACCCGGCTGAAGCTGACGCTGAGTCAAGTTCTTCGTTGCAAGTAACGAGCCGGGCTCGGGTTTTGTTCGGCTACATCGGATCGAAACGGGTGGATGGCCCGGTAAGGCCCGTTCAGGTGTATCCCGGCCCGGTCAATCGCATCCGGAAATCTGATGCTTTTCAAAACTAGGGATCAGGCCCGACCGGCCCACTCTTTCGGCCCATTTGATTGCAGAGTCTGTCGGGTTTCCCTTGCCTTGTCCCCGCAGACACTTCCGTCACATTACATTACGTGACATTCGTAATCCAAGATAGCATCCTCTTCCTTGACTTCCACGATGTTCCTTTCATTGCTTAGTAATCTCAATCACCCCCAACAAATTGGATCACGAAAACTTTCTAACAAGGGCTTGAATTGAGATCAATTTCTCGAAATAGGATCCGGAATGAATATTTTCTCCGATAAAAGCCCGAAACGGGTCGTTTTCGAAACAGGACCCTTTTAAAAAAGACGGCTGCATATCGTAACTTTATTTGAAATTTCATACGATTATTTTTGGTTGGGAAGGCAAAAAGGGAAAACAAGAAACGAAAGGGCAATCTGGGCCTTTCGCCAGCAAGTCTATTCCCCTGATGACATCGTCTCGTCTGCATCTCCCGCACAAGCAGATCGCCAGCTCCGATTTACAATAATACCCTCGTTCCGAATCCGGAATCCGAGCCATCGAAGCTCCCTCTGTCGAATTCGATATACCGATTCCTCCATCGCTAAAGAAAGCCGTAGAGCCGTTCATCCGAATATATATTGAGGAAAACGGCTCGGGACTTGTTCTCTCCATCTCTGTCTTCTCAAAAATTAATCTTTTCTTTTACGAGGTGACTGTTCCTTGTTTTTGTCTCTCTTTGATTTTTTCCTGTCTCGCGACATGATCTTATGAGGAGGCGGTAGATTTATCTGTAGCTTACATTTTGATCGATCATGTGGGTATATGATTGGATTTGTTGACGGTTGATTCGATGAATAGCTGATTGGAGCTCGTTCACGTGTGTTTTCTTCATTCAATGCTCTTCTGGGTCTAATCTGCGGCTTGTTCTTCAGCTGCTTTAGGGTTTAATAGCTGGGATAAGCTCGTGGGATGGAGATGTGTAGCTCGTTTTGTTGATATCTATATTTATTGATTGTGTGTCGATGGGTCATTTAGTGGGTTCTGTTTAGAGCTGGTGATCGTTCCATGTTCATTGAAGGCGCAGCACCTAATGCCTGATTGAACGCCGTTCTGGTGGCTGATGAGATTTAATCTATTTGAATCTTTCAAGGGTTTATTTAATCCGCTTAATAGCTTCCTGTTGTTAAAAGATTTGTTTTTGTTTTTGTCTTTTAAATTCCTACAAATTGTGTCTTCTCATTTGCGAAACGCTAAGGTGATCATATTCCGTATAGAAATCCTTTTTCTTGTCACTCCTTTATCTCAGAAGTTTGGAAGACATGGCCTGTAGATTTATAGGACTTCGTGTTCCATTGCGACAATAAAAAGAGCTTATGTTTGTAATCTTGTTGTGAATGAACGACATTGTCTGGGAGTTCGAACCCAGGAGAACATATGGTGCGTACAATTTTTGGGCTAAGAGGGTATATGATCTTATTTCCCTGGATTCATTCTTTCTGCAAATCCATCAAGATGCAGTTTTATATGTTCTTTTGATGGTGTTTATGAAGATATTATGATTGGTTTGTGAGATGGGTGACAATTTGTTCGAAGGTGATGTTAACTTTGGATTTTATGAATGGTCAGATGGCATTGCAACAGAAGAATATTGCTGCTGAGGAACCAACCACAAGTGGGCACAACATGACTCTGGAGGAAGCTGATTCTGCTATCAATTGTTGTCTTTCTGACGTGAATAACAATGGTGACAGCGATGGAATGGCAGAAGCAGATAGAGACATCAAGGAAACTGAGAGTTTCCCTGGCTTATACAGACAAGATGTGGTGAGGAGCAAGAAAAATGGAATGATCGGTATAGTGACTGAAGTTGCTGGGGATTCTGATTCAGATGGCAGCATTACTGACGAGGAGGATGAAGACGAAGATGATGAAGACAATGCTGAAGACAGTGCAATCGAGGAGACTGATGGTGATAGGATCAAAATGTCTCGGGAGAATTGTGTCGGAAGCCAAGGTGGTGAGAAACCAGGTCCTTTATCTGCCGACCAGGTTCGAGTGCTCTGGATGAATGACAATGAGAGTACTCAAAGTCTTAATGAAGTAACAGTCATTGATCGGGGATTCTTACACGGGGATTATGTGGCTTCAGCCTTAGACCCTACAGGTCAAATTGGTGTCGTGGTGGATGTTAGTATAAATGTGGATGTGTTAACTTCTAGTGGATCTACTATAGAAGATATTCCATCTAGAGAACTAAAGCGGGTGACAGAATTTTCTATTGGAGATTATGTTGTCCTCGGTCCGTGGCTTGGTAGAGTAGATGGTGTTCTAGATAATGTGACTGTGCAGTTTGATGATGGTTCTGTCTGTAAAGTAATGAAGGCCGAGCCACATCGCCTCAAACCTATTACCAAAAATCTACTTGAAGATGAGCATTTTACTTATTTTCCTGGTCAACGTGTCAAGGCTAGCTCTTCTTCGATTTTCAAGAATTCGAGATGGCTATCTGGATTGTGGAAAGCTAATAAGTTGGAGGGTACTGTGACCAAAGTCACGGTAGGATCGGTGTTTATATATTGGATAGCTTCCGCTGGACATGGGCCTGATTCTTCTACTGCTCCAGCAGAAGAACAGAGCCCGAAGAAACTGAAATTGCTGTCTTGCTTTTCCCATGCAAATTGGCAGCTAGGTGACTGGTGTCTTCTTCCATCTTCAACACCAGCTTCGTCTCATCTATTATACAAGGGTTTGTCAAGGCTAGAACTTGACGATTCGCTCAACAATGAGTTAGATAGCTCTCAACCAGAAAAGGAGGCTGCATTGGAGGAGTCAATTGACGACAGGGAGTTCATCGATACTGATGCAGACACTGTAATGGACCCAAAGGCTCCATTGGAATCAATGACACGGTACACAGCTTCATCTGAGTCTAGCTCATGCAGTAGTTCATTGTCAGTTGCCAAGGAAACTCTTCATGAACCTTGGCCTCTTCATAGGAAAAAGATTCGTAAAGTTGTTCTGAAGAGGGACAAGAAGATTCGAAGGAAAGAGGAAAATTTTGAAAAAGCTCTTCAAATTGTCAATACCAGAACAAAAGTTGATGTGGCGTGGCAGGGCGGTCAGATTGAACGCTGTCTGGACTCAACGAAATTGATTCCAATTGAGACACCTGGTGATCATGAATTTGTTGCTGAACAGTATGTAGTTGAAAAGGCTGCTGATGATGAGGATTATGCTGGTGAAGCTCGGCGTGTTGGGGTAGTGAAAAGCGTGAATGCCAAAGAGCGAACAGCTCGTGTCAACTGGTTAAAACCAGTTGCCAGGCCAGAAGATTCTCGTGAGTTTGAGAAAGAGGAAGTTGTTAGTGTCTATGAGCTGGAGGGACATCCAGATTACGACTATTGTTATGGTGACGTCGTTGTACGTTTGTCCCCAGTTTCTGCTTCTTTGCAAATGGATTCTGGTGTGAAATCTATCGAGACAGGAATGCAACAAAGCGTGCCAGAGGAGGATACAACAGATAACGAAGAAGACAGCTTGGGGTCTCAAAAAGTCGACGAAGTCGCCGACAATGAAGTCACCTCTACCTTTACAGATCTTTCATGGGTGGGTAATATAACTGGGCTTAAAGATGGTGACATTGAAGTTACATGGGCTAACGGGATGGTTTCAACGGTATGCACGACAGCCTATAGCTATTTTAATCTTCCTTTATATATAGTTACTCTTAAGTACACTTTTAGCACCAGTCTGACAATGGTCTGTGCGCGGTTGGCATGCTTACGGTTGTCAACATTAGCACCTCTTTTGTTTTTGTTCTTTTTGTTTTCAACCACAAAAGCAATTGATGAAAGAAGGTTGGAGCGCCTTCTATCTTCTGCATGAACTATTTCAGTGTGGTGGTAAATCTGGTGATTAGCAGTTAGAAACTCAACTTGAGCTGTAACGATTGCTGGCTTCAACCAGTGAGAAATTACTTGTGAATCATTGAATAATGAGCTAGAAAAGAAATAATTCCAAAGATTCGTCATGTCTAAAGTTCCACGTGTTACTAGGTTGGATACAGGCCAGGCTTAAATCTTTACTGCTCTGTTCCTCCATCTGGACATAAAATGACCTTCAACCAATTCCACTTGTTTATTCAGTTTTGTTACAATATTGTGACTCGTTCTCACTCTCTTTCTCCATTTATAAACCAGATTTAATAACTGGCCGTTTGTTGTCTCTTGTTGGTTTCTAGGTTGGACCGCAGGCCATATATGTTGTCGGTCGAGATGATGACGATGGGTCGATTGCTTCTGGCAGCGGGGTTAGCGATGCTGCAAGTTGGGAAACTGTAGATGATGATGAAATGGACGCTGTAGAGAATGACAAAGAGGTTTGTTTCTCCTTATGCCTAGAATACGAATGTGATGAATGTAAATGCAGAGACAACCTTCCTGCCTGGTGATGTCGGGCACGTGCACTTAGCACGATTTTCACAAAAGTACAAGGAGGAGATTTTATCATGTACTATTTGGACACATTTAATTTAATAATAACACAAGTTAACATGCTATTAGAATTATCTGGTGTAATTGATGATATTCGCAATGAGTGGGGTGGATACTGAAGAGAAGAAATACAAAGGTTGGTTTACAAAACTGGTTAATAAAGTCTTGTGGCAAAACCCTGTTCGGTGTTTAAATGTGGCCTACTTGTTTAATGATCCACTAAGATTTGCTGTTTGACTTCATAAATATTTCTAGCGCTGTAGTGAAGTTGCATGGACGTAGAAAAGCTTGTCGTGCTGAAATAACAATCAATTTATCACTAAAGTAGTGGCTTACTTAGAAATCAACTTTTGTGTTTTTATAGATTTCTTAGGTGCTTTGCATGGTCGCAAAGTTGATCTTTGCGATGTCTACCTTGAACATATCTTAAGCCAGACTGCATTACGACTCTGTTCAATATTTTAGAACTTCCACAGTTGATTGAATCGAGAGAGGACTTTGAAGCGTGATCAGTAGTAGCTCTAGCGAAATGATCTTGTAAATAAACTGCCATTGAACTTAATTTTTACTCTTGCTGTAAACATTATCTTCAGGAATTTTTCCTTTATATGGTGTATTTTAATTGCCCCTTCTCTGAATAACGATGCCGAATTATTTCTAGGAGGTTGAACTTGCAAATGACGCTGACAATGATTATGGAGAAGAGAGTGTCGAAAACCATGCTGGAATGAATTCAGCACTTTCTTTTCCTTTGGCAGCGATTGGATTTGTAACCAGATTGGCGACTGGAATATTTTCACGAGGCCGGAAAAATCTGGACTCTGGTTTGGATTCCGAAGGTGAAAATGACGGTCATTCCCAGATGTCAATGAAAAGTTCCGAGGGATTGTATAATAATGACGAGTGTAGCTCACAGAAATCTAATATCATGGACTGTACGGATACAGACACAACTTATCTTATTGAGGATCAAGATATTTCTGGGATAGTTCCTGATCCAGTGGATGCGGCTGAAAGTTTATGCAATACGAGATCTCAGGAAGTAGATGCTCCAGCCTCCTATGAAGAAACTACTTGCACTTTTAAACGTTTTGATACGGCTAGAGATCCTCTAGATCACTATTTCATTGGCACGAATGGACGGGTAATGCTGCGAGTCTCATTTGAAAAAACTGTGGTTCCATTAATTTAATTTATATGATATTGAGGGGATAAACGAAAGGCTGATACTTGGTGCTTAAAAAGGCAGTCCAAGTGTAGAACCTGTTGCTCCCTTTTTCTCTTCATCCAGTGAGAGAATAAATTGGGGTTGGACCTTGATTTCTGATCCTAATCCTATCATGGATAGAGTTGAAATCTGAACTTTGTAATAATGTTATCTACAGGCCAATGGTGGAAGAAAGTGGTTCAAGAAGGTTCAGCAAGACTGGAATATCCTTCAGAATAACCTCCCTGGTAATCATAATCGTGTTAGATGTGTAGACTGACTGGAATTTCTAGCTATCATTTCGAGTAAAATGGCCTTGAATCTCATTGTAAATGAATTCAACAGATGGGATTTATGTACGAGTCTATGAAGACCGAATGGATCTTGTGAGGGCAGTCATTGTCGGGGCATATGCGACACCCTACCAAGATGGTCTTTTTTTCTTTGACTTTCACCTTCCCCCAGAGTATCCCGATGTTCCACCAGTAAGAAATTCTGAAATTTTTTCACAGTGCATTTCTAGTTACTGAAATTATGTCTCTTATCTAGTTATATTAAAGGTTTAATTTTCAGTTCCTTTGAAGAGGGCTTTTCTGTAACATGTGCTTTCTGATTGTACATCAAACCTGCAGTCAGCATATTATCATTCTGGTGGATGGCGGATTAATCCCAACTTGTATGAGGAGGGGAAAGTTTGCCTTAGCCTTTTGAACACCTGGACTGGCAGAGGGAATGAAGTGTGGGATCCATCATCTTCTAGCATTCTTCAAGTGTTGGTTTCACTCCAAGGATTGGTGCTCAATTCCAAACCATACTTCAATGAGGCAGGGTATGATAAGCAAATTGGGACAGCTGAAGGAGAGAAAAACTCGTTGGCCTATAATGAGAACACCTTCTTACTGAATTGTAAGACAATGCTGAATCTAATGCGAAAGCCCCCCAAGGTGAAGTATCACATTCAATGTGCCTTGCAGTTCTATTTTCTTGCTCGTATGGAATCTGTCATCCACTGATATTCACTTCACACTTGCCTGGTCCTACTGTCTTTTTCTGCCTTAAGGGCGAGGGCATGGAACCAACTATGGTTTGTTTATTCTTTGCGAACTTTACAGATGAAATGGCTAAAGCATAATTGACTTAGAAAATTGATGCTTTATCCAAGAAAAAGAAAATTTGTAAGATTGATGATACTTCACTGTTTTCTCTGCAATCCTCCTCATCGGCTTTGATTCTGTGGGGTCATCAATACCTTGAGGATTAACTTTAACTCGTGCATTACAGATTATCACTTAGGATGTAAGCAATGCGTGCTCCTTGTTTCTGGGATATTTGATTTACTCGTTAAACCCTCCAGAAGTTCGTCCATGATTTAGTATTCTGAGAAATTTCGTGTTTGATTGGTTGATGTTATTTCAGGCTGCTAGGTCGATGTTTTGAATATTTTCAATTCTCTATTTAGTGTTAAACCAGAGAAGTTGCATCTTAAAACAACTCAGGCAACTCTTATATCAAGTTAGGCTTCTTCGTTCTCTAGTTGTAGATGCATTTGCCGCTACAAATGCCATAACCGGAATTTTTTTGAACTTTTTTTCTGGAACATATCAGGACTTCGAAGACCTTGTCAAGGAGCATTTTCAGAAGCGGGGTTATTACATCCTCAAGGCATGTGATGCATACATGAAGGGATATTTAATCGGATCTCTCACTAAAGACGCCTCTGTAAGCTGTGAAAACAATGCAAACTCAACGTCAGTTGGCTTCAAGCTTATGTTAGCCAAGATCGTACCGAAGCTTCTCTTGGCATTGGATGAAGCTGGAGCTGATTGCCATGAATTCAGACATTTGGGAGAACCATAGCAGATTCCGGAGGCTCCTCTTTCCGGTCAAAGAGGTTAGCATTGCGATTCACTACAATTTGGTTCACCATCAAGTATTTATTGATGTAAAGTCCTCCCTCCCTGTGCAAAAGAAGAAGAGACAGATTTGCGCAGCGACATTCTTTGCTAATTGGCGAATGACATGTTTTAGAAGCTTGGTTTCCTTTTGAGCAAAAAATGCACATTTCCTTATGATACTTCCAATACTAGCGACAAATGTATATTTGGGGGTGGCCATATCATTTTTTTTTTCTGCAAAATTTGGCCTCCGTGTGTACCGACTTCGAATTTTTTTTTCATAGGAAAAGTTTTGAATCTTGGTGAACATAATCATTCATCTTTATTCATTGTCAAGTGTTAAAAGTGTACATTTGATTTCCTACTGTACTAATCACAAGAGTTGGCATCTGAATATACATTGATCACTTGCTGTTTGCCAGTCAAGCCCAATTTGGCTTTCATGGCCACCATGTCATGAAGGCTATTACATTTTTCATGTGATTTGCTCATCAATAAAATGGAACTCCAAACAGGCTGAGCTAACCGGGTACAGAGTTGCTATTACGGACAAGTTGGCTATCCCCCTGATAAGAACATCTTAAAAGCAACCAAAAAGAAAATAAAGTGATTGCTAAGGGAAAATCTCACGCTAACCGAGCCATGAGGTAACAGAGTGAAGGCCTTCTTAAGAGTGAGTTTTCGCCGTCCACCTCGAACCATTCACAGCGACATGCCTGCATCAATTCAATTTTAAAATTTTCACATTGGTACCAATTTAGTTGGTCAATTTTGGCCGAAAATCGCTGACGTAGACGTTGGCCGTCCTGCGTGGCATGGCCAATACTGACATGAAAATTTTTTATTTTTTATATTATTTATCTATTTTTTCCTTTTCTGTTTGCCAGTGGCTGGCGAGGCTGGCCTTGCTTGGGCAAGGGTCGGCCTCGCCGTGCCGTGCCACGCTTGAGCCAAGGCGAGCGTCGGCGAGGCCACCCTCGCCCAGGCCAAGGCGGCCTCACTCTCGCCCTAGCCTGGGCAAGGTTCGACGACGCCGGGCCTCGCTGGCGCTCGCCTTCGCCCAGGCGCGGCCCAGCGAGGAAAGGCTAGCCTCACCGGCCACCGGCAAGCAAAAAAAGGGAAGAAAAAAAAACAAAGTAAAAATAAATAAAATTATTTTAAAAAATTCATGTGAACGTCAGCCGTGCCATGGATGACTGTTAGCGATCACGTTGGTAATTTTCGGCCAAAATTTTCTGTATGAACTGAATTGGTATCAATTGAAAAAGGTTTAAGACTGAATTAATACCGGTACAATAGGTTTAGGAATTTTTTTGATACTTTTCCCCGAAAAGACTTGGTCGTGCATTTTGGGTGGTGCTGTGAGGTGAGAGCAAGACTTGGGTGTACTTTAATCATATTTGGGGTAGTTTGCTGGTCATTTGAGACCCACATGATTCTAGTTCGCACACAATTTATGCCCAACGTGCAAAGAGAAAGCGATCCTCCTCCATTGCTTGCACAGAAGTCCTTGTCCATGACGCATTTATTTTATAGTCCACTTGCCTGGGTAGTTCTGAAGCCTCGACTGAGTCCAATCTGTCAATAAGTCGTATCCAACTCATCGGCTGACACCCAATCCAGAGCAATAATATGCAAGAGAACGTAGATTCGCTCGTCTCTATCCATTTTTCCTAGAGCAACTATGGAGGATCCGAAGCTGTGCAGATACTTCAGCTTCTGCATGATCCTCGCCGCCCTCGGTTTGCTTGTGAATGGTGCCGCATCGGAGGTGTACACGGTCGGCGACAGCGACGAGTGGAACAGTGCCGTGGATTACGGCGTGTGGTCTCAGAAATACAATTTCAGCGTCGGCGATGTTCTTGGTGCGTCCCGGCTTCATCTCTCTTCTTACCTGAATCAGAATGTGTCAGTATAGCAAGTATCCGTTAAAACTGCTGTCATTAAAATCCTGAAGAAGCTTTTAGATGCGTGCCTTAGAATTTTGTACACATTCTTGCATGATGGGGTGATGTAATAAAAAGGAACCTTTGTCATTCTTTGTGAGAGTAAAAAAGGAATTGCTGCGAGGTTTGTTGATTAAACCAACTTTGAAGATCGCTAAAACATATCTCTCGAGACGGTAACATTTATCTATCTTTGCAAGCCTACAGCTTGTAATCTTGGCTTGTTTCCTTCCCAATGTCAGTGTAGTCTTCAAGTACATAAAGGGCCAACACAACGCGAACGAAGTGACCGAGTCGACGTTCCGCTCGTGCAACATGAGCACCGGCGTGCTGGCCAAGTACACAAGCGGGAATGACCAGGTCACTCTCACCGAAGCCAAGAAGTACTGGTTCGTCTGCAACGTGGCCGGTCATTGCCTCGGCGGGATGCGGTTCGGCATCGTCGCGAAAGGATCGAACACCGCGGAGAGCCCAGCTTTGGCTCCGCAATCGGGGGTTCCGGCGCCTCCACAAATCGACAACAATGGAGCTCAAGCCTTGAGGGGATTGAGCGTGTGGGATTATCTGATCCTGTTTGGCGTTTCAATTCAGGTGTGTTTGGTACAGTAATCGAGATTTTGGGACCAAACGGTAGTTGTTCCGTGAAAAATGTTTGATGTTTTCTTGAGCTTTACGTGTGACTTTTTCTTGGTCCTTTTTTGACAGAGTCAATAATTTCATTGAACAAGAACAGGCAGCAACCTGCCAGAAGCTCACTAGTTAAAGCCTTTTCGACCTGCAAAACACCCTTGTTATATCCCAACTCAACACATCTGCACAATTAGCTAATCGACCTCTAACAGCAGCATCCTTAATCCTCCCTCATTAAGATCAGCTCGGCATTAACAGTAAAACAAGAAATATGTATGACTCTGTCGTTGTGTAAGAGAGGCAATTGTTGATGATGAAAATAATGGATAACCTTTAGTAGTAAAGGTTGTCTTGAAGTAGCATCTTTTTTCCAAAGATAAATCATCGAACTTGTTTCTTTCTTTTTTTGCTTTTTACCCTAAACTGACGAATCATTATCGAGGGCATAGAGGGTCTTGACTTCGTTCTCGGTCGATGACTCTGCTTTGTTGCTACCATCCAACTTAAAAGGATCATCTCCGTCTCGATGGTCTTAACACTTTCTCATCAACATCGGCCCGAGTCGATGATAACAGTTGATGCACGGTTAATAGCATCAATTGCTAGTAAAGTTCTGCTCTTTGACATCAAAATTGGCTTTTTCAGGATGTTAACAGTTCCTCACTGGGTTTTTGTTCTTGTTCTGACAATCCTGGGTCTCATGACTTGTGTTTCTGGTTGTGTTGCCATAGGTATGGGTGTTCTTATCAAGTTGTTCTGGGCCATTTCACTCTTGCTCATGAATTTGGACCCTTGTTTGCCTATGAACAGAGTCTTTTACTTGCTTGGTTTCTACAAATTAAGTCAAATTTGTCATCGTCTAAGGATTGATCCAATCCAGACGTTTGACTAATCAGTTTCAGAAAGAAAGGGTGGTGCTAAAAGACAGTGACAACCAAAGCTACAGAAACGACCTCTGAATTGTGCACCGAAAGCCCATAAGAGTGGGCCTTTTCTGGGGCATTCAGATATTTGGGCCAAAATTATCCTGATTAAGGGAGAATTATCTCCTCATTTGTATAAGCCCCAATCCCTCAGGGCCCGTTTGCTAACATTCATATTTCTCTTACTCATGTTCTTTTGTTCTCGAGAACAGAAATTTATTTGGTAACGTCAGTTAATTTTTTGTTTCCGGAAACAGATCAGTGGCCATGGAACAGATTTGGAACATTAACAAGAAGCAAAAAAAAAAAAATCTAGTTCTTTGTTCCTAGAAATAGAATTAGAAAAAATCAATTATGCTCAGAAATTATTTTCGGGAACAGAATTATTACCAAACATGCCCTTAACAAACCTCCTAGGTTCAATACCAATTATGTCCCGAGCTTTTTTTTTTATCTTAAAAAAAAACTCCAACTTTAAGTTTAGTCCAAATCTGCCCCAAACTTTTGCTTTCTGAAAAAAAAAAAAAATCCAACTTTAGGTTTAGTTTCAAATCTGCCCCAAACTTTAACTCTAATCTCAAACTTGCCTCCGCAAGCCCTTTGTCCAAAAAAATCGTCCCTATTTTTCATATCAAAAAACGATTTCAATTTGGAGATAATTTTCTACGTCACCTTACGGATGTGGATTTGTTACCGACGTGGAAATGCCACGCCAAACAACTAATAGTGATTTTTGGACGGAGGGTTAATGGAGACTAATTGAAAGTTGGTGATTACTTTTTAGACAAAAAATAAGTCTGGGATAGATTTGGGACTAAAGTTAAACCCAGTAACTTTTTTAGACCCAAAAAAAAAATTCAGTGCAGAATTGAGACTAAATTTAGAGTTAGAATATCTTTTTTAGGAGATCAGGCCTATTTGTATGTGGCCTGCCGTGGTCCCCTATCTTGTTCAAGAATGGACCTGAAAGTTCTGTCTTTCGGAGAATACTATGTCGCTGTCCTCTAACCAATTGGAAGTCCATTGCCGAGAAAGAGATAACAAACGAAGCAAGAATTCTCTTTCTCCTCCTCCTACATTTTGCGCGATGTCGTAGACATTCCAATACCTAAGCACTGAGAGGCATTTAAAAATCATTTTGTCGATGACAATAACGTCTTTCTGCAACTGACAGCGCATTAACAACGATCCACACAAGATCAGAAGTCTTTGTGCAAACGCATATCCGTATTCTCTAGGAAAATATCGTATTTCCGATGGATTCTCCCGCAGTTTCAAGACGAATCGTGATTTTTCCGGGCCTCAAAGTTCTAAAGACTACATTTTTGTGTCCTAACCCTCGATAGTCTGGTTGAAATCGAAGATGGCGACCGTGTTTTTAGCGTAGATGTTTAGCCGGTAGCAAGTCGGCGAAGATGGTTTTAACTGGTGGCTGCATTCACCGTACTTTTCAACAGGGATCGCTGGAAACCAATTTTATTTCTGTCAAGTATCGTATGGGATAAAAGTGGTGGGGAGTTGGAAACTGCCAAAAGATGCCGGAGGAATCTTCCAACATGAAGTCTGCAGATCCTAAACCATTTTCAGATTTCTTATGGACTTTCTTTCCACAATAGTCGACGTATTCCTATGCTGCGATCATACCTCGACGTTAACCCATGTGATAGTGTCAGGTTTGACAGTCCACCATAAATTGTCTTCTTCTTCCTTGTAAACCGGCGCGAAGATTCCGGATATAAGACGCCGAACTTCAACCAGTGCCATGACGTGGTCTGACGTTTCCCCTTTCTACGATTGAAAAATAACATAAATAGTCTATAAACTGTGATTCAATTGATAGTCCTTAACGTAGCTTCTAAACTTTATTCAAATGTGCAATGGTGTTCCTGAACTTTTAGATTATGCAATGTGATCTCTGAATTTTTAATACATGGTCAATTTAGTCCATGGACTATACAAAAGTGTTCAATGCTGTCCCTGAATTTGAAGTAATGGACGGACGACATTGAACATTTCCATATAGTCCAGGAGTAAATTGAACATGTGCGAAAAATTCAGGAACTACATTGAACAAATTAAAAGTTCATGGACCACATTGCACGTTGGGGTATAGTTCATTGACTACATTAAACTAATTAAAAGTTTATGAATCACATTGCACATTGTGCCAAAATTTAGGGACTGTTTGTGTCATTATCCCTAATAGACACGTATCGGAGGATGTGAGGAACTATGAAATGACAGACGACATTGCTCAGAACTACCTGGCGAAGAAGATTCCTGCGAGGAACTCCTCGCAGAACTCAACACATGTTAATCTGTTCTTTTGAATGATGTCTGAGAGATTTCTCAAGCAAGTTCTTCCATTTAAGTTTGAGTTGTCCGTATCATAATACTAATAGGATGCAGAATTGCAGATAACACCACGAGGGTTCACTCCTTCAAAGCTGATTCTTTTAACCTAATGTTTTCTTTTTTCTGATAAGTCAGGAGTTTGTTGCAAAGGAACAAGAGCAGGTGAGCAGCCTGCCACATGCTCGAGAAGCTAACCACCAGTGAAGCTAGCTCCTAATCACGACAAAAGAGCTCTGCACAATAATGCAACCTCCCCCTAACAGCTGTTTTAACCCTCTGGACAATCACATTAGAATTCACAATGAAAGAAGAATCCAATTACATGAAAGCTTAAGCAACAGTCATTGAATTGATTTTCTTTTTTAGAAACGGCCCAGGTCGCCTCAAAAACTCGAGTGACCAGGTCTTCGAGAGATTAGATCCAATTAGAACGCGATAGTCCAAACTTTGATCGAAACAGAACAACCGGTATCTGTCTTCTGATCCCACATTGCGCAAACAACAAATAGGACAGACTTGCATATCCCATCAAGATTATCTGTCATGGCGGTGAAATAATATTGCGGGACTTCTTCGGTCGAGCTGTCTATACTCATAGGACATCGACACTTCGCTTCGTGATGTCTCTTTGCAATGCTTGCATGGTCACAAGATTAATGGACATAGGCCGAAGCTTGAGCCTCTTTCAAAGACGATTCTAGCTTGCACAATGACTAGGATACAAAAGATATAGACCAAAGCTTGAGCCTCTTCGAAGGACGGGTCTAGGTAGAGCTTCTTTCTAATCGGGGCGAATTCAATCCCTCGTTTTAGAGGGCTTTGAGTGTATTTTTTAGGGGTGAGCGGTTCCAGAATGAATCCAGATTTCACTTGGAATCTACAATTCGGAACTAATTCTCCAAATTTTGGAATGTTGAACTTATCATACATACTCTGGAACCTATCCTCTCGCGGGTTTTAGGGTCGATTCTAGGATCTACCCAGGTTCCACCTATCTTATTAATTGAACAATTGCAATGAATTATCACCTCTAATGACCATTATATGCTACTCCATTTTACTGACCATAACTCATATTTAGACACAAGAAGTATATGAAACATTAAACTTAGTTTTGGATATTGTCGAAAATATAAGCTCAGACTGGTGGTTCCAAATTACACACTCGTCATCGGACGCCAAGGAATACCGCAAGATCACGCAAAGACATAAAACAAGAAAAACACAAAAACTTGTTCTATGATTTAGGTTCCAGGTTTCCCCAATTTTTTGAACCTGGATCCTACCTCGCAAACTCTAAAACCTGGAACCATGTTCACCCATAGAATTTTCCTTTTTTTCTCAATTTTTTGCGTTGCGATGAGAAAATTCGGCCTAAATAGCAGCTTTCGAACTCATAAATTCAAAATTTGTGCCTGTTCGAGAATATCCCTTAATTGATTTGACGATTGCAAAGCCTATTTGAGTAATAAATCCGATTAAGGTTGCAGCTACGTCACATTAATGTTGGTATGAAAAGAACCAGAGGTTGGTCTGGTGAAGGCAATCAACATCTACATTCATATAGGAATAAAAGTGTTCACTAGTAGAAATCACGAAGGCAAACTGCGGACGCAACGGGACGACGAACCATGAAATCCAGATTTTTCAAATAGAAGAGCCAGCTTATATCTATGAAATATGGATATCCGAATATATTGCAGACAAAATTATTTGGAGATTGATGAACCAGATGTGCTCAAAACCTGCCTTATGTAGATGATACAGCTAACTGGCCAATTGATTGAAGGCTTTGAACATGATTTCCAAGGACTTTCCCCTAGATTTTTCACCAATAGACAGATGAACATAGTGGCTAGTAGATGCATGTTCAACGTTTAAATTTAGTGGCCTATAAGAGAACCAAACGACGAGCGGAACGAAGCCTGTAGCCAAATAATTGAAACCAAGAAATGGGAAAATTGTCCAAAAAGTTTTAAATCTATTGTACGGCGGCCAATTCAGTCTTAAATCTTTCAATTGTGCCACTTTAGTCATAAATCTTTTGACAATTTTCTAATTTAGTCCTAAACTTTTCAATTATGCCAATTTAGTTCAAAGTTTTACGAGGATTTGTCAGTTTTATCCTAAATATTTTAACTAATTACCAATATAGTCCTTCCGGTTAATTTCGACTGAAAATCGCTGGCGTGGCGGTCCAGTCAGCGCCGGCCGTCCTACGTGGCACGACCGACCTGACGTTGATAAGTTTTTTTAATTTCTTTTATAATTTTTCCAAAAATTTAATTAACTTTGTATTTATTATTTATTTTTGCTTTTCTTTACTTTCTTTTTTTCTTTTTTTCTTTTGTTCTTCACAAGGCCAGCAGGGCCGCTGGCAACCGAGCGAGGGCCTTGAAGCCCTCGCCGACAACAGTGAGGGCAGGCAAAGGTCACGACGCCCTCCCCAGCCACAATGAGGGTCGTGAGCCCTCGCCTAAATCCGATAAGGGCTTCGCGGCCTTCGCCCAATTGCCAGCAGGTCTGCCGGTCCTGTGAAGAGAAGAGAAAAGAAAAAATCAATAAAAAAAATCCAAAATTATCCACATCAGCGAGGGTCGCGCCGCATAAGACTGTCAGTGCTAACTGGACTGCCATGCCAGCAATTTTCGGTAAAAATTAGGCGCAATGACTACATTGGTAATTCATGAAAATGTTTATGACTAAATTGGCACAATTGAAAAGTTTATGACTAAATTAACAAAATGTCAAAAGATTTATGATTAAATTGGCACAATTGAAAAGTTTAAGACTGAACTTGCCGCAATACAATAGGTTTAGGACTTTTTGGAGAATTTTCCTACCAATAAATTGAAGCCTTTTCAGCAAAGTTATTAAGTATGTCCTTGTATTTTTGCATTTTAATCGGCTGGATGTTGTTTCTCGTACTTAGCGAGGATGACAAACTCATTTGTAAACACACAAGAGAGTGGTTGTACTAAGGGAGAAGGTAAGAGAGACAAAGTGCATGCAAGACCCTTTGTGAACGCTAGAGGTGCGGTTTGTAGTTTGATTAATGTGTACTATTGCGCTAAGTGGAGCTACTGTCAACTGAAGGGTTCCAATAGTGACTAGATCTATAGCGAGGGACTTGTAGGAGTCTAATTTGGGCAGCATATGCTTTTCTACCTATAGCCAGGCGATATTATACACTCATCATAACTAGTGGAATAGCTAAGTTGCGCCAGCTGGAAGAGAGGACGTAGGTAGACCCGTCCAACAATTGGTAGAGTCGGGTTTGGGCGAGTCAAAACTGATCTGACCCTAGTTGATCAATTTAACGTGATTTGGCTCATTTTCATGCAATACAAATCTAGTGACACATACTTGACCCGACTCGTATCCCACTCATACCGATCCATATTACTAAAATTCTTCCATATTTGACCCAATCTAGAATAAAAAATTATATCCAAACTGAGGTGAGAAGGTAAAAAGTGAGGGCGAGAGAGAGTAAAAAGAGAGTCATAAAGATGGGTTAGGTCTGAATAAATTGTGAGCCCATTTAATACTCATATTTTTTAGGACTTTACTATTCTAAACCCATTTACTGAATATAATTAACATATATAACAACCCAGTCTAGTAAATACGGGTTAAAAAATGGGCCTGTGACTTATTTTTACGGGTCTAGACGTAGGCACGGAGTGCTCAAACTCAATATACCAGGCTCGCAATTTCTCTTTCGGTAAACTTTGTCGGCATTGATATTGCCAGTTATTTTTTTCGTCGGAGTAAAGTTTTTTCAAAGGGATTGGTTACCGCGTATCCATTTTATATATACTTGAAAAATCACTTCACTATCACCTTCTCTTGATTGCTTGTTTAGACCTACAACCTTCGTGATTACAGAATATCTAAACACTGGGCCAATTAGAAAAGGGAATAGTAGATATTAGCTCGACCAAATAATTTGAGAGTAATTTTATAATGAATTTCATTTATTTCTATTATTGCGATTGGCTCTATACATTTTATGATCGTGTCACCTTAATTAGTGACGGGTAATTATCAAAACAGTCCTAAACCTATTGCAATTCAATCCTAAACTTTTTTTTTTTATCAGTTGCATTCTAAACATGTTGCAATTGTGTCAATTCAGTCTACTAGGTCGTGTCACCTTATTTGGTGACTAACAATGTACAAAAAGCAGGAAACTTCGTGAAAATGAAATTATTGTTTGCTTGAGAAATTTCAAAACCTTGGATGTCAAAATGGTCACGTTATCATCACGGGTATCTAAATATTCGGGTCTCTTATGCTCATAATCACCCGTTGACCTTTTTCCCTGGCCATAATTACACCTTGACCTTTAGACGCTGAACCATCCATACACATGGCCTAGAGATTATCTTTAGAGAGATTTATTAATTGTTCTGCATAATCAAAATTTCAAATTTCAATACACTAATTACACACTTCACTAGAACGATTAATATTTTAAAATTTGTAACAATCTTTTTTAATTAATCACTTGAAATGTGTTCCATGGACAACCGTTAACATATAGTTTTAATAGATATATTCCTTTTGCAAAATATATATATGTCTAGATATCAAAAGCATAAGATTCATTCATCACAAATCGTAAAAAAGCAACTAAGGATTTGATAACACAACAATATAAAATGGGAAGATGAAGTTAATGGGTTATGCCACAATTGTAAGACAATTAGTTCCAAAAGGGTCGTGATAACAAGTTCCCTTTCGATAAACTTGTCAAGTACGTTTAATTTGGGCGGCACTATTTTCACTCCTTGCATGGCTTAAACACTCCCTTTAACAAGTGTATTGACTATATTACCCCTCGATGTGGGGCCCATTTTGGTTTTTTTCTTTCTTTCTATTTCTTCCACTTTCTTTTTTTTTTTTGTTCTCACTTGTGTTGAAGCGTATCGCGGACTTCTTCGTCTTCCTCCTCTGAGACCTCTATGCACACCAACGGATAGGTTCCAGGCAAAACCTGGATCGACACTAGAATCGCTCACCCTTACTTTTTGTCAGCCATGTTTTCTTCTTCTTCTTTCTTGTTTTTTTGTTTTTCTGTAGTATACTTGTTATAATCAAGATGGGAAATTGTCGAAGTCATCCGGTTTCCAAAGATAACGGAGGAAGCTTTCAGGAGTGCATAGATTAAGTACGGGTACAGTCAAGTCCATGAAGCAGGAGAATCTGTGAAGTAGTTGCTGAAGCAGTTCTATTCATTTCATGTCAAACAATCAAGGATTATATGAATGACGGAACCCCTTTGAAATTAGAATACCTCGATGACTTTCATAATTACTCAATCGGAGTGATATGAGAAATCCACTCATGGTCTTTAGACTGCAAATGAGAAGCCACTTTTGCTACGAATGTTTCTGAATTCGGTCAAATATCTCGTTGCTCGAATTTTACCAAAAATTAACAGCTGTAGTAGACGGTACGAATAAAGAGAGAATTTGATTACGTTGATCAGCTCTTTGAGATTACTCATATAGATAAAAGAACAATCAGATCACAAAAGCATCACAGACTAAATCAACTGAATCGTTCTAGGAACAGTCTCGTTCACATTAAGAACACGACTTCTCATCTCCGGTAATCATTGAATAATTCAATAGCAATATGTTCTGGGGCCAATACAATTTTTTTACTGCATTGGTTGATTTTTTCTCGTCGTTGATCCTCAGATCGCGGGAGGCGGCGTCATTCAAATCCAGGAGTCCCTAATCAACCAAACCACCAAGAAGAAAAAAGGAAGTGGAAGAAAAAGAAGAAAAAAATAAAATAAATCCTAAATGGGCCCCACATTTGAGTCTTTGCCAATATAGAATTCTAAAGGACGAAAAAGCGAGGGGTAACATGGTCAGTACACTGTGAAAGGGAGTGTCTAAGCCAAATTGAGAGTGGAAAAAGCGCGACCCTTAATTTGTGATGATTCGATTTTGAAAGGGTTAATTGTGAATAGCATCTCATTGCACAAGATACAACAAAAGTTCCCCAATTAGCTGGTTACTCGATGCTCATGGGCCATTCATTAATAAAATCTATTGTCAAATCGTAGTTTCTAAACATGTGACATATGTAGAAGCGAAATTTTCAAAAAGTTAACGTAAGACACGACACTTGCTAGATAATCAAATAAGTAAAAAAGGCCGCAATTGATAATGCATTTCTAGCTATGAAATCGTTACTTTGAAAAATTGAACATTTTTTGTCAAAGCGCAAAAAGGCATTTATGAACATGATCCTATACAAGTATAGGCTTAGATACATTTGAAGAAGAGAAGGATTTCTTTCCTAACTAGCAAGAACAAACGATTACGATTTTTTATTTTTTTTTATAAGAATCGGAAGATCCACCGAGCCTTGTTAATTATAATCGGGTGACTCAAGACATCTATTTAAATATTTAATTTTTAAAATACTGATTACACATAGCACAAGTCAAATCGATGCATTAGAAGTCGTAAAATGTTATTGGTCGGTGATAATTTCACGGGCAGTACAGGTGAACTGAGTAGATCGTATTTCGAGTCGTACACATCATCGTATTTCCCGCCTCCCACCTGCTACGGTTAAGACGTTGAGAGGATAAACTTTGTGCGGCGCGGATTGGTCACACAGCGGCGCGCTGTGACGCCCGCTGCATCCCCAGCTGTCACCCACGGAAACAACCCGCAAGCCACGTGTCAATAAGCAGCGACCCCGATATTTTTATTATCTTTAAAAGGAAACTCTCGTTTTATATTCTGAGCCGCGTCGTCGCTTCAACGGATTTTTCAAAGCTTCCAGACGGCCCTTCCTTCTTCTCCTCGTCCTCCTCCTCCTCCTCGTCGCCGTTGCACAGTCCAAAAGCAAGCGCCTGAGCAAGAAATCGCACTTGGGTCTGTCGCATATTCTCCAAGCCCCGGAGAACAAGTTGAATGATCTATAAAAATCTCGGGAGAGAGAGAGAGAGAGAGCGACGGTTGATACGGACTTCGTTTTTCGACAGGTTTGGTTTGATTCCTTCTTTCCTTTTCCGTCTTTGGTTTCTGGGTTCCGGTTGAATCCTCGCGCTTTTTTGCCTTGGCTTGATCTCGCCTGCTTTCTCTGTATTGGCAAATCTTATATTCTGCTCGCGCGCGCCATGCATGTTTTCTGTTTCTTGCTGGAGAACAAGATGTCCTCGCATGTCGTGAGTACTGAAATCTTTTTGGGGAAGTATAGATTCGGGTGGACGATTTCATGTAATCATTAATTAAGCGTGGAATTGGGTCACTAGGAACTATAAAAATTGTTTGTTTTTTCTCCTCTTGGCAATCCTTTTCTGATGATTATTTGTTCAAGATTACAATTTTTTACTCAGAGAGCTGCCCGACAGAGCATAAGCAAACAAGAATTTCATCCCAAAAAGAAAAGTTGCTGATCTTTTTTAGTCTCTTATGGTTCTAAATACGATCAAGAAAAGGATAATTTGGAGTAGATGGAATCAGTTTTATCTAATCGGTGAGAGGTTTTTCTTGAATTGCAGGGTGGTTGTTATCCTATCCAACCCTTGTTACTTGCTCAACTAGCCAATTCTTGCTTGACCACGGCGACGGTATGGCCGAGAGGAAAGTGCATCCGGATTGCGTAAACGCCTCCAACCCATATCACGAATGCGCCGAAGCTTGCTTGCAAAAGATAGCCGAAGGGCAGACGGGAAAGAAGTTGTCCAAGAAGAATTCCGGTCAGTATCATCGCGAAATTCGATGTTCGGTCACTGCTTTAATTGGTTAATTTTGAGTAGGAAAGAATTGGCTTAATGCGCTTGTGAACTTGTCGAAGGATTGGACAGTTCCCCATTAGTTGCTGAATCACAGGAGACCTCAACTGGTTCCGATAGACTGATTAGGATGCATCACTGTTGTGGCCACATAAATCCCTTATTATAGTACAGAAGTATTTTAATACTCTCTGATTTAGTCTTCGCTTTTACATAGATTGGACTGATTCTTCATTTAGTTGATCCGTGGAGTGGCTATCTTTTGGGTCGATTCTTGTTCATACGACGATTCTAAGCAAACATACATGGTTCTTACATTCCATGCCAGGATCCTTCATTTTCGTCCTTCCCAGAAAACTCAGCATGTCGAAGAAAAAGGATTTGGATCGAAGGCACTCCAACGATCCCGACCTGAAGAATTTCAACATCTCCGACAACCTATCCCCGAGAGATCTGTCTTTCAAGAAGGTAGAGTCGTGGGACGCCGAACTCATGTTTCCAAAGGCTCGTTCCAGAGCAAATCAGCTTCAAGATACAGGAGACCTCCATTCTCCTTCTGAGCCTATGCGAAAGCCCTCGAAGCATGAAAAATCTTTCAAACAATCCAATCCTACAGAGCTCGATGACGACAAGGTGGATTCCACTGCAATTGTCCGCGCTGCAGAATGTGGAAGGGATGCGGCATTTGGGTCCATGGCTTCCACGATCACGTTTGCTGACCATCCTTCTGAAGTGAGCGACGAGGTCAATGAGCAAGACCACGAACCCGTTGTTTCTGATTCGCACGTCCTCGGGAATTACCGCGTGCAAGAAAGCTCTTCCTCGGTCCTTAAGTCGGTCATTGACAAGTATGGAGATATAGCAGCCAACTGCCACCTCAAGTCGGCTGCCATGCGCTCTTACTTTTTAGAGTCCGTCTGTTCCGTGATCCAAGACCTGCGGGACACCGAGATCTCGCAGCTGAGCAAGTCGAAAATCAAAGAGATGCAGGCCATCGTTAGGGATGTGGAAGCTGCAGGGATCGATGTGGGCTGGCTCCGCAATGTGCTCAATGAGATTGCCGAAGCAATTAAGCTCAACAAGCAGTGCCGTGAAATCGAGATCGTGAAGAGACACCGCGAGGCAGACATAGGATCTACCAGGCAAGAGCTGGAACTTCAATTGGAAGACTTGGCGGAGAAGGAGAAGGCAGTGGAAGCTGCCAAGGCACGAGTTGCTGAAACCAGAGCCCGGCTGAGCGAGCTCGAGCGAGAATCATCTAAATTGCACGAGACAATGCTTTCCATACGGTCTAAGGCCGATAGCTTCGACTGCAAATCATTGGTAGCTGAAATCTTGTAAGTTAGTAACTGGGAACTGCTTTCGGGACATGGTCAAGTAGCTTATGTGTGTCCAATTTGCTAGTTGTTGAAGCATTACTACTGTACATGTTGACATTTGAACCGTAGGGTGTGTTTGTTTGAACAAGAGAATTCTTTGCGAATTAGCTTTAGAGACTTTTGCGCGAAAATGATCGAATCAACGAAAAACTCTTTACAATCAAGAAAGAAAAATATGCACGTTTGAAGTTAGAAAAATGAAGCGAGTCCTGTATTCTCCAGGTGCATTCCCCGGTAATTTTTTCTACTTAGAAACGGATGCATCTATGTAGCAAAAGTCTTTGCTTAGCGCTTGGAGAGGCGTTTCGTACTAAAGGAGTTCTCTGCTAAATTCCAAGTCAACCGAAAATTACTTGAATGTTTCATTGGCCAAGCGCACTGAAAATTTTGAATTGTCAAATCATTCTAGAATCCAGATATACTATCGTGTCTCTGATTTTCGCAGAAAGAACGTGAACCGTGGAAAAGCTGGAAAGAAATGAAAAAGGAGACACATGTTCTTGTTTTTTTTTTTTTTTTTTTAATTTGATATTGCCAGCATCCACTATGAAAATGAACCTATTCAAGGTGGTCCAAAATGGACTGCGCAGAAGCAAGAAAGGCTTTGGGGGAGGTAGCTTTCAGGAAAGCCGATACATCTCTTTCAGTTTTCTGGGTCAAGAAAGAGCGGCTACTTCGATCTGTAATTTATATTAATCCATCGCTTGCAGAAAAGTTTGGAGCTTAGGGTTTTTCCTGTCCTTGTCGACCACGCCATCATCAACTGCCGAAAAGGCTGTTGGCGTTCATGCCAAAGACGGAAAAGCAAGCCCATGACCAACGTGCTTTCGGGGCAATTCACAAAAATGACTCTATCTTAATCACTGTGCGTTTGATGGTTCCTCTAGCATAGGTATGGTTGCCCCCGTCTTTGCTTTTGTAGTTTTGGGGGTGAATACACTTCGATCTTTAAGCAGACTCGAGAGGCCAGCTCCGGCCCAATTGCCCCGAGGGGCTAAATGTGCCGACTTGGGCAAGCTAGTCCTTTCCTGAGCTCGGCCCTCCCAAACCCACCTAAGACTTATTATTAGACCCGTCAAAATGGGTGGATCGGGTCGGGATTGGGTCAGGTCTAAATGATCCGGCACATGCCTAACACATGCCCGATCCGACCCATATTTTTAAAACACTTTCATATTCAATCCAAATTAGGAAAACACGTATCCAAACTGAGGTGAAAGTGCGAAGTGAGTGAGCGCGAGAGCAAGTGAGGCAAGAGAGAATCAGCCGGGGATAATTTGCTGTGAAGTCATATAACTTCTGTGTTTTTTAGACTTTGGTGATATGTGCTTTTAAAGTCGCGGTACCTTAAAATGAGTCGGGGATAATTTGCTAGGAGCTGTTTACAGCTATGAAGGTGTTGTAATTTGCGAGACGTCTGGTCAACATATTACATACATGAATCGGTGCGAAAAAGCAATATCAAACGATATTAGATACGATTCAGCTAATAATTTGAGTGGCTAGAGTCTTTTACAAAAGATGGAAGGATGAATTATGAAAAATTGAAATTGGTAAAACTACAACTTTGCCTGTGAGGTCAGAAGTGTAGGTAATTCTCTTTTTTTAGTAGACCGAAAACAAGCCACCGGGGCATAAATTCTTTGTGTATTGACCAGAATCGATTTGCTGTCAAAAGCCAAACATCCGTATAGATGGGCAAAAGGAGTTAGGTGAACTGATCCAAATAAGGAGGAATCGGAACGGTTTGGTCGATCGACAATTCCAATGCAGAAGTCCAACATGGGCTGTTTGCCTCCATGAACTCAAAGATGTCAGGCATTCTCATTTCTGGTTATTTTAAATCGGTAGGTGCCACGTGATGGCAAAGTATAGAACTCGAATTGGAACTATATGGGTGGACATAAAAGATAGATCCATAGATAAAGCATGTCTATCTAGCTGCATGCTCTCCATTTGGAGGATAAAATCGACATACTGAATTTACAATGAACTTCGAAAAACGTTTCTGTAATTTAGAAATTATTTGGGGCAGTACTGTCTGCAGGCCGCGAAATTCTGGTCCCTCACTCACACGTCCCCACCCCTAACCCCTGCGAAGGTGGGGAATCGAACACCCCACCTCCTCCTTTCCTGGTGGGAAGGGTGGCCACTATTTGGATAGTCTTATTTTTCTCTACAAGGTACCTAACAAAACATGTTATATTTGAACTCCTGCCGACCTAATTTTCTTAGAAACTCCCCAACTTTAGGTCGTATTCGATTCCACCCCAAATTGTTATTTGTCTGGAAATAAAATTTCAAATTTCACTCTAGTCTCAAATTTACCCACGCATAATAATAAATACATAAATAACCATGGGTTTCTGCAAGATTATCAATATCAAGGCCAATTAGAGGTTTCATTATCATAACTTGCATCTTTATCAACGCTTTCACTTTCGTCAAATTAGGCCACTTCCTACCAAAACAAGAATAATATCCACGTGTAACAATGTGATTGGGTGTTCTCAGCATGGACGCCTAATGTTGAATGACCGCAAGGGGGGTGTTCGGAGAAATGGGAGTGAACAACCAGATGCGTCCGAAAACGCAAACCGGAAAAACAAATAAAGTCAACTAAACAATTCCGCATATGCGGGGTCCACACTAAGGAAACCTTTTTTTGCCACGTGTCTGAATTTGGTCAGAAGCTTCTTCTGTGCGACTTTTATGTCGAAAAACAAAAATCCCATTTTCTTTGTTAATTTTCTCGGCTGTTGATAGGAGAAGATTCTTCTCTTTTTATTTGTATTTTGGGCGTCAAAAATTAGACATTGTGATGTCAAGGGTCGACGTTGAATTTTTCCTTTCAACGGACGCCAGTCAAAATTTGCAAGCCCGGAGAAAAATATTTAAAAGCCAGAAACTTTTCCAGCACCAACTCTTCGAGATTGAGAACCCTCTGTTTCGTTCCTAGCTCCTAGCTCGCTTTCCCTCCCTCCCTCCTCTGGTAATCTTCTCGTCTTTGTTTTGCTTTAGCTCTCGTCGTTTCTCTTGCAGTGTACGCGTCCGCTTTATCTCTCTGTTTCTGCCTTCATGTGTGTTCTTTGATTTGACTGAAGTTGGTTTCTGGCTTCTCTTATCACCTTTGCTTTTCCGGCGAAGATCACGGATTATTGTTTTGGGATTGTCATACATGTGATGTACCGATTTTCTTTCTTTTGGGTTTATGGGGGGCGAAGATAGTTTTGTTTTTTGTAAATTTGGGCTGTGATATCTGCTTGTTTCTGATCAGTTGGATCGACTGTTCAGTTTGATCGAGCAATTTCAATTTCGGGTGGACAATGAAGGAGAAGTGTTTGATCTGGTGACTCTGTCGGGGTGATTTGTTATATAGTGATTCGCTGCATGGAAAAAGATTTGGGTTTCAACTTGATGAGAGTTACCTCCTGGTCATAAGATGCAATTAAGATTTCTTCTGTTGATGATTAAGATGTCTGTGACTCTTAATCATGTTGTTGGTGAAGGAAAGGGCTCACTGGTTAATTGTTTTCATCTGATTGAGCATAATCTGCATGCACTCCTGATTGACGGAACAGACTATTTTAAAGGACCCCGAAAGAAAAAAAGTGATTTTTCACTGCTGTGAAACTTCAGGATAGCCCTTCGCTTCGATTTCAGTGAAGCTTAAATTACTCAGGATAAGCATCGGTAGGATTGGAAGGCGAGCCTTTGTTTGTACTAGCTGTGAAGCATTGTTATGTACATTGAGAATACTGCAAACTTGAAAAAATCTGACTATGATTCTTAGTGTGATGGGATATTTATTGATTTAATTCCTGTTCTGCAGTCGCCTTAGTATCTCTGACGAGATGTCCGAGAGGGGAAAAGTACACCCGGGTTGCGTAAATGCGTCCAATCCTTATCACCAATGTGTTGAAGAGTGTAATCTGAAGATGGGCAAAGGAAAGCCTCACAAGAGTAAAAATCAATCAGGTGACTTATTTTGTTTCTTTTTCTTGGTTTCATTGGTTTTTCTAGGTAGACCATGTAAACTTCAAACTTTGTATGTTTCACCCTTTTTTCTCATTGGGCTAATTGTCTCTGTATTATCACTGTGCATGCTAGATCAGGAAAGTGGCACCAGATAAACATGCGATTGTTATATGTGAAATATGAAGCAACCTCTTCATAGTGTTGCTTAAAACCCTGCGGGAATTTATTTTTACCAGATACTTGTAAAGTTATTCATTCTTGGCGTAATGATAGAGAACCGTTGCTCCGTTGCCTGATGATTCGTTGAGTGAACATGCTCCAATACATGATTAAGCACTTTACCCACAAAAAAAAATACATGATTAAGCAACAAATAGTGATGGAGACAACTAACCGCGACGCTATCCCATGATAAAGTTGGAAAATCAATCATATTGTGTCCATAAGACACTAGTCAACTTTGGTCAGAGTATCGACCAAAAAAAAAAAAAAAAACTTTGGTGAGAGTCGAGAAACTTTAGATGAAGTAATTTTGCATATTTGACCAAAAAATTGCAATCCAATCTTTTTTCTCTCTTTTTCGCTGCATTTGAGGATGGGAAATGTCTAGAAAGTTAATCTGACACCTTTCAATATGGTTCCCTGGAAAGAGATCGTGTTAGCTGATTCTTCTGTACTAACTCACAGTGTACAGACTTATCCTCATGTTAGATATATTGAACTCTGGTGCTAATGTTGTCTTGCAAAGATAGACCACTTTGGTGGGACTTTGACCACACTGTCCATGCATTCCGTAATACTCATCATTTTCGAATAGGCAGGAATAATCTGCCAAGTAATTCAAGTAATTCTTACCTGTTAATTTGCTATTAGTAACATTTATGTTTGGTGACAATTCTGTCGCTTCATCTCTGTGAACTTCAAAAGTAATTGATTATGACCTCCAATTGTTTCAGTCAAATTGATCACATGGTGGATATGTCTATATCTGAATCCCATATCATTTTTTCGTTTCTCTGGAACTTGCTTTTCAGACTATCGTGGTGCTGGAGAAGAGCGTAGCAAAATTGTGCAGAGAGAGAGAAGGGTGAACAGTGCTTGTGCTAAGGCATCAAATCCTTACCATGAATGTGGTGAATCCTGCTCACAAAAGGGAGCTTACACAGAGGCCAGGCGGTACAAGAAAGAAGCAGGTTATTCTCAGTATAAACGACTAGCTTTCCAGTAAAAAGGAGGAAATCTAGAAGAAACATGTCCTTTTTTCCCGTGCATAGCAGTGCAGTTTGTTTTATCTTTCTTAATCTGGTTGACAGAACTATAAATGAATGTGAAGAAATGAGTGTTAGTACCAACCAATGATTGTTGTTGGCCCCAAAACGAGAAAGACAGCATCAGATGAGGATCCTCTCTTTGTATCTCCCGTTGTTTAGGACACATGCTTATGTGGTCACCTTGTTGAAATTATGGTGCATATATCTGCAATATTTGAATCGGATCCAAATTCTGAGTGTCCGATTCTACTGCTGCATGGCTGAATCCGGAGATATTGTCCTCAATTGCAGGATCTAATGGGGTTGATGCTTCCCAGACTTTGAGCAGGAGAACAAAAAAGGATCCAGATCGTCGGCCCAACTCTTCCCACGTGCAGGACAAAGTTGCTAGCCCTGTTGTTTCTAGTATTTCTACGACCCCGACTATTGCTCCATCATCTCCTCAACATTTCTCTTCTGCAAAGAGGGACTTGGAGGACAAGAACTCCATTTCTCCTATTCCGTATTCCGGAGAAATTCACCCTGAGGATTTCTCTTTCCTTAAGGGACAAGTCAGGCCTTCTCATTCAATGCCAACTTCTGGAAATGTCACCCCGGTGCTTCACCTCTCGGTCCGTCCTCTCTCTCTCTCTCTCTGGATGCATATGTATTTTGTACAGGCGATCCTTTCTGATACTATGGATTTGTATTTCTTTTTCCTTCCGGAGCAGCCTGATCGTGCCAAGGACCCTCCAACGGAGAGCTTAGAATATGCTGCCATTTCTACACCCTCCAAAGAGATAGAGGAGGAAAACTTTGATGGTTCACTCACGCACGAAATTGTTCCCAGTACTGTCATTGATGACCGAGCAGAAGGTGCTCCGCACTCCAACCGTGGTTCGATGAGCTCTAGCATCTCAGATGTGGGTCACTCCTTCGAAGACAGTGATGAAGAAGATGTCCAGTCCGTGATGTCCGAAACCCGTGTCCCGGTTGGTAAATACCATGTGAAGTCCAGCGTGTCCTCCATTCTGCAAGCGATTCTCGAGAAATATGGAGATATAGCAGAAAATTGTGTGTTGGAGTCAATCTCGATGCGGTCTTATTATTTGGAGTCCGTCTGCTTCATCGTTCAGGAGCTGCAATCCACTTCATTCATGCACCTGACCAAGTCCAAGGTCAAAGAGATGCTGGCTATTCTCAAGGACTTGGATACTTCGCATATTAACGTTGGGTGGTTGCGTAAGATACTCGATGAAGTCTCAGATGTCATTGAGGTGATTACTCAGCATCAGACAGTCAAGGCAGCGAAGACCAAGTGTGATCAAGGCCTCGATTCTATGAAGAAATTACTGGAGTTCCAGACTGAAGATCTGACCAAGAAAGAAGGAGAGCTTGCTGAAGCAAAGTCAAAACTAGCTGAAACCAGAACCCGCTTGCGCGAGCTCGAGGTCGAGTCCTTCGAGTTGAACAAATCCGTTTTGTCCGTGAGCTCCCAGATCGACAGTTACCATTTTAAGTCGTTGTTGGAGGAACTCCTTTGAGCCTGCAGGTACCGCGACTAGCTGACTTCCTGGAACCTTATGTACTATTTACCCGCATAAAACTACTCGGGACATAGGTTGAACTTTCAGTCTACTGATTCTTTTTCTTCATACTTATGCCGCAAAATATACAAGATTATTGTACTTGATCCAATGTTTCCTTCCTGATTTTGTACCGATTTGTTCATCCGGTTACTGCTGTATGAATAAGCGTTTTCATTTATATCTTTCTTCTTTTACGCTCGCTCTCTCTTCGGTTCATTCCAGTCGCCTTCCTCTTCTTTCATGTGGTTCTGAATCTGCGAAATGAAGATGCCCTCGCATACTATGCAGGATTATCACATAACGATTTGCTCATGGTTATGGAGCATCAGAGTGCAAAAGCAAAATGCATCAGTCAAAATTCACAGTGCTAATTTGCATGACCGGTCCACAAAATATCTTCAGGAGCTGAATCTCATTGGCGCTTCTAGAATTTGCTGAACGGATTGATAATTGGAAAATCTCCCCCATGATGGATTTTCTGAAACAGGATTCTTCCTGTATCAGACCCATTTTCTCGGCCTATATCCGACAAGAGGTGACAAGGTTGAAGGTGGGTTTTTGACTCATTTTTTAATCCATTTTTATTCACTTGGATTATACATGGATTCAGTAAATTTAAAAAATGAGTCAAATATGAGTTTAGATCTATAAAGACTACTCAAATATAGGTTTTAACCCAACTCATATTCGACCCATTTTTGACCCGAGGCCTGCAGTTTTCCAAGCACCACTTGTAGCTCAACTATATTAGTTTATATTTTATATATTTTTATTTTTTATATGTAAAAGAAAGAAAAAATTAAAATTAAAAAATATAAAAACTGTTTTGGAACACTGCCACCGACTGCCAACCACCGTCTGTCGCCGCCGCCGTCCACCGCCACTGACCACCGCCGCTGAAGAAAAAGAAAAAGAAAATAAAAATAAAAATACATTTCTAAAAGAAATCATTTTTAATACTAAAAAATAATTTTAAATTTTTTAAAAAAATATATCAAAAATTTCAATTGCATTAAAGTGTTTTATCAATATCATTTTTATTAATAAATTATAAGAAATAAATATTCCAAGATTTGATTAAATACATAAGTATTTAAGTAATACGGGTCGAGTTAATATGAGTTGGGTCAGATATGGGTCATTAAATTTCTATTGTATGAAATATGTTAAATTTGTACTATATTTCAACCAAAAAAAAATTGTACTGTATGAAAATGTGTCAAAACGGATTAAATGAGTCGACCCAACCCACCCTTTTGACACCTCTACATCCGACCCAATAACTGCGTAAGTCCAAGAATTGTCCCCCTCATGAGCCCAAAGCTTCTGAATCAGCGAACTAGGGATAGCAGTTGGGAAGAAGATAGAGGGCAAGAGATCACTTAGAGTTCATTTGTTTCGTGAAAAATGAGTAATTCGGTAAAACATATTCCTAAAAATGATTGCTTCTATCGTTTACAAACGAAAATATTCAGACATAAATTATTGTCGATAATGAAAACATACTTTATTGATTAGTTATTTTAAACGATATAAGCGATTATTTTTAGCAAATTTTTTACAAATCAATCATTTCTCACGAAATAAATAGAGCTTTAAAGATAGAAAAATTACATATTGGATCCACGGGGAGAGGAGAGCACGCAGTAACCAAAAAAACAGGATACAAATAACAATGACGTGATAACTCGACTATCAATATTAATCACAGATTTTCGTAAACGTTAATCCAAGATATTGTACAGAATTATACAAAAAATTTATTCATGTTAACGATATGTCATTTAACAATATTGAGGCCCAATTTTGGGCAAAATTCCAAAAAAAAGTGCCCTAAGTGCTCTCATTTTTTCAAATAAGGGCATGAAGTGGACTTTGTTTCGAATAAGGGCCTAAAGTGCCATCATTGTCTCAAAGAATGGCCTGAAGTGGCTATGGTTGTTTCAAATAAGGGTTTGACTTCTTCGGCCGGCCAAATTTTTCGACCGATCAATGGCACTTTTGTCAAAATGTAAATTTAATCTAATTTTTTATTAAATTAAATTAAAACAAAAAACAAAAATTCAAAAAAAAAAAAGCAAAATCACATGTGGCCGCTCACCGAGGCGCCGGTGACCTCAACGGCCATCGTCGCCGCTACACCACCTCCCGTCTGTGTTTCCTTCTTCTTCTTTTTTTCAAAATCTCTTAAAAATAGGAAAAGGAAAAATAAAATAAAATAGCAAATGACCAAAATACCCCTAACTAAAGTGATTCATGCCCTTTTTTTAGACTAATATAGTTACTTCAAACCCTTATTTGAAACAATGTGCACTTCCAACCTTTTTTTGACACAATAAAGGCACTTCAGGCCCTTATTTAAAATAAGGTCCACTTCATGCCCTTATTTGAAAAAATGAGGGCACTTGAGGCCCTTGTTTGAGATTTTCCCCCAATTTTATTATTCACTGAAAAATGAAATAATTTGCAATGCTTATCTTATACTTAAAACGAAAAAATAGCCCAAACAGGCAAACACGAGAGGCCGGGGTCTTCCTCTTCCTTCAGCTAGGGCTTCGAATCACTTTCTTCCATTCCTTCTTCTCTCGCTTTCAAAATCAGAATAGCTGGCGCAACGCCACATCCGGCGATCCTGATCGCGGCGATCGTGGGCTGACGAGCGATTTCGGTAGCCCTGCGGGTCTCGCTTCGGAGAGAGCTCAACAGGAGCCCAGGAGGATGTCTGAAGAGAGGAGGGTCCACCCGGACTGCAGGAATGCGTCGAATCCGTACCATGAATGCAGTGAATATTGCTTCGGAATCATCGCTGCGGCCAAAGCTCGTGATAGGAGAGATTCGGGTAGGTGTTCTCTGTATGGGCTTCTGAATTTTTCCGCCATATCCAGTAGCTCACTGTCAATCACTCTTCTTTTGAGCTTGTATCAAATTAAAATCCATTATGGGGTGGAATCTTTGCCAATGGGATTGTACAGGTATATATAGGTTTTTGTTTTTGTCTTTTGGTGAATTTCGGAGGGGTCATGTTTTGTGATCAATTGGGCAATGGATAGTTTCCGCGTCTTCAGTTCCTTGAACAACGAATTGTTCTAGCCCTTTGGCATGTAATTACGTGCAAGTTACATTTGCTTTGAACTCTTGGCTAGGGATCCCACGATGAATGATCCTACTTTCATTTTAGCAATTCCGGTTTAGAGTCCCTGCAATTTTTAGGGTCATTTCGATTTCTTCAGTAATATGAAACTGAGTCTATTTGATTGCAGAAGTATCGGAAGCTAGCGCTGAGGGCAACCATTCTAAGCTACCTTATCATGAGGTTGCAGCTTCGCGTGATGAGATAGATGATGCTGAAGAACCTGCTGACGATGAAAACAGACCGCCCGTTGAGGAAAATGTGGAGGGGGACATCACTAAACTTACAGGAAGGAAGAAGAAATTGTTTGAGTTAAGGCTTAAGATGGTGTGTAATTTAACTTAAAACAGAAGACAATCTCTTCTCCAACATAAAGCATTTAAGTTTTTGTTTGTTTTACTTTTCAGTATTGTACTCTTAAGGAAATCAACAGGCTCTCTTATGTCTTTCTTTTATTTGGTAGAATGAGGCGAGGAAGGCTAATCAAACTGCAATGGTGGCTGAAAATAAGAAAATGGAGGCTCCAACAGAGTCGAGGGGTATCTCTAAGCAAAAGTGGCTCGAGGATAGGAAGAAAAAGATTGGGAAACTTCTTGATGCTAATGGTCTTGACATGTCAAAGGCATATATGCTGGATACACAGGATATGGCTGAGACAAAATATAAGAAATGGGAAAAGGATCCTGCTCCTTACGGTTGGGATGGTAGGTATTCAATTTGCTGATGAACCTGTTATGTTTGTGCTTCTCTTTGTTTATCACATGCATGTCTTTGTAACAGACTAGTTTCTATCCTACGTAATCTAGTAGCTTCCTTCTTTTTGTTGTCATTTAGTTATTGAGCCACGGGCTGGGTGCTTGGTGAAATTTGATGTATGTAGCACTAATAAGAGTGGGTGATGTCCTGTGTTTCCTTTTTCCCTATGAGTTTAGTTGAAGCACATAACTTTGTTTTACCTGCATTTGCATGAAATGTCATCCGAGTTGTTTCCTTTACCTAGAGCATTTAGGCTTGGTCATCGGTCCTGATACAAGGGATCGTCCCTGAAAAACAAAATGCAAGATGGAGCATTTTTATTACAGAGAGACGTTTCCTAGCTAGATATGATGTATTTGTTCTTAAAGGACTAATGCAGTTTCTACAACAGTTTTCAACCAGAAGTCTCTGTATAATGCATACAAGAAGCGCACGGAGAATATAGATATTGACTTAGACGAATATAACAAAATGAAAGAAGCTGATCCCGAGTTCTATCGTGAAGCTTCAAGTCTTCAATACGGCAAGGTAAAGTTTCATCTAGGATGATCGTCGCCTTTTTTTCCCCGCCCCGCTGCTTATATGCTCATTTGAAGTTTAACTCGCTCATCTTACCTTATCATGCAGGCACCTAAGGTTTCCGAGGATAAGATTGACAAAATGGTACGGGAACTCAAAGATCGGGATGAAAAGCGCAACTCCTTTAGCAGGAGGAGGAGATTCCGTGACGAGAAAGACATCGACTCTATCAATGACCGCAATGAGCACTTCAACAAGAAGATTGAACGTGCATTTGGTAAATACACCCTTGAGATTAAAAACAACCTTGAGCGAGGAACTGCTTTGCCTGACTGAGGTACCTGATGGTTGTTGCCTGGATTTTCTCCTGGATCTTATTCCTACTGGTGTAAGTGCACTGTGCACTTAATCGAAGCAAAGAACTTCTGCTGCTTTTCTCTGCTATTGCAGTCATAAATTGTAAGAATTGTCTTGTGTAAAAGATGCATTTGTAGAGTACTTCGACTGCAGCTTGACGTGAATGACATGTAGGTTCTGTTCATATGATACAAAAAAGTTGCTCGTAGGGGCCGAGATTCATTCTGGATATTTATTTTCGCAGCAACTTGACGGGTTGGGTGCTTTTGCATTTGAATGGAACTTGGAAACCCCTTACATAGTGCGCCTGATGTTGGATATTGAGTATAAGGCCCATCTTTTGAAATGTGATATTAGAGCATAAGCAGAGCTATTTGGAACCTTGTTGAATATATGCACATGCCTTGGTGGGTATGAAATTAGAGTTACGTGTCTGTATTAGTTTAGAGGTTCTTAGACTGGTTTTCGAAAGTGTGGTCTAGTAAGTACTTTGGCAAATTATAATGGGCTAGTTGAGCAAGAAGACCATAATCAAGCATCCAACTAGAATCCGAATTCTGTCACAAATTATATTTGTGAATCAATCATACTATCTCTAATGTTACTCATATAGGCGCAAGTCCCCAAGTTTCAACATAGTAAAGAGGTGGCTGATTTGTCTTTGCAATGGGTGTGTAAATGAAACGGTCGGGTCCAGAGGTTATTGCGTACAAAAGTTAACAGTGACCGCATTTCAGCTCAGTTGGTTCACTGGGTCTGGGATTTTCAATGTGGAGCCAACTAGTGGTGATGTCCAGATATTGATCTTTGAAATTTTGGGGAGGATTCATCGTGCCGATGCTCCAAGAGTTACCAAATTAGGGAAAACGGGAAAAGTTGTTTTCCACTGTAGGAATGGGGTTCACGATCACGTGGTGGATAGGGAATTATTGGCTAAGGGGTTGGTGCCAGCTCTTTGGTTCTTATCTCGTTCTTCACTTACCAACATATGTGGGCGTGTGTAGTGAAACAAATCATACAGAACCGAATGAGCTCGTGTGGTTGTTTGGCTCTAATATACACTGCCTGTCCCTTGTCACCGGACAGCCCCACTGCATCAGAGACCCGTTCGGGAACTCTTTTCTCTGTAGAGGTCACAAATTTAAGTCCCAACTTTTTGCTTTTTGGCTTTGGGTCGAATTGCCCCCCCTCCCCGACTTGATCAGAGAAAGGGCCACACTTTTACCCACATGGTAGTCACGACTGGGGGGTTGGTAAAACTTTGTAAAAGGAAAGGGAACGAGACCCCTTTCTCCATTTTCTTCAACCTCTTCATATCCCACTGACCCTGAAGCACAAAAAGAAAAAGAGGATTTACAGGTACAATTCTTTTCTTCTGGCCCTCCTTGGGCAGTGCACACTCTGGAGGGTAAAACCAAAAGAGGGGGGGGGGGACCGCCACCCATGTGATGAAATGAAATGGCCTGCGACCCCGTGAGTGGAGTACGCGTGGCACATGAGTAGCTGGCACCTCATCGGACCCACCCTTTCTTTTTCTTTTTGGTTCTGTCCACTTTGACGTCCTATTGGCTGGATGGAGTTTTTGAGTCCCAAAGTAGACCGACCCAGCACCTGTCGTTTCACCTCACCTCTCTCTCTCTCTCCCCCCACCCCACTCTCTCTTGTCACCCCCTAGCTTTTTTCCAAAAGATCAAATAGCGATTCAGCCCCTCGGTCGAGACAGACACCGTAAAATATGTTTCAGAGTTTTATTATTTTACATTGTTCGAGCCATCTCCTCTCTTTGGACTTTGCTGTTCCCCTATCGGTACCAGGTTTTCCCAGAGACGTGGAATGTTCATCCCCCCTCCTGTTGATCAAGCATGTTCCCAGTCCAATTCTAGTTTCATACTGAATGTCTCTCTGCTCATCGTTAAGAGTCTTCTTGGTTTAAGGGATTTAAGTCCCCTACAGTGTTAACACTTGACAGGATTCATAGAGTTGCGGGGGCGTGTTATTTCCTCGGATTATTTGTCGGGTGGGTTTTGGCTTTTACAGGAGTGCGCGCATACGAAAGAAAAGAAAGCAACACTTGCACCACTAATCATAATCATGAACGATAATAACAGCGAGCGATCATATAATGATACAAAGGTCCGAATTCTACCCACTCACAGATAACGAAGCATCAATAAATTAAGAGGGGGGGCCCATCGTCACCACCATCACCATAGTTTCTCTCTCATTCACACAAACGAACAAATGGGATAAAAAAAAGGGCACAAAAAAAAAAGAGATTTTAGTTGGTGGGGTTGCTGCGGAAGGATCCGAGGGCCTTGATGGCAGCTGCTCTGAGGATGTACTGGTGGTATGCTGCTGCTGCTAGTGCCCCCACAAATGGTCCAACCCAGAAGATCCACTGCTCATTAACATCCCACATTCACAAACGTCAAATTAATTCTAGCCTTAAATCATCATCTATTGACAATAATAACAAATTCCAAATGCGCACAATGTGTTATTTAGCTAGCTCCTAATGTGTTGTTCATGGAGTAAAGCTTGGTTCACGGAGGGAGGGAGAGAGAGAGGCTTTACCTGGTCATCCCAGACTTTGTCGTTGTTGTAGATGACGGCAGCACCAAAGCTCCTAGCCGGGTTGATGCCGGTGCCGGTGATGGGGATGGTGGCCAAGTGAACAATAAACACTGCAAAACCAATTGGCAATGGAGCCAAAACCTGCGCACCCAAACACATACCCATCTCGTCAGCAAAGTTACTTCATTTGACAAACGAACAGGTAATCCGTTTGCACTTGGGAAGGAAGAGCATGGTTTTTAGTAGTAGCAGCCAACTAGTAAGGATTACATACGGGCACGTGAGAGTCACGAGCGCTCCTCTTCGGGTCAGTGGCCGAGAACACAGTGTAAACTAGCACGAAAGTGCCGATGATCTCAGCACCCAGAGCCGTGCCGTTGCTGTAGCCCGCATTCACCGAGTTGGCACCACCTCCGAGCGAGTTGTAGAAGGGCTTCATGAATGCCTTCACCAGCCCTACACCACAGATCGCGCCCAAGCACTGGGCGATCATGTACGACACTGCCCTGATCAAGCTCACCTTCCTCGCCAAAAATAGCCCGAATGTCACCGCCGGGTTGATGTGCCCACCTGTGTTGAAACAACAGAAACATTACCGAAAGCACGTAAGACCCTGAAGAACCATCGACGTAAAATGCGAACTTAGCTATCACTTGAGGACCGAGCTTTAAGAACTAGAGCATGAACATGACAGAATGGGTTGTGAACATGAAAGCTATGCAAATGAAACAGAGAACGCCTCAAAACTCCAGCAGCAACAAAAGATGCGAACTTTGAAGAGTTCTTGAGCTACCATTCACAAAAAAGGAGCGAACTTGGAGGATCAGAGCATGAAAAAACCAGAGAGACTGAACGTGTGAGAGTCGTAGAACGTACCAGAGATGCCAGCAGTGCAGTAAACGAGGACGAAGATCATGCCGCCGAAGGCCCAGGCGATGCCTAGGAGGCCGACGCCGTCGCAAGGCCCGGTCTGCTTCTTATGGCCGATAACGGTGGCGACGGTCACATAGAGGAAGAGGAGGGTGGCGATAAACTCCGCAATGAGGGCCCTGTAAAAGGACCAGAGCTTGAGCTCGGCCATGTCGAGGAGAGGAGCTGGTGGGGGGTCCACGTAGTCCTTCCCATGGTGGGCGTGTCCTTCCTCGCTCACTTCCTTCGACATCTTCTTCGCTCTTCGAGGAGCTCTGTTAACAGCTACAACAACAGCAACAAGAGCTCTGGTTTTTTGGGCTTTTCTGTAGCTCTGTGAGGTCTCTCTTATAGCTGAGGTTGGGGGTGACTGCTGGGGGAGTGCTTTATAAAGGGCGAGGAAGAAGGTGGAGAGATGGCGGACTATGTGGATAGAACAGGGGTAGTTTGGGAAGGGAGGTTTTTCATTTTTCAGTGTATTACAGTGTAAGAAAAGAGGTTAAAAGGGTACCAAAATTACTCCATAATGAAAGTTTAGTTGAATTTTGGAGGGATTAACTTTCGATAAACAGTGATTAAGAAGGAAAGGGAAAAGGGTACAGCGAGACCATGTGAGGATCCAATCATCGGGTCGGGCCGGATGATGAGAATTGGGTGATTGGTCAGCCTGGCATAACCCACAAACCCCCCAACTCCAACGGTTATTTGTTGTCTTCTTTTGTTTGTTTTAGGTGGGATTTTATTCTTTTTCTGAGCAACGTTCGAAAGATTTCGGCGCTGTCAACCAATTCGAGTGATGATCATAGAAAATATTATGGTTGAACTATACATCGAGGACCAGCGTTTACGTATTAAATCACGTTCCATCTAATAATTTAACTGTTCGAGTTGGACATTTTAATACGGTATTCGAATTAGGTTCTTCCCCAACTTTATTTCTTGTGTGCGTTCCGCCGTTCGCCAAATCCACTTATCCTGCTTAATTCGATTTACTCATAAAAGTGGGTATTGAAACATGTCACTTCATTTCACTATTTGGTTTATCGGAAAATTTCAGATAAAGACTTGAAATGCCTTCGTTTTCTCAAATAAGGGTCTGAAGTGGTAGACCTTGTTTCAAATAAAGGCCTGACTAAAGAGTATTTTCGTCAATTAACTTTTTATATATTTTTTCCCTTTTTCCTTTTTCTGCTTTTTTCTTTTCTATTTTTTTTCTTTCTATCCTTTTTCTTTTTTCTTTCCATCCTTCCCTCTAGCCATTGTAGGGTCGCCGGCATCAAACGAGCAACCTAGCCCGGGCTCGCCCTCACCTTGGCCGGCGTCCGCCTCCATCTCTCTACCGTTCCACACCATCCATAAAACCAAATCTCTCTCTCTCTCTCTCTCTCTCTCTCTCTCTCTCTCTCTCTCCGCATGTTCTACTTTGGTGGCTCAACGCAGCCTTGCACCTGCACATAACTCTGATCGAACATTGACAAACCCATGCCATCGCCCTCGCGTGGCGTCCCCAGCCCAGGCCAGGGTCGCCCTTGCCCGACGCCGGCCTAGGCGAGGCCAAACTAGCCAAATCTGGCGAGGGTCCCCTGGCCCGACGTAGGCCCAGGTGAGGGTCTCCTAGCCTACCCGGGAGAGGAAAGGGAAAAAATAAAAAATAAAAAATAAAAATAAAAAGAAGAAAGGAAAAAAATTCAAAAAAGTAAACGACGAAAATGCCTCCGATCAGGCCATTCTTTGAAATAATGAGGGCACTCCAAGCCCTTTTTAGAAACAATGTCCACTTCATACAATTATTTGAGAAAATAAGGGCACTGCAGGCTCTTATTTGAAAATTTTCCAGGTTTATATGCTATTTATATACACGTGGTCTTCTTTCACATTTTAGTTTAAGTTTTTGGATTGGACTTTCTAACGTGGCATCAGAGCTAAGTTTTGCCCCAATTTTATTTCGGGTGAGTGTCTGGTCAATTCGTCAAATTCCACGTGTCATTTCTGATCCAACAAATTTATACATGCTCGAAATATTAATTCAAGCTAAAATTGGAACAATCAGTCACTTTTTGGACAAAATTCTAGAAAATTTGAGTGGTGATGATAAAGGAACGTAATTTCTGGGTAACGTGGAGTCGAAGGATGAATGGGGGGTAACGTTTGAACAAAGTGAATTTGAGGTGTCGACTTTAATACAATAATGTGAGGGGACCGAGGAAATAATTTCTCAAGTGGTAATTGTAGAAAGAATGTTGTGTATAACTTTCCATTATTGGCAGAATTAAAAGCAATCAAATCATCGCCAAACATGTCTTTCAGCCTGGGCTTTACTTTGATCAACTTCATCAGTCGACGCCGCCTTAGACCCAACCTCGACATTAACGACGACACCCTCCCCCGCCACCGCCACCCGCCACCCTTCTCCCTGCATCCTTTTCCTTTGTTTGTGGCGGGAGATCGTTCGCAACTTGCATCAGCGAGTGCGAGGCCACGTAAACTCGCCCTGAACTTGCGGCTCACGATCCACCACGGCACACCTGACTCTGGTGGTGAGGGCTTGCAAGCTGTGCGAGCTCTACCGGTAGAGCTCAACCATGGTCATCGGAAGCTCGATCTGGCCTGGAGCTGGCACGAGGACACGTGCCGGTGCACGTATCGCACTGAGCAAGCCTCTCTCACGATAACAATGCATGCGGGGGCGGGCAAAGGGTCTTGTCAGCAACCACGTGGTGCCAGCTGGCAAATTCTCGGTGGTCCCCATTTTGCTCACGCCCTCGTCGCAGTTCCCATCCATCTCATATACCCTTCTTTTTCCTTAATTTTTTTTATATTTTTTTCTTCCACAAACGTCTCTCATTTTCTTTTCTTTTTAATATCTTTTCCTATCTAAAATTGCTGACCCAATCGTGTAATTTGAGGGCCCATCAGGAAGAAGAAGTTTTTGTTATCGTATCTGAAACCCGAAACCTACTCGATTGTCGAAATGAGATATACTCTTTCGTAGCATTCGAGGGTCACGATTCTTTGTCATCTAGCCGGTGCAAAAAGGATGCGCTTGCTGTTTTTTTTTTGCACAAGAATAGTCTTTTAGCCTTACAATAAGGCTCTTTGGTGAGTAGGAGAAGTAATGTCCGATTAGGTAGACATCCCAATTTGTTTTTTTTTTTTTTGGTTAATAAAAACGAGTAACTTTACAGAATAAGAGCCCTAAGACAGATTGTGCAATTCAAGAATCAGACAGACAATGAGCCAAAAAAAAAAAAAAAAAAAACCTCTAGATGCAACGTTCGCCAATGTCTTCATCTTCCCCAGAGGAGCAAATTACATCGTACTAAGCAGCGAAACGATTAAACCAAAACGGTGAAATTACTAAAAATAAAATAAATTAAATTAAGTTGTGCATTTATGGTTTCGTTCGCTCCGGAAGCATCTTCTCTCCACAAGATGTTTCCAGGCTATTCTTGCAATTATTCAACCGTTGGAATTGGCGACGGCTCTTTTTTTACTTTCTTTGTGCTCTCTCTCTCTCTCTCTCTTCTGTGCTAAAGCTTTTATCCAATCCATGGCCAACGGTCATGAATTTGGCCATGGCTAAAGCTGCCAGCTTAGATGCGTGGCCCACCACCCCTCGCCAACCTTTTCGATTAGTCTTTTCTCCTTCTTTTTCGATTTTCAAAATTTTTATTTTCTTGACAGAATTCCGAGGACACCAGCTCAATTATAATCCCGTCTTTGAGATGGGACAGACAAGTCCCGCTTTTCGAGAAAGGGTGTCTTTGTTCCAATTTTTAAGGTGACGATACTGACCCCGTCGCTGTCCTCTAGTCCCTATGCGTAATCTCGTGACTTTCCTTCCAAGACAATGCTTTGGATGGGATGGCTTCTCCGTTTCAAATTCCCCAAGTCGTGTCCACTTTACAACGGTGATGGACCGGCCATTTTCGTTTACCTACTCACTCTTTTGCTTCTTCACCATCCCTTTTGGCTTTTGCTGGGGTGGGGATTGTTTTGTTGTAGGTTTGCGAGAAACTTGGTGGGAGACTTCTTCAGACACAAGCGAAAAGAGCCTGTTGTGTGCTGTTCTTCGTTCTTGCTTGAAGAGTCGAGATGGGCGGCATAACTTGTATAGTGCGACGAATATAGAAGAGCGAAAGTTACAGTTTAACTAACCAGTAGTTACCAGTTACCACAGCTCCGGAAGCGGGGTTGCGAGCTCGATTCTTGTCGAGAGATATGCGCAACGCATTGACCAAGAAGTCACGTTTGCCCAGTGACTTCTGAGTCTGCTTAATTAAGGCCAAGCCTCGCAATGTTCCGTGATTGCAAAATAAGTACATAAAATTCCCAGACTCTTACGGAGATTTTGTCTATATCGGGCCAATGTATATGTTCAATGTGACCAACATTAGAACATGTTCATCGTTGGCATGGTTTCGAGCATGGAGGTTTGTAGTATTGGACCGGGATTTTGCTAATGTCATTTGATTATCCTATCGCTCTTGCTTGTCATGTCTCACGTAGCTTTTTGGAGGCGCATGCAAGTTTAAATTTGTTGCCTTAATAATTTCGAGACAACGTTGAATCCCTAGATGAACTACTTTTTGACGGTGTCAATGGACATGAAAGAATCCAAAAGACCTTGGAACCCAGATTTGCTCGGCTCTTGCACAAATTTTTGAAAAGCAAGACAAAGTCTGAGGTTACGATACTATTACCACAGTTCGCGAGGTCGAGATTATCCAGCGTTAATAAGCGAAGACAGAAGTACAAGCATCTCAATTTATTTCGTTTTCGCCAAGTACAACCATGACAATTGGCCACCCAAAGATTTCTCCGCTAGTGCCATTAACGTGGAAATGCAAACACAATGAAGACCTTTAAAAGCTTACCTTAATAGCTAATAGCGCTGCACACGGAGATAAGCGCGAGAGAACTGGAGAAAATAATATGTACACTAACCTCAGCAAATACTACATGGAGTCAAAGATAGTACAGGAAATAAGAGCAACCTGGTAGCACCCGTTGTTCTTGTTCATGTCAAAGGACTTCACGAGAAAAATACTTCCCCAAATGAAAGACTAACTAGACTACAACATCACCGACAAAATTGCACCTACTTCAACCGTTGGCTGCAACGAAGGCAATCCATCGCTTGATTGTTACATTACTGTTGCAAACTAACATATCTAATCAGTGGAAAGACTAGTTGCCTAGATTTACTTGGGAAGCAAGTCATACGACATAAAAAAAGAGAGCTTACCATGCAGACGAGCTCCCCGAAAACGTCATGCACGCACTATGAGTGTCACAATCCAGTGAATCTGCCGTACGAGAGTGTATAAGTTCACAGGGAAAAAAGGTTTTTTCGTCTAAGCAAGTTATATGAATAAACTCGATCTGTTACTCTGACTTTTACTTCTCCATGCGTGAGAATGCAACTTCAAACAATATAATGGTGTGTCCTGAATGTAGCAGAAAATAATTATTGGCACTCACAATGTTATTCTCAGGGACCTTCCAATAAAATCCCTGAAGGGCTATAACTGCAACATTTGAAGTTACAAGAATGAAGATGCTCAGAGAATGCTTCCCCATCCACTCTAACAAAGAAGTCAAGCGCCTGTAACCATAAACATCCACCTGTCCAAACAGATAGGATATGAAGTTTGAAAAGGTACAACAGCACTTGGAAAAAAGTATTGTTCCAGTTAGTGTAGAATTCATTGGAAATGTGTCTTAAAGAGTATGATAAGTAATCGGATATGGTAACACTTCTTGCATCATAGATGACCTATTCGCAGACTTTGAAGTATAGAAATCACATATAACCACATTTCCTTCCTCCACGCCCCGCCCTGCCCCCCACCCAAAAAAGGGAAAGAAAAAAAAACTCACCAGCAGATATAAAGCACAAAATGTGACTCCTGCAGCTGAAGAAGTAATCAACATGTAGCTGACCGTATACAGCGATTTGTTCACTGGAACTCCTGTAATGACGGAGATTTTCCCCAATTAGAGAAGCACAGTTATTCAGCGCCATCTCATTCATAAAGGGCAAAATAGTTTCAGCAAGTGAGCGTCCTGTGCATCAGAACCTACTGAAGGGACCTAATTTTATGTACAGTTCACTTAAACATAAGTTCAAATCTTTTCTATCTAGTGAGTTCGGAGAAGCAAACACCACTTAATAAATTTCATACCTACTAAAGCAAGGAAAATCCCTGGGACAAACATCGAAGCTGAAAACAGCAACCAGTTGTCTAATCTCCTTTTAGGATCCTGACAAACATGCAAACACAACTTGCTCATCAGATACACACTCAAAAGGAGCTCTAGAATCTACCAAGAAACTATCATCATCAACTGGATTTCAGACTGTCTTCAAGCCCTCAACATGCTTACACAAAAGAACAGCTAATAAACATAGAACAATTAGAATTGACACCAAGAAAATGGTTTATGAGATATACAACAATAGTGTCTAGTGTATTGAAGAAATACAAGAGATGTGAGGAACAGAAAGCACACTAAGCCTGAAGCTTACCCATAGGTTTGCTAGGACATGACCATATTGGAGTCCAATAATGCAAGTTACGGCAGCTGTTAGGGAGCTGTCAGTAAGAGATGATAATGTAAATAGGATGTCGCAGAACTTTAATGGAGAAAGGATGTCCTTATAATGGATCAGATGCAAGATCTACCTACTATTGTTTACCTCGGTGTAAGCAACTAATTGTAACCGTAACGAAGAGAAACTGAAGAAGATACTAGGGTAACCAAACAAGTTCAAATTTTATGTTCTTAACAACATCTAGTAGACCTACAGATTGTTGAGCTGACTTTGTGAATTTTCTCTTATAGCTTCGTTAGTTAGCCATGTTGTTGGTTACTATAATGCATAACCCTTCTCTAAAGTGCCTTGTTATTTCTCCCAGTAGTCAAACTTCTAAATATTCGACCTAGCACCTACCATCACTAGATGGGAAAAAAGGCATTTGCCAACTTGGGATGCAGTTTTGGTTTTTCAAGTGCAGATTGCTCCTTCACTCGTCGATAGCTTTTCAAAAGATAAACCAGCTTTTTTATGTTGCCGTGTGTTGAGTATTACTAAGATATAAGGTTGCACATGGGAAATGGAATAATCCATCATAACAAAAAGCCGACATTGAGGTAAATGCTAAGACATAACATGATAACGCTGTATACAAGACAACTATAACAGGGCACACCAGAGAGGAAAGTCGGTACCTTAAAATACCTTCAGGGTCAAAAGGAGCATGGCACCATGATGGCGAGTTCTCAGAAACTTGGCCACCGGTAGGCATGTTACAGTCCTGCATTTAAATATTAGAACTAGGCAATAATGCACAGTAGAATTTACTCTACAAAACAGCATCAGCATGCAGATACCTTCAGATTCCGGTAAACAGGTTTCGCATAAAGATGATTATTGCCAATAATATATCGGTCAATCATTCCAGCTGCATTGCAAGCTGGTCCAAGATCACCTCTCACTGAACATTGCACCTGTGTAAGACATAGCCAGAGTCATGCAAGAAACAGTAATAGCAGAAAATCTAGTGAATCACTACTTTCTTCAAAGTTTGATTCGGCAACGGACCATGTTTTGATCTTTTCGGGGTAATTATCTACTCTCAGTATGCACAAGAGTCGAGCGAACAACCGGACTAGAGAGCTATGCTGCTCGTAAAGATTGATTTTTCCACCCAAGTCGCATAAAGAATGCTGACTAGCTATCGTATACAGGCTCGAATCAGCTAGTCAAACTAAAATTGGTCTAGACAAGATATGAGCCTTTACTCTTGACAAAAGCTGGAAAACAATTTCCAGAAACAAAAAGGGGCATCTAGGGGCTGTTTGTCTAGAAAAAAATCTTCTATTTCCCATTTTCAATTTCAATTGAGAACGAAAATACATGAAATGCGTTTGGTGCATTTTGTCTTCATATTTGAAATGAAAACATGGAAGAGGTGTTTTCCATTTTCACTTTTCTCAACTCACAGCTTTTCTCCCTGGTCTCTCTCCTCTTCATAATTTATCTCTTTATTCAGACTCCAAAAACAGTTCATTTCATGATAAAGCTTCACTCGGAGTACAGGAGCTTCAAGCTTCAATAAAACTGTAGATCTGCTTCAACCAATGAACTTTCAAGCTTTGGCGAAGTTTAAAAGCTCCGCTGAGGCTTCTATTTTCCTGGTCAAATTTTGAGGTTTCATAAAGCTTTAAAGAAGCTGTAGCTTTGTTGGAGCTTCAAGAATCTTTAACAAAGATTTTCTGAAATGGTGAGGTTGAACTAAAAGACAGTACATGAGATAATGAATACCCGATTCGTAATTTTCTTTTTTTGCAAATCTTTTATGTGGGTTCGTAAATCTTTGTTCGGTTGGACATGCCACTAGTGTGTCCCAATGGAATTGTATGTGGAATATTTTTAAGGTGAAGAATAGAGATGTGAAGTTCAAAAGACTGGAGAGTATGAGCTATATGAAAGTGTGAGTCTTGTTAGTTGTTAGGTAACTCTAATATCAAAATTTTCACTGGTAAAGTCTAATATTCAATTTGGTTTTTTTTTTATAAAGGATGAAATAATTTTGATAACTTGAAGGTGGATATGCACGCTTTATATATTGCATAGATATATAGTTACATCTATCACAATCATTTCATGTTGAAAATAACACTGCCAAACATGTTATCAAAATTGTCTTTCCTTTTGGAAATTTTCGATTTTATGCACCTAAAGGGTTTTCAAAACCACAGAAAAAGGAAAACGAAATTACATTTTAACAAGCTAACAGATTCCCCACGACCCAAGAAAGCTGTTTTTGAGTGCGAGAATGAGTCCGTGTGACTCTGTGATGCAAAAGCATGAAATCCTCTTATCCAGGGCTCACTAGGAGACTAAATGCATGTAATAAGTAGTAAAACTCTTCATCCAAATAAGTTGCTTCACCTATATGGACAAGCAGAGACCTTGAACTACCGAACCTGCTTGCAAGAAATGGCCTAATGATGAAAAGGTTTCTATGAATTTTGGTTTAATAATAACGAATTGACAAAGCTGAATAAGACAAACAAACACCACGTGATAAGCTGGAAGCAGTCTCACTGCAGGGAAGGGAAAGAGAAGAAAGTAGAAAAGGGGCAAAGCATGCACTCACCGAGTAAGAAGTGCTAGCAGCCAGCAAAGCATCCGAGGAGGATGAAACCTCAAACTGCCAATCTGGAACATATAGACCATAAGATAAAGCCACGTATATCACCGACAGAAAAATTGCAAGAGACCTGCAAAACACATGGCAAAGTTACTTCGCATTTAAGAAATTAAACCGTGCTTTCTTATTCAGAAAGAATTTGGAAGAAAAATATAGAGAGAAAATTGACAGACAGTAAATTTTCTCAGGCCCAATCAATCCACATCTCTATAGGACACTTATATTGGCTGTTTAAATCTCACAGTCCGCTCTTATTCTACATTGATTGTGAACTATTTGTCTGGCTAATAGGCTACATCTGCCAATTGATTGCTCTCTCCGTTAAGCAGTTTGACCAAGTTGTATAATCCACATGCTAATTGAGGGCACGCCATTTATAAACTTGCTATTCTAACTAATGAAGGAATGACTATATTCAATGTTCAGGCAGATGCATTCGTCTCCAAAGTACCAAATTGGGCAACTTTCATTTGTAAGAGAAATGGCTTTTGTGGCAATCTATTTCTTATGAAATTATGCTAACCGATTACATAACCTTCAAATTAGCAGAAGCAAATTCGAAGTTTACAGTTCTTAACCAGGAGAATTGCTATCAACCGAAAGTAGCTAAAAATAAGTAATGGCAAATGACAAGCTCAAAGTGGGGCAGAAAATCTATTTTTCCGCTGTTAAATGCTTGTTTTCTATGATCCATTTAGGCCACTCTATTCTGCATATCTTGGATGTAAGTTTAACGAATAGATATTTCGAAAGAAATTTTCATTTGTGAAAGAGTGGTAAGCTAGTAAAGGCACAACCTCAAATACAAAAATAGACCTTACCAATGCCAACAATAACTCTTTATGAAATGCCATTGTCGCCATGTCCTTTGTGAAAGCCAAATCTCGCATAGAGCCGTGACAACGTAGCCAATGGAGATTCTCTGATATTGATGTTAATTGAAGATAATGCCGGTTAATTAGCATGTCCCTTGAAAACATGCTTTACAGAGGCTCTGTACTTAGACTTATCTTACTACAAGCATCGTGATCATCGAATATAAACGGCTTCAATTTTTCATAGAAACGATTGGAAGACCTATGTAGTCTGAAAAAAAAAAAAAAAAAACTTGCTACAAATACCGAGCCAGATTTTTCCAGCCAGCTTCATATATTTTCGAAGCAGTTTTCTCTAACAAACAGTCATCAGTAAAACTAGCCCAATATGGCAGAGCCAGACTCCTAGGGAAAAAGCAGTTAAAGCATTTCTAGATGAATGTCGACTGCATTAGACAAGTGACAAAGTTCTGATAAGTTCAACCGTCCAATGATTAGATTATATTATGTTCATTCCTTAACCTAATAGCTCATACAACAGAAAGAGCATCCAACAGACGGACCTGCAAAATCCCAAACCACCGTATTCTTTCAATGTCGACTCCGTATGTCAGGGAAGTTATCCCATGCAAGTAACCACCTGAAAATTAATCACATAATTTCAATGCTTCAGCATGCCAATCAACATAAGTTTTTCGCAATCTCGTTAGCACTCCTACAGGAAGTTTTAATGATCTAATCACCTGGAAAATTTCAGTGTACCTCTAACAAGTAAAGCAACACCTGCTAGCTTAAATCATGAGTAGCCCCAGAGGCCGTCAACAAGTTAACGTATTTCCCATGTGCAATGGGAAGCTATAATATCTTACCTTGAAGAAGAACACCCACAAGAAAAAGTTTCACCGCTCTTACAACTGCCTTCCATGTAGCTTCTACCCGGTTCGTTGCTTTCTGGAATCATGAAAGTGGCACACTCTCAACTCCAATAGTATCAACCAACTTGTATATCGAGGAATGTCAAATCCATAAATGCAACCACATACCATTTGGTCCAGAATTACTCAGTTTTCCGTAATTCAGCACAGAAGCTCAGTAATTTGCTTGAGAGCATCAATCACATGGCGGGAGAAGTCAGAGTTTGTACCTTATAGACAAGAGCAAGAGACACTCCGACAATGAAAAGGAAGAAAGGCATCACAAAGTCGGCCAAGTGAACGCCATTCCATGGAGAATGAGCAATGATTGGGAAAATTGATCCACCATAGTCAACAAGCATCATTAGCTGGAAACGAAAGAAGACATACGCAATCAGCACTACCGCTAATTCTAATACAATAATGCTAGGAATAAACAGAAACGCCCCTGGGGCCTCAAAACAAAGAAAATCAGCACAGTCAAACTAAAGTCCCGAGCAATCAACAAATGCTGACTAGAAGTGGACCTTCTTTTCATCAGCGAAAAAGGAGAACGCGACGGCGAAATGAAGCAAGAAATTTGCGACAAAGCGCCGAGACAGCGAACATTGACGCGACTGCTAGTGTTGTAGGGCAAACCAGAAGAGAGAGATGGGAACTCACGAAAACGCTGAGACCGCGAAACACGTCGAGCGAAGCGACCCGCGGACTGCGCCGACTGGCAGATGGCTCTTCGTCGTCATTGTTCAGAAGAGGAACGCGATCGGCCATCGGTCGGCCGAACAAGCGGCGACGGCCACGCGATCGGAGACGCGGCGGAGGTGGGAATGGAAGCTTTTCTCCGCCAGAGAGGAGTGTGGGGAGAGAGAAGCGGCTCGCGCCCGACGATGTCGAGCTCTTGTCGCGCTCGCGGTGGAGGGATCGGTGACGTGGCGCCAGTGCCCCACCATTTGGGCCAATCAAAGATATAGTGGGGCCCACGCACGCGAGGTTAGAGTTGGACGGGATCGAGCCTCGTCTTGTAGTCGTTGTCTTAAGGCAAAAGGCACGTTGACTTTGAAAGGTCGTTGGACGAAGGCGACAGGCGCGATGCGATCTTTGGGACAAAATCATCCGTGGAACCTTAAACCTGTTGCGATAAAGATCATTGTTACATCAATTTCACACATTCCCTGTTTGAAAAGTGACAATTGCTAGGATTTGATTTTGTAACCCAATTTTTTTTTTTATAAGGATGCGCTTCTCGCTAGACCTACCAAAATGGATTATGAACTCATTTATTAACTCGTATATAATGAAATGAGTTATTTAAATGGGTTAGTTATATTTAATAAATGGGTTTAAACATAGTATGAATGTTCAATGGGTCATAAATATGTTTACAACTTATGCAAACCTAACTTATGTTTATGATTCTCTCTTCATTCTCTCTCGCCTTCACTCACTGACTCCGCGTTCTCACATGTGTTTATCATTTTTCCTAGATTTGGTTAAATATAAAAAGCATTTTAAAATTGTAAACTTATAGGTATGAGTTGGGCATGGATCGCTAGATTTACATTGCATGTAATTGGGTTTTTTTTTTGTCGAAATAACATTTCATTTACTTCCTCGATCGAAATACAAGAGAGAAATGTCTCAGTCCAAGAAGCATAACTTCAAATCAAGACAAATCCCAAACAATTTCAAAACATAACAAGCTCAAGGTAACAAGAGAAATCATCAGAACAAAATTATAGGTCACACGCTCAAAGAACATACCTATAACTTCTTCATACCAAAATCGGCGGCCAATCACCGAATCCGTTTTCAGTAATGAGCACACACCGAGAACTCCATCTGATGCTACAGCTTTGCCTTTCGGCAGTGCGCACCTATGTTTAGCGTCCCCAACACCATCACCGAGCAAAGTAAAAAGGTTGAATGAGCATAAATCTGGCACTTGTGAGAGCGAAATCTTCACGAAGTTCTTCCGATCTCCTTCAAAACAGAACTTGTTCACCATCGAAACCCGAGGAAAGCGAAGCCGCGAAAGCATACACATAAAAATCCCAAATCTACACTAGATTGGGATAGAAATTTCCCCAAAATGAAAAAGAGAAGTTTTCAGATCTAGACTAAATCGAAAGAGAAAAACTCTCAAACGAAACGAAAACAAGAAAACGAAATAGAAATCAAAGAACAAGGGGAGGGAGGGAGAGAGGGGGACAATACTCTCTCTCTCCCTCGTGAACAAAGCTTCAGGGAAAGAGAAGGAGGTGGCGGTTATTGGGAGAAAAAAACACTAGAGGAGGTTTGACAGAGACGCATGTAAATGGGTTAAAACGGGTTAAATTGGCCTATTGAGTCGGATCATTTTCGACCCGACCTATCCGTTTGAGGGGTCTTTTCTCCGCGTACTCAATGCACGAAATACCTCGAACAATCACGAACCTCAGGTGCCTCACATCTTGAAGCTTACGGAGGAAATATATTCGATAGATTTATTTTATGAACGTGGAATGGACAGGAAACGCTGTTATTTTTCATATGCATAAGAAAGAAGCGAGCCGGTGCACGAGGCACTCAGTCGCCGCCTTGAAATTTCCGCTTGAGCAATCGTCCATATCTTGTCAGGAAAAGCTCACATAAGAGTTCACTTTGCCAGAAGTGGCCATTTCACAAGCCAATGTCTGATACGTGGTAAGGCAGCAAAAGAAAGATGACCCAGGAATTCTCTGAGGCTTTCATTCAAATGCCCACTGGTTCTCCCTATGCAACTCTTCTTCATCTTCCGGTAAGGATGGGGATGGGATATTGAAAAGCTCCCGCACCTCAGCCGCAGTTTTACCTTGTAATCATGTCAGACAGAGTCATGCAGGCCAAGTCCAGCAAGGTTGGAATTTCCAAGAAATTTGCTGCCTGCATGGATGCAAGGAAAAACTGATGAGCACCAACATAAAATGAAAAAATAAAATAAAAAAATACAAGCTTTTAGCCTTCAAGTCATAAATTACATTTCAAAGTTCTTTTTATGGTGCAGGTTGATTGGACTCGAGCACATCTTGGACCTTACGTTTGCCATTCATGTTGAGTTATCTAGGTATAAATACTTGTACTTGTGCATGATAAGAGCCAAAAAAAAATGAACAGTATTCCCATTGAAGATCAAACTACTAGACTTGATTCATTGCTTGGTGGAGATGTTCGAGGGGACGACAAGAGTCGGAGAATGCGATGCTCATCCGATGAAATTCATCAGCTAAGCCATGAGTCTAAGATCTCGGCAAATGCAGATTCGCGATGCTTACGGAGAAGGAAATAAAGCTGCCTAACGGCGCACCAACCATGTTAAGAGTCTCTGAAGTAGGGGATTACATGCTTCTGCAAACCCGTCAAGGTGTCTCTCGCCTGAGATGTGATTTTATGATTTTCTTTGAGAAAATGAGGACATTTCAGACTGTCATTTGAAATTTATGCTCTTCTTTGAGAAAATGATGACATTTCAAACTGTCATTTGAAATTTTTCCTACTTCTCTTTCCGTGGAATACGCGATAACGGCCAAATCAGATAAATACTATGTTCAATATTTTCTTGTAAGGGAAATGCTTCTTTGACAGTACTGCCATTGACAGTACAATCTCAATCGTAAACCCACACATTATTTTCGCGTGTTTTGCATAAAACACTCATTGATTGTAAGATCATGTGGTCAGAAATAACTGATAGTACTGTCAGACTGTTAGGCGAGCAGCTTCTCTTGTTATTATTTTGATGGTTTATTTTCTGCCGTGAAAGTTGTAAGATTTTCCTAATATGGGCTTATAGTAATTGAGATTGCAATTACCGTTTACGGGGTTGGTCTAATAAAGTAAGATGTAAGGATTCTTAAACAGTCAAATATGGGACTGGCATGGTGTGGGCCGAGTTCGGCCCGGCCCGTGATGAGTGGGCCCAGCTGGAATCTCTATAAATAGCGCTCGGTCCCTCCTCTAACCCTTAATGATTCTGAAAAACTCTCATAAGGAACATAGAGAAAGTAAGAGATAACTCATCAAGCCAGTCATACGGAGGGCAATAGAGGAGAAAATCTGACGCTAGGATCATCGTTATTCCGCAGAAAGGACGATGGATTCCAAATCAGGTGCACAAACTCTTGTTTTTCTCCGTACAGCGTTCTATTTCTAGATATGGTGATCCTAGGATTGCCGCCTAAGGATATTAGCGGCTTACATGTGGTATCAAAGCTTTCCATAGTCTGGATCTAGAGCATACGGTTTTTGCCCGTTTAAGGAATTTTTATCCAATGAAAATTGTTTTTAATCACATATTCGGGATGTGCTCGTCGATATGAGCGTTTTGATGGGTGGCAATTGTCCAAGGAAGGCCGCACGCGCTCGCACGCGCCACCAGGGCACCGGCGAGTTGCGCTACGCGTGGCAGCGGCCCTCCGCGTGCCGCGGGCGCGACACGTGGCAAGCTGATGTTAGATGACTTCAGCCACTGCCGTAAGTCGCGCGCGCCCAGTGCGTGACACGTGTCACCATCTGGGCGGTGCGGCGGCTGCCAACATGCCGCCGCACACGTGGCGCAATAGTTTTGAGCCACGTGCCACTGACGTCACTGTGACGTCAGCGGTTCGGCTATTCGGGTCAGCTTGATCCGACCCGTTGACCGACCCGGGTTTTGACCCGATCCGGTCTGACCGATTGGCGGTTGGATCGGACTGGCCTTGGCCCGGCTGAGGCGGTAGCATGTGCTTGGCACGTGCTGCGCGTGAATCCCACGCGCCGCCTAAAGTGTCGGCGCGTGGAGGCGCGTCTGAGCTCCGTTTGGAGTGTTCTTGGTACCGACGTGCTCGTATGAAGATTCTCTACATGATGATATATTTATTTGGCATGTTTGAGTTTTATAAAGATTGGGAAATGCACAAAATCCTTATATACGTGTACTTTTAAGGGTATTTTTCTTGTATTTTCCTTGTATTTTCATATGGTTTTGAAAATACTAAGGCAAACTCACATATATATGACCACATACAGGATGTGTAGAGTATAGCATGCATAAGGTTTATTATGCATCAATGAATGAAGTAATGTTATTAGCATCTTTTGTGGTTTTAGATACAATTGTCCGTGTCTTCAGGTCTTAAAGTATTATATCCTGGGTGTGAGAGAGTTTCAAAGGTTCAGTTTGGTTGTGACCACCAAAGTGGCACACTTGATTGGATATGAGAAATATCGATCTCGCATTGTGGGGGATGTCTCATGTTCTAATGCATGGTCATACTCCCAAAGGAGGTGATTGTGTATTGGTTCATGGAGGGATACATGCACAGCATAAGATTAAGGAGTGACTAATCCTAGTGGTTCATACACCCAAAGGTGGTGATTCACGAAAATTGGAATATATTCTGATAACCGCTGTCATGTGGAGAGTTTACGACTGCACATTATATATTCTGCCCAAAGGTGATTGTATGATGGTGGATGTAACCCTCCAGTTGTGTACTTATACAGTTTTAAAATTACACAGTACTCACCTAATGTCGATTATATACATTACTTGTTAAATCAGTCACCTTCTCTATGAAATGCAACTCCATTACGATAGAAGTTATTACTGGTTCAAATTTTAAGAAATGAAAAGAGGATTTTCCATTTGCTATGGAGCTGGCGGATGTTCATGTGGCTCTTTATGAAGATAAGCCAGCTAATCTCATTGGGACCAGTACAACACCTGAGATGGCACGTTTTGCTGCCTGGGAAAAGAGCAATAGGATCTGCATGTCGTCTATGAAGTGATCCTTACAATAACATTTAAAGAGTAGCTTGCCAGTTGACTGTACCGCAAAAGAAATGATGGAATCTTTAATGGCCAGAAATCGAGTATCATCCAATGCTGAGGTTGGGACACTCGTCCAGGAACTTTTCAACATGAAGTATATGGGCATGGGAGGAGTTAGGGATTACATCATGAGAATGCTGGATCTGCAAACAAAACATAAGGTTCTCGGTATTGTAATTCCCGATACCATTATGGTACATCAAGCCCTCAACACCCTTCCCCCTGAATTTGGCATGATCAAGACCAGTTTCAACACTCAGGATGAAACCTGGTCTATTAATGATCTGATTGCCAAAGTGGTGGTAGACGAAGAAAAACTGAAAAAGGATGGAGGGCATTTTGCCCTGGTTGCCTCCAGCTCCAGCATTAAGAAAGGTAAGGGATTTAAACGTCGTACTCATAAAGGAACTCATTTGACCACTGGTCTTGACAATTCGAGTCATAAGAAAGTATCCTTTAAGAAGGATAGTGACCGCTGCTTCTTTTGTAAGAAGAGAGGTACATGAAGAAGGACTGTGCCAAATATAAGAATTGTTATCTAAACGTGAGCTTGAAGGTATTGATTCATTGGCATTTGTTTGTGATTCCAACCTATCAGAAGCCCTATCCAGTTCATGGTGGCTAGATAGCGGTGCAACTAATTATGTTGCATTCACCATACAGGGATTCATAAACCAGAGGAAGCCAAATCAGGATGAATCAAAGCTCGTAGTTGGAGATAACAATAAAGTCGACGTTGAGTTCGTGGGAGACGTCATTTTGATTTAAGAATCTGGTTCTAATTTGATGTTAACGAATACCTTCTATGTACCTTCCTTTAGGCGGAACTTAGTTTTCGTATCATGTTTGGACATGTGTGGTTACTCTTTTGAAATAAAGAACAGTGGGATTTCCATATTGTTTAATTCAAATAAGGTTGGGTGTTGCAATATGCTCAATGGATTAAATAGATTGTGTTTAACTCCCAATGATATATACGTCGCTTATACAGCTGAGAAGATTATTTCCAAAAGGCTTCTACCTAAGGAACAGTCTTACACATTGTGGCATAAACGTTTTGGTCACATTGCTAGAGAAAGAGTGGAAAGGCTGATAAAGGCAGACATCCTGCCTACTCTTAAAAGTGATCTGGAAACTTGCATAGACTGCTGTAAAGGTAAGATGACTAAAATAAAGAAGAAAATCGCAGTTCGAAGTTCTGATCTGTTGAAGGTCATTCACACTGATATCAGTGGACCTTATACTGCAATCTTGTGTAGAAATTTTTATTTCATCACATTTATTGACGACTATTCCCGATATGATTATCTGTACTTGATCAAAGAAAAGTCCGAGTCTCTTGACAAATTCAAGATATTTCGGACTGAAGTCGAGAAATAGTTGGGTAAAGTCATAAAAGTTGTCAAATCTGACCGATGTGGTGAGTATTATGGCAGACATGGCGATGCTGGACAGCTTAAAGGGTCATTTACCAAATACTTAGAGGATTTTGGGATAATAGCTCAGTTTACTATGCTTGGGAGTCCTGAACAGAATAGTGTAGCCGAAAGGCGTAATCGCACCCTTATGGATATAACGAGGAGTATGATTAATAGATCCAACTTGCGTGTTTTTCTATGGGGTGAGGTTTTGAAAACAGTCCTTTATGTTTTGAACCGGGTTCCAAGCAAAGCTGTTCCATTGACTCCTTTTGAGTTATGGACTGGACGTAAACCCAGCTTAAACCATCTGAGAGTTTGGGGTTGTCCTGCAGAAGTGAAGTTATATGATCCAACATTGAGTAAGTTGGACTCAAGAACTACTCAATGCTTCTTCGTATCTTATCTAGATCATTCGAAGAGATATCGATTTTATAACCCTAATGGAGGCATAAGAATTGTGGATTCACAGACAGCAAAATTTCTGAAATTTGATGTGGCAAAAAAAGGTAGCTGTTCAAAGACTATTGAAAATAACAGTACAGTAGGAACTGCTATATCGTTTTTTCTGCCAATACAGACCATTATGAAGCCTCCCATACCACAGACCGAGCTTATTGGGCTTCAGGATCCTATTATTGAAATAGTTCCTGATGAAGTTAATCAAGCCCCACAAGTGCAGGATCAAGCTGTAGTAGCTCCACTTATGAGGTCTATCAGGCAGAAACGATCAGCTATTCCACCGGACTACATAGTCTATCTAGGAGAACGGGACTACGATATCGGCAGTGTGGTTGATCCAATCACTTATACATATGTTGTTTCTTGTCCTCAATCCGATCGATGGTTGGATGCGATGAAAGATGAGATGCAGTCTATGAGACATAATGATGTTTGGGAGCTTAATGAATTGCCTGAGGGACATAAGGCCATCGGCTGTAAATGAGTGTACAAGACAAAAAGAAACTCCAGGGGCAAAATAGAAAGTTTAAAGCCAGACTGGTAGCCAAAGGTTTCACTCAGAAAGGAGGAGTAGACTATGAAGCAACTTTTTCCCCAATCTCTTCTAAAGATTCTTTCAGAGTGGTCATGGCATTAGTAGCTCATTTTGATATGGAGTTACACCAGATGGATGTTAAAACTGCCTTTCTGAATAGAGACCTTGATGAGGAAGTCTATATGGTACAACCCGAAGGTTTTGCAGCTGATGATTCAGGTGAGTTTGTATGTAGACTGAAGAAGTCCATTTATGGTCTCAAGCAAGCTTCCAGACAATGGTATTTGAAGTTTCATAGTGTTGTCACTTCATTCGATTTTGTCGAGAACAGATTGGATCATTGTATATACTGCAAGGTCAGTGGGAGGAAATTTATTTTTCTCATTCTTTATGTAGACGACATCTTGCTAGCGAGCAGTGATATTGAATTACTGCATGAAATAAAGCAGATGTTGTCAAAGAACTTTGACATGAAGGACATTAGTGAGGCGTCTTTTATCTTAGGCATTGAGATCCATAGGGATCGTTCTCACCGGATATTGGGTTTATCTCAGAGGGCCTATGTTGATCGAATTTTAGAAAGATTCAGTATGCAGCATTGCAAGCCAGGAATTGCTCCTGTCATTAAGGGTGATAAATTGAATCTATCACAGTGTCCTCGTTCAGATGTTGAGAAATCTCAAATGAAGAATGTACCTTATGCTAGTGCACTTGAAAGTATCATGTATGCTCAAGTTTGCACTAAACCAGACATTGCTTTTGCAAAAGGACTTCTTGGTAGATATCGGTCAAATTCAGGACACGATCACTGGGTTGCTGCTAAGAAAGTTTGGAGGTACTTAAAGAAGACAAAAGACTATATGTTGACTTACAAACATGTTCAGGACTTGCAGCTAATTGGATACTCGGATTCAGATTTTGCTAGCTATCAAAATGGCAAGAAGTCAACTACAGGACATATATTTATGTTGGCAGGCGGCGTAGTATCATTTTAAAGTGAGAAACAGAAATCGATATCATCCTCTACCATGCAAGCGAAGTTTATAGCATGTTTTTCGGCTGCTGCTCAGGCTATTTGGCTCCGGGACCTCATTAGGGAGTTGACCGTATATGATTTTGTTGATAGGCCTATACAGTTATACTGTGACAATAACTCTACAGTGTTATTTATCAACAACAACAGAGGTCTCAAGGGGTCTAAACACATGGAGGTCAAGTTTTTTATCATAAAGGAATCCGTGCAGAAATGTGACATTGCAGTAGAGCATATTTCCACAGATGATATGATTGCAGACCCAATGACTAAAGGTCTTCGCCTTTGTGTATTTGAACGACATGTCATTAGCATGGGTTTAGAGGCATCATTAGATACTGTTGTTTAGTGGGAGCAATTTTGTTTTGCTCTAATAAAGATTACATCTATGTTTGTTACATTTTGTAACATTTTGATATGTATTAAAGTGTTCATGAAAATACACATATTTTATGAAAATCTTGAGGTATGTGTAAACCTTGAGTATTGGCTATGGGCATTTGGTAATTAGCCGTATTAATGTCTTGTTACACATAAAGTGAAGTTAACTATAAAGATAAGACATATGAGGGTTCATTGGAACCATATGGATATTCTCTTGTGTCGCATTAGGTTTCGTGACACATAAAGGAGAGAGAATGGTGACTAACAAAGGGGATAACACATAAAGTATCTCTCTTTATGATGGTGTTATCCATTTGCCACACTACCATATTGAATCCATATCAGTAGAGTTAAGAGCACTCGTGACCATGGATGGTTCTATGTATGCGGATGCAGTTATTGCCATGATTCGGTGTTTGAAACTTTATGGGATCGGATTGACTGTTAAGAATAATTTCTAGACCAGCATAGAGATGCACATATACAGTACAGTTTCAATTAATATTCGCCCAAGTGGGAGAATGTAAGGCTTTCCTAATATAGGCTTATAGTAATTGAGTTTGTAATTACCGTTTTACGGGATTGGTCTAATAAGGTAAGATGTAAGGATTCTTAAACAGTCAAATATGGGCCTGGCATAGTGTGGGCCGAGTTCGGCCCGGCCCGTGATGAGTGGGCCCAGCTGGAATCTCTATAAATAGCGCTCAGTCCCTCCTTTAATCCTTAAGGATTTTGAAAAACTCTCTCATAAGAAATAGAGAGAAAGTAAGGGGTAACTCATCAAGCTAGTCATATGAAAGGCAATAGAGGAAAAGATCTGATGCTAGGATCATCGTTATTCCGCAAAAAGGACGATGGATTCCAAATTATGTGCACAAATTATTATTTTTCCGTACAGCGTTTTATTTCTAGATATGATGATCCTAGGGTTGCCCTCCAAAGGATATTAGCGGCTTATAAAAGTTTCCAAGACTGAGCATGGATCATTACTCATTTCTCATAACCAAAAAGAGCAGCAAAACAAACAATCCTACCAATACGAAACAGAAGTCCCCCCCCCCCCACAAAGAAAACCATCGAAATTGAGAAAGGGAGATAGAAGTACGGACCTGGATATACTCAAGGACAGTAGTGTGCTCGACGTTGGCGAACTCGGCGTCCCAAGCGCGGAGGCTCTCCGCATCGACCCCGACCTCTGCATGCTTGACGCAGTACTCCACGACTTTGGCCAGGATTTTGCCGTTGATATTCGGCAACGAGATCGGAGAGCTGGCGCAGTTCTCGTCGATCATGTTCTCGAGAGTCTTGGACTGTAAGGCGGCGATCTCCTCGATCTCGAAGGTCTCTCCGTCGGAGCTCTTCAGAGTGATCATCTTCTTAGGGCACGACGGCGAGGAGGAGGAAGAAGACGACATAGTTGGTTTTTTTCGTTGAGAGAGAGAGAGTGTGTGTGTGTGTGTGTGAGTTTTGCAGAGAAAGTAGAGTTGACTCGGTGAACAATCTAAAATCTCCGCTGTTCTTCTGCGAAGGTGAAACTGAAGAATTTATAATCAGCGTCAAACGCATAAAACTACATCCGTAAAGACATTCTTGCCCATTTACCGATGGATAAGCGACACATGTTTAAATTTAATTCTATACGGGAATTCTTCAACGTGGCCAATCATCAAGTGATGATGTGTAAACTTATCTTTTACATCGACGGTAATCTCATAAGAATCTTTAAAATAAATACAGAATGAAATCCACGTGAGATTTACAATTTTCAATGATTCAAATCCAATTTACCATATATAACACGCTCGCGAAATAATTTTGTCATGTGAGCTAAAATGGAAGCTAATCAAGAGCTCGAGTCTTAAAAATTCAAACTTTATATGGGCAATTTAGAGCGGTAGAAAACGCTCGCGTCGGCTCAACTCAACTCGATCGGAAAATTTTAAAAAAAAATTGGGCTGTACCTTGATACTATTCCAATACAGTATCGATACTGTTTTAATAAATGGGCCGGCACTGATACCGAATACCTTTCTTTTTCTCTCTCTGTCTCTGAGCTCGTTCTCTGCAGCAACAATGGCCTCTCTCTCTCCTCCTCTGCCTCTCGCTCCTCTCTCTCCTCCTCCTCCCTCCTCCGGCCCTCTCCCTCACCTGGTGGTGGTCTGGTCGTCTTCTATTTAGTGCTGCTTACTTGGTGGTGGTGGGAGTGGTCGTCGTCGGTGAAAATTTGACTCCAAATCCAAAGCTCAGTTTTTTAAGCAAGGAAGAACGAAGAAATGAGCAGATTGGCAAAGAGGGTGTTCTTCCTGTCAGAGAGAGAGAGTGTGTGTGTGAGTTTTGCAGAGAAAGTAGAGTTGACTCGGTGAACAGTCTAAAATCTCCGCTGTTCTTCTGCGAAGGTGAAACTGAAGAATTTATAATCAGCGTCAAACGCATAAAACTACATCCGTAAAGACATTCTTGCCCATTTACCGATGGATAAGCGACACATGTTTAAATTTAATTCTATACGGGAATTCTTCAACGTGGCCAATCATCAAGTGATGATGTGTAAACTTATCTTTTACATCGACGGTAATCTCATAAGAATCGTTAAAATAAATACAAAATGAAATCCACGTGAGATTTACAATTTTCAATGATTCAAATCCAATTTACCATATTTAACACGCTCGCGAAATAATTTTGTCATGTGAGCTAAAATGGAAGCTAATCAAGAGCTCGAGTCTTAAAAATTCAAACTTTATATGGGCAATTTAGAGCGGTAAAAAACGCTCTCGTCGGCTCAACTCAACTCGATCGGAAAATTTAAAAAAAAATTTGGGCTGTACCTTGATACTATTCCAATACAATATCGATACTATTTTAATAAATGGGCCGGCACTGATACCGAATACCCTTCTTTTTCTCCCTCTGTCTCTGAGCTCGTTCTCTGCAGCAACAATGGCCTCTCTCTCTCCTCCTCTGCCTCTCGCTCCTCTCTCTCCTCCTCCTCCTCCCTCCGGCCCTCTCCCTCGCCTGGTGGTGGTCTGGTCGTCTTCTATTTAGTGCTGCTTACTTGGTGGTGGTGGGAGTGGTCGTCGTCTGTGAAAATTTGACTCCAAATCCAAAGCTCAGTTTTTTAAGCAAGGAAGAACGAAGAAATGAGCAAATTGGCAAAGAGGGTGTTCTTCCTGTCAGAGAGAGAGAGTGTGTGTGTGAGTTTTGCAGAGAAAGTAGAGTTGACTCGATGAACAGTCTAAAATCTCCGCTGTTCTTCTGCGAAGGTGAAACTGAAGAATTTATAATCAGTGCCAAACGCATAAAACTACATCCGTAAAGACATTCTTGCCCATTTACCGATGGATAAGCGACACATGTTTAAATTTAATTCTATACGGGAATTCTTCAACGTGGCCAATCATCAAGTGATGATGTGTAAACTTATTTTTTAAGTCGACGGTAATCTCATAAGAATCTTTAAAATAAATACAGAATGAAATCCACGTGAGATTTACAATTTTCAATGATTCAAATCCAATTTACCTTATATAACACGCTCGCGAAATAATTTTGTCATGTGAGCTAAAATGGAAGCTAATCAAGAGCTCGAGTCTTAAAAATTCAAACTTTATATGGGCAATTTAGAGCGATAAAAAACGCTCGCGTCGGCTCAACCCAACTCAATCCGAAAATTAAAAAAAAAAATTGGGCTGTACCTTGATACTATTTCAATACAGTATCGATACTGTTTTAATAAATGGGCCGGCACTGATACCGAATCCCCTTCTTTCTCTCTCTCTGTCTCTGAGCTCGCTCTCTGCAACAACAATGGCCTCTCTCTCTCCTCCTCTGCCTCTCGCTCCTCTCTCTCCTCCTCCTCCTCCCTCCGGCCCTCTCCCTCGCCTGGTGGTGGTCTGGTCGTCTTCTATTTAGTGCTGCTTACTTGGTGGTGGTGGGAGTGGTCGTCGTCTGTGAAAATTTGACTCCAAATCCAAAGCTCAGTTTTTTAAGCAAGGAAGAACGAAGAAATGAGCAGATTGGCAAAGAGGGTGTTCTTCCTGTCCAAATCCCTCGCCCCCAGCCCGGGGAGCTCCTCATCCGCACTAAAGCCTGCGGCGTCTGTCGCTCCGACCTCAATGTTCTCAAAGGCGTGCTCCCCTTCGCTTCCCCTTGCGTGGTCGGTCACGAGATCACCGGCGAAGTCGTCGATCACCACCCTCACCGATCCCAAGATCGTCCACAGATTCCCAGTTGGGTCTCTCGTCGTCGGGGCCTTCAGCATGCCTTGTGGTTCCTGCTTCCACTGCTCTAAGGTCGGTCCCTCCTTTTTCCCCTTCTTCTTTCGGACCGGGTGGAGGTTGATGCCGTCGAGCTTCGACGCGCCACCGGGCTCGGTAAGGATGACCAGGTAAGCCTTCCGCGAACAGCGTAGTCTTGCTCGAAGGGTTTCCGAGAAAAGATGTCAAGATCGGTGTCTGGAACATCCTCAATTCAACAAGCAAGGAATTTCACCACCAAAATTCAAGAACAGCCCCCGAATCGAATCCCAAGAAAAAGAGAGAGAGAGGAAGAGAGAAGAAAAAGCGAGGAACTATTGCGTGCGTGAGTGGGTTTGTGTTGTCCTCTCTGGATCAGGAGCCCATGCCCCCCCAGAACCCACGCCCTCACATGAAAATTTCCAAAAAGCAGAGAAATAACTGAAAAAAAAAAATGAGTTTTGTTTTGATTTCTTGGCTTCTCTATTTCAATTTCCAAGTCCCGACCCGACCCGAATATCTTAAATGAATATGATTCGAGTATCGGGTCTGTCCAGGCTGGGTCGGGCCTATAGGAGACCCGGCCCTCGATGTATGTAGTGCGTGGTCAGTGCACAATATACCTTGAACAATAGGGACCAGATGAAAACTTGCTGTGATATCAATCCATAAGCGCCAAACACAGAGCTCCATAAGTCTCCTTTCCATCCAATATGGGACTTGGTGAAATCCATAATTTTTGGACTCCCACAAAGGAGCAGAATCACGGTAAAAAATTTATAAAAAAAAAAAGTCATACACCTGTTATAAGTAAAGCCATTTCATTCATAAAATTTTCAATTGACTAATTTAATCTCAAATCTTTTGACAATTGTCAATGTAGTTCTTCCGATCAATATTGATTGGGAGTCGCCGATGTGGTTGTCGACCGTCCTACCTAGTATGGTCGGCACTAATTTAAACGATTTTTACGAATTTTTTATATATAAAATTTGATCTTTTTACCTTCTCTTTTCTATTTTTTCTTTCTCCGCCGACCATTGAGCCTTAGCGAGGTCAAGCCTCGCTTGAGGCTTGCAAGAGAGACCCTCGCCAGCCATTCTTGAGGTCCGGCGACTAGCAAAGAGAGAAGGAAAAAAAGAAATAAAGAAAGAAAAGAAAAAGGAAAAAAAAATAGAAAAACTTTAAAATTGCCTTTTTCGATTCGAGTCACCGTGGTGCAAAAAGGGTAACAGAGGCTTTGAGTGATATATTGATATCTCCAAGTTAGCTCCGGCTGTGCCACGTAAAACTGTCGGCGCTTATTGAATTGTTAGGTCAGCGATTTTTTGTCAAAATTGACTGGAAGAACTACATTGACAAATCGTCAAAATGATACAATTAAATTAATCATATTGAAACATTTATGACTAATTCTGCATTGAGAAGAAGAGCAATGTAATCTCCATTGAGTGTCTCCTTATTCATCGTAAACGCAAGGCCAACTGACAACAGCTATCATCTATCTACGGCGGCCTTACATCTTAATCTTATCAGAGAAACTTATTCGATAGGCTTATTTTATGAACGGGGGACGCAAATGGAAGGCTTTTATTTTTCACGTGCCCAAAATCTTAATCGCCATTTTGAGACTTTTGACTTCTCGAACTACGATCTGCAGCAGATTTCCATACTTATTCCCTATATTTTATCATGGCATCGGTTCCTTGTTCTAGGCAAGGGACAACATCCTTTGCTCAAGGCATCAGATGTACCAACCAGCCCCATTCAAGGCTTTACTTTCGCAAAGTAGCTCATATTCTTCTGTTGGGAGTGCTCAACACAAGTTTGACACATTCACCCAGGGAGATCATAAAAAAGGAGTCCAACCCGAGCTTCACTTTCACTCAAAAGCTTAAACCAATAAACTATAAACTAACTATAATATAATTAATTCTCCCATATACCACACAAGTTATCTTAGTGTTAGGTTTGCTAGAGGCATCACGAGATCATCATGAGAAAGCCCTACTCCGAGCCCCACCCACATTCACTCAAACTCGTAAGTCAATAAATTATTGGTTAATTATGATACTACCTCACACCATACAGATTCTCTTAATGGTGAGTCCTACTTTTATAAAATTTAAGCCAATAAATTATGGATCGGCTATAATATATTAACTATCTTCATCATATTGGGAGTTGCCACACGTGAAGAGATCACCAAGAGGGAGTCCAAATCAACTCCGTCCAGTTAAACTCACGTTCACTCAAAAAACTTAAAAAATGAAAAAATGAGTTATGGGCCAATGATATATTAATTACGCCACATCATACTAATTATCCGATGTGGGACTTTTCTTACAACACATGTCCATCTTGACACTCCTACTTCACAGTTCTCAACTACAAGAATATGCTGGAAGATCAAACCTTCCCTAAGTATTGAATCCGTGAAATTTTCACTTGAACATTCATCCATATCATGTCAGAAAAACTCACATAAGAGTTCACTTTGCTGGAAGCAAACATTTAACAAGCCAATGTCTCATCCGTAGTAAGGCAGCAAAAGAAACAGAACTTCACAATATTAACATAAGGAAAGACCCGGAATTCTCTGAGGCTTCATTCAAATGCCCACTGGTTCTCCTTACGCACCTCTTCTTCCTCTTCCGGTGAGAATGCAGAATTGACATTGAACGTTTTGAGTATCTCAGCCGGAGTCTTACCCTTGATCATGTCTGCCACACTCTGGCAGGCAAAGTCCAGCAAAGTCGGAATTTCCAGGAAATTTGCCGCCTGAATGGATGGATGCAAGGAAAAAGTGATGAGCACAAACATAAAAAAGCAAGCTTTAACCTTCAGGTCATCAATCACATTTAAAAGCTCTTTGAAGGTGCATGTTGATTGGAAATAAGCACATCCTGAACCCTATGTTTGCCATCCATGTTGAATTATGTGTGTATAAATACTTGTACATTATAAGAGCAAAAAATAACCAACAGATCCCATTGAAGATCAAACTACTTACCTTGATTCACCTGCCAAACAGAATGAGATCCATTTCGAACAAAGCTGGTGCTGAACTAGAATAACCAACTATTCGAGGCCTTACAATTCCCTCAAGGCAAAGCTCATGGATTGTGCAGATGATAAAAGCAAGATTTGTAGTAATGTTGGGCCAACCTGACTGAATATGTGAGTAGCAATGTCGGACCTACCTAACAGAATTGAGGAAAAGGAAACCTGCTGGCATTTACAAGGCCAAAGTGAGTACTAACCTGACTAAATCCAAAGCCGAATCCGGATCCAATATCCTGTTTGTTCATATGGGCTTTGAATCCTAAAGTTCCGAAGAGGGCTTCAAGGCAATTTAATGTTCTCAAATAAATCAAGAACTTGAAATCAAAAGGAAGGTGTAAGATCAACAGAACTAGTTCACCTAACTCCAGGTCTTGCAGGAGCAGAGGGCGTGTTTCTAAAAGGGAGAAAATGATGGGGTTTTTCGTTGTTGTCTGTTTCCTCCACCATCAAGCAGGCAGGATTGTAGTTCTCCGGTGGTTGGGTTCTAGGAATAATAGTATAGTCGAATTGGACTCCCATTGTTTAGCGGAGCAGTTCGAGGGGACGAGAGAGTCAGAGAATGCAATGCTCATGAGACGAAATTCATCAGCTGAGCCATGAGTTCTTGGCTCGCCGACCATGGAATAGTCTCTGAGGCAGAGGATTGCATGATTCTGCAAACCCCTCAAGGCGTCTCTCATCTTTTGATCAGAGACAAAAGCTTTAGTTTAGAAAGTCTTAATATGTAATCTCCTTTGGCTGTTTGGCCCTCTTATGATCTTATCTACCAAAAGAAGAGAAGGGTCTTATCATTTTCTTTTTGCTATTGTCTCATCGTCAGCTCCTCTGACACCCAATTGAACAACACTTCACACTCTTAGAAAGAGAGAAAAACAAAAATTCCAAGATTGAGAATCGATCACTCCTCAGAAACCAAAAATGCAGCAAAACAAACATCATCACTATTACGAAACAGAACTCCACCACTAAGAAGCCATCGAAATTGAGGAAGGGAGATAGAAGTACGGACCAGGATGTAGTCAAAGACCGTGGTGTTCTCGACGTTGACGAACTCAGCGTCCCAAGCGCGGAGGCTCTCGGTGTAGACGCTGACCTCAGCGTGCTTGGTGCAGTACTCCACCACTTTGGCAAGAATTTTGCCTTTGATATTCGGCAACGGGATCGGAGTGTTGGCGCAGTTCTCGTCGATCATGTTCTCGAGAATCTTGGATTGTAAGGCGACGATCTCCTCGATCTCGAAGGTCTCTCCGTCGGAGCTCTTCAGAGTGATCATCTTCTTAGGGCACGACGGCGAGGAGGAGGAAGAAGACGACATGGTTGATTCGTTTCTTTCGTTGAGAGAGGGAGACTTGCAGAGAAAGTTGTAGGGAGAGAGAGAGAGGGTCTGAGCTAGCGCTTTTATTTTTTTAAAGGAAAATTTCCATTTCACGAGAAAGAGAAATTGATAACTTCCGGACAAAATCAATCCCAACGAGTTATAATTCAATGTAAATCTGAAAAATTAATGAATTTGGCACAGTCTGCAAATACTAGCCCATTCCACAAGAACGGATTTGTCATAGCATCATAGTCCCACCGGCGGCCGATCATCGAAACTTGTATCATCGTAAATAATGGGCACACGCAGAGAATCTTCTCTCTAATAATTACGGCTTTGTCAAAACATATCAACATATAGAGATAACAACACCCAAAGATTGAAAGAGCACAAATAAGTCTGTGTAAATCCCAGCTCTATATCTAGATCGGGATAGAAGAGCACCCAAATCTAGAGCTAACTCTAAATCGGAAGAGAAGAGCTACAAAGAAGATACCAATTAATTAGAAAATTTCAGATAAACCCATCGTTAAACATCACGGGAAGAGGAGCTTCGAAGACTTGCCGAGTGCTCGACTTTTAAGATCAAGAACCTAAAGCCAAAGCAAGCGAGCAAATTAATTTCGAGACGCTCGCGCTTCGATCTTCAGAACTCACGTGCACAAAATTTTCCATTTCGGTGGAGGAAGTAAACAACGTCTACCACAAAATCCACGAAGAAGCTTGATGGGGTCTTGAAAAAGGAAAGGCAAAAAGATAAAGAGGAGTGGGAAAGAAAGGGGGAGAGGGAGAGAGAGGACAGGAACGGAAATCAGGAAGGGCCGGCGGCCGAAAGAAGGGGGAGAGGGAAACCCTAGGGGAAGGGAGGCGTCAAACGAGCTAGCGTGGTTGACTCGGTGAATATTGGGACAGAAGAATGTCAGGGATAAGTTCGTACCGTGCTCATTTGATTACATAAAAAAAATTCTATTACTTAAGCGCCATAATTTTTAATAAATCATTTAAGTGCTATTTTTTTAAAAACGTCCACCCAAATATCCAAAATCCGACATGACATAGCACTTGTGATGAATATTTTTAGAAAGTTATGATACTTAAATGATGGATTGAAAAATTATATGCTACACAAGTGATAAAAAAAAAGTTTTGACATTTAAGTGAGCGCCGTACATAAAATATAACACTCAAGCGATCGAAAAAAATTTATAACACTCAAGTGAGCACCGTACGAAAGTTATAACACTTATGGTATTCTTATCCCAAGAATGTTGTCTAATGAAATTAATATGCTCAATAGAGAGATGAGTTGGGGGCCAAGGCTTAATAGAGGGTGGCCCTCTCGCTTGAGATCGGCGAACTCTGCCGGCCATTGACGAGGCTCGATGATGGCTAGCGGATGGATAAACGAAAAACAAAAAGGAAAATAGAAGAACAAAAAAAAAATAGTAAATAAAAAAAAATCGAAAAAGGTATTAAATTATTATTAAAATTTATTTCCACGTATGACGGTCGACGTCCACGTCAGCGATTCGGACAAAAAATGGCCGAATGGACCCAATTGGGAAATCATGAAAAGGCTTAGATCTCAATTGGCAAAATTAAAAGGTTTAAGACCAAATTGGCAAAAATGCAATAGATTTAGAATTTTTGGATTTTTTGGGTAATTTTTCTCATAGCCTCGTGTGGTATGGTTATGAGAAAAGTTATTGCTCGCGTTGACGATATCTTCAGATTATAATTCTAGACGTGCATAATTTAGGTAAAACCTTTGACCATTTTAACTGCTGAAAAAAAAATGCCGTTTGATCAATATAGAGTATTGAATGATACTTTTAGCCAAACATAGAATTTTGACTATGATCGGTAGGTTTTAGGCTTTTACCAATGTATTAGACAAAATTTTACCGAACAACAGTCAATTATCAGATCAATCGTTTGTATCAAACTACAAGTTACCGCTGGATAAGTGAGATCTTGTTAGGCTTAATTTCATTTTATTTTTGATATTTAGTTATTTAGCTTAATTTCAAATATTTTATTTTTTAGTACAAATAAGTGAGTAAATTTTGATTTTTTGCAGATAAAGGTGATGGAGATTGCATTATCATTTTGCAGATACAGATGCTGAAGTCCTAATGCTTTTTTTAGCTATTTTTTTTAAAAAAATTTAATTGTTTTGTTAGTTTTTAGCCTTTTTTTTTTATTTTTTTTAATATTAGGTGGAATTTTTTATTATTAATTTTTGATTTTTTTTATTGCTAACTAGGATCCTCTGGCGAGCCACGTAAACACCACATGAGATTTCCAACGACGCTCACCGGAGTTGGTACTCAAATAATCATTTTTAAAAAAAATTGACACTTAAGTGATATATATATATATATGCACCAAAGCAAGCGCCCATACATAAATATTAGTACTCCATGTGTGCTTTTGCCCATAATTTAGTTACAACCTTTGACCATTTTAACTGCTGAAAATTAAAATAAAATGCCGTTTGATCAAAATATAGAGCATTGAATGATACTTTTAGCTAAACAGAGAATTTTGACTATGACTGGTAGGTTTTAGGCTTTTACCAATGTGACAGACAAAATTCGCTGAGGCTTTCAATCAAATGCCCACCGGTTCTCCCTACGCACCTCTTCTTCCTCTTCCGGTGAGAATGTGGACTTGATATTGAAAAATTTGCGTATCTCATCCGGGGTTTTGCCCTTGATCATGCCTGCCACAACCTCGCATGCCAAGTCCAGCAAGGTTGGAATTTCCAGGAAATTTGCCGCCTGAATGGATGGATGGATGGAAGGAAGGAAAAAAGTGATGAGCACAAACATTAAAAAGCAAAGCTTTATAGCCTTCATGTCCGCAAATCACATTTACAAGCTCTTTTGAAGGTGGAGGTTGTTTAGAAATAAGCACATCTTGGACCTTATGTTTGCCATTCATGTCATGTCATCTGGGTGTAAATACTTGTACATGATTAAGGGCAAAAAATTAAAAAGATAGATCCGACTTGATTCATCGTCAAATAGAATGAGATCCATTTCGAACAAAGCTGATGCTAAACTAGAATAACCAACTATCCGAGGCCTAGCACTGCCAGCAGCAAGGCAAAGCTCATGGATTGTGCAGATTCTAAAAGCAAGATTTGTAGTAATGTCAGACCAACCTAACTGAATTTGTGAGTAGCAATGTCGGACCGACCTAACGGAATTGAGGACAAGGAAACCTGTCAGCATTGACGAGGCCGAAGTCAGAACTCACCCGACTAAATCCAAAGGATGAATCCGGACCCAATATCCCGTTTGTTGAATTTTTTTAAGGTTCCGAAGAGAGCTTCAAGGCAAGCTAATGTACTAAAATAAACCACGAAGTTGAAATTAAGACGAAGGTGTAAGTTCAACAGAAGTAGTTCAATTAACGAGGTAATCCAGGTTTTGCAGGAGCAGGAGGGGTGTTTCTAAAAGGAAGAAAATGATGTGGTTTTTCGTTTTCTGTCTGTTCCTCCACCATCGTGCGGGCAGAATTATAGCTCTCCAGTTCGGACTTAACCATGTCTGGGGTTCTGGGTTTTTAAAAGGGTTATTGTCGGATGCAATGCTCATTCGACGAAATTCATCGGCTGAGCCATGAGTCCATGACCTCAGCAAATGCAGATTCGCCATACTTCCAGAGAAGGAAGTAAAAGCTGCCAAATGGCTCGCCAATTATGCCAATTATGGAATAGTCCCTGAAGCAGATGCTCGTTAGAACGTCTATACGTAAATCTCCTCGGGCTGTTTGGCCCTCTTTATCTACCCAAAAGGAGAAAGGGGTCTTCAGCTCCTCTGAGTTCTGATCGTATGTTATGCACAAGAGAGGCTTGGACAACCGGACAGTAATCAAGAAAAAGAATCAGATGCATAGAAGCCAGCGCTCAAAGAATGCACTAATTGCCAAGTCCTAGCACCCAATTCAACTATACTTCACAGACTCTTAAAGTGAAATCAATTACGAAAAAAAATCGAAACTTTCCAAGATTGAGCATCGATCGTTCCTCAGAAACCAAAAGAGCAGCAAAACAAACACTCTACTACACCCATCGAAATTGAGAAAAGGAGATAGAAGTACGGACCAGGATGTAGTCAAATAGAGTAGTGTGCTCGACGTTGACGAACTCGGCGTCCCAAGCGCGGAGGCTCTCGGCGTCAACGCCGACCTCGGCGTGCTTTGCGCAGAACTCCACGACCTTGGCCAGAATTTTGCCGTTGATATTCGGCAACGGGATCGGAGTGTCGGCGCAGTTCTCGTCGATCATGTTCTCGAGAGTCTTGGACTGTAAGGCTGCGATCTCCTCGATCTCGAAGGTCTCTCCGTCGGAGCTCTTCAGAGTGATCATCTTCTTAGGGCACGACGGCGAGGAGGAGGAGGAGGAAGAAGACGATATGGTTGGTTCGTTTCGTGGAGAGAGCGAGCAGCAGCAGAGAAAGTTGGTTCAAGACTCGCAGAGAAAGTTATTGAGAGATTTTCTCGAGAGAGAGAGAGAGAGAGAGAGTCTGAGCTCGCGTTGTTGGACTCGGCGAATATTGGCGAAAAAGAATTTTATATAAGGAAATTTTCTTCCAATACGCTCAATAGATAAAGAATTTTATAATACCAATCAGTCTGTCACAAGCTTCAATTGAGTGCGCCATGACATGATATGACAAAGAGCCAAGCATACATCATTCCCATAGAACCAAGATTTCAATATACGGATCAACTGGACCAAAGCATTTATAAGCTCTTGAGTTCGCAGAAACTCGCATCTGGCATTACAGTAGAAATCGAATATATGCTTATCAGCACTTCCTGCGAGAGAGGACTCATATGCAACAAACGTCCCCTAGCACTATGAACCCTCGTAACCCCGTAACCCGTCCATCATATGATTCTCTCCAGAAGGCCATCAAGGATCGAGCTTCAGGCTCATAGCTTTGAAACAGGCAAACCTGCACCGATTTACAAGACTATCAGCAGATTAAACTTAGAAAAGGTATCACCTTTCACTGAAGCTCTGAAGAGGGCGACTTCGTACTTAAGGCTTTCGCATTGACAATGCTTGGACATGCGGCTGGAGGTGGCGCATTCTCGTTCAGAAACGGTTCAACTCGGTTTGGATCCGACCAAACTGGATACCCTTTAATCTTTCCCTGAATGCATAGAAGTGGTGGGAATCTCAGTGATTTCGTCGAGTCAAATGCTGTCGAGCAAGCAGAGAGCGAGGTTGTGTTACTAGGTTGCGTACCAGGACGTTCAGAGCAGCCAAGGTAGCCATGCCTTCACGAGTCCACTGCACAATTACCAGGAAAAGCCTAAGATCGTCATTGCAAAAAAATGGGCGCTGGGATTTGTCGTTACCAGTCATTACCTTAGAAGCGGAAGCAATATGAGGTACCACAATGGCATTCTTCATGTCCGAAAGTCCTGGCTTCATGTAAGGCTCGTCCTGCCCGGATCACATGTATGAATGAATAGTGCATCAGCATATCAGTGGTGATGATAGTAGAGAGTAGAGATGGAGTTGAGGATGAATGAGGAGGGGTTTTAGTTACCTCGAAGACATCAAGACCGACCCGGAACATGGGATTCTGTTTCAAATGCTCCACGAGCGCTACTTCATCAACAACTGGCCCCCTACTACAGTTCACAAGAATCGCTTCCTGTGATGAGGGAATTTATTAAATACTCACATAATCAAATTGTAAGAAGAAGAAGAAAGGGGATAAACAAACAATAGTAACCTTCTTCATGGTCGCGAGGCTGTCCTTGTTGATGAGATGATAAGTGGTTTTGTCCAGGATTGGGTGAAGACTTATCTAGAAACAGAATTCAATTTCATGATCAAATGCAGATCGATGAAATTAACACAGTTTTTGGCAATGAAATCCCACCACATCGGCTTCCCGGAGAACCTCATTCGTGGTTGCAGCTCTTCTCCAGGTAACTGGCTGTTCGCCATTAGCTTTTAGAAATTCACCGTAAGCTGAAACCACAATTATGTAAGCAAAAATTAGAATCTAAGGATGGAACTTGACTGGCATCAATAGATTGGCTCGCAACGTGCCTGTAACAAATTTCTCGAGGCGAGTGGATTGGTAAAGATCATAGTAAATGAGGTTCATCTTAAATCCTTCGATCTGTAAAGAAAAACAACCACGATAAGCTAAGTAAACCCATCCAAACGACTTCTCGTATTATGGGGGAGCGGCTAAGATCACTTCATAAGTGTATACCATCATTCTTGCATATGCAGATCCAATACGACCAGCTCCAATCACTCCAACAGTCTGCCCCTTAAGCAAATTGCCGACAAACCTACCACATGAAATGAAAACCGTGAAAATGCAAGTAAATAATAAAAAATTTGAGAGTGAGGACTGCAATATTACAGATGAGGGAGCCATCCATCATATAAGCCTGCCCTCATGAACTCATCTGCCTCAACGATTCTTCTCGCAGCTGCTAAAGAGAGCGAAGCTGCCAGCTCTGCAGTTGTCTCTGTAAGCACACCCTGTCCGAGAAGTGGACGAATGCTTTCATTGTATTGATAAACAAAAATTGGCGATTGTAGTTTGATGAGTCACACTGTACAAGGTGCTTTGCTTATATGAATAACTCTAAATCACATATACTTCAAGATATCTCATTTACCCTTCTTATTGTATGTCTAAATGATTAAACCCGTAAAGGCAGAGCCAAAGTTTGTAAAATCTGGCGATCTGATATATCCTTGGGTATTTCAGGACGTAGCAGCCATCACCATAGCACGGAACATTAAGAAAGTTCCCTCAAGTAGATGCCAAGCGAATCGCACTCATACTATGCTCTTATTCCATGATCCAAGCTTTATCAGTCTAATCCTCATATTCTAGCTTTGAAAAAACGTGTGCTGGTTAGTAAACCCCAATTGCAGCATTCTTAACATATTCCATCTTGCAACTTAGTTCATGAATCGCTATGCGATGAAACCAAGGATGATGACAATAATGTACAACCATTTCCTACGAGTGATCATCAAGCCATGAACACGCTACTGAATTAGTACCCCTCATCCAAGCAGACAGGTAAGAAGAAAACAAAGGAAGATGAATAGTCTCTCAATAAAGTGAGTAACATGAAACTTACGGGAGTGTTTCCAACAGCAACACCGTACTTGTTCGCAGCATTGACATCCACGTTGTTGTAACCAACCGCCATGTTACTAAATGCTTTTCCTCCAGCTCTGCTCAGCGCAGAGAACAGTGTCTCTCCCCAATCCTCCGTTAACTTCAACACAACAAAAACCCCAGAAAACACCAGAGACCCATTTCAGAAAACTGCGGGGGGAAAAGCGAACATCTTCGAGTTTCTGTCGGATAACCCCAAAATCGACCCAGATAGGAAGGGATAGACAGACAGAGAGAGAAATTACCTGCCCAATGACTCCATCGCACTTATCGCCGATGAGGGCGATGATGTCTTCCACAGACAAGATGGTCTTCTTCTGCGTGCATATCTGATCAAGAACGCAAAACAAGAAATGCCCCTCAATAATGGGAAAAGGTATGACCCCCGTATGGCACGAACGAGTTAAGGACACGAGATTTCGTTGGGTTCAATCTACCTCGACGCGACAATCTTGCTCGATCAAGAGATTGATCCACCGAGTCCCGGGCATGGACTTTGTGCTGACCACCCTGTACTTCCCATTCGGGTTCCACACTTCGATCGAAACTGGCTTCGCCATGCCCAACCTCTCTGCTTCACTTCAGTCTTCACCCCACTGCGGAAGACAGCAAGCAAAGCAATTCAAATGTGTGGCAACCTGGTTTTATATTTCGCGGCTGAATCCGCGAGATGCAGCGTTTCGCGTTTATTTGGCGCTCGCCAATCACAGCCGTCGATGGGTGAGACAATTGACCCCGGTCTTCGGTTTGATGGCGTTAACCAGGTTCTATTTTCGGGCGAAGGTGATTGGATGGGGTTTTATCTGGAATGTGTGATGCAATCGAAGGGGCTACTTGGTGTTTTGGGGGAGGGGGCGTTGGTGCTTTTGGACCTCACGTTCTTGCAAGAGATAGGAGCTGAGGTGGCTGCGCCTGAGGGTGACACGTGTGGGGCATCTATCCTTCTTTTGTGTTGTTTTATGGCCCTCGCTAAGATTAGTGGCTCGTGAGAAGATTGCAGCAAATCTTGTGATCCAAATTTTCTTTGTGAAGCCATTGGTAGAGTAAGAATGCCATCCAAATTTTATAATTCCTCCTTCCAAGATTGAGCTCTGCTTAAGCGAAACAATCGTTGCGAATTGTTCTTTATAACACGATAAGTGTGTTTTGACGACTAATTTTTATTTATGTCATCGAGGAATTTCACCTTCGAGCTAGAAAATTACATGAAATATCTCGACAATAGACCCTTTTAAAGCTCGTGTGATTGGTTGATGGAATATTCTTCAGTTACCCGAGTTTCGAGCTAGCTCTATTCCCTTCTGTCTAAGAAAATGCAACGTTGCTCTCTTTTCCATAGCTATGTTGTTACGCTAATCTCATATTAAATTATCGAGAATTTAGACGGTACATAAAAGGCAGGGTGACATGGTTAGTTTATATATGATTTTTTTTTTTTGTCGGAAGTTTATATAGGATTGAGTATCCTAATTAATGTGGGTATTGTCTTGCCCTCCCACGGGACTAGACCGTTTCAAAATGACTAGACAGTTCAACTCAAACTGATATATTTTCGTTCTTTCATGTGCCCTCGCCTCTTTCCATGATGCGGAAGTATCAAACTCTAATATTTTATTAAAGAACATTTGATGTTTATGCAAGCAAGGGAAGATTTCAACCACAACTTGATCCACGGGGTATTCTTGCCCAAACTCACCACGCATCACCCAAACTTGGTGGATAATATATAGGGGGATCGACGACCAAGTGGACCGGGTAATCGGGTCACTATCTGATCATTGTCGCCCAAATAGTTTAACCCAATCTGATGGTGTTCGGAAGCCCGATGCATCGGGTCCTCGGTAATATGAGTTTTTGCTTATTGGGCCGTTCGAACTTCAAAGCAATTGGGTCCTCCCAGCCCAGATCCTTAAGGAGAATGGGCCACTCTTTCAATGCCAGGGCCCCTATAGTGTGTGGGCTTTTCGTCGGAGCTCAGAGCTTATCTACCATCCCTGGTCGTTCATAGACGGGCTTCTTCTTCTCGATCAAGGCCCAATGCACGAGGCCCATGAACAGCCTCTCTGGCACGTGTTGGGCACAGGCCAGCACGAAGGGTCCACGTGTTTGGGTTGGCCGAGCATGCGGCGGTCACGCGCTCATGGGTCCGGCCTGACGGTTGCGGTTGGTAAGAGTTGTTGAAGAAAAGGCTTTGCCATAAAATGCCCACAATCGTTAAATTGTTAGAAAATATAATGATAAAAATAATTTGAAGTCCGTGACTTAAACCCTTCTTTTTCATGGAATAAGTCCGAGGAAGTTGTTTCCGAATTCACCTCCACAAAATGTTCTTGCGGAGAAAATTAACAAAATGTGTGAAAAGTGCGTATGAATATGAATTTTAGTCGGAGGCCCGTTTGGTGTATGTCATTGCCGGTACGCAGCGAACTTTGATCTATCAACAAAGTCCGAAGCAATAGCCGATATGAAAGCATTTCGCGACTAAGCCGAAGCTACGGATTTCTCTTTCAAAGAAGGATTGCCCATCGGAAAACTCAGAAATTAGGAGAGAGGATGATGAGAATTGAGACGTGGAAGGCTCAATTTTGGTGTTGTGGCTTCAATTGAGACCGCAGGTTTTCTATCATTTGACTAATAATCAATGTGGATGGACAAGCCTATCATGTTTGGAGTGTTGACCGTGACCTAAACTCCTTCACCAAATCCGGCTGAAACGTGCTATCAACATGCGATGAGCCAATGGCAAAAGGAAGATTTGAGTAAAGCAAATGAAGCTCTCGAAAAGCATGACCAAATCTACTTTACATTCGTAATTACCTCGCACGATGACATGAAGGCTCCATCGTGACTCGATGCGGATCGTTACGATACGATTGGTATCTATTATCGATAATAACAATCCATGCATTACCGCAACTATTTAGATCTTTATAACCTACTGTCTGATTCTGGATTGTCTATAAATATGGTCGTGTTTGGTGCTCCAGTACGCATTCGTAACTCGCGTTAATCTTCCTTTTCGAGCATAAAAATAAAATAAAAATGGAGGCGTTGGAGCTTGTAATTTTGAATCCTACTGGGTATTATCATCCGATTGTAATAGAGAAAATTTAAACTGTCGCCATGTATGAATAGAAAATGTATCGAATGATATTTAGAAAATGGTTTATCTTCTTAATTAAAGTATTTGCTAAGTACCTCTGCATTAAACAATACTTGTAAACACTATCTATCTACTGGTGGACCACTTTGGTCAAGTAAAACAACTTTGGCCCGTCTTTTGGTCGAGCATAGCATTCTATCTTCTGGGTCAAAACAGACAAACTAGAACTCAGTCTCCAAATTCAATCTTCTTGGGGGTGAACGAAAACCATTCTGTTTTAGAAATGAGTTTCTGGAACAGAAATAAATTTAATCTATTTCTAGTTCTGAATGAGTTTTTGAACCAAAAAAATGCGTTTGATAACAACATAAATTTCTTATCTTGAAACAGAAGTTCGTCTGACAGCAGTTGAAAATTTCTACTTCTAGAATAGAAGTAGGCGGCGCCGACGGCGGCCTGTGACCGGCGGCGGCGGACGGCGGCTTGAAACAGAAATTCTATTTCTATTTCTCTCAGAAACTAAAATTTTTTGTATCTCAAAGTTGTTTCAAATCTATTTATGAAACAACTTTTTGTTTCAGAAATAGAAAAATAAAATTACATTAGCAAACGAGTTTCTATTCAAAACCTGTTTCAGAAATAGATTTGGAACAAAAATTCTATTTCCGGAACGTTACCTTGAACCCCCTGGGTCTCAAGATGCCATGCTCAACCAGCACTAACCCAACCAACCAAATTGCAATTAACCAATAATCATCACAAAACCAAAGGGGAATGAAGCAAAAAAAAAAAAAAAATTGTCTTATGATCAGTAATCTCAGATTAGGGCCAAACTAATCATGCTTAATCCAAAATTAAGGAGTAGTAAGCCCAATCTCCCCCATCTTCGTTTCTGGTAAAATCTTTAACTGCCAAAAACCCTTTATCCCCCCTCTCTCTCTCTCTTTCTCTCTCTGGGAATCTGCAAAATCTCTTCGAACCTCTAAAAAGCCCAATTCAGAGAGATAACACGGAGATTGAGATAGATAGAGAGAGCCATGGAGAGGCTTCTCTACTCTTCTTCTCCTTCCCTCCCTTCCCGAGTTCACCACCGCGCCCCTTCGCCCTCGCTCGCGCGACTCGGCGGCGGCCGTTTCGACTCGCCCAGGCTCGGTTTCTCCTCGCCGGCGCGGCCCGATTCGCGGCGGATGGTTTCCATCTCGTGCGAGCATGGGAATTCGCCCCCGTCTCCATCCCTTTCTTCGAAATCGTTGGGTAAATTCCCGTCTCCGTCGATCCGCTCGCCGGAGGAATCGCCGCCGGCTCCACAGCCATCCGAGCCGACCGCAATTGGAGATTCTCGGAAGCTCAAGGTAATAAATTTTGGTGGAGATTCTTGGTTTCGTTCGCCTCTCCTGTTCGGTTGTCTCGTAAATGTGGTCAATTTGGGAGTTCAAGCTGAATATTGTCTGATTCTGGAAGCTGCGATACCATTTCAGTCTTCCGATTCTGTTCTACCCAAGTGGTTTGTTGTGTGCATCTCTCTTCATGTTTGATTGAATCGGTAGCTGCTAGGAAAATGAAGAAACGGCTTATGTTTTTGTATTTTGCTCTTCTTCTGAGTTTAGACATATTAAATTATTCCTTAGAAGGAATCATGGGCATATCTATGGATAGTTACACTATAGTATTTAATAGTGTACACATACCTAGCTGTTCGATCAGAGCAAAGAGCTATATGGAATTGAATTTGCAAAGGTATGAATTTTGGGGTGCAACGAGGGTTGCTGTTGATTATCTTTGCGAAGTGAGGGAGGAGAGATTTTTGCGGTGGAAGTGAGGTGAAGCAATGATGCCATAGAAGAGGGAGTCCTTGAGCAGTCGTTTGAAGTTTTTTTTTTTCACACTCCTTTTGTTGCATTTAGATTTGCGATCAGATAAGATGATTTGATGCTATTAATTTATGGAAAAGATTTGAGGTGGAATCTAGGCTCAAAGCAGCGATTATTAGATACTCACTAACTAATGCAATCCAGCATTCAGAGCTAGCCACATGGAAAGGAATGTGGCCAATCACTTCAGAGGCTTGTTTTTCATGATTTTCTGTAGCATTTTGAACAGTGTTGATATCTGCTCTTGCACAACCATGTGGTTGATTTTGAGGAAGTTTATGCCAGATTTCTCTTAATAAACATGAAAAGATCTGGTGGTTATCTGCAGAAATTAATGGGGGACTGCTCTGAGCTATTTCAGTTTATCTTTTATTCCATCAACCCGTCATTCGTAAACTCTTGCAATCCATAACTCGAAAAAGGAAGCAGATTAGAATGGACAGAATTGTCAATAAGGTCCAGAAACTTGGTGTTTTTCAACTTAAGACATTAAATGAGTGCTACATGTTGTTCAACACCTGTCGAGCCTGCTTATTTTTAGTCACATCATAAGCAAAGAACATATGGTTATGTGGAAAGTACCACCTGTCCTGCAATGCTTGCTCAGTTCCCAAAGGAACAAAAATGGAAGTTTATTCTGATGCTGACATGGTGCTAAATGCTACATTAGGTTCTAATTTGGAGTGCTCTGATTGTTTCAGCTAAGATTATCGCAGACATTGGCTTTAAAGAGTGGGCTGCTTTTAGTTGTCGGAGCCCGTGGTTTTCTCTATAATGATACTTTTTGGTCAGAACTCAGGAGGAAAAGATGTCCACAATAACTTTTTGGAACTGTATTTTCTTATTGATTGCAGTCTACTCTTGAGTAATGACGTTCCTTTTGTCGTGTTCTCATATAAATATTAAGGGGGCTGAAATCTCTGTTGTAGACTGTTTGGACTACTTCCTTCCAATTTCCTATTCGAAGTTCTGTGGTCTCGTCTGCATGATAAAAGCTCAAAATCAGTTTCATTTTTTCAGGGATTAACTGCTGGAACTTTTGTGCTACTGTCTGCCCTTATTGTGGCCTTAATTCACCCGTTCTTCGCATCACCCGCCTTTGCAACCTTTCAAAGTGCTGCTAAGACAGGTGGACCAGCATCAGCTGCTGCTGTAGGAACGAGACTTGTTCGCACGGAATTACTTAGCAGTGCCTGGACAGGTTTCTTCGCTGGGTGCTTGCACACTCTATCAGGGCCCGACCACCTTGCTGCACTGGCCCCACTCTCTATAGGTCGAACCCGTATGGAAAGTGCTGCTGTTGGAGCCCTTTGGGGCTGTGGCCATGATGCGGGACAGGTACTATTCGGCTTGTTGTTCCTACTACTGAAAGATCGGCTGCATATTGAAATAATCAGAACATGGGGCACGAGAGTTGTGGGCTTTACGCTACTTGTTATTGGTGCTATGGGAATTAGGGAGGCTTCAGAAATCCCCACCCCCTGCATTGCCCTAGAAAATGGGGAGTGTGACGTTAGTCTCTATGAAACACTCAACAACCCCAAGTTGGGGAAGAAGAAGAAGATCGGATTTGCTACTTTTGCCACAGGGATCGTTCACGGTCTACAACCTGACGCATTGATGATGGTCTTGCCTGCACTTGCTTTGCCTTCTCGCTTGGCCGGTGCGGCATTTCTACTCATGTTCTTGGTCGGGACGGTGTTTGCAATGGGAAGTTACACGGTGTTTATAGGCTCATGCAGTCAGGCGCTAAAGGAAAGGGTTCCTAGGATAACTGAAAAGCTCACTTGGGCCTCTTCCCTAGTTGCAATTGCCCTCGGACTTGCAATTATCCTTAGCCAGTTTTTTGGTTACAGCCTGTATTGATCCATCAGTCTCGTGGTGGCACGGGCGACGCTTCTGTAGCAATAGAAAGATCTGAGAAGGTTCAATTTGTTTTCGGCGGAAATTCGTCATTGCATCATATTGTTTAACAAGCATTGACATCCTTGCTTTTGATTGTTATGATCTCAGTGTAGAAGCAAATTTACTGTTCTACTGTTCTTTATTTGGGTGTGTCGACATGTTTGGTTGTATTTTTATTCCTCGTCTCTGAAGATGGTTTTATGTAACAGGAAATGATTGCAATGCAATCTAATTAGTGTCAGTTTTAATCGATACACATTTAATTTAATTGGCCGCAGATTCTATATGTTCAGAGACATTGAAGAGCAAACTGTGTAGTGTTCTATCCATCTTGCCACTCATTTTGTCTTTCTAAACTCAAGCTTCGCATGAGACAATATCCTCCACTTAATCTGACGTTGCTAGAGCAAACACCCAACCCTAGCCGCCTAGGGAAGGGTTTGAGCTTGATCTCTTCCTTCCCTCCCTTTTTTCTTAATCTGTTTTGATTCTTTATTTCATTTTTCTTGCTTTTCTCTCGTTTGGGAGTTTTTTTTTTCTTTCGATTTAATCTAGATTTGGAAGCTTTTCTCTCTCATTTTTTTGGAGATTTCTATCCCGATCTAGTTTAGATTTGGGGTTTCTGCATGTATGTTTTCGGGGTTTCGCTTTTCTTGGATTTCGTTGGCGAACAAGTCCAGTTTCAAAGAAGATTGGAGGAGCTTAGTGAAGGTTTGACTCTCATAGCTGTGAAATCTGTGCTCGTTCAATGTTTTTTTTTTGCTCGGTGGGGATTAGGGACGCCAAACCTAGGCGCGCACAGCCGAAAGGCAAAGCCATAGCATCATATGGAGATCTCGATGTGTGCTCATTACTGAAGACGGGTTCGGTGATTGACCGTCGATTTTGGTACGAAGAAGTCATAGATGTGCTCTTTAAATGTGTGACCCATAACCTTGTTCTAATGATATCTCTTATTAATTTAAGCTTGTTTTGTTTTGAAGTTATCTGGGATTTGTTTTGCTTTGTAGTTGATCTGCGATATTTCTCCCTTGTATCTTAAGGAAGCGAATGAAATGTTATTTCGACAAAATAAAAATAAAAAAATCTAACGTTGCTCTTGTACCATGTAAAATGCAATGTACTGATTTTCTGCACGAAACCGGGCTAAAAAAATGCATTGGAAAAACTAATTTTGTTGTGGATAATTCATGTGGCGTCATCATATTCACGCCAGTTACCTAGTGTCGTCGACATTTCTGTATAATTATAAAGCGCTGGCCAGTTTCAAGTTAACCGTGTTGAATTGGGCTAAGATTCCTCTTAATAAGGCTCCATTTGTTTATCAAATAATGAATAATTCAAAAAATATTTTATTAAAAATATCCTTTGTATCATTTGAAATAATTAATCAATAAAAAATATTTTATTTATCGAGAACAATTTACGCCTAAACATTTTTTCATGGACTATGAAATCTCTTTTCGTTTGTTCATTTTTGTAAGCGAGAGAAATCATTTTCCCCGAAACAATAAATTTGTGTCGAGGTGGGAATTGTCAACTCCTGCCGTACATTCTCTATTTGCATCCACTTCATTCAACAGCAGTTCCCAGTTTTCTACGAGTGTTGTAGTCTTTCACAGATACTTAACTTTATACCTCACATCTCATCTGATACAACAGAAGAATAGCATCTGCAGAAGATTTGAATCAGTGTGACCAAACTTCCCTTTCGTGAGTATTTTGCTTGAACTCAAATCTGCATAACAGACAACTTAGTCAAAAAGGCTCACCAAGCAATGAGACAAAGCACCACTGCACAAGGGTTCAAATTTGACTGAACAACCTAGAAGGGCCTTCTAATGTTTAGAAAGGGGATAAAATCACACAACCTTCTGATTAATCATGGGACTTGCAGAATCTGAGCTCCCCAAAGCAAAAACTACCAAAAGAGATGATGCAAAAAAGGTGCAATAAAAAAACGCCTCAAAGATGACTATACTCATAAGAATGGGCACTTGTGGCATCCGTACCACTTCTATAGGGTTACAATCATTTGTGATTGGAGGACAGTGAAACATAGAGCATTCCTAAAGGAAGTTGAAACAGCAGATGCTTCCAAAAAAGAAAGGAATCTGTACCAAAACAAAGATAAGTATTCACAACAACGGACATTATCAAGTTGCTAATTATGCAATTAGCAGGCTATTGATTACACGAGAACGGCATGCGTTATGCGAAACTGAGTAATCTGTTTCCAATTCCAAAGCTTTTTGAAGCATACAAGTTTTTTGGCCCAGCAAAAGCATACAAGATAAACAGTTGTTACAAGTCTGCTCTCTGATGGGCAAAATTGAGCATGGATCAGGCGTAAGCTTTAAAAAGCTGCTCAAAGAACTAAGAACCCCGCTTTGTGTTGATGTCATAAAGCACACAAACGTCTGCTGCTGTCTTCATCTACATCAGACAAAAAAGGACAAGAATTTCAAACGACGATGATTAGTCAAGACTACAAGAAAAACAAAAGTTAGTGTAATTTCTCGTATCATTCTATCATATATTAAATACAACCAGATTAGAGCCACAAAAAGGAGAGGAAAGAAAAGAATATACTGTCAGTAGAATTGGATTATGACTGCTAAAGAGAAAGTCCACTTAGCTGCAGAGTCAAGTGATGAAAATTGACAGGTAATGTGCTATTGCATTGTGATGCAGGCACTAGTCCAGGACCATGTGAAAATGCAAAGGTTCATAAAAAGGAAAGTAACTGCCAAACAAATTGGATGACGCTATGACTCCAGGAAATAATCTATCTAGGATTGTTTGGACTTTGAGAAGAAAACAGAAATATTAACACACAGGATAAAGTTCTGGTGTGACGCAAAATCACCAAGGAACCGAAAACAATGACTTGCATAGTCAACAAACAAGAATAAAGTTACATTACTTTATCAGGAAACAATAGTGGAAATCGAAAATGAATTGGAGAAATCCTATTCTACCTGTATAACATTGACAGTTTGTTTTATTGTCCATCCAAATAAGCTTAGAGCAAGTAAAACCAAGAGAATTGGACTTTGTCTGGCAGAGGTCATAAGTACCTGAAAAAAAAAAAAAAAAAAGCCCAAATCTGGGAAATAAAAGAATGGCATCAACAAAATTTAGCGCAACTGACAAAGCAAGGACTTACATCTATCAAATCGTCAGTTTGCTTCTCCGCACGAAGGAATAACATGATGTACAGCACCTACATGATTTTGCAGAAGCAAATCAGGAAATTCAGCTATTATTTGTCTGAATCTATTACAAACCCATCACAAGTACCTCACATGCCACACAACAAAATGCCATAAACATTCGATTTCCATAGTAAGCTCTGAAAAGCCAGTTAGTGCTGTCTTTCACATCCTTGTGACTAACTTTTCCTGTCAAGAAAGTACTGCAGCCCAAAGAATGAGAAAACAGCAAAAGCAGCAACCATTGCACAATACCATAAGACATGTCGAGGTAGCCCAAAATAAGAAGATGAATAATTACCTGTACATTTGCAGCCAATGGCTAGCAATATCTAGTGCAAGCAATAACAGGAAAATCAAACCAGGCCTGCATAAACATCCCACCAGTAAAACCCGGTGCTTCCCCCAATTAGTCACTAATAGCTTTGTAGCAAAGAAAGGCCGTGTTTTCTTTATTTCTCACAGAGAGATGTTTAGGTTCAATTACCTGTACACTTGGGAAAGAATTACCAGCAGACAAGCAGTGCTAATTCTGGAGTAAAAAAGATGATCAAGCCAAACAGCATAATACCGTTAAATGAACAAAAATAATCGAACCTTCCAGTTCTAAGGACAGGATAGGGACAAAATTAGTGATTTAGTAGCTCACAAAAAAATCGCATCATTAGAGGAAGAGCACTAACCTGTCTGTTACCATGTCCAAAACAGCTCCAAAAGTCGAGACTGTATATTAACAAACAAAATGAATACAATGCACTAATAAAGGAAGAGTTTTAAGAACTTCTGAAGTACATGAAACTTTAGGCAGGGTGAGATCATCACTATATAAGTGTTTCACGAACATGCACACTTGGATGCAAGCAAACCCACCCCACCAACTCCCCCCCCCCCCCCCCCCTCCCCCGCGGTCCTCTTTGCAACCTAAACCCAAAGAATAGAAGGAAAACAAATACCCTGCGCTCAACATCCACAAATAATAAATGAAAAGGGAACAGGGCGGGGAAAAAAAAAAAAAGAGACATCCAGATGGCGAGATCTTGATACTGCAAGGAAATGCTATGAGTATGACCATTCAAAATCCATTGGCAAAAAAGCATCTATCCAATGTTAAGTCTGGAAAGTGTCGATTATACTTCAAAACGAGACAAGGAACTCCATTCCAAGGTTCATGTATCAAAGATTTTCCTAACAGGGAAAAAAGAGGGAAGAGTAAGGAAACTTTCTGAGGACAGATCCTAATATTAATAGCAGTTTTAACGGGTAATATGGCAATCACTTGATCACTTTGAATTTACATTGAGCAAACATTATAACTCGATTTGCAATAATGGAATAATAAAATCAAAAGCAGGAGACTTTCAGAGTGAGCACCTTGGTTGAACTTGCGAGCACACCAACCATCCACGCCGTCACACACAAAGCTGAAACAACAGGCTTGTCAATTCACTCCAACCTTTTGAATTCCATTTCGGTCATCAAACATAAACACAACATTTAAATTCAAGAAGGCCAACCTTACAAAATAGAGAACGGAGAATAGTCTTTTGTTGGAAAAGCATATCGCAAATGCCACACAGTTCATAAGCACTCTTATATAACCTGGCATTTGCACCAACAGGAGTCGCTCAATAAGTCTATTCTTCCAAGCTCCCATAGACCACTTCAGACTTAGAATTTAAACAACCAATCAAGATTTACCAAAACATCAAATTCAACAAAAGTGACAACCACCCACCGATTATATTCGGAATGTAAAGGTACACAGACAATTTCCGAGGTCTTGCCACCGATTTTCCGGCCATCGGAGCTTCTCCACGTAACTAAGACGGCATAAAACGAACGGCCCTGCACTAACACGATTCGTATTACAGCGCCAATTAACAGCATCCTCATTACACTTGAGTATCGAATCAATCATGAAGCACATGAGACAATACTGCGCATAAACAGGCGTGGCGATTGTGAAATGCAGATAAATATCACATCGGCATAGAAATCCATCAAAACATCCTCCACTAGATTCGACCCACGAGCAAATTCAAATTACGCGGTCCAACGGAAGTAATAGAAGCTCGTTCGTGCTTGATAGATGAAGTAAAAAGATCAACTTTCGCGTAGCAACCCATTTTAGAGAAGGCGTTGAGGAAGAAGAAGGAGATTAAAAGCACCTGCGACGGAGAGAAACTCGATTTCAAGAGTCGATCGGAGGGAGAACTGCCGATGCCCCTCTCTCTCTCTCTACTGCGTCAGTATTTGTTTAATTAGTTCATTTACCCTTTTTCTTATAAAGCTATTATTCCTTCAGTGAGGCTTAAGGAATTTATTTGATGCTTCGATTGATGACCCGCAATTCCTCACTATTTATAAAATATTCCCAAAATGAGAGATAATTTTGCAAACACCCCCCTCCGAGGAGGAGGTCTTTTATAGCATCGGTCATATGCGCAAAACATGCCATGTCATTCGTAAGGAAGAGCTTTTGAACCTTCAACCCTAAAATCCATTTAGGTAATCATAAAACTAATCTCTCGATCGTGTAACTGATTTATTACCAAAAAGAGATTGTGGTAATATACAAATTGAGTATTCGGACTGAATAACACATCTTTGTCGTATTCATTTCCTTTAAAAATATTATATCGAGTTTTGGAACGGGGCAAAATAAATTATCGATAACTGAAAATAGTTTTTATGACTATCAACGAACATATGCCCAAATAATAATAAAAAGATGTATCTTAAGCTCTGTTTGTTTGACGGAAAACATTTTCCCCAATTTTCGATGTTTGGGAGCATAAATTGTGCGGCCAAAGAAAATATTTTCCAGTCGAGGGGTTAGGTGTTTACCCGAGTCATATTCATAATATAAACTCGTATTGTGAACATTCTCCGACAGGGGAACACCTCTAAAAAAACGAGGTTTTTTTTTTTTTTTCCGTTGAAATTTGGTAGAAGGGAAAAAACAAATATCGCATTTTTGCCCACGCCCACTAGTCCAAATCAAAATGTTTGAGGATGCATGCCAATATAGAGAAATAAGATCGACATAGACATGGGGTGTTCCTGTTTTTTGGGGGGTATAATGCAACCATGTCATTACTTTAACGACCACCACTTATCTGAAAGTCTTATGCTAAGTTAATAATACATAGACTGTTTTTTTTTTTGTGGGAGCAAAAATTTGGTGCGCTGTTTAGGAATCGAAACTGACTCGTTTCACCCCATTTCGATTTCGACGTTGGATCGGTCCTCGCCGAGTTCGACCGCTCGTCGAGAATGTCTCGGTTGGGCGAGGGGAGGCCAGTACGTCGCATGCGTCTGTGGAATTAGAATCGAGCATGTGGGAACGTGGCCCTGATTGCATCGCATGACTTGGTTCTTTCTTTTTCCTTTGTTGCAGGTTCTTACTTCTTACAGCTAATTGCATCTGACAGAGAGCTCAATCAGTGATTCCATGCTATCAATCTGGACTTTTTGCTGGTCTATTTTTGAAAACAATATCGTACCCGGTCTCATGGGCCCTTTCCTATTGGGCCACCAGAGGCCCAAATTGGTTTTTACTGAAATTTCTCAAAATTGAATTCAGGTCAAAATTAGAATCACAAACGAAAAACACTTGAGCCACCCAACCCACTGGGGTGGCTTCTAGATCTTTGATTGGTCCAAAGGTACAAGTACAACTCCCTATCTTCATCGGATCTCGTTGTGCCGGATATGCATTTACTTGAACCGGATCGATGAATGGAATCACTCCTACGAACAATGTATGCATTTTAGTCGTGGTTGTAATGACACACAAACATATATCTAGATAACGCGTCAACATGGTGTTGTTCGGGCGATGAATTCTATTAATCATCTCGGTAGAAGTTTATTCGAAGTAGTTTTAGTAATTATAACTGGAAGTCGATATCAGCTTGCGACTGATAAAGCATACTCAATTTGCACTCTTTAATGAAAAGCCAATCGCTGCGCGAATGTTACTTAACAAATCCGAACAACGCTTCTGATCTCAAACATTGTCATTAGAACCGTTAAATGGGTGGGTCGAGTCGGATCATGTCATAAATAATCCGACCCAAATAGACACACTTAATATGTTATGACCATTTTTATTGCAATGCAAATCTAACGGCTCAAACCCGACTCGACCTATATCCCAGAAACACTTCAATATATAATCAAATCTAGGAAAATTCAAACCCCAACTGATGTGAGAGTGTGGAATGAGTGACCACAAGATCGAGTGATGGTGAAAGGAAATGAAGATAATGTCATAGAGGTGAGTTTGGTCTAAGTAAGCTATAAACTCATTTATGGCCAATTTACAATTCATTTATTGAATATAACCAACCCATATAACAACTAGCTAATTGTATATGAATACAAAATCGAGTTTATGATTCATTTTGACAGGTCTACTTATCATATAAGAGATTCACGAGAGTGCATGTGTAGTAACATATGCGGTATGATCCAACATAATTGAAGATAAAATGAGTTTTTATTATATTATTATAAAATGAGTTGAAGATGACTGAAATCTAGAGGTGTCAAACGGGTGGGTCGGGTAGAATATGGTCCGACCCATATTGACCCATTTAACAAATTTTGATACTTCTATGTAGTACAAATCTAAGGACCCATACTCGACCCAACCCATATTACCAAAACACTTCAATATTTAATCCAATTTAGCAAAACTTATGAATTTTTAAAAAAATTATATTACTAAAACATTGTTTAGGGGCCTTAGCTGGTGATCCGGGCAATTTCAATAACTTTTTTTTAAAAGTTTTTTTCTTTTGTTTTCATTTTTTTTTTATATTTTTTCTCTTCCTTTTTTTTTCAAAGTCCGGTGAGGGTCGCCAGCCGACCCTCCCGGGCCTGGGCAGGGGCCTAACCCTCGCCCAAATCTGGCGAGGGTCACTAGCAGACCCTTGCCGGACCCGTTGAGAAAAAAATAAAAAATAGAAAATAGAAAATAGAAAATAACAAAATCAGAAAATATTGTTATGACTCACTTAAGATGATTAGCTAACACATTTAAAATCTATTTAAGATCCATTAAGTTGTTAAGTGATCCATTTACGACCCACACTCTTAAATATGGGTTAGAATATGGGTTCTTGATTCATTTTGCCACCTCTACTTAAATCAAATCTTTTAAATTACTAATTGCTCGCAAATTTGTGTTTAGCCTTTTTGTTTCATCTTTTTTGTTCTAAGCCATTTTAGGTTTCCTTTTTTTTCTCTCATTTGAAGACAACCAACCATTAATGTCTCCACCGTATATGGCTTTTTTTTTTCATTTTTCATCGGGCGCTGTTTTCAATAGTAGCAAATTCTATTAAATCCCGAACTTGCCGGGGGCGCTGACGTGGCATTTCCCGAATGAATAGTCCTTTTTCCACGTCGGCTCCGATTTCCCAGAATCCCCTCAGCCATCTCGCCGTACGCGGTGGCAAAAGCAGAGATATCACGAGGAAACGCAACCACCACCACCGCCACCATTGATCAAACCACCGCAGAACAATCCAAAATTCTTGCACTGAAGCAACAACCTTTGGGCCCCGCCAGGAGAACGTGAAACATCATCGTCCATCCACGTCGGATCAAAGAAAAATGAAATAAGAAAAAGGGCAACAGATTTGTACGGAGCAGCAGAAAATAAGGATCCCCGATCTTTCCCTATCCTCTCCCCACCAAAACAGAACAGCGCTCTGTCTCGCTCAAATCTTCGATTCAATGCCCAGCAGCTGATTATAGCCCTTGATGTTTATGTTGACGAGATGGATAGGTGTTCGTAGGGTGGCACCCGATAAAAGACCTTAAACTCCATTAATGGTGCTTTGTCCTGTATTATCATCTGCTCCGTCAGAGCACGAGCTTATCGATCTGGGTACTGCGCTGTGGATTAATGGGGAAATAAGTCGGGTCTGATTCTAGCCGGTCTGTTTATCATGATGGGTCTTCATTAATTTGGCAGCTTTGCTCGTTTGCTTTTCAGATGATCATGACTTTTTCCCCTCCATCTGGACCAGTTCCATTAATGGGAGATGGCAATAAATTTTGCAGAGTGAGAAAAGCTCGAAACTTTTCGTTTTTGGAGTGATTATTTTCAAAGTGTGAATGCGTGATGTGCCTGTGGACACACCCGCATCTGGCGCTGGCTTTTGCTGTTTGCTGTTTTGTGATTGCCTTCTTCTGTTCACTGAGAAGGGCAAAATCTTGACGAGTAATCAAATCACCTCCAAAAACCTAAAAACCAGAGTAAAGAAATGGCGATGAATCCTGGAAAAGGAAAAGATGCTCTCTGTCCTAGAATTCTGTTCATTGATTTTGTCCCCTTTCTTTTCTTTTAACTACACATTTTTCACTCCTAGAAAGCAGTGACATCGAAAATTACCTCCCTCCTCACAAAAAGGAAAAAAAAAAGAAGCAAAAAAGGAAAATCCACGCACTGCACTACTTGCCACTGAAACTGGGGGGTCGCTAGCCCTCTCACCGACCCGTCGTCGTCGTCGTCGTCACTTCCAGTTTTACCTTTCCAAGAGAAGGGCGAGAAAATCAGAGCAGGGCCTCCACAGTGCCCTCCTTAGCCGTTGCGCAGAGAGGGCAGCGATCGAGGAAGCCCTCGCAGGCCTTGCATGAGCACAGGTGCCTGCAAGGCAGGAACAACACGCACGACGCTCGAGAATTGCACGCCTTACAAGCCGTCGTCGTCGCCTTTCTCCATCCACCTTCGACCCCACTAGTTGTCATCGCCCTGTTCTCTTGTTCCTGCACCTCCTCTGTTCCGGTCCCGTCCCTATTCGCGCCGCAGCAATAGGACTCTGCGTCCTCTGCTCCGTCGCCGTCGTTGGACCCACAAGAGGCCCTTTCTCTGAGCTGTTGCTCCAGGGCGATCTTGAGGGACGCGACCATGGCCTCGTTTTCTTGCGCTATCCCCTGCCACGCCTGGGACTCGAACTCCAGCTTCTTCAGGAGCTCTTCGAGCTCCACCGTCTTCTGCGACGCTCGCGCCATTTCTTGATCCTTCTGAAGCAGCAGGGCCTGCGTCCTTGATTCGAGCCTCTTGACGAGCGCCAGCATCTGGAGCCTCCGCTGTTCTAGCAACACCAATCTCAGCCTCTCGTTCTGCGAGTAGTCCACAAAATTAGAAACGAATCCAAACAAACCTCACAAGGGAAAAAAAAACTACGATAGAACGAAACGAACTGTCAGGCTACAAGTTGACCAACCTGTGATCGGAGAAACTGCTGGATTTCTAGACTCTGCCGATCGATTAGCGACGCGATGCCTTGAGGATGCGCCATTTTTCTCTCGATCAAGCTCTTCTCCACGCTGTCCTCCGACGCGGGCACGCTCTGGAAGCAAGCACCGTGATGATACTGCAACTGTTGCATGTAGAGCTGCTCTTGCTCCTGCAATTGCCGTCGATGCAGCTGCGCTCTCTGTTGAATGCCGAGACCAAACGGGCCGAGCCCGCCACACCCATTCTGACTCTCCACGATATCCTGCGACCCGAACAACGGAAAGCCCAGATTTTCCTGGTACAGCTGCGCTTGAATCGCCATGTCAACAAACCCCAAGAACCAGAACCCAAGAAAAACGAGAGCAACCAACGGATCACACACGTCTTAAGCACAAATCTTGCACCAAGGAATCGATCGAACTCCTAGAGAGAACGTGAAAACGGTGACCCTTTGCTTTAAACCGAGAGAGCCTCCTTCATATGCATCGTCTGGCCCAACCATCGATGCATGACTCCAAGGAACGCATGATAAAAGGGAAAGGTGGAGGGTGAGTGCGGTATATATATAGTAGAAGCCAATGATGCAGAATTACAGAATAAGGGCAAAAAATTAATGTAACATCTTGAAAAGGACGAGAGAGAGAGAGAGAGCGCGCTTCTCTTCTCTGTTTGCTACTTTTTCGTCCACTTTTTCCAGCTTTGCGGAAAAGGAGCAAAGCAAGAACGTACGTACACATGCAGCATTCGTGACTAAACTATCGGGTCAGAGATTTCATAGAGACTGGCTTTCTTTGAACGGGGAAAATTTCCTCACCTTCGATTCAATTCCAAGTGGGTGAGCGAGAAAAATTGCTCAAGTCCGTTCGTTTTTTTTTTCTTTCCTTTTCATAATGTTATATTTCGCCACGTTGTATCACCCAATAAATAAATAAATAAATAAATAAGATTTTCCGTTGCTCGTCCAAATATTTTAGGGTGTTTTATGGTAGTAAAACATTGGGTACAAGGTGTACGATAATTTTAGGACAATGAACCGGTGCTCCCATTGTAAAGACGAGAGAGAAGGCGACAATGCCCACCACAGGTTTTGTCAGATCTTTTTTTTGTTTTTTTCCAGTCCTTTTCTAGTCTGAATGTCTCTTCCCCTGTATCACCCTTCTTTTCCCACTCTCGGGAAAACCGAGTCGTACCCATCAATAATCATTTTTGGGAGAATCAAAAATTGCTTTTTATGTAATTTTTTTTATTGAATAATGAAGTAAATAATTTATGAACTTTGACTCAACCTAAAATATGATCCCGGAATTTTTAATTTATTTAATATGGTCACTGAAATTTTAGTACGTGTTCAATTTAATCCCTGAATTATATGAAAATATTCATTGTTGTCCTTGAAATTTACCCAAATGTACAATATGGTCCCTAAACTTTTAATGGAACTTTACCCAAATGTATAATATGGTCCCTAAACTTTTAATGGAAGGACAACAATGAATATTTTCATATAATTCAGGGACTAAATTGAACATGTACCAAAAGTTCAGGGGCCACATTGAACAAATTAAAAATTTATGGACCATATTGTACATTTGGGTAAAGTTTAAAGACCATATTGAACAAATTAAAAGTTCTGAGACTACATTATACATTGTGGTAAAGTTCAGAGACAATATTGAATAGATTAAAAAATTCAAGGATCATATTGCACGTTAAAGCCGATGGCACCAATGGTCGGAATTATTATCGGTCTCGTTGCCAATTTTTCTTCCTCGGATCAAAGAATTGCTGTTTAGGTAACTTCTTGGAAGCAGCTCAAGCAGTTCAAGATAATGACGATAATAATTAGTAGCAGTAATAGCAATAAATGGGCCACCATATGGTTTCTTTAGGCCCATTAGGTTATGGATAAAGAATAGTTAGAGCTAAGATAGGGACGCATTAGGCTCGGATGAAACGCAATGGGGCCTACCTAGTATGACAAATTTGACCTAATTATTAACTTCCACGTAGTTTTAGACTGATAAATCATGAACGTGATAATGCCGACACGGGCGTGTGCTTCCCAGAACGCTGCAACTTAACCCCAAAACGGGCACGGGGTTAGCATGGAACAGGTACTAGTCAAAAGACAATTTGGTTGTTGCCAGTTGCCACCCAAGGAGAAGAAGAAAATCAAACCAAATCGATGTGCTTGTCCTTTGAAAAACTGGTTTTAGTGATGACGGTCAACCACATCATGTACAGATTCGTGTTGTCCGAAATGATTAATGGGTGACTTAGCTAACAACTTAATGATTATAATTGCTCAAGACAAGAGTACGTTAATGTGTGTGAATTTGGGCTTCCTCGGATCTTTCCTTCGCATCGAGGTTAGGTAGATTGGATGAGCTTCTAAGGCATGTAATATTTTGCTAGAAACGAATCTCGCGGCTTGTTGTCAAGGATTCTTGGCACGATTTATTCCGCAGCAATGGAGACCTTGAGCGAGGCTAGCATTACCTCGACTCGTTCTTTATGGGTTTTCTCATTTCGAGTTTCCGTCGCATGTTTCTAATGAGATACATATTTCATTATAAGTATGAAAAGAGATCGTAAAAATTATGTAGACTTCAAACCTTTTTCTCTCAGTGCACAGATCACTGAACTGAACAAATGGAACAAAGAAAGAAGTGGTTTCACGCCCCTTTTCTTTTACAGAGAAAACTAGGGTTTGATGAACACGACACGAGGTCAACGAGCATGCCAACATTGCCTTCAAACGCGGGCGTCTCTGGCAATATTTATTTACGGCCCCATTAATCTGAAGCGCTTCGGAAATGTCCTGGCAACTACAGATGATACTCAAGATGCTCGTGAGTAACTCGCAAAGAGTAATAGAGCCAACAAAAGAGAGTTGGAAAGTCAAGGTTGGAGCTACCCCTCTGACCAGCAATAATAACTCGGGTGGAGTCAAAACATTAGGACAAATCTTAATCTCTTGCAGCTGGAAGTTTAACATAATGTCGGACCGTAATTATAAAGGCATTAAAGGACCAAGCACACTCATCTAGCAACAATAACAGAAAGGACGGGCTCGCGTGGCATCAGCAGAGCAGTTTTTATGGCCTTCCTGTGCTTAATAATGGCATTAAAGATTCACTTTATAGAGATCGATGATCATAGTTTTTAGGGCAGAGGGTAACCTACATTCCCTTGCAACGCCAACTCTACTGACGAAACAAGAATAATGTTTTGCTTTTCGGCTAGATTAGGCCGCGATGTCTGGACCTTTAGGAGAAGAAAACCATCCATCCGAACCATTTTAAGAGAGTCGTGCTGACGAGTGCCTCCAGGGAAACCGACAGGCACCCCGAAAATTAGAATTAACGATTCTAAGCATCAGAGCACGATAGAGTTTTTTGAAATGATATTCCTAAATGTGAGTAATGATAGTTAGCGTAACGAAGGTTCACCTCCCAAGACATTCAGTGACAACATCCAATTTTTGATTAACGACGAGATTGCATCTCATCTAACTGTGATGACTACTGGATATATATATATCGTATATGCATTTGATGGTGCTGATAATAGATAGGATCAAGAACCACTTTTTGGAAGGTTTGAGGATCCTAAAATCATGGCAACATCTCCTCATCAACCAAAATGCTTTAAGTTCAGTCGAAATTGCTATTCTACACTTTACTTTTCCAATGTCTTTCCCCCTTTGCTTTTGGAAAGTGAACGGTGAGACCATATATATATATATATGCACCCGAAATTCCCAATATTCAGGCGGCATCTTGGAAAGAGCAATTCTTGCATATTCCGAAGCTCTTTTGTTTGGTTACTTTTTATTTTTATTTTTATGTTTCTTATCTAACAACAAAAAAAATTCAAAATTTGAATATCGACCCGTAAAATCGTTAACATACCTTTTTTCTTTTGGATCGGAAAATCGTTAACATACTTGAAGAGAAGCAAAAATTGCTTAGAAAAAGCTTGGGATACAAAGAGCGACAACGGGTCTAACTATTTCACGACCCCGAAAATGAGGGGTTAACTATTCCTCATTGATTTTTGCTGAAAACATAGGAATATACGAACGGGTGTCTTAAGAATTTTTTTGTTAACTATTCCTCATTGGTTTTCAAATACCCGGAGCATGTGCATCACAATACATTCAAGGATTTGACAAGTGATGATCTTCTTTATCAATTATTTAATCAGGAGTCCAAACACATTCATCCAACGAAATTCAGAGGATCATTATTCCGTGGACGAATAGCTTTTCAATCTTCTCTAGCGAATTCAAGAAGCGCTCTGGAAGATGACGGGTTCGTGTCGTGAACATGGCAGTGGTGGTGGTGGTGGGCCATTCGATGCCCCCATTAAACTCCACCGCCACCACAGTCGTGAGCGGCTCCTCCGCGGCGAATGGCGCGATCCATGTGAAGGCATGACAAGAGAAACTCACAAACAACCACCGACACATTCCGTCCGACACGTCTCACCCTAATTGACTTGCGATTTCCTATTCGTTATTTATCGTACCGAGGTTTCTCTCGAGGGATCAACAGCAGCTTTGAAAAAGAAACAAAACACCCGAAAAGTCATTCCTCGTGCAACTTCCCAACCAATTTCTCGTTGACGCATAGCTCGAGTCTCAATCCTCATCGCCCCAAGTAACGTGATAGAGAAGAATAACCCTCACGTAGGATTACTCTTTCATCGTATGATTCCATGTTGTTTCACTGGCCCTTTTGACTTCATGAACCCACGAGGGGAAAATGGTTCACGACGTGTCTCTCTCCATTGTGAATTTGAAAGGGTGGGTTTCAAGTCCACTTTCAATCAGTCTTGATTCGGAAAGGAGTAGCATTGTTTCTTCACGAGTCGCGCTTTGCATGGCATGCTCATTGCATCACCCTACAGACCTAGTTCAAGTATCAAAGGTTGTACGTGTTAGGATTAGGCACACAAACATAACGAAATAGAGAGTAAATACGAAAAGAATAAATCGAGATACAAAATTTATCCTGATTCACCCTTAAACTAAGTTCCATCCAACAAAGAATTTCACTATAAATAGCACCTCTCATCTCTCTATTACTACACTTAATTACAAGAAAATTATATATAGACGGCGCGGAAAACCGTAGGGGTTGAGGAAGCCCTAGGCAACTCAGCAGTTATTCATGGGCGCAAACCCTAAGTACCAATAAAATAAAGACACAAACTATAAAAGCCATCTATCAGCTCGGAAGCGCTGCCCTTGCGACACCCGCTGGAGCAGCACTCCCTAACTTCCAGTCGATGGGAAGCATGAACCTCACCCCCAATAAAACAAACACCACAGAAAAATCTATCTTTTGTGATAGTTGAGAAAACCTAAAGTAATCAATTTATGTCGTCAATGTCGGGTCATGCGCACGATGTTCGTTTTCTGTTTTCCCTTCTCTTTCTTTAATATGGATAGAGCCTTTTGGATTATAGTCCTTGCTTAGCTGGATTCTCACTTTGTCCACCACCGTGGAAAAATTAGGGTGGTGAGGTTTGACTGTCTTCAGATCTTACTGCAGCTTGTGAATAGTACTTTGTTCCTCCAACGTAATTAAGTATTGAACTTAAGATGCTACTTAGTTAGGATCGACGACAGATTGAGGGTGGCTTGCAAGCTATTTTACCAAAACCCTAATTTTTCATGTGAATGGTCTCTTGATGTCTAAGTTCTGCATCTGCCACTGTTGTTGAGGGCTACATTCATTTGCTTCGCCCCCACCTTCCCCTCGTATGCTGTGGGTTCCTTGAGGATTCGTGGATTTCTCAGTGTTTGGCAGAACTTGTCTGAATGAATCTAGGCCATCGGTTGACCCTTGACCCTTGACCCAATAAAGAAGAAAAGCTAGAATCAAACGACCGCACGGACTTTTCCTTCGGTACAGACGCGTAGAGACTTTATCTTGGGGGGCCAGTGAATTCGATTTGCATGTCCTTTTAACTTTTCATAGAAGATGAGTTGTTCCGTCTGGTTGGTGTCATTCAAGGACTTTGGTATTTGCTCGTCGCTTTCAGTTTCAGTGGCTACGAAAGCGAAGGGGTGGAGGGAGGGACCGGAGGGTCGGTAAGGGGATTACGAGCTGCGGCCCGTGAGTGGCACAGAGTTTGGTTAATGCACCGAGCGATGTAACGTCGGTCTTATTTGTCGATACAAGTCTCTGGAGAAGGAAAAGTCATGGGATGGTGCCGGTGCATTTGAGCCCGTTAGAAGAGATAAGCGCCAAGTGAGTCCCACAGAATCCAACGGCGCCGTGCATTGGGTCTACATGATTAGAGATCATGCAATAACGGCTCCTTAAGAAGTTAGCATGTAGGCTTAATCTATACCAACGTACAAACATTGATCATGTGGGTTCTAACTGTGGGGTCATACATTCAATGACCGTAATAATGTTCATCTACACATACTAAATCTTACTTTTTTATCTCTTCGCTTTCCTCCTTTTGTGACATAACAAGTCGAACCTAACTTTTTTCTACCGGGCCATCTCTAATGAAGTTTGATCTCTTGATCTTGGGCCTCTCACCCGGAAAAGGAAAGAAGATGACATGTGATGTGAGACAAGTCAGACGCTGGACCTCGTAGTAACCCGGTGGACGGGTCGTGATGGTGCGAAGAAATTTCTCTCATTCTTCCTCGCGACATTGTGATCCGATTTGCTCGATCGAATGGCTTTCGCCAATTCCCAATCAAATTGGGAAAAAGCCTCGTCGGTCGTGTCGCTGCTTCAATGCGCACACGTGGAAGCAAATTCCACATTCCGAGTCACGAGTTCGCGGGGGGAGGAAAGTGGAGCCACCCCCATAACTCCATCTCCATCTCCTGTATTGGAATGAAGATGGAAATGGTGTGGTGGAGTGGAGACGATGATGGGAGGGACTAGGGAGCATGTGGATCATTTAAGGTCATGAGTGAAAGTTCCAACTACAGAGCATCAAAGTGTGGTGCCATTAGCTGGAGAAACCAAGTGAGCTTTCGACAGAAATTGTTCAGAAAGTATTCAACTTATTAAATGTCAATCTTTTTTTTACTTTTAATATAGTTCATCCAACCAATTTAAGTCGGAGAAGTCCACGCGTCGGCTCTCCTACACGATAACAGTCGACGGCTGACGTAGACGGTCTTAAATGAAACGACTTCATTTTGCAATTTTTTTTTGAAGATTTTTCTAAAAATTGTTTCTATTTTATTTTTTACGTTTATTTTTTTTCCTATTCTATTGTTCATCTTCTTCTCTGCCGGTTGCCGGCCATAAGTGCGGGCGTCACGGCCCTCAGCCAGATCCTCGCCGGCCATCTTCGAGGCCCTAACGACCTCGCCGGCTGGATTCCGAGAAGATGAAGGAGAAAAAGAATAGAAAAGAATCAAAAAAATTCTCGAACTACGTCATTTTTAGACACGTCAGATCGCCAGTCGTGCCACATAGAACGGCTAACGTTGACTGGACTGCCACATCAGCGATTTCCAGCTTAAATTTGCAAAACATACTACATTAAAAACTCATAAAGATGGTATTGAATTGGCGGCCATACAATAGTTTTGAGTCGGACACCACCACACGCTAACATTCCTGTTGGTGGCGAATCCGCCATTTTGCCCTTGTGTATATTATAACTTAAACAGTCGATGCGCGTACCGTCTTCTTTTGGCTCTTCTTTCGTTCAATCTGTACGAGAAAGCAGCAAGCGAATCCCGTTTCTGTTTTCTCTTTTTTTGACCAACTTTGGGTTTTGGTAAAAGACCGGACCGCGTGGGGCTGACCGGACCCCGCCAATTTGGTCTGTTGTTGGGTATGGTGTCTGGTTTTGTTCTGTGATTTTATTTTATTTTATTTGCTTGGCTTTTCTTTCAAGCAAAAATCATCAGAGAGGAGTTTCCCACCTCCTCCTCGTTCTCGACCTGCTTTTCTGTTCATCCTTGGTCAGCTTCTAATAAAGCGAATAACCCCATTCACTGTTCTTGTCCCATTTCTTGTCATTTAGGGAAAAGATTTTGCTTCTTCTGTTTCTGCAAATGAAACAGCAGTTGTCGCGATTTCACCTCATCGTGTAAGAAGAGGAATGCGAATACAAGAAGATGATGATGATGATGATTCCACAATTTCAATTTAATTCCAGTACCATAAATCAGGCGTGAACGGGTCAATTCGTGTCTGAAATTGCCCGCTCGACTTGGCAATTCTTGCAGCAGATATAACGTTTCAATTGGGTTGGCTGAGCGAGCTTAGGCAGACTTTCCCGAGGCTTTTAAGCCCATTTATGGGGTCGCATCTTGGGCCTGAGATCAGGCCTGGCCTTCTTTGCCACAGGATCCCCTACCCCAACGGCCCAACCGACTAACTAATGACGAATAATATCAACCCAAAAAAAACAAAAACAAAAAACTAATGACAAATAACACTTGTTCCGTTGTTCGTTAAAACAAAGATCTCCGACCTCCAGGCCAAGTGCGACTCCGTCTCCGCCCTCTCCTCTGCCTCGCCCTCGCCTACTCCCCCCGGCCTCTTTGTGGCCGACGTCGCCCTCGGGGCTTCCCTTTGCCTCCAGGGCCTCTAGTCACTACAGACCGGGCTCTCGCTCTATGCCGTCAAAAGTATGAGACTATGAAAAGTTTGACGCGGGGATTACAAATTCTAGATTGTTATGCGACCGATTGTACCGGGGCCAAGAATTTATGTCACGGCGAGGAATCAAATATCAATAATCAAAGAAGAGCTCCTAGGAAGATTTAAATCGAGGTGATTTACTGTGATCGACATTAACTTTTATAGAGGATCTTCCAATCGAGATGCTCCATTAATCTGAGAAAAAGAGAAAAAGTTTATCTATTTTATTGGGGCAGTTGGTTAAAGTAAATGAATGATTCGATACTAGAGCAAATAAATGTTTCGCATGCCCAACTTGCATACAATAGAATGAAAATTTCCACTACTCAACCTTTTAGTAAATACATCAGCTAATTGATTTTATGATTTCACAAACGGTGTACAAATTACCTTATGGTCCAACTTTTCTCTGATAAAATGCTTATCAACTTCTATGTGCTTTGTTCTATCATGCTAGATCGGGTTATGAGCAATGTTGATTGCCGCTTGGTTATCACAATATAATCTCATAGGTTTCTCACGTATCACTCCTTAATCTCTCAGGAGTAATTTGAGCCATAGTAGTTCACAAAATTCCTTGGGTCGTAGTCCTATACTCAGCTTCGGCACTAGATCTAGCCGCAACTAATTGCTTCTTGCTTCTCCATGTGACTAGATGGCATTGGACGTGGATGATCAGAGAGAAAAAGAGAGAGGTTAATTCTGATGTGATGATAATGCCTGGGTTAGTGGCATCAATGTTGTTACCAAGCATCCACGCTTGGACATCGACTTTAGTTTCATTCACTATGCTAATAAACAAGTAATTGTGCTCTTGTCTTGGTTAGTGCTCTTGTTAAGTAGAATCTCATTCGCACTGGTTAGCGTCTTTGACTCCCTCACAAATAACAATACGCTCTCTAATGAGCACCGCATCTCGTTCTATGCCGTCAAAAGTATGAGACTATGAAAAGTTTGATGCGGGGATCACAAATTCTAGATTGTCATGCGACCAATTGTACCGGGGCTAAGAATTTATGTCACGGCAAGGAATCAAATATCAATAATCAAAGAAGAGCTCCTAGAAAGATTTAAATCGAGGTAATTTACTGTGATCGACATTAACTTTTATAGAGGATCTTCCAATCGAGATGGTCCATTAATCCGAGAAAAAAAGAAAAAAGTTTGTCTATTTTATTTGGGCAGTTGGTTAAATTAAATGAAGGATTCGATACTAGAACAAATACAACCACAATGTCATGGAATATTGCGCATTCTTCTATTAAGTGGATTTACATTTTTCACTAATAAAGATTTCCTTAGCGCCACAGTACGACACAATACTTCTCGAACATGGCCATACGACCCTCTATTTAAGCTCATGAATGCAGATGAGACAGTGACGGGCTAGACAGTGACATGCAGATGAGATATTGTTTTGGAACGATAGAGAAACGGATCGAGAGCATCTGCATGTGACTTAAGGAAAGTAGACGGAGAAGAGAGAACACGGGAGAGAGAGAAGATGAGGGTGTTTTTGGAAGAAAGAAGGTGAGTGACAGAGGGATTTGTGGAAGATCTGGAATGTGGCCCCCACCGGAAACTTGTCGTTCACTGAATGGAGTGTTATTTTGCTGATTTGGAATATCTCGTATACCCAATATTTTCTCCTGATGCTGTGCGGTGAGTGGCGTGAGAGAGTAAACGCGAGGGTGAAGGGGCAAGTGGGCGGTGAGGGCAAGAGCGGGAAAATGGGCCTGTGTAGGCACGGGCCCATGCGAGGGGAAAATCAAAAGGCGCAGGTGAGGCCCATCCGTTTATATTTCTTTCTCTTTTTCTATTTTAATTTGCGATAAAATAAAATAAAAAGAAAAAAAATGCATATTTATCTGGTTAGACATATTCTCTTTTTGATACCCTACCGCCCCTTCACGCAATATTTTCTCCCAGATTCACTCCCATTCACATGAACAAACTTGCGGAAGGAGGCAGAAAAGAAAAGAGCAATAAAAGAGGACAGAGGTGAAGTCCAGGAGAGAGAAAAGCGCGTGAGGGAGGGAGAGTTGGACCGTAGGGTGAGTAGGGGTGTCAAAACTGAACCGAACCGTTAACAGAATTGAACCGAACAGAAAATTTCATGCATTTCGGTTCGGTACTGTTTTCGGTTTGGATAATGAAACAAAAGCCATTCTTTTTTTTCGGTTCGGGATACTTCGGCTCGGTTTGGTTCGGTATTTGGTTAACCGAACTGAAAATGGCCCATCTTCTAATTTAAGGCCCATTTTATTAATTTAACATTTTACGATTTCTCTCCTCTTTTTCACGCCTCTCTCAAATAGCCTCAAAAAATGAAGAAACCCTAATCGTCTCTCTTTGATTCGATTTTGGCCGCAATTGTGGAAATCTCGACGTGCGAACGCGAAGCATTGTCGAGAGGTGAACCAGATTAACGCGAGAAAAGTTGGGGTTTTGGTTTTTTGGTGGATCTCAACTTCGGACATCCGTTTCCAGCGAGAAAAGTTGCGGTCGCGCGAGCCTAAGGCTTCGAAAGTTGGAATCCGACTTTCACTTGCGATCTGGGAAGTGGGAAGGTTCTATCACGTCGTCCTTTCTTCTCTCTGTGCTCAACTCCTCACCTCGCGATCTGCTCAATGGCCGACTTTGCGACTGCTTCGGCTGCTACGGCTCCTTCAACACAAGTTCGCATCCAAACAGAAGACACTGTGAGTCCCGTCTCGATAATCACATTTCTGGTCTATAGCTTTTTGTTTGCCATTCCATGCCCTGACCTGGATTTTCCTTTCTGTTTTCTTCTTCATTTTTCTTTGTATTTTGCCTGGGTTTTCCTGTGGCCATAAAATGGATTTTGGGGGTTTTTTTTTTTGTGTGTTTACAATGATGCGCTACATTGGTTTGTTTTGGTGTTTACAGCGATTGCAAGGGTTTGTTTAGAAACGTGTTTAGTCGCCCGACCTCTGTTTTTCCTCCCTTTGAGCCGATTTATGATTGCATACACAGAAACTAGTGTGTCTGCTCTATTTCTTCTGTTCATTAAGATCTTCAACATTTACACCGAGCCCGTCTTGGTTAAAGATCTGTACCCTACCCGTTTAGGCTTGCTAAAAATTCTCTTGTAGTGGGTGGAACCCTCTCGCTTTCTCTCTCCTTTTTGGTTGGTGTATTTCGGATCAATCTCTCACTGATTTGGGGACCATCCCTTTTTAACTATCCTTTCCTTTCCTTTCCTTTACTTTGTATATCTATATGTCTCTGTTTCTTTTTTGCTTATTGTGGAGTTGATTCGATTCTTTTTCCCACTATCATGCTGAGTTTACATTGGCTTTTCTCGTTTTGCTTGAGAACTGCGTTTTCTTCTTCCACTCTATTTAAGCAAAAATGTCCGTTGATCATGGTATTGAAATTGTTGCTGGTTAATAGATGTCTTCAATGAATGAACCTACTGGCACAAACAGAAAGAGGACAAGATCTGCTGCGTGGGAACACTTTAAAAGGACAAACGATAACCAAGATAAAGCTGAATGTATATATTGTGGCGCTCTCATTGGTTGTTCTAGTAGTCAAGGAACTAGTGGGATGCATAATCATTTAGCTAGATGCAAGGAATATCCATATGCAAACGTGGAGAAAAGGCAAAAAAGTTCATCGGGTCAAATTGCTGGGGTCAGTAGTTCTAGTTCATCTGGACCATGGAAACTTGACCAAGATGCTGGTCGAAAAGATCTAGCGGCCATGTTCATTATCGGTGAATTACCTTTCAAGTTTGTAGAAAATGAGGGATTTCAGCGATTTGTGAGTAGAATCCAGCCGAAGTTTTTAATCCCCTCAAGAAACACATTGAGGCAAGACTGTTATAAGTTATACTTGGAGGAAAGAGGCAAATTGAAGAAATATTTCTCCGATACATCTCCAAGAGTTTGTCTCACAATAGACACGTGGACCTCTTGTCAAAATTTAAGTGACATGTGTCTCACCGCTCATTTTGTAGACGCTGATTGGAAGTTACAAAAGAAAATTTTGAATTTTTGTCAAATCTCGAGACATTCTGGTGAGATTATAGGAAAAACAGTTAAGAGATGCTTGACTAGTTGGGGGATTAAAAGCATTTTTTCTATCACCGTGGATAACGCAAGCTCAAATGACTTGGGAGTTCAATATTTGAAAAAGAGACTTAACTATTGGAATTCTTTAGTATTGGCAGGTGAGTTACTCCATGTGAGATGTTGTGCGCATATACTGAGTTTGATTGTGAGAGAGGGGTTGAAGGATATAGATGATTCAATTGTTAGAATACGCTCGGCTGTGCGTTACGTGAGGTCGTCTCCTTCGAGGATGCAAAGGTTTAAGAAGTGCATTGAGGTAGAGAATATCGAATCCAAGAGTCTTGTATGTTTGGATGTAGAGACTCGTTGGAACTCGACATACATGATGTTGGAAGCGGCTTTGAAGTTTCAAAAAGCTTTTATCTCATTAGAAATTGGTGATAGCAAATTTGTTGAAGAGCTTTCCAAGGTGAGAGGGTTGCCTACTAGTGATGATTGGGAATATGCCCGCCTATTTCTTCCTTTCTTGAAGTTGTTCTATGATACAACTTTAAAAGTATCAGGTTCTTCTTATGTTACTAGTAATGACATGGAGAAAGATGTCTTTGGTGTTTATACGATGATTCATAGATATTGTGAGAATGAGGACAATAGTTTGCAGGATATGGCCAAGAGAATGAAGGTCAAATTCAATAAGTATTTTGGTAATGTGAACAACATCAATCTAACATTGTTTGAGGAATGAAAAGGGACAGCCACCGTGATTTGCTTTCAAAAGTTTTCCAATTGCATCTTTTTCTTTGTTTAAGAAATCTGCTAGACTTGCAATGTGATCAAATTCAATTGGTGGGTTAATCAAAATTGAATCTATAGGTTTCCCTATAATCATCCATATTCTTCCAGAGTCTGAGTGAGCTCATGCTTACCCATGAGAAATGTGGTGGTCTTGGGGCACAAAAATTGCACCAATGCTCAGATAAGGCCGGTTCGGACTCGTACTTCTAGCAAGGGGAGCAATCGGCCAATCTTGGGTCGGATGAAACAGCGGCCCGTCACATCAAGTCTGTCGTTGTAACATTGTGAAATATCCACCGTTGTTAATGCGAGGTCTGTTTTGATTATGACGTTTCATTGTTGATTCTAACGAGTGTCCCTTACTCACTTTACCCGTCGTATCAACATCTTCCAAATGATCTGTACTTTTCTCCCGATGGCAACTGCTGACGTGGATAATCTAATCCCATCCTGTCGTGTCACCTTTTTACTGAGGTGGCCACGCATCACTATCCTCATTTTGATCACCAATCGACGGCTATCCACTCATGGTCGATACAAAGATAGTTACCGTGGTTAGATTAGTTTCACTGTGGTTAGGTTAAATAGTTACCCTGGTTAGATTAAATTAGTTACTGTGGTAAAATTGAATTGTTACTGTGATTAGTTGAATTAATCATGGTTAGGTGAAATAGTTACCATTGTTAATTGCTTGCTTTACCGTAGCTAGATCGGACCAGTTTAATAACTGTTGTGGAGATAAATAGTCTGGCGTAGATATTTATCTGTTATTGAATGATCGGAATCTGATCGCTGATTGATTGGCTGCCGATTGACTTGAGTGTTGATTGCGTGAATTCGCTGAATGATCACACCTATGTCAGAATGCCATGTTTAATTGAAATTGAATACCCATGTGACCAATTGTGTTCTTTAGCATGAAAATGGCCGCTGGCCGAGTTTGAGCATATATGTGAATGTGACTACACTGGACTAATGCAAAGTAAGAATCGACTTGGTTGCCTGGTATGATTGTGTGGTCACACGACAGTTATGCATCACCCTAACGTAATTGGTGATGTTACGATACCCTTGATGGCTTGGGTCCGTCACCTAATATGCTCGTGTGCCAGCGACGTACAGTCCGGGATTCCACGACTTATTGGCTGCCTGTCAGTCCGTGCCGGCGACGTACAGTCCGGATTGTCACGGCTGATTAGATGCCGGTTACAGCTAGTGATGGACCGTAGTTCCTTGCAGGAAATCCTGATATACCGACCTTGGGGGTCTTAAGGAGCTATCGGTTGCCGTCGCCGTAACGTAGTGGGACGACTCCCGGTCACGCCGGAAGAGTACTAGCAGTGAGGCTGTACTGTGGTGAGAGTGGAGTATCTCTTGCATTAATAACCGGAACACGTGTATTGCATTGTGCATGAGTCACTGTTGAGTGCTCTGGTTGAATGCTTGGCCTGTTTATTTATCGATTGCCATGTGATACATGTTGTGTGGGCCAAGGCGGGGTAAGTTTGCATGTGATTGCCTATTGACCGTTGGGTCGTGCCTATGTGATTGTGCTGCTTGTTTAGGTCGCCTGGGTGAATCGACGTCCTAATCGGATTTAGGCGTTGACTCATGGAGATTTTATATTTTATTTGTTGTAGTTAAACCTTTTTGCAGGTCCTTAGTATGGCAGTCCGCCATGTTAGGTTTGGGGTACCCATCGACCAGACCGCTTGTACCAATTACCATCCAATCCCAAATTCGGATCGAGTCTGGGAACAACACGTGACGATTGTCTGGGTTGATGAAGGGGTGTCGCACTTGGTGGCGCATCTCTTTAAGGCCTGGTTCATGGGTCACGACGATGATCTCTACGGTCCGATCAAGGGGTTTGAGGGACCCCCGACCGCGACTCCGATCGTTCGAACATAGGATGCGATGGACTTGGATATACTAGATTGGGAGGTAGACGACCCTGAGTCTGACCTAGAGGAGGAGGATCCCGAGATGCCACCGGGATACGATGGTTGGCCTAGTGATGGCGACCAGTGATCGTAGACGTGGAGGTCATTTTTGGTGGAGTCGATGATGTACCTGGGATATCATCTTTTTGACCTGACGTTTGGAAGGATTGTCGCGTGCCTGAGGGTCGGGGCATGACACGAGCAGGAAACGAAAGTAATGGGCACGAGCAGATCATAGGAAGTTACTCAAAAAGGATTCAAATTCAAAGTCATTATGGCAGTTGAAGATCAAGTTTTGGCGGACAAAAGAAGTAAAGAACATGGGTAAAAAGGAGCAGTTACTGAAGGCGCCAAGATTTGAGATTTGAAAACATGAGGATAACCGACTGAGCAATTAACAAAGGTGCAGAAAGATGCAAATACCCTGAAGAGAAGAGGAAAAAGACAGATCAACAACACATCCAAAGACAATCAATTTTCTCTGCAGTTTAACTTTCAATGTACTTTACGTTTCCAGTACTTTCAATTTCAGCAACCCGGTTTATTTTCCAGTCATTTATAGCTTTCCTAGGAGTATTGTAACGTAATCCAGACCTTTGTTGATCTCAAATCCACACTTAATCCATCTATTTCTAACCCATTCCCACACCTCTTTGTGATCTGTTCTTCGCCAGAAACCTCCTCGAGAATTAAGCCATAGAACCTTCTTAATAAAAATCGAAGAACGAATTTCAGTAAAAGATTTTCCTTGTTGCAAAACAAGCAAACAACATCGTAACTTATAGACCGGATATGAGATCGTGGATGCTTCACTGTTTGGACAACCTCTGTGATGGATTGTAAAGCCTCTTCCTTCTGACGAGCTGTCACATAAATGATTCGAATATTAGAAGTGAAAACAATGTCCAAGCAGGATGCAGCGTCAAGTTGCACTTAACACTTACCATCATAGCCGATTAAGGACTGAGGCAATCCATTTGGCCGCGAGGCTTTATCGACAACACCCTCTGTGTACTTACTGACCTCTACTTGCATTCTGCAAGGAACTGGACATTAGCAAAGACAATGCAATATGGAAAGAATCTGATTTATCAGCAGAAACAGATTTTTGCTACGAAACTTGTAAAAGAAACATCGCAATATCATTCTTTTCCACATTCTCGTAAACGTCTTTTATTGAATCACCAAGCCAAGTACCCGCGAGCTCTTTTGTTGACTCGATGCATTTGTGAATTTGATGCTCTAGATCCATGGTTTCCATGCATGGAACCATTCCAAATATTTCCTTCTCCGTCACTTGTTACTTTCACATAACATGGTACGCTTATAAATTGTGCAAGGTCATGTTGCAGCAGCGAGTCAAGTCGCATAGCCGCAGTCAAGTCGTGCTGGTTTTTCCTGATGACAATCTCTGCAAGTCCTAGCTCTCTGTCTTCAGTCTCTGGCCTCCAATGTTTCTGGTAAGAAGTCGTCTCTCAAAAGAATGCCCAAAACATACAAATGCTCTAGTTTTCTTCATTCGAGAATTTGCTGTAAAGAGAGTAGAACAGGTGGGAAGAGATAACGTTCAGATTGCAGAATCAATATGAGTCCCCAACTGTTCTTTCATACCCAAAAAGAAAGAAAAAAAAGAAAAGAATTATGCGCTGTCCTCATTCTATATCCTTTTGATTCGGATGTATTTGTGCGTACGGATGCGCCGGAGCTATCGGTTCTTTATGATCCGTCCAATCTTTGTCGACTTAGCATATTTCTACCTGTTTTCCCGGATGTCACGTTTTTGGGGAAAAGAAAATGAGAAATCTTGAAGCGTGTCCTGAAGCAAAACATAGAAGAGAGATTATGAGGCTAGAAAAGATTGATATGGGATGGTTTGAGGATAGATTTCGCTATCACTTTAAATTTGTTTTGGTCCTTTTGTGGAAGAGACTTGTCTGAGAGTCCGTGTGTGTGTGTGTGTGTGTGTTATGAGTAGGGAAGCGTAAATCCTCTTGGGACCGCAACATTGTCGCACGGTCCTGTTAACTTCCACGTCCATTTGCTTGCGCGTATGTCGTGGTTGAAGTCGGGAACAGGGGAATTCAGAACAGCATGACCTCATGAACTTCGCTAGAGAAAGTCAGTATCAGGTTACGCATCCTAATTTACTGCCTGTGTGTGGTGTGGGATGATACAGGGGCGCATGGTTTCAAGAATTGAATGAGAAGATGATCCATCTGTGCATTGAATTCTAGTCCTCAGCCATCAAGACGGGCTTCTCTGCATGTCCAGGTATATAGTTGGACTTTCTCTTTCTTGCTTGGTGATTTCCTTTACCTAACAAGTTCACCTATATGAGATATCCCGAGTTTCAAACAGAGTCTCGTGTTTCCCCCTAGGCCGGTTTGCCTTGTGGATGGGCAGGAGATGTATATCCTCGAGCCAGTGGCGATTGTTTTCGAGATAAACTGAACCCACACCGAGGCATACACCAGGAGATCTTTGCTTCCATGGCTATGCATTGCACCTAGCATTCGTTGTCGTTGAAGGAAACAATAATTGCAGCCAGCCAGTGTGTGGTTAAAGGAAGGTCGATCGAATTCCCTGGTCAGAGTCCATCGATAAAGGACAATGATCTTTGCATCCTTAAGACTAAATTCCATTGTGTTGTGTCCCTCAGGAAATTTTTTCATCTTCATGTAGAAGGACATTCGGACATCACCAAGCATAAGAGAGCAGATAAAAGCACGTGGCATCGTTTGCAGCCACAAGGGCTATTTGGCTGTTCTTGTGGATGTGAGTCCAAAGCTTTGAGGCTTTCAGCGAAGACATCTTTTATGTGGGGAGTGCGTGACCACTCAAGAATCTGGAGGGCCCTCCTGAAACCATCTGCCTATCTTCACATTGAAGAGGAGGGAGGGCTCGTTGCTTTGTGGCTATCATTTTACTTACGAGCTCTCTTTGGGGGGGCGGGGTTGGTGAAATAGTTTCTCAATGAAGAAATAAATTAAAATAATTATGGCAAAAGCGGTTTTAAAGCAAAGGGGAATGTGAGCACGGCGCGGTTTGGTTTGGTTCGATTCGATCCGAGTACCGAACCGCGCGGCAATACAGTTTGAAGATGTAGTTTGGAAGTAGACTGAACTGAATCTTTTTGCAGTTCGTGGCTTCCTAAATCGAGCCCGACAGTTCTCTAGATTACATACAAATCCGAAAAGGCTACACAATATGTGAACTACTTTCCTAGCAGAAAAGGAATCCTCTGGCATCAAATTAAGCCGCAAAAACACCAATTTGTGATTAAGGGTTAGAACCATCTTTTGCTCGCTCTAGAGACAGGCGATGGGCGTTCGAAATTCTTGGAGCATTCAAGTAATTCAACTCGGATAGCAGTGAGGTATTCAGAACTATCGAATTTGGACGTGGCCATAGATTGAGAGACAGTTTGTACTTGACATTTCCGTTGGCATAATGAGCGAAACAGATAGATTTCTTCCTCTTGCAGAAACGATTGGAGTGATCGAATGTGTCACAGCATTATCAACTGGTGAAAGACAATGTAGGTATGGAGGAACATTGTAACTTAGCCAACTTTGGGGGCAGACACGATCTCAACTAGAGCTGGCCTGTACTGGTTTGAGATGGCCTTGCTCCACAAGTGAAGCAAGACAGTCGTCGAACATCTCTCCGACTGACTTGAACTCGAACCCTAACCCTAAGCTCTTGAGCTTCACGTGTTGTACTCGTAGTACGGCCTATCCAGAGGCTCGAACCTGTCAGAAAGGAGCTGCTAAAAATTAGCAACCAAACCATACACGTGTAAACTGATTGCTGCGATAAAAATCACGTCCGTAATCCTCATGCATTACCATGTAATCTGAGTTTTGGCAGCTGATAGGGCTAAATTACAAGAAAAGGAAGTAAAAGGAGGGCAACAGGCCAACGAGAATGATGATGAATGATGACAGTGTTATGCATTCTTGACCCTTTCATGTGTTGCGTCTCCCGTTTTGCTGATGTTTCCCATGTAATAACAAATAACTATACTTCTCTTACCCTTAAACTGTCTGCACTCTTTTAGACCAACTTCATGTTAGTTCATGGAAAGTCATCTAGCCTTCCTTGTATGGAATCGCCCCAGGCACACACCACAACCACGTAGAGCCAACTGGCCTTAATTTTGGTGAAGCCGCTGACGCATATAAGCCATCTTAATTTGCATTATAGAGTTTGGCAGTCAAAGGCTGGAGCGAGAACAGTTGACATATTGTCTGTATATCTAGTATTTTATCAGAGCCGGTAATGAAGCATATAGTTCAGCCAAGCATTGAAAAATCCAATTCATGAGTTGCTCTCTTGGAAGCTCCAAAAGCAGCTCGGCCTGCATTACGTTACACAGGAGATGGATAAATTGATCGATAATCAACAGCAAGACGAAATCCAAAGAACTAGATCAACCTCGAAAGAAAACTCCACCTACTGTCCGGCCTAGAAATTCAACAAACAATCTCTAGATACAAACAACGTATAATCATATGGGTAGGGAATGATAGACATCAAGCTGATAATTCTTAGGAAAGAGACAGGAGGCAATCAAACATGCAGTAAATCGCAAACCTGATATATCTAATTATTTGACTGGCGACTTGAACTTTGAAGAAACATGAGTAATGTATGCCCTCACATATCCAGAGATCATTAATGAATATATAGGCTTAATGTTTGGGTAATTCCATGAACTTGATAACTGTACCGCCGAAGATTGAGAAGACCAAAGAACCCAATGTTTATCGCCATCTGGTATTTTATCAAGATAAATAAGATTTCAAGACCAAAGCCAGCCAAAACAGCGTAGAGGCATAGTAGAGAGCTCAATGCGTATCCCCAACTAACAATCCTATTCAATGTGGTTGTACATAAAGGCAAGCGGAAGAATTTACAATATGTGAGATTCTTCCTCATAAAAGATGGCAAGTGAAAAAAGCAAGTTGACTGATGAATATCAGAACCAAACATGATAAAGAATGAATGCATACCTTAATGTGGTCTCCCTCATATACCAATGAATTTCTGTGCATATCAGAGACCATCGAATCTGTCATTAGTTTGAAAACCTGCTTAGTCATGTTTGTTTTCATTCCAACCATCTTTCCTGGAGCGTAGATCCTCGAAATTCCAAGGTCTGCTGCCATTCTTCTCACGTAAAGCTTCTTCAACAAAATTTCCATGGAACAAGGCTCTTTTCCATATTGCCGACGCAAATTTTCTGTAAACTGCATCAAGCTTCATATGTCTTTCTCAGCAGCTTTCTCGGCTTCATCTATAATTTCCATGGCGTTCTCAAGATGATTTATGTACTCCGAAGGAAGATGGGGATTTATACTTATATCAATCTAGTAAAGGCCAACACCGAACAAAAGTCAGACTATGAAAGTTAAGGCTATACGACATGCCAGACTATGAAAGTTCATTTTCAATCGATCAAAAGTTAAATCCCATTAAAACTAAAACTAGTGTGATTACTGAAGACTGTGATATACACATCAGACTTAACTTTTGCTCAGATGCCAACACCATTTTCCATCAACCTTGTAAAATGTAGTTATCATTAAAAAAAACAAAACTGGGCAGAATATGATTTGGAAAAGGGAGATAATACTGTGCTTTATACAGAAGAGAAGCTAGAGTGAGGGGTCATTATTTGTAAAACCATTCTCCCTTGACACATTCTATAATATGTAGATCCACAAAAGAAAAACAAATTATGTAGACTCCACTGCCACTCCCAGAACTAAAGAGAATTCAGAAGGGTTAAATTAGATAATGAGTCGTATCAAAGCCCAAGTCATTACCAATTTTAGGCCACGATCCGATTTTGTGTTTTAGGATGTGTTCAAAACCAACTTCTTTTGGCATGGTCACTGATATTTTACATACTGTTTCATGATAATTATTCCCTCCTTTGTTATAGCTGTTGTACTCTAATGACCTATGAAAGAGTTGTCGGATTGTCAGAGACATCAGATCTGGCCTTTCCTTGTCCACTGACGCATCGCATCCTTTGTGTATATATATGAGCTAGAGTGATAATTCATTATCCTTCAGGAGTTCACAACAATATAACGGCTCACTTATCAGAAATTAATTCGACGAAATAGCGAAGTACCTGGACATCTTGGTAATGAACTGGAAGTACACGATGCTGCTCTACCCTGAAACAAAGTAAAGAGTTGCAATGTTCAGAAAATAAACTGGAAGTATGCGATGCCGCTCTATCTAGAAACAAAGCAAAGATTCGTAATGCTCAACACAAATTCAGCAGCTAAATGTGGAAATCCAGTTGCATACTTTATGGTAAACAGAGATGGTAAAAAAGTAGATGATATAAGATTGGATTGTCTCAGCAGCTAGAACTTAGGATCACATCTCCAATAAGACACGTGACACACAAGCTGCCAGCACTCAAGCTTTTAAAGGTGCTCAAAACAATTGATCTCATGTCATCCCAATAGGGATAGGGTTAGATGAACAACACAGAATAACAAAGACTGCCAAGGCAAGGCAACAAACATAAGCTAAATGGGAAGCATCATAAAAATTGGCGATTATAATGCTAATGGGTGCCACAGTTGCATGAGCTAATCATACAGCAGAAGATACCTTTGACAAGCTCTCAAATAGCATTTCAAAGAAGAGATCATTGCCGACATTCCCCACATCGCCTGTCTGCTGCTCGCCGAAGATAGTACCAACGCCTCTTATACCCATATCTCTCTCTCTCAGCCACATTGGCCTTACCTTTTCGGATTGAACCATGACACAAGTCCTCCTTGAAAAGGCATCGCGACCATTTGGAATCATTCAGGTGCATCAGCAGCATAAGCCAGGCCTAAAGCCTCGTGACCTTCATGGATCATGATCCGCCAGAGTCTACGTGTTTTTTTTTTTGGGGGGGGGCTCTTGAGCCAGAGTCTACGTTACCCAACATCTTCTAAGGACTTTTCTATGTGGTCTCACGTAAATAAGTACAAAGAATAATCCTTAACATTTTGCTTTGAAAAGAATGGACAAAACAGAGTATCTAAAAAATAGCAGAATTCATGGGACACGGGCTCAAATGGCCCATCTGATGAAATGCGCAACAGCACGTTTCCCCACTTTTCGTTTGAACACATTCAGATTATACATAAACTCTAAGACTCTCTGATAGGAACATCTCAAACAGAAGCAAAATAGTAGAAGTTACTATGAATTCAGGAACGGTCTCGTCAACGTCTTTGGATGCTTTAAAGTAACCTCATCGAGGGTCTTTGAATGCGCTTTTCAGCATGCGAAAGCGCCTCACTGATATTCGCGAGCCTCACTGCATCCAGCTCACACCAAAAAAGGGGTCACCGATACTACACTACTAGGACTCGAGCACTCAGAGAGTTAGGGCCCAACATAATAAACCTCAAACAGAGTGCAACTAAACTTAACCTCAACGCCATAGGGATAGAAACCTCTTCTCTTCAAACCATAACCTTGCTCCAAAAAGTAAAATCCACAACCAAATTTCAATTCTGATACTATCACTATCTTACAGCTTTAATTGGCAGCATATGAATTTTAAATATCTAAAGTCCAAGTGACCTTCACTCGGATCATACCGTACTTGCCCCAAATATCCCTTTCAAATGTACCATAGCATTGAGCTGGGAACTCTGCAGTGCCCTTGGCGATCTCCCTTTCGCTCTCACGTTTGTACCCTTTGTGAACAAACAGATTCGCCCCAACTATGAGGGAGGAGCTCAATGGCACAGCTACTACAGATCTCGACAAAGGAATGTGCTCCCCAGGACTTACTCTTCTGTTCTCATCCAGAGTCTTCTGAAAGAGGGTACTTTCGTTTGTGAAGTTGGTATTGCGAGCAGTAATCTGTCCATAAACATAGGAAGGGTCATTCCCATCTCCATTAAAGAGTATGACTTCCACAATAGCTTCCACTGCATCACGAAACACGACGTAGTTTACTATCGCCGAACCTGTCCTTCCATTGATCTCCTCCTGTAAGGGCCTGCCATACACATTAGTGACATCGTAAACGTTCCATGAGAACTGCCCTTTGATGTCATCCATGAGATCCACATCAATGATAAAGCCTCCAAGGGGAGAGATGCCTCCCGCTGGGCCGTTCAACAAAACTGCCGAACCGCTATCGCCCTCATCTCTTTTTTGGCTTTTTCGGTTGCAGATGTGTTGACAACCCACGCCGTCGGTGACTGTGATTATGCCGTAGAGCTTGCCGCCAGGGTTGTTCAAGCGCAGCACCACCGAGAACACCTCCACCAGTGGCCGTCCATAAGCGACCTGCCCTACTTGTCCAAAGGCCTCAACAACCATCGGTGGATCCATTCGTGGTGCCCTGCAAAACGTTTAATCAAATCAAGATGCCGAACTAGCATCTAGGCTGCGAAACGAACGACGAAAGGCGCATGGAAAACGAACGAGAGTCGGTCCTTTCGAAACCTAAAACGCATATACGACGAAGAGGACAAGCCCAGTCACAGTTCCTACGGAAACAGGACAGGATAAGGGACTCAAGCTTGCCTGTTCAGAGGCGGGAGGATGCTGGGCTAGTGGTGGTCGTCGACTGGTCGGTCGGGCGCGATCGAGACGGCGGCAACGGGCGATGGAGCCTGTGGCCCCTCCTTCAGTCTCCTTTCGCTAACTCACCCATGGCCCAATACTTTTGGATCAAAGTTTTCTAAAATACTTAAGTCAATCACTCATGGGCCAGCTCAGACGTATTAATTACTCCATGCTATACCACATCTTCAATACGAGTCTTTTCTATCATAACATCCGAATACATAGCTGGTCTTTGTTAATTTAGAGATGTCGTTTGTAAGTTTTGACCAGACTTGTTGTGGCTAAATAAAAAGTTTCGAGAATAGAATTCCTCTTGAATCTAAACGAGGGGGGTCGTGATATTTGAAGCAAATACGATGTTCCGGGCTGACAACCAGAAACGAAGTGGGGGCCGTGCGGATTTATGAGTTTCGTGGAGTACGACAACTTGGGAGATGCGCATGAAGACAATGTCCCTTTAGGTATGGACGGTGACCGCTCGAGTATCGACTCCTTCCCCCCCTCGTTTCTATGTCGACCAACCTTTCAAATTTCGTCCACATATTATCTATCTGCCAACACCAGGTGCTAATCCCCATCTGCAAAATCGATGTGACCATTTTGGTTTATTAGATTTGACAATGGAGAGAAAGGGTTTACTGTCTGAGCTTGAGAGAAAATGATCATACAAATAGCGGAAAGAAAGGAAATTCATCAATAAAGAAAATCAAACCTAAAACATCGCGTGAAAGGAGGCCCAGATCTTGCGAGGCCGCCTTGTCGATCACAAAGGAAAAACAATGGGAAAAGTGCATTGGAAATCTTAAAATTTGTCACGGAAGTGCATATGAGTCCTAAAAAGTTACAAAAAGTGGAATTAAGTCTTAAAACTTGTCATGAAAATGCATTCGAGTCCTAAAACTTTCGAAAAGTACAATCAAGTCCTAAAATTTGTCATATTAGTTCAATTAAGTCCTTCCATTGGTTCTACCTTTTTAAATTTTTAGGCCTCGAATGTACTTTCGTGACTAGTTTTAGGACTTCATTACACTTTTGAAAAGTTTTAGGACTTGAATGCACTTTTGTGATAAGTTTTAGGACTTAAATGAACTTTTTAAAAGTTTTAGGACTCATTTGCATTTACATGATAAGTTTTAGGACTTCTAGTGCTCTTATCCCAAAAACAAAAGAGCAAAGAAAATAAATTCAAAAAGTATTTCCCAGATTATACACATTGGTTGCATCAGCCCTGGTCATGCTATGTTGGACGACCGGCGTCCACATTGACGAATTTTGGCCGAAATTGGCCGAAATGACTCGATCGATAAATTGTCAGAAGATTTAAGACTAAATTAGTCAAATTGAATGTGTTAAATTTGAATGTACACCGCCACGACACATTTATGACTTTTTGGGTAATTTTATACTTTTTCGTCTATGATAATGATGACAATAATTATGGTTATTATCAGCACGGTCACTGAACTAATAGTTATGAGTACATGGGATCCGGTCTTGATGATCTCTGTCCTAAGTTGACATTTAGGTCCAAGAAAGAAGAAACATTCGAAGACAATAACGGTAACACTAGGTTGCCAGCTGTGCGCATGCATGAGATCGTGCATGTGTGAAAAATCTAGCATGTGTTCTTAACACTTTCTATGTCGTCGTGCACGGGTGAGGGTTTGACATGATTCAGATCGGATCGCAGCGTGTGAATGCACGCAATTGGAATAAACATATGGGGAAATTGATATAATATAAGAGCGACGGCCGGGCAACGAGAGTCTAGTTGCTGACGACGCGGCGGGCCACGAAGGACGGCCAGTGGTGACCGGAAGGTCACGTCGATGATTTCCAGCAAAAATCGACCGTAATGCTTACATTATGATTTCGCACAAAGGTTTAAGACTAAATTATAGTTATAAGTGATTGGGTGATTTTTTTTTTTTTTTTTTCGAAACAATGCATGTATCTAGTTTTGATGATGGGTTCTCTAATAACTTAATGGGAGTAGGTGGAGGGACTTACTTGCTCCGGACATATAGGTTGCGAGTGGTGATGATAGAGGTGTCAAATTGGTGGGTCGGATCGGGTTTGGGTCGAGTCGAATATGGTCTGACTCATATTGATTCATTTAACCCGTTTTGACCCAAATTAATTTTTTATAAAATGCTTTTAATTTTTATCTTATTTTCTCTTTTATTTTATTTTATTTTGTCTTTTTTCCTACTTCCTCCTTCGTCTGCAACCTCCCTTTGCAACTCCATCCGCAACCTCCCTCCTCTGATCGCCTAGGGCTTCGTTTGTAGCATGTTTGTAGCTCCATCCGCAACCTCCCACCTCCGTTTGAAGCTCGACAAACGACCGCGTCCCGGCGAGCCTCGAGCTTGGCCGATCCAAGTGAGCACGAGCTCACTTGATCCCAGCTGGCGAGCTTGAGGCCAGATCCCGACGAGCCCCGAGCTCGCCCAAGGTCGGCAAGATCGAGGCTCTCTAGATCCCGACGAGGCTAGTTCCCAATGAGCCTTGAGCTTGCCTAGGCTCGTTTGCCGACGCAGTAAGTGGTGACCTCGCGCTGGCGGCACTGGAGCTCCTGGATGGCCTCGCGGAGGCGGTCCTCGGCCTCCCTGAGGCCAGGCGATGCTCGACGTGAGAGCTGTCGTCGGGACGAGGAGGATAAGGCGAAATGGGGAAGGAGTCGGAGAGGGTCCTGGGACTCGTGGGTGTTCCTCTTTAGAGAATATGGGTTACTTAAGTGACCCATATTTGACCTGTTTTCCAGGCCTTCATTTTCTTCTTAACCCACTTAGGCCTATTTTATAAAAAAAAACGAGTTACTCATATAGCATTGGGCCTCTTAAATCTAGGTTACAAAATGGGTATATGACCCATTTTGCCTGCTCTAGTGATGAGTAAGGATGTCAATAGTTCGGTTCTTCGAAAAAATCCAATCGTTAGGGTGATCGGCTGAACTGATCCAAAACACGACCGATTCGGTTTGGTTTAGCTTTCTGTCTCTTTTTTTTTTTCCCCTTTTTTTGGTTCAAAGGGCCAACGGGGCTGCCGCCCCTCGCCCACGGGGCGGAGGTCGTCCGCCCTTTTCACAGAAAAAGACAAAATAAAAAATAAAACAAATAAGAAAGAATGGTTATTTTTTTTCCCAAATTGGTAAAATTAAGAAGAATGGAGATTTCCAGTTCGGTTCGGTTAAGCGATCAAAATAACTCAAATCGAAATTAAGAATTGTTATTTTTTAATTATCCGAACCGAATCGAAATGCATGGCTAGTGATTTGATTCGTTACTTGTACGCAGTCTTAAATTTGGATAGCCCATGAACAAATAGAGTAATCGCAATTTCTTTTGAGGCAGAGTTTTAAAAAAGGCAAAATCTAGAGAGTTTTATGAAATGTTTAAATGTGCTGTAAAATACTTTAGTTGAATAGTTATCAATAACAAGCCCCGCCCGAAAAGTAATTGAGAGTGGGGATCCTGCATTTACATTTCAATTCTCACGAGGGACCCAGCCCAAGAAGAGTCGGTAGCAACGAGCATCCGAACGCGCGTAACAACGAGCGTGCACGCCACCTTCCATGTCCCTCCAAAACGACCGGGGGCCCACTCCCGATAGGGCGGTGCATGTGCCAACATCTCGAAATCCATCCCTCCGAGGAGGACACGTGGCGGCGACCCATCGACCGAGCCGAGCAAGACCGACGGCCCAGATTCGAGCGTGTTCCGAACTTCGTATAAACACAAAACATGGAGGGACCCCCCCTCAGGATAGTAAGGTCTTCCGTTTCATCATTACTTCGAGCTTTGTATCTTCTCTGTGAATTTGATAAGCACTTGAGATATTTTTCGGCCGGTGTCGGGTTGTGATCGATTCGTCTCGTATCGAGAAGTAAGATTTGCGCAACCCGCGTTCGAGCAGGAAGAAAGCGAGAGAAAATGGGAGCTCTGGATCACTTCTCCAACCTCTTCGATTGTTCCAGCGGCGGCTCCAGGCTCAAGAGACGCAAGCAGTTGCAGGTACTCAGAGCACTTGACACTATCTTCTCGTTAGCGTTACATGTGTTTGTTAACGACGATGTTGTGAAAAAGTGAGTTGGGTTGATGGATCTTGATGAGCTCGAGGCTTAACCTTCGCTCTGCAAAGCGTTCTTGATCAGTAGATCTGGGGACTGTATGTTGATCTGGCCTAGAGGTTTAAACGACCAAGTCGGTCCATCGTTTTGATCATCTGCGTTGCGGCGATCACTGATCTTGCTGATCTGGTTTTGTTGCGCCAGTGTAGCGAGTCCAGAATCTTGATGACATGTTTCGCCTTTTCTGGGCTTGATCTCTTGGTTGCATCTAGGCCAACTCGTCAACGTGGGAAACAACTGCCCACGAGTTTGCCACTTTCAACTCAGAAACTCGGAGACTTTCCAACTACGTTGCTGGTCTCAGATTGGCTTTTGGGATCAAACTGTTTGGGGAACTGCAACTTAGATTATGTTTCTACGACTTGAAGAAAAGAAAGAGAAGCAGGAACTTTCCCCATTTTAACACAAAAACAAAAGTAAAACTTCCTCTGCTTTGGATGTTTCCTCCCCTGGACAGGGCCTGAGCAGGAGCAGAGTCCACCTGAGGGAATTTGATTAATCCTCTCCCCAGTTTTAAATATTTATTGCTCAATACTAAAGCATCTAGTGCCATGTGCACTTGCTGGATGCTTCTTTTCCTTATGTATCTGTAGCACCTGTCAAACACGACTTTGGATTCATTCACGATTAACCATGAATCACAAGCACACCGAGCACTCCACTAGCATTTTGGCATCGGAAATTCTTGGGATGTTGAAGAACTCAGATGCAACTTCATACTGATCCAATTTTATGTGCTCGCTGCGATTTGAATCAGACCGTGGAGGTCAAGGTGAAGCTGGACTGCGAGGGGTGCGAGAGGCGGGTGCGGCGCGCGGTGGAAGGGATGAGGGGCGTCCAGCAGGTGGACATCCAGCGCAAGTCGAGCAAGGTCACGGTGGTCGGGTACGTGGACCCGGGCAAGGTGGTGGCGCGCATCAGCCACCGGACGGGCAAGAGGGTCGAGCTGTGGCCGTACGTGCCGTACGACGAGGTGGACCACCCGTACGCGCAGGGGGTGTACGACAGGAAGGCGCCGGCGGGCTACGTGAGGTACTCGCAGGACCCACAGACGAACCACCTGGCCCGCGCGAGCTCGACGGAGGTCCGCTACACCACCGCGTTCAGCGACGAAAACCCAACTGCCTGTGTCGTCATGTGAACGTGGTATCGTGAAATCAGATGTTGCTGTCCTCGTGGCGAAGTATTTGTATCGGGCGAAACTGTGAATCGCTTGCTAATGTCTTTGAAGTGTGGTTGGTTTGTCTTTTCTCCTTGTTTCTGTTTTACCATTAGGTTATGTAGAATCGAAATATGGAAGAAGCTCGTTTTTACTTGATGGGTTCTCTGCAGATGATATGTATGTTTAGGATTTACCTTCTTATTGACGAGATTCATAGCTTACATGGCCATAAAAATAGAGGCGATCCTAACAGGCAAAGGAAAAATGCGGATCGAGGGTATCTATCCTTTTCCAAAGATTGCCATCTCATGGAATTTTCTGTAGCCATAGAAAAAATCATCCCTAGCTTTTCATTTGGCCAAGTCTGACTAAACCCATGTACGTCCACCTCCTGATCTGGACAGACGTATCTCTTGGAAATTGCCAGGTCAAATTGTTCAAGATATTTTCATTTTCGTCTCGTGTCTTGCCGTCTCATCCAAACAAGGCTCGCAACATTGATAAGATTAATAATAGCGTTGATTGAAAATTTTACCTTAAACATAAGCGGTATTCAATAATTGATCAAAGACATAAGTTTAGAATTTATGTACTCGGAAAAGCACAAGTGATTCCCTAACATAAGTGGATAAGAATGGCGATTTAGAATTTAAGTACTCAATCAAACAAAAAAAAGCCCATGAAATAATCACGATTTAGAATTTAAAGCGCTGAATCAAATGAAAATAATCAACAAAGTTTCCTATGGTAGAAAGAAGAAGAAGAAGAAGAAGAAGTTGGAATTTGGAATTTGGAAGGGCCTTCGATATTGGGCTTTACTAGCCGAACAGTTGGCCCATCTCCGTCAGCATAAAGCATTAACCAACAAACTCTGGCGGGAAAAAGCAGCGCCATAAATCACGAACTCGGAGAGAGAGAGAGAGAGAGAGAGAGAGAGAGCGTCCATCCATGGCGGGAGAGGAAAGCGCCGAGCTCGAGCAGCTCGAGGAAGAGTTCACGGTGTGGAAGAAGAACACCCCGATCCTCTATGACCTCGTGATCTCCCACGCCCTCGAGTGGCCATCCCTCACCGTTCACTGGGCTCCGCTCCCTCCCCAGCCCTTCGCCGACGACCCTTCCCTAGCCGTCCACCGCCTCGTCCTCGGCACCCACACCTCCGACGGCGTCCCCAACTTCCTCTTGCTTGCCGACGCCCTCCTCCCTTCCAAATCTGATCGTTCCATCGACAACGCCCCGCTCCCCAAGGTCGGTCCCTCGGCACTGTAAAGTTTTTCGGTTCTGTTCGGTTGCATAATTATGCGGGTATTGCCTGCTGAATCACACGGTACGGTGAAACTGTTGATTTTGTGTTGTTTTATCTGAAGTTGGTTCGTGCGTTCTAAGTGTTTGATGTAATTACCGCCTTATAATTCCTTTTGTTGTTCTAATGAGTATCAAGCTGGCTACACTTTGACGACTGTGTCTCTGTGTAAAGCTGCTGTATGCCGCCGGTTTTTAAAATGCGGTCAATCTCGCTGTCGACCATGCTGGGATTCTTGAACTACCGTCTGATATTTTCCCTCTCTTTCTCACTGGTTTTAGGTGGAGATATCGCAAAAGATTCGCGTGGATGGGGAAGTGAATAGGGCACGGTTCATGCCACAAAATCACAATATTGTGGGTGCTAAGACAAATGGTTGTGAGGTTTATGTTTTTGATTGTTCTAAGCAGGCTGCGAAGCAGCAGGAGGGTGGGTTTGATCCGGATTTGAGGTTGACGGGTCATGATGGAGAAGGCTATGGATTGTCTTGGAGCCCCTTGAAAGAAGGTTACCTTTTAAGCGCGTCCCATGATAAAAAGATTTGTCTCTGGAATATTTCTGCTGAGGCACAGGGTAAAGTGCTCAGTGCAATGCATGTTTTTGAGGTAATATATGATAGATAGGAGTTTAGGACTTTGGTAGTTTTACCAAGTATTTATGTGGCGATGAAACTGTCATTTTAGGCTCATGAGAATGCGGTTGGAGATGTGTCTTGGCACTTGAAGAACGACAGCTTATTTGGGTCTGTCGGTGATGATTGTCAATTGATGATCTGGGACTTGCGAACGAATAAACCACAACAATGTGTTAAAGCACATGAGAAAGAGGTTAGATAGCCATGAATTTCCTTCAATTCATTGGTTTTTGCTCTTGTTTTTTTACTAAACACCTTATGTTTATTGTTACACATGTTATTGGATTTCTTAGCGATGATATCCGTTTACGTCGTGATTGTTGCGTGGCTAATAAATTTGCAATTAAAGTGCCTTTCACATGCTTTTCTCCCAGGTGAATTCTGTATCTTTCAACTCGTATAATGACTGGGTTCTGGCAACCGCGTCTTCAGACACGACAGTTGGACTGTTTGACATGCGGAAGCTGACCACGCCATTGCATGTCTTTAGCAGCCATGAGTATGTTCTCTGCTCATGTGATGGATCTAAGATTTTACCGTATCATTACTTTTCAAAAGATTGCAGTCTTTATGTGCAGCGTATAGAACTTCAAAGCAGATTTAGATACTTCGTAGTGGAGCTGTAAAGGATGTTATGTTTCTTTAAGATTGATTTTACCATGACTAGCTTCATGCTCGATATACTAATGTCCTACGTCATGGCAAGAGACTAGTGCTTGATGTCTCCTACCCACTTGGAACTCTTTCTTGCAGAGGAGAGGTCTTGCAAGTAGAATGGGATCCTAATCATGAGGCTGTGTTAGCTTCTTCCTCAGATGACAGAAGGGTGATGGTCTGGGACCTCAACAGGTACACCATCCACGTGTTGGTTCTCAACCTAAGAGTTACTCATTCTTTTGCTTTCATTTTATCTCTCTCTCTCTCTCTCTCTCTCGCTCACACACACACACACATACACACACAGACGCGCACACAAGCACGCACTCACACTCTTCCTGCACGAGTTTAGAAAATTCGTAGAAGATTACTAATGTTTTGAACATCTACATTTTGCTACTGGTTGCTTATCTAGTAGCAGAAGCACTGGCAACTCGTATTTATCTTATTGTTTCGAATGAATATTTCACATTTGCATGTTCAATTTAGGATTGGAGATGAACAGCAAGAGGGAGATGCAAGCGATGGCCCTGCCGAACTGCTATTTTCTCATGGGGGTCATAAAGCTAAGATCTCAGATTTCTCATGGAACAAGAGCGAACCATGGGTTATCTCAAGTGTGGCTGAAGACAACTCTGTTCAGGTTTGGCAAATGGCTGAGAGTATCTGTGGAGATGATGATGACATGCAGGCCATGGATGGATATGTATGAGATTTGGTACAAATGCTTCATAGGAATTTCTTGCTCTGATTTTGTTTCGGGTCCAATGGAGAATTTTACTTGACTTGCTAATTCAACAATGCTTCACGAAGCCTTTTCTTTCAGTCCTTTTAGCCAACTTAGATGGAAGATATACTCACTGGCATGATCCGTTAGGTGTGAATCAGTTTATTTGCGAAAGGACGAGCTCTTTGGATGTGGTTGAAGCACGTTCTCGACCGTTTTCTGTAGTAATTGATTGAGTACGGTGGATGAGTTGAATAGTGATGCGTTTCCTCTTTTTTGGGGGGGTCAGAGATTCGTTTCCTTTGAGATGGCGGGGAGGTGTTACTGTCTCAGACGATTGGAATTGAATGAGTAGAGGAACCATATGATTAACCTTTCTCTCCCTTGATTGCCTAAACATGAATTTTGCCAAAGAGGCTATGATCAAATGTGGCATGAAGGAGCGGCCTCTAGATTTAACGTGATGAAAAAGGATCTAGACAAAATTCATGTGGCTGCTTGAACTTAGCAACATGTCTAATGAACTGTTTTTTTTTTTTGGTCGGAGTTGAATGAGCTGATCGATCGGCAATTTTTGAACTCGACCGTACTCCTAACCTGACGCGGCCTTTGATAGCGTATATCTTCACAATGAAATTGACAGTCTGCCTACAGGTCTAGTAAGAGATACGGTACAAAAAATTCTTCCTACGTGTTAGCACATGCGATCTGCCCCAAATAGTTTTTGAGTTTGTTGCAAGCAAGAGCTAAAATAGTTTTTGAGTGTGCTCAGATTTTGTCGGACATAATCTAGTCCACTCTTTCCTGCTCTCATGCTCAGTCGACTCAACAAGCCGTATCCAATCGTCAGTCATCCTACCGGTATTTTGGAATAAGTGTGTTGAAAATCTTAAAATTTATCATAAAAATATAATTAAGTCTTAAAACTTTCAACATGTGTGTATTAATTGCACTTTTTAAATTTTTACACTCGATTACTTTTTTAAAATTTTATGGCTTATTTGGACTTTCGTGACAAGTTTTAAAATTTTGATTGCACTTTTTTAAAGTTTTAACACTTTCTGTGTACTTACCCCTAGTATTGTAGTTCTGTCACCAGCTTGATCAGTCAAGCAACTCAACTGATTTTTGGGTCGGATTGAAATAGATCCCATCCGACCCTACGACATCATGACTGGCGACGCCAGATTTCCCTTTGCCCTTCGGTTTTGCCCATTTCTCAAATTTGAAGTAACTTATGCACGATCGTAGTCCTAAGAAAATACTTGGCATATTATTTAACCTTCCAAAATGATCTATCTATACACCTGGTTGGCTCTTCGCTATTTGTCAGAATTTCATCATAGAATATGAATGAGCTTGAACATGCTCCTCACCCTGCTAAGAACGGCATAGAAAACCTGTCAGATATTAATGATCCCCCCCGTAGTCAAAATTATTAAAGATTTCCTTGGCAGTTCAATGTATACCTTCATTTCTCTTGATTCTCTTTTTGCTAAAAAGCCGCCATTACATAACTTATATGTACATCATCATTATTTGCATAATGTACATGCAAGGCAACTTCTGGAACCAAACAGATGATGTTATAGCAAAGCAAAATACTGCTCGCAAAGATCATTCAGAAGATTCCCAAGCCAACTAAGTTCCTTTGCTGTTAAACAAGCAAACCTAATTTCAGTCCACAAACGGAAGAGCTTGACCCCTCGAGCGATAGAGTTCGCTCCTCCACATTAGGGGATTGCTGATTCTTGGAACAACCCCCATCTTCCCTAAATTTATGTAGTTTGACAATCAGGAATTCATCAAGCATCCAAACAGGAAGCGTTTCTACTAACCAGAAGAAGCACTACTTGCCACCACAAGTGTGACCACGTGACACTGCACTGCAAAATAATAGGTCTTAAAGGTTCATAAGAAAGCAAGTTGTCCTCTATTGGACTGTCCATTGGCTATTCATCCATCGAGGTCCAGCTTAAGCAACAGCCTAAAATGTAGCATATTAAGACATTACCCTTTGAAAACACAATTAAGCCATGCCAGCTCTGCGAACCCAAGTTCGGTAGAGAGACTGAATAATAAACAATCTGACAAAAGCCACCTCTGCCGCTCATGAAGACCACTTATTGAGTTATAGGTCTTCTTGCAAGAAAAAGGTGATTGCAGAAACAATTCTCATCCAGCCGTTGCTGCACGAGACCCTCCTATAATAACAGAGTAGGATGAAGTCAAATGGTAGTCAAAGAAACATATTCAGCACATTCAAGAGAAATTAGATACCAGAAGACTGAAGGCATAGAAGCCAACATTATAATGGTCATCTAGCAAAGCGAGAAACATAATCATCGAAAAGAACTTCTCCTCAATTGATAGAACGCAACGTCCTAAATTACTACTGTGGACAGAGGGCGAACTCAAGCAGTAAAAGACAAAAATGACACATTCACTCAGCGGAACAAATGACACGTCTGAAATGGAAACCAAAAACTATTGTCCCTCCTATTCCTAGGTAAATATCCAAAGATAACCTTTGCAGCAATGCCACTGCACATCAACATCATGAACATTGATCCTCTGTCAGCGTAGTGCATATTAAGAACAAATCTTCATTGGAGGGCAAAGAATTAACTTCAAGCCCAGATTCAGAAGTTGGATTGCATAACTATAACAGCCTAATCTGATGTGAGGGAAGGCAACGTACATGACATTTACATTTGTAAGACGAATACATATATGCATTTCCCAAATAGATCTCCAAAGTGATATGACTAATATTTTAAGTGGGTATTCCAACAAGTGGACCATATTCATACATCCAATAAGAATGCACCACATAATTCTGTAAACAATTTGCATCTCTAACATTTTTCTTTCAACAGACAAACAACACATGGCATAAGGACACTGCAGGAAACATAGGAACATAGACAATTTATACAACCAGGTCGAATAACCAACAGATTATGAGCTGGTAACAAAAGCAAACAAGCGATCTAGTTTTCACCTTTTTTCTTGCTTCCACCAGAAGAAGCTGCATGTGATGCTATGTTCTCATTTCCACATCCAGGAAGCATTCTGGGCCCTGAACCATTCTGATTCGCTAGGCATTGGAGATTTTCAAATTCACAACCACCATATCCCTGCCCATCTATGCTTGTACCAGCTCCACTTCTACCCTCTACTGTCGGATGAAGGCAATGGACCTGATCATTACACTGCATGTTACAAGGATTCACTACATAAGCACCCCCAGGCATTGCCGTTCTCTGATATGGAAAAGCTCCTATCTCTCCTTCGATCCTACCCCTTATATCCACAAGCAAACACTTCAATCTAGCAATCTCAGCCTCCAATGCAGCCTGACCCTGAAGCCTCTTCATCAATTGCTGATTCACGGCCCTCAATCTATTGACCTCATCTTCTAATGAGGCGGCACGAGCCTTCTTCTTCTCACGGTATTTCCTAACCGCCTCCCGATTGCCGAGCGGGCGCTTCTTTGATTTCTTCTCTGTCGACTCTGCAGTATCATCAGTAGAAACCTTCTCCTCACTGGCAGCGGGGACAATTTTAGTGTGCACATGAAAACATGTGTGAGTATGTGAAGAGTCGGGTCCCGGCGGATTACAAGTGTGAGTGTGAGTACAGGCAAGGGAGTCCCTGAAAATTTCGTCGAAAAAACTATCCATTGAGCGACAACCAGGACCTTCTCCTAAAGTCGAACTCGAAAACACGTCAGGGTTCGGAAACACTTCCTGATTGGAGAAATCGAGCTCCCCATCATCCATCTCGGAAGACAAATCAGCTCGAAGAACTGCAAAATCTGATGGCGCTCAATATCTGACGGCAATGAAAAAGGCGGAATTTCCCAATTAGAACCGACAAACACCAAACGTGTCCAAGCACACGGGAATGGCACAACCACTCAACGCCCTAGATTCCTACGACTCCAGCATGCGATAAATCAGAAACAAAAATCAAACTTCCCCCCACCCTCCGCGCCCGCAGGGACGAGCAAATTCAGCTAAATCCATCAAATGCAAAGCGTCGGACGTCAAAGCACGAACCGAATTAGACAACAAGAATCGGAAATTAAGAAAAAAGGAAAGAAACAGAGTATCGGGAACAGGAGAAAAAAACGAAACCCTAGGAAATTCGAGAAACCTGAAAATGGCGGCTTTCGAGAAATCAAAACGAAAAATTCACTCTTTCGGCGGTGGAGAGTGAAAACGAACGAACCAGAGAGCGATCGTTCCGGAAGATTCCCCCGAAACTCGAAAGGAAGTCGCGGCGTTGCTTCCGCTTTTCGACTTTTGGGTGGTGCCCGGCCCGTACGAAGAACGAAGGAGACGGGAAAAGTCTGACAGTGTCGCGATGAGATTCCCCGCTTTGAATTTATACTTGAGCCGCAGCGATTGATTTGGTGGCGCGGATAATCGATATGATATGTGAATTTGGACCGGCTCCGGCTGATCGCGATAGATAGTTCATATTGAATATTAAACCAGATCGAGTAGATAAGATCTCTTATTTATGGTTTTTTCTTTTCTTTTCTTTTCCTGATAGTTCATAGTAAGATAATTCGATGATTTTTTTATTTATTTATTTATGGTTCTTGTCACATTGTTCGGTCTTGGACAAGGGAAGTTTGCCTTGGGATTCAAAGGTAAAGATTGAGGTAAAAAGAAGTAGTTTTGAAATGGGCTAGGATTCGAATTTTGAAAAGTCTTTCTCACTATTCAGAACAATAAAGCTTTCGATCAAGATGTAAACGGGTGGGTCAGATCGGATTTGGGTTAGGTCGAATATGGTCTGAACCATATTGACTCCTTTAACCACTTTTAACCCATTTTCATATAGTACGAATCGAGTGACCCATACCCGATCTGACCTATATTACTAAAACACTTTCATATTTAATCCAATTTAGCAAAACTTATGATTTATTAAAAAAAATTATATTACTAAAACATTGTAGACAAATTTCTACAATTAAAAAAATAAAAATTGACTCACTTAAGATAATTAGCTAACCCACTTATGACCCATTTATGACTCACACTCTTAAATACGTGTTACACCGACATAATATGATATACGGTTGCTTCGCTTCAATGATGCCAATGGCTGTCGTCATCTCGTAATCTTCTATGACGACTGATGAGTTGACCAAAGCAAATACTTTCCCAAGTTTTTATCCTTTTCAGACAGTAGTCCTCTCTTCACTGTCCTGCCTTTTTTTTTTTTTTTTTTTTAATGGCTTAATCCATCTGGCTGACCATGTATCGAACTGAAATGTTCGAGAAAATGAGCATTCTGTTCTGGGAACCCCACTCTTCATTGCTAGAATAATGCAGGCTGACCCATCAACAAAAATCTAGAAGATGATCCCATGCATCTGGTTTTCATCCACTGAATGGATTCTCCAGCCATTTTAAACTGCTGGGCCTCCATAAACTGGAGGCATTAGCTTGAGCTTTGTTCAGCTGGGACATTCGATAAGTAACTTGGCTCGCATCCATTTAGGACATGGACATAGCCAGAATTGATTTTCACTTTAATGAACATCTATGAGTTTACTTACACCAGGGATTTTTCTTTCCCTCTTGTAACAATGTACATCATAAGTCAAGCGAAGCTCGAGGATCGGCTCCATCTTCTCTTCATGTATTCTTCCACTGAAATGCTGTTGCGCTGCTCCGTGCTGCTAAACGATGTAAAATCATCACAAACATCCAGCAAGGCGAGGCTCAGGTGCGACTCCGCACTTGAATTCGGATAAACTTCATCGTCGTTGTCATCTGAAATTTCTGAATCTGCCCAATGATCGCTTTTAGAGTCGAGCCACTCGCCAACATTAATGTCCCCAATTAGGATCTTCAGAATCTGAAAACGCGAATAAGGCTCAGGGTTCATTCAAGGGAACCTTTTAGAATCGACTATAAACATGATATACACCGGTCTCTGGAAAGGCAACGCCCAAATGTAATATTTCGTTTACCTGGTTCATGTCAGGGCGAAGCCTAGCTGACCGTGTGATGCAGAGTCTAGCTGCAAGAACCATTCTTTGCACTTGATCCTCGTCGACATGTCTACCAAGAACTGGGTCCAGAATGCTTCTTGCATCCACACTCTCTATGATGGGCTTTGCCTAAAGTTGCAAAATTTGGGTGTTCATTCAACAAATTAATGCAGTGTGAGACTATGCACAAGGAAGGCTTCTTACCCACATGACCAAACTTTCTTGTCCCTTGGGAGCATCAGAACTTATTGGTTTTCTTCCTGATAAGAGTTCGAGTAACACCACACCAAAAGCATAGACATCAACCTTATCACTTAATTTGCCGTACATGAAGTATTCCGGAGCAAGATACCCAAATGTTCCAACTACATCGACTTTGGTCAGAAAAGCTGAACCTGGCGGTCCCCATATAGCAAGCCCAAAATCAGACAACTGCCACAGAGAGAGAAACATCAGTCATCTATTGCAAAGTAATCTTACTTTCTTCACCATCCTAGCTAATCTCACACGATCCGTAAGCATACCTGCGGCTCAAACTCATTCGTGAGAAGAATGTTTGATGTCTTGACATCTCTATGAATAACGGGCCGGGCACACTCGTTGTGCAAATAATTTAGGGCTTCTGCAACTCCCGAGGCAATGCTATACCTTACAGCCCACGACAGTGCATGTTTGTTTCTTCTATCACCTGCATCGCATGCGAATGTCGTCTCAGCATGGAAGCAAATTGAGACGAAATTAACAATGGTGTTATTCTCACTGAAGCACTACCGTGTAGGTTTTCCTCCAAGCTCCCCCGGGAAAGGAAATTATAAACGGATATTAAACTGTTATTTTGGACACTGATTCCACGAAGGGGTGTGATGTTTTTTTGCTTGATCGAAGAGATAATGTCCATCTCCAGCAGAGAATCTCTCAAATTTGCTTCAACTGATGACTTCAAAACCTTTACTGCCACTGTTGTGCCATCTGGAAGAGTGCCCTTATACACACAATTCGAGCCACCTTTTCCAATCAGATGCTCTGCTTAAAGAGAAAAACGAGATTAGGAATGGAAAAACTGGAGACAGAACGCTAAAACCAATAGAATTAAAGGGTGAACCTGATGAGAAATGCAAAGTGGAGTCTCTAAGGGCATCATAATCAAACAATTCACAATCAGACGATTTCGTTCTCAACAAAAGCTCCATCTGTTTCAGTAGCTTGCTTGCCGCTGGTGAACTACTTTTATGGCTTATATCCACAGTTTCGGTAGGATATTTCTGTGGCGGGCTCTCTCTGGTATCTGGGTGTAGAGAATTGACGTACAGAGACCTATCTGGCAGGCTCATGACCCACTGAACCACAGAAACACTCCTTCCGTTCAGAGTCCGTGGAGAATCAGAAGTAGCTCTCCTTAGCAAGGGCCAACCAGGTCTCTGCTCCAAGCTGCTTCCAGCAAGTTCAGAAGCTGATCTTGAGAGAATTATCCTGTTTTCGTGTGCGACACCGTTTTTCACATCTTTATAACCAGCACGCCATTCCTCTCTGAAGCTCTGAATCATTTCCGTGGTTGAAATTTCGGACTCAACTTCAGATTCACCAAATTCAGAGGAGGTTTCTTGAGCGTCAGCCTTTCCTGTTTGACGCAAACTGGGTCTAGGATCTCCTCTGACTCCTGAAGTTCAACCAAATCAGATGAAGTTTTGAAGTAACAAACTATAAGTATTGGTGTTTTTCAACAGCACTAGCTGCTAACCTGGAAGCCGAATATCAGTGCGCGTCCTGAAGACTATTTTCCCTTTATGGATGGCCAGCACATCCGTCGAAGATGGCAGCCGCTTGGCACAATATTTGGCCGTCCCAGTATGTACCCTAAACAAATAGAATCCATTTAGATCAATCACGACAGGGAAAAGAAAGATCCCGACAACTACAACTTATGGAAATGAGTTCATCTCTCAATCATAGTACCCGAGAGCACCTTGCTTGTCAATCCCAACAAGTAGGGCCACAGCAGCGTAATTCTTGGCCTCTCTCACCAGGACCTTCCTGAACGAGGTCCCTCGCAGTAGCTGGCCTGAGAGATTCACCTACAATTTAAAACGACATTCAGCGACACTCCTAAGCACCAGGGAAAGAGTTCCAAAAATTTTATGCATTCGGTCTATACCTTCTTTGCATTGCATAAACCTTCATAAACCTCCAGGTAGTCATCCAACATGGACCCATCTCGTGAAGCATCATCTGGACAGCATATCGCAAGTACCCTCAACTTCAGATATTCCAGATATGAACCTCGCTAACATGATATTGAGAAGGCTAAGCACAATATACGAACCTCGACAAACATGGATAGCAAGTACTCTATCTCCCGGTTCAGCCACTTTCACAAGAGCCCAGCTCAGTAGCTCTCTGCTATGGCTGTCGAGTTGAACACCAACCAACACATACTTCTGCGCCACGGCCTCAACTCTCTCAACCGTCATCGTTCCTTGGCAATAACCTCACACCCTCGGTCTTTTTATGCAAAAACACCAGAGACTTATCCTGGCCCAACAGCTCTCCAAGCTCTACCGCTTATCATTCGATTCGCTGCAGCATTTAATCAAGCATGTTAATCACTCACTACTCGTACTAGATAAAGAAACCCCGAATGCCCCCACTTTCTTTTCTTATGCACTTGCAGAAAGCAACACCCTCGTGGTCATGAATGATGCTTATTAATGGATTCCCCCGTCAGCGAATTTAAACCCCACAAATCTCCCAAGAAAATTCGCATGCCCACATAACACCCAAAAAGAATCAGGACACAAGCCACCCGCACACACCACTATTATACACGCATGAAACGGGTAAAACCCATGACGCCATTAGAGAAAGACGACAATCAAGAATTGTACCTAAACTTTGTAGCCACCCGCGGCTCAATCCCACCATGTTCATTTTAAAATCGCGAAATTGCCGCCAACACATCACCGGCCCACCTAACGCCACCTATTTCCGGGCTCGTCAACGAGTTAAAAAAGAAGGTATTCAAAGCAGAAGAGGAGGATGTGACATCAATCTGATCCATCGTGAAAAAAGAGGGCCGCCGTGAAGAATTTCGCTTGTTCAAGCAAACGGGTCTTGTCTGCTTTCGTTTGAACGTTCGAAGAAGAAAGGGGGAAATTCCGAGGTCAAATCTTGGGGACGAAAGTGTCGGCGAAGCAAAAGGAATTTATACCAGGCAAAAAGCGGGCAATGTCTTGTCGTTCGGGCTTAAAGAGAGAGAGAGAGAGAGAGAAAGAGGACATGTTTTAGTGGAGCAGTTAACTTTGTTCGAGTCCTTGCCAACGAAAAACCGGCACTTTTCGCGGGAAACCCCTGATATCCGGTCATTTTACGGGGACTGGTGCGGTGGACTGAACGAGCTTCCACCGGCTATTGCGGGTTCACGGACAGGAGGCCTCCTCGTTGCATGCAACAGGGAGGGACCATTGAAGAGAAGCTGCAGTCAACGCCTAGTTGATTGACTTACTGGCGAAAATCAGGACCAGAAGAAATAATAATTAGAAACGAGAATAATAATAATAGGGTTTATAATGAGTAAAATACTAATGACTAATGAGACGGAAAGTGTTCGATTCGATACCCAATTTTAGTCCCCAAATCATGTACTCGAAACGACGCGGTGACGGCGGCAAGATCCGAGCAATGATTCATTTATTTCGCGAAAAATAAATATTTCAAAAATATTTTCCTAAAATTGATCATTTGTATCACGTGATATAATTAGTCGATGAAAAGTATTTTCATTATCGATAATAATTTATGTCTAAATATTTTCGCGGACGACGAGAATAATCTTCGTGCAGTCATTTTCGTAAAGCAATACGGGCGGTCGTTTTTTTTTTTTAATTTATTTCGAATCATTCGTTTTTCCAGTCGAAGCTCCAGTTCTCTAAATCGGATGATATTCGAAACTTGAAATTTTTCAAATTTTTCAAATCAAATTTTTCTTCCTAATGCGATCGGCCAATCAATTAAAAAAAACGACCTTGTCATTTTCGACGATGTGACGATCAAATTAAGCGAAAGTAGATCAACCGTGCGCGAAATAATTGTAATTGCAGAGTCATGAGATGCGTCATTGTAGATCCATGCACATGAAAATTGTACAAATTGTTTAAGACATCGCATGGCATGACAAAAAGTTGTCGATTCCGTAGACACACGTCTTTCCTCCTAGGCAAAAATTTAATCCCTCTGCTATGCTAAATAAATCAATGAATAAATTTGTATATTTTATTCGTTTTCCTCCTTTTATTCACAGGATAGGTGCGTTGAAAGTCCTAAAAATTGTTACGAAAGTGCAATTGAGTCCTAAAACTTATCAGAAAGTATAATTGACTCCTAAAACTTTCAAAAAAGTGTAGTCAAATCCTAAAACTTGTCAAATTGGTGAAATCAAGTCCTTTCGTTGATTACATTTTTTGAAAGTTTTAGAACTCGATTGCATTTTCGTGATAGGTTTTAGGATTTGAATATATATTTTGAAAATTTTAGGACTCGATTGTTCGTGATAAGTTTTAGGATTTGATTGTACGTTTTGAAAGTTTTAAGACTTATTTATACTTTAGTGATAAGTTTTAGGAGTTCGGTTGCTTACATTTTTATTCAAAGATAAGAGTGGTCCAAAAAGCAAAAGCAGCCACTGACCTGTCTTTCGGCCTCCTATTGGAAGGCATGGATCGTAATCACTCCAAAGCGAAGAATATTCAAGGCGCGTCAACCTCTAATTATTCTGATTAAATAATCTGATAATCTTCAAGTCAAGAATTGAAGCCGGGGCTATTTCAACTTCCCGGTTTTTGACCACCTCCCAATAAAAAAATAAATCAACTCTTGACTAATCGATAAAACGAACATAAATGAGATAAGAACGGCATGAGTGTCATAACTTTCGTACGGCGTCCACTTGAGTATCATAACTTTTTTTTTTTACTCACTTAAATGCTAGAAATTTAAAAAATCGTTCACTTAAGTGCCGTCGATGATTTGCCTTGTCAGAAATCCGACGTGAACGCCGAGAAAGTTGATGTGGATAATTTTTGCAATTTTATTTTATTTTTTATTTTTTTTATTTTCCTTTTTTTTTATGTCGGCTAGGGTCATTGGCGACCCTTTGCGAAGTGGGCGAGCCGGGCTTTTGCGGCCCCGCTGGCCGAGGGCGAGGTCCACCTCGCCCAATTTGGGCAGGGCCTTCGCAATTGGCACAAGGAAAATAAAAATAAAATAAAAAATTCACGAGGGATGATTTGCTGAAAATGACAGTCAAATGAACGATTTTACTTCGATGTGGCACTTGAGAAAAATAAATAGATTATGATACTCAAATAGAAAATTATCTCGCGTTTTATTACTCCGTCCTGGGAATGTAGGACAGATGAATCTGCTGGCTTGAGGTACGTGCGATCTTTGCATCAGCAAGATCTACCGACGCATCGTTTCTGGTGGGACACTTGGCCAAATGGATGACCATGACATATGATCACTGTCCAACTTCTTGGAAGGCTTAAGCACGCTGAGATCACTAAGAACAAGCTTTTTCCATTCAAAACGGATCGATAAAACAGAATAAAGAGAGGCAAAAAGAAGAACACAATCTTATCTAAAGTTGCCACTTTTAAGAAAAAACGACTGGGGAAAAGAGAGGAGCTGATGAATCCCTTTCGTTTTAAATTTCAAAGATAGAGAAGGAACCTTTTGTCGGAAGGCGAGTGATGTCAATGATGGCCTACCGCATTCAATTCTATTTTCATTTTTTTTAAATTATCAACCTCAATACCGCCTGGACCACGTAAGACAGACCGTTGTTTACATTATTGATTTTCGGCGAAAATTGACCAGACAGACGAGATCGGCAAATCGCCAAAAAGGTTTAGGACTAAATCGGCATAATTAGAAAATTTAAAACTTCTTGGGAAATTTTTCTCATGGTCTCGCCCGCTCGCTCAGATCTACTTGTCATGGAGCGAGGAATCGCATCTCTTTGTAAACTCTCGGTTTTAACATTTTTCAAATTGCAGAATTGTTGACATACCAACCACTCTGATTCAGTGGGTGACTTGCAATCTAAACTGCCTCTTTGAAGAGAGAGCTAATGACCGGGGCCCTGCTGACATTGCAGATACTCTATAGTCCGGGCGCATTTGAATTTCGAATACATAAGTTTTCAATTCCTCTTTTCCGACTCGTAACCATGTTATCGGAACGTCGATTGCTTCGTTTAGCCGTTGGAGCAACATGCCTCGATCTCTTAGTTGGAGAGAGAAGCGACGTGGCGTGATGGGTTTCTTTCGCAGGCGACCACGGAGGAATTGAAGTCATCGAAATTCATGCGGATTTTGTTTCTAAAACCTGTTGTTGGTCAATAAGCATGTACTCTGATCATTAGTCATTGGACTGTGGAGCTTTGTAGCCCCACTGGCGCATATTGGTGGAAGGCCAAGCACATCTATCTTGACACTTTGTTTTTATGAGATACTTAGTTTCTTTTGTGCTAGACTTGTTCATGAGCTAATAAGCGAAGGTAGAATACTACCCATTACCATGACAAATATTCTTGGATCATCAGGGTTTTAGGAGACCAATGCATCTCGGCCTGCTGATTTTATGTCGGATCCATGCGATTCAACGACTGAGATTGACTGTAACTCATATGCACCTGGTTCGTGCATGTGTTTCTCCCGGCAGGCATGGAATACATTTCGCGTATGACCTCGGAGGCTCATGCTCGGCTACTACGAGGCGTGGCCGAAGCCCTGTTCAGCCCGTCCATTTGTAGTAACGAATCATTGTAGCCGATGACTTAGATTAACGTGTCTGCACGACTTAGTGTTCAAGGTAGAGGTTGATAGAACGAGATTTACATGTCTGCCCAGTATTTGACCAACGATTGAACATCTTTCGGTGATATGCACAGTGCCAGTGATTGAGCGAATGTATGTGGAACCTGTATCACAGCTCATTCTTGCGAACCATCCAACAATTGCGTCTTTCCCGAACCATTCCTTTAACAATTAAAGCTAAGAGACAATGACTGAAACCAGACTTATACTACAGAAATATTAGATGACATGAAGAGGGCTTAGCCTTGCATACATGGCCATGGGCAATGACACAGAGAGCACATTTTACCCACCTGAAGAACAAAAAAGAAAGAGAACAGAAAGACAGGAACAAGTTGATCATCAGGTCTTAGCAATCTGGGTAAAGTAGATTACATAGCGAGTCGAGTTTCAAGATAGTTGTCTAGTACAGTACGAGATCGAATTACATAAACACATATGACCGTCGCTTAACAATCTGGGGAACAGTAATTTTACGCAATGTGGAACACGAGCTTAAACTTGTGCGGGTTACAGAACATGTAACCGAACTAATATACGGTCCGCATGATAAACTAACAATCATTAAACAAACAAGTTCAGCACAAGTTCAGCGCCTATGGCGGGCATGTATCTGTATCTGGTTGTCGGCAGAGATTCCTAACTGTAGCCAGCTTCCTCCTTCAAATTTTGGTCGAAAAACTGCTAATTTCTTCAGGATCGCAGCTTTGATTTTTTTCGATTTTCTTCGAGATCATAGTATAGAGCATGCCTTGTGAGACTTTCTCTTCTTCTTCTTCCTCTGCTTCGGCGGTTGGAGAACCACCTTAATGGCAGCATCAAAGACTGCTTTCACATTCTGCAATTATAGACATGAAAACAAGAGAACTAAGTGAGGAGGGTATTGAAGTTCTGTTCCGAGCATCCAAATGACGGGGCAAATATTTAAACCTGCTGAGTCTTTGAACTACACTCAATATAAGCAGCAGCTCCAATAAGCTTCTTCAGTTCCTCTCCCTACCAAAACGAGAACATTAACAGCTCCACTTTAGTCGTGGGACACCAACCAAGACAGATGAGGAGGATAAAAATGGGCAGTACTTAACGAGAAAAAATGATCACCCACCTGTGCTGTGGTAATGGGAACTGCACCAGGATGGTCTATGAAGAACTGCTTGTCATCTCGAAGATCTACAAGAAGTGAAATATAGTTGTCGCAAGATCAAACTCCACTTCAAGATTCATGGGGTCACAAGAGATAATAACAGTTAAGTATGTATATATATTAGTATCCCTAGACAGAAACCAATAATGCTTGGACCACGGACACAACAAGAAAGCACCTTTTCCTGCCTAATCGTGACATTTCATTTCAATGATATGCTAAAATAAGTATGGACATAGCCACATTGTTCCGGCAAAGCTGGAAAGATAGAAATCAACATGATATCTGAAAAACAGTCTCGCTCAAGGATCAGGTCACTACTTTGTTTGTCCCCTCAGAGAAATCAATTTTTACACTATTGGGCCGATATGCAACTCACATATGTGGAGGATTGCTTATATATAGGAAATTAAAAATTTGCATTGCCATGTAAGTCTAGCATATGGCAAAACACCAGGGATACAGATGGAATAGATCTCCAAAGGAAAATTTGATTTACATCTTCACATTATTATAACAAATTAAATATCTATACTCTCCTATGAAAGGAGTGGGGATGCCGAGAAAAGAAATTTGTTCACCATGTCAATTCGAGTTACATGCCAGCCCTTAGAAAAACAGGTTATTTTGTTCTCCATGTCAATTCCAGTAGCCAGGGAACTATTTTGTCCTTTTCCTCTTATACAGGCTTTTTTGCAAGGAAATTATTTGCAGTAGAAGCCTTAAGAGAATGAAATGATTGTCATCCAAATACATTATCTACATGTGCAATTACTCAAGTCAAGAGCACCTTAAAATCATTACTAAGGCCAATAGTAAATAAGCACCGTATTCGAGAAGCAGACAGAAACTTCTCCTTGTCGAAGTTGATCAGAGACTAAGAGCCTAAAGTAGGAAAAGATATGCTTTGCTAAAACGGGACAACAAAGCGAGGTAATCCAGTTGTAGACACTAACCGAGTTTTGTACCAACAAGAATAATTGGAACGCCAGGTGCATAGTGCCGCAATTCAGGAATCCACTAAACATCCAAACAGAAAGGAATAAGAAAAAGCTTTCATCAAGAGTCCGAGGAACCAACAACATGATATTATGCATTGGCTGCAAGAAGACTGAAAAGGTAAAACAGTTATCAAATTGATGAGACTCACCTTTTTGGCAACATTTTCATAGCTGGCCTTGCTAATGAGAGAGAAAGCGAGCAGGAAAACATCAGCCCCGCGGTAGCTAAGAGGTCTTAGTCTATTATAGTCTTCCTGTCCTGTTCTATTAGAATTAAAATGTTATACCAACCCAAAAGAAAACTCTAGCAACATAGAGGAGGATTTATCTGAAATCAAGAAAATGTACCGGCTGTATCCCACAAACCCAGGTTAACAGTGCTTCCATCCACAACGACATTTGCACTGAAATTGTCGAACACAGTTGGTACATAGTCCTGTCCAAAAAAATAAATAGCAATGGCCAGAATAATTATCTTTCTAATGACCCATCCGAATGACGAGGAACTGAAGAGGTTATCAAAAGATGGGGGTCCCTCAGTTTGGTTCATGGAACTAAATATCATAACACAAGATGACAATTTTCCATCCCCCATGCCAGACAGAGAATTAACTTCACATCCAACCGCACAGATTGGATGGTCCCATGGAAGAGCACTTCAGAGACAAGAAATGCTTTCTCAAATTGCTACTGCATATCCAATGTCTCAGTGGTCTAGAGCTTTACAACAATAATGGACTGCAAACATTTTGAAGATAACTAGGTACCACTTCTTTCTTCGCATTCTTTCACAGCAAAGTCAAAGAGCTGAAGTTGTTGCTAATACTGAAAGAATGAAAACGAATTTTAGCCACTTTCAGCACCACATTCCTACATACAACTTCAAACGTTTTCTATTGTTCTTCACCTCACCCCACAACTAGGAACAAAAAGGAAGTTATGTACTCCAAGGCACTGAAAAGAATTTAAATTGCTATCTACAGCAGATCCAGAAAATACCCGTAAAATATATCTCTTCTCACCATCCCCATAGTGTACGATCTCATTTTTTCCATCGGGTCAGGGTAGAGACCATTCTCTTTTCTCCCTATGAACTTTAAGGTGTATGAATAGTCTCTTGAAACAGCTTTATATCAAACGAATATCTCACCTCTCACCAAATGACCACTTATATGTCTCTACTTTTGGAAATACCAAAAATACATACCTTAACTTTACCTTTGGAGACCCGTGTACCTTAACATCGATTTTTCTTGTGTTTCTATTAACGAAAATATCATATTCTTTTCAATCTCACACCCACTCGAAATACTCAAATCAACTAAAACCCAAACCACCCAAACCCTAAGCAAGATCCTAAAATGAGTTTGCAAGGAGAGCCAATTTGATCTTTTCAATTTGTGGTTTTGTTAAAGACAGTAAATGTTATTTGTAAAAATAGAGGTATATCCATTGGGTCTAAAGTTAGCCATGTTTTTCGCATTATCCCTCATATTTCACAAACCCATCACAGAAGGGTTTTGAAGCAGCATTATAGGGCGCAAATTTTTCACACACCCGTCACAAAAAGGTTGAATTTTTCATGAACAATATCCCAAATTCAATAGGCCAGAAGGCAACGTTTCATCTTCAAGAATGCTCAACTCGATTTCAAGAATTGACCCAGAAAGCACTATCTATTTTTCTTGACTCTCTTTCTTTCTCTAGATAAGGAGTAAGAAATTGGGCACCGATTTGTTCGCACAGCAACGAAACGAACTCAAGAACCGAAGAGATAAGCATTCGATTTCGCCCCCGATACAAAACCCAGTACAGCCCAAGTCAACCCAGTTGCTTAGAGCCCCAGAAAGAAGTTGAATTTTTCTAGTTGCCCAGCATTTCCTGGGGAAACAAGAGGACAGGCAGGCGCTGGAAGGGAGAAAAGGCGTACCGTGGGGAAGGTGTTGCTCGTGTAGGAGATGAGCATGCAAGTTTTGCCGACGGCTCCGTCGCCGACGGTGACGCACTTTATGAACCTCGACGCGCTCATGGCCTCCTCTTCCTAGCACGTCGGAAACGTCTCCTTCACCGGCTAGTCTTGAACAGAGATGGCGAAACTCCGCGACTGTTAAGTGAGGCGCATTGAAACCGGGAAAGGAGCGAAAGTGAGTCGTCCGGGAAGAAAACGTACTCTGACTACCGCGAGAGAGAGAGAGATATTTTCTTTCTTCTTTACCCTTTAACGGGCTGGATTGAGAGAGACAACTCTTCCCAGCTGCGTTAAAGGATTTATTTTAGTAGAGCTCCGGTAGCAAAGAGGAAAAGTTAACTTTCGCCTATATCTTCTCAGGAGGAAAAGGTGAGATCTTTTAACTCATGGCTCCTTATGAATCACCTCAACGAGGACGCTGGGTAGATTATATAGATCAATTTCATGTGAATAGTTGACCATGTGTGATTAGTACAATCAATAATTCTAGACGATATTAACTCGTGCGATTTACAGACTATGCGATAACTTCTCATTGTCGAGAGACTTGGAGAGCTATTTAATTTTCGAAAGATAAATTACGCACTACGCAAAAGTAACCAATGTATCGTGAAAAAGTTCCTATATTTGATCATTCAACAAGTGCTCGAGGGCAGCTCTCTAGCGATGTACCTTATGGAAATAGGCAATAACGTAATCCTATAAATTTCACAACGGTGAAAGAGTGCTTAATATGAGCCACATTTACGACTTTTTAGAGCAAACATGTCGTCATGCATGCTATAATGCTAGGGGATGTAGAGCCGGAATTATCTCGGGGGCCCAATACAAGCCGAAGCTGCATCGCAGATAAACTAAAGTTTTTTTGGCATCACATATTAATTGAGCAAATCGAACCTTAGCTTCTATTTCTCTCCGGCATGAAGCCGGAATTGCCAGTAATCGTGGGTTAGCCACACGGCTTTAAATTCGTTCTCGGACCCTGTACACATCGCCCATCACTCATATAATCGTCGCAGTGATGGATGGACTGGCGGGATAAATCGATCGTCGAGAGTAAGGTCACAAAAGGTTGAATCCGCTTGCAACAACCGTGATGTGTTGGGTTTAGGCATTGGAGCATCTCAATGGGCCTATTAACAAAGATCGCCTACCTCGAACCAATAAGCTGGAATTGATTATAGTGTCGAGCAATCTCTTGGTAGCCCACAATTCTAACTTGGGAACGTGACATCCACGATACATTCCTATAGGGAAGACGAGTCGTGTTTAATTTAGTGGCGAATCCGGTCTATGAAATGGATTAACATTAGGAATAAACATTGCTCAATGCTCAAGATAATATTCATTTTGAATCTTGCGGAATGATTTAAAATCCTTAGACAGATCAAAGTTGCAATCACTCCCGGCACAAAACAGCCAATAAAACACAAACAGATTGAGCAGTGTGCTCTTCTCACTCCATCTCTATATCAGACAAAACGAGCACTGAGCCGGTGCTGGTGCAACACTTGAACACGATCGATAGTGACATCATAACATGCTAATGTTCTTAATCTTATGTTCGCTTTGTAAGAAATATTTATCGTATCGATCAAGATGTGGAAACCTAACAGATTGTGTTTATACACCTTACAGTAATCCGACCGGAGGGATGTACTATATATCAAATATGCAGGTCGACCTAACATAACTTAAAAAATATTGCTCTAGGTACCACACCTAACAAAGCCAAGAGTGGTTCGTGACGATTACATGATCGAGCAAAATCTTAGTTCGTTCGGGTTTCAAATCACTTTTCCATTGAAAGAAATCGAGGTACCATAATTGTTAACTTTTTTCCGTTTTCATATTTCAAGGGCACAAGTACGGAGGTCCGGTTTTGTAAATGCTTATGACATAATTTATAAGAGAAAACGGGACATTACGTAAAATGGAAAGCACGAAAAAGAAATCAAAAAGCAGTTAAAGTAGATTATGCTTCACGAAATGAATAAACAAAAAAGTCTTCCCTTAATTATTTATCCACGTTGACATGAGTGAGTCATCAAGTCCCTCCTCCTTGCATGGAGATTCGCATCTGCTCAAATGAGCTCTAACTTGGGAAAATTACTCAATTAGCACTAGATTTTACCAAATTTAGTCATAAGGTTTTGCGCGAAATTTCAATAGGGTTCTTCCGGCAAATTTTGATTGGATTCTGGCGAAAATTGATTGGAATAACTACATTAGAATTGTTGGGCAAAACTTCAGGACTCAATTGACAAAATTAAAAAAATTTAGAATCGATTAGCGTCCGAACAATAAATCTAGTACTGATCGGGGCAATTTCTTCGATCTAACTTAACGACCAAGGAAGCAACAACAATTAACAGTAATCAATAATAACTACACTTGAAAAATCAAAAAAAAATTGTGGGTTGTGGTGTGGGTCTCTTTGTACTTATTAAGTGACGTGGGTTGGTACCAAGAATCGGCGCCTCATTTCGAAGCAATTCATTTGGTGAGATGCGGGGCCGACTCCTCTTTATTGTCTATAGACCAATTCGATACTCCTCGCATTCATCATGCCAACATGCGACGTACGTGGGAAAGAAATAAAGCGGTGGTGGTTGTAGTTGGTGAAGGAACCATCATCGCTCTACCGAACCTTAGTATTTAAAAAAACGATTTTTGACCCTAGCTTATGGACACATTACTGGCACTGACAGGCCGGGTCGGGTCGGAACCGTTTTCCTCCTGTATTTATTAGAGTTCGCATTGACATTTCGCGTAAAAGTTATGATACTAAGACATCACACACATCACATCGCGTGAATACAAAGACCGCTTATGTATGGTTAATCAGAGACCTTTACTTCACTAATTAAGCATCCCTCATTGATCATCTTCACGATGGAATCAACAGCACTAGACAATGTCTGTTCTCTTCCATTTCTTTGTTTTTGTTTGTGGTAAATCCGGTTCATTTTTTGATCAAAATGATTTCCTCCTGACAATGTCGTAATCCGAATAGTCAGTACTATAACAGGAGTCTCAAACTCTCCGTGCTCGAACGACAACATTGTCATAAGCCATCCGCTGGGTGATGCCGGGACGAGGAGTTCGATCTCGCCATCTTCAAGTCCCAAAAGCATTGCCACCAAGGCAGGCTGACCAACGGTTGTTCTCTGCGAGTTCAGGAGTCCCCGTTCCCAACCGTCAAGAGTTCACATTCAGGCATACTCCAACTGGTGGCATGCAACTAGACAAGTTTGGCTCAATCGACAATGTTCACATTTCGTCATCCGAGCTGAAGATTTCTAGTTCAATCAGCTTCCCAGTGGCCGGTTTAGTTCTGTTGGCGGGATCTTCCCCTGTTTTGCTCCTCTTCACGTCCATTCGTTCGTTTCCTTGGACTAAAGATGGATCCACTTTGACAGCAGATGATATCCTGACGAGTTAAAAGAACAATATCAGTTCGACCAAAAAGTTGAGCCTCGCATGGCACATTTTTTAGTAAATTCAAAGATCAAGACTTGAGATTGGTTAAAGTAAACCTTTTGTCCTTGCTGGCCAAGGGTTCAGATTTCAGAGAAGATTCCTTATTTGAATTTCTTGGCTCCATTTTCGCTGGCACACAGAGGGAATTGGCTAAGATTATCGGCTTATAGAGAGTCTACACCAAAGAGGCTAATTATATCTAACCTGTTACTTCAGACAGAAATCTTATTCCCTGTGAATGTGTGTTTGTCGTCACCTTGCCTGCACCACTAGTTATTCATGGTATTTGTCGGTATGATTGCATTAAGAAGAAGAATAAACAACATACGATGATTAACAAGCTATAGTATGCAAAGAGATCATGAAACTGCTTAATTAGGTCTCACAATCACAATGAGCAATGCAACATATGAAACAACCAGCACTAGTTTTCGTTTTCCTAACCATGCAACCTTCTAAATTCAGTCACACAGCATATTTCTCATATTATCGCTGCCAGAATTCAGGTCATCCATCCTCAATGTAATAAAATGTATTCTACTTTTTTCAAATGCCAAAACAAGGTTGAAGTCGATGCAAGTATTTTGACTTCCACGATGAAAGTGTAAGGCCTATCAGGTTTAACAGGAAGTGAAAAGGCAGAGAAAGAGCACTCTAAATTCATAATTCTCAAAAATTCGAGTATGCTCCTATGTACCTTAAAGCCCGTTTCAGCCCTTCCACTGATAACAGCTTCACTGGCTGTGTTGCCTTTTTAACGTTTGTTCTGTCAGAAAGACGATCAACGGCATAGATTCCCTCAGCTTGAAGGTGATTCCTAAAGGCTGTTCTGATATTCCTGCCATAATAAGGGAAAGAAGGGGACAAAAGGGAACATTAGTCGAAGTAGTTCGGTTTTCTCCCTTTCCTGTCATTTTGAAACGAGCAGAAGTCATCGAAGTCTTGTCTAAACAACTTTTAGTCTTGAGCGCTAGTTCTCAGGAAGGCTATAGCTTACCCCCCAATGAGCTCAGTTCGTGTGCTGGAATATTTCTCCGAAGCCTTCTGTTGTATGTAACAGGTTTGAAGAATGAGATATGGAGATTATCTTGAGAATAAGTTCGCCAAAGAAAATAGTTCACAGAATCACTCACCGACTTATGGTACCTGCAATATATCCCCCGGCGCCTGAAAATACACATTTATGAGGTCAAATGGCTGATGCAATTCAGAGAACAACAAACAAGTAGACATATTATACAACACATAATGCCACAAATTACCTAGTTTAGAGACAATATAGAGGAACCATAAACATACGAAAATTAGTCATCTTCTCGGCAAATTAAGCAATGATTAGAGATGCTTTGAAAGTTCGCAAAATATCTAGAGCACTTCAAAATTCATATTTGCTAAATTCTTAGTTTGAAAAGCACGTCGAGAAGCTATATCTGAAACCTTTTTCAATGAAGTGAGATGACTGGAAAAACACCAATATTAGCAAGCCCCAAGACATGATCCAACGAATTAAGGCACTGAACAAAGCCACTGCAAAGAAGTTCCTGGATGTCTGGTATGAGCCTTGACTGCTGCCCTCGATGGCAAGGAATCCATGAGGGGTGAGCCATTGCACCACTAATATGATAGTGGAATAAGACTCCATCGGACGACCTTGGTTCATGAGTGCTGAAGGTGGACGAGAAACTCATATCCACTATGTCCATCACTTTGGTGGTACGCATATCTGAATCTTGTTCATTAGAACATAGCAGTTCTCCTTTCCTCATGCTGCAGATAGTCCACATTTCAGGCAGGCTATCTAGAAGATCACTAGCGTTTGAGAATGAATTGTCTTGCTTGTCTTGTTACTTGAGTAATTTGAATACAAAGAAAATATAAGTTTGAAGTTTAGAATACTGTCAGCAATAGAGAGAAGGAAAGAACAAGAGTCTGTCAGCCAATGGGAACGTTTTCGAGCTAGCATATAAGTAACCTAATTGGGATCAAACATCAAGTATTGTGTATTCATTAACCAAGAACAATCAGACAAGATTTTTTCAGATGATAGTAAGAATTCGTTATTAGCCTTTCCCTCAACACGTGTGAGGGTGGGGATAGTTAAATAATAACTCAATCACCATATTAGGGAATTCTCCATCTCCACGCAGCCATCTATGTTCCAAAACTGCTTTTGTTTGAATCCCTTATTTCTCGTTCCTTTTCCAAAGAAAAGAAATTTAATGGTATAATGATGAGGTACACAAGGTAACTATAATTGAAACATTCATTTTACGGATCCTCTTCCAGCATATCAACATCAGTCTGCGACATAGCCCACAATTTGGAACAGGGAAAAGCCAGATATTTTCAGTGCACACTTGACAACCTCACGGTTAAAAACCACGAAGATGGATAAGACCACAAAAAGGTTGGAGACCTATAGAAGGAGATTTTAGCAATGTATATCATGTTGCTGATAAACAAAAACATTAAGGGAAGATCCGTTCCAGAGAAAACTGAAATGACATCAAATATCTACAGATTTGACTGTTTGCGTTATCTACGAACTTTATCTTGATATTATAGGGAAATCGTGGGACATGGATCATACTTGTTAATGACCAATGTACAAGCCATTCGATCCTTCCTTTTCCCCTTGCAAACTCCATAATCAGCCGATGTACCAATTTTCAATATTTGGCCAGGAGAAAATACGCTTAGAGAAAACCCTCCCTGGAAAAACAGAAAAAGGAGAACAGAAAGGAGATGTGCCTTATAATATCCTTCTATTAAAAGAAAAAACAGCATGATGTACCAATCTCAAGATTCCTAACCGTGGCGTCCTTTCGAACATTGCAGTTGAACAGGGCAAAGATGGCACCGACCTTCTCGTCTGAATTTCTTTGATAAGCATCACCAAACAAGAAAAGGGAAATAGCATCTTCATTTAGGCTTCCAATTTTCCATATACAATAGTTCTTCCCTGTAGAACTAGTCCTCGGACTCCCCTTCTCAGTCAGCACAGCGACAGTTGCCCAACAACCAGAAACAGTATCCCCCACCAACAAATTCCTGGACAACAAAACACTAAAAGTTACTAATGATGTTGCACTAATAACTTGAATAAACCAGATATCTTCAGTCAGCCCTTCGAAGAAAAAACTAGAAATTACAAAGGTTTGAGGTAGAAATAGATTTGCTTCCAAAAGGGATATAGAAAGATGTCATTGTATAAAATACATTAATAAGACAACACGTTACTTTATCACTGGTAAGCGAACAAATCTGATGTCCGAAAAACGATCATGAAGCTCTGTTGGGGTGACCAACTGATTCCTGAAGGAAAAAAGAAGATGTAAACACGAAAATCTCTTAGAAGGAGACTTCTACAAATTAAAACTGAAGAACTCCATTCACTGCTTCGGGGATGAAAAGTACACAAAGAATCCCCCCCCCCCCAAAAAAAAAAACAAAAACAAAAAACAAAAAACAAAAAAAGAATCCAAAAGCCCCCTTCTACGTATTAGCAACACAAGCAGCAGATAACCAATTCTTTGCAATTTGTAAAACCGAAACTTTTCCTGAGTGAGAAATGTAGAATGTGAAGTAACCATTAAGCATTGCAGTAGAAAATTTAGCAAATATCTCTGGAGTAAAGCTACAGCTAACCAATGCAAAGTCCAAAAGAGCTCCCAAAAGGAGATATTACAAAATAAATTCTACAACACAGACGATTATCTGTACAAGAAAATGTCCAAAATGAAGGAACATACAAGCACGAACTAGAAAATCCAACAAAACATGGAGACGACGAAGCCACCTTATGCGCAGACCCGAGAAGTTCTCAACATCAGGCTCTGCAGCCGCGCTTGACCGGTTTAAGTTACCAGATCCTTTGGGGGGTTCAGGCTTGTAATCCAAGCAATCTTCAACTGCATTTCGGAAAACCGACATATCCACCTGTTCCCGTCTCTTCGGCATCCCATCGTCCGAAAGATACCCTGGGCATTACTGATTACGATGAGCTAAAAAAGGCTACAGAATTCAACTAACGAACAACTTTCACTTAAATTGAAGCACCACCCATGAGTATCCAGCGAGAAAAAAATCGAAATTGTGAGAGCTCAATCACAAACATGAAAAAAAGATGGCATCTTTAAAGACCGCAGATAGAACCTGGGGAAGAAGGGGAGCGACAGTGAGAAGGAGAAGCGGGAGGGGTTTCCAAAACCCTATCTTGGAGAGACAGAAGAAGGTCGAGGTCTTCCTGGCTGCTCTTCGACATGGCGTCAGAATCACTCCGCTGGTTCTGTGGGAATGTCCCAAAAGCTCAAGTTCGTTTCTTTAGTGGAGAAAGCCGATTTGGTTTCGAATCTTCGTTCTCGAGCGAAAATTGTTTGGAGGGAGGCTTCAATCTTTTTGGAGGGAAATGCTAAACCCGCAAGAAAATATGCTTTTATATACAATTTGCTCTCAAAACATTTTCGTTCTTTAAGAGCCTATCGAGCCTGTTCGTCCAGGCCCATCCATTTGAATTGGGCCTGACAAGAAAACATCGAAAAGTGAAAGAAATGAAACCCGCCATTTCCGAATTTCCGTTATATACAGTTATAACTCACTCCCTGCAAAAGGAAGGAAGAAAAAATAAATAGCAGCTTTCAAAGGAGAGAGAAAGAGAAACCATGTTTCAGCTCAAGAAACCAGAACAGGAGGAGAGAGAGAGAGAGAGAGCACAGAGAGAAACATCTGTAACAAAGACAACCTCAACCAGTGAACCGAAACAGCGAAAAAAGGACATTAAGAAAAAGAAAGAGCTGTCTTCTCTCCGAGCTTTCCTCCGAGTCCTTATATTTACCAATTCATTCTCTTATAACACTGAGTTTTCATGGATTCCCCAATTCAGCTTCTGGGCACCTCCTCCCAGTAAAGGAAGAGGCCCCCTCTGAGCTCTAGTTTTTTTAGCTTTTCCTTCATTTCATCGAGAAAATAAAAAACGGCCTGGTTCTCGACTTTGTTGTCCTTGTCGAATTGGAAGAAACGATGATAGCAATGAAGAGACTGGTAGTTTTGTCAGCCCTTTTCTCATTGTTACTCTCGGTGGCATGCGCGAAGAAGAATGCACTGGGAGTCACGTATGACAGGACATCTTTGATCATCAATGGGAAGAGAGAGCTTCTGTTCTCCGGGTCGATTCATTACCCTCGTAGCACCCCCGATGTATGTCGTTTTGGACACCATGAACAAAATTCTGGCCATATTCATGTTCTTTTGCCATGTTTTTTGCTTTCGTCGGTTTCATTAGGCTGTTCTGTTTAAGGGATAACAATGCCATTGGATTTGTATTGCAGATGTGGCCGGACCTCATCAGGAAGGCGAAACAAGGAGGCCTGAATGTGATCCAGACTTATGTTTTCTGGAATGCTCATGAGCCTGTGGAAGGCCAGGTAATTCATGCTCTAATATCGACGCAAACTTTAAAGATTTTCGATATTCCGAGCTAGCTAAGTTTTTGGCTTTATAGACCAAGATGATGAAAGGACTATACGTTTTTGCAGTACAACTTTGATGGGAATTACGATCTGGTGAAATTCATCAAGTTGATTGGAGAGAACAATATGTATGTAACCCTCAGGATTGGACCTTTCATTCAGGCCGAATGGAACCACGGGTAATTTCTCTCCTATACGTCTGTCTTCATCCTCAAAGATATTGTGTATGCCCTGCACGCGCATGCCCGTCGCTGACATTGTCCGTGTCATTTTCTTATTAAATTGAATCCAGAGGGCTTCCCTATTGGATGAGAGAGGTTCAGAATATCACATTCCGTTCTGACAACCCACCATTCAAGGTAATGTGCCTCACCGGATTCAGGAAACCATATGTTCTTTTGTGAAAAAAAAAGAATCGAAAGCACTATGCTAACTGGTCTACGCCTCCTGTTCTGCAGTATCACATGAAAAAGTACGTCAAGATGATCGTACAAAAGATGAAGGATGAGAAGCTATTTGCTTCTCAAGGGGGTCCCATCATTCTATCTCAGGTATAGACCTTACTTCGATTTCGCCACCTAGAAGCATGTAAGGCCTTTGTTGAAGATGAAATGCCAATCGATTTCCAATTCGCGGTCGTAGTGAGTTTCTTGCCTTGTCATGCAGATCGAGAACGAGTACAATAGCATCCAACTCGCGTACAGAGAAGCAGGAACCCGATACGTTCAATGGGCTGGAAACATGGCCGTGGGGCTAAAAACTGGAGTTCCGTGGATCATGTGCAAGCAGAGGGATGCTCCTGATCCAGTCGTACGTATTTAAGTGCATCGATGACAAATTTATGCTCCCTATATACGAACAGACTTGCTTATTGCACTCAATGTGTCCTAAGATTAATGATGTGTTACGCTGTCTTTGTAGATTAATGCCTGCAATGGAAGGCACTGCGGTGATACCTTCACAGGCCCAAACAAGCCCTATAAGCCATCTCTATGGACTGAGAATTGGACTGCTCAGTAAGCATACTGCACCAGTGTCGTCTCAAACCTCCGTTTGATCATGATCGATAAACTTGACAAGTATAGGACGGACTGTGTCGGTTCTTCGCATTTGGCTAATGATGCCTGCTGTTTGCTTTATTCTTAAATGATTGCAGGTACCGAGTATTCGGAGATCCACCATCCCAAAGATCAGCAGAAGATCTCGCGTTCTCGGTCGCTCGTTTCTTTGCAAAGAACGGGACTTTGACCAACTACTACATGGTATGGAGTGGCTTCTCCACTGCTCCGTCTCCAATGTCGACAGCATTCGTCACATGTGATAAAACTGTCATCCATATGTTTTGCAGTACCATGGCGGGACGAATCTCGGTAGAACAAGTGCTGTATTCACGACGACTCGCTACTACGACGAAGCTCCTCTCGATGAATATGGTAGGAATAAAATCTTCCTTGTCCCTGAGAATTGTCTCTTGTGCTTACTCTTGTAAACATCTGACTGACCGACGTTGCTTAAAGGCCTCCAAAGGGAGCCTAAATGGGGCCATCTCAGAGATCTGCACAAGGCTTTAAGGCTATGCAGGAAGCCTTTGCTCTGGGGAAGTCCCAAAGTCCAAGTTTTGTCTAAGGATCTCGAGGTAAGAGGGAAAGATGATGTTAAAGCAGCACTAGGGAGTTTGATCAGTAACACGTAGTCTGCAAGAAGGGCTCTTCTCACTATCGGCCAAAAAAAATTGCTCCATGCAGGCCAGGTACTACGAGATTCCCGGGACTAAAATCTGTGCTGCTTTCTTGACAAACAACAACACCGTGTTGCCTCAGTTGCTTAAATTTAGGGGGGAGCAGTACTATCTTCCCGCGCATTCGATCAGCATTCTTCCTGACTGCAAAACCGTGGTTTACAACACTCAAAAGGTGAGCGTTGCTCGTCTATTTTTTATCTCGGCCTTGCACTGGTTGATCTCATAAGTAGACCTTGTATTCTTGTAGCTACCAGCCTTTGAACCGCCGAGCTCCTGATGTGTTTTTCTGTTTTTGGCAATGAGCAGATTGTAGCACAACACAATTCGAGGAACTACGTCAAATCAGAGAAGGCGAACAAGCTCAAGTGGGAGATGTCGCCAGAAGTCATTCCAGACACCAGCCGAGTGCCTGTCAATTCCAAGACACCACTTGAGCTCTATAGTTTGACTAAAGATACCTCAGATTATGCGTGGTTTACGACAACGTGAGTATTGATGCCTTTTCTTCTGTCAAGAGAGCAAAATTTTGGTACTAGCAATTTACTGATGTGAAAAATTGGAATGCTGCACCAACTCATTGCAGCATAGAGTTGGAAACCCGTGATATGCCGATGCGAAAAGACATAAAGCCGGTTCTCCGCGTTGCCAGTCTCGGTCACGCAATGCTTGCATTTGTAAACGGAGAATTTGTTGGTAACTAATCTCTCTCTCTCAGCATAACAACTGTCTTATTAGGCGCTCAGCAACAGAGAACAGCAACCGTTAGCCATTCCTAGGTGAACTAATAGAGCGTGTCGATGATATTGTTCAGGATCTTCCCATGGCAGTCACGTCGATAAGAGTTTTGTCCTGCAAAAGCCTATCAACTTGAAGCCTGGAGTGAACCATATTGCTCTGTTGGGTTCGACAGTGGGATTCCCCGTAAGGAGCTATCAATTCTAACCGTGCTTTTTCCTCTTAACTCGAGAACTAGGCTGATGAATCTTACCCTGCCGCGCAGGATAGTGGAGCCTACATGGAGCACCGGTTTGCAGGGCCTCGTCTAGTGACAATCCTAGGTTTGAACACTGGGACACTGGATTTAACCCTTAATGGCTGGGGTCATCAGGTACAGATAAAGGTTTCGAGACGGATCTAATGTCGAATATATGACTCAAGAAAGGAACATTGGCTGTGGTCAAAAGTAGACAAACCATCCTGTTTTTTCTAAATGATACTGATGGAAATGAAATTGGATTTGTAATACAGGTGGGCTTGGATGGAGAGAAGATCCGCATATTCACACAGGGAGGGTCGCACCGAGTGCAATGGACGAAAGCTACCAAGGGAGTCGGGCGTGCTCTTACATGGTACAAGGTAAGGCCTAAATGATCTCTCTCTAATAACATATACAATGATCGTTTCGCGGCATCCTGAATTATCGCACTTCAGAAGGTCATGAGATTGGAATTTACTAGTAAATGCAGAGAATATGACAGTAGATCCAACATTAGCATCCCATCAAGACTTGGCTAGTTTCTGAATTCCTAAGGAGATTCCATGAAAACTTCGACGTAAATTTGACTAGCTACATTTTTCGAACCATCTGACAACTCGATTGTCGTGAATAAGACTGTCTAATGCGTTGCCTATGAATCATTGCTTTTGCAGACATACTTCGATGCTCCAGAAGGAGATCAACCCGTCGCCATTCGCTTGCCTCAGATGACCAAGGGAATGGTTTGGGTCAATGGCAAGAGCATTGGCCGCTACTGGTACACTTACCTTTCTCCTCTCGGACAGCCAAGTCAGTCGGAGTAAGTACCATGAAACTTCACCCAAGAAACATGCTGCCTAGTAGTGTAACGCGATTTTGATTTATCCGGTTTACTCTATTGCTTTATCAGGTACCATATCCCAAGATCCTTCATAAAGCCGACCGACAATCTACTAGTCGTGCTGGAGGAAGACGGAGGCAACCCCGATTCAGTAGAGATCCTAAATGTCGATAGAGACACGATCTGCAGTTACATCGACGAGTACCATCCCCCTAGTGTGAAGTCATGGGCAAGAAAGAACAGCAACTTCCGCCCGGTCCTGGATGATGTGAAACCGGCGGCGCACTTGAAGTGCGCGAACCACAAGAAGATTGTGGCCATCGAGTTTGCGAGCTTCGGTAACCCGGAGGGCGTCTGCGGGAACTTCAACCTCGGAGACTGTAATTCACCCATTGCCAAGGACGTGGTCGAGAAACATTGCCTGGGGAAAACTAGCTGCGCGGTCCCGATCGACCGAGGGCTCTTCGACAAGGGCAGCGACCGCTGCCCCGGTATCACGAAGACATTAGCTATCCAGGCCAAGTGCTCCCACTAGAAGCACAGAGAGTCCCATAAATTTTCCATCTACAGATGTTATGACACATGATGATGGTTTTAAAAGCATTTCTTAAGCTAACATTTGTAATTACACAGGATACATGAATAAATTTTCATCCTCTGTATTCACCCAGAGACTTCATCCTGATATGAAGAAGTAAAGTCCATGCTCCATGCTTTTTGAAATGTGCAGCCGTGACGATTTGGAGGAATAGTGCTTAATTGCATCAGATTCAGTCCAATTCTTCCACCATTCAAAGAGTAACGTCTCAAATACTAGAGCTTGATTTATTCAGATGGGAACTTACGAAAGAGAAAAAATTTCCAAGCTTTGGGAACGAAGTAGTTCTTTTTCACCTCCAAAAGGAAAATTTTTAGGTCTCGTGTAAAGTGGGCCCACATATGTCGAGAGAGTTACATAGAAAGCTTTCAAACTCCCAAAAGACAGTAGAAAAAAAAAATCAAAAAGTAAATTGTGCGGCTGAAAGCATACTCTCATCCTCTCCAAGAGTAGATCTGATACCATAAACTTGTGGCGGCCGATCACCAAAGTCCGTGATGGGCACACACCGAGAACTCCCATACCAAATGCAACGGCTTGCGGTGCGCGTCTAAGTTCGACATCCCCATCACTAATGCCGAGCAATAACACCAACAACAGTATGTTGAAAGAACACAGATCCGATATCTGTAGGGAACTCCTAGATCTATATGTAAATATAGATCGGGAGAGTAAAATTCCTAGATCTAGACCTAAATCTAAATCGGGATAGAAGAACGGCTTAATCAGCTGCAGAAAATTATTTATAATCACAAACTCCCAAAACATAGTGGAAGAGAAAAGGAAGGACAACCTAGCAAAAAAAACCGATAACAGTCGAAGGCTTCGGCTTGACGATCTACTCCCAGAGGCCGACGAACTTCTGAACATAGGAGTGTGAACCAAAACTAGCTTCCAAATCTAACCTCATCGAGATGAACGAGGGGCGCCTTCGTCAGCCTACCCTGCTTCCTAGAAGCAAGAACCCCAAGGGACCCTCCGTTCCGCTTCGTCCCCTGAAATAGCGTCGGTCAGCGGAGAGGTTTCCGGCCCAAAACTGACTCGGGAGAGTCGCTACCCCATGAGGGACCCCGTCTTTCTCCACAGGTCGCCGATCAAGATGAGCGAAGCTGACCGAGAAGAAAACAGATGAGAGGAAGCGGCGGGGGGGAGCGAAACCAGATGAGAGGAAGAGGTGGGAGGAGGGCTCTCTCCCTCCCTCAGAAAATGCAGGCGGCGGCGCTAACGAGCGAAAAAAGGGAGGGCAGCGGGAGGTGCGATTCACCCTATTAAAAAATCCATGAATTAATATGAACATTTGTTGGTCAATCCTAGTCATAATCGTAGAATTGGACTAGGTGATGGTATGTCGAAAGGTCATATTTCCAAGCACTTATTTTTTGCCAGTGTTGTTTTAAGAACCTGGTTATGTGATCGGGGGTTCATTCAGTTCATTTTCATGCATTTGAGCATATAAATTTAGGAGACAAGGTGTGGTTAGGACAAGTTCATTTGTGCATGTAACAATTTTACCAACAGCAAAGGCTGGGAAGGACCAGACCACTAATGCTCTTGGTACCACGAAAACCGTAAGAACTATTTATTGAAGGTAGTCTCTCTTACTCTGTAAGACCCAGTGTTGAGTCTGATATACTTCCCGTTAGCGAGACCCAGTGGCGTGTCGATATGCTTCCCGTTCGCCTAGTCGCTTACAAATTACAAATAGTACTTGGTGTTGCAGCAACGCTATTGCTTGTCACGAGACGGTGCGTAAGTGGAAGACCATCGCATCTTCAAACTGAGATGAGTTATCCTTCCTTCAAAGGCCTACCATCCAACATGAACCTTGTGCAGCCATCCTAATGCGAAAATATTCAAGCACACCACCGCATGACTAGATCTTTTGGCCCATCGGAGGGGATTTGGGCGGCGTATTCTCTGTGTCGGAAACCTCGGAAGCTTCTCAGAAAAGAACAGTTGGCACAAAGATTGAACTCAGCCCACGGTACATTTTTCGAATATGAAGTAGCTCCGACCAAAAAAAAGAAAAAAGAATATGAACTAGCAAACATCCTACATAATTAGCACGGATGGTTCCCTGATCCTCATGCAAACCAATTGAAGGAAATCGCTTCCATTCGTTTATGAAATAATAGATTAAACATCGAAAGTAGGTATAGAAGAGGATAAAGCTATTTGTGTCGTTTCTTATTCCCTTCAAATCCATCTTTTATGACATACATGTATGATAGTTAAACAGAGCAAGTTAACAGGAAAGGGGGCAAAAACAAATGGGCACTATTTATTTACACGCTCTAGCAGGCTGCAAGGGCAGGCTTCAAATTCTCTCTCCTTACAGCTCCGGGCTTCCTGAATAAAAATCCAATCAAAATCTGAAAGAACAAGATGCAAAGACTTAGCAACAGTTTGTCAAGAAAAACAGAAGCTGCCAACAAAACCAGACTGCAAAACCTTACATGGGATGGCAGAGCTGACCTTAGGATTGCCTCTATTTAGGACAAAAAATGATGCCATTTCTTGGGAAAACTGCAGAACATGATGCTACTTCCAACACCAAGATCATCAAAGACCCTATGTTCTAATATACACAGACCGTTTTGTTAGCCTTAAGATAAATCAAAAGATCCTTGCCCTTCATTGATAGCGTATAGCAATTTCTTGTACATAATGTCCTGTTTAAGTTGCAGCAAATAGTTAGCAATAGATACAAATGACTAATGACAGTAAACAGATGAACAATGAACTTCTATGATTATATATGCTACCTTTGAAGAATATGGGGGAAGTTTTAAGTAATTAGCACAAGTCATCACGCTTGGCAAGTCATCATCTGCTGACTCTGACGGAGCAGTTCCATTAGATGGTACAGTACTGGCTGTAGAAGAATGCTGCATAAATGAGAACAAAATGGTTATGGCGTGGATTACTTAGTGATCCACAACTAAATTGGCACATGCAGCTAGATCTTAAAAAAAAATTGAGTGATCGAAAAGCATGCACATAGAATTTGAAATGACAGCATCCATATGAGCTAGGAGCCTAATTACCCCAAATGCTAAGTGGAAACATCCATATCTGATGCTACGTGGCAAGTTCATTAAGTAATGCAAAAATCAACAGTGCCCCTTCGATATGAATCCATCTTATCTAATACTTTTTCATACCTTCCGCACGATTGTCAGCTTTGGATTCAGTACAGCCAGACCACCTGGTGGAAGTCTTGGAGCCCCGGTAACAAACTGGCAGAAGGCCCGCTGCTGCTCAGGTGTGAACTCCCCCATGATCTCAAGTAACTATTGTTGAAAACGAAAAACATCTGTGAGCTATTAATACGATCATAACCCAACCAAAACAGAGCTCCAGAGCTACCGAAGAAACATACATATAAAATTGCCGGGCTCTTAGCAGTGTAGCCATGATCAAATTTTATGTGATCTGCAAGTGTCTCCGCCTGGGATAGAAGAGGAGGAGAGAGAGGTGAGACAATTTCTAAGGACAACTAAAATACATTTGCCCTGTGTCTTGCAAAGCTTGATGACAACACCAATGCCAAATTTACCTCCCACATCTCTCTACGGCCACAGAGCAGATAGTCCAGTTCATGTGGAGTAAATATTTGTAGAGATGAGATGTCAAAAACCTGATCACAGTGAGCCACAAATCAGGTACAATTCTAAAGCGAGAAAAGAGAATCATGCTCACCATTATATTTTTAGTTTTAAAGCATGAGTCAACTGAGTTGCCATGCCAGAATAAAGCCACAACAGAAACTTTAAATCAAGATGTTTGGTATAACTGCACCATACTTTATGCCATTCTCATCAATGGTGTAGTGCCTAAAGCCCTCTTGTTTTCACATGGCATTTTTTTTTATAGAGGATTATCCCTTTCATGGAACGAAGTTAATGAAGTTATAATAACAATGGTTCCATTGCACATGAACTAAGACCTCGAAGGCACTTAACCTGATTGAAACCTGCTCTGAATGCTTCCATCTGTCGAGTAATTCCCGTCTTGACAGTCGCATCAACCACCGAGGATAAGTATTCCTCCAGGTTATTTACGTCAACCTGAAAATTAACAAGGAAATAAATTCCAAATAAAGCACAAAAGCTCCAGATAAAATTAGTAATGTAAGTCATAATCACATACAGTTTCGTCCCCTGACTTCAGGACATAGTCCGGATAACCAGGAAGTGTAAAATCTAAACAGAGATCTTCCATTCGAGCCCCGCGAAAACGTAAATCAGCAATTGCATCGTGATTGTCATCACTGCTTGATTCCAGAAATTGTTTACGGCAAACAAGAGCATGCAACTCTTCCAATACCTTCCCAACCTCGGCGTCAAAAGAGATGATATCATGCAAATCAAGCTCCTGGATCAAATGAAGTAAGAATTATATCAATTTATGCAAAATGCAGCTTTCATGAAAGAGATTACGAGGAAGGTGCCTACTTGTCCAAGCACAAGCTTATAAAACGCTGGAGACATTGGCAAGTCCAAAAGCCGTCCATCTTGAAGAGCTTTAGCCATCACACGTCCCACCAACCGGAAATACTCGACTACTTTGGAGAACTTACTGCCATCAGAAATATCAGCATTTGGAGGCCAAGGACGAGGGAACAACCCGAGAGGAGCCACGACTGTATCTCTGTCTTCCACAGCAGAATCTGTACTGGTGTTTGTATCATTGCTCTGTTCATTCAGATCAACATCCACTGCAGGCTTCTCTGATGAACTTGACCTCCACATCTCCAACCCAACTTTTTGCATGTCATGACTTAAGAGAGTGTAGAACTCCAGGGTTGGACCCAAACCAGTTCCAACTTCACCAAAATACTCGACTTCAAGCACAGCTTTCTGGCTAGAATACATCTCCATTACTTTCACAGCAGAATCCAAGATGCGGTTCCGAGATACACGAACCTTCTGGCGCTGTAATCTCCCAACTCTTACCTCTCTCTCATTTGCTGATCCATGCCCATCAGCACCTTGTTGCTGTTGGATACGATATAATGCCCGGGATAATCCAAACGCAGTCGAATAGAAGTACTGCCTACGGGTCTCAAAAGGAAACAAGAATGGGCATGCTTTTGTCAACTGGGAGCACCAAGATGGAAGACTCCCACTACACAATGCAAGGGCGTCCTGTATTTGCCGGGACAATTTCGGCGTAAGTTTGCTATTAATAAATTCTTCAGGAGAAGTTTTGGCACCAGTACTAAGTCGATCTAGACTAGATGTTCTTCCTTCAGCAAAGTCATTGCGAACTATCTCAGCCCTCAAACGAGGTGCTAATTGATTTAATCCCTCCAATACCCGTAAAAGTGCCAGAATATTGTATGTCGGATTAGATTTTTCTAGATCACAAGGAAGCTCCCCTTGCAATATACTGTCCAAAAGGGACATTCGCTGTGATTGGACATCGGAATAGGAGGTTGAAGAACCAGATTTTGCAGATTTCGAGGGAGCACTACCACCAGATGCCCTGTCAGCCTGCCCATCTGCTTTCTGGTAGGTAATCGTGTATATATCACTCCACAACCTGCTCCCATCACCAGAAGCAAAATCGCTGCCAGCAAACCTTTCATCGTCATCCTCATCCAACACAAGCTGTCGTTGGATGGCCTGATAAATGGTCAAATGCCTATTAAGCTGCTTTCCTCCCGCTGTGAAGATCAATTTTGAAGGTTCGCTATTACTCGGAAAAGGACGTCCGTGACGATCTCTGCCTCCCCTAAAACCTCTGCCATTAGCAGATGCAAGCCCAGCCATGGCAGCAGCAGCGAAAGACATTGCTCCTCTAGTACCAAAGGCATTACCACCCCTAAAATCAGCAGAATCGGTGGGCCGAGAAGCAGCAGCTCTACTGCTAGAACCAGAAGCTGGGTTCGTCTGGCTATCACTTGTAGCTGGGTTTGTAGCACTATCCTCAGCAGAATCGCCCAATTTGACATCGTGTACTTTGTCAGACAAGCAAACAGGAAGTGAATCATCTCTTAGAACCTAAAACAAAGGAAATGGCTGCCTCAGCGCATAATCGGAAAACTAATTAAGGAGCCTCAAACTTGCAAGCACATTATTGCATCGTTGAGGTGCCATCTTTCGCATGCAGCGAGTACAGACCCGTAAACGTTATCACATTACTAAATCTTTGATAAAAAGGCCTGTTTTTTCTGTGTAAACCAAAAGGCTAATTCACATATTTATAACCAAGCCATATCTGGTATGCAAATTGGAAAAACAAAAATTAACATCAGTGAAGAATAACAAGGATGAACAAATGAAAGATTCAGATGACATACATCTTCATGGTCGTCGTCGTCGTCGTCAGATATATCGTCATCTTCAATAACCAATGCATCGTCAATCTCCACAGGGGATATGTCCAAATCTTCATCCTACCAAAAAGCAAGGCATTTAAGCGGAAATTAACAAACTGAGGAATTGCAAAGTTTCTTTGGTCATAATCAATATCGAGACGTTGAACATCTAAAAATCAAATAAGAAAGCGCATAATCTCAAGAAAGAGAGGATCAACGGACTTGACCTTCACAAACTTCTTGGACACCACTTGCACATCAATTGTGGAATAAATCCAGAAAAGAAAAATAATTAATCACACACCCCATCAGCTCGAGCGAAATTATACCGACACCCCTCTACTTTCGAAAACTAATAAGATGATGTAAACACTTATTAAAGGATATTAATTTGGCAGATACTGGATGTGGCCACATCAGCAATGAAGAGAGGGGGGGGGGGAGGGGGGCAAGAGCCCTTTTTTAGCCTCTGCCGCTGCATAGATAGCAACCCTCCATCCCCAGTCGTGGAGGGTCATGCCACTCTCTTCCCAACATGGCATTGGGTTGCAATGCCCTCTGCCACGCCCCATACAGGATCGCTCAACTCTCTTCCTCCATTGCACCGGGTCCCACACTGTCACTGTGAAAATGTTAGCACGTCTCTGCCACCGTGGAGCCACCACCACATCGGCAGGCAACTCTACCCTTTTCAAAAAATTTACCTTTCCCATGTTTCTGATGTCTATTTGATTCTCAGATTAAAGACGATGTGGCCAGAACATCAGCACCATAATGCGACCGCATCAGCCATTTGCCACACCAGTATTTTTCATTTAATTTTGATAATAATCAGTTTGATCTGTTTTACCGAGAAGGTCTGCTGTTAACTGTTGACAGGATCGTAGTAAATTTTCAGAATAGAGGGTGTGTGGGAGTACATTGCCCAAACCTCGGGGACATCCCAAGTGATATCGAATTTTCATGGAAAAGACTTCTGAAGACGATGGTAGCTACGCCACAGAGGTCTATTTTTTCTCAAGCCAGCTGCCTCTAGAGATTCTAAGATCATAAACTTCAAAAGAGGAGAGAAAGGAGAGGGCTAATCAGGAAATAGAACTGATGTAAATTCTACCAATGAGGCTCAATTAGCCTCCCTGCCAGTCATCTACAGTCAGCTATGCTAGCCTGTACAAACTGATTTCCTCCAGGAGCTTTATTGAAATAGCTTTTGCTACTCAAATTTTAAGAATATAGCAACCACTGCATTCGTATGATTATTAGGAACCCAAGAACCTCAAGCTCAAGTTCATAGCACCTTGCATCCATAACAGATAGAAAAATCTTACGCTTTTGTTGTTATTTACCTCAGAGCTAGAATCCCCATTTTCAGGTTTCATCTGAGCATCTTTATCCAAAGCTGCCCTCCTGCGAGCAGCATTTCTTGTTTGGGGTCCTCTTCCCTCCTCCTGAGTGGGCTTCAGAACAGCTTTACCTTTCCCCTTTGATGAACTTGAGCTTTTCTCTTGAGCCGTCTCTTTTTTGGCTGTGTCCCCTATATTGACAGATGATCTAGATCTAGTTGAATGACGACGAGTGGTGGATGCAGGTGTACAAGTGGAAGGAGATGAAGCACCAGCTCCAGCAGGAGTTGCCCCTGATTCCGAGTTACCTCCAGACGGCGAGGGCTTCTGACCAGAATCACTTCGCTGAACTCGAGGCCAGAGAAATTCTTCAACAGCTGCCAAACTTGCTAAGGGATCGATGAGCACCACATTTGAAGAATAATCTCGAAGAGATTTTTCTCCTTGGGCACGGCAAAGACGGAGCTTGAATGGCTGAGATAATGCACTGAGCCCAGAAGAGATGCGACCACTTCCACTAGATGACCTTGATGAATGACTTAGGACCACCGGAAAGCGTTCTAAAGATGACAAAGCATTTTGAAGCTTCTGAACTAAAACAGTCATAGGAGCTCCAGCCACCTCACCATTACCATATGGAAGAGCAACAGACACAAATGACTTATATCTCCTTGATGCTTGCTGGCGAAGTCTGGAAAGATTAGCTTCTGTAATTCTGTCCTTCGAATAAAAGCCACAAGAGAAGTAATTAAGCAAAGCTCCAACCACACCACTCCCTATAAACTCGAAAGTAGACACACCATCTCCTTTGCTTAGCTCTGCCAGCATCTCAGATATGATCCCAGTCAAGTACTCGTCCTTGTTAGCAGAATTATCAGGTAATCGAGATCCAGAATTTTTCGATTTTCCCTTGGCTTTCATCTTCTGATCGTCAATGCCAGCATTTAGTTTCATACAAAGATTTTTCAAGTGCAAGAGATCATCTGTAACTCCAACATCGGCGGCTCCGGGATCCGAAGGGAAGTATTTGTCTTTAAATGCTTTTGCACATGCACTAACTGTCGTGCGAAGATTGGAATTAACATTCGGAATTTCTATAGAACCTGGAGGTGATCCAACATTTATGGAAAGTGAATTTTTAGATTCTTCTACTGAAGTCCCCTCAGGGTTTGAGCTACCACTTCGTCGTCTATATCGCCTAGAGCGTGATGATGTTCCGGTAACGAAGTCATTGTCCTTGTCAGCAGAACCAGAACCAGAATTGGGATTACCTGCCAAGATCAATTGATCTACCGCATGAACAACGCCTTCCCTCACAAACATCTTGGAGAAAGTCTCAGGAAGCTTCTCCATAAGAATGTCTGCAATCTGTAATGCAGGAACCAAGACATGCGGATCTTTCCATGCTAGAATACCAGCTAGAAAACTACAGAAGGTGTAAAACTCTGTGTGAGCATTACTATATGGAAGAGCGCATTGCAATTCCTCATATGAAAAATAGAATACCTTGATATGTTGGTCACACTTAAAAGTGATTGGATCATCTCAGAAGTACTGAAGTACATCAACTTCGCAATGACAGAGAGACACTTGTGACGAACAGGACCATTCACACTAGAACCATAGATCTGCAAAGCATGCCAAAGCAACTTTTTGTTAATAACCAAAGCAAACACTATCCAAACAATAAGTACACCAAAAACTGACCTGTATCAGGACAGGAAGCAGATCCATTCCAAATTGCCTCAACAGCTCAGGCTGCTCGTTCAATAATTTCTCACGAGTTGAAACCTCCACAGCATTACCATTAGATTCTTCTTGCTTCCCGGAATTGCTGGTAGGGGACTTTCTCAACATTGGCCCTTTCACAAATAAGTACGAACTAACAGGAAGGGAAATCGTTCCTAGAGGCAGTGGTGGAAGAAGCTCATTGGCTAGGTTTACAATCTCAAAAATCTGCACAACAGTGTAAATCAGCAGGACCAACTGATGATAAATCTGCACATAATCAAGTGATCCGCATACAAAGATCATAAAAATTTGACAAGAAGAAAGGGCATGACGATCCTCCTAGGGGCCATGTCCAGTGCCAAGGACACCTAAAAGTAGCATAGAGCAGCGCCGGCCCATGTGAAGAATGAAAGGGAGGAGAGCCTAGAAAAGCCATAATTTGGACAACCAAGATGTAAATGATAATAAAAAGACGACATGTAAGTCAAAATTGACAAGGAAAACAACATCATTGAAATAATTGGCGAGATGATTTTCAGCTATAGTGCAAATGATAGAGTCCATTAAAATATCAATTCGATTTTGAGCTATAAAATGATGGTTTAAACCACATAAGGCTGGACTGACTTGTTGCACCATAAGTACCTCCCTATTTTGCTAAGCAACTAAGATACGTGGTTGAGTCGATAAATTAAAAACCTCGTCCATCCATTTCTCCAACATGGACTTCCACATTTTTCTCCAGGTAATAGAGAGTGGGATGGTTACTTCACTGACTAACAAGTTTCAGTACCCCTCCCCAAGTGAAGTACCAACCTGCCAACACAAGGGTACAACGCAAGTCGATGCATTGTCTTGTGCCGAGGAGACAAGTGGTACCACAGTGAAGCCGACCCAATTGGACTATGCTTAAGTTATGTGGATCCTATATCCATGCACACAGCAGTAACTAGAATATGTCTACGGTTAACTTATTGGTAGTCATGAGAACCAGAAGAAATCATGCTCAGTCTGAAAAATAAACTCGAAAATGAACAATCAAACAGAAATCTGAAACTGGGATGAAATGGAGACGACCAAATATGAACAAATACCTATTGATTACTATTTTGCAGTAACTTATGTGAAGAACTCGCAAGAACCAGAAGCTTATTCAGGGGAATGTTGAAATTTACCTGCTCAGGTGGTCTAGTCAACGCAGGTGGAACAGACCCATTAGCAGACACACCAGATCCTGACAGAATATCTCTAAGGATGCCACTTATTCCTAGGAGAAGCAATGTTTTAGCTCCTAAATGCGAGCCACTTGAACAAGTTGAAAGCAGCCGGACCAATCCCTGCATACAGCATAGATCAAGATTTGCACAAAGTGAGCATAGAAAGTGGCAGAAAAGGACAGTTACTGAGCTAACCGTGTACGTAGGCGTGCTAAGAGATGCCTGGGCACCGCCAGAATTATTAGTCGAGATAAGTGACGCAGCTTGTGTTACTAATCCATGGTTGCACAGATCGTCTAGCTTATCTGGAGATGAGGCGAATGCTTCAGCAATCCGAGTCAAGCATACAGAAGCATGCTCTAGCACCTGTTAACATTAAAAGTGGAAATGAAGGAACCATCCCTGAGCACTGTTTGAGGGATTTCATATTCTTTTCATTATGCTACCTCGTTAAAAAGAATAGAAAGTGATGTAATTGGCAATTGAACAAAGACACAATTTTGTTCACCCATCATGTAAAGAATAAGCCATTACCTTGGCGTCATGGTATTGAAGAAGGTTTGTCAATAATGGAACGGCTTCCATCACAAAATCAGCCGCATCAGACGGGAGTTTCTTGCACATGTTGGCAGCAGTAGACAATGCCACTCGCTAAAAAACAACACACAAAGATGCGTTTTGATTAGATGTAAAGAAGTATATGGCGCCACTATCACCTCAAAGTTAGAAGCTTGAGTTAATCAAGCACCTGTACTCCAGTGGAGAAGAAATCCAGATATGAAAGCACTGCCATAAGAGCACCAGCTCGTAAGCAGGCAGTAGGGTGCTCTTGGGAGATCTTCTTAAGGGCTTGGAGAGACTGTCTCGTTTATAAAGACCATTGTGTCAATTTATATTACATAAAACAAACAAATTCCACAAAGGCAAACCAATTATCAAGCAGAAATGATTAAGGCCCTAACCAACATGGGCGGCACTTTGCCACACACAACAAATCCATCTATTAATGTCTTTATCAAACCACGACTAACCTGCTCAGCCAGGTCCATGTACTCTATAGTAAGCAGCCTGGCACAAAAGCATGAAACAGCACCATAATGCACAACAGCTGAGCACGATGAGGGCAGCACGTCACATAAGTGCGTAAGAGCTCTCGCAGCAAGGAGCATTATGTCTGGATTACTCTCGTGATTAAGCAACCCGACAAGTACTGGAACAAAAGAATCCACGGAGAAAGTGCTGAGCGAGTCCTCGGTCCCAATTGACAGCATCTCACACAGCTGTGTCAATGCCTCCACCTGCCTCCCTTCCTCACCATCCGCACGCAACCCAGATAAAATCTTCTTGAGCCGACCGCTCTGGTGCGACGAAGAAGCAGACGCAATTGCAGATGAGGGAAGCAGGTCATCCAATCCAGCACCCAATTTCCTTAAAAGCCCTTGAAGGGCACTGCTGGCTGAAGTCAGATTCTGGTGCAAAATGCCGACTCCGCCCTCACTGTCGTTGTCATCATCCTCAACCCCACCGTCACGGTCCATATTGAGCCCTAGGCTTCTCTCTGCATCCCTCTCCCTGACCCTGACCTCGTGCTCTTTCTCTTTACCTTTATCGGAATTATCTGTATTGTTCCTCCTGCGGTCGCGGCGGGACCCTGAAGATTCAGTGGACTCCATCGGAGCTGGCACGGTAGGAGGTGGGGGCGGCGGGGGGAGGCTGTCGCGGGAACGGGTGGTGCGAGCGCGGGTGGAGACAGAAGGGACAGAGGAGGAGGAGGAGGAGGCGGTGGCGTTAGAGATGCGGGCGCGCTTGGTGGAGCGGGTGGCAGGACCGGACTGAGAAGACGAAGAAGGGGCTGATGAGGTAGCCTCCGCCCGCTTCCGGCTCCGAGTTTCCATACAAGTACAGAACCACCCCTCAAAACGGATGGTCCACACAATCACCCGGTTGCACGCGATCGGATCCTGGCCTGCATCTCACCGCACTGGATCCTAAAAACAAAAAAAAACAAGAATAATCGCAACCCTTGTCGTATCGAAACTATACGAGGAGAAACCCCAATTCCCCAAAACCTAAGAAAAGTAAAAATTCGCAATCGCCAACCAATCGAAAAGACAGCAAAGAGAACCCCATAAATCCAGTTTGAGAAAAACCCCAGCAAAACGTTCTTTACCTGGGAATCGGGGAGTACGAGGTGCTTCCGCGACTCCGAACCGATGAAGCTGATGCGCGGTGGCGGAGTCGATGAAATTGAGGCTGTAGGTGTGAGTGTGTGCAGGAGTTGGTGTGGGGGTGTGTGTGAGAGAGAGAGAGCTAGAGAGAGAAGGGGAAACGGCTGGAAAATGAAAACCCTAATTGGAGGATGGGGGGAATAAAGTGAGGGAGGAGCGAAATTTATTCGCTTCTGGGAGAGTGGAGAATATTATAAGGTGAGGGAGCTTCCATGGCGGTGAATGCTTTCCCCTCCAGCTTTGGTCCGTCTCTTTCGGGGGTGGTGGTGGGAGTGCATTTTGTAACGTGCCAAAAATATAATAAAAATAATACAAAAAACAAATGGCCTTCTTCTTCTTTGTTGTTTTTCTTTTTCTTTTTTTCGGTGGGCGGTGATCTTTCTGTCTTTTCTTTTTCGCTTTTTAACTTTTCGCAAATTTTGTTTTTCATGGGTTTCGCACTCGTGTCTCGTGAACTCGGTACTTCTAAATTTCTCTTGCGGGGGAAGACTTGATACTTGATAGTAGCCCGTTCTAGTCAACACACATAGTATCCATAGGTGGGATGAACTTTGGTTTAGATTCTAGCAAAATGAAATTGGCAATAAAGATGCTATTAGGGTCCGTTTGTTTCAGAGAAAAACTGTTTTTTTGAGATAATTTTCCAGCTTTTCACTGTCTGGCCATTCCGAAAAATTAATCGATCTACGGAACATTTCCCATGGACTGAAAATAACAAGTTTAGATTTATCATTAAGTTTTCCGTGAAACAAACTGTTTCGTCGGAATTGCTCCGCGACAAAATATCTTTCACCAAAATTCGTTCTTCGATTTTTAAATGTGATAAGGAGTTGATTTTCGACAGGAGAGCTTCAGATAATCAGAAAAATCAACGCACGAAATCTGTACATAATCCAATAGAATTACACAAATATTGTCTCGACCAGGGTTTGGCTCGATGGTGAGAGTCTACAAGCACAAATCCAAAGGAATCGATACAGGTGGAATTGAAAGAAAATGCACAAACATAAACCAAACCAGAGTTTGACTCTATGGTGTGGCCTGGCAAGCACAATTTCCTCTAGGGATAACGAACCAACGCACCCAAAACAGTGTCAGAGTTTGACTCGATGACAAAGCTCTGAACGCGCTTCGATAATGCACCAGAGTTTGACTCGATGGCACAATATCTGGGATAAAGATAAACACCGGAGTTTGATTCGACGACGAGAATCTGAAAACTACAGCTAAGAAAAGTAAAATACAATGCGATAAGTAAATATAAGATAAATTTGTTGATTTGTTCGGGGAGCTTCATCTGTAGTTGCTTTGTGGTATTTATAATGGTTGAGGTGGTAACTGCTCTTCAGTGGTTGTAATTTTTGGGGGCTAACAATTGCCGCCTTCCTTAATCTTTTGAATTTTTTTGACCCAGTCTTCGAGCAGTTACCCCGACCCTAGATAACTGGTGATGTTGGCGCCCTTCTTCGAATGCTACATGTGTGAACCGTGCCCATGTCTTCTACTTCTTGAGGCTTTAAAATTTAACAATCCAGTAATTGTCAATAGGACTTTAGCAGCTCCCTTTCGATCGTGAGAAGTATGCTCATGTCCCCCGCATTTCGCGGATTCCCTGACGTGTTCTTAATGATTCATTTTGCCTCAAAAACTGCTCTCCCGCCATGGAATTCAAGAAGACTATTTTTGTATCCTTTGGCGCCCTTAAAAAACCTTGAATCTAGCGGGGGTGGCTTCTTGCTAGAGCTCAAATCTATGATTTCACCAATTGACGCCTATCAACATTATCACATGCTTTGTACGAGGCTTTTCATTCCCTATCGAAACGCCTATTCTTTACGTGTATATCACGTGCATCAATTCTCCATGTGTTCTGCATAGGTGTTGACTCATCGCATACTTTGCTCGTGTGTTGATCTCTCACGTGCTCCGCACGTATATTAATCTCTCACGCATGTAGCACGTGCCTCTGCGGGCGAGTTACTTTGAGTGTCAACACAAACGTACCCTTTGGGTCCGTCTGTTTGGCGAAAAATGAATAATTCGAAAAACTCAAAAGATGATCGTTTGTATCGTGTAAAATAAATAATCAATAGAAAACATTTTCATTATCGTCGATAATTCGCGTCCAAATATTTTTATGGACGATAAAAATATTTTTTGTTTATTGTTTTTGTAAAAGACATAAACGATCATTTTTAGGAAATTATTTTCTGAATTATTTATTTTCCACGAAACAAAAAGAAATCTTAGTGATCATACTTTTCATGTAAAGTACAATCCTGTTTGACCCCAAAAAAGGGCCAAATACCAACAAAAAAAAATCCTCAACTTTAGCATATATCTCAATTATATTCAAAATTTTTTTTATCTCATAAAAAATCTTCAACTTTTATTTTTGTCCCAATTTTACTACCGTCAACCTTTCGTCCAGAATCACCTTTAGTTAGTCCTACGTGGCTTGAATTTTCTTGCCGAACTTACCAAATTTTCGAAATTCGAAAACAGCAAGTTTCAGGGATGACGAAATTTGAGATTGTTTGTCCAAATAATCAAATCTCCACGTCTAGCCGTTCTTTAAGCTGTTGAGTGTCGGAGAGAATCCGAAACGCGTCTTCTTAAGTACCTCTGTATCTCCCGGTAATTCGACGTGAAAATGTCACGCAGGATTATCTAACGGTAATTATGTACGGAAGGCTAACAGAGGCAGAATTGGGACAAAAGTAAAAGTTATGGATTTTTTACGAGACAAAAAAAATGGATATAATTGGGACATATGCTAAAATTGTGGGTTTTTCTAGGTATCATGCTGGTAGAATTTGGATAAAACTAAAAAATAGGGGTTTTTTTTATGAAACAAAATAAATAATTAGGACATATGCTAAATTTTGTGATTTTTTTGGGTATTGGGTAGAACAATCCTGTTTCTAAACCTTTTTATGTAATTAGGTACCTAAACTCAATATTTCTTTTATTTATATCAGTCGCACGTATAAATATGGAATTGCGCAAATTGGCGTGGGCTGTCATAACGACACAACCTCAATACTGACCGGACTATTTCACATGGCTGTCGTAGTGTCTGCCCTAGCAAATTTGGCGACCCGCAACTACAAAATGCTACACTAGAAAGTGCGCGAACGCTGCATAGACTAAAAGTCTAAATTTTTGCCCAAACTCACCATCATAAAATTGTTAATATAAAATATTTGAGTCAAGCCACACATTTTCTCATTCAGACTTCGTTTGTTTTACGAAAGATAACTCAAAAAAAAAAAACCCCGCATTTTGTCATAAAACATATGCGGGCCGGCAAGCTCGCTTGTGGCTGTCGTCGGCAAATCGCGATGGAGGAAGAAGGAAAAAGAAAAAGAAAATTAAAAATTCTTTAAAATTTGATTTTTAAATTACAAATATCGTTGATTTTAGCGCTGGCCGCACTGCGTAAGACGATAGGTAGCCCACATCAGCAATTTCCGACCAGACGACGACGCGCAAAATTAAATTAGATTTTCCTTAACAAACGATGGGAAATATTTTTCGGTTCATTTCTGGTCTCAACCAAACACTCAGAAAAAAATATTATAAAATGACTCATGGAAATTTTTTTTTCAAAAAATGTCACAAATTTCACACGAAAGGAACAAAACCTAAACGACATTGCTTAAGCTTACCCAAAAGTGACTTCATATCCATGTGGCTCGGGATAGATCCACGGCAAGCTCGCTTGGGGCTGCCGTCGGAGGATCTAATATGGACGCACAACCTCCTACTTTCGCTCCCATGCTTTCTCTTATAACCGCATAACCTCGCATTTTCCGTCCATTGTTTTCCCGGAACACGATTTGTTATCACCAAAAGTAAAAGATCAAATTGTTAACGGAACTCCCCATCATATGACTCATCTTCCTTTTTCCTGCCTGAAAACGATGTCGTAAAACCCGTGTTGGAATGTTACTGTTGATGCTATTTGATAATTCATCTCCTCCTCCTTCGCGTCACAAAATAATCTGTCGTAGATTTCTGGCGACCCTCACTCCAAAACAGGGATGTGGTTGGGTTGAACACCCTTTTCTCTCTCCATTTTACTTAACTCTGTTTTCAATTCTCTCTTTTTTGATTTCTAAAATATTTATTTTGTTTATTGTTTTTTAAGGTTTTTAGTAGCTGCTTGAGAAAAAAAATAAGACTTCTAATTAGGGATAATCAGTTCTAGGGTTGGTCAATTCCCACTCTGAAACTAGGGATCGGTTCCATCCTCTTGGGAATCAGATTGATTGGTCCCAGTTCAGTTCTTAGATTGGATCGGGACCTTTTCTTTTTTTTTTTCTGCTTTTATGCAGTGAGCCACACAACATGCAAACTCGCAATTAGACCAACACGAATTCTCCACCATCATAAAATTCTTAGACTCAACTAAAGTAAACAAAAAATCAACAATAAAGGAAGAGGGAGAATGGTTATTCAAAAATTCGAAATTCAACTAGAGATTGAACTAGACTAAATTCCAAATAGAGTAAATCCAGTGCCTAACTCCAATTAAGGGAGATGAATCGAAGACTGAAGAGTGGAGTTCTAGCCTTAAATTCCTATTTTAGGGCATCCGGTTCTCGATTCTTGCCATTTTCAAAGTTTGGGAGCCGGGAATCGCCAGAATCGGCCAACCCAGTTCCCGGATTGGACTGGGACTGATGCTCACTCCTATTTCTAATAGCTACTTAGGATGGCGGTGTGGCACTTAACAACGGCTTGATAATCAAATCTTCATTCTCATTTACTGCTTTAACAAATGTATTTAGCAAACAAAAAAATTGTAAGGGATTTAATTTCACATTTGGAGATTTTTAGAGTCCAATGGTGCTTTACCTCTCAACGATATTGATTTTTAAAGCATTAACTACAGATTTGGTCCTTTAAATTTCATCATTTGTGCTATTTGGTTTTCTAACAATTATGTGTTCAAGCAGGTCTTCTAACTTCTGAATTTGTCCGATTTGATCCTTTCGATTTTATTATGTGCACTCAAGTCGCCCGACTTTCTCAATATGTGCAATAAAATCCTTTGATCAACCACTCTAACTAGATGTCAACTGAATTAATGACACAACAATGTTTACGTAACAAAAAATAACACGTGATGCTCTGGTGCCAAACGAGCAGAAAGCAAACGGAGAAGTAAGAAAAAAGAAATCCTAACTTTGACAGTGCTAGTTGCAGCCTGTAAATAAAGTACTTATTGCACAAATCAAGAATATTAGAGGATTTGATCGGACGGAACAAAGTTTAGAGGATCAAATTACGCAAATCCCTGGATTGATCGCACAATGTAAAACTTAAAGAACCAAATTGCACATATGCTAAAACTCAGAGATCTAGGTTGCGTTAGGTCGCCCGACATTTTTGCTCAATAGGATAAGATCGGATATGATAAGGATATGATATGATTTTAAATATCCTATCCAATGTTTGTTGACATTCGGATATAACATGGATTCAAATAAATATTATGCAAATGAGTGTTTGATTTGCAAGATTAAAATTAAAAGGTAAATCATGAACATGGTAAAAACTATTCGTCTTTCCACAATCCGCCGTCCACATTGGACACCTCTCTTCCCAATGACTTTGAATACGCCGACGAGGACATGGTAAAAACTATTCGTCCTTCCACAATCCGCCTTCCTCATCGAACACCCCTCTTCCCCTTGACTTCGAGGATGCCGACGAGGACACCCTCTCCTTATGTGACATCCCTTTCGCTGCCCCCACCCTCGACCAACTCGACCGATTATGCCCGCTCTACTAGACTTCGCTGCTTTGAGACACCCCCAAGTTCAAGTTCTCTGTCAGTCCTGCCAACTCCACCTTCCTCTTCTGCGGTGAATCCATCCCCTTTGATGAGTGTGAATACCGCTTCTATCCCCTGATGCTAGCTTTGACTCGTTCGGCTGCCTCAACAGTTTCCGCCGAGATGGCGCACAGATCTGGTTTATCCCAGTCACTTGGCAAATTCCCAGGCAGGCTGACACCTTGAAATAGCTAATGGTGATATTCTCCAATGCCTATGGACGCTAAGTAGTCTCCAGAACCATCATGCCGTTGCACCAATGACCACCAAGCGAACTGCAGCGAAATCAGCAATTCTTGGTGAAGTAATTCAGCAACTCCCAATGTCGCCAATAGCAACCAACGCTGTGATACCCGAAGCTTTACAGACAAACCTACAGTCGATGTTGGAGATCTCCAACAATCTCACAACCAATTTACAGGCCTCACCACTTAGATTTAGTTTAGTTTTGCAGGTTGTCAATGAAGTTGAGCGACATAAGGAAGAGGCAGGGCCGGCGAGCTCCAGCGCCTCTTTTCCCGGTGGCCGAAAGCGGGAAGCAGGTCGTTGTCGGTGGGAGGAGCGGTGGCCATTGGAGTCTGATGATGGTGGTGCTAGGCAACCGGGAGGAAGAACGATGTGAGGAAAAAAGTGTGCTTTTTTTTTTTTTTTAATATCAGTTTCTCATATTTCACATATGCTATTCGAGTCTATCCCACCCTTTAAGTGGGATTTTTTTTATCCGGACTATATTCGGTCATATCCAGATTTCGCCTCACTCCAAACACCGGATAGGATCCTATCCGAACTTTTATCCGGCCCACTAAATGCGGCCTAAAGCTATACTTAACCTTAGACAAGTCTAACATCGGCGAATTGGACCGTGAAAAGAAATACCTTATCCACAATTTCCCCACTCGCACTACAACCTAGATGGGTCAGACCATTTGACAAGCATAGGATTGGCCTTGATTGACATTTTGAATGATAAGAACGAAATCGAGATATACGGATGTAGCCGAGATATATGTTTTAGCTTTTTCCCTCTAGATTAAGGCAGGTGATGCACCATATAATAGATACGAAGATATAATTGCTATAGACGAATAAAACCCACTCCATATTATCACAGAATTTGTAAATGAAAATTTCAAATCACGACTACCGCATGAACTCTATTTGAAGGATCAAATCTGCCTCGAATAAGAATAGAAATCTGACTGGTTAATCCAATTACTATTTAAGGGCGCACATGACAACACTTCTGGAGTAAAATTTCTGATACAGAAATGTCTCTGGAGCAGAAATCCGTTTGGTAATGCAACTTCTAGAGCAGAAATTCATTTGGTTACGTAATTTTATTTTTCTATTTTCGGAGGTAAAAAAAATTTATTTCTGTCGAGAAGTAAAAAATTCAACTTCTCGTAAGTAAATTTCTCAAGAGAGGAAGTGTTGGTATGCGCGCCTTTAGCCTGTCTGGCGTACATGCGAATCTGGTGGAACTCGGACGTTGTATTTGACCAGGGGGTCAACTTTTTTTTTTCTTTTGTTCGAAACACGGGGGTCAACTTTAAAGAGTGCTTTCAGAGCGGGCGAATCAAAGTCGCAAGCCCATGAGCTTGATCTTGAGCCCGACCCGACCATTTCGGTCCGTAGATCTCGTAGATACTCAGACCATTCCCATGGCAGAATTGATTTTTTTTTTCTCGTCTGAAAATGCAAAATCACCTTTCAAATTCATAGACCCGACACGGTTCGGACATGCCACGTGTCCCAACCAACAGCCTTCCACGTATCGGGTCAAGACCCGGGCCCGCGGTGGACCGGAGGAAGTTTGCCGAATTACGAACCGAGCCACGTCGTCCCGCATCGTCTTTGCGTTCTCTATGCGTCAACTTCTATTCCTTCTCTCTCTCTCTCTCCGTGTCCAACGCTCGATCCTCCCGACTTCCACACAAAAGCAGCGTCGAAGCGACCTCTCAGATCCACGGCTTCGCTTGCTATCTACATTCCACTGTCGTCAATTTCTTCTTCTTCTTCTCCTCCTTCTTCTCCTTCTTCGTTTGCTGTTCTCATTTCTGCTTCGTCGCCGTCGCGTTTGCTTGGATTAGCGATCCGGTGAGGGGGATTGGTCCACTTATCTTGGCGCAAGTTCCGAGTGAGATTGGTCGTCGTTGGAGCTTGAATTTTGCTATATATCGAGGGCGGCGAAGTTGGTGTAAGTGAGGATCTCGATCTGGAAATGGGGTTTTTCAGTACTATACTGGGGTTTTGTGGGTTCGGAGTCGGAGTTTCTCTTGGCCTCGTGGTCGGATACTACCTTTTCATTTACTTCCAGCCCGACGATGTTAAGGTTCGTTCTGTCACTATTAGAGATGCTGACCATAGCGGACTATTTCGAACGTTTAGTTCATAGATATCCAACTGCATTTCATTTTGTCAGTGACGTGCTTTCTCGCCGCTTGCTCTTCTCACGTCGACTGTTCGTTTTTTCTACATTTTTTTGGAGTTCTAGACTTGTTTGTTTCGTTTTAGCTGTTGGAGGTGGTTCAGGTGCTCATCCGTTGTTGTTACGGGTAATTTCTGTGCCCGAGTTATACAAAATTAAGCAAGTCTGCGATTTCGTTCCGACTTTTTCCTCTTTTGGTGTCGGGAACCAGATATGAAAATTGAGCTATAGTTATTGGACCTCTTTTGATTTGGAGTGTACATTGACGCGTAGCTTTACTCCTGCAGAATTGGCCCCAGTGGTACACTGAAAGCAATGAGTTTATAGTTTATTTGAGGCGGAAGATTTAGGTATTGTGGAGATGTCTTTTGCATGCTTTGAGGTTGATGTGTCCTAGAAATCACAGGACGCTGGAGAGCAATTAATGGAATCTGGACTTTTTTATGTTTTTGTTTTGTCATGGTTAAAATTTGAGCTTATTACACAAGGACCATACTCTCCAAACGATCAGGTTGCATGAAAAGGTTAGAATTCACCCTAAGAAGCAGAGGTGGTCAGCAGTTGAAGAGAGTTCTTCCTGCTACAATATGTACTGTTTGGCGATAAATTAATCTATTAAGAGCTTTTGGCGATGTGTATTGTCATGTTCAGGATCCCGTCATCCGTCCGCTGGTTGAGCAAGATACAGAAACTCTGCAGCGATTGCTTCCTGAGATACCTATTTGGGTGAAGAATCCTGATTATGATCGGGTAAGATCTGGGTTTAACAAAATAAACTGATTAAGTGCGCTGGACAGCTTCCCCAGATTTTTAAAGAAGAAGCGCATTCGACGAGTATATTTTCACTGAGTTTCTTTTTATAGGTTGATTGGCTTAACATGTTTTTGCGACATATGTGGCCTTATCTCGACAAGGTTTGTACTATGATCTATTGAGTTCTGCATTTCTTTCTCCTGTTGCTTGTGTTATTATTTATCTAACTTCTCTGCCTCTTATTTCACTTCGAGCAGGCAATCTGCGAAACCGCAAAGAATATTGCAAAACCTATAATAGCAGAACAAATTCCCAAGTACAAGATTGACTCTGTTGAATTTGAAAAACTCACATTAGGGACATTACCACCAACTTTTCAAGGTGCACATCTCTATATACTTTGCATATGTTTACTTTCCAGTGCATACTTGCCATTTCAGCCTCTCGGCTTTTCTGGGGGATAATTCCTTTTGTTGGCGGTCACTGCTGGAAAATTCTCACTTGTATGTTATCTACACACAGACATTTCCATCAATTTCCACTGAGAATCAGGAATTCTCTTTCAGGTTTTTCTTAAGGCATGACCTAGGGGAAACAGCTAATTTGGCTGCTAGTTTGCTAGATATGTGCTAATGGGAAATCATATATCCTATGCTTTCACGTTTACTGAGTAAATTTTTTAGCTGAACGCTTTACAAATATATAGTGTGGCAACGAATAAAATAGGGTCCTTCCCATAATTATTGAATGGTCAGATAACTTTTGTTCTCTTTTCTATAAGCAGAGACTTACCAATAACTAGTAAGTGAATTTCTTTCATTGGATTGTTAAAAATCCAACCCGTCAATGAATCTGTGCTATGAAGAGATGTATAAACAATTCTGCGGAAGGAGAGACAACTGGCAATCATCTGTTATTGATACAATTACGTATCCATGCGAATATGAATGTTCCGTGTGTTTTTATCATCCTCGGCGGTTATTATCTGGTCAAAAGATTCCTTATGGCTTTTTCTACACTAAAGAATAGGCATTTCCTGTTTATGAGATGTTTCAGCAGCTTTATGGCTGTAATAGATCAAGTTAGCAATTTTTTGGTCCTAGATCTGTTTTCTTGTCTTAATAGCTCTCTGAGGTGAATATTGGAAGTTGTCAATACATTTTCTGTTTTCGTTCCATTGAGATATGTTATGTCCCTTTTAGGTATGAAAGTTTATGTCACTGATGAGAAGGAGCTGATCATGGAACCATCCTTGAAATGGGCGGGAAATCCTGATATCACTGTTGCTGTTAAAGCATTTGGCTTGAAGGCAACTGTTCAGGTAAGTGACTTGTCTCCATGTAAAGGAAATATCAGTTTCATAAAGATGCATCTCCTATCTTTGTTCATTTTACTTTTGGTGGCGCTGAGAAGTTGATCCCTTTGTGGTTATCTTACAGGTAGTTGATTTGCAAGTTTTTGCTTCTCCACGAATTACTCTGAAGCCCTTGGTTCCCTGCTTTCCTTGTTTTGCCAAAATATTCGTGTCTCTCATGGAAAAGGTTTGTTGATGCATGGGTGTGTCCTCATGTAGGATTTGTTGTGAACATGCAGATAATTGGGTACATATATATTTTCTCTTAAATTCTGTCTAGACTTTGTCTCTGAAATAACTTTTCTTCTGCAGCCACACATTGATTTTGGGCTAAAGCTCGTTGGTGCTGATCTCATGTCAATACCTGGTCTTTATAGATTTGTTCAGGTGCTGTACAATGTTCTAACAATTTTGATGACCCCATATGGTCAAATCTCTCCCTCACCCCTCCCTCCTCCCCACAATGAAAACAGAGAAAAAAGGAACTCTTCTGTTGGTTCTTTTTTGCTTTTGGGGGGGGGGGGGGGGGGGGGAGCGGAACCCTGTCCCTTATTTGTTTTTGTATGTGAATTGATATTTAAGAAAAAAGACTGACAACTGTTTGATGATCTAGATGGCTAGCATTTGTTTGCTGTATGCACTTCCAGTTGCATGAAAACAGATAAGTTGTTTTGGAATGAGAAAAAGCAGATAGGTAACTAATGTCAGAGGACTAAAGTTTAATTCATCGATAGGGAACTTGCAAAAGAGTAGAAGGTTGTTATCTTATGAGGTTTCCTATTGTTTTTCAACTCTTCTTTCGCCACTTCTCCACTAGGTGGTTTCCTGTTTTTAATCTCGACTTGGGACATTTACTTGACTAAGCAATAAACTGAGTTACTTTTTGTTATTGGAACCCTAGCGAAGGCTTTGTGACATCTTTCAGTTTGCTTTTTGTTGCTGCTTGTTGTTCTTGTTCTGTGTATTTGTACGTTGTGCGTATCCAATATAACCATTTTCCGTTTCTTAGTCAGCTTTGTGTTCTTAACAAGGTTCACGGACGTGTAATTTTGTCCCTTTTTTTTTTTGCGAGGCAGAATTTAATGGAGTGTCTACATGTTGATCTCATTCTTTAGAAGTTTTTTTTTATGCTTATCTGCAGGAGCTCATAAAAGATCAGGTTGCGAGCATGTACCTTTGGCCCAAGACACTTGAAATACCGATACTGGACTTAACAAAGTATGCACATCTGAGCTTATGTGACCTGCATATATGTGATATGACTAGGTTGATATGATGAAAGTTGAATATGCAGGGCAATGAGGAGACCTGTAGGAATTCTGCATGTGAAGGTTTTGAGGGCAATGAAGCTGAAAAAGAAAGATTTGCTGGGTGCATCAGATCCTTATGTGAAATTGAAGCTTACGGAGGATAAGCTTCCTTCAAAGAAAACCACTGTGAAGCATAGGAACTTGAACCCTGAGTGGAATGAGGAATTCAATTTCGTTATTAGAGAGCCAGAGTCACAGGCCTTGGAACTTAATGTATATGATTGGGAGCAGGTAGAGATACGCGGAGATACTAGGGGTACTCAGATTTCCTTTATTTTTTGTTATGTTCTGGATACTGAAACTGTCTAGCATCTTGTCTAGGTAGGCAAACACGAAAAAATGGGTATGCATGTAATTCCACTGAAGGAATTACCCCCTGACGAGCCAAAAGAGATGACTCTTAACCTCCTCAAAACAATGGATCCTAATGATCCTGTAAACGATAAATCACGAGGGCAGCTTGTTGTGGAGCTTACATATAAGCCTTTCAAAGAAGAGGAGATGCCTGTGGGTTTTGAGGAATCAAACGCGGTTCAGAAGGCCCCTGAAGGAACACCAGCTGGTGGAGGTATGCTTGCTGTTATAGTGCATGAAGCACAAGATGTTGAAGGAAAGCATCACAACAATCCATATGCGCGGATACTTTTCAGAGGAGAGGAGAAAAAAACTAAGGTAGAATGCCCTTCCCAACCTCATTTGCAATACAGTTTCTTACTTTGAGAGGGAAGCATGTTCCAAGTTCCTCTTGTTGATTGACGCGATTCATTCTGTACCTTGGAAATCCTCGTCTAATTTTACTGGTGCTCTGTGGAAAAGCAAGACTTGTGATATTGATACTGAGGCAGGAGACTCTTCACGAACAGAGAACTCCTTTCTGTTCCGTGCAACAAATTATGAAGTTCTACATAGCTGCACTACTTAACTGGAAGAATATTTCATGCCTTGATTAGTTTTGTTAATCTTACTGGTCCCCGTTTAAAATTACAATGTTCATGTTTGACTATCTGTGGTCTGTAGATACTGATTTTAATTGGAACTTGCACAGCCTGTGAAGAAGAACAGAGATCCAAGGTGGGAGGAGGAGTTCCATTTCACACTGGATGAGCCTCCTACCAATGAGAAGATGCATATTGAAGTTCTCAGTGCCTCGTCAAGGATAGGTCTGCTACATCCTAAGGTATATATAGACTACAAACATTTACCAAGGCATTCTATACTTTTGTCAAATCATGACATGGAACTCCTATCTCCTGGCTCTGGTGCTTCTAGTCTTAGAAGGATATCTAAAGTTAGGGTTGCAATCTCCCAAAAATTGGCAATTAGGAGATCAGAATAACGTATATCTCGTGTCAGCTTCATATCATGATCTCGAAAGATTGGAGGATGCTGTAATTATTTCGAGCTTGATTTAAGCTTTTGAGTAGCTCCAATTAAAAGTATGGTTGAGTATGGGATACTTATGCTGTTGAAATTGTTTAACCCTCTTCTGGAAATATGATTTTGATTATTATCTAAGGAAGAAGCAAAAGCCCTTTCTGTTAGATGATTGATCTCTCAATAGTATATTTACTAACCTGAATATGTGGTTGGAAGTACATGAGCCATTCAAAGTGTCCGGTTAAAGGTTAAATATGCGGAGTTACTCTACTTCTGTTGTTGCCTTAGCATCACCCACAGCTTATGCTTTCCAGGAAGCTGCACAAATGTGTAATAGTAATTTTATCAGGAGTCTGATACAGCATAATTCATGGCTATGCTCAGCTTTTTCTGAGTTAGCCATATTGCATGTTTGGGATGAGAAAAGGGTTGTAATTTCTTAGAAGGTTTCCATCTGTAGGCAGTGAATAGCTTATGTTAGAAAAATGAAAAGTTTTACGCAGTTTGTGCATCCTAGCCTTATGTGCTGAAGGAACCAATGAAAATCATCTGTAACTCAGCTGAATGCAAATCACGAAACAAATTTTATTTGTTTTTTCTTTAGTTCTATAGAAGTAGTTGGAGTATCTAGGCAGATTTCTTCACTGATCTTCATTTATTACTATTACACGTGACTAACCTTGATCGTCTGGCTGATGCGGTTGAATTGCTTGTTTTCTTTTCTCTTACCAGGAATCGCTGGGCTATGTCGACATAAGCCTTGCTGATGTCGTGAGCAACAAAAGAATCAATGAGAAGTACCATCTCATTGACTCGAAAAATGGGCGGATCCAAATAGAGTTGCAATGGAGGACTTCCTGATTTGCTGTTCGTTTCTGTTCTCAATATGCTTTGGCTGCAGAATTGCAAGACAGCAAAAACAATTTCACAATCACCACCATAGAAACCGTACAGATTTGTTTGTTGTTGTACACATCATAGAAACAAAATCTGCAAACAGCATGCAACCGTTGATTGGGCTTGCCGTGACTATTTTTTCTGCGTAATTTAGCCATCTGTACTGAGAGTGAGGGCTTTTCTAGCTGGTGAAACGCAGATTATGTATCGGCGTTCTCTGCTGTTACCTGGAGGAAAGGAAAAGGAGGAAGTTGTTACAGTGATGCTGTTTTTGTGCTTGGTTGAGGCCTTGCGATGAACACGTCGCAGTCGCAGCCGGGCAGCGTACTCCATGTGCCTGGTGAAACGGATTGTCGACTTATATTTGGCAACGGACCGTGCCATTCTCTTGAATTATAATTTGTTGTCCATGCCCATGATTCTCTCCATTCTCGATATGGTTGTGGATTCTCTCCATGGATATGGTCAACCACCAGATTGCTCTATAATTGCGAAACTTGAACCGGATGCTGTTTCATGAGCTACGTCCGTTCCTATCTATTTCCGACATTCCTCCAACATGACATCTCCTGAGTCACGATCACGATTCATCACGAGCTCCCTCGCTTATGCCTCTACGCTATTTATGGATTACCTTACCTCGTCGTACTTGAGCCATTTCGGCACGACCCAGCACCGAAAGGTTACTGTGCCATGCCCTCGATTGTCATTTCCTGTTCAGATGTGCATGTGTCACGGGCTGGCAGATTTCAGTTGCGGAATCAACCCATGCGGCACTTGGCAAGCCAAGTCAGGTCAGCCTTTCTTCTGATGTTGCTCCATCGCATCGGATCGTACCACGCCCAGCGTAGCTCTGGCCAACGGATCATGGAGCGAGATCACGCAGTCCACTCTGGCACAACAGCTAGTTTCGGCCTGCCTTGCCCTCGTCAGGAGAGGGGTATCAGTTCCTGACTAGTTTGTACACGGGAGACCAGCCCCGCCTTCAGAGCTACCTAGAGATGTTATCTATCTATCCTAGAACTCGTAACAAAAATCATCCTGACACCACTCCCACATATTAGTTGCATCATGCCTATGTGCATCCCACACTCTTTATGACGACCACAAGCTCCACTCACAAAGGTTAGCCGAGTAAGGGAGGAGTTGGGACGCGAGACTACCGGTCCGTCGCATCGTACACGCGCACGGATGGAGGCCTAGGAACATCCGGCCCGTGATATTCTCCCACACTCGATTCCGCAAAGTCCTCGTTGCGGGCTATTCTATCGATTCCCTACGCTGCCGCACCATCAACGCCGCCGTGGGGTCTTACATGGATGGCGGGCGCTCGCCCGACAGAACAACTTCTCTGACGCTGGTGGCTTCTTTCGAGCAAAGTCCGTTCGGGCTCCTTCGGTCACTTGCGTCCTTGACAAGTGTGGCACCAATATGGATAGATGTGGGAGCGGAGTTGGGTCTTGTTCCTATCGTTTTGTTTCTCTTTTTGTGAGAGCCTACGATGGAAGTCTGGTGGGACCACTTCCTCTTTTGCAAGGCGACGACGACGGAGACCATAGTGGTAGTATCTATGTGTCGCGACCCGAAAGAAGATCCCCCTTAGGATCGAATCGAGGCTAATGGATTGCCGGGCCCTTACTTTTTGATGGGGGCTTCGGCGCAGGCCCTCCCAGGCCCATACCAAATCGCGGCGGGAGTTCATCGGCTTCGACCTTGGTGTGATCGGGTGATATGTGCTATGTGTGCATGCAATTGGAGTCGCCACCGGTCTTTCTTGGGGGTAGACCGGATACCTCACCAAGCGATTGGGAGAGATCGCTTGGTCCTACGCAACCAGAGATTCTAAGGCCGGGGATTTGGTTACCCTAGCTTAAGCTAGAGTCCTTTCGGTTACCGTCCGGAATTGATTGTTATCTAACTTGTGGGCACGCGATGTTTTATCAATTTGACTCCTAATCATGTTTTTGTCATTCGCTAAGTGTTCATGCAAAATGGTCTTGCGGAGTTCATTTCATGGCATTCTAACTTTTTTATTTTTATCAAAACGAATTAAAATCAACCGAAGCATTCAAAAGGGAATATAGAGGAAGCGTAAAAAGAAACTACGCTAAGGCGGTAAATAAAAACCCGCGACCCTCGGGTATTTAGGTACAAGGCCGGAATACAAAACCCGAGACAGGATCGGGTGTACAGTAATAAGACCGGATTGGACATCGGTCTTCCTCCAATGCGGGATAAAAGTAAATTGATGTTGGCCATGTTGAAAAACGCAATAAAAGATCAATTTTGACCTTTCCACGATTTTTGATTTTTTGGGATTTTTCTCGATTTTTCCGATTTTTTCTTCTTTTTTTTTTTTTTTTTTTTGCGGACCGGGCGGAACAAGTCCGGAGATACTGAAAAACGAATTGCGCGAAGTTTCGGCGAAAGTCTCACTCAAAATCTCGGGTTTCGCTCGTTTTCCAAAAAAATTTGGTTTGGAAAAGTTGACTCTCGGGGTGTTTTCAAAAGTGATTATCTTAGTACTCAGATCAAATAGGGGGACAAAGATCATACCGCAAGAAATTAGGTATGATCAGGTTTCCAAAACAAGCAACGTCTCGGGAAATGGTCAACCGAACACGTTGTAATGGCGTCGGGAAAATGGCTTGCCGCAAAGCAACACTTGGCCGAAATCCCAGGCTCTCACTTTGCAGTTCACCGAGCCGAACTCGAGAGTAATTATCTCGGTGAAGAAAACTAATCAGGGGAAACCGATCATACCACGTGAAACTAGGTATGATCTAGTTTCCAAAATGACCGACGGCTCAGGAATTGACTGAACGAGTGCACCGTAATGGTGTCGGGAATATGACTAGTTGCAAAGCAACACTTAGCCGAAATCCTAGGCTCTCACTTTGCAGTTCACCGAGCCAGATTCGAGAGCAATTATCTCGGCCCAAAAAATTAATCAGGGGAAATCGATCATACCACATGAAACTAGGTATGATCTAGTTTCTAAAATGATCAACGGATCAGGAATTGACTGAGTGAGCGCACCGTAATGGTGTCGGGAATATGACTAGTCGGGAGCCAACACTTAGAACGAAAAAAGCAACCTCTAGCACAGTAGCTCACTGAGGTGTTTTCAAGTGCAAATATCTTGATGATCCGACACAACTAGGAAACAAGCCACATACCAACGCGAATAGCTACATGCGAGAAACGTAACGAGGCCAAATACACTAAAAAATAATCACGGGAAAGCCATGAAAGACGAGTACAAAGTGGGTGATTCGAACCATTTCCAGTACTTAGGCAAAAAGATGCATAACAGATCAGATTATCGGAGCTACTTCCCGACGCCAAAGCTTTTTCCACATGCAAAACCGAAAGCCAAAACTCATACCTATGCGTTCTACTACGTACACAAAGCGCGACGAGACCAAGAACAGCCACAAAAAATCACGGGAACGCAATGAAAAATGAGCGCAAACTAGAGGGTTTGAACTGTTCTCCACACTTAGTCAAAATTTTCAGGTTCGGATCAGTCCGACGAGGCAACTTTGGAAGGGCATATCTCACACCTCGCTCATAACTAGGGGCTACACGACATATCGATACGAAGGTCTACGCACCTAGAATGCATTTGAACAAGAAAATACCAAAATATCATGCAGAATGGCTAAGAAAAATAGGTTCAAAGTCAGGGGTTTGAACCACCCGAGGCATTTTATCGAACACGTTACGTGCATTGTTAAAAACGTGCATCCGGGGCATTATCAACAAAACCGAACCACAAAAACATGCAAATGGGACTAAATGAGCATATAAATGTGCATGAGAGACGTCGGTTTGGTCCCGTTCGACCCGAAAGTCGAACGAGACCAAACCGGGCAAAATGCACAAAACAGGGGAAAGTTGGTCGCGAAAGGGTATTCGCGTTACCTTTGCGAGCAACTCCGTCAACGATAGGGGGTCAGTAGTGGCTCTGTGTATAGATGAGGTGTAGACGAAGGTTTATGAACTCTCTATGTCGCTCAAGACTCCCTCGTGACTCTCTATTTTTTTCTCAAAAATCGCTAATGGTCAGCCCGAGCTCGGCCATGGCCGACCCTCTCTCTCTCGGTTTTCTGTTCGAAATCGCGGAACCTCGCACACTCTGGCCTCTCTCTCATTTTATAGACCCCGTCCCGCACCCTCTCTCCCCCCCCCCCCCCCCCCCGCGCTCGGTCTCGGTCTCACCCCGCTTTTTTTGAACCCGAGCACAGCTATATTTTTGGCTTTTAATGCTCAGAAGATCACCAAAGCAGATGGGGATCATTCGTGCAGCGTCTGGGGAGGAAGACCGGGCAGGTGAGCCCCTTTTGGCGCTGCCGCTCGCTGAAGAAACGAAAGGGAATGTCCTATTTTCCTGTTTCGGGCGTGCGGGTTCGTCCGCGATGGAAACGAAGCTCGGGAACGGCGGCTCCGGCGATGCCACGGCTCGAGGTCGGGTTCGTAGGGACCGGAAGAGAGTTGGCTTCAAAGCCCAACCGGTATCGTCACCAATTATGCTCGTTCGGGGGGTCAATTTCGAAGATTCGTGCTCGGGGGTCGCTGGCGCAGGGAGGCTGGAGGTTGGGGATGATGAATAGTACCGGGTCGGACCCGCCCGACCCGGTTGCTATTTTTCGTCGAATTGACTCCAAAATCGACCCTTTTTCATGAAATTGACGCCAAAATCGGGTTTCCCAGCATGTTTTCCATCTAAGAGAGGTGTTTTTGGGATTGAAAAGTTTGGTTTAGTGCGAAAACCCCAAATTTAAAGTTTGACCCGAAAATGGATTTTCACTAATCCAAAGCCTAAACGGCAAAATCGAACCAAACCACCTCTACCAATGGATCCGGAATGATGAAAAATAAAGGGTGGTGGGCTTGGATTTTCATGGGTACCCCTAGAAAAAGGTTAATTTCGTTTTTAGTGAAACCGCGGACTAAATCGAAAATAAAAAGTGCAAATAGGTCCTTTTGGCCAAAATTGAAGAAATTCTCAAGCAAATGAGCCCAATTGCAATTCAAGGAACCAGAGGCAAATGTCATAGCTTGGAAAATAAAAAAAATGAAAATAAAAGGACTCAAAATGTAATTTTTTGGCTCGATTTGGGTTTATGTTTGTGAAGAAACATGGTGGCCCAAACTGAATTTTTGAGATTTAAAGTGTCCAACGCAAGGAGGGCATTAAAATAAAAATATTGGATATTTTTTCATATTTTTTTGGACACATATGCTATTTTTCGCAATTTTTGGTTATTTTTAAATGAAGAGAAATTCCGAAAATTCAGTAAAAATCCGAATTTTTTTTTTTTTGCTCAAAATTGGTTCCTTATGCTTGGAAAAGGCTTCCAAAGTTGATTTTACAATTTTATGAATTTTTTTTCTATTTTTAATTAATTTTCTAAAAGTAAAATGATAAAAAAAAAAAAAACAAGTGTCAACACTATGGGACTGCATGTGGTTGGATTTGTAGGGGAAGACTAGAAATGGTTGTGCATGTTCTTCTTTGTACTGTCCTAAGTTCGAATCAGATCCGACCTTCTGAGTTTACTATTTTTGTGTAGCTTTCTGTGGATTTCGCGGAACAAAAATTTATTCATAAGAGTTTCTCTTAACATCCTAAACTATAACATAAATTAATTTGAGAATTTTAGAGTTCAAATTGTCCGCTTAAAGGTCATGTTCATTCACAGCTTTGTTTGTGTCTGGAAATTTTTAACCGTGACCTTTTGACAGAAATTCTTAAAAAGGAAGAATATTATCAAAAGATAGAGTGAATAGATAGGAGAATCACCAGGAAATTTACCAAAAATTCATAAATATATTACTATAATGTCAATTCAGTTCTATTTTTTTTTTTGGCCAATTGAGTCCTAAATATTTTGCATTTGTACCAATTCAGTCCATTCAGACAATTTTTGCCGAAAATCACCGACGCAGCGCTGCCGGCGCTGATGTGAACAATTTGTAATAATGATTTGGTACTTTTAAAATTATTTATCAATTTATTTATTTATTATTTTCTTTTCCTTTTTTCTTTTCTTTCTCTTTTTTTTTCTTCCCTTCCTTCTTTCTCCAGCCAGTCGCCGGACCACGACGACCGGCGAGAGGCGAGGCCCGATGAGGTCGACCTCACAATACGAGCTCGAGGCTCGCCTGTGGCCGTTGCCGGTCAATCGCAGTGGAGAAAGAAGGAAAAAGAAAAAAAAAAGACAATAAAAACATATAAAAATATGAAAAAATTTCAAATAATGGCTTGAAGTGCATTCATTTTCTCAAATAAGGGCATAAAGTTGACATTGTTTCAAATAAGGGCCCGAAGTGCTCTCATTGTTTCAAAGAAGGGCTCGATCGAATGACATTTTCGTCATTTATTTTTTTTTGAAATTTTTTATCTTTCCCTTTTTCTTTTGCTGTTTTTTTCTTTTCTTTTTTAACCCCTCCCCCTGGCAGCCATTGCCGGGCAGCTGGCGTCAGGCGAGGGTCGCCCGAAAAAACTGTAGTTGTATGACCCTCTTTGCTCATGCTCCTGGCATTGACAATTTCACCCGGCAAGCGACCAAACATTTTTTGACAACATCTACTCATGATGACGAGGTTTCCTTCCAACTGCAAGGAATATTTGCATAGCTTTCAACAGATTCATGAGTCTTTACTTCTAAGTAACACTGATAAAAACCTCAAACTGATTTAAAGTCATTTAGAGAGTCTGGGGAGAATTAGCTCTAACTACTACCTCTAATTAAAACAGAAAACTCTATCACCCAAGGTAGCCCATATCACCCTTACTTCTTGAAGCACGCATCAAGTTCTTGGAAACCTTTCGATGATTGCGCCTGCTGGCAGCACCCTCTTTCGCCTACTAAGCACTTCCTACTCCCAATCGACCAATGGAGGTTCTCCCCTTGTTGAAAAAGTGATAGCATACCCATTTCAAGATTCACCGAATTGATCCAGGAACGTTATCCCATTTCAGTGAGGAATCGGTTTCTTGCTGTGCCCCTATTGGCATCCCAGAAGTTGGTCCAGAGCCACACTTTGTCCGAGCATGGCTGCCCCGGGGATTCACTCTCCGCCCTCGTGGGACCCGGTGGACCACAGGCCCTGTGCTAGTCATGGCCATGGTACTGAACCGGCCGGTTCCGATTCGTGGCCGGTTCCGGTTCGTGGCCATGGGTGAACCGGAACCGGAACCTTAAGGGGCAGTTCCGGTTTTGAACCGGCAGTTCCGGCCAGTTCAAGGCCCAATTCCGATTCAAAAGCAAAAATGGAACCACCGGTTCCGGTTACGGTTACGATTTTCAAATTTAATTTTTAAATAATGAATTATGAAATAAAAAAAGTAATTAATTATGAAATTATGAAATAATAAATTATCAAATACAAATTGTAATCAAATTTGGGGGAAAAAATGGGAGGGGGAAGGGGCTTGAACTTAATGAATTATCATTAAGCGCCTACATATCTTCTTGGGGATAAAAGAATCAAAACCCATGTAGTTCTTTTATCTTTGATAACCCCATACTTACCTCATCGTCAATCGTCGCTACCAGTTTCGGTATTGGCACCTGTGGCGGTGGAATCTCCATCATCGAAGAATTTGGTTTCATTGCTGCGATCGATCTCTTGTTGTCGATGTTGAGCCTTTGTCCAATCATCGATATAAGCTTGAGCCTCCACCGAATCGTGAGCTAATCTTGAACGTCGGTGGTCCAAAATGTTGCCTCCAGCGCTAAATACTTGTTCAAGCGCAATTGTTGAATAAGGGGTTGCTAAAACCTGTCTTGCAATGAGAGTGAGAATTGGGAATTGGGTTGAATGCCTCTTCCACTACTATAGAATTTTGAAATCTGTGCTGCCTTCGGATTCACCAAACTCAAAAAAAGTGGTTAAATAGGTCTCTATTTCGAAAATATTTCATGTTGCTCCGTTTTGTCTTTTTTGCATATTCATCAGCATTTTGTACCATCTACTACTTCTACCTAGGTTCCTACTTTGTACGTCACTAGGTTGGGAAGATGTATTACCTAGATTATATCTACTACAAAATGCATTATACAATTCTACTATTGCGTTTTTAACTACTGTTTGTTTAGCTCTAACATCTACCATTTGAATCAAATGTAAACAGTCATAATATATATTCAAATAATTACCTAAACCATCTAATTTGGTACGTGGATCGAAAACACAAGCAACCAAATAAATAAGAGGAATTTCGGTATAATAATGCAGTCATTTCGTTCGCATTGCTATAATAGTCGGACCTAATTAATCATCTTTTTCATTTTCTTCAAAAACACCAGCAATATTAACACACTCTATTAAAAATAAATGCGTAGTAGGATAATAAATACCGGATAAAGTACAAGTTGCATCATTAAAAACTTTTAAAAAAATCTAATATTTTTTTGCAAATATCTCAATCTTATGGGAATAAATTAATTTGAGAAATTTTATTCGAAATAAACGTACATAATAAATCTTTCTATGCAAAAGATTGATTAAGCAACTCGTACGTAGAATTCCAACGAGTTGGAACATCTCTTGAAATTTTTTTTAGTCTTCTTCTATTTGCTTTATAAAATCTGCCCCATTCTTTCATAATTTAGGGATGTCTTCATAAAAATTGAATTGTTGTCTTTATTGGATTGAGAAAAACATCAAGAGTTTGTAAACTATCTTGTACACATAAATTTAAAACATGGCAATCACATTTAATGTGAAAAAATTGTCCACCAAAAGCGAGTTTACAAATCTTTTCTAACTCGGGAATGGAAGCGATTATTGCCGCGGCATTATCAAAACCAACTGAAAAAATTTTATTAACCAAAAAATATTCTTCTAAAACTTGCATAATTATTCTATAAATATTATTTGCCGTATGGGTATTATAAAAAACTCGAAATGCAATAACTCTTTTTTTAATGTTCCACCTATCGTCTATCCAATGACATGTAATACCTATATAAGAATGAGTTTGCCAAGGATCGCTCCAAATGTCGTTACCTATATACACACGTCCATTGAAATTCATAAAAAAGTTTTTCATATCTTCTTTTCCTCTTTTATAAATATCAAAAAGTTGGCGTATAAGCGTATTTCTCGAAACAGATTTTGCTTGTGGAGTACATGCAGTTTGTATAAAATGATTAAAATCAAAATTTTCACCAAAATTAAATGATAAACGTTTAACAGCAGCAAATCTAGCTAATTCTTCTTTATAAACTTTTTCATTGTAACGAAATAAAGGAGGAGTGTTAGGATTGGCGTACCCGAAAATTTCTTATTGGCTAGTGTCGATCCCTGCTTGCGTTGGATGTTTCGACCTTAGATGCAGTTTAAATGTTCCATGGACGCCTCCACCTGTAAATTTATATGTTGCCCCATAATATTTACATTTTACATGATACTTGTTTGCGCCTAAATGTTCTTTCGTGAAGTGTTCCCATATGTCGGATGTACCCTCCCGTTCCAGCTCCTTTGTTGTTGACATTTCTTCGATACCGATAGAATGATGCAGACTTTCTTGCATTAGGACATGCTCGACGTTGGGAATAATATTGATATCATCAATATCGTCTCCCTAATATGCAAAATCACGAGGATCTTGAGGATAATCGGATTCCCCCATCGAGCTCTTTCCTCTATCACTAGCTCTGCTTCCACTTGTCATTTTTTGATAGAATTGAGCGGAAAGCGGATTCAGAAAATTGACAAAATTGAGTTGAGCGGATTGAGAGAAATTATGAGAAAAAATTAAAGATAAAAAGGGATATTTATAATAATTAGGATAGATTTAATAAATTAATAAAAAGGGGGGGGGGCGAATTTGGCCGTTGCCTTCCAACGGTCGAGGAAAGAGCCTTTTTTTTATTTTAAAAACCTGCTAAAGCCGCTTCAAGAAAATGGGGGCCTGTAACCGGCCCCTATAGTATGGGCCGGTTCCGATTTGGAACCGGCGGGCCCGGTCAACGGGCCGGTTACGGATTTGACCCGGGCTAGTTCCGGGCCCAAACCAGCCTGTGGCCACCCCTACCATATGCCCTTATTGGCATCCCAGAAGCTAGTTGAGAGCCACTCTTTGACCAGGTATGGTTCGCCCGGCGATTTACTCTCCGCCCTCGTAGGATCGGGTGGACAATAGGTTTTCTTCCAACTCGTTCACTTACTGAAGAGACTGCTGCTTTGATACCAAATTGTGATAGACCGGCATTCAAACCACTACCGTGCGGTGACTCGGGCAATGTGTGTGGGTGATTTGCCCGAATCAAGTTTTGGCCCAAGGATCGCTCACTTGTTCACAAACACTTGAATCATAGAGGGGAGAGAGGGAACCAAGAGAGAATGAGTCGTGGGAGAGAATGGGCATTCTATTACTTGATGTTGCGTGTACAAGGTGTGTTACAATGTGGGGATTCACCCCTATTTATACAAGAAGAGGGCAGATTTGTTTGGCCCCCTTTGGACTACCTAGTTTCGTCCTTTTCTATTTGTCTTATTCATTTGTCTTGCATTAAATGGGTTCTTGGGTTTTATTTTGTATGGTTCGTCCCTTTGTGGGTCTTTTCGACTCCCCTATGGCTGAATCTAGTCATTGCCATGGGCCAAGGATCGTCGATTCCGGTTTCAATTTAAGGGGAATTGGAACTAAGCCCTTAAGTGGCGGTTCCAGTTCCAGTTTTGAACAGCCGGTCGGCCTTGTTCCAGTTCAAAATCGAAAATGGAACCTCCGATTTCGGTAACGGTTTTTGAGTTTAAAAATTAAATTGTAATGAACTTGTAATAAAATTGTAATCAAATTATCAATAATGAATTATGAAATAAAAAAATAATGAATTATGAAATTGTGAAATAGTGAATTATCAAATACAAATTGTAATTAAATTGTAAATTATAATCAAATTTGAGAGGGGGGGAAGGGAGGGGAGGGGGCTTGAACTTAATGAATTATCATTAAGCGCCTACATATCTTCTTGGGGATAGAAGAATCAAAGCCTATGTAGTTCTCTTACCTTTGATAACCCCATACTTACCTCATCCTCAATCGTCGCTACCCGTTCCGGTACCGGTGTCGGTGGTATATCCGTCATCAAAGAATTCGGCTTCATTATTGTGATCTATCTCTTGTTGTCTATATTGAGCCTTTGTCCAATCATCAACACAAGCTTGAGCCTCCACCGAATCGGAAGCTAATCTTGAACGTCGTTCGTCCAAAATATTGCATCCAGCGCTAAATGCTCGTTCTACCGCAACTGTCGAACAATGGATTGCTAAAATTTATTTTGCAATTAGAGCAAGACTTGGTTATTGGGTGGAATGCCTCTTCCACCAATCTAATATTGTGAAATCTATGCTGCCTTCAGAATTCAAAAGAAACGGTTAGATAGCTCCCTATTTCAGAATTACTCCCTATTGCTCCCTTTTACTTTTTTTGCCTATGCAACAGAAGTTAGTACTCTCTACTAATTTTACCTATGTTCCCACTTTGTATGTCACTAGATTGAGAAGATTCACTATCACATAGATTATATGTACTACAAAATTCATTATATAATTATATAATTACGTTTTTAACCCTTGTTTGTATAGTTCTAATATTTATCTCATCAATTAAATGTAATCATTCATAATACATATTCAAATAATCACATAAACCATCTAATTTACAACTTGAATAAAAAACATAAACAACTAAATAAATAATAGGAATTTCCCTATAATAATGTAGCTATTTTGTTCGCATTGTTCTAATAGTGTCACTTAATTTATCATCATTTTTATTTTCTTCAAAAACTCCAACAATATTAATACATTCTATTAAAAATAAATGTGTAGTAGGATAATAAACACCGGACAAAGTATAAGTAGCATCATTAAAAACTTTAAAAATATATATTTTTGTGTGTGCAAATATCCCATTCTTGTGGCTATAAATTAATTTGAGTTATATTATCTGAAATAAATGCACATAATAAATTTTTATATGCAAAAGATTCATTAAGCAACTCGTAAGTAGAATTTCAATGATTTGGAACATCTCTTGGAAATTTTTTTGGTTTTTTTCCATTTGCTATACAAAATTTTAACCATTCTTTCATTTTTTGGGAATGTTTCCATAAAAATTGCATTGCCATTTATTGGGTCGAGAAAAATATCAAGAGTTTTTAAACCATCTTGTACACATAAATTTAAAAAATGACAAGCACATCTAACGTGAAAAAATTATCTACCAAAAACGGGTTTACAAATCTTTTCTAATTCAATAATTGAAGCGGTATTTGCCGCGGCATTATCAAAACCAATTGAAAAAATTTTATTAAGCAAATAATATTCTTCTAAAATTTGCCTAATTAATCTATAAATATTATTTGCCATATGCCTATCATCAAAAACTCTAAATGCAATAACTCTTTTTTGAATATTGCAATTATCATCTATCCAATGACATGTTATACCCATATAAGAATAAACTTACCAATGACCACTCCAAATATCGCTACCTATATGCACATGTCCATTAAAATTCATAAAATTTTTTGTAAATATTTTTTTCCTTTTTCATAAAGATATTTAATTATGCGTTTAAGTGTATTTCTAGGAACACGTTTTGCTTGTGGAACACATGCATTTTGTATAAATTAATTAAAATCAAATCTTTCAAAAAAACTAAATGATAAATGTTTAACGGAAATAAATTTACCTAATTCTGCTTTATAAGTTTTTTCATTATAACGAAATAAAGGAGGAGTGCTAGGATTGGCGTACCCGAAAATTTATTGTTGCTTGGTGTCAATTCCCGCTTTGGTTGGATGTTTCACCTTAAGATGCTGTGTAAATGTTTCATATCCGGCCCCACCGATATATTTATATTTTACCCCCACAATGTTTACAAACTACATCATATCTTTTTGGAGCTATATCAAATCTTTCAATTTTCGTGAAGTGGTCCCATATACCGGATGTAAACTCTCGCTCCTTTGTTGTTGACATTTCTTTGATACCGGTAGGAGGATGAAAACTCTCTTGCGTTTGGACTTGCTCCATATTAGGAATAATGTTGATTTCATCATCTACATCAACTTCGAGTCTCCAATCTTTATAATCATGAGGACTAGGAGGATAATCGGATTCCCTCACCTTGTTCTTGTCGTTGCCATTAGTTCTACTTCCACTTCCACTTCCACTTGCCATTTTTTTTTTGGATATAGAAAAAATATATGGTATAATGCAAAAAATATAGAGTATGAAAAAAGAATTTGAAATAGGGAATTATTAAAGGAGATAATAAATAAAGAAAATGGGGAATTAGAGAACGTAATTGAAGAAAAGAAAATAATAAATTGGATGTTGTGAATAATTGAGAGTTAGAGAGAATTTGAGAGAATTGAGATGAAGAGATAATTTGTGTGAAAAAAATGATAGATGGGAATGGGTATTTATATTATAGGTTAGAAATTAATTAAGAAAGAAAAAAAAATTGATGACCGTTTCCTGGCAACGGCTCTTTCTCTCTCTCTCTCTCTTTTTTCACGGTTCGGAATCTGCCCGGAACCGCCGGTTTCGAGCCCCGTTCAAGGTTTGAATACCGTAACTAGGCCCTTGTGCCACGGGCCGATTCCTGGTTGGAACTGCGGACCCGGTCAATGGTCCGATTCCGGGTCTGTTCCGGGTCCAACTCGGCCCGTGGCCATCACTAGCTGAATCTTTGTCTGAACTGCCAGTAGGATGACTCTTCGGTTGCCCAAAATCGTCCAAGGATCAGTGGCTCTTCGTATTCCTTTCGCTCGCTTGACCGTTCGTCTAGCTGCTCTGGCTGTCTGGGTCATTTGCTGCATGGTTCACGACATCATGCTGATTAGTCGCTGGTTGATGCACTGATTCACCTCGTATGAGCGCTGCATCTTGCGGTGGTTCATGTCGTATGAACGCTGCATCATGCTTTGATTCATGCAGCGATTCATGCACTGATTCATTTGCTGATTCACTCGCTTGGCCATCTTGGTTGATGCTCGGCCGAGTTGGATCGATTCTGATTGATCCTTGCGCTCGACCTTGTGATGATTCGTTGAATGCGACATGGCATGATCGATCGGTCGTGTCACAGTCCATCCTCGTTTAAGGATTTTGCCGAACCGTGATACATGTATATGAGAACATCCTCGTGTAAATACTTGAGAAAAAACTCCGAATGCTCAGGGATAGAGAAAATGTTGGTTATGTCCATTTGCGTGTCCGCATGTCCAATCGCACGCTAGGGGCGCGAATGGTAACTTCTGTCAGAAATAGATTTTTCTATTTCTATTCCTTAAAAAGTTTTTGAGCAGAGAAACGGGTTTGATAACGACGCAAAATTTCTGGTCTAGTCCATGAATAGAATTTCGTTTGATAACAGTATAAAATTTCTACGGTTACGATGGAGGCTAGAGTTGTGACCAGAGGTAGAGCTATGGTTGTGACGACCTGCGGGCGGTCTAGATAGGGGACCAGCGACCGGCTTGCTGTGACCGGCGAGAGGAGATCGGCGAACGGCAATGGGTGAACGGCGGACGGCTATTGAAGACCAGCTACCAGCGGCCGGGGACCGATGACGAGAAGAGTTTTTATTTCTGTTTTTGTTTCAGAAATAAAAAATAGTTTTTATTTCTCATTTTTGTTCCAAACGTATTTTTGTGTTAAAAATTAATCTCGAAAATAGAAAAATGAAATTACGTTACCAAACGAATTTTGTTCTTTGGAACAAAAAAAAAACAGAATTGTTAAGGTGCGCGCCCTAATCCTCCCGGGAGGGAGATATAATTATAAATCTCGCAGATTTATTTTCGTTGCTCCTCCAAGATTAATTATCGAAAATTTCATAATCAACTGGTCACGCTGCATCTTCTTCTTTTTTCATTTTTTTTTTCAATATTTTCCCCTCTCTCCCTCCTCTTTAGAAATATGTTCATTAGAATAAAGATGACGCGTGAGAAGTTGGGACGTTGAAGTGCGTGCAAAAAAAAAAACACGGCCTTATCTGACGACTCCTTTTCCCAACAATTTCCACGTGGCGGCCTCGCGAGAGAGGAGCACATGTGACCGCGACGCCGGAAAACTGTGCCCGCAGTTATCTCGTAGCCGAAAAAATCGCAGGAAAATAAATAAAACGAATTTAAAAATTGCAATTGGTTTATCTTTTCTGTTCCGAACCTGCTCTGCTATCTCTACCAACCACACCGTCTCTTCACTTCCTCCATTTTTGCTCCCATTTCACTCCCTCTCAGAGACACTCGCAAACACAGGCAGACGGAGGGTGTCCAGAAGCTCAGTCTTCCATGGCGCTACCGGTGGTTGACACGGAGTACCTGAAGGAGATCGACAAGGCTCGCCGCCATCTCCGCGCTCTCATCGCCTACAAGAACTGCGCTCCGATTATGCTCCGACTGGCGTAACTTTCGCCTGCTCTTTTCCCGCCTTAATTGGCGATGATGATTTTCGATCGGATTGGCTCGCGGTTTCTGATATCTGGAGGTTTTGCGATTCGTCTTGTAGGTGGCACGATGCCGGAACTTATGACGCGAAGACGAAGACCGGTGGTCCGAATGGCTCGATTCGGAACGAGGAAGAGTACTCTCATGGCGCCAATGCTGGCTTGAAGATCGCTCTTGGTTTTTGTGGTGAGCTCTCTGCTCTTTCTGAGCTACCTGTCTCTAGTTCTCTGCCTTCGCGTTTCGATTCCTTTGGCGGAGCGGTGTCTTCACCTCTTCTGCATCTGTACTTAAGTAGTTTCTGGAGTTCATCTATTCATGCGCTGACACAAGTTTGGAGGACGAGCATGCAATTGCTGGTTGTGATAGTGCGAGTCCCGTTGCATTCTCATTTGATATTAAGTAGATATTGGTGCATTGAGATTTGAGAGTCCAATTTCCATGGACCTCTGCCTTCTAGTGCAAGAAGTCTGCTTCAATTATAGCTGTCCTTCACTTGCTGCTGTAGGAGGCCTTCGCTTTTGCTTATGTTTTGAGTTATTTGATGAGTAATGGTTGACTTAATCAATTATCTTTCAATGTTTAGCAGGCCCCCGCGCACGCGTGTTGTCTGTTTTGTTGAAGACAGTTAACAAGTTTGTTAACATGATGCTATGTACTTACAAGTTCTTGAAGGGCCAAGCAGTGCGTTCGCAATTTCAGTTGGCTTAACAATGTCCTGTTGACTTATCAACGGGATTTAATCTGCAATTTCTAATTTACTTTTGTTACTCGCGTGTAGCGTACTGCTAGGTTCATCTAACCAAGTTTAGATATATTTGCAATAGTCATCAGTAAAGAATGCATGAAGATAATTCTTACTCCAGACATTGATAATTTCTTAAAAGAAATCCCTACAGTTTTCATAAAGTTGAGGTATATGTATTATTTTATGTTCAGTTTATGAGAGCATGCTTAAGATGGATGGTTTAGTATTCTGTCTAATGCTTCCATGATTGTCGACCATGGAAATCCTAAGACTGTTGCATATGTTTTACATGAGTCAACTGTTAGATATGTTATGTTTCTAATTGTTTCAACTATACAACTGTGGGAACCCGTCATGGATAGCGTCATAGCTTTAATGAATAGAGTTTTTTGCAAATGGAGTCGAGATATAACTTCAGTCAGTAAATTTACATTTGCTTTTCTGTTGGATACAGAGGAGGTGAAGGCCAAATGTCCAAAGATTACATATGCAGATCTATACCAGGTGAAAAGACTGTTTAAAGGATTTCTTCTTCCGTCTTACATATTACGAGTCTCCTCCCCCAATAGGTGGACAAAACCTAAGATGATATGACAATCTTAGTTTGAAAATTTGAATTCTTGCCATTTGACTTTGAAGTTTTGTGCCCTCCAGCATGCAACATCTTCAGAACTAATGTGCCTGCACGTATTGAAGCCCTTAATTGGCATAACCCACACATTCTCTATATTCAGATGCTTTAGGAGCAAATGTTTATCTATCTTATTTTCGGTACTCCGGGCATTTAGTTCTCAGTTGCTTATAGGAAATGTCGTCTGTCTAGTTCAACTGGACTTGTTCTTGTTTGTTTAGTGGTTGAACAATGTTATTTATAGCCAATCGATTCTAGTGGTTACTATTGGAAATGTTTTATCAATTTGCGTGTATTGATCATTATGAGCGAAATGCCTGTTTCAGCTAGCAGGAGTTGTTGCAGTAGAAGTCACTGGAGGTCCCACCGTCGACTTTGTTCCCGGAAGAAAGGTACTGTGTTTTAGCTGTATGTGAGCAAGATGATTCTTACAAGTGCCTTATTGATAATTTTTTTCTACCTGCAGGATTCAAAAGTTTCTCCAAACGAAGGAAGACTTCCAGATGCTAATCAAGGTATTTTGTTGTGTCAACTTTCCCTTTGTTGTTTGGCCTCCCTTCATTTCCCTCCATCCATCCCTCCCTCCAAATATTATGGCCCGCTGTGCTTCTTATTGCTCCAAGCAACAAGTTAAATAGCTATTTATTTTTTTCCTTAAGGTTGCTACCTGTTAATCTTGAAATGTATGTCCATCTCATCTGAGTGTCAATTAGTAAGTTTCCAGAGGAATGATCTGAATGAGATAAGAAGCACAGTGAAAACATGGTATCGGAGCTAACGGACATTCAGATGTTGTTCCTCTCATCTGAATGCCAGTTAATAAGCTTCCAGATTATGAGCCTCACATGCAAAATGGTCACAGTGCCTATTTCGTATGAGTCAGCTGTTGTGAACCCACCACGAAGAATGAGTTGAGAGTGGAGTCCTGGGAAATGAACTCTTGATCTGTCATCTGAATGCTAGGATATCCAACCTAAAAGCGTAAGCCATGATGTTGAGTGAGACATGTATATAAGAAAACTTGAGCCATTAGGTGAGAGAGACTATATGTGTACAAGACTCATTATTAGTTTATAACCACGTATTTAAGGGATATGTGATTATACTTAAGAACAATATTACTACTCATGCCAAGTTGCCAACCTAGTTTGTTATTTTACATGATATTCTACATCTGCAACTGCAACTCACTCTAGCTGAGTGAAAGGAGGCTCAAATGAAAGGAGGCCTTCAATAGCAGCTTAGTTAAGCTTATTGATTTGTGATATTCACGTTTTACTCTCCGCTGCCTACGCATACCTTATCATTGCTCTAAATCCATAGGAGATTTTTCATGCATTATAAGTCTCTTACTGGTGAAATACATGTACATTTTGATTAAATAGGTATTCGAAAGTTTTTCTAAACTTGTCATTGCTGGACGTAGGTCCTCCACATCTAAGGGACATCTTTTACAGGATGGGTCTCTCGGACAAGGACATAGTGGCTTTATCAGGGGGACATACACTAGTAATTTCTATTTCCTGCTTGGATTTACATTCAAGGTCAGCCGGGGATGCAGAACCGCATTTGTTATTTTTTTTATGTTCTTGTTTCTAGGGAAGGGCACACCCGGAAAGATCTGGATTTGATGGTCCTTGGACTCAGGAACCCCTTAAGTTTGATAATTCCTATTTTCTGTAAGATTTCATCTTTCACCGGATGCATTTTCCAGTTTCAGTTGGAGCATTATAGAGCCAGATATTAATTGAACATTTTTGACACAGCGAGCTGTTGAAAGGGGAATCAGAGGGGCTGCTGAAACTGCCAACTGACACGGCATTGTTGGAAGATCCTGCGTTTCGCCCTTATGTTGAGTTGTATGCCAAGGTAATATGGGCTTTTTGCGTGGTCTGGTGACTCCATCAGTAAATCTTTAAATCGAATTGCAGTTACATGATTTCCTTTTCTTTTTTTTCATTTATGAAACTACAACTTTGGCTGCCTCCCTGAACCACTATTTCGTTTTCTTATGCGCACGGTCTACAACCCTTTGGTGCTACTGTCCTCGGTTTTGCCGAGACTGAAAACAGATGGAGATTTTTTTTGCATGGAAATTATGCTGTATAGGTTTGTGATGCTACCTAGGCAGCATCCAATCTGTTCCATCACTATTTTCTATGCATAGACCAGGAAATTTTCTTAATGAGATCACAAATCAAATGTTGGTAGAAATCTATATACGTGGTGGGATAGAGATTAGTATATGCAGTTCTGTGAAACCTCTAGGCTAGAGCATCATGTATGCGACTGGGATCACCTGATTTAATATTTAAATCGGTGGTTGTTCCTGCAACTCTCTCATGGTGGTTGGCACAACCTTGAAATGAGACAAACGCCCAATTTGCTAATCTGCTTCTTTTCTTCCTTGTTTTCTTTTGCTATGTACTCTCTTCTTTCCCTAATGTTTTCTAGCACATGGCAGGATGAGGATGCATTCTTAAGAGATTATGCAATCTCGCATAAGAAGCTCTCTGAACTGGGGTTCACACCAAGTTCTTCAGGCAGCAAGGGAGTAGCGAATGGTGCCGTGTTGGCACAAGGGGCTGTTGGAGTGGCGGTGGCTGCGGCTGTGGTGATCTTGAGCTACTTCTATGAAATGCGCAAGAAAATGAAGTGAATGCTGTTTTTCGATTTCCCTTTGTACTTTGGCATATATTTTAGCAGCTTAGCGCTGCATGCTCCATATCTCTTGGTCCACAATAATAGTCGGGGCATTACCTTCTCCAGTTGGTTAGTAAATAAACACGCTGCTTTGAGTGAGGAGTTACATATATACGTATAACCCCTGGTATACCGTATATGCATTTTATGTGGTGCTCACATACAAGTGGGTATGTGTAGGCAAGACCCGACTTCCGATTCACTTGAGCTACCGGAGTGTGTGATTCACCTATTCATTTTACTGCAAAGATCCTCCCAAGCGTACATTCGTCATTCGAAATCATTCATGGACAAGTTTATTTTTCTCCATCTATTGGTAGTTTCACTCAGCGCTAAGTGAATTCTCACTTTAGTCCTTCATTTGTTATATAGCATGTCCCGTTATCTGAGCGCAGCTTTTCGAATGTTCGGGGTATTTGATTTTTTTTGTTCTTCTTAACATTTTTAGATATATTTCACTCAACAACGAGGAGCCTTTTGCTAGCTTTTTTGTTCACACGCATTCTTCTTTTTCGACAAATTCACAATAAAAACTGTTGGAAAATGAAATTAATAAATCATAAGTTCACAAATGATCCATAATCCACGATATTTTTTTCTTGTAAAAATATTTTACTATATAGATTGAGAATTAAATAGTATAATTTGTTTTATAATGGACATTTTTTCTCATTTAAAAATAAATAATTTTGTGAGTGAATTAACGAGATTACCATGAAAAAAGAACATCGAATTTATCAAATCAAAATGGAAAGCACAAACTACCTGGTTTAAATCGGGTACTGGATCGATCGATTTTGGATGACAGTTCCCGACTTCACAGATTTGATAGTCACCCTCAATAACCGTTCCGGTTCTTTGTGTGGAACCAGACCGGCATGCCTTTTTTATTTGATTTGGTTTTTTCTTTCTAGGGCTCTAGGGAAGCAGCTTTACTGAAATTGACCGGTAAAACCCTAAATTGAACGTGGCATCACTATCTCACCTCCCCTCTCGCGCTCACACCTCTCACTTCTCAGACTCTATAACGGTCGCTCCGTCGCTCTCGCTCTCACCTCTCAAGTGGTACCTCTCGCGCTCAGAGCGCGGCACGGCAAGTCCAGGGAGAGCTAAACCGAGCAGAAGCGCGACAAGTTCTCGTAGCGCTTCACCAGTAAGTAGCCCAAGCGAGTATTTACGCGATTGATCAGAGTTCTTTGTCGAGTTCATATTTGGTGATTTCGAGAATGATCTCATCGGGCGGGGTGGACCGAGGGATAGCAGCTTGCTGATTATGCGAATCGAGTGTTTTGCTATTGAACACTGGAATCGATTCTGTGTTTTAGTTGTCAAACGATGTCATTTTCTGCGGTTTAGTTGTCTGCATTGTATCCATTATACGTGTGGATATCCATCTACTGTGCACTGGGTAGGATATAGAACAAACGGGAACAGGGTCGGTTTAAAAACCAGTCGTCTTTGGGTAAAAGGAGCCGCTAGTTTTACTTCGGTTAAAAACAGGGTGAAATGAGCCTTTCTTCACCTTCTTCCGCCAATCCTTTCCAATTCTTCTTCAGCTTGCAGATGGCTGCATTGACCCCTCTGCTTCAATGGGGAATCAAGTCGGAGATGAGGTTCCGACCTCTGGTGAAGTCTTTATGGGATGCCTGCGCGTCGCTCCGGTAATTTATGTTTCGAGCTTGATGTTCTGTGTTTTCAGTGAGAAAATAATTTGTTGATGGTAATTTATGTTTTGCTCTTGATGTTCTTTGTTTTCGTTGATTATATAATGTGTTGCTGTGTTCGAGTAGATTACAGCCCTAAATGGTTGCTTTACTAAAGTTTTTATTCTTCGATACTTAGCTGTTTAATTTTCCTTTCATGATGCAGGTGATCAGTTTAGAAGCCCAAGGTGTGCATCAAAGTATGTCGATGTGATGGTTGACCTCCTTGATGATGGTTTGGACGACGCGGCTCAACATTTCGCAACGAAAGGTGACCTGCAGACAGTAACACCTTATCTTATCTATACAAGTTTTGTTAGTTTTTTCTGCATGCCAACTGTTTGATTGTGAATGTGTGGAGACTTCATCTAACTATCCTCTGTATGTGCCTTGTAGATGCAAATACTTCAAGATGATCACCTTTCAGACTTGGAAGTCTGAAGTAGAGAACTTGAAGTCTGAAGTAGAGGGCTTGGAGTCAGAAGTAAAGAGGTGTTTGGTATGCACCATTTGCTTCCTTTTGTGCTATGTGTATTAGCAATAAGCAGCTAACAGCAATTTTGATCTTGGCGAAAGGTTAATTTAGCCAAGACTAATTTTGGAGTATTCAATGCAGGACTTGCATGATGAGAATGAGAAACTCCGCCGCGAGTTGGAACACGAGTTGGAAACTTAAGCATGATGAATAAAGATGAAGATCATCGAAGTACAGCGTCTAAAGCTCCATGGCAAGATATGACTTGATTAAATTCTGTTTCGTTACTCTTAATGCTGCCGCTGCAGCAACAGTGCTTTTGGCAACAGCGACTGACTGAGATTGAGATTGGAAGTAGAGAACACCACTTTTCCTTTGCCTTTGTACAAACAGCTTAGAGCGGGACGCTCATGTCTTTTAGTCCACAATAGTAGTTGGGGCTTGCTGGTGCTTGGGCAGAACAAACCAGCGAACTAGTAGGAAAGCTTTGTATTAGATCGCGATGGATAACTTCAAGTGCCAAGGTTTTGTGTTAGTATCTTTTGGCAGAATTTGACCTGCAGCTCCTATTTACCACTTCATAGTTCACATGTAATGCTCAAGAGTTTAAGATCACTCATTATGAGCCTATGCATTTGGTTTTCAACTTATTTCACAGAGCCCCCAGCCTTTTCCATTCCCACCTTCACTGTATTGGATCATGTAAGGGTGACTCTTGTTTAAGAATTCTCATTTCCGGAGTCGAACCGCCCAACCTCTGGTTCGACGGGAAGTTTTAGACCGTCGAAACTCCTTGCACGATTCTCATGTGAGTACCAAACACGAGGCATTCACATACCCTATCGTACCGAACTAGTATGTCCTCCATTTTGTTAAACTAGATGTGAAGCCATCAGCTGCCACTTCTTTATTCGGGTCGGCCAGACATTGTGGGCGGGTGGTGCGGTGTAATGGCGACGCCAAAACCCTGCTCGCTTTCATGAACGAGAAATCCAAATCTCAAACCCTTGAGCAAGAAGCGAACACCACCACACGATACTCACGACACGCACAGAGCAAGACACCGAGTTTGGCAAAAGACCGAAATTTTGATAAACCTCAAATCTGCCAAAACGATTCTCTTATGGCAATGAAACCTCCAACCATCCATCTGTCATCCCCGGAATTCTCCAACCCATGTTGTCATGGGTCCTTGAAAACAGACCTTGAGCTAAAGGGCATTTACTTTTAGGTTGGTTCTAGAACTACCACACAGGACTATACGTGAGGGCAACAAATCAACCCAATCCCCGCAAAAGAAGGTAGGTGGAAGGCTTTTTAGGACAGTGTTATCAGCAATGTTTTGCCATTAGTTCCAGGAGCCTCAGTTGTTTGTCTCGCACGTTAAGAAATTCGTTTTGCACCTAAGCACATGATCCCCCACCGTCACCACGTGTTTGTGAGCTGGACCTTGTCATGTTTCTTCCCATAATTTTTTTTTTCTTGCCAAATCCTAGGCTAGCGCCATGAATCCTTAAACGGGTTGTTACTTTTGAAAATTTTGAATCCTTAAATGGGTTGATACTATGTTCAAGCAAATTAAAAATGGTCGGGACTAATTTCCCCGGTGTAGATCGGTAATCCGATCCATTCGTATGTGGCAACCTGGTTGGTTTTTAGACCCAACGTAACTCGTGGCCATGAGAACCGAGTTTCGGCAGTATTAGGGACAACTTGGTGAGACTATAGAAGAGGAAATGAATCCTAGGGACGAACACGTAAGAACCTTGGCAAGGTCACTCACTGCTTGCCGATCGGCTTAAGCCCATCAAATCACTCTGCGAACATGGTCAGTGGATAAAACCGCTTGTTATAGTAAAACACCTATCGTAATCCCCAGTTCCTACATGCGTATGTGCCACAATCGCATTGCCCGCAATGCAGGTTAGGTCTTTTAAGTGGCATCTTTGGAGCGAACCCGGATTGAATCAGATAGGATTTGACGGAATTACGACCGTGGGGTCGGTCCACGTTAAAAAGAAGAAGAAAAGAAATGCGTGGATAGGGTTGGGGACAGCGAGGGATTCCGTGTAAAAAAGGGAGGTAGGTAAAATCATATGGCAAGCGAAGCTTTTGAGATCTTCACCCACGGAATAATTGCACCCAACGCTACCCACTTTGGTGGGATTGGAAGAGGTAGGATTACTGAACCTTTTAATGCCATTGTCATTGGCATAATGAATCAACATTAGAGAACTGCCCATACATCTTAGCTGGATGAATTCGAAGAATGTTAGGGGCGCCTGGAGAGATTATCCAAAAGGAAGCTTAAGTCCAAGCCTGTCGATATATCAAGTTATACCCACATTCATTCAAAAGTTTAAGCTTATAGGCCAATCATGATATATGAACCAATTCACACCACACAAATTCTTCGATGTGGGATTTCTCTAACATAGCTCGCACATGCAACCTAACATAGAAAGAGAGAAGGGAGGGATGTGGGGTGGTAGCAATTTTGAGGGAGATAGTAATTTGGCTTGTCCTCCAATCCTTAAAAAACTCAACCCTTCGGCCCTAAACTTGAACCACAAGGTTAGGAGGGAGGGGATGGGGGGTAGTGGAAGGTGAACCAAAGCCCACATACAACCACAACCACACTATTCCTTCACCTCTTTCTATTTTTCTATTTTTCTTACATCATCATCTGCCTCGTACCCAACCTCCCACACCATCCCCCACCTTCTAGAAGCACCTCTCACTTTTTCTCTCATGTGCACTATGGAGAGAATAGAATACAGTCAGTAGTAGAATAAAAAACCACAACTACCATCTCTTTACTTATGGACAAGAATGGACAAACCACTACTTCCTTTTCTTCTCCTCCTTCTCCATTATGCCCATTCCCATCAACTTACTCTTCTTGGAAAATCCTTCCACCCCATCGAGCTAGGTCCAGCCCCCCAGTCGTTTTTCTTCTTCTTCCAGCAAGTCGTTTCTCTTGTCATGTAAGTTATATACGTATTGGAGCACATTTGCTCTCGGAACGAGATAAATTTTGCCTATAATCCCTGGATTTAAGCAGATTTTATAATCGAGTCATTGAATTTCGCTTATAACCATCACTCAGATCTTTCGAATTTACATTTTATATGTTGTGCTGCGATACGTGGCAAATCTCCTATAATCATCAGCTTTAAGCAGATTGTAATCGGGTCACTGAATTTTGACTATAACCGTCACATAGATCTCTCGAATTTACTTTTCATTTGCCGTGTTTCGATGCGTGGCCAATTTCCCCGTGAAATGTTATTAGTTGCCATGTGAATTTGACATGATATCCAACAAAAAAGAAGAAGAAGAAGATAAACTTGTGTATGGCACTGCATTTCACTAGAATATTAATCGGACTCTCACTAAAATTCAGCGAATGCAAAAAACCGATTTTTTTTTTTCGAAAATTCGTGGAATCAGATCATTGCAATCAAAGTCTAAGTAAGTAACCTAGCTAAGTTTGACCCCAAAAAAAAAAAAAAATAGAAGAAAAAAAGTAACCTAGCTAAGCATTTCTGGAGGGTCTTCAATTCCATCACCTTCTTTTAGGGTAAAGCCCTCATGCTTTTTGTGCGTTTGGTCTCCTCCATAGTATATAATAACCCCAGCAAAGAGCTTTTACATCCGGGGGACCAACTGGTCATACGAACGCCATTATTGTGGTGACCTAGCTGGATTTTCATAGAAATAAAAAAACCCAGATGGGTGTTAGTTCCAACAACACTACAAATACTACTAGTAATAATCTGCACTTTGTATTCTGGTACTGTGGGGTAAGTTGGGGGGAAGATTTTGAGAGCTAACTGACATAATTTAATCATACCCTTGTCTTTGCTCCAACTTTAATTTAACATTATACTAAACTTTTTACACCTACCTGAAGTTTACCCCTATGTCTAGTTTAATACAACAACATGTAAAGTTTATTTTTCTTGCCTTCCTCTCTCTCTCTCTCTCTCTCTCTCTCTCTTTAACTTATGCCCTTTTGCTGATGCAAGTATCATCACAAGAGAGAGGCCACCAGCCACTCCGCTCTAACCTGTCTCACCAACTCACATCTAGAAGCTAATATTATTACTCTCTCTCTCTCTCGATCGATCGATCGAGATCTCGAGTCAAAATGCTATAAAAATCACACCTTTAGCTTTCGCAAGGGCCGGCCGTAATGGTTTGGCAGCAAGAAAGCAATACCCTCTCTCTCTCTCTCTCTCTCTCTCTCTCTCTCTAAAATGATTTCCAAAGTTCTCATACGAGGACCCAACTATATATAACAACAGTAGTTGCAGCTAAAAGAGCTTGAGCTCATAGCACTTGGGGGAAAGATTCTCTCGCTTTTCTTGTTTTCTTTCGAGTTTCTCTGGTGTACTGAGACATGGGAAGATCGCCTTGCTGTGAGAAGGCTCACACGAACAAAGGCGCATGGACCAAGGAAGAGGACGAGAGGCTCATCGCGTACATCAGGGCCCATGGCGAGGGCTGCTGGCGGTCGCTCCCGAAGGCGGCGGGCCTCCTCCGCTGCGGCAAGAGCTGCCGCCTCCGGTGGATCAATTACCTGAGGCCTGACCTCAAGCGCGGCAACTTCACCGAGGAAGAGGATGAGCTCATCATCAAGCTCCATAGCCTTCTTGGTAACAAGTAAGTGGATTGCAAGAACAAACCCGATGCATAATATATCACGATCATGTAGTAACACGAGAATAAGAATCAGGAGAATGATTACCCGACATGTCTCCTAATCTGGGTTCCCTAACTAAATGTTCTCAAAGCTTAAAATTTTTTTTCACTTCAGATTAGATTGAGTTAAATGGGTTTTACTTTGAATTCACGCAGGTGGTCTTTGATTGCCGGGAGATTGCCCGGGAGGACGGACAACGAGATAAAGAACTATTGGAACACGCACATAAGGAGGAAGCTCTTGAACAGAGGGATCGATCCGGCGACACACAGGCCATTGAGCGAGACCGCGCAAGACGCAACCACCATCTCGTTCGCAGCCGCTCCGTCGAAACAAGAACCGCTAGACGATGCAATCTCCGCCGCGCTCGGCTACAAGAAGGAGAACAACCCGACAACAACAATAACAACGCCGGCAACGGTTCAAGAAAGGTGTCCAGACTTGAATCTTGAGCTCAGAATAAGCCCTCCTTATCAGCAGCAGCAGCATCACCAGCCTGATGCGCCCATGGGAATGGTCGAGAGCAATCACTGCTTTGCCTGCAGCCTGGGGTTGCAGGACAGCAAGGACTGCAGTTGCAGGAGAGGAGCGAGCGGTGGAAGCAGCGTCCATGGCGGCTACAACTTCTTGGGGTTGAAGACGAGCGTCTTGGATTTCAGAACTCTGGAGATGCAATGAAGTCGAAAAACTCATTCAAGCGGGTGGTTTTTGGATGTTCGAGCAGGTTTTACAAAGAGAGATGAGAAAGAGATTTTGCCTATTAGTTTATAATCTCTCCGGGGTTTCTCTTTTGTTTTTCTACTCTTTGGGGGTCTAATTTGTAATGATTAAATGTAGTGCATAGTTTCTATGTACTTAAAATTCAAATTAGTACAGATAGGCATTGCCGGTACTTCATCCTGATCGTGTTTGTCTACTTGACTTATGGTTCTTGATGGGTCTATAGACCAGAATTTCAAAAGGGTTTGCCTGGAAATGGAAGAATATTTCAAAAGACCATTTCTAATTCCATCACATGCATGTAGTATGTATACTATATACATATGAAAATGTGTGTGTGTGTGTGTGTGTGTACTAGGAAGATTTCTATATGCTGTCTTAAATTTATTTAGCATGTCAATTATGCAGCACATACATTTGGAACTCTACACAGATATACACCTTGTTAGAACCAAAGATTTCCCTTCGAGCATCCATTAATCTTTCCTGAAGTGAAGAAGCTCTCTCTTTCTAAGCCTTTGATACTTTGTGATAGAAAAAAATAAAGGGTTTTTTCTCCTAATTTTTCAGATTTTTTTGGATGGTTTTTTGTCCTTTTGAGAGAGGGGCAAAAGGAAAATAATAAAGAAAGTTGATATCGGTATATGGAAGAAAATGGATAAGCCGTGAGAGGAGGAGATAAGAAGAGAGGATGGATGGGGGTGGTGGGTGGGTGACCTATCAATAGCATCACAATAAAAGCGCGGGCGCTCGCGCGCGCACACTAAAAGAGAGAGGCTATTAACCTCATGACATTAACATATATATACGAAAGGCGTGACGGAACTAAACAACTGCGAACTGTCCTTAGTGCAAGTGTACCATATTTCTACCAACCCAAAAACATTTATTGTCTGTTCTATCTTCTGTGAACAACTACCACTTTGTCTTCTTTTGTTCATCCTTTCTCCTTTCTATTTTCATGTAGATTTGCGAGAAATATAGCGCACGAATAGATTGTGTACTTGGAAAGTCGGATTGGTTTCTCCATCGCGAAACTTCACTTCAAATGTCACACTGAATGAGCAGATATAGTTTCCAAGGGATCGATAAGACCTCGCATTGACCGTGACCGACCGTTGATTGTAGTATTTTTGAAAGTTTCATAACTCGGTTGCACTTTCGTGACGAGTTTTAGGACTCGATTGCGATTTGTGAAAGTTTTAGGACTCAATTGCACTTTATTGACGAGTTTTAGGACTTTCAATACACTTATTCTTAAATAATAAGAGTGTGCATTTTACAAGTGCGGAAGGAGGGAGAGAGAAAGAGATAATTATCTTAAATATGAAGCTTAGATTATGTGCACAACATTCTCACGATTGAGTCCATAATCGTATTATTTAACAAGCTATTGTATTAAGAAACCAGTATGGACTAAGAACTGGGAGCTTAAGGCGGCTCAAAGACACGACGAGATTGTTTCATTTATCAGTGTGGGAAATCTAACCTATGTCGGTGACATAACTCCACACAAACACGCCCGATCTTTACCCCGGTATACCCGGTTTTCTGGAATTAGGAGCTGCAGCTTCATTTACTCCTTCCAACCGACTTGTTCATGGATATCTTGAGAGACTGATGAAACCCTACTCCCTTTAATAGCTTGCTTTTACTATGTAAACTTGGAACTTTCAACCTTCACCACCTATGTTTTCTTAGCCCAAAAAGCCGAGTCCACATGCTTGAGTCCACAAAATCTCAAAATCATTCGTATTTTGACAGCAACACTTTTTCTTAGGTCAAGGTGCCACTGCCACATCTCCATCTTCCGATTTAATGGCAAACTACCGGCACTTCAAATCTGTGGGGTTACATGCCTCTTGGGGGTCCGATCGTATCGACTCGTCCTATCATTGTGGGGTTACATGCCTCTTGGGGGTCCGATCGTATCGACTCGTCCTATCATCGAATGGCTTCATAAAGGCAGCAGACATAGATCGATGCGCCTACCAAACCATATGCTGTAATTAATATATATAAAGACTTAGACCCAGATGCCCGAATTGCAAGCCAAGAGAGAGGCACTAAATATGATAAAAAAAATCAAAATCAAAATATCACCCAACAATGAAAGGAAAAAAAAAAAAGATGAGCCGGTCATGTTAGAATTCGACACACAACTACAACGAAATAGAGCAGTAAAAGCGAGAAAGAGAAATCAAGACACAAAGTTTATCTCGGCTTATCCTTAAACTAGGACTACATCTGACAGAACATTCTACTAGAATTAGCACACCGCATCTTTCTGTTACATCACTCAGTTAAAAAAGAGTATATATAACAATAGTTGTTCATGGACTCAAGCACAAATTACTAATAAAATACAGGCTTAAACTATAAAAATCTCGTGGTTCCTATGAAGGATTCCGTGCTTTTCTGTCGATGGAAAGTATGAATCGCACTGCAACGGGTCAATCCTGAATTGATAATTCAGAAGCTGTGGAAGATCGAAAAAGGACACATGGACTGTGGGTGGCTACTTTGATGAAAAGATCCAAAGATAAGATGGTCCGACTCCTTGTGGCTTCCCATATTGGAAAAGGGACCGGCTCTTTTCACCATCTCACCTCACTCACTCCCTATTAAACAAATACGTTCAATAAATTATTTTTCAAAGGTGTTAGGTAGAGATTTTGGAAGCTTCCACGGGATATTTTTCTCTTTCTCTCTAAGAAAAATTGTGGGAGCAAGGGGTAATTATTGCTCTGGCTTTACCTCGACAGTTCAAATGGATCGACTCCAACCAAACATCACATGCAAGAAATTGAAGGAAAGTGAAAAACCCTAATGGTGGTGGTGGTGGCGGGACCCCTCGCTTACGTACTCCCTCCCCATTCTGGATCTTGATCCCCACCCTTAACTAATTATAATGGCCCCTCAATTATCCAATTATTAAGCCGAGTTGCCTAAGATCTGATGGATCATCTTCCCGGGTTTGGTAGGAGATTACATGTGTCCACTCAAAATATTCATGGACCCTTCTTCTGAACGTGCATATGTCGTATCGTGCATCTAATCTCTCTTCTTTATGGTTGAGAAACGACGAGTCGTGCATGATAAACTTGTATGCCTTTGCTTGAGATTCTATGCTTTGATATGACCTTTGAACATAAGGAATTATTTTGAGCTAGTAAGGTGGCTGAAACCCTGGCTATTTGCAATCTTAGGGTTTTTCAGTTTTGGTTTCGACCCGATAGACATAAGTTCTTTTGGATTTGGAAGAAGGAAGAGATATAATACGTGCTATCGATTTTCGTATTGTGTATGATCTACCGTTCTTGTCTAAGCACATTCCCTTTTTGGAAAAATGCCCATTAAAGGTATTTACGAAAAGTTACATAGTAAGTGCCAAATAAAATCTTACGATTGTTTAATGGTCAAGAATGAAAAAAAAAAAAAAAAAGAGACGAAATAACCTTCCCGACTTTTGATTTTTTGGTACGCTCTTTAAAAAGACAATGGACATTTTAATGGCTAGAACAGCAATTCCTTTGGTAGTGTTAAGGAATTTCCTCTCACACTTCTCTTCTTAGGCATATCTGACATTTAGCATTCATTTTCTTGGATTCCCGTTTCCCTTCTCTTTCACAAATCAAACTTGGGAATTACTATATTCATCGATTTGCTTCCCCGTCCTATCTTAGGATTCCACGAAAGATAGACAGAGAACGAGCATCATATCATGGGAGGTAACTTTTTCGCTCGGAACGGACATCATATAAATACAAAGTAAGATGAGAGAAGACAAAGAAAATTCCAACGTGGCGCACCTTGTATAAGCACATTAAAAATTGGCAAGCATGAATTTTGAAGTGGAAAACTTTGGAACAAAATTTGAATTTTTTAACTAGAGTGACTTGGAGGGATAGTACAAGATTTTCTTCACTCGCCCGTGATTTGCTTCTCTCTCTAACCCCTCTTTCCAAACAAAGCATAAATTTCGGGAGGGGATTATTGAATGACCCTCCTAAAATGATGGTACCTGTACCAAAGGGTAGGTATACCCTCTTTTCTAGTGGTACCATCCCATTACCCCCACAACACTCCAACACGATCAGAGAGAGAGAGAGAGAGAGAGAGAGAGAGAGACAAGGAATTTCCTAATTTGAATTGGAGTTGCCATACAAGTGGCAGAACATAAGTACAAAATATAAAACATATGATAGATGGGGCATAGTAACATCCCATGATTAATCAAAGGAGTTGGATGGTAAGTGGGGGCAGTGAGATGGTAAATCCTAAGAGGGAGCAAGTATTTGAGCAGCATCTATCTAGTTTCTTAGATTCTATGTGGATCTCACATCCTATACCAGACGATCGACATGCATAGCGTCTCCTTCTTAGAGTAACATTTGGGGTCATGTCTTTTGTCATGAAAGTGGAGCCTTACCTAATTTTCGTGGACAGGCTTTGGCTTGCAATCATAGGAGGTTTTTTTTTTTTTTTTTTGGTCGAATATTTGTTTCCTCTGTAAAACGTAAGATTGAAAAAAACGAGATAGGCTATAGGCTCGTGGAGAGCAATTTTGAGTGAGGGAAAATTGTGATAAAAAACTTACACTATTGCACTTTGGCCAATTTAGTTGTAAACCTTTTAATTTTACAATTGAATCCTAAACATTTTGACACTTTGTCGGTTGAGTTCATCGGGACAATCTTAGCCAAAAATCGTCAATGTGGACGCCGGGTATTCTACGTGGCATAGTTAGCGCCGACGTGGAATATATATCAAATTTATTATGTTTTATTTTATTTTTTCTTCTTTCTTCTTGTCCTTTTTTCTGCCAAGCTCGGTGAGGGTCGCTGGCCAACCCTCGCCGGTCACGGGCGAGGGCCAGCTAGGGCTTCTCGGCCCTCGCCTAGTGGCCGACGAGGGTCGGCCAGCGACCGGACTTGATGAAAAAAGTACAAGAAAGAAAGAAAATAAAAGAAATGAAAAAATATAAAAATAAAAAATGGATTTTTAAAAAAATATTTAAATTTTTTTTATCAACGTCAGCACCGGCAGTCTTCTGTGGCACCATAGGCATCCCAGTCAGCTTTTTTCGGTTAAAATTAGTCCGATTGACTCAATTGGCAAAGTGTAAAAAAGTTTAGGACTCAATTGAAAAGATTGAAAGTTTTAGAACCGAATTGGTCAAAATATATTTAGGATTTTTTGGACAAGTTTTCAATTGGAGACTGATGTCTAAATAAATAATAAAGAAAAATTGGAGTTACAGTAGCATATGTGTAAATAAGAGCGGAGAGGGAGGGGCAAGATGGGGAGGGAAAACGTCTGTATCACACACGCTACCAACTCCACTCTTTTCGGCGGGGGGGGGGGGGGGGGGGGGGCGGTAGTTGGCAGCAGTCCGACGTAGGCCCATGTGCGCAGCTGCTGCTTGTGGGCCCCTCCGAACACGAGCATGTCGGGCCCGCCTCCTTTATTCTAATCAAACTCTCTCTCTCTCTCTCTAACCTTCCTTTTCCAATTCTCCCCCATTGACTTTCTTTCCCTTCTTTGGTGTCAAAGAACTGTGGAATTATAATCCCAAATTTCTGAAGACCCATTAGTCTACATACATGTCCTCTCGATGATTCAAAGTCTCGGAATTTTCCCATCCTAACGCTAGGGAAGTTCACAATCAATGCTCCATTGACCTCCACATTGCGCGATCAAGAACATTTCGATCGTAACGACCCTCTCACTGGCTACACAACGCGCCGTGTTCATATAAGTTCAGAACGGATCGATTCAAATTATAACCTAGATCAAGCAATTTTCGCGACACGAACATTGTATCAGGTGCGAGATTAGGCAAATCCGTGCAAAGGAAACGAGAATACTTCCGGCCATCGCCATATTCTAACTTAACTTGGTATCTACTCGAATCTTGCGGCAAAATGAAGCCACTTAGTTGACATAGCAAATTGAAATATTGGCACCACATGGACTGCCTTTGGAAAGCAAACACCCTGCAAAGAGGGGCACGAATTCTTGGAGACATTGCACAGAAAACCCACATGACAATTTTGGCCATCGTTCGTCACCCTATTATTCTTCATTTTTTTGATACTAAACTCACGTGTGAAATCACCCACCCATGGGTGGCTCAGTTGGTTAGGGCGCACTTGGGATTGTATGGTTAGACGCACTGGTCCCATGGCGGTGGGTTGCTGTGCTAGTCTCCCTCGAGGAATAGTTGAGGTGCGCGCAAACTAGCCCGGACACCTCGGTTACCCAAAAAAAAAAAAAAAAAACTCACGTGTGAAATCAAGACCTTGCAAAGGAGGAAAATCCACAACAACTACGCACGTTATTTGCAGAGGCTTTTGACTTCTGAGGTAGTACTGGAAAGTAGAAAGTGGAAAGTTCAGGCATACGAAAATGTTAAAAAAAAGACAGAGAAAAGTGACATCTCATGGAATTGGAGAAGAGCATGGGGGGATTTGGTTGGTGATTTGGGATCTAACTCTCTCTCAAAGAGATCTATAAAAGCCAAAGGGTCGTCGAGATGTTCACGTGCAATTTAAGTGTGACGTTGTACGAGGCAACAGGCTCCTTAAAAACTCTTTAACTACCCATGCAGCTTACCTAAATCTCTCTTTTTATATCGTAATTTATATTATTATGATCATAATGTTATTATTTCGTACACAAACATGAAGTTGCGGATCAGTTGGGCTCGGGCGATTAGCAAAAGGGTTTGTTTTGCTTATGTGTAAAGTGACAACGCCGAGTCATTGACTACCGGCTCAATTGTTGGTACGACAATGTGGATGGGATGATGCATGTACCCCCCCTTGTATTCTAATATCTAATGTATGACTTTATAATATTGTGACGATGAGCGGAAAATAGCTGCAGGGAATGGGAGGAAAAATGTCCGAAAAGTTATAGATCTATTGCACTTTTGTCAATTGGATCATAAACATTTTAGTTTTGCCGCTTGAGTCTTAAACATTTTCGCGTTCTGTCAATTGAGTCAATTCGATCAATTTTGACAGGAAATGGCAGCCATTTTTCCGACTTGTTTAGCTTGCTTAGATGAGATTGAATGTGCTGTGACTATTCTAACGATCGGGAAGGGGCGATGGATCCGACAGTGTTCATCCGAGTCAATACGCATGAGTCAACTCCTTGCCTTCTTCCCATTTCCACTCACTTTCTTCATTTATTTACTTATTATTATTATTATTATTTTGGTTCCCTAATCTTATCTTATTATAAATTATTAAATCATTAAGCCTTGCCCATCCCTCCCCCCAAAATAAAAAAAATAAAAAATAAAAAAGAGAAAAAGGAAGGAAGAAATCTTGGCACCAGCCAGCCAGTGCTGTACCTCCACTTCAGTATCAAATTCACCTATCACCTACCTACCCAACATCATTTATGTCTCTTCTGTTTTGGGGATAGATCATCTTCGTTGCATTAAGTAACATTGAATAGGCTTTAAAGAAAGGGCAGAGAGTTGAAAAAAAAAATACACTCAAAGAACAAGAGAGAGAGAGAGAGAGAGACAAATCTCGTCTCCTAAAGTGGAATTGCTTTTCCTATGTGATGGAAAAGAGCACAAAAAGAAGTGTCATCGGATCGCATTTGATCCCCCGAGGTCTGAGATTAGGAGTTTGCCGCCACAATACGGCTACTTTCGGCGGAGCTCGATAGACTCCTTGCACGAGGATCGGCTCAGGACTGCTCGCGAAGTTCCTCCCCCCTCTCGAGTTCGTATCGAGTGAGAGACAAACAAGCACGAGAATCACCACGGGCTCAAAATGACATGACAAGTAGCATCATGTTGAGTGAATGTACCTAAAATTAGGCTAAATTGGCCGTCCATAAGAAGGCATGCCAATTGCAAACGGGAGAGAAGACAACTCCACGCCAGGAATTTAACCACTTGACTCCCTCAAGTTGACGAATGCAGCTTAAAGATAAGTCATTGTGGTTGGTCAGGCGCGAGATCAAAAAGCATGCATTGAATTTCTTCATTTTTGCAACGTAGCCCCTCGAATGGACAGATTAGTGGACTTCCTATAACTGCTATTCATCATGGACAGTTTCTACAGGTGAGAAGATTGATGTTTGGTTGATAAAATTGATTTACGAGACATTGATGGGGAGAATTATCAAAATAGTCCTAAACCTGTTGCAATTGCGCTAATTCAGTCCTAATTTTTTTTTTGGCCAATTCAGTCAATTTGGCCGACTGACACTAACTTGAATAATTTTTTTTATAATATTATAGCATTTTTTTCTTTATTTTTCTTTATTTTTGTTTTTCTTCCTACTGTGGTAGGCGAGGGTCGCCGTAGCTCACTGGCCATTGGAGGAGGGCCATGAAGCCCTCGAAAAAAGAAGAAGAAGAAAAGAAAATTATAAAAAATTATCCATGTCAGTGCCAATTGACCAAATGAACTGAAAAGATACAAATGTGGAAGGCTTAGGACTCAATCAGAACTGAACCGACACAAATACAATAAGTTTGGGAATTTTTTTAGTAATTTTTTTTGGTTTGATGCACGCTATGTCTATATAGATGTTGGGTACTAATTGTTGTGCCTTCAATCAATCGAATGGAAAGAGAGACGAGGAGCTAAAGTGCTTGGCAATCATGTGGTGAGCTTGATGTCTTCGAATTCGAATGATTGAATTGGAAGTCCAAGTTTCCATTAAGGGAAAGGGTGAATTTGGGTTAGAGATTTTCACGGCCAATAATTCTGGTGTCCCTATTGATTAGGTGGGCCTGTGATAATTGCATGTCCATTGGCAGGGGCATTATTGATCTTACTACCCACATTTCATCATCAAAGTTAACTAGCAAATCCCACAGGTTTGGATCCAATTTAACTAGTTCATGATGCCTCGTGGGCCCAAAACCGTCTTCTCATCGGCACGTGGCTTGCGGGATCGAAGTGCGTACTCGAATCAACAAATTTCAATGCTTTCGAGAATGTCTTTGCCCGTTTGGAACGGATAATCGCTTATTTCGACTCCCATTAATGTTAACTCATCACAAGTCGCACTCCTATTACCCCCAACCAATGCACCATCGCGATGGATACAACCCTAGATTAGCTTCGAACCCGCTTAGGGGAGTTCATATCAAGATCTTCCAATCAACTCATGGTGATCAGATTTCTCGCCTAAACTCGACAGCTCAAATGACAAATTGATGAAGATCTTACTCCGCATTTCCCTATTCGACTTGGATTAGGTTTGCAGAGCCCGAAGTCTCGAGTTCCATTCTAATTTCACAGACACAATCCGAGAAAATAAAGAAGGAATCCAATGTCGAATTTCAAACTCAGAGGAAAGAAGAGCATATGGATTCGAGTTCCTTCAAGTTTGCCTCAGCCTTATCCTCACATTACACCAGAGCCACTTCCAAGTTCTTTGGATCTTTCTTCCTATCCACAACCAGAACACAAACGATCCTAAAACAACCTCATTCGTCGAATCAAGCCCATGCTAAACGCAAGTGGGCTTTTGTCGAAGCCGCAAGATCCCGATCGAGCCACTGGAATGACTGGCCCATGATCAAGCAGGGTCGACAGTTCTTGCTGCATGAAGATTCAGCCCATTCTTGTCGATCCATAGAACGAGGAACAACGTTGGACTTTTGCCTCGTGAATCACTCCGGTCGTGGGACACGGGGTCAAGTCAACTCCTGCCGCCTGCGATCTTCAGCATCGATGGTGTGCACTAATGAGGTGGTGATTATCTTTCGCCAAGGCAATGATTCTAATCTTGCTGTTTCCCACTTTACATGTGCTTATCTGAACCCTACCTCATGCACTTTTTTCTTTTCCTGTTTATTCCCCTCGAAGGGCTTATTCAGTGCGGATCGACATCACTAAAAAGCCAGACAAATAATTGATGTACAGAAAATACTTGGTACTGAATGGCAGCGGCATAGATTCTACGCGACAGTAGCCATGTAAAGAATCGCTGTAAATGATTATGGAGATCACATGCGTGAAAAGATGAACAACCCTAATGAAAAATCAAAAGAAGGTAACTTTTCCTCATCTCTTCTCAACAGAGGAGGTCTTCTGAATTATCAGGAGTCAACCCCAGTTTTGATTTTGCTGCACCTTTCCGGTGGTGGCATTGCAGAGGATACTCTGCAAACATCTTTGTTTCTCTACAGATGAGTGCCTCTCTTCTTCTGCACCAAGTAATAATTATCAATCGCGATATCGTCGGAAGATATGTTGCAAGTGAACACCGGCTCACATGCATCATCGGCAGTGAGCCAGGCCTCACGCGAAACTTATATGATCTAAACTTACATATAAACAACTTATGTATACAAGATGCCGCCAAAACTTGACCGTCGTGAGAATATATCCGTTGTTTTTGTTTTTGCTTTTCGTTTTTTGCGAAAAAAAAAACCCCAAGAAAATATCCATTGTTAAAGAGTATGAAAGGTAGGCATAGAGGAGGAGGAAGGGGAATGTTCGGGGCTTCGAGGCAACCATCGATTGTGGTGGGGGGAGTCAGCAAAGCATTGTTGTAGTTATGGCGTGGAAGATGAACCACCTCTGATATAATTCCTCCTCCTTCTTTAACGGTGTGAAGTCGTGCTCATTTGCACGAACCCTAGTCTTTCTAGTGGAAGACCCCACTTTCCTCCATAAAGCAAAGCTTTCCTATACCTATTTCGCAGAAAGATCCAAATCAAATACTAACTTAGATATCTCTCCCCACCCTTCTTTTGCCCAAAAGAGAAGACCTTTTCTCCATTTGGCAAATAGCTCATCTTAGCTTTGTGATCTCCCCTTTTTACCTGCCAGAAGATGATGAGATCAGCACACAAGACGAATAGTCATTTACTTAAACCCCTTTTGGGTTAATTATTTCTAATGGTTTAGGACTGCAGATTTCCCCACGACAGGAATCATCAGGCGTTGTACTTTACTTAACACTTGTAAAAAGACTCCCACAAGAAGTGAGAAAAAAAATTATTGGGCAGGTTCATTTTCTAAGTTGGGATTATCATACGGTGGACAACCGTAGTAGACGGATTGCATGGCAATTGGCAACTCAATTTTTTCGTCACACACTTTTTGATGATACATGATTGACTAGATTTAATAGAATTAGTTGTTAAAAAAGTTAAGCCAAACCCTGCAAATTGGAGATAATGCTGATAGGAAACTGCTAGCTTGACAGTACTATCGGTTATTTCTGACCACACGATCTCTCAATTAATGAGTGCTTTATGCAAAACACGCAGTGATGGTGTGTGGATCTACGGTTTATTCAGATGAGAAAAGGAAAGAAAATGGGAAACCTTTGGAATGCTTGCATGCACTGTTTTTGTTTTCTATATTAGAAATCATATATTGAAAATGCGAATTGATAGTGTGACTTTTCAACATAATATATAAAACTCTGCGTTCAATGGGATCATCTTTGCGAGGGTCTAGGGATAGATAATTGACAAATTAATCATCATTAGCTCCTAGGAAAGAAGATCAACTTGGGAAGAACTGTACAACGTTGGGACAACACAACCCCAAGCCTTGTCCCCCATAGTGACCATGTTTCACGATCCTCAACCGAACGCGTCGCTATGCCCTCCATCTCCTCTCCTACTCCATATGGCATACGCTCCTAAACCCTCCTCTTTACTTCATTATCTCCCTCCTATAAGACCGCCTCTCGACCCCCCCACCATTTCATCTATCTCTCTTTCTCTCTGTCTGTTCAAGAAGAGGAAAAAGAAGGAGAAAAGAAAGAGAGAGCGAAGCGAACTCGAATCTCTGATATATAGCGAAAAGGGTCGAGTTTCGTCGATACGCTATGTTGCCGAGGAGTCGGACTCTTCCGTCGAGAATTCACAATGGAGTCGTAAAGTTCAAAACCATATAACCTCTCTTACTTCGAATGGAAGCGCTGCCTATTGTTAGTTCCTTACGATTACTACTGAACAGGTGGAAGAGAGGCATGACATAAGGTCGTACTTCGAAGTGGAAGCCCAGCCTAAGCCCCATGCAGAGAGCGAAGCCATGAACCCTCAGTCCAACTACTCCAAGTGTTTCGACGACGATGGCCGGCTGAAGAGAACAGGTCGCTCTAGCCTTATCTACGTAGTAACAAGCTTTTAGCTACTTGGATCTGTTTAGCACATGATTGTTCCATCCGGTTCGGATTATCTTTTCTTCATAGAGAAAAGAAGAAACTCAATTAAAAAAAAAAAAAAACCAGCTGATAACAATCATCATACCGTCTGTTGACATAGGTTGAGAAATTTGCAGGGACGTTTTGGACGGCGACGTCGCACATAATAACGGCAGTGATAGGTTCAGGAGTGTTGTCGCTGGCATGGGCGATAGGGCAACTGGGGTGGGTTGCAGGCCCGGTGGTGATGGTCCTCTTCGCCTTTGTCAACCTCTACACCTCCAATCTTCTCTCGCAGTGTTACCGTACCGGCGACCCCATCACCGGCCAGAGGAACTACACTTACATGGATGCTGTTAAGGCCACCTTAGGTAAAAGCCTTTTCTAACACCATGTACCACAAAGATTTTGCAAGCTTCTCCTTGCTAGAAGAGATGGGATAAGAATGTTCTCTTGAAATTGTTTTTGAGTATTGAACGCATTTCGCAGGGGGTAAAAAGGTCATGTTATGCGGGATAATCCAGTATCTCAATCTATTCGGGGTCGCGATCGGGTACACCATCGCTGCATCCGTGAGCATGATGTGAGTCCTGTCGTATTTGTCAAGTACTTAGTTCAGTTATTTCAGTTTAACTTTTGGCACTCAATTGAATGTATGACACAACATCAATAGTGTCACATGATATAAACTTCATAGAATAAACTTCCGTTTTCATAGTTGTCTGAAGCTCTACATCGTCGTACCAGTGATACAGAACTTATTGCCATGCTCTTCTATCTGATTTTAGGGCGATAAAGAGATCGAACTGCTTCCACAAAAGCCACGGGAAAGATCCGTGCCACATGTCGAGCAATGGGTTCATGATCGCCTTCGGAGTGATGGAGATTTTACTATCTCAGATCCCAGATTTTGATCAAGTCTGGTGGCTCTCCATTGTAGCAGCCATCATGTCTTTCACTTACTCCACAGTTGGTCTTGGTCTTGGGATTGAAAAGGTTGCAGGTGAGTTAGCTCTCTCATGTTCATACAATAGAACATACACACAGTCATGCATACATGATACACACAAGCTCATATGATACGAATTGCTCTGAACCGTCCTCCTATAAAGAGTAGGATTGGTGTCTGCAGATGCAAAATCCTTAACCCTTCATAAATTGCAGAGAATGGGAACTTTAAAGGAAGCCTGACCGGCATAAAGATAGGGACTCCAACACATGCTGGAGTTGTCACTTCAACACAGAAGTTATGGAGGAGTCTCCAAGCTCTGGGAGCTATCGCTTTCGCATACTCTTACTCTATCATCCTAATTGAAATCCAGGTACCCGGAAATGTTTCCTAGGAAGGTGATGTTTCATTACCTTTTTCTTGATCGGTTCGAGCAGCTCCATAAATTTGATTTAGTGAGTAACCACAATCTCCTTTTCTTCTATTGTCAGTTTGATTGTGTTGGTGCTTGTGCAGGACACAGTCAGGTCACCTCCTGCTGAGCACAAGACCATGAAGAAGGCTACTCTGCTCAGCATCACAGTAACCACTGTCTTCTATTTGCTCTGTGGATGCATGGGCTATGCTGCTTTCGGAGATCTTGCTCCCGGAAACCTCCTGACTGGGTTCGGCTTCTATGACCCTTATTGGCTTCTCGACATTGCTAATGCCGCAATCGTCATCCACCTGGTGGGTGCATATCAGGTAAAATTTCTACAGATACTCTAGTCTGAAAATAAAGTGCATACATGATTATAACCTGACATGTACAAATTTTCGTGGGAACTACTGTTGTGAACAGGTCTATTGCCAACCTTTGTTTGCATTCATAGAGAAATGGAGTGCAAAGAAGTGGTCGAAGAGCGACTTCGTGACCGCGGAGTACGACATGCCGATCCCTTTCTTCGGCGTGTACCAGCTCAACTTCTTCCGACTGGTATGGAGGACACTGTTTGTTATCCTCACCACAGTCATAGCCATGCTCATGCCCTTCTTCAACGATGTCGTCGGGATCCTCGGGGCCTTCGGGTTCTGGCCTTTGACGGTGTATTTCCCCGTGGAGATGTACATAGCCTCAAGGAGGATCGGGCAGTGGACGACCATGTGGGTGGGACTGCAGATACTGAGCATGACATGCCTCTTGATATCTGTAGCTGCCGCCGTTGGCTCTGTGGCCGGAGTCGTGCTTGATCTGAAGACATACAGACCTTTCAAGACTACCTACTAAGATTACAGATTAATCTGTATACAACACAAGCTTAGAAGGTTCTTAAAGAAGCATAAGTTTTGGACTCTTGATGTTGTCAAGTGAGAGAGGTCATTAAAATAAAATCTCAAATCTTCCTCGAAAGGAATAAAAGATAGGATTTCCCTGCAGTTTTTACACAGTAGTCCCTACAAAAACTGAATTCAAAAAAATTTCTTAGATCATGATCAGAGAAGTTACGCGACACCAACGTCGTAACAACTGGTCCAGCTCAACAATGATTTAGCTAATAATAATTCACTAAACTGCAGAGGCTAAACTAAATTCTGCGCAGGTTTAATCATGTCCTTGTGTTCATGATATTATGAGATGAAGGCAGGGAGCTGCACGGACATTCGCCAAATACAGCCAAAGAAAAGCAACGAACAGATTTCAGAACAACTGCATAATCCCTCTGTCACAACCACCATAAAAGATCATCCCACTAAATATATTACACATAAGAAGGAAAGACAGAACTCCTTTTTACATGATTATGCAATGTTTCATCCCTCCCCCTCTTCTCCCCCGTCCGTTTTCCATACAAATGTGCCGTTCTCCCTTCAGATAAGCAGCCATAAGGAAGAGAACTCTTCTCAACTACCATTCTACTTGCCTTTGGCCTTCACTTCAGCAGAATTGGCCTCGGCGGCAGCTTTTACGAGAGTCGTGGGTTTCAAAACGCTCTTTGGATTAATGGCCTTTCTTATCTTAAACACAGCCCAAGCAGTCCCGATAGCATGTCCTGCAGCATCTAGGCCTTCGTTCGTTGCATGAGCCGCTTGTTCTCCATACCTGCGTTGAACAACGGAACAAAGTTAAAGCGCACCATAGAACTTAAACCTCCTAACTTAATTTTGTCAGAGCAAAGAATGACGAAACCTTGCCGTAAGAAAAATAATCAATTCTTATGCAGAGCAAATCTATGGATATCTTGAGCAGCAACATGTTCAGCTCATAGCAAGTTAGCAACTAATCTTGGTACTCCTCATTGGTCGTTAGGTCTACTTGGCCTTTACGCGACTATTAGCCATGATTAAGATTAAGAAAGGACCCGTCTCAAAAGCAACAACATAGTTATTGCCAAAAAGACGATTCCACAAAGATGGGACACTAGTGCTATGCAACTTGCCCAACAACATGTATGATTACCCCAAGGAACATAGCCCCAATTATTCCATCCACACCTACTACTATATACACAACTGGAGTCGTAACTCGATCATATTTTGCCAATATACCTCTGTGAAACAAGTCCCGTTGTCACCACTGATGTAGTTGACATGACATTCTTTCCAGCAACTTCAACAGCATCGCAAACCTTATCTGCAACAATACCAACAAAAAGGGTAAATGAAAATGACCTATCAAAGAAGTATAGTATATAGTCTCCAAAAGAGTGAAGATGTCAAAGGATTCCCGCCCAACAAATTTCTTAGCAAATGAGATTATGAGTTCTGAATTCCTACATAGAACTTTCACCTTCAAGTTAAAGCTGCTTCTACTTAGCCAAAAAAATAAAAAATAAAAAAAATAAAAAAACAGAGAGAAAGTTGAAGCTGCTACTGATCCAGTCGTCCTTCCAGGCAACTAATGCATACTTTTAGACGCCTTTTTATCACTATTAAAGTCAATTTCACAAACTCAAAGTACGCTATATCAGTTGTTAGTATATATCAAACTTGGCATGTTATATTGTTTCCCGCGAAAATAAAATGTGATGAAAGGTGACACAAATCCACAGATATGGAATTCAACTATGGTGCCTGGTGATGATAATCTACATAAAAGTCAGCGGATAAGTGAGTAGTAGCAAAGGTAAAATTAGGAAACCATACTATACCCATTAAGTTGTGTTACCATCGTGATAATTATCAACTTTTTATATAACTGAAGCACGAAATGTATGCAGACAGGAGGGGAAAAGGCAATGGTGACCTCATTCAGCAAAAGGACATGAAGTAAAGTCGGTGAAAATTGATAAGTACGGTAATGCTTCAGATGAAATATTTATTGCAATTTTATGATAGAAATAAGGACCAAAAAAAGATGGAAGACTTACTAAACCCATCCAAAGAAGCAAGCACAATCTCTCCTGGAAGGAGGCTGAAGAACTTCTTGCCGGCTCTGGAATTTACAATTGAACCAGTGATGAAGCCGGATACTTTCACAACTCCAGTTAGGATTCCAGTCGCCACTTCCTCTGACATCTTCGTCAGCTTTTTAACCCTGAAAAAGTTTGACAGAATTGCACTTCATCACCGAAAGAAACTAAATATACTGACGTGATCAAGATCCAATATGGAAACAAAACAACTTAGCAAGATGTCAGCTATCAAGTGAAGACACAAATTATCAGAAGAAGTGACGATAAAGGTCAAGGAATCCACTTTGACTTTCACTGAGATCATCAAACTTCCAAGTACGATGAACTATCATCGACCTAGGGAATACATAATACTGCTGACTGCTACACTCACCCGCTTCTTACTAAAATGGAGATATCTTCCGCATGAAACCAATCATACAACAAGCCATATTTAACCCGAAGCAGATCAGAACATTCAAACAGCTCCGGAATACATCTCAAACCAATTTACCATGACTATTACTTCACTTAAACTTAGTCTAAACTGGTGAAGCATGTTCGCATTGCAAGGAAACTCAAACATTGTCATCGAATCCATGCCAGTTGTCCGCAACTGGAAAGTCCCTAAAATAATAAGGAGCCCTTTAACACAGTCTATAAGCAGAGACTACAAAGAACATTCTGAAAAAAGAACCTTGCAACCTAATACTAGAATATTACAATGTCACGCATCTAATGACACTTAATCATGTACAGGCAACACCTATCTAGAAGACCTACATCCCTCTTGTTGGTAGGACTTTCGGTGTATTCAGTGAACTAGTTACAAGCAAGTAGTGAAAATGAAAGCATCAAACGTGACATTACCGATATCTTAGTAACCCTCTACTAGAATCAAGTAAATTTCGTAAAATGTATCTTTGAAAGAGTAAAGGAATGGAAGGACACAAAAAAGAGTAACCAACATGCTGAGAGGACATCTGTTACCTTTTAATCCTCTTCATGGCTCCTGCACTGATCTCCGACTTAGAAGCTGGGCCCAACCTCCTCCTTAAGAACTCATCTGCCCACTTCAATCTATCCACTGTTACATCGCCACACCACAGAATCCCCTTGATCAGCTGCCCTGACCCGGCCGCGATCAGCCTTGCGACCCGCCCACTGTATTCCTCCACGTTGGGCGCCAGCGCGGTCCAATATGCGGCCGAGTTCTGCTCCACCAACTCCTTCTTCTCCTTCGACCTCAAGTCGTCCGGCGATAGCTCCCTTGCCACCATCTCCCATTTCTCCATCTCCTTCACCTCCTGCACGGAAAAGCAACTGTGCATCTCCAAAACCCTATCAAACTCCTTCAACAAACCCTCTTGCCCTTTCGCCGCAAAAGTCAATCCATAGTTCAGCATTTCGAAATCGTCGCCTTCCTCACGGTCATCGTCCGAAACCCCATTCGCCGGCACGCGCAGAGTGAAGAAATAGTGGGTATCGTCGAGCTTAACTGCTGGCTCGTCTTTCGCTAGAGGCCACTGGATTTCGTCGCCGACGCGCGCGAGCACGGCGATCACGTTGTCGCCTTGCCGGAGGCCGACTATGGTGAGTTCGCCGCAAGCAAGTTCGATACTTTTCTCGGTTTGGATGAGGTGGACTATTGCGCCGGGAACCTTAACAAGGGTTTCTTCAGATGGTTGGGAATAAAGGCTGTCGCTTTCCTGGAAGAGGTTCTCGGCAGCGTCTTTCATGTCGACAGGAGGATACAAAGACGAGGAAGAAGAAGACGAAGTGGGGGTCGCAGAGAATGGTGTAGTCGATTCTGGGTTGGAGAGGATCACTTCTGGGTAGAGCGGGTTTGCGGGATTTTGAGAGCGTTGTGGCGAAGACATGGCAATATAGAGATTCTATGAGCCTGCGTGCGTGTGGTGAAGATTGATCGGATCAAGCAAAGTGACACAGAGGGTGCTTATGAAGATGGTGAAACTTAAGAGGGAAGAAAAATGGTGGACTTGTCGGTTAAGGATTGAATTGCAGAGAGAGAGAGAGAGAGAGAGAGACGTGTCCGGGATAGAAGAGGCCGTGTTTTTTAAGAAGACGAGATTCTGTCCCGTGCTTTCATACGACTCCCAAGTCGCGGTTGGTTTTTTTGCAATTATCAAACTTGGAGAGTTTGTTTTTGGCAGATTATGATAAAAGAAATAAAAAGTGATTTTTCATCGGATCGATTGGATTCCAACACTTAGAAGCAATTCGTAATTATGCGCCAGTAGAGAGTCGGAGTCCAATCGAGAGATATCTGACCAAGATATTCGCAGTTAACTTCGTTGTTTTGAAGAAATGCAAAACTCGCTTCTTTGACTCTTCGTTCTGTAATCCTATGATCTTCAGGAGCAACCGAATTCGTTTTCAACTGAAGAATATTTGCACTCCGTGCGCACCTTCTGTTTCTAGCATCGCCAACCACTACGAATCCACGAAAATTTTGAGCAGCCACTTCAAGTTGGGTAATATCAGCGAAGCAGAGAAGCTGTTTGAGAAAATTCCTGAGAAAGATGTAGTTTACTGGTCAATCATGGTTCATGGGTATGCTAAACATGGGTATCACGAAAGATCCGTGGAAGCTTTTTCTCGAATGAGAATGTCCGGTGTGGTCCCGAATTCGTTCACCATGGTTGGAGTCGTCGTCGGTGTTGCAGGTTTTAGTGACTTGTGGCTCCAATGTGTTCATGGATTGATTGTTAAGAATGGGCAAGAGCATAATTTGATTGTGGGCACTGCATTGTTAGATGCTTATGCCAGATGCAGAAATGTTGGTGGCTCTTACAAGGTGTTTCAGGGACTAAAGAACCCAGGTTTGATTTCTTTCAATGCGGCCATTGCTGGGTTTGTGTATAATGATCTTTTCAAGGAGGCCCTTGTACTGTTTAACCAACTTAGGATGGTTGGTCTTGTACCTGGTATCGCGACAATGGTGTCCGTTGTCCAGGCATGTGCTGCTTTAGGATCACTGCAACTAGAATCTGTTCACAGCTTGATTATGAAGGTTGGTCTTTCATCACATGCATCGGTAAATAATTCGATTCTGAACATGTATTCTAGTTTGCTGGACTTATCTGGTGCTACAAAAATATTTCATTTGATGGAAAACAAAGATATTATTAGTTGGGCTACGATGATGAGTTTATTTATCCACCTTGAACGTGCAACTGATGTGATGAAGCTTTTCCATGAGATGAGAGCCGCTGGTCCCAATCCCGATGAAGTAGTTGTTATCAACCTGATCTCTGCTTGTGTAATACTAGGAGACTCAACTAAAGGTAGACAAGTACATGCTCAGGTTATTGTTTGTGGGTTTGCTAATGAGGTTTTTGTTTTGAACTCTCTTGTTGCAATGTATTCGAAGTGTGGTCAATTAGATCTTTCGAGAATGGTTTTTGATCGCACATCCAAGAAAACAGTAATTTCTTGGACAGCGATAATTTCAGGATGTGCACATTTTGGACGTCCACAAGAGGCTTTGCGCCTCTGGGTAAGAGCACGAGAGGAAGAAAGCTTTCGCCTTGATTCAATTTCATTGGTTGGTGTTCTAGTCGCTTCTGCGGAGCTTGCTGCACTGGATCTTTGCGAGCAGCTTCACTGTCATGCATTTGGATCTGGTCTTTTGCCATGTAGAGCAGTCCAGAATAGTCTCATATCAGCATACTCAAAATGTGGGTACATGGAACCAGCTCTCCATGTGTTCAAGGAGATGGGTTGTCGTTGGGATATAGTCTCCTGGAATGTAACCATGAAAGGTTTTGGAGTTAATGGTGCTGGAGAAACTGCAGTAAGTTTCTACAATGATATGAGGATGCAGGGGGTGGCTCCTGATAGTGCGACTTACTTGATTGTCTTGAATGCTTGTAGTCATGCCGGGCTGGTGGAAGATGGACTAAGGATTTTCAATGAAATGGCTCAAGAGAGCAGAATTATTCCTCACAAGCAGCATTTGCGGTGCTTAGTTGACTTGCTTGCTCGTGCGGGATGCTTGTCAGTTGCCCATGGCTTTGCTGACAATGTTTTGGAGCAGGCAGGCCCAGACGTTTGGAAGGCTCTGCTGAGTGGGTGCCTGGTTCATGGGAATGTGGAGCTTGCGGAACTGGCAGCAAGAAGGTTGTCCAAACAGGAAGCGAGAAAATCGGATCAAGTTGTGCTTCTGTCAAATGTTTATGCATCGGCTGGGAGATTCAAGGATGCTGAAGTTCTGAGATCCAGTATGGAAAATGAAGGTTTAACAAAGAATAAAGCTGTCAGCGCAATCCATGGAATGGCGATTGATTTTGGATGAGATTGCTTATATGAATAGTTTTATCTTGTCGGCCTGGATGGGCAGGTTTTCATGCACGAATTCATTGAGGATCCTATCTCTCTTGTTTCTCACCAATTGGCAAATCGGTCAGCGGAGTGTTCTGTCCTCCTACAATAATATTTTGCTATGAGTGGTCTTAGGAGAAACATAAGAATAAATAGCAGAGAGTTACTTGAGCAAGTTTTGACACTCCATTGTATTGGGCAATGCTGCGCAAAAGCTCCTCCTCAGGCTTCTATGGCTACTAGCAACCAATGTGTAACCTGGCCTGTTGTTCCCAGGTGGTTCAACAGAACTATGTTCACTCAGAAGAGTTGATTGGTGAAATTCACCTAGATTACAATTATATAGCAGCGTAACATGTCAAACGTGAAGCAGAAACTTTGTTCTTCTGACACGACATCTCTTGCGGAGAAGCATCTGTCCAACCGGGAAGTAAGGCGTTCAACCTAAAGACGGAGTAGGGCACTTGAAATACTCAGGAATAGTTTATTTATCAGAACTGGGGGCTACATTTAGAGAAAATGGTGGAAATCCATTTGGAATTTATCCTGATGTAGGAGGATGCCTTGAAGTTATAACTTCTCCTTACAGAGCAAACCGTCTGCCAAGTAGCTGTGATAATCTGAAGGAGAAAGAGGGTATTCTATATCAGATGATGATGATGATGATTGAGTTTGATCTAGTATTGTCTTGGTGGGTACCGCTGCAGCTTTAAATCCATTACTTCTTTTCTGGATTGATTCGCTAGAGACCTGAATTAGGAACAGCATTAAAGCCGAAGGAGTGGATCAAAACTCGTCGGTTGAATTGCCAGATCTAGGCGCATTACATTTGCAGTGGACCCGGAACGGGCGTTCTTCTGGTGAATATAGTGAGTTATGAGGATGTCGGATTTATATAGCATCAAACTGGTAATGTCTCTGGCTCAGTATTTTGTTGATCATGAAATCACTTGAGCTGGTTGGATTGTTCTGTCCTCCGGGAACCAGATCGTCTTCTCTGGCTCTTTTCCTTCTCTCTGCGACTTTGACCCTTCATAGTAGTATCTGTTCGCTCTAGTCATCAACGTAGCGACGATCCTTCGATGCGATTTCTGCCCCCGGTGCCGGAGGAGCTGCCGGGGAGGCATATGTTGGCACGAGACCGCTAGTTGCAGAGTCCTCTGCAACGAGTACCAGGTCATGATGGATTCCACATGATTTTGAGCCTTCGGAAATACATGTGCAGCTTCAAATTCATCACACAGCATAAATTCAAGTGGCGAAACTATTTGTGTACGTGCTTCCGACAATGCATGGTAGTGAATTCTCCTGAATAACAATAGTTAGCGTATGAATGTTCCAAAATTAACAATGCACAACACTATATCGCTTCAGGTAATAATGTAGAGAAGATTTGGTTTCACCAATGATCGTGCGCTCACTCAGAATAAGTAGGTTGAAAGATCGTGGATAAGGCTGATTACGTCATGTAGAGAATTTTGCCATGTCAAATTGGTTTCCCCACTCAAAAAAGAGAATCAAATTTCGCTCTAAGAATGCAAGATGATGGTACAAGCCACGCAGGACTCCAACTTGACCTAAAATGATCTCTCTCTCTCTCTCCCTCTTATGTACTCTCTTTAATTCTTTTAATTTTATAATATTTAAAAAGAAATATTCGATATAGTATCAATAGAGATTCTATGATTAGTATCTTATAAGTCTTAAATATTTTTCTTCTCGAAGGAAGAACGGTCAACATTTTCATTTGGATTGAGTAAGCACATGTGATAACACACGTGTCGTTTCAAACTTTGGTGAATGATAAAGAGCCTAACCACTTGCGCATTTAAGCGAAATTACGTCAATCGCGTATACCTTTCCAGCATTGAACGATTGGTGGATGGAACACGAATTATTGCATTTTGTGGGGGGAGGGGAGGTCTTGATCGCCTTAATGCTGTAGCTTTGATTAGATATGGTGACGAAAAAGGCTAAGCCAAGATCCTACCATCATCATCATCATCATCCTTTTAGCACATGTGGGACCCATCTTCGGTCGCTCTTGGTGAACATGATCTAGCAACTTCATATACCTAAAAACTACTTCTACGGAGAACGTGAAGCGGAGTTGCCTCTTTACAAACAATTTTTAGCGTACCAGAACCGAATGAACCTCAGGGCGTTTTTTTTCGGGAATTTTTTGGACTTTTTTTTATGTTTGAATCGTTTTTTTCTAGATTTGATTCCAGTCATTATATGGAAAAATAACATGGGACATGAAAAAAAAACTCAAAAATAATATCAGAAAGGAGAAAAATGAAGAAGAAAGAGCAAGTCAAGTGGGTTTTCGCCAATCCGACCAGACAACCGAGACCCTCAACGGCTAGTGAATCTTTTCTCCTCCCGAGGAGTCAGCGGACCATTGTTCCATACCAGGCGGTGGGACATCAACTGTAATGCAAAAATGATTAAAACAAATCAGCTTCCATTTGTATTATCATACGAGAATGAGAATGTTTTCGGATTTGAGGTTGCGCTTCACGCTTAGGAAAGAAGAAAAGGAAAAGTGCGACAAGACCACCTCGAATTCCGCTGTGGAGCAAGACTTTGTAAGAGACGAGAATTCACCAGATTGGGTCTCACCACTTCTGCTTGAATCAGTTCAAGCCTCCTCTTGTTTTACATAGCGTTTACTAAGAAGTAGGAACATGTGCATCATCGGAGTGAAAAGAAAGTTGCAGTTAAGCAGAAAAAAACTTCCAAGTTGCACATATTAAGACTACGACACAAAGAGAGCCCAATCCCTACGCTTGAAAGACGTTCCTCGCTCTTACTTCACACTTTGCCTTTCCCTAAGCAACTCTTCCCCAACTATATAACATAAAGCTACAAACATCTCCTGATCAAGAACCGCCATTTGATCAGAGCATCGAATCTACAAGCCTAACCGTTCACATCATGGTTATTTCCGTAACCACGATGGGGCTCCTCACCACGTGCTTCCCGTCGGACCAAGCAAGCGACCCGAAGGCCGCGCCCGAGTCCCCGAGCTCCAAGTTCCGGGTATCTGCCGTCACAGTCACCACGTAGCTCTGCTTCTTGACAGCCTCTGTGAACACCAGCTTGGCCGGCTTCACGCTTATGGTGACCCCTTTAGGCGCCGACTCGACCTTCACCTGGTAGACCGCGTTCGGTTGGCCGACATTTGTCACGGTCCGGATGAACGTCTTGCTCTGGACCCTGGCTGACGATGTCAAGAAAAGGGCGGACATGGATGGGTAATTCAGGTTCTCTGGTAAGGGCTTCTTCTTGGCAGGGCAATTCGCCGGCGATCGAGTGATCACCTGAATGACCTTGTTGGAGTAACCGATCCCGCACAAGAAGCTCACATAGTCATCGTTAGTAATGTCATAGACTAGTCCTGGGTCCATAGCAAGATCAAGATCTAGATGCCCAGCACCGAAATCATAAGGGCTCGCAGGCTTCCCAGTGGATTCATCACTGATCAGCTGGTTCCTGTTATCAACCAAATTGGCAGTGGTCATCATTGCCGATCGGATCACAGCAGGGCTCCAATCTGGGTGCGCCGACTTGAGCAACGCAGCAGCGCCGCTCACGTGGGGGCAAGCCATCGAAGTCCCTGACAGGATGTTAAATTCGGTCCTCCTCTTATCTGAGGCCAAACCAGTCGGACTGACTGCATCGGTCCAAGCTGCCAAAATGTTCACCCCGGGGGCAATCAAGTCTGGTTTCAGGATTTCCGGGTTTAACCCGTTCGGGCCACGACCCGAGAATGAGGCCACTACTGGAGCTGGCTTGATCCCGATTTGGGTACCGCGGAAGTCCATGGTGGCAGTCGGGTTTGCAGTCGACAAAATATAGGACTTCACTGCATCACCCTCATTAGCACCGAGTGCAGCAGTAGGAATGACATGAGCATCACCAACTAGGCCTTCACCATTAGACATTCCATTCGCGAGAATCATGCCGATGCCACCGGCTTTCTGCACCACCAGGCCTTTCGCGACCCGGGCGCTGCTGCCACGGTCGCAAATTACGATCTTGCCCTTCACAAGATTCGGATCAAGAGAATTCTCCATACACAGTGAAGCAGATAAAACCCCTGATTTGCCAGGATAGACCAGGGGATACATTTTGCCATCCAAGGGCGGTCCAGAGTACAGGGACACGCCGGATAGCCTGACTCTGTTGCCGAGTGTCACGTCGGCCGGGAAGTTCCGGTCGATTGTGCCAGCACCCACTGTGGTCAGCCACGGGGCGAGGTTTGTCACCGACATCCCGTTCGGCCCGTCATTGCCCGCCGAGGACGAGACGAAGACCCCATTTGCAACGGCCCCATACGACCCGATTGCAATAGGGTCGAGATAGTACGGCGCGGAGACTCCATCTCCACCACCGATCGAGATTGATATCACGTCAACACCGTCCTTGACGGCCGTGTCGAAGGCCGCGAGGATATCAGAATCAAAACAACCAGAATCCTTCCAACAAACCTTGTAGGACGCAATCCGTGCTTTCGGCGCGACCCCCTTCGCTATCCCGGAAGCGTAACCGGCCATTGAAGCTTGGAACGTGTATCTTCCAGCAGCCGTCGACGCCGTGTGCGTCCCGTGCCCGTCGGCATCTCTGGGCGACCTGTATTAGAACATATCAGAAAGTACGAAAATCAGCTCAGTTTTGCACAGTATAGGACTGAATCAGCTCAAGAGCTGCCAATTATCAGATGAATCACCTGAACTCGACCGTCTCGTTGATGCCAATCGCCGGACCGGCAGATCTTCCGGCGGCCTCGTTCCCTTTAGAGAAAAATCTCGCTCCGACGATCTTCCGATTACAGTTCCTGGAAGAGAACCGGACACCCGCCTCGCAAACGCCCTTCCAGCGTTGCGGCACGGGCCCGAGGTTGCGGTCGGAGAAGCTGCGCCGCTCGGGGGAGATGCCCGTGTCGAAGACACCGATGATGATGTCGGACCCGTAGTCGGACTCAGACCAGAGGCCCCGCTGGTTCCGGAGGCCCAGGAACTGGGGGGAGCGGGTGGTGTGGAGGTGGCGGCGGCGGTCCTCGAAGGCGGCGAGGACGTTGGGGTGGCGGAGGAGGGCGGAGGCCTGGGGCTGGGTGAGGGTGGCGGAGAAGCCGTGGAAGACGGTGTCGTAGGTGTGGAGGATCCGGGCCGGGTCGGCGAACTCGGAGGCGTACCAGTGGTAGTGGGTGGGGAAGATGGAGGGCTTGGAGTTGGAGTCCACGCGGACGATGTAGGTCTCCGCCGTTTCATCGGAGGAGCAGTGGACGGCGAAGAGGTAGAAGAAGAAGAAGGACAGGGAGAGAGCGAAGAAGAGTGAAGAAGCCATGAGAGTTAGAGTGGGAGTGAGTGAGTGAAGTACCGACAGCGAATGGAGTGATATAAGGAGAATTATTGTCTTAGATACATTTTCTAAAATTAGCTAATTTTTATCTTTGGAAATAATATTGCCTTTGTTTTTTTTTTTTTTTTTTTTTTTAATGATAGGTTAATTCGATTAAATTAATGTTTGTCGGGGGAGTCTCGGGGAGGATATGGTTTTGTCGCTTAGGACAAGTGTTGGGTTCCACAGATGAGTCAGCCTAAATATCTGCGGGACCTCTTTGATATTTCACCCCTTTTTTATTTTATTTTTTTATTCTTTTGTCTGCTCCAAAGGGACCCCCCTCATCTTCAACTCAATTTTGATTCCAAGGGCTTTTTTCATTCTTGAGATTGGGAAGTCTTCTTTGCATCTTCCAATAGAGTGCTTCCGCCCACACTGAATTCGAATTCGAGAATCAAATGTGGGTTACGATCGCATATTCTGTCATCTTATTTGATCGGCAACGTCGTGAAAATCAGAGTATTCCGGAACGTTCTATTTCTTCTTTTTTATTGCTTGAGAACGTAATAAATAATGGTTGGTTTATTGTAGTGTGCAATCAATCCTGCATGCTATTTGAAAGACACAACAACTTCAAAAAGGTGGGAAAACAAAAAGCGGGGGTGGGGGTGGGGGTGGGGGTGGGAATTCCATGTTCACGCAGATTTGACCGATCAGATCAATGTTAAATTCGCGCATCCATGAAGCTCTCATGCGGTGGCTAATGGCTGAAAATTACCAGCAAAGCCCTCTTCCTCTCAGCTTCCGGTCACGTGCCTCACCAGCGCGTGGTCCCCACCCTTCCCCCTCGGGCCCCCTCCTGTCCTGTGCTATAATTCCTTTTCCTTTTCCTTTTGTTAAAAATATCTTCTTCGCGGGGCCCTTCTACGGGATTTTAACGGTCCGTCTTTCTTCGTTCTTCCTTTTCGAAGTTTCTTAATCCATTAAAAAATAAAATAAAAACCCATTTTTTTTTCTTAACCATACTTAACACGTAAAAATTTTAAAAGGCGAAATTTACTTTTGTATTCGGTTTCTTCTAAAAAAAAAAAAATCGCTAAAAACACTCCTTCGTGAATATGGCCAACGTGCATGCTCAGAAACTCTTGCATGTACTCGCATTTGTTTATATAAAGGGAAATTAATTAAAAAATATTAGGTCAACATTTTTCTTAAAGACAAATTGACAGTGTTAACGGAAGGACTGGATTGCACCAATTTGATAATTTTTAGGATTTGGTTGCATTTTTTGAAAATTTTAAGACTCGATTACACTTTCGCCATAAGTTTGATGACTTTTAGTATATTTTTCCTTAGTTTTTATCTTCAAAGTTCACTTCGCACCTTGATTTCACTTACAATTGCGACTTTTTCATTTTTTTTTAAATCTTGTTGGATGTTTTTTCGTTGACAAAAACTCTAGATTCATAGGTTGAACATTGTAAATTATAGGTAATTCTATGTAGAATTTTTTTCTTAATTGGCGTGTTTCCTTCGCAAGAATAGAATGATTTGAAAACTATCTTATTAGAATCAATGGTTTGAATCTCTCAGAAAAATTCATTATCTATAACAATTTACATCAATTGAAAAATAAAAAATAGATAGGTAAAAAAAGAAAAAGAAAATTGAGCCCCAAGACCAAATCTCCAATAAAACTTAAATTCGACCGTAAGGAATCCCAAGGTAGCTCCGTAACCTTTACAAAAAGGACCGGAAGAGACCGATCCTTATAGACAATATAAATTATGAAAAATATTGGAATCCAACGTAGATCATGATCCACTTCCTTGCTCGATCATAGTTTGGTTTCTATATGGGGATGGCACAAATTACTCGGTTACCACCTTGAACATCCGAAACGAAATTGTACTTGCACATTTCTCTTACTCAACATTTTTGGGTTTTCAAAACTTCGGCCCGATTGATATTAACGAGTGCAAATTCTGTTCAGGTACATAGAGTACGACTCCCCCTTTAATGTGGCTGGCATAGCTGTCAAGATTGTTTTTAGGACAAGATGCCGTGATATGATAAATCAACCGTTTCACCACTCAAACGGAGTCCTATGAGGTAAGTTAAAAATAGATTGCTCGCTCAAAATGCCTCCAATCATACTCTGTACAGACCAACATCGGTCTTAGTCAATGATCTTTCGTGGTACTTATTACTAAGCTGCTAATTGTTTGTTGTTAGTATGCTAACACGGCCCTTGTTTAAATTGGACTCGTCTCCTTTTTCTTTGTCGAATCGCAGTCATTTAAATCGCGTATATCAAGTTCTCTAGAAAATATTTCTGTGTTAATACTCGATAATGGTTGGACAGCCGCTTCACGTCATGCTGTATATTTTAATTACTGCTTGCTTAATGAATCGTGAATTTTTTTCACATTTCATTGGCTAATAAGTAGTACAGGAGACGCCATTAACATAGGCGTTATTATTATTATTGCTATCATTACCACTATTGTCATTATCATTATCTTTTCGCTTTTTGTGAGAAAAAGCGGGGAACAATTTGACAGGTTGATGAGTTCTGTTGAGAGGCTTTTTCCTCCTGCTTTTCAGGCCCCACGTAGATGATTGGCACAACTGGAACCGCGCCCTTTTAGCTTTTGATCCAACGGCAGTGACCTATGTGGGAGGCTGGCCCACAATTACTGGACGGTTAGATGCGCGCATGATGCAGAGTCTCCGGCATGTGGTGGAATGATGATCGTGGGATCATGCACCGTAGTCAGATAGCATCAACGGCCTAAGGGCGAAGAAATTCGGGCCTAATGTCGGCGAAATTGACGGAGAATGAGAAAATCAAAAAGGGGCGGCGCCTGTGTGTTTGAGCCTCAATTTCTAATTTTCTTACTAAGTTCAACGTGGAAAATTGCTTTGACCTCGCTCTTTAATTGAAAAGAAAGAGGAGATGACAATGCTTAGTACATCGTTTTGAAGATGAATTCATTTTCCGGTTGTGTGGGGTAAATTTTCTGGAAAAAGGGGGATGTTTTGATCCAATGGGTAGCTTTCAAAACATTTCCTTCTTGTCCATTTCATTCTTTGCTACTTATGGTCAGAAATCGTCCTTCCAAGAATTCAAATTTCCTTATAGCTTCAACTGAGAAGACACAATATGCGAAGTAACTTTCTAATGTAATTATTCATAAAAATTTACTGGTGTTAACCGATGCGGATCGCTTATGGTGTTTTTTTTAGTCGAATATCGCTTACAGTGTTAACTTGCTGTTAATTTGTACATTATGGCCTTTACTTGTCCCCCCCCTCCCTTTCCTCTCTCTCGATCGATCCACGTATGCACCTCTCTCTCTCTCTCTTTCTCGATCGATCCACGTATGCACCGTTACCGTCACTGGTCCTCCCCCCCCCCCCCCCCCCCCCCACTGCATATGCCCACCTGCCCATTGTGGCCACAGTCAATCACGACCACGATGAAACAACGCTGCCATCAGCAAAATCGGGGCGAACATCACGTTCGTCAACCACCACGTGCTCAACCAGGACTTCCGAACCGAACTTGTCCACGATACGATGAACATCATCAGACCTTAGCCCCCGCCACCACCACACTCATCCGCCATAACCCAACTTGTTCCAAGCAACACCACAAGCAGACAGACTCCCCCAAGCCTGAGCATGCGACCTTGGAAGCAACTGAGATTACATAGTTTAACCTTATAACTTAAGAGATTTAAGTCAAGGTTTATCTGCGGCGGAACCGGTAGAGACTTGAGAAACAACCTCAAATAGGTGGAAGAAGTCGTGGGATGGATTTTAGCCTTGTTCGTCTCCTAGTCCAATAGCTTATTCAGTACTCGCATCCACCAGACTTTCTGAAAAATTCCACGTTTGGATTATTAAAATGAGGTGTTTCGACAGTTTCAAGGTTTAACTGGAGAAGTTAGACCTTTTGTTTGGTTCAATCATTGTATTTCGTTTTCAAGTTTTTTAGCTTATGATGTTCTACTGTCACCTAAATATACTTTAGTAACCTATAATACAAGATTATGCTCGAACTTAAATTGTAGCTTCCCGCCTTCAGAAATTATGTAAGGTTCTTGTTTACGAGTGTCTGCATTGGGAGAATTTGTTGAGGGTGTGCTCGTTGACCGTAATTTGTGTATTTATATTAATATATTTCATAAAATTGAGTCCACGGTAGAGTACTACACGTCGATAATATCTGCAAGAGTGTCGGCATTTCGAGCATACGTACATAACAAATAAAAATCACGTTAATTTATGCATACTATGACTACTTATTTTCATGCATAGCATATCCGTATTCGGTTGATCGACGGTGGGCTTTTGGGATCTCTTTTCCTTTGTTTGAGCATGACTTTAGGAAGATCACTCTATTTTAATATATTAAAGTAGCATTATAAATGGGTTGTATTAAATTAGTTCGGAATTCGGACAACATTGCAGCAATAGGTAATAAGCTAAGACCGACCCTTGATGTGAAAATATTGGACGATTTATTAAACTCTTAATGGGGATTGAATTTCGTCCGCTTGCTTAATGTCCACCTATGGTCCATTACATTATTTAACGCATCAACTTTGCAGAAGCGATTTCTTACCTACACATTATTTAACACCTCAATTAGGCTTTTGAATAATTAATACTTTTGATGAAAATCATATTTTCTTTTTTTTTAGAAATCGATATTTATCAGCTATATATGTTAGAGAGAGTAGCATTCGGAACACCTTCATACAGAGTAACCTCCTCTTCTTCTTTAATATAGAGAAACCTCCTCTCTCTCAGCTTTTATAATATTCTATCTCTCTCTTCTAGGCTTTCTATCTCATTCCCGATATGGAAGGACAAGCTCATCATCATCCTCCGGAACTGCAAGATTAAACATAAGCAAAAAGAAATCTTTTTCTGCTTTTTTTGGTTTGAGTTCAGACATCTAGGTTTAAAAAATTTGGCATGTCAACAGTTTTAGGTATTCCGGATTAAAAACAACTTGAAGTTCACTCGGCCTATTCCGATCGTGAGATCGTTGATCCGACGACCTCCGGCGATCGACTTCAACAATGATGTCTTGTACCCTAAATTACATGAAAATCAAGCAATTATAACGCTCATGTCCAAATAATTTTGCTTCTCTAAGCAGTTTTATAGGGCAAAACTTCATAAAACAACTTTGTGAGAGAGTTTGGTAGTTAGGATCTTGAATGCTCTTGTATGTTTGTAAATAGGTTGACTGTTGTTGGGGGAATTCATGAGTAGCGTCCCGCATTGTACAACTTCGATTTCCCCAAAGAAAATTCACTTGAGTTACTCCGGCAACATATTTCCTACGCGGAATCATACGTGGATATGTTTTAAGCATATTCAATGTCTATTTCTCGATTCTTGCTGTCATTCTCTGCAATATGTTGAAGATATGGTTGCCTTTGGAATGAGAGATCGACAACGATCTCATTTGATACTGATTGATTTGATTGTTTTGCATGTTAGGAATTGATTTTCTATTATTCTGTATATCTCTTTTTTCTTTTTTAGTTTGACATCTATGTATTATAAATAGGTCTGTTATTGTATAGTTTCGATTAGAGAAAAGTAGTACGGAATACAATTCCTCCATAGCTTTTCTTCACTGCCTTTTCTTACATGGTATCAGAGCCTTGATTTCAACCTAGCTTCCGCATATTCTTCTGCCTAGCCATCCAATTTGCCTTCCTCGCACACAACCTGTGAAGAAAATTTTTTGAGTCACATCATATATAAAGCTAGAAACCATGCCTAGAAACCAAGGCTCAAAGTCCGAAACCTCCAAGGATTCGAACAAATTTTCCAATAATCAAGGGTTGGAAAATCCACTCTTGGACCCTCAATCAATTCTGGTAAATGATAACCAGACCACTGGAGAAGGCCATGAAGAAATTTTTGGGCCCAACGCAGCACAACAGTGGGCCTATTCAGCCCAACACAGAACAATTCTTTGGAGGGCCATATGTTCAATGGGTCCCCGTTCCTGTCCAGCCTCCCCAGGGTAGTATGGGCCCTACGGAGAGGACCCACCTTGGGAGTAGTAGGCCAAAAGGAGACCCTACGATTTTCTCAGATTGCAACCCAGGACCCGGCTCTGGATGGGCCTACCCAAGTTGGTATCTAGCGTCTGGACCCGGTTTGGCATACTTGGGTTCGAACATTTCGGGTTCGACGGTTTTTTCTTACTCAGGTTTCGGACTCGATTTTTTTTCCCTTTGTAGGAATCGCCGGCGATCGGCTGGAGCTAGGGGATCCCCTGTACACGACTGCCGCCGACGGACCCGAGCTTTGCCTAATCTCTACACAATTCTCGGGGCTAGAGAACTACTCCTTCTGGTCCCGAGAGCTCCGGCGAGCACTCATGGCGAAGGACAAAGAAGGTTCATTATTGGTTCTATCCCTGTTCCGGCTGACGAGCGGCTTGCACGTCACTGGAGATAGTGCAACCAGCTCGTCCGGATATGGATCGGCAACTGCCTCACCCCGGAAGTCGCTGCCAGACTTCCTCCGACCGAAGAAGCCCAAAATTTTTGGGAAAACATCTGGGAAATGTACGAGAAGCTTGATAGGGCTAAGATTTTCTCAATAATCCAAGCTCCATCGGAGCTCAAGCAAGGCAATTCCTCAATTTCAATAGTTTTCAATCGGCTCTCAACGTTATGGAACGAATTGGAGGAAGCCGAAGAAAAGCTTCGCGGACCGGAGGAAACCTGTTGACATCAAATAATAATGAGTTACCGAAGTGGCTTTAGTATCACCATTTCCCGAAAATCGGTAAATCGGGAACAGTAAGAAGTTCGGTAAGTTATCTAAAACATACTAAAATGTCCAGAAGTCTAAACCCGATATTCGGGAAGTAAGAGAATAGGGTCATTGATTTTCAAAATTAGGTAAGATTCTGGACATACCGAAACTGTAAAGAGTTAGCAGTAAGAGGAGTGCGAAGTCGAAAGAAATCGCAGGACGGCCGAACTAGCCATGTCAGCAAGAAGTTACGAGCAAGAAATCCGGATAATGGGTGCGAACAGTTCACGGCAGTTATTGGAGAAGATTCAAATTTGAAGCCATATTGACAGTTGAAGATCAAGTTTTGGCGGATAAAACGTGGGCAAATGGGAAGTTATTAAAGGCGCCAAGATTCAAAGTTTGAAAGCAAGAAAATAACCGACAGACGGTTATGGAAAGCTGAAGAACAACAGATACTCGAAAGAGAAGAGAAGGAGACAGATCAACACACATCCAAAAGAACTCAAGTTTTCTGCACTTTAACTTCCCTGTACTCTCCTTTCCAGCATTTAGAGTTTCTGCAATTCCAGTTTATCTTCAAGCTTTCTACTGCTTTCGCAGGAGTATTGTAACGTAGTCTGAACCTCTGTTGATCTCAAATCCATATTCGATCCACTGATTTCCTATTCATTTCACTGCCATTTGTGTTACTCCGTGTTCTTACTAAAATTTCCTTTCGAGAGTTGAGTCACAGAACCCTCTTAATAAAAATCGAAGACTGAATTTCGGTGAAAGATATTCCTTGTTGCAAAAACGAGCGAACATCTTTTTGGCACGCCTGGTGGGACCTGTGTGGTAAGATTAAGAGAAATGGTGAGAACCAGAGGTCAATCAGATGGAGTACCAGTCGGTAATATCAACAACCCAGATGATGGAGCACGATCGGAGCATTCGGCAACGAATGAGGACGTACCCCATCACAATGCTGATGTTCCTCGGCAATTGAACGAAGAACAAATCCACGCGTTGGCACCTGACAACACTTTGATAGCCACGATGAGAAGAATGTTTGAGGAACAGCAGAATGAGCTCACTAACCATATGGTGCGTCATGTCTCAGATGTGATAAAGCCTATGATGATTAACGCCATAAACGAGGTAATATCGCGTCCTAGTTCATCCTCTCAAGTTCCTCCCTTTTATGTAAATCCCCCTGATACGATACCATTTCCACCAGCATCGGGACATCCCAATGTTGGGTATAATGGTAGTGGAGGATCGAATCTGCAACCACCAGTAAGAATTATATCAAGGCCGGAGAATCCTACGACAGCGAACCTAGTGAATGGTGTGAGTGGTTACAATTTCCCTCAAACTGGCCCCACTGATACTAACGTGATCAATTCCATGGTCCCAAATATACAGCCAGTATGGAATATACCTCCACTAGTGCCTAATATGGATCCTATGAGACCGCCTGCAGTTCAACCATACCCACATGTGGTGGAAAACCCTCTCTACAGGCCGCCACCCATTAACTTTAATATGGATCAACAAGGCATGAACAGACCTCAGCAGGTTGACCCTAGGGGGCAAGATCTTTGGTTGGGCCAGCAGAATTTAAGGCCATGGAATCCAGACAGAGTTGCAGAATTGATAATGCAACAATTGGGAGCAGAGAGAGGCACACCAAGACCTGTATACAGGAGGCCACATCCCGATTTGGTGGATAACATCCCATATCCAAGGGGTTTTAAAATGCCAGATTTTGCTGTATTTACAGGTGAGGAAGATCAGTCAACTGTGGAGCATGTAGGTCGTTTTTTAGCACAATGTGGAGAGGCTGGAATAAACGAATATTTAAGGCTAAGGTTATTCCCATTGTCATTATCAAAGACAGCATTTACTTGGTATACAAATTTGTCAGCAAATTCTATTCAGACATGGGTTGAGATGGAGAGACAGTTCTATTATCAGTTTTACCGAACGGTACCAGAAGTAACAGTAGCCGACTTGGCCAGAATGTACCAGTATGGCATTGAGACAGTAGATCAATTTATTGCTCGTTTCAAGAAGTCCAGGAATCGGTGTTTAACTTCTCTCACCGAAAAGGAATTTACAGATTTGGCTTTCAATGGGTTGAAGTTCAATCTCAAGGAGAGATTTGAGGGGCAAGCTTTTGATGATCTCTTTCAATTAAATGCTCGGGTTTCTAAGTATGAGCACCTGCTGAAGGATAATGATAAGAAGCCGACAAAGGATAATCGGCAAACAATAGTATTGGTTGAAAGTACCGAATACAGTGACTTGACCGAAGAAGAGAATGAGATAGCGGTAGCAACTATGGTACTTGAAAAACCATATGTGTGCCCAGCTTTGAAACCAGCAAGGGTAAGAGACGTGTCCAAGTTTAAAGCCAAGGAAACGAGAAATTATTCCTTTGATATCTATAAGTTGGATGAGATATTTGACTTATTGCTGAAAGATGGAATGATCAAATTGGCTGAGGGACAGGTGATCCCGTCCAAGGAAGAAACTACAAATAAAAGGTATTGCAAATGGCATCATTCCAAGACTCATGATACGGTGAATTGTATTGTTTTTAGGAAGACAATTCAAGAAGCGATTCGCCAAGGCAAGATCAAGTTTGCTGAAGACAAAGGCAAGGCTCCAATGGAAGTAGACACAAATCCTTTCCCGAAGATGATCAGTATGGTTAATGTGCATGAGTCTACAAGATATGACCATAAACAACTATGCACCCGTTGTCATCAAGAATTAAGTCATCAGAATCGGGAAGTTCCCAAGTTCCAGTATATGAGGGGAACAAGAGGAAGATACAGATCGGGATCATTAGTCCGTCGGGAAGGTAGACCACAGATAAGGTCTAAAATTGTAGTAACTGAAAACGTTTCGGCACAATCAAAAAGTCAAGAAGCTCGATCAAGGCAGCTAGAACAAATGCTTGAGAGGCAAGAGTTATGTCCTGATTCACCAAGACAAGTCCCTCCAACTCAAGAAGTTGAAACACGAGTTCACAAGGAGAAGGAAACCCCACGAAAACTTGAAAAGAAGAAGAGTTTATGGCAGCGATACAAAGAAGGGGATCCCAAAGTAGGATTGCTTGGAGAACCTAGTGGGAAATTTGATTACGTGGTGTATTATGGAAACACGAATGATTACTTATCCCCGTCATTGCCAGTTGAACCATCTGGTTGGGGAGATGAATTTGATGATCCACCACCATCAATTTCCCAAGAAGTTCAAAAGACAAAGACAATTAAGATCCCACACGATCCTCCTGAAGGAAAGTGGTCCTTAGCTAAACCGCCAGGGCAAGCATCTTACCGAACTGCAAAAAGACGTTTTCAGCGAATGAAAAGCAGACAGAGGGATTTCGAGAATCGTCGGGACAAAGGAATGCCATCACAAATTCCTCCAATCAGATCTTTTAGTACGAGAGGAAATTGGGTTTGGAGAAGAAACCCTGATGATAAAGAACCTGTCAAACCAGAAAAAAATTCTGTATATGATTCGGGAAGTAGTTCTCACCACGAGGTGAAAAAGAGAAAAGAGGTTCAACAGGTTTCCCAAACAATTAACTTTGGGCAATTTCAGGTAACTCTTAATCCAAGGCATCAAGTCAAGATAGAACAAAAGAATCTGAATCTTAAGATGTCGCAAGAAGATGACAAGAGTTGCCGAGCTGGACACTCCAAAATGCCGAAAGAGAATCGTTCGCCAATGAGGATCAACATGGTCTATGCTAAGCTTCCAGCTGAATATGGAGCTTGTTTAGTGGTAGAAGAAAAACTCGAGCATATCTCAGAGAAAGAAATAGCAATGGCAGAATTTGAATTCTCTGATAAAGAAATGATAAGGTTTGATAAAGTACCCTCAGACAAGGCTAGACATTTAAGGTCCTTGGTTATTTCGGGTAGAATCAATGGTCAAGCTGTCGGTAAGATCTTTGTAGATGCGGGAGCTACCTTGAATCTCATATCTTATAGGTACTTCAAGAAGTTGGGAAAAGGTGATGATGATATAATTCCGTCGAATGTTCAGCTGTCTGATTTCCTAGGAGAAGTTACCGAAGTCAAAGGGGCAGTTGTACCGGACTTAACCATATGATCCAAGACATCAAGGACGACTTTCTTCGTGATAGAGTCTGATGGTTCGTACAATTTATTGCTTGGAAGAGATTGGATACACTCTAATCAATGTGTACCTTCGACACTTCATCAGGTTCTGGCATTTTGGAATGGTAAGGGAGTAGAGTACATTGAGGCTGATTCGGGATTTGCTTCAATAGGGTTGACCGATATTCATCAAGATCATCAAGAGTATTCACATGGAGGACATGTTATCGGAACACCGAAAGCAGATTCACGATCCTACGCTTATTGCCGCTTTGGGAATATGAAAACTGAGTGGATTCCCAAGTCTAGCTTGGCATTAGAGGAGTTACATACTCTTTATGGAAAGCGAGCCCTTATTGCAAGAAGTTTGTGAAAGGTACTTCGCATACCTGGCGGAGATGACCCAGCAGAGTGCTGAAGTTTCAGATTGTATTGACGAATGGGAAGAATCACCAATCAAAGAAGACAACAGGTCAATAGAAGCTCAAGACCCATTGTTAGAAGTTGATATAGGAGAACCTGGGTGTTTTCGTCCAATATATGTGAGTGTTTTTCTGCAATGGGGCATGAAAGAAGATTTAATCCACTTGATCAAAGAATACAAAGATTGCTTCGCATGGGATTACCATGAAATGCCTGGTTTGTCAAGAGATATTGTAGAGCATCGTCTTCCTATTAAGAAAGGATTTCGTCCACACAAACAGTTAGCAAGAAGGTTTGCTCCAGATGTGGTTGACAAAGTCAAGGAAGAAATTGAAAGGCTGCTGAAAGCAAAATTCATTGAGACAGCCAGGTATGTAGAGTGGCTTTCGAATATTGTTCCCGTAAAGAAGAAGAATGGGAAATTGAGAGTCTGTATTGATTTTCGGGATCTTAATAATGCCACTCCAAAAGACGAGTATCAAATGTCGATGGCAAACATGTTAGTAGATTCGGCATTGGGAAATGAGATGTTATCTCTAATGGATGGTCATTCGGGTTACAACCAGATATTTATTGCTAAAGAAGATGTCTCGAAAACAGCGTTTAGATGTCCCGGTGCTATCGGGACTTTTCAGTGGATAGTGATGCCTTTTGGGCTGAAAAATGCAGGAGCTACCTACCAACGAGCAATGAATTTCATCTTTCATGACATGATTGGTAAATTCTTGGAAGTTTATATTGATGATGTTGTGATTAAATCAAGTCAGGGAGAGCATTTGGATTATCTTGAGCAAGCTTTTGTTAGGATGAGGAAATACAAATTGAAGATGAATCCAGCTAAATGTGCTTTTGGAGTGCGAGCATGGAATTTCTTGGGATTCCTAGTTAATCAAAGGGGAATTGAGATTGACAAGAATAAGGCAAAGGCTATTATAGAGCTTCCTCATCCTACATCGAAGAAGTAGTTGCATATGGTACTCGGGAAAATTAATTTTCTCAGAAGATTCATTGCCAATTTATCTGGGAAGATAGAACCAATGACCCAGCTCTTGCGTCTTAAAAATCAGGAGGAGTTTATATGGGGAGATAAACAGCAGAAAGCGTTTGACGCAGTTAAAGTTTATCTAACAAATCCTCCTGTATTGATGCCGCCAAAAGCAGGCATGCCACTAAAGTTGTACTTGTCTACTACCGATTCAGCTATCGGGAGTATGCTGGCACAAGAGAATGAAAATGGAAAAGAACAAGCGGTATATTATTTAAGTAGAACATTGACTGATGTTGAAAAAAGATATACCGCAATCGAAAAATTATGTCTATCTTTGTACTTCTCTTGTATGAAGTTAAGACATTATTTATTGCCAGCTACGGTGCATGTACTCGGTAAGACTGATGTGATAAAATATATGTTGTCACGGCCTGTTATAAAAGGGCGTATAGCCAAGTAGGCATTTATCTTGTCTGAATTTGATTTGGCATACGTACCAATAAAAGCAGTCAAAGGTCAAGCTGTTGCTGACTTTCTTACCGAATACCCATGCTTGCAAATGTAAGAAAATGAACAGAATTTCAGTCAAGTGATACCATGGACTATGTATTTTGATGGATCATGTGCTAAGAGTATGGCTGGAGCCGGTTTAATGATAATCTCTCCCACCGGAGAGCTTACAAGGTGTGTTTGTAAGTTAGATTTTGAATGCTCAAATAATCAAGCCGAATATGAAGCACTAATTATCGGCTTAGGAATATTGATTGAGTTGGAAGCACAGTTCATCAAAATATTTGGTGATTCACAGCTAGTGGTGAAGCAATTGAAAGGAGAATATCAGTGCTTAAATGAAAATTTGATTGGCTATTATTATCTAGCCAAGAAGCTGTTGGAACAATTTAGAGAATATGACATAGTCCATGTCAAAAGAGAAACCAATTACGAAGCCAACGAATTAGCACAGATGGCTTCTGGTTATAAAATATCAAAAGAGTTGGCTAATATTGCAACCATCATCACATTATCGGTACCTTCTATTGAACAAAGAGAAATACCGATAGCGATCAGTGAGGTGATCCGAGAAAAAGATTGGAGGCAGCATATTATGGAATATTTGAAAAATCCTGATTCAAGAGATCAAAAGCTGAGAAGACAAGCTCAGAAGTACTTAATACTGGGAGAAGAATTATACCGAAAATCTTCAGATGGGCTATTATTGAGATGTCTTGATAAGGACAATGCGAAACTGGTTATGGCAGAAGCACATGAAGGCATTTGTGGAGCACATCAAGCTGGAATTAAGATGAGATGGCTTCTGAAAAGGTACGGATATTTTTGGCCAACAATGATGCAGAATTGCATTGAATATGCCAAAGCATGCATTTCATGTCAAAAGCATGGACCTTTGCAACATGCACCTGCTGTAGAGCTTCATTCTATTGTAAAGCCATGGCCATTTCGAGGATGGGCAATGGATATAATAGGTAAGATTTATCCACCTTCTTCTCATAAGCATAGTTTCATTATGTTGGCTACGGACTACTTTACGAAATGGGTGGAAGCAATCCCATACAAGAGTATTGTCAGAAGACGGTGATCAAATTTATTGAGGAAAATATAATTCACCGATTTGGTTTTCCGGAGTCAATCACTGCGGATCAAGGAACGGTGTTTACTGGAAATGAAGTTATGGAATTTGTGCAATCAAGAGGAATTAAGATGCTACATTCCACACCATATTATCCTCAAGCAAATGGGCAAGCCGAAGCTACTAATAAGGTCGTGATTGGATTGATTAAGAAGCATTTGGAAGAAAATCCAAGAGAATGGGATAACTTATTATCGGTAGTGTTGTGGGCATACCGAACATCACGAAGATCAAGTACAGGCGTCAGTCCATATATGCTGACCTACGGACAAGAGGCAGTTCTACCGATGGAGATAACCGTTCAATCATTACGAGTCCAGTTGCAAAGTGAAATGTTGCCAGACGATTACAGAGATTGGATGCATATAAATTTGGATGAATTAGATGAAGCCAGGGCAGCTGCTTTGGATCAGTTGGTTGCACAAAAGAAAAGAGTAGCTAGAGCTTTTAACAAGAGGGTTAGGATCAAGCAATTTGCTATTGGGGACTTAGTATGGAAAGCAGTTTTGCCATTTAATCTCAAAGATAGAGAATTCGGTAAGTGGTTATCAGATTGATGGATGTCAATGGAAAAGAATTATCTCGTTCTATAAATGGGAAATTCTTGAAGAAATATTATCCACCAATCTGGGAAACACAAGGAGATTAATTTATTCATCAAAAGTGGAAATACATTCTGATCTTAATTACAAATGTTTTCAGATATGTAACAAGTTTGAGATTCTGGGTTACAAGTTTGGAATGTGATGCAAGATCATATTGGAGTTCAGATTGCTGCTCTTTGAGATGTTCTATGCGACGAGAATGGAAGCGGACAGCTTCAAGCTTTTCCCAAGTTTCCTGTAACAATCGTCTGTACCTGTCTGAAGAAACTTCGACCATGGACTTGACACGGGAAATTTCATCTCTAATTATCCTGCGTTCCGCACGGTTATGATTGGAAAAGAAACTGAAAAGCCGACGTGTCATCTCAACATCTTCTTTGGCATGGAGGCAAGAGTCTTGAACTTGAGCATATGCTTCCTTAGAATCGCACAATCGAGAAAATTCTTCCATAATTTGGAGCTTAAGAGTCTCAGCTTCCATAATGATAGGTTCAAGGCTCCAAATTTCCTTCACATTGTGCTCAAATTCATCGAAGCTGGCAGGGAATGAAGAGCACAGTTCCCACACTAAGTCCAGGAGATCAGAATCAACAGTTAGGAATACCTTGGACCTGAAAATGTCCGTTAGTTCGGTAACTTCTAACTTATGCTTATAATTCAGTAACAAAGCATGATGTCCCTGGGATAGTAGTTCATGTAGCCGTTTCCATAAGGATCGATCATATGTAGGCAATTGGATAGAAAGTTGTTCATGGTTAAAAGAAATGAAGAACAGTTGTCAAAGCTGGGATCAGGATACATTTAGCAAAAATTTTACCTTCATGTTGGCCGTTACAACGTCTATATGATCGAGGCCAAAGAGGCAACTGAGATGAAGAACCATGTGAAGACATCATGAGCAAGATTGCAAATGTACAGGATGAATCGTGCAATTTGGGCAGTTACAAATAGAAAGGACATAGAGCAGATCATGGGTAGTGGCATGCCAGAGCTTTTCTCGGATAATTGGAAGAAGTGGAAGAACATGCCCCATAAGTGGAGGAAGACAGCTACCAGCATTGCCGCCAAAATTCTTTTGCAAGAGAAAGTATGCAAAAGTTATTGAGGATTATTGGGAAGCCTTATCATTAGATTCTTTGTTAATCATTGAGGATTATCGAGAAGCCTTATCATCAGAATCTTGGTTAATCATTGTGGATTATCGGGAAGCCTTATCATTAGATTCTTTGTTAATCATTGAGGATTATCAGGAAGCCTTATCATCGGAATCTTGGTTAATCATTGAGGATTATCGGGAAGCCTTATCATTGAGATCTTTGTTAGTCATTGAGGATTATCGGGATCTTTGTTAGCTATTGAAGATTATCGGGATCTATGTTAATCGTTGAAGATTATAGAGGAGCAGATGTTAGAATTCGGCAAATGAAGCAAAAGGACATTTGAGTCAGAGAGAACAAGATTTTCATTTCCATTTCTTCAATAGAGTCTTGGCTTCATTTACAAAAGAGCGGAGCTCAAATTCTAAATTAAAATTTTGTTCCATGAGCTCCGCCCTCTGCTTCTCACAAGTCTTGACCGACCTACAAGTGGAATCGTATTCTTTCCTCAACTCCCGACACTTCTCCAGCTTTCGTCTAACTGATGGACAAAGATGACGCATCTTCGCTTCTTGTTCCATCATTTGGACCTCTACCTTCTTCAATTCTGCCTCAAGCTCTGCTCTTCTTTCTGCTAAGCGGTGAAGTTTGCTCTCTTCAGCTTTATAACTGTCATAGAACAAGCGGGTATCTGCACATTTGTGGGTTATTTCATCTCGAATGGCTTGACCTCGCTATTCTCCGAAGAGAAGATGTGGAAGATGATAGGTGTTAATCCTGATGGTGTCCACAGCATCCACAAAACCAACGGCGAAGATATCACTTTTGTCCTGGAAGTCTTGGGAAAGCGTAAAGGAAAGATTACCAAAGCATACTTCCTGAAAGAGAGTTCTTGCTCGTCTCTCTCTGTCAGAGGCAGTAATCAACTTCCCATAGCCAGACTCTAATAAGTTAAGAAGTTCAGTCCATTTAGCCTTGGCCACTTCCTTAGAAACTTCAAAAAATGATGCCGGGTCTATAGATTCTGGAGGACAATCAGCAGTGGAGGAGCCAGAAAGATCTGTGAGCAGCATACTTTCCACTTCAGCTTTTTCCTCAATAGATAAGAGAGTTATCTCAGCTGCGGCAGAAGGAGCTTGTGAAGAAGATGAGCTTGCCATAAACATTCCTTGAAGAGGCAGGGTGATAGATGAAGGCTGAACAAGCGGCAGAGGTACATTAGTTGATGGGCCTTCAAGAAATTCCCCATCAGGAATCAAAATTCTTTTTGATGCAGATGAAGGCTCATCAGTACCTGTAAACACAGCTATGAGTGTTAAAAAATAGTATAAGGAGCATTCACCATTCGGTAAAGTAAAGACAATATTTACCGATAGAGGTTGGAGATTTTTCAGTCTGAGGAGAAAATGGGTCATCAGCTAATTCCTTTTCTTTAAGTTTCGAAGCCTGGATTTGCGTTGATACGATAGGAAGTTCTGTCGAAGGAGCAGGAAGCACCAGTGCAGGGTCAAGGATTGTTATATCATCATCAGGAGCATTGGCAGAGGGGGAAGAAAGCGAAGCTGCTTTCGATCGGTATATCTTGAGAGTCTTCCCTGAGTTATATTTAAAAGAAGAAAAGCACAGATCAGTATTGGCAAGTATGCTCATGCTTGGTAAAAAACTTTAATATCAAAGTTACCTTTTGGTGCATGCGGTTTTATCATGGCACGAAGTATGGGACTGACAGGTAGGCTCCTCGGTGAAAAACTTTCAGGAGATGACAAAGATCGACTGGTAGCCCTTTCTGCTGTAGGCTTCTTCGGCGCCTTTTCTAATGCAGGCAATTCTAAAGTTTTTCTCTTTCTTCCTGCTGTGAATGAAAACAGTTAGACATAACCAAATACCGAATGAAGACATACATTGAAAGAAGGAGAGCAAAATAACCTTTAACAGGCTTTGCTGGCTCAACGGGAGGAATGTCTTCACCTTCGGTTGATTGAGGAAGTGCAAGAGTAGCCGTCTCTTTTATTTTCAAAAGGATCATGTCCAGCGACTCTGAAAATACAGACTTCCGATAATTCTTCCACCAGAAGTTGAATTCTTCTGAAGAGCGATCAGCGTCTGCGACAAACTCGGTAACACGGAACAATCGGTATATGTCCCGAATCAGTTTGTTCAGTTCAGTGAAGTTTTGGCTGTCGCCTAGCTTGCAGAATACTTTGTTGATGGAAGAAAAGGAAAAGGTATAGAGAGTCGGGACATGAATCCCTTGAACCAACCCAAATTGTCTAGCACAATACTGGGGGGAGTAGATTTCAAAACCGGCAACGAATCTGCCTTTTGTTGAAAACCTAACAGGAAGGTCAACAGAGGTTAGAACGACTTGCCAGAAATCACTCTTATTTTTCTGAAAAGAAGGAAGAGATGATCTGAATTGGGGAATAAGAAAAGGAGAGAAAGAGAATTGTTTCCCTTTGATTAAAAAAATTTGGGAAACAAAGAACCGAAAATAAGATAATTGTCCCTCTGGAATAGGAATCAACTCGTGGCTTAAGGCACGATAGACAGGATGATTCGGGATAGAAACCGAAGGAGGTTGCGTAACTTGATTCTTGGAAAACCAAGAAGGAAAATAGAAGGCTGCCCAGGCTTGAAGAATCCAGAGAGGACCACCATAGACTCCACCAATTTCATCTGAGGCAAGGGAGGAAGCAGAGTGGGCTAAGCCTCGGTATAATAAGGATAAAATGGTTTTCCCTAAAGATAGGAGAGTTCCCGAAGCCAAGGCGGAAGCTATGGCAACGAAGTCTTTTGAAACTCTCACAATAGGATGAAAAAAAAGGAATTTACAGAGCCAGTATAGGAGGAAAGCAGTGTGTTCCTCGTTGGTAACTTCACCCTCTTTTTTGAAAAACTTACCGATAAAAGCCCCGTAGGCTAGTTCGAAATCAGATAATTTACCGAGTCCTTGGTAAGAATCGGCAGACAAAATAGATGGGTCTGTGCCTAAACGACTAAGACCGGTAAGGCAATGGATGTCAAGCAGAGTTACCGACATCGGGGAAAAAGGGAAAAAGAAACAATTGGTTGAAGCTGACCAAAAACAAGATAGGGCACTGACTAGCCCATGGTTCAGATGATAGTCAAAACAACAAAGGCGCAAGGCATTATGAATCGAAAGCCCATCCCAAAGAGAGCCCTTGGAAGGAAGAAGTCGAAGATACCATTGGTAAAAATTTGGTTCAAAATCAGAAAAAGCCCTAAGGCGAGAAGGACGGGAGTGCCAATTGTAAGCCAGAACAGAAGATTGGTGGATTGGAAGTACCTCGGTTTGATGGCGAGGGAAGAAATAAGAGAGATTTGTAGGAATCGAAAACTGATTGTAAGCAGCAGGGCCAAGGATATAGGAATCCTCGAAATCATTCTGCACCGAGAATAGATGCCTTTCATCGTTAAAATCATCGGAGTCTCTGAACTTGTGATAGCGCTCTAGGGCATTTGAGAAGAGAAAAGAGGAAGCTTGAGCCTTGGGAGCCATGGTGTTTGGTCAAGTGTAGGAAAAGGCACGAAGAAAAGAAGAAGTGAAAGGGCAAGACAATAACGAAGAAGATGAGTTTCTGGAAAAAGCACGTTTGAAGGTGAGAGATCAGATTGTGTAGGGACATCTGATATATGTACTAAGTTGATACGAGGAGGAGTTGAAAAGGGCAAGCGCGCGAAACGAGGCAGCAAAATGGCGCTGGGAGGAAAAAGTAAGTGTCTTGTCATCTTTGGCATTTAAAAGAATTAAAATTCTTTTAAAAGGGGGCATCTGTTGACATCAAATAATAATGAGTTACCGAAGTGGCTTTAGTATCACCATTTCCCGAAAATTGGTAAATCGGGAACAGTAAGAAGTTCGGTAAGTTATCTGAAACATACCGAAATGTCCAGAAGTCTAAACTCGATATTCGGGAAGTAAGAGAATAGGGTCATTGATTTTCAAAATTCGGTAAGATTCTGGACATACCGAAACTGTAAAGAGTTAGCAGTAAGAGGAGTGCGAAGTCGAAAGAAATCGCAGGACGGCCGAACTAGCCATGTCAGCAAGAAGTTGCGAGCAAGAAATCCGGATAATGGGTACGAACAGTTCACGGCAGTTATTGGAGAAGATTCAAATTTGAAGCCATATTGACAGTTGAAGATCAAGTTTTGGCGGATAAAACGTGAGCAAATGAGAAGTTATTAAAGGCGCCAAGATTCAAAGTTTGAAAGTAAGAAAATAACCGACAGACGGTTATAGAAAGCTGAAGAACAACAAATACTCGAAAGAGAAGAGAAGGAGACAGATCAACACACATCCAAAGGAACTCAAGTTTTCTGCACTTTAACTTCCCTGTACTCTCCTTTCCAGCATTTAGAGTTTCTGCAATTCCAGTTTATCTTCAAGCTTTCTACTGCTTTCGTAGGAGTATATTAACGTAGTCTGAACCTATGTTGATCTCAAATCCATATTCGATCCACTGATTTCCTACCCATTTCACTGCCATTTGTGTTACTCCGTGCTCTTACTAAAATTTTCTTTCGAGAGTTGAGCCACAGAACCCTCTTAATAAAAACCGAAGACTGAATTTCGGTGAAAGATATTCCTTGTTGCAAAAACGAGCGAACAAAACCCTAGCTCAGTATCGAGCGATTAGGGAAAGGGAGAAGGCGACAAGGTTTCTATTGATATTGAACGAGAGTTACTTACCTTTTCGCAGCCAAATCCTCGCCATGGAACCAGTTCCCTCGCTGGGCCGGATCTACCAGCTCGCGGTGCAAGAGGAGTTGCAGCGTCTGGCCTCATCGGAGTATGTCAAGGTAGGTGACCAGGTCGTCCTCGCGGCCCAGGCGACGCCGGACCAACGCCTGCTGGAGGCAAAGTCCGGCCATGGCACCTACAGATGCTCGGGAGGAGAGAGCTCGCGGCGCCTAGGGTTACTGGAGGAGGAAGAAGATGCTGCTTTCTTGTCAAGGGACGGTCAAGATTTGTTCGGCCCATCCGAAAGCTCCAAACGCATGAGACCATTACCCAGCGCGAACGGTCCTGATTTGATCACGGGATCAGACGGCATGTATTACCCTTTGAGATCCGATGGTCAGGGATTTGTTCTCGCGCTAGGCGGATCAAACGGTGGACAGCACTCCACGTCATCCACGGCTTGGAAGGGATCAAATGGCCAGAATTTTTCCAACAAATCACATGCCAACAAAGGGAAAGGTAAATTTTGTGATTATTGCAAACGTCCTTACCATACCCGTGAAAATTGTTGAAAATTACATGGCAAACCAGTAGATAAGGAAAAAAAGGAGCAAGACATTTCTATTGCTGCACATGCTAAGGCTAATCAGCTGGTCAATAAATATCAAATTCAGCAGATTATGAGAGCCCTAAGTCAGATGGGAACACAAGATAAAGCTACTAGCTATGCAGGTACTTCTCATTGCTTAAGCTCATTTTCAAGCAAAGCATGGATTATTGATTTTGGTGCTAGTGATCACATAGTCTACAATGAACATTTCCTCTATGATATTCACAAATCCACTCATCATACATCAGTATGTCTTCCTAATGGAGATAATACTACTGTTACCAAAGTTAGGACCATTCAGCTTAATCCCTCCATCACTCTAAAAAATGTGTTACTCATTCCCGATTTTCAGTTTAACCTCATATCAGTTTCCAAACTCCGAACTCCGTGAAGACAACTCATGTCGAGTTATTTTCAACTCTGACATTTGCTTCTTTCAGGCCATTTCGACTGGGAAACTGATGGGCTTGGGTAACAATCACGAGGGACTATTTTTGGACTGCTTTTCCCACTGGTTTCGATGTTTCACATTTTCCCTTCAATAAAGGCATCTTATGTAATGCCGGCATTAATAAAAATAACCATTTTATCTCATCAACGTTGGGTCACAGTGCTTCTTTTCCTCATCCAAAGTGTCCTATTTGTCCTCTCGCTAAACAATCGCGTTTATCCTTTCCACATAGTGTATCACGAGCGATTGTAGTTTTTTCTCTATTACATATGGACATCTAGGGACCATATCACACCCCACACCGTGATGGATCTCATTTTTTTTCTTACAGTTGTGGACGATCATACACAAGCAACTTGGGTTTTTCTGATGCAATCCAAGGCCTAAGTCCTTTCCATTCTTCAAAATTTTCTCACCCTCATCAAAAATCAATTTCACAAATCCATACAATGGGTGCATACTGATAATGCACAGGAATTTTTTAATCATGAATGTTCTTCTTTTTTCATCGCCAATGGCATCCTTCATGAAAGTTCCTGCACATACAATCCTCAACAGAATGGCGTTGTCGAAAAAAAAAACATCGTCACCTCCTTGAAGTTGCTCGTGCACTTAAATATCAAGCTTCCATTTCGGAAATATTCTGGGGAGACTATGGTCACAGCAGCATACTTAATCAATCGGATGCCATCTCGTGTTCTCAATAGACAAACCCCCTTCGAATTGCTCTTTGGAAAGAAACCGGATATTGGTCACCTTCGTGTATTTGGTTGTCTCTGTTATGTATCTACTATGGGGCCTCAGACTAAACTGAATCCTCGTGCCATTAAATGTGTCTTCATGGGATACCCTACTCTTCAGAAGGGATATTTGGTATATGATACATCCACCAAGAGGTTCTTTGTCAGTCGAAATGTTATTTTTCATGAGGATGTTTTCCCTTTCTAGGAAGAATTATCTTCTCATCAACAGGTTGGTGCGACTACTGATCAACGCCCATTTTTGGTTGAAGAAATGTTTTCATCACAACCACAAGTGATGATCCCTTACTCGACATCTCCCATGGCATCTCCAGCTATTGATTATGATGTAGCACGATCACCAGTCTCTGAAAATATAACTCCTCATGTTTTACAAGATATCCCATCACCATCTCCATCACCAACTTTTTTGGGTGATACAGCCTCGGAAACACTTGGGATTATTCCACCAGCTCCTCCACGACGTTCTAGTCGTACTACACGACCTCCCACATGGACAGCAGATTATATTTGCCCTACTTTGGAGTCATCTGGGACACGATATCCTGTCTCTTCATATGTAAGCTTTGCTTGTCTTTCATATGAACACATGTGCTGCATTAGTAGAATATCTGGAGGACAGGAACCATCCTCTTATCATGAAGCTGCCAAGGACCCTCGCTGGCAACAAGCAATGGCTGATGAATTACAAGCTCTAATGGACAATAAAACTTGGGATGTTGTTCCTCTACCCCCTCATCGAAAATCCATTGGCTGCAAGTGGGTTTACAAAATCAAGCACAACTAGTGGCCAAAGGATTTACACAACGAGAAGGTTTCGATTACACTGAAACGTTCTCTTCAGTAGCGAAGGAAGTCACCGTTCGTTCTTTCCTCTCTGTTGTAGCACTTCATGATTGGCCCCTTCATCAGATGGATGTTCATAATGCATTCCTTCATGGAGATCTCGAGGACGAAATTTACATGGACCTTCCACCGGGATTACGCAGACAGGGGGAGAATAGAGTGTGTCGTCTCCGTAAATCCCTATACAGGCTCAAACAGGCCTCTCATCATTGGTATGCCAAATTTACTGCCGCACTGATAGCCGCCAACTTTCGACAATCCATATATGATCATGCCTTGTTCACATGGAGCCAAGGTACATCATCAATTTATTTACTTATATATGTTGATGATATACTTTTCTGGGGAATGACAATAATGCCATTGAGAAGTTTAAAAGCTACATGCACTCTACCTTCCATATTAAGGATTTGGGACCCCCCAAAAATTTTCTGGGAATAGAGATTGCACGATTAGACAAAGGAATTTGCTTGAGCCAGTGCAAGTTTGTCCTGGAGATCATATCATAAGTAGGACTATCAGGATCAAAACCAGCTGTTATTCCAATTGAGCAGAATATCAAGCTAACGACTGCTGAGTATGATAAAGAATCATTGCCCCTGAATGAAGATGCTCTACTCAGTGATCCATCTGTTTATCAAAGACTTGTTGGGAAACTTATATATTTAACCATGACTAGACCCGACATATGTTATGCCGTGCAGATTCTCAGTCAGTTCATGCATAATCCAAAACATCCTCGCATGAATGCAGCACTTAAAGTTGTGAAGTACTTGAAGGGTTGTCCAGGTTTGGGAATTTTACTGTCTCGGGATAACAACATGGAAATGACAGCGTATAGTGACACAGACTACGCTACGTGTCCCATGAGTAGAAAATCTGTCACAGGCTTTTGCATTAAATTGGGGGATTCATTACTCTCTTGGAAAACAAAGAAACAATCGATTGTTTCTTTATCATCCGCCGAAGCGGAATATCGAGCAATGGCGAAAACCAGCTGTGAGATAGTTTGGATAAGAGGATTGCTTCAAGATCTCAGTATATGGGTTAAAAAACCTACCATTTTGTTCTGCGACAATGATGCTGCACTTAAACTCGCAATGAATCCAGTCTTTCATGAAAGGAAAAAACACATAGAAGTTGATTGTCATTTCATCAGGGATAAAATTCAGAATGGAGTAATCAAGACAAGAGGGATAAGAACAACAGAGCAGCCCCCAGACATCTTCACTACACCCTTATGTCAGATGCAACATGCGTATCTATTAAGCAAGCTTGGCGTCCTTGATGTGTACCGACCACCAGCTTGAGGGGGAGTGTTAAAGATACGATTGCCTTTGGAATGAGAGATCTTGATATCGACAGTGATCTCATTTGATACTGATTGATTTGATTGTTTTGTATGTTAGGAATTGATTTTCTATTATTATGTATATCTCTTTTTTCTTTTTTTAGTTTGACCTCTATAAATTATAAATAGGTCTGTTATTGTATAGTTTCGATGAGAGAAAAGCAATACAGAATACAATTCCTCCATAGCTTTTCTTCACTTCCTTTTCTTACACAATACTATACTTTTTCCTCTCACCCATGGCATCACCGATAAGATGACCTGCAATTTTATGAAAAATGAGTTCGAGGTTTTCGAATGAAACCCAATTAGCCTCAAATCATTGATTTAGGGCTAGGAAATGGCTCAAACGACCTACTTCTATATGCTTTTAATGGTGATTTCCTTGTGTTGCTTGTTCTTTGGCTTGATAATGGTTCAAATTGTTGAAAATCAGTGACCGGAGAAAAGTACACATATTAAATTAGTACCAATTCAGTCATAAACCTTTCAATTAAATCAATTCAATCCCAAACCTTTTTTATACTGGTACCGGTTGAGTGGATTCGGCCAATTGTATTTTGTTGTAGGATAAAAATTTGTTCGTTGACGTGGAAGCTGGCCGTCCTATGTGACACGGTCGACGCTGACATGAACATTTTTAATAATACTTTAAATTTTTTTTATAATTCTTTTGGTTCTTTTTTTTTCCTTTTATGTGCTTTTCTTCTTTTATTTTTTATTGTGGGCCAGCGAGGGTTGTCGGCTGTGGGCGAGGGCGTCATAGCTGTCGCCAGGTCTGGGCGAGGGTCGCCATGCCTTCGACAGCCATTAGGACGAAGGCTCGCGTGGTGCCTCACCTGTAGCCCTTGCCGGCCCTTAGCCAAAACAAATGAAGAACATAAAAGAAAACAAAAAAACAAAAAATTATAATAAAAATAAATAATTATTAAAATAACATTTAAAAATGTCTACGTTAATGCCGATTGTGCCACGTCAAACAGCCGGCATCTACTTCTGTAATTTTTAGCCAAAATTGACCGGATGGACTCAATTGATCCAAATGCAAAAAAGGTTTAAAATTGAATTAGTACCAAAGCAATAGGTTTAAGATTTTTTTTTGTACATTTCCCCCTTGCATAAAAGATAAAATTTATAATATTATAGTATGTAAAGTCAAATAATATTATTTATGTGTAGATAGTATGTTAACTGATATTTTAAACATAATTTGGAATTGCTAATAATTGAACAGTAATTTTGATGTCATTACTTATAATGTGTTGATAAAAAATTGAACATCAAGAATGTAGGGCATTTTGACTAGTAATTGAACATCGCGGGTAAGTCCAATTCTCGAAAAATTTGCCAATATCTGAATTATTTGAGTTTTGCAATGGAATTTATGCATCTGGCACCAGAAAAGGTTCAACGTAACTCTCTTCTCAGTGGTTCCTCAAAGAAATGACGCTTCAAAAATATAATTTCTCTTTTGTTAAGAACACTCCTTCGTGAATATGGCCAAAGTGCATGCTCAGAAACGCTTGCATGTACTCGCATTTGTGAACAAAGAGAGAAATTAATTAAAGAATGACGATGTTAATGGAATGACTTGATTACACTAATTTGATAAGTTAGGACTTGGTTGCACTTTTTGAAAGTTTTAAAACTCAATTATAATTTCACGATAAGTTTTAGGACTTATAGTGCATTTTTCTCTTGTTTTATCTTCAAAGTTCACTTTGCACGTAGTTTTCACTTACAATTGCTGCTTTTTAATTTTTAAATTTTTATCTTGTTGGTTGTCTTTTCATTGACAAAAACTCTAGATTCATAGTTTAGACATCGTAAATTGGAGGTAATTTTTATGTTGAAACGTTTTCTCAATTGGTGTGTTTACTTCGCGAAAACCGAATGATTTGAAAACTATCTTACTAGAAGCGAAAGTTTATATCTCTTTGAAAGATCAGTTTTTTGAAAAAAAAAATATTATCAATAACGTTTTACGGCATTTTAAAAAAAATTAAAAAAATAGAGAGGCAAAAAATGAAAAAAAAAATTTGAGCCCCGAGACTCGATCTCCAATAAAGCTTAAATTTGACTATAAGGAATCCTAAGATAACTCTGTAATCTTTACAAAGAGGATTGGAAGAGACCGATCCTTATAGACAATATAAGTTAAGGAAAATATTGAAATCCATCAATTGCGCCAACATTAGGCCCGAATGTTGTAATTCATATCATGAGGAATGATTATCATGGGCTCATGCACTGTGGTATCCATGGGCCAACGACGAAAGAATTCGGGCCTAATGTTTTTTAGACTCATCTTTGTAATTTTCTTACTAGTTCAACGTGGAAAATTGCTTTGACCTTGCCCTTTAATTGGAAAGAAGAAGGAGATGACAATGCTTAGTACATCGTTTTGAAAATGAATTGATTTTTACATTTGATAAGATTATCCCACGAAAGACCGACATATTAGCACAGCACAAAATGAGCGTCCTGAATCGAATCTGCATTCTTTTTCTTTCTTTCTTTTGTTTTTTCCTTACTCCTGGTTTTTCCAATCTGGCCCCTCCCCCTCCCTCTCCCTCTACACGATTGTTCACAGGTCATGCACCCTGCACAAGCCACTATCCATTCGCTACCGTCGCCGCCCCCTCACCGCCTTGTCGTCACCGTGGAACCCTGCGCAAGTTGTTGCACACTTCACTGGCCTTGTCTCGCGCACCCCCGCTATCTCTCCACCCATATGTTCGATTGAGCCCGCCCCACCACGCCTCGACCCTGAATTTGAGTCTAGCAAGGTCGCGCTCGACCCCTTTGTCTTCATGGACAGAGGTCCCTAGAGACAGAGAGATAGGCTGACGACAGGACGGTACACGACGGTGGCAGGATCAAAGAAACAACTAGGTGACGATGGTTGCGCGACGGCTTGGCTAGCGGCTCTTTGTTGTTGGAGGGGAATCAAAGGTGGATGTGTGTTACGATTTTCCAGTTGCTTGGGGTACATTTTCTGGAAGAAAGGAGATGTTTTGGTTCAATTGGTAACTTTTACCTGCCTCACTCTTGGGTATATCAATGCTTTCAAAATATTTCCTTCTTGTCCATTTCATTCTTTTGCTACTTATGGTCAGACATCATCCTTCCAATAATTCACATTTCCTTATAGCTTCCATTGAGAAGACACAATGCGCTAAGTAACTTTCTAATGAAAACAAAAATTATCGCAAAAGTGACCATAATGTTGAGTAAATATAACATATTTGAATAACTCATATCGTCTATTATACACTCAGATAGTACATATTATATCGTCCATTCAATTGAGTCAAAAAGGGCAAAAATATCACAGTATTCATTATCGTTCTTTGTACTTGAAAAAAGTAAATAAGTGGAATCCACCATGCTAGCATGAAACTTTCATGGTTCTCCTTGCACCGTTATTCCCTGAAAATGACGCTCTTCAACTTAAATTGTAGTTTCCTGCCTTGAGAAATTATGTAAGGTTCTCATTGATTGTACTTTGTGTATTTATATTAATGTAGTTCATAAAATTGAGTCTACATTAGAGTACTGCACGTCGATAATATCTGCAAGAGTGTCGGCATTTTGAGCATACGTACATAACAAACAAAAATCGTCCAGATCATAATTTCTCTAATGAATAACTAAATAAAATAGATGGCGGAAGCCATGAACCTGAATAGAAGACCCTTTTTTCGCCGGGAAGGAAAAATTCCTTAAAAAAGGGCATTTCGGGATCAAGCTCATCCATCTGTAAGAGTCTATTTCGTTAATTTACAAAGACTACAACTATGTATTTTCATGCATAGCATATCCGTATTCGGTTGATCAATCATGGGTTTTTGGGGTCTCTTTTCGTTTGTTGGAGCATGACTTTAGGAAGATCACTCTATTTCACCTGAGAATCTATTAAAGCATACGCATTATAAGCGGGTCGTATTAAATTAGTTCGGAGTTCGGACAACATTGCAACAACAGGTAATAAGCTAAGACTGACCCTTGATGTGCAAATACTGGACGATTTATTAAACTCTTAATGGGGATTGAACTTCATCCGCTTACTTAATGTCCATCATTACATTATTTAACACATCAATTTTGCAGACGCAATTTCTCATATACACATTATTTAACACCTCAATTTCCCTTTTGATTAATTAATATTTTTGGCGAAAATCGATATTTATCAGCTATACATGAGTAGCATTCGAAACACTTTCATACAGAGAAACCTCTCCTTCTTCTTTCATCTCCGGTTGTTTTCTGTCTTCACACTCTGTCAGCTTTCATAATATCCTATCACTCTCTTCTGGGTTCTCTCTCGTTTCCGGTATGAAAGAACTAGCTCATCATCATCCTTCGGAACCGCAACTCCACATCGCGGGTAAATTCGATTCTCGAAGAATTTACCAATATCTGAATTATTTGAGTTTTACAAAGGAACTTATGCATCGATCGTTAGAAGAAAAATGATGAATCGAATTGAAATGGGCACCAAAGAAGGGGGAAGAATAACCACCGTTCATATATTCGTTTCTCTCCCTACTATTCTGTGTTTTATCTTGTTTTGTAAAGTATATGTATATATGTGCGTTGAAGATCCAGATGGTTAAATTTATGCGTCGATTGTTAGAAACAAAATGATAATCGAATTGAAATTGGCACCAAAGAAGGGGGAAGAATAACCATCGTGCATATATTCATTTCTCTCCCTACTCTTTTATGTTATGTCTTATTTTGTAAAGCATATGTATAGATCCACATGGTTAAATTTATGCATCGATATCGAATTAAAATCGGCACCAAAGAAGGGGGAAGAATAACCACCATGCATGTGACATTCTGAAATTCGACCCATTTTCGGGGTTTATGAAATGAATGAATATCTCGTTGATGCGCTTTAGATAAATCTCACTCGGAATTGATCACTCTTGAGAAGACTAACCGTTAGGGAAAGGCTAGCTAGGAATTTAGTACGTGGACCAAAAGACTTGACCATGGATTGACACTTTGGCCATAAGGATTGACGAGAGAATATTTTGGACCACTATGGGCCGATTCAAGAATGGTTAAGGAACGGTTTGCCATAGCTATGCAATTGGATCACGGGTGATTCCGTTTGACCATCGTATGGATTGCAAATGTCCCTAGACCAATTTCTAACGATCGCAACCTCCGATACGAGTGATTGACCCTCGCAATTACATGATAACCAAGGTCGCCGTGGTTTGAGTAACTTAAACGCGACTTGATGATAAATCAATCGCGGGATGATACGCGTAACTCCTAAAAGCCGCCCATTGGTTGAGATACGCTAAAGTTGCAATCGATCGGCCACGAATTAGACTTCGAAATTGGGCATCGAACTTCAAAGGATATCATTGCTAATATTTTGGACGTCGCCTCATTTGGTTCAGCTATTCATCGGTCCGCCCTGTCAGTCGTTTGTGCCAAAATCCCCGACCTGTCCTAAATTTGCAGTTTACCAAATTGCCCTTACGTATTAATTTGCAAGAGCCAAATTATTAATGGGATTTGAATTTTATCTTTTTCCTCATTAATAAACCCCCACCCACCCCACTCACCATCATCTAGTCACATCTCACCTTTATGTCACATCAAATAATTTTTCCAAGCTTCCCCTCCAAGTTTCCTCTCTTCTTCCTCCCTTCTCTCTCCTTTCTCTCTCATTTTCTCTCCTCTCCTTCCCTTTGGCCGAAAATTCTCTCCATCTCCTCCCCCTCTTGCGCCCCTCACCGCCGTCCAGCCACCACCGTGCCGCCACCTCCGCCCTTCCGTCCAGCCACAGCCTCACCGTCGCCTCGCCGCCATTCGTCGCTGTTGCTGCTCGGTTTTGGGGCTGTTGCAGCTGATTTTTGTGGGATTTCAAGCTTAGATTGTGGTAAGCGACTTCCTAAACCTTGATTAGGTTAATAGGTGACATTTTGATGAAGTTAGGAGTGGATTTAAGCGAGATTTGGGGGCTGGCGTGGTACTGTTCATGGCAGATCCGAGAATGAAATATTGGTGGATGTTCTTGAGTAATTGAAATGCGATCTTAGGTGGTTAGATAGGGTTGGTTGTGAGTAATTTATATTATCCTTGTTTGGGTGATTTGATCGAATGGCTTAATGGGTGATTCGTGTGCAATTTGTGTTTTGAATTGGCTGATTATGTTTATTACACGATTGCGTGGCGAATTCGTCTATTTGGGGGCTGATCGTGATGATTGTGTAGTATATTTTGGTTGATCTTGGTCTATGCGTGGCCAATTGAGTGGGCGACGTTGTTCGTAAGATTATTTTATACCCTGATGCGTGTTACGCGGGGTTTGTCGGTGGAAATTGTGTAGTAGTGGTGTTCGTGTGATTATCTTAAATCCTGATGAGTTATAACGCGGGGAATTGATTATCTTATACCATGTGCGTTATTACGCAGGGAACCCTGATGCGTTATTACGCGGGGAGTTGAGCTAATCCTGATGCGTTAAATGTGGGATGTTGTTGCGCCCGACGGGGCAGAGGATCGCTAGCATGATGCGTTAAACGCGGGTTGTGCCGTAGACCTGATACGTGTTACGCGGGTCGTGTGTGTGTGTGTGTGTGTGTGTGTGTGTGTATATATATATATATATATAATCAGTACTATTGAGTGTGATGGGTATTGAGGATTCTAAGTGTTTGGCATGTGCGTTGGACACGTTTGGGTTATTAGTTGTTGTTATGTGTGGGTATGCAATATCGTGATTTCAAGGTGTTCTACGGATAGTTATGGCTTAGTGGTTCCATTTTGGTGTTAAGTAGAATGGTCGCCTCGATCGTTAGACTTGCATGTTTAGGGTGCTCTAGAGATACGTGTTATTCTAAGCGAGACTTAGGGAGTTAGCTTATTGAGATTTATTCTCATTGTTATATCCCAAACCTTTCAAACCCACGACCCTGAGAATGTATGGCCTTCCGTAGCGTTTTGGGATCCCGATGGATATTGATCGGGTGGTGACAGAGTATCCGGTTGGAGATGGTACGGTGTATTTTAGGCATGCTAGTACCGTCTGGGTGAACGTGGGGGATGCGTTTTGGAAGCCTCAGACCTTTTTGGCGTAGACCTGTAGAGTTGGGGACGTGTTAGTTGGCCCACTCCAGGGTTTTGATGTGCCCTACGACGGAGTTGGAGAGTGGGACCCTATGGAGTTGGACCCCATGGAGATCTTTCCCCCTGATGGCAAAGTGACTAACCCGAATACTGGTCTTGAAGACTCGGACCCCGAGATTGAGCTTATGGAATCTAACCCGGAACCGGAGGCATCGTCTGTAGATGGCAGGGTTGTGGACTAGTGTAGCTACCCTTTTTTTGTTGTTGTATACTCTCTTGGAAGAGGAGTTGGGGTAGGATGACCACCGATCCTTTTTGTTGCATGTGGTTGTCTCTGGTAGTTTGTATATATATATTTTGGATCGAGTATTATGTTTATGAAAGCTGTTGTTTGGTGCGTTTAATTCTCTCTCTTCTATCCCTCTTCTTTGTATGTTGTACGTGGTGTTTTAATTTCCTTCCGCTAGCGTTCACCTTTAAGCGTTTAGTCTGGATCTGCGACAAGTCCTGGGATGTCACAATCTTATCGGCCATGCGAGATGTTGGCGCGCCCGTAGGGCACGGGCCGTGACAGTGCATATATTCATTTATCTCCCTACTCTTCTGTGTTCTATCTTGTTTTGTAAAGCATACATATATGTGTGTGTTGAAGATCTAGATGGTTAAATTTATGCATCAATCGCTAGAAGAAAAATGATTAATTGAATTGAAATTAGCACCAAAGAGGGGAGAAGAATAACTACCGTGCATATATTCATTTCTCTCCCTACTTTTCTGTGTTCTGCCTTCTTTTGTAAAGCATGTCTATATATGTGTGATGAAGATCGAGATGATTAAATTTATGCATCGATCGTTAGAAGAAAAATGATAAATCGAAAATTGAAATGGGCACCAAAGAAGGGGGAAGAATAACCACCATGCATATATTCATTTCTCTCCCTACTCTTCTGTTTTCTGTCTTGTTTTGTAAAGCATATGTATATGTTTGTATTGAAGATCTAGATGGTTAAACTTATGCATCGATCGTTGGAACAAAAATAATGAATCGAATTGAAATGGGCACCAAATAAGGAGAATAATATTTTTTTATTATGTTTATTTTTCGCAATTACAATAATGAATTAACTATTGAGTCCTACAGACACTTCAAGTCTTGTTGTTCTTCATGGCTATGTGGTCGGGCAAGTTGGCTCATGGAACTTCCGGTCCGTGACACGTGAGGATGCGCAAATAATTGCACGATTTTGGCTCGATTATTAGGCGCACTTATCAATAATATTTTTATTTTGTGCAATTATAATATAAATTAACTGTTGAGTCCTACCGAAACAGTGCGTCTGTTCACAGGACGATACACGACAGAGCGGGATCAGAGCAACAACTAGGGACGATGGTTGCGCGACGGCTAGGCTAGCGGCTCTTTGTTGTTGGAGGGGAATCAAAGGGGGGATGTGTGTTATGATTTTCCAGTGTAGCGGGGTAAATTTTCTGGAAAAAAGAGAGGATGTTTTGGTCCAATGGGTAACTTTTACCTGCCTCACTCTTGGGTAGATCAATGCTTTCAAAGTATTTTCTTCTTGTCCATTTCATTCTTTTGCTACTTGTGGTCAGAAATCATCCTTACAAGGATTCAAATTTACTTATAGCTTCAACTGGGAAAACACCACGAGCTAAGTAACTTTTTAATGAAAACCAAGGAAGAGTCGTCGTAAAAGAGACCATAATGTTGAGTAAATATAACATACTCGAAAACTTATGTCGTTAATTATACACTCAGATAGTTTATATTATATAGTCCATTCAATTGACTCAAAAAGGGCAGAAATATTCATTGTGAAGTTAGGATGTGTATGAAATCCACGAGTCTTGCAATATGTCTAGTTGTCTACCGTGCTTTCATTATATCAGAAAAGGGACAGCCTGATCTTGATTGGCTTATGTCCAAAAAACAATTATTTCAATATTTCATATACTTTGAAGGAACCGCGTTTCATGTATTAAAACTATCTTACAAGGAAATTATAAAATGAAGACGGTGCATTTATAATCGATGGACTTGTTTTTCGATAATCTTTTTATTTTGTCAAGACCGGAATAATGCATATGCATCGATTTTTTTATCAACGCCAAAAGCATCGAAATCGAACATGGGTGACTGTTAGTTTCTCTGGTTATTGAGTAATCTTTTGGCTCCTATGTGCGTGTCGACAACATAAAAAGGTGGTTAATTACCGGTGACAACGATGGAGATCATTGATAGGTCTCCTGTATTTAATTTGGGCACATGCGTGAATCACGCATTGATTTCAGTAAATCTCTCTTTTCCGACCATGTCTCTAAGGTTGAATTTTGACTTGTTTTTTTCGACATGATTTGGTAGTTGAGTTGGTGTCGAATGTTGCATGGAGCAATCAAAGTTCGACTTTGTTCCTTTGCTCCTTTCTTTTTTCCCACTTTTTTTTGTGCTAATTACCCTTTACCGGAATGCGCGCGGCTAAAATGCGGCTTTCTCGTGATTAAAAATGTAGGTCTTAATAATGACTAGATGTGTAAATGCGGTTGATACGGAATCCTTGATTTCCTAGCAAAAAAGTTGAACGAATTCAGATATAAAGAGAATAAATTAATGTGAAACATAGCAACGGAAAAAAAAAATCGGTTGCCTTGAGCTCGAGAGAAGTTATAAGAAGTTATTTGAATTGTTACGTCACGATACGCCTATTTTCAGTTGATAATAAAGAAACAATCAGGCATGTGCAACTTTGAACGCGCATGAGTCGGTGTTATTCGAAATTTAAAGAGAAATCCGTGGGTGAAATTATCAATTACTTCGAGGTGCGACTTCTCTTTTTTCTTTTTTTCTAATTTTCCTCCTAATTTTGGAGGTCATCATTATAATAAGTTGGTGAGATGATGGGAGTGTCCTCGGTGATGGGCCCATCCTCGTCCTATGATCGTTTTCTTGGTATGGGCCTTGATGGTAGATGGGATTTCATCCTAATCATCGATCATCATTTTCGGTCCCAAAACGATGCTTTTCTTATCATCTCAGCCAATAATTCGCACGTCTTATAATTACCTTTCCCTAAACGTAAAATCCAAAAGATAAAAATATCAAAGCGAGGGAATTTGTAGTTGGGGGCCCAAAAGAGTCCAAAAGTCCAGCCCAGTCAATACTGAGAGCCCAGTTCACATCTAGTTTTCGCTCGGAGGGCGTGCTGTTCATACACGTGGCTGTCCCTTGCCGTGTCAGCTGTTGCATAAGCTTAAGGAAAAGTTCCAAAAAAGGGCCCTAAGTGCCATCATTTTCTCAAATAAGGCTATAAAGTGGACTTTGTTTCAAATAAGAGCATGAAGTGACTATATTAGTCTCAAAAAAGGGCTTGAGTCACTTTAGTTAGGGGCATTTTGGTCATTTACTATTTTATTTTATTTTTCCTTTTTTTATTTTTTAAGAGATTTTGAAAAAAAAACTAAAAGTAAAAAAAAAATAAAGAAATACAGGCGGGAGGACTGACCTCCCGTCTGTGGCCGCTAGGGTCGCCGGGCGAGGGCCGCGACCCTCGCCCAGGTCAGGCCGAGAGCCGCAGCCATCGGGCGGGATCAGGGTGGGTTGGAGGGCGCCGTCTACCCCGGTCCTGGCCGGACCTAGGCGAGGGCCAGCAGGCCCTCGCTGAGACGCCGGCAACCCCGAGGGCCTTCACCGCCTCCCCACCGGCTGTGGGGCGACGACCTCCCGCCTAGTGGTGGCCACGATTCGGAATCGGTGGTTCCGGTTCGTGGCCACAGATGAACTAGAACCGGAAACTTAAGGGGCGGTTTCGGTTCCGATTTTGAACCGGTGATTCCGGGTCGGTTCAAGGCCTGGTTCCTGTTCAAAACAGAAATGGAACCGACCGGTTCCGATTTTCAAATTTAATTTTAAATAATGAATTATGAAATAAAAAAATAAATTCTGAAATTATCAAATACAAATTGTAATCAAATTTGGAGGGGAAAAAAGGGAGGGGGAATGGGCTTGAATTTAATGAATTATCATTAAGCGCCTACATATCTTCTTGGCAATAGAAGAATCAAAGCACATGTAGTTCTTTTACCTTCGATAACCCCATACTTACCTCATCGTCAATCGTCGCTACTCGTTTTGCCAGTTCCGGTACCTGTGACGGTGGTATTTCTATCATCGAAGAATTCAGCTTCATTGCTGCGATCAATCTCTTGTTGTCGATGTTGAGCCTTTGTCCAATCATAGACACAAGCTTGAGCCTCCACCGAATCTGGAGCTAATCTTGAACGTCGGTTGTCCAAAATATTGCCTCCGGCACTAAATGCATATTCAACCGCAACTGTTAAACAAGAGGTTGCTAAAACTTATCTTGCGATGAGAGCGAGAATTGGGAATTGGGTTGAATGCCTCTTCCACCACTCTAGATTTTGAAATCTGTGCCGCCTCACTAAACTCAAAAAAAGTGGTTAAATAGGTCTCTATTTCGAAAATATTTTCAGTTGCTCCATTTTGTCTTTTTTGCCTATTCATCAACATTTTGTACCATCTACTAATTCTACCTTGGTCCCCGCTTTGTACGTCACTAGGTTGGGAAGATCCACTATCACCTAGATTATATCTATTAGAAAATTCATTATACAATTCTACTATTGCGTTTTTAACTACTGTTTGTATAGTTATAATATCTACCATTTGAATTAAATGTAAACAGTCATAATACGTATTCAAATCATCACCTAAACCTTCTAATTTGGTACGTGGATCGAAAACACAAACAACCAAATCAATAAGAGAAATTTCGGTATAATAATGCAACCATTTTGTTCGCATTGCCATAATAGTCGGACCAAATTGATCATCTTTTTCATTTTCTTTAAAAATACCAGCAATATTAACACACTCTATTAAAAATAAATGTGTAGTAGGATAATAAACACCGGATAAAGTATAAGTTGCATCATTAAAAACTTTTTAAAGAACTATTTTTTTTTTTTGCAAATATCCCACTCTAGTGGGAATAAATTAATTTGAGAAATATTATTCGAAATAAACGTACATAATAAATATTTATATGCAAAATATTAATTAAGCAATTCGTATGTAGAATTCCAACGAGTTGGAACATCTCTTGGAAATCTTTTTGGTCTTCTTCTATTTGCTTTACAAAATCTGCCCCATTCCATAAAAATTGAATTGCTGTCTTTATTGGGTTGAGAAAAACATCAAGAGTTTGTAAACCATCTTGTACACATAAATTTAAAACATGGCAAGCACATCTAATGTGAAAAAATTATCCACCAAAAGCGGGTTTACAAATCTTTTCTAACTCGGGAATGGAAGCAGTATTTGCCGGGGCATTATCAAAATCAACTGAAACAATTTTATTAACCAAAAATATTCTTTTAAAACTTACTTAATTATTCTATAAATATTAATTTTCGTATGCATATCATCAAAAACTCGAAATGCAATAACTCTTTTTTGAATGTCCCAATCATCGGGTATCCAATGACATGTAATACCCATATAAGAATGAGTTTGCCAAGGATCACTCCAAATGTCGCTACCTATATGCACACGTCCATTGAAATTCATAAAAAAGTTTTTCAAATCTTCTTTTTCTCTTTTATAAATATCAAAAAGTTGGCGTTTAAGCGTATTTCTCGAAATAGGTTTTGCTTGTGAAGTACATGCAGTTTGTATAAAATGATTAAAATCAACTTTTTCACCAAAATTAAACGATAAACGTTCAACGGTAACAAATCTAGCTAAATCTTCTTTATAAACTTTTTCATTGTAACGAAATAAAGAATCAGCGTTAGGATTGGCGTACCCGAAAATTTGTTGTTGGCTGGTGTCGATCCCCGCTTGCGTTGGATGTTTCGACCTCAGATGCCGTTTAAATGTTCCATAGCCGCCTCCACCTGTAAGTTTGTATGTTGCCCCCACAATAGTTACATTTTACCTTATACTTATTTCCGCCTAAATGTTCCTTCGTGAATTGTTCCCATATGTCAGATGTACCATCTCGTTCCAGCTTCTTTGTTGTTGACATTTCTTCGATACTGGTAGGAGGAGGATACAAACTTTCTCGCGTTAGGACGTGCTCGACATTGGGAATGATGTTGATATCATCAACATCGTCTCCCCAATATATAAAATCACGAGGATCGTGAGGATAATCGGATTCCCTCATCGGGCTCTTTTCTCTGCCACTACCTCTGCTTCCACTTGCCATTTTTTTAGAGAATTGAGCGGAAAGCGAATTCAGAAAATTGACAGAGTCATAGAAACAGAATTGAGCGGATTGAGAGAATTTTGTGAGAATTTGTGAAAAAAAATGAAAAATAAAAAGGGATATTTATAATAGTTAGGATAGATTTAATAAATAAATTAAAAAAAATAATGGGGGAGGAGGGTGACGGCCAAAATTTTGACCTTTGCAAGCCGGTTAGGAACCGGCCCAAAATCGCCGGTTCCTGGCGATTCGAAACCAACTCGGAATGGCTGGTTTCGGGGTCGGTTCAAAAAAATAGGAGCCTGTAACCGGCCCCTATGGCACGGGCCAATTCCGGTTCGGAACCGGTGGGCCCGATCAACGGGCCGGTTCCGGGCCCAAACTGGCCCGTGGCCACCACTATTCTCGCCTGATTTTTCCTTCTTGTTTTTTTTTTTACTTTTTGACTTTTTGTTTTTTTTTTTAAATTTAATTTAACAAAAAATTAGATTAATTTTACATTTTGACAAAAATACCCTTGATTGACCGGAAAATTTGACCGGCCGGCGATGTCAGGCCCTTATTTGAAACAACCATAGCCACTTCAGGCCCTTCTTTGAGACAATGATAGCACTTTAGGTCCTTATTTGAAACAAAATCCGTTTCAGGCCCTTATTTGAAAAAAAAAATAATAATAAGAGCACTTGGGGCTCTTTTTTGAAATTTTCCTTAATTACACAAAAAAGTTAATGGGATGGGTATTTTCGTTCGATATTACATTCAATTTTGATGCCATGTCATTCGTGCCATACTCCATTCACATGGCGACACTTATTCATGCACATTTATAGGTGCAATGATTTCTCGGCTTTCCAACTATTTCGAAATTCGATTGGACCTAGTTGGAGTCATCCATAAGGACCACAATCTTTCGCTGTCTCAATCGCCGCGGCTTTCGCATGAGTCGATAACAACGAAAGTCGAAAAGACGCAGTCGCTTCCTATAATTAGTGAAATACAGATAAGAAGATTGACGTTTTTCGTCATTAGGTTACCGAACGCCATTAGCCGAAATCCTTATTACAAGATTAGAGAGTGGTGGGTGCGGGGGATTAACTTACATTAGTGCGCCAAGAACCCTAGAAAGGTAAGAGGCCAAAACATCAGGGAAACCAAACACATCTACTTGGAGTTATTTAAATAAGAGGGGCCCCAAAAAAAGAAAGAGTTGAGATGGGGACGTGGCATCCTCGATGATTAAGGTAATTAATCAGGGTCGGATCTACTTGGCCCGGTCCCTAATCACATCAAAGCCCATCTCGGTCGGGTCGGTCGCCTGGAGCTCGTAATGGATACCCTCCAGCGCTCTCCTCAGCCCATCTTTGGAAGTCGCATACAAAATCTTTGCTCTGATTCTCGATGCCGTCGGTGACCTGATAAAGCAAATAATCCGCGCCAAAATTAGGGTCATCAGCAAACTATAAAGTGGAAGAATTAGCTAATTATCACTCCGCATAGCGCAAACATCCTTATGTTTTTTTAGATCATTCATCCCCAATGCCGCCGGCCTTGCGTTCCATGTGATTCACGACGTTAGTATATCCCTTCATTGAACTTAATCACATGCGAGCGAGTTTGCTTTACACGATCGTCCATTTCCGCAACTCGCGGGAGCAGTTTCGACGCCTTTCGAACCTGCGTCGATGATCTCGGCACGGACCTATCTCGTTGAACCTAATCTCCGACGAGAACCGGCGAATTGATGCGACACCGGATCTGATAGATCCACGGGTCCGAACGGGAAATGCACCATCATGAGATGGTGGGATCCAACGTTACCATTATTAAAGTCGACAGCAGAATAGGAAAAAAAATGAAAGTTGTTGCCGCACTTGCAAAAAAAAAGCCAGATTAGAAAGTGTAATCTGTGATTAAGATTGATTAGCACCCATCTTTATTCTCTTTCTCTCTCTCTCTCTCACCATACTAGAAGACAAGTAAGGCCGGATTTGAGATCTACGAATTTGTGGGACAGCTCTTATCAAAGTTACTTAGTGAAAACTATCTAACTTTCAATAAATCTCAGGCATTTACATCTCGCCATTTCTCCAAATCTCCGATTACGATTCAGTACGTGCAATTAATACGCATCATTACGTCATTATGATGATTGTAGGAAGCTTAATTTATACGCCGGTGTCAATAATTGACATTCTTCTATATGACTCCAAGTACGTATTGATCTTAACACACGTCAGATTATTCACAAGGGACAAATTAATTCGTCCCACTAAATTATTCTAGAGCATGAATATGATATATGAACGTTGTTGACGTTTTAAGTGAGAGAGAGAGAGAGAGAGTGGGACGGACGGACCATGCAATGAAGAAGATCTTGCTCTTCCGGCAGTTGTCGACCGTGACGAAGTCGAAGTCGAAGACGGCGTACCGGCAGTCGTCATCCGGGAGGGAGGCGGCGAGCTGGTCGAAGCCCTCGCCGGGCCCGCCCACCTTGTCGACGGTGACCAGCCTCGACTTCTCGTCGATCTTGAACACTATGAAGCGGTGCACCTTCTTCCACTTCATCTCCATGAACGAGCTCTTGCACTCGTCGGCGACCCACATCCCGGTCGTCGCCTGCGCTCGCCCGCCCGCACCAAAGTCAATTTTAGCCCGAATCGAATTGACGGACACGACGAGTTCACGGATGGATGAGAAAGAAAATGAAAACATTCGGAAGAGAGAGATCGAAATCAAATTTACCATCTTGAAAGCCATGGCCATGGTTGATGCTGATGGAAGGATTTCCAAGTAGAGAGTTGTGCGAAATGCTTCTTCCTTCTTGCTTTTTCTCGGAGAGGAAAGGGTCTGACCAGGAGGAGGGAAGCTTCTTGATCTTATATAAAGATGTTGGGGACTACAATACCACTAAATTTTGTGCATTATTACAAGTTTGTCCACCCCATATGGTCATCGATCTTGTGCTATTACTTTTTTTTTTCCTTCCCGTTTTTATCCTCTCAATGTGAATTTTTTTATTTTAACTTTAAAAAGTCCAACTTGGTGCCTACATTTGGTGGATTTGCTTTGTCTTTGATTTGGCATCAGCCGGAGGAGTGTCTCCCCCATAGTTGATAGTACCATCTCTCTCTCTCTCCAATTCAGCTCATATTTCCCAATTTGCACCCACCAAATCAATTAATGAATTGCTCTATTTTGGCAAAGAAGAACCAGATTAGGGCTTGTCAATTAGTGAATCATGAAATCAATTTGAAAGACTTTAATTGAAAAATCTTGGTTTCCTATCTCTTTTCCCCCCATTTTGTACCAGGTATTGTGCATCATCGTGCTTAAGTTAGATTTGACAAGCCAAGCGTGATATCAATCGAAAAGATTCGAATTGAAAGTCTTGGATTATTCTCTTCTCGTTTTCCCATTTTGCATCAAACATTATTCATGGTCGTGTTTAAGTCAAGTGTCACGATCCGAGCACGATTAGCACCACTACTAGGGTGACGAACCAATCGATAAAGCCTTAGAAAATCACGTCAATCACATAAGTAAATCAATGGGGAAAATAGCCAAAGAAGTCCTAAACCTTTAATTAGGTCAATTTAGTCATGAACTTTTTCGCGATTTGCCAATTCAATCATAAAGCGTTCAATTGTGCTAATTTAGTCCTAAATTTTTTGACGATTTGCCAATTTAGTCATTCCCGCCAATTTGGGCCGAAATCGCTGATGTAGCGGTCTAGTCAGTGCCGATCGTCCTAAGTGACATGGCCGGTGAGCTTTCATGGATAAATTTTTAATTTTTTTTTAATTTTCTTGTCTTACAACTTTTCTTGAGACCCAAAAGATTTATCCAAGCATAGGAAATGAGAATGAGAATGAGATATGGTAGCATGGAGTGGTCCCATCTCGGACTTTGACCCCGCATACCCGCCTCTCTTGCTTTCTGTTCCCCTTCTCCAAAAACCATAGTCTTTACGTGAAAGCAAAGGAAGATTAAAAAACTAAAAAGTTGAAAAAAAAAAACTTTTTTTTTCCTTTTTTGCAATTTCAAGCATGGATAATGGAGAGGAGACCAGGTTGGTGAACGAATGCTAAGGCAAAGTTGTGAATAAGCCTCGATAGAAATGAATCGAAATGCATTGCATGTACATCTTCATACAATGCCTCCAATCACCGTGTACCCTTGATTGACATGATTGCTTTGTTTCCCTATTCTTCAACACATGCATTAACTTTCATGATTTCACATCCCCATGGATTTGTGAGCATTCCCATGATAATTCCATGTGGAAAGATGAGGGAGACATTCTCTTATGATTATGTGATAAAATACTATGATATGGTATTTTATAAGAACGGGGCCTTGGAATACACGGCGAGCGTCCAATCGGAGCTTCCATCATGTCTGCAAAAAGGTGAGCCTGTTAGAGTCACCAGTATGCGTGGATGTGAGCTTGTTGTGTGATCAGAAAAGTCAAATTTCGATTGATCATATCGTTCTAATAAAGAAAAACCCTTTCGGAGTTTTACAAGTGCAACATCGAGTTTGATGTTGATAATCGCGAGCTCGAGCTCGAGCTCGAGAGAGAGAGAGAGAGAGAGAGAGAGAGAGAGAGAGAGAGAGCACAAGCACAAGCACGAAGAAACGAGTGAGAGGAAAGGCGTACAAGAACAAAAAGACGAGTGAAGGAAGGTGAATGGATGTGGTTGGGGGAAGACAATGCACTCAGGTGGATCGATGGAACCACTCTTTGACAAAAACCACGATCAACAGGCCCACAACTGACCGAGCAGATTGCATTTGTTACTAGAATCTCACATAGTTCTTCACATGGTCCAAATCCCACACGACAGATTTACCAGTTAAATCCTGGGTGTGATCATATATGGCCATGGTTGATCTGCGTGTACCTGCTTCTGGTTTAGTTGTTTAGCTTCTTCCTGGTGGAAGCACTCCATTGATTGTCCAGCTTCGTTCTTGTTAAATGTCCCTACATGTCTTTCACAATCACTTGGAGTTCCTGGCCATCTGTCAGTGATTTTACAGGATTCTGGGTAATTCTTCTTGAATGACAAAGTATTCTACCCAAATCTGTAGACGGAGCACAACTGAACATAGTAATACCTGAATCCGATCGTTTCTTAGCAGTCAGCACCAGGAATGTGAAGTCCTCTTGCGAATGCAGCTTCTCTTGATGAATGACTTCAAGGATTCCTCTCTTCTACTTTTTTGCCCCTCAGTTCCAGCTTCGATCGGGCTGATAGATTTTTCACAACTTGGAATGCAGCGATGACTGGTTTGAGCTAGCCCTGAAGACATGTTTTCCTGCCTACGAAATAAGAAAAGAGACGCTCATGATATGTGTGTAACCACCCACATTATCAAGAAACCTGTTCCATCCCATGCCTGATTTTGGGAGGTGATGCTCGGGACACTTCCCCCTCAATTGAGCCACAATTGATAAAGCAATTTCAGATAATTTTTCAGCGGTTCTGTAGCTTCCTTTCTAAGGAGAGAGATTTATATTCGTGAATGGAGATGAAATCAGCTAATGCTCCTGTTTGTCTTTTGTAAGCCAAACACTGCATGACAAACTTAACTATCCATCCTTGCGGAAAAAATCACTCTCTTTATTGACAGCCTCAAAATTGTACAATCCGATAATTGAAGGTTGAACTTGCCAACTGGGCAGTTATAACTTTCACAGAGAACAAATAGGAATTACAGAAACACAGGATTTCAACACATGATTACTCATACAGCATGGGTCCGCGAGACGAGAGACGACCTACTGTTTCTACTGACGGGAAGATGAACATAGACCTCGTGGACATCCTGTTTACAGACTTCCCCTCTATCCCTATCTACAGCATAGCACACGTACACAGTGTCTATCACATTGTCTAAAACATGGATAAAGAAACCCAGCACCACAATCAGCAGCACCCATGCCAGAACTGCCAAAAGGTAAGAGTCCACTCCAAGGTCGCTTACGCCTTGTAATATAGCCCACACCTGAAAATTCACAAGATCAGAATCCAATACCAGGCTACCAGCAATTTGGGGAGAGAGAGAGAGAGTGAGAGAGAGTGTCCATATTATCTAAGGGGTGTTCAAGGTTCTGTTTGGTTTGTGGTGGAGGTATTTTCAGTCCAAACCAAACCTATTGGTAGGAAAATCTCAACCCAGACCCAAAGCAAACCAGTAAACTTGCAACTCAGATCACACCAATAACTTCGATTTGTTATTGGTTTATTCTGTTTCAAACCTCTACAATCAAGTCAATGTACAAGAGAGGAGTTTAAAACATACTAGAAAATTATCAAACTTCAACATGCGATGTAAATTAACAAAAAAAAAAACCACTATTTTTACATGCGTATTGGAAAAAATGAATACAATCCAATTAATTATCAATAACATTAAAAAGAACCACAAAACATAATGGAAAACTATTTAGTAAGTACTACTTGAGATTAATAATCAGTCAATAATGAGCAATTTGAGAACTAGAAAACTTTCATGTAATAGTTTAGAGCAAACTTAGATGGGAAGTACTTACTTGGTTAGGTTAAACTACAAATTTTATTGGTGCAAAGGACAATAAGTTTACTTATCAAACTTATCAGTTTGGTCTGACCAAAAAAAAAAAAAAAAACTTATCAGTTTGGTTTGATTCTATCGGTTTCAGCGTTATAAACCAACAAAAATCAAAGCAATGACAACAAAAACAGAAAAAAGAAAGAAAGAAAGCAGATCCAAAACAAAACCGAAAAACCGATAAACAATACTTAACAGTTTTATTAGGTGTGGTTCGATCGGTTTATTGGCTCATTGTTCTTTGTGAACACCCATCATCTAGAGCAAGCATTTCAACTCTTATGAACATCAGAGTGGTGCCACCACTTTTTAAAGTCAGAGGAGGACTACCTATGTCGAAGCAAATCAAGAGAGATTCCACGATCTACACCAAAATCTACTCTTCACATTTCACTATGATTCAAGGGCATTGGTTAGTCGGTTGTTCAGATAGGGCAATAAAAAGGGGAGCCATTCAAAGGCTCAATATATGTGTTCTGAACACCTGTGACTACATGCTCGTGAATGTCTTGAGTAGCACATAAGTCATCAAATTGAATATAGGGATCGCAAAGATGACAACTTGAACAAACTCAAAACCACTCTCTCAATATGAGACATTCAAATGAAAGACTTAAATCTGATTTCAACCACTTACCACAACTGCATATATTGCTGAGAATACAAAAACAATCCCTGCTAGTAATCGGGTTGAAATAGTCTCCACAAAGACAGCAGAAAGGAGATTGCGCTTCAAAAGCTCATATGTCATCCTAGCAGATGTGCAGTAGGCTTCACCTGTTATGGCCGCAAAGTTTATGGTGAACTTATTTAAAAAATCAACTGCCGATAGTAAGGTGTTAACGCAGCAGCGGAGCACAAGGTTCACGATTCCAGGGGCATCTTCCCGTTTTGCACCATCAACTGCAGTTCGCACTATGCGAACTACACAAATAAGCAATCCAGAGAGACATATTGTTCCCGAGGAGGGACCAAAAGCATTCCTGTATGATCACAAAGAAAAGGCATTTTCAATTAAAATGCCATTACGTTTTTATCGTTTTCAAAGAAAAAAATGTCGCCAGAGACTCATAATGTTTCTCTCCACCAACTTAGAGGAATAATGTTAGAACTGCTTAAGTTAGATAATAGCTATAATGCTAGAACTGCTAAGGGCTAACCCACCCGTGAGTACGTTAACCAGACATTCATGTAAGCTTTTAAAAGAAGTAAATTACTGATCCTACTTAGTAAAACTACTAATGAAACAAGAGAATCATGTGGGAAGTAGTGGAGCCTTTAAACGAGAGAGATAAATAAATCCAAGAGGAAAAAGGGTATAATGAGAAGCAACGCCAGAATCAGAAAAGAAAATGGCCAGAGGACATTCTATCATTCAGACCATTCAAGAAGATTTCAAGGCAGATAGAAAGTCCATATTTTCAGAAACAGCAAATGACTACCGAAGACAGTACTTCCAATGCTCTGTGGTGACTGGTACTAGAAAAAGAGAGAGCTACAGTCTGAGCTTATGTAACTGAAACATGGTTTATTGCATTTCTGCAATCTACAGGGCTGAACATGCTTGAGTCTCCTCAAGCTTAGATCATGTGCAACCAAAATTTCGTATAGCATATTTCAATTAGCTCCTCAAGAACGGTGACAATCAGCGGAGCAGCACCTCACAATGCTCATGAACATTTACATCATGGATAACAATTTACCCGTGCAATCATCCCGCAGCATTATGCCCCCGAGTAGGGCAGTCTCATACGAAGAAGCATGGGTGACTGAAAATGGAAGTTATTGGAATTATATGTCACTCCAATGTCACATGGACTCGATTAACGTTGATGAGTAAAGATTTGTAAGATGGTGATATTAAGAATTATAGAGAGGCTAAAAGCATAGCCCAGTTATGGTGAGTACAAGTCCATTCAACGGCCCCACAAAATGTTGAAAGCTAGGTGAAAAGAAGAGTTCATGCAACCAAAGGATAAGATCAACACTTCAAGTTGATTGATAACCAGCAGACACGTTTTCTCATTCCAATTTCTATTGTGGATATATAGTCAATTGTTCACATTGATGTATCTACAAGGGTCACTTGGCACGCATGCATTGAGATCTACAGCAATATTACACAAGTCCCATTCTAGTTCCACTGTCCCCATCAGTATCTCGTAGTGACTCAAGTCAGTTCGACAGAATCTATGTGTGATGTTTATTGATAGTCATACAAAAATGTTACTTATTCAATATTTCCCAGCTATAATAGAAGATGCAATCAAGAGCGAATCCACTCTTTACTAAAGTTGGTGCACAGTGTGTCTATGACTATGGCACATGTGCACATTTCTCGCTGACTCACAGCATTGTAAGACTAACCATCTAAATTGTAGACATCAACAGCTAATCTGGGTAAAGGTCGAAATATTGCCACATGTAATCTTCCAACCTAGTTAGGAACCATCTTCTTTTCCCTGAACAAGAGAGAGCCTGCAAGAAACCGCACGAGAACTTGTAGGAAATTACCTTAAAGAACTTCTAATACTCCTCCTTGGAGCTGTATTATCCTCCTTGGCGAAGTACCACTGGGCAATGGTTCCGCTGATCACATAAACCTGAGCTTCGATCGTCACCGTCAAAGACCACATCATAGTAAGGATAGCCAATGCAAAATAAGCAGGCACCCAGCTATCTTGCTTCCATTTACAGGTATACTCTCCATCCGATTCGCTCGCGACGATTTCCCCATTTTGCCTGGCGAGCACCAAGAACACAACAATGGGAGCATAGTAAATCAACAAACCTAGACTCATACACGGCAACACCCCAAACAAGGCCAAATTCCTCGACAGAGCATCAGAGGCGACCCCAATTATCGTCACGGTGAGCTCGATTCTGAGCCAATTAGCCACAAAAATCCAGACGATCACCCCAATGACCAAGAACACAAACACCAGCACCAAAATCCGATAAACCAAGGGAAAATCCTCGCTGCAGCTAGAGCTGACCGTGCAAGCAACGAACCAATAGACATTCAAGAAGACCGGAATCAGCACGAAGAAGGGCAGCGAGGCGTAAACGACCTGCTTGGTGTAGTGCTTGAGCAACAAGAGGAGCGAGAAACAAATGGGCACGCTCAAGATCAAAGTAATAACAAGAACCCATATCAAATCCGTCAGAACAGTAGAAGATAAAGAGGAAGAAACAATAAAGGTGTTGCGCCGAGCAAGCGAGGTGGAGTTCTTGACGCAAGAAGAGGAAGTGGAGCTATAAGAGTAGGAGGAGACGTCAGGGTACTCGGTGTTTCTGTGGAAGATGGAGAAGATTCCGAAGGCGAACGTGAGGAGGACGACGAGGAGGAACAAGACGAGGAAAGGCAGGTCCCTGAAGGGTCGAGGGCCGTAGTTGTAGGTGATCTGGAGGTACTGGGTCGGGTCGGACTCGGGATGCGGGTCGGTTTCAGGCGGGGGCGTGGAGAGGAGCGGCTGAGAGGGCGAGGAAGAGTCGTAGAGGGAGGAGGCGGGCCTGTTGGGTTCTTCCGTGCTACCCATAGCTAGAGAGAGAGCGAGAGAGAGAGAGAGAGAGAGAGAGAGAGTCAGAGAAGATGGAGCTGCAGGGGAGAGAGCGAGAGCATATGTGTTGTGTGCTTTGACTGGCACCACCAAGAGAGAGGAGATGAACATGAACATGGGTTGGCAAGCAAAGGTCGGTTGTACAGAGGAAGATGGTGAAAATTTAGCCATGGCTTTTCATCTTCTTCTTTATTTTATTTTATTTTATTTTATTTTATTTTTGCCTTTTTCTCTGTCCTTCTTGTCCTCTACTGCTTTGGTGGCAACTGGCAGAGACCATGGGCAGTTCTGTCAGGTGAAAAAGTCGAACCTCTGTGGGGGAGAAGAAGGGGGCTTTGAGGATATGATCACCATTTTGTTCTTATGGCTGAGGCTAATTACAAGTGATTAGGACAAGTAGGAGCGTTCTATCTTCGATTTGTCAAGAAACCGACTTTCTTTCATTAACATGGAGAGGACTTTGTTGGGAGATGGGACCAAGAGAGTAGTAATGAATCATATCTTGTTCCTAAGTCAGAATCTTATCTTGTCTTAGTTTAAAGCAAATAACTAGTCCAACCACACCACCGCCACCAAACAATGTCGCATAAAAACTAAAAGCAGGACGCTCTTCCCAGCGGATCATGAACTTTTCCCCCATCGAACTCGTAATATTTGTTCGCGCGGTTCTCCATTTGAATAGGGCATAGATCTTTATCACAAGAGAACACTTCTTCCCCTCCTATCGGATTTCTTCCTTTTCTTTCTTGTATGATAAAAAAAATCATTTTAAAAAGCTAAATCTCAAATCATAAAGTAATAAAACAAATAAGAGATGAGTCCAAATCAGAACGAGTGATCCGAATATGAGATTGCTTACACGGGAAAAAACTAATGGGCCGCATTTTCCCCGATCTTTGATCAGAGAACTCTGCAACCTTACGTCCAATTTGAGGATGACAAACAAAGAAATAAAGAAGAAGACAAGGTTTAGAACCCATCTCTAATTTTAGTTAAGTTTGCCGGCATATTAAATCCATAGTTTAGAACCCATCTCTCAAAGACAAGGTTTTAGGAATCCTATAACCAGAGATGGATGGAGAAGAATGCTAATTTCTTCAATTCCGTAATGAAAAGGTTTAACGTGTGCCAAGTCCTCATCACCATTCCATCAATTTAATATGTTCTTTGCATTCTATCGTGTTATATTTAAAAGTAAAACAAGCACATCGAGCCCAAGTCAAATACCAAAATCAGGCAAGAAATTCCCCTCAGGCGCACACTTTGATCTGATCAAACTTTGTATCAATCACTTCGATCGGGAGGTGAAATTCTTATCAGGACTCAGTACGTCGTGAACTTGGTGATGAGACCGAACTCCTGTAGATTAGCTCATGAATGGAAGAGCAGACCCAAAACAAAAGGCCAGAAAAATAGTTGTGCCAACCTATTCATCTACAAAGAATACATCGTAGAAGTCGGGTACAAAATAACAACCTATGGCATTTCCAAGAACTGTGACATTGTGAATTATGACCGTCGGAGTTAGCTGGGGTAGCCAGCTTTCAGGACAAAAGACAAGGGGCAAGAAATGTTGACCAAAGGAGAGAACCTCGCTTCCAAGTCCTGTATATGCGATTGGGCTTTCATGCTAGTTAGCCTAACTGCGTGTACCCAAAAACAAAAAGTGGTCACCTTTCCTCGTCCCACTTACTTTTCGGAATCTCTCCAGAGTCGGCGATTATGACTTTCTTTCTGGGCTTTCCGTTGTATGTTCCAGCTCCACCTTCAATTGCATAAACAGTGTCCATGCCTTGAATTACCCTGCCGAAAACAACATGCTCTCCATCCAACCTGATACATTCAGAAGAAATGAAGGCAGATTAACCTAAGAAAAACAAAAGTAAAGAATGACAAAAATGTAGAATGGAACCTCAAGAAACTCATGTAAAATACTTAATTTTAGAACATCCTGCAGTCTATTTGTCTCTTTGACTGTAGGTGCAGTGTCTCATTCTTGAGTAAAAGCAAGAAAAGAAGATAAAAGAAATAAGATGCCACGATATAAACTTGGAGAGCGAACAAATATTTAGTGACGCCTATTCAAGTCTTCTATTAGAGAAAACTACTTTTTGGCTGCAGGCCATAACCAGATTGACCAAACGACCTTGGCATCCAACCTGCGGAGTAGTTGAGATCTTAAAGGACTATAAGGCACTAGAAATATGAATTTTCTGAATCGCGTTTATTAGGCGAATACAATACATATTATGATCTAAATAATCCACATAAAAACTTACCAGCTGGCTTTGATTGTGGTAATAAAGAATTGAGATCCATTAGAATCAGGGCCCGAATTCACCATGGAAATGACACCTGTAGTTTAAAAAGAACAAAGAATATCACAAATTTTTAATCTCCATGATATTTAGAAACAAGCAAGACTTATGACTGTAATGACCCAAAAAAGACTACTCAATCAAAAAAGAACCGACACCTGCGTGGGAATGCTTTATCCTAAAATTCTCATCAGCAAAGATGCCACCATATATAGATTCATATCCTCTTCCATCACCGTGGATAATATCTCCACCTTGAATCATGAAGCCAGATACTATACGGTGAAAAGGTGTTCCTTTGTAATGGAATTTTTTCCCACGGGCACTCTTGCCCTTTTCCCCTGCAATTATACAAATTAGCCGACGTTAATTAAGATGACATCAACACGCTCTTCTCAGCAGTTCTTGGTGCACTAAACAAAATGCTGTCAAACTGCTAGTAAGAATAAACCACATACCTGTGCACAAAGCCCGGAAATTTTCTGCAAAAGAAATAACTAAAAGTCAGGCAAAGCTATTGGTTGAGCATATCATAAATGCCCAAATATGAGCAATATCTCTAAGAGAAATACAAACATCTGGATCTTTCATAAAAAAGAAAAAAAAGTGTAGAGCCCCAAAGAAGAAGATCGGGGTAGTTGGATACAGATCTAAGTATCTGTCATCTAAGCAGTACTGTTTTTCCAATTTCCAGTAAAAACAAACATTTCCATATTTCTGGCAGCCCTAATACTGAAACTACAAATGGGAAATGGTTACTCTCGAGCTCATGATTAACAAATGACAAAGCAACATGACTTTGGTAGAGAGACACTCAGTACTTACGAACCTACAGTTCTTGGTACCACCTCGCCATATAATCCAATCACAATTCTACCTGCATAAGAGTGTAATCTTAAAAAGGTTAGATCATTGACAAACACCATGCATTATAGCAAACAGATGCTCAAATTGTTTAAGTCATCTATGGTCTATCATTGCAATTCGACAAAGAAGCCTATATAATTAGGAAAAATTTATATTGAGAAGTAGATGTCAAATTCCTACAGATATTGAAAAGGTTTTGCATATGATGGTGATTTGTTTTGCCTTCAAGGTGTGCCTCGGGAGAAAACAAGAACCACCTAGAACCAACATATTTTGCTCGACACTATGAGAAATGACCTCATAGATTACCCTGATTTTAAGGAAGAAAAGACTGTTTAAAAAAGGAGGGGAAGGGATTTTAAGAAAGGATTTATAAAACCTTGTTTGGTTGGTTTGATAGGAGAGAAAAGAATGGATTTGGAAGGATGTCTTTTTGCCCTCATATAGTTTATTTCTGTAAGTTTTTAATCCCTCTGAATCCCTCCAAAAGCGATGGGATGTTTTGGAGAGATTGGAGAGTTATTATTGTTTTTGGCCCTTTTTTTTCTTTCTCATTTCCTTCCTTTTTCCTTCAATTTTCTTCGTCTCATCCAAACAATGAAATTACCATTCCATTTGTTTCGTTTCCTCTTCTCATCCAGTGATTGTTTGAATCATTCGTTTTCCTTTCATCTGACTCCATCCAAACAGAGTGTAAAAAGAGGGAAAAATAGCATTTTGCTCCGAAGAAGAGAAAACAGATACACAGAAGAGAAGGTATAGACACCTGCACTTGTGCTCGCATGAGTAGACAAATAGGTGTGTGTGTGTGTGTGTGTGTGTGTGTGTGTGTGTGTGTGAGAGAGAGAGAGAGAGAGAGAGAGAGAGAGAGATACCTAAATGCTGTTCATCAATGTCAACATCCAAGTATACTCTGTGGGTAATTTCAGGCTCTTCTTCTACTTGGTCTCCTCTCTAAGCATTAAAGAGGAAGTAATTAGAAATATTACCCATTAGTACAAGAATTACAAATAGCATTTTCCACCCAAGAGGATTAACTAATATAGGTCACAAAAACACTTATAAAGCCAATAACGCTGTCACTCTATAGGGGTGATATCCCCTCGGTATCTTTTTAATAGAATTCTGTTTATCTTTTGAAAAAAAAAAAATGCTGCCGTGGGTGTCGAAGAGACTATCAGCGAAATAGGAAGCTATTCAACCTTCTCAAGTAGTTATAGACGGATCTAAAAGAGCATATTCTCATTTTAGTTCTGTGGCCATTCTCTTCATAGCTCATAGCAAGCTGCATGATGCTTGAGAAGGTAGAATAGCCTTCTCCCTTTTCTACTTCACGAGATAGGCACACTAGAGGATGCTCCAGCTGTTCAAGTAATCCAATGGGTTTTGAATACCTGCCCACAAGACAACTCTTCTATTTACAGGAGTACTTACTTCACATCCTCAACTTACTTCATGCTTTCTTTACCTCTCTTTTTTCCCCCACTGCGGGTTGGCCAACAGTTTACCCGATACAATCCAGTCCAGTCCAAGTAAACATAAGATCAAGGGCTAAGATGTGTGTTAATATCTAGAAGCCAGTTAGCAAGCAGCAAGATCAACTTCTTTCACCCAACCATGGATGTACTATCACTATTTCGAAAGATATAGTCTATATATCAGATTCTCGGGCTTCATACTGAGCTAATAGATGGGCTGCTCCACTTATTTCCTCTCTGCATGTTCATCTGTAAGCATTCCCTTCAGATGCGATTGCCCTTGAACTAGATAGCTAAATTCTGCATACTCGTCCACTACATCCAATGCCTCACAGGATCTTCCCAACTCCTGTTCTATGAAGCCAACTAGAGGCAACATGCAGGGGGAAAAGGTCCTCCAGTTAACTCTCCACACCAAAAGCACCTGAAGCTCAGTCTACTCTGAATCCACATTGAAATCAATGCTTGCCAATCGGAGCAAACCAGAGAATCATGTGAGAAGTTCCAGTGACACTCACATGTACCATACAAAACATTAGAATACCCAAGTTACATCTCAGTCGTAGCCAAAGGCACACCATCTAGCATTTCAACAGCATCGGATCAGCCTAACCTGAACGCTCAAAGAAAGCCTCACAATACACAAAAGCATTCTCTATCAACTTGACACAGAGCTTCTCCTCCAAAATTAAGAAACTAAGAATCCAAAAGAAAAAGGCTTATGATCGTGAACAATTGCTAATCGTTGACAATGTCTAGAATATGCTAGAGGCAAAGCACAAAGCAAGGACTTCAGATGCTCACTCCGCAACGCCAAACACGATGTTCAAAGTTTCATTTGATAAAACCACTCCAACAGATTAGCTCTAACGCCGAAATGCACAGCGCGAATCGATAATCAACACAGATGATCACTACGAGATCCGAATAACTCAGAACCTAGTTTCGCGATCAAATCCACATAGACAGACAACACGCGCAACTGAAGAGGAGATCGCACCTGTCTCGAGAATGAGAAGGCGAAAACGAGGAGGACGGAGAGGGCGAGGAAGACGAGGATGAACCGAGGCTGGACCAGAACCGAGATCTCCCGACGCATCATTCCCGAGTTGCAGAAGAAGACATAGAAGCGCTCGATCGTCAAACCGCGTCCCGCCGAACCTCCATCGAGCTGGGAGTCACGACTGGCGCTAATCCTCAATTTCGATCCGTTTCTGCAGGAATCGGAGCTGAGGGCATGTCGATCGACGGAGAATTCAGCGAACTTGTGGACCGTGCTACTTACTGTTCGTCAGTCGCAGCATGCGAGTGAGATCGGAGTCAAGATGAGAGATTTGTTATTTTAATTTCGTGAATTGATGGGTCTTTGGGTCAGTAATTATCAATTTATCATTATTAGACCGGGCCTACTTGTGAAGTGGATATGGGCTAACTGATTCGGGCCCCGTTTCACCATTTAAACGGGCCGGGCCTTATTAAAAAATGGGTTGAGCCCGACTAAGCTTCAGTCATTGGGCCGGAAAAAGTCCTTAGGATGCTTTGATATGCAATGACAATTGGATCGCCAAGCTTAACAATGATCTTTTCTGACAAGAAGATTAGTTTTTCGAACATCCTAATGTAGTAAAGCAACAGCTTAGATATTCGATACCCGTGAAGATCCCGCGGAAATAAGATCAAAAGATAGAAAAGAAACGTCGGAATTTGAATTCAATGATACGTATGCCGATATCATGTTAATTAAATACATCCTCCTTCTTCTTCTTTTTCCATTTCCCCCCTTAAGAACTTTCAAGAAATGGACCTACGACGCATGGGGAAAATTGTCAAAAAAGTCCTAAACATATTGCACTTTTGCCAATTCAGTTCTAAATCTTTTAATTTTGCCGATTCAGTCCTAAACCTTTGCATTTATGCCAATTCAGTCCTAAACCTTTTTTTGTGCCAATTTAGTCCTAAACCTTTTGCAATTATGCCATTTCAGTCCATCCGGCAAATTTTGGCTGGCCGGCGCTGACGTGGACGCTGGCCAGCCGGCGATCGAATATTTTAATAGTTTTTTATTTTTTTATTTTTCTTGTTCTTTTTCTTTTTCTTTTTCCTTTTCCTTCCCCCTTCCCCTCCCCTACCCGACGACCGGCCAGAGGGGCGGCCGGCGAGGCGGAGCCTCGCCCGACCATGGCGGGGCTCGACCTCACCGTCGCCGGGCGAGGCAGCGACGGCGAGGTCGAGCCCCGCCATGGTCGGGCGAGGCTCCGCCTCGCCGGCCGAGCCTCTGGCCAGTCGCCGGGTAGGGGAGGGGAGGGGGGAAGGAAAAAAGATAAAAATAAAATAAAAATAAAAAATATTAAAATATTAAAATATTCGGTCGCCGGCCGGCGTCCACGTCAGCGCCGGCCGGCCAAAATTCGCCGGATGGACTGAAATGGCATAATTGCAAAAAATTTAGGACTGAATTAGCACAAAAAAAAGGTTTAGGACTGAATTGGTACAAATGCAAAAGGTTTAGGACTGAATCAGCAAAATTAAAAGGTTTATGACTGAATTGGCAAAAGTGCAATAGGTTTAAGACTTTTTTGACAATTTTCCCACGACGCATGTATAGCTCATCTCTTAAACAAAAGGGGTACGGTTACTTCTCTCGACAATTTGGAATGTTACAATTCGCATTGAATCATTAAAGTACTCAAAGTCCCATGCTTTGTCTTTTAACAAAGTAGCACGTTGCTTGTGTTGCACCTGTAACGACCTAGTTCGACGAGGATGGGAAGTGATCGCCAGGACAATGAAGGCATGGATAAAAAGTGGCCCCTGGCAGACTTCTAGAACAGCGAATGGGGCAGGAATGAATCAAACTGTGCAATATATATATGTGTGTGTGTGTGTGTGTGTGTGTGTGTGTGTGTGAAATGGAATTAACTCATGAAAACATCTTTTGACGCATTGGCAAATTTTGCTTTAAAACTTCAAAGTTAAGCGTCCAGGATGAGTGACCTCATGGGGAAGTGCCTGCATGTACGTCAAAAGACAAAACCGTAAGGCTCTGGGAATGTCACAGCACCAGGACGACTGATCACATCAGCCGTGTCACGTTTATGTCGAGATTCGTTTGTCCTTCACCAGGATCTGGATCTGGATCTGATATGGGAATACTGAAGCAAGATGTTGCTTCATAATCAGCATTAAACTAAGCCCAGCTAATAATCTCGGGTCAGGAATCAGTTTCAGGCAGCTTATCTTATTAAAGAAAACGAAGGGAAAAAAAATTAAAAAATACTGCAGCCTCTCGCTCCATCTTTCCAGCCAATGTCCAAGCACCTAAAATTAAATGCGTTGCAGGTGATGGGTCTTCACCATTTGATCGATTAACCTCTTTCTGTAAGAAAAATAGTGATGAATACCGGATACATTAGAACTGATTTGTAAAGTTTGTATGCTGAAGCCTGAAGGGGTAAACTCTCAGCAGTCGTTGAGCACGACCCATTTATTTACGGACATACTTATGGTCAGATGTATCGTGTTACACGTAACTTGCATAAATCGATTGCCTTGGTGAACGTAGGGTTAGGATTCCGCTCCTGGACAAAGACATGCGAATGCCTAGTTGTTCATCTGTAACGAAACAAACTATAAATTGCATGCGAGCAGTACCGAAGAACGCAAAAGAAAATTAAGGAGGAAGTTTATCGGGTCGATTTTGATAACGATAATGCAAACCAACGTGAAAATCAAGTTGGGGCCGATTTTGATTCCAAACAATCCAAATTAAAGCGACATGTGCTGAACACATGAAGTAAAATAAATTATACTATAGAAAACAAAATTTCTCAGTGAGGGAAAGAAGATGTGGGAACTGTGACAACTGACATTGAGGGGAAATAAATCAGCGACAATCGTGATAATACAATAAATTCGAAGATAAAGCAGAGAAGAGAACGTGGGACGATCCTCTTCATGCAGAAAACAGACGTATTTTCCTTTTCTTTTGACGGGAAGAGCGGCCGTCGAACGTGTCGTGAGACGAAGCACGCACTGAGAAAGAAGCTTCGGACTGTTGTGTAAAGAGTCGATATTGATTTAACAGTGTTACGTGAATGGCTAGATGGACTCAATTGGCAAAACGAGAAAATATTTATGACTCGATTGGCAAATTAAAAGATTTCGAACTGAATTGACAAGATAATATATGTTTAGGACTTTTTAGATAATTTTCTGAAAATTTTTCACCAACGACTAGCCATGAATGGGCTCTGGAGCACATTCATGTTCTACTATGACATTTAGGATATGTATTGTCCAGGCAGTGATCTTACTATATAAAATAGACCCCCCCCCCAAAAAAAAAAAATGGCCCACTTGATCTCCGGCAGTTGAAGGCCCTCCTAACTTTCCAAACCGCCAGTCAAAGAAGGCGAGGCAAAGCAGTTGCATCTACACATCCCCCAAACTTTATAGGTGATATTGGATTCTCTATTTATTAGCCTCCAACCAAAAAGTAAAAGTACAACATTGACTCGGAAAAAGGGGTTCTTCTTCGACGTAAAGTGTTAACTTTCTGTCCCGTTCCAATTCAGTGGGCTCTTGCGCAGCTAGTTCAGACATTCCCCAAGCCCGATCTTGTGTTTTCCCGTTCTTACCGTGAACCAAGTATGGTCAGACTTATGTATATCCATAACCGTAAAGAGATTCCCACCAGCAAGATGCTGACTACGATCCATGGCTCGGGTCAGGTGTCCGGTGTCCATACTTTTTCAACTTTATCTCACCATTAATCGCCTCGCCTGTACTATAAACGTTAGAATGGACGATGCAAACCCTAGAACTCTGGTGCTGTGTCCGGAGAGAAAAAGAATGGACAAGATCCTAGTCGAGTTTCTATGCGGACAGAGACGATAAACAAGTGCCCATCTCATGAAAACAACATTTTGTTTTCCCACCCGCTAACCGTTCGGACGATGCAAACCCTAGAACTCTGGTGCTGTGTCCACCGAGACGACATAGGATATTTCCGAAAATGGAGGCTCTTCGTCACTTACTGGAATGCTGTGTGATTCAAGCAACGCCGACCTCCCTCGAGGTTGTTTGATCAGATAGTTTCATCATTCACTGTTATTTTATACGTGTATAGATCCCCGGGCCTTTATCGGCTGGGCAAAGCACCTGAGTCTCCACAGACATTGAAAGGGGGGGAAAATGTGCATAATCACAAGACGATATGTGCTTACGGAATTCATAAGCTTCCTACTTTTCTCCACTTTGAAAATTCACCAATCTATACCATGCAAGACTAAGGAAAAATACATCGCATTGCCTTTTTTGTGTCGGTGATACGGCATCAAGAAGTGAAAAAGTCTATGCCTTGTTGATTGTACATTAGGTGATACGGCATCAAGAAGTGAAAAAGTCTATGCCTTGTTGATTGTGCATTAGATCGTGAAAAGTATTGGGGTGTGGTTCATACTTCTTATCCACGTGAAAGTACGGGGATTCCACTCGACACTAGAGGATTTTTATTGTTTAAGCCCGTATTTTATTGGTAGTTTGGATTTTGGCCCATGAATAACTATTGCTATAGATTATCTCTTTCTCTTGTAATTGAGGGTTGTAACAGAAAGCTGTGAGGTGCTCATTATAGTGAAATCATCCACTGGATGTAGCCTTAATTTAAAGGTAAACTATGATAAAACCTCGTGTCTCGATTTCTCTTTCTCTCTTTTACGCTCTATTTCATTGTAGTTGTGCATCGAATCCTAACACCAAAAAAAAAAAAAACACACACACACACACATACGGAGGAAAGTATTAGAACACTTCATCAAGTCGAGATTATTTTTTTCCAAAGATAATTGTAACCTTAGGTCAGCACATTGCGCGATATGTATTCAATCTAATATAATACTCGGAAGAAACCTCTACTTTTCAAAGTCCTCTCTCTTCATCTCTCTCTCTCTCTCTCTCTCACTCAAGAGTGTTGGCTTCGTCCCCTGCCGAACGCCCCATGGTGTTCCAGCGGCACTCCAAGTCGAACGCCGCGAAATGGCTGGGCTTGGTCACGGCGGTGTGGGTGCAGGCCATCTCCGGCAACAACTACACCTTCTCCAACTACTCCGACGCCCTCAAGTCCATCATGAACCTCACCCAGGTCGAGCTCAACGACCTCTCCGTTGCCAAGGATGTCGGCAAGGCCTTTGGCCTCCTCGCTGGCCTCGCCTCAGACCGGCTGCCTCCGTGGGTCATCCTGCTCATCGGGTCCGTCGAAGGGTTCGTGGGCTATGGTGCTCAGTGGCTCGTGGTCAGCGAGCGAGCCACGCTCTCTTATTGGCAGGTACAAATAAAGATAAAGATAGAATATGCGTGGACAAGTAGGGTTTGATTTTTCTAGTGTACCTTTGGGGTACTTTGCACTTCTTTTTGCACTGATCTTTTTGGGTCTACTCGTTCAGGAATTTAGTGCGACGCAGCTTTCTGCGGAAAATTCTTGTCTGAGCCGCGTCAAAAACTTAATGAGACCCCCTCAATTTCTTTGGGGTCGGTTGGGTCTTATTACTTGGGAAGCCAAATAGGTCAAATGAAATTAAAGTCTTGAATTAATATTGTCTTCAAGCACACAAAAATTTCATTTTTCTGTCTTGCCTCCCAACATTTTTTTTACAGGGCTCCCTTTTTCTTAGGATGAAAAATAGAAAACGTCTCAACTAAGCCAAATCTCCATATAAATAACATTTTTATGCCATGTAATCAGTTGATGTGTTTCGACCATTAAAAAAAAAACATAAACTGATGTTAACAAATGCATCTGTAGAAAATCATGTTAATTGAGAAGTAATTAGACATATTAATTTCTCCCAAATTCAGATTAAGAACGATGGAATCAAACCCTAGATAATGTTGTTCATATGTATTGTGTGAAGAATATTCAATGTTTCAATTTCCATGCACGCAGATGTGCATATTCCTGTGCATGGGGGGCAACAGCACAACGTGGATGAACACGGCAATCCTGGTCACCTGCATCCGGAACTTCCGGAAGAACCGGGGCCCGGTCTCCGGCATCCTTAAGGGCTACGTCGGCCTGAGCACTGCGATCTTCACCGACATCTGCACCGCCCTCTTCTCCGACAGCGCCGCCTCCTTCCTCCTCATGCTCGCTGTCGTCCCCTTTGGCGTCTGCCTCACTGCCATCGTCTTCCTCCGTGAGGTCCCACCGTCCGCCGCCGACGAAGGAGGCAATCAGGACGAGTCCCGGTACTTCACCATCCTCAACGGGGTCGCGGTCGTCGTCGCGTTCTATCTCTTGACCTACGACTTCATCGGGTCGTCCTACGGAAGCGCCTTCAACCTCGCCTTTGTGGGCATATTGCTGGTCCTACTGGCCTCACCATTGCTGATACCTTTGTATGATCTGTTGAAGAGCTTCAAGAAGAGCGGCCCATTGGACGTCGAGGGCGCCGAGGCCGTCGGCGAGCCGCTGCTCGCGAGTCAAGAAACAGCGGAGGCGGAGGTGCAGTGCCAGCAGGCGACGGAGGAGCCGGAGGTGGGGGCCGATGAGGCGGAGGAGGTGAAGAGAAAGCCGGTGATCGGAGAGGATCACACGATATTCGAGGCGATGAGCACGTACGATTTCTGGATACTGTTCACGTCGTTCCTTTGTGGAGTGGGAACGGGTCTGGCGGTGCAGAACAACATGGGCCAAATCGGGTCGTCCCTCGGGTACGACGACGTGTCCGTGTTCGTGTCGCTGATCAGCATCTGGGGGTTCTTTGGCCGGATCATCTCCGGCACGGGCTCCGAGTACCTTATCAAGTAAGCTCCCTCCTTTCTTCGCGCGCGCACACACGACAGTCTCTTGAGGTTCTGCTTAACCCTAATGTCCATGGTCAAACTGAGGAACGTGGTAAAAGTAAACGAACTCCATAGATAGATCCGACAGTAGAGACGAATGACGACTACCGGTGATGTCGCTGTTTCACTTCTTTTTGATGTTGACGAGATAACGAGAGTGGGGCCCACCTGATCTTCTTGTCATTGATGACTGACGAGCGAGGGATCTTGATGGGCCCCCTTTTTTTTTGGTCAAAAATGGGCCCCATTAGCTCGGCCCAAAACTAGCAACTACCAATCTTCCCTCCCAACTAAAATTCCTCCCCTGCGCGCATGGAATTCTTGCTGCTTCTTCTTTTTTTCCCCACTCTTTTCGATCATATTGGTTGCAGAAAACTTTTAAGAAATTGCACATCACAAATTTTGGAAAGTGTTAGATTAATCACTTTTATTGAAGACAATTTTTCCTTTCTTTGCGCAAAATTCATCTTGGGTTTCTCGCTGTTGACTAGCAATCTCACTCCCTCGAGTTTAGGGGCGCTAATAATCGCGTTTAGTGGTCCAACACACCATTAATTGCGTTGAGATTTCACTGATTCTTTTGCCCCATCTCAACCCATCATGACTCGCCGGGTGGTCTTGCTCTTCCATGTGAACCCACCGAGAACAGATCATCTGGGATGTTGATTACGTGGGCCCGTAGAGAAAGTCACAAGATCAAACGGTTCATATTGTTGTCAGTCCACATGTCTATAGTATTGGAACTTATCTTATTTTTTTTCTCCTTCAGGAAAAACGGATCGCCAAGGCCTTGGTGGAATGCGGGTTCCCAAATAGTGATGGCCGTAGGGTTCGTCGCTATGGCGTGGGCTTTCGAGGGATCCCTATACGTGGGCTCGGTTGTAGTCGGCCTATGCTACGGCGTCCGTCTGGCCATCACCGTCCCCACGGCCTCCGAGCTCTTCGGCCTCAAGTACTACGGCCTCATCTACAACGTCCTCATACTCAACCTCCCACTCGGCTCCTTCCTCTTCTCCGGCATCCTTGCCGGCTACATATACGACGCCGAGGCGACGTCGACGGCCAGCGGCGGTGACACTTGCAGCGGGGCGCATTGCTACCGGATCGTGTTCATAGTCATGGCCGTCACGTGCCTGATTGGATGCGTGTTGGACGTGTTCTTGGCGATTAAAACCAAGGCACTGTATGCTAAGATTCAAGCTAGCAAGAACTCCAAGAAGAGTTGAGAGAACCGAGGTTGGCAAGAGCACTAATTTGGAGCCAAACCCATTAATAATTTCCCCCAATCAGTGGATTTTCGCAAGGGAGAGGGCCTTATTTTCTTTAGTCAATTGAGAAATGATTAGTTTGCTTGAAATTTGATGTACTATTGATTCTTTGTGGAGATATATCATAAAGTTTGAAGCTTTGATGCTCAGTGCTCTCGACGTTTCGACGCGCTTTGAAAATCGAAGAGACGTGCATTCTGAGACGGAATTCGCTATCTGTTGCGCGGAACCAAACGATCGAACAATAAAATAGACATAAAAAAAAAAAATCTGACACCGGATATACATGGTTCGGTCGTAGAGACCTACGTCCACGGAGAGCAATAGCGAATTCCACTATGGAACAAGGAATAGATTACAAACCACACTCGAGTCACTCAAACACTCTCGGTGTTTCTCAGCTCCAATTACAATCAATAACGTACATAGTGTTTAGCCTCCAATTCGTCACGAAATAATCTCTCAATCTCACGAGTGAATTACACAAATCTTACTCTAAGATTTATTCAGCTTCGACACTTGAACACTTAATGTAATATCACGAACAAAACCCACGGAGAAAAACCTTGCCAAGCAGTCAACGAAATGGCGCTTCAAATAATGCGTATTAATCACCAACTAACCCAAGAAAGTCCCTTCCATCAGAGTATATATTGCTGCCGAAATAAACTTGCAAAGCCGACTCCAAAGTGAGATGGGAATCCATGAGTGCGGTCAAGGAAGTCCAAATCTTGGACTTTCTTTGGCAGATTCAAATAACACAAGGATAATTTCATGGATTCAAAAAACAGATTTCATCCAATCTTGACCACATCTTTAACAAAGAAATAATATTATGTATCTTTAAGATTTATCCTTTAACTTTCCCGATCAAAATAAACTTATTTTCGAAATTCAGATTTTCGCTTCTAGCTCAAAACATATTTTGACACTATCAAGAACTAACTTTGGATCGAAGCCCTCGATATACTTTCCCATATCGGTTTGGCTTATCTTTTTGACAACATTTGGTCCTTCTAGCTAGTTTGACCTCATTTTCATAAATTTGGGCTCAGATTCTCTAGATTTCATAGATTTTATTCTTTTTTAGAAAAATCATAAACACCTTCGAAATTAAACTCGAACCACATTTCTCTAAGCCCTTAGGGCTTCATTATGGTTTTATGATGCGATTTATCAATGACATGATTCCTTGATTGCGCACTTGATTTATTTGGTTGTGATTTGCCTAGGTTTATGTACTTTAGACTTAATATAGTTTTAGAAAATTTTGGAAAAAGACAAAAATAACCATCGTGAACACTTAGCAAGCTCTCGTTCTTATGTTTTCGATGAATTAAGACTGAGATTTGATTTCCTAGAAACAAAAACGCACACCAATGCAGAGCAGTGCAGTGCATTTTCGTTGCAAAAACAAGGGTGTCCTCGTGTCGGTTGTTCGCTCGCTCAAAAGGTTTCAATGAAACCCCATAATAAATGGCGAAAATGACTCGTGATGATTTTTTATATTTATTTTTACATTTCAATATGCATTATGTTATATAAGAGAATCAATATGAATTAATTTTTGATTAATTCGAAATATAGGATGAAATTTCACAAAGTAACTACGTAATTATTTGACTTAAATGACAAAAATTAGGTAGAGCAATTGTTCCCGAGAACAGAAATTTTGTGCAGTTACCAAATGCGTTTCTGTTCCAGGAATAGAATTTTTGAGCAGTTACTAAACGCGTTCTGATTATATAAAACTTATTCAAAGAACAGAATTAGAAAAAGTCATTTTAATTAGAATTACTTTTTCGAATTCGAACAAATAGTCATTCTCATCTTTTTGGAACGGACGATCGACGTTCGTACGGGCCTGTCTTGTCGATCACGTGTGTGGAAATTGATGGAGAAAAATCAGAGACAGGCTATACGACAGACCGTACCTACCACTTGCAAAAAGTAGGCATCCTATCAACTTGTGGAGCGCGGGCGTGTGTGGTGATTGATAGCTGATAAGCGCAGGTCCCTCTCTCTGTTTGGAATTTTTCTCCACGGCCAAGATGAGCATCTTTCAACTTGAGTCCCACCATCTTCCCCACGAGAATTCTTATCTGAATCCAGCTGCACCGACGAATCAATCATGATGCTCCGTGATCGGCCGTTCGTAACTCTAGATGGCACCGCCGGATAAATCTTCCTGTTTGATGATAAATGTCTGTGATTCTGCAACTGGAATACCGTGGGTTTCACAAGAATTGGTGTAGAAGAAATTGTATCTTGTGTTCGTTGAACAATGTGGATGCCCGGCCTTGGTTTTTTAATTTTTTGGTAGGAAAAGAAGGTAGAAATAGGTTGACAATATTCAACAATTATAATCACAGGAGTTCCACACTCATAATTGGAACGTTCGGTCCAAAGCAAATTTCTTGCGATAATCATTTGATTGTGCTTTTAATACGACTTTACTTTTTTTTTTCCTTTCTTGTAAGGTTTTGAAGTTCGACCGCTTCATATCTTCCAAAACATGTCAATAATTAAATATTAATCACGCCTTCATGTATCACCTTAAGTTTTTAGAACACTAGGTATTAATCTCACGAAATCTGACATGGTTTCAAAGTACAGGTCCTAAGTTCAAATCTTTTGTAGAGAAATTTAACAGAAATTCGAATGCTAACCAAGAGGAAAGTTTTTAAGAAGTATATAGATATATATTACATCGCCTAAATCACTCGTGTACTATCGAGTTCTTTCATGTGAACCACATCGGTTTATGTAAAAAATGCTGCAATTTGCATCTATGTAGCCGACAATGCAAAAGAATTGCTTGATTAACTTTAGAAAAAGTATTAGGGAATCAAATTACTGTTTTTTTTTTTTTTTGGTTCAAGAAAGATGATCGTCTTATCTTAAGATGCTTGATTCTCTTCGAAAGATATGCATGAGTGAAGAAAGATAATCCACCACTAGGCGCAAAAGGACAATTCAAGAAGCTTATTATATGTTCGCCGTACGATATGCTTATTCAATGAAAAAAGAACCAACAAATAACGACAAATTGCGGATGATGGCAGATAAGAAGCTGGGACAGATCCCCTTCGACAAATGAAACACGTTGCTCATGAAACCCTGGGGAAAAGTTATTTTGCAGTCGAGTAGAGGACCCCCTTAAAAAAACATGAGTTGGGACAAAGCCTCCGAGGGGTGATCGATTGATTATGCATATTACACCGTTTACGGGAAGGAACCTATTTAATACTATCTCGTTATTGCCTTAATTATATTCACTTGCATAGGTAGAATAGTCCCTAACCAAAAAATTATCCAAAAAGTCCTAAACTTATTATATGACGGCTATTTCAGTCTTAATCCTTTTAATTGTGTCAATTTAGTCCTAAACCTTTTGACGATTTACCAATTTAGTTTTAAACCTTTGCATTGTGCTAATTTAGTGCTAATTTTTTTTGAAAATTTATCGATTTAGTCCTAAATCTTTTGACAATTTGCTAATTTAGTAATTCCAGCATATTTTGGCCACAATCGTTGACGTGAAAACCGGTCGGCAGTTGGCTATTCTACGTGGCATAACCAGCGTTGACGTGGACAATTTTTTGGGTTTTGTAAAAGACTTCTAAACTTTTCCTTTTGTCCCTTTCACCTATAGTCGGTAATTGACCATGACCAGCGACCGGCCACAGGCGACGACTTGACCCTCTCGACCTGGCCGAGGGAGACCTTGCCAGATCCGATGAGGGCCGCGATGCCCTCACTAGCCCTCACCCATGGGCGGTCACCAGCCACAGGCGAAAGGAAAAAATTACAAAAATTACAAAAAATATCTACGTCAGCATCGGCATCGTCACATAAGATGGCCAACGGCCGGCCGGCGCTCATCTCAGGCGATTTTCTATCAAAATTCGCACGAAGGGTTAAAGGAAACTTGTGAAAATATTTAGGACTAACAAAATTAAAAGGTCATCAAAATGTTTAGGACTAAATTGGCACAATCGAAAAGTCCATGACTCAATTTGGCCACCCTACAATAGGCTTACGACTTTTTGGACAATGATCACGTTCCCTGACACTAATCAATCAATAGTGAATGTCGAATCTAAAAGCAACGGAGGGTGTTAAGGATATTATTACTTGCGAGATACAAGCGAATCAATCTACTTAGCGGAATCACAGGAGTTTAACTTGATAACAATCGAGATCAACAAGTCTAATACTAGCTTGATCTCGAGTTCGAGTTACTTGCGTAGCTTGTCGAGCTCAAGCTCGCTAACAATCATATCCACCCACAGTTCAACTCAATTGCATCCTCGATTTCTCTTACTTGTTGTCTCTCTAACATCTTCGCAAGCATAAGCAGGCTAAGGTCCCTAATAGCTGCAGGTGATCAAGACGGAACGACAGAACCGAACCGGCCCGGACCAATTATTTTTTTGTTCCTTAAATATAAGCATAATTTTAGTTAATATATTAGAATTAAAGTTTGTGTTGTTCGTTCTTATTAGTAATCTATCGATTTCATTGGACAACTCGAGAATAGATCCGATCGGTCTGATCAGGTCTCAAAATCATCCGATCTGATTCTCGATTCCTAGGTGAAATATAACCAGACTGGAAATCGATCGCCTCTGCTGGTGGCTTGCAACAATGGAGGAGAGAATGTTATATCACTAGAGGTCTTTAATCATATTCAGATTTATGAGCTATGCCAATTGTCAATTCAATCGGTCTACGATAGCTACGGCGGCTGGCCACAAAACGCGACATCACTCTTGTCTCCAGCTTCAGCCATCAATACTGATCAGTACAGCTGTCGAGCAGTCTTATTTGATAAGTCGATGGTCGTCTTATCTGATAAGTCGGTGTCTCATCTTCGACTAAACCGGCCTCCGTTTTGGCCGCAAGTTGAGGACGGCACGCAGTCTCCATGTGATATTTTTCAAAAGAATCATTCTCATCTTTTTCGGAACGGACCATTGAAGTTCGTACGAGCCTGTCTGGTCGATCACCTGCGTGGAAATTGATGGAAAAAAAATCAGAGACAGTCTGTACGACAGGCCGTAGCTACCACATGCAAATGTCAGGCATCTTATCAACTTGTGGAGCGTGAGTGTGTGCGGTGATCGATAGCTGATAAGCGCACGTCACTCTCTCTGTTTGGAATTTTCTCCACGGCCAAGATGCGCATCTTTCAACTTGAGTCCCACCATCTTCCCCACGAGAATTCTTAGTTGAACCCGGCTGCACCGACGAATCAATCGTGATGCTCTGTGATCGGCCGTTCGTAACTCTGGATGGCGCCGCCGGATAAGTCTTCCTGTTTGATGATAAATCTCCGTGATTCTGTAACTGAAATACTGTGGGTTTCGCAAAGAATGGTATATAAGAAATGGTATATTGTGTTTGTTGAACGATGTCGATGGCCAGCCGTTGATTTTTTAATTTTTTGGTAGGAAAAGAAGGTAGAAATAGGTTGACAATCCTCGAGAATTATAATCACAGGAGTTCCACACCCAGAATTGGAACGTTCGGTCCAAAGCAAATCTCTTGCGGTAATCTTTTGATTGTGCTTTTAATACGACTTTACTTCTTTTTTTCCTTTCTTGTAAGGTTTTGAAGTTCGACCGCTTCATATCTTCCAAAACATGTCAATATTTGCATGTCGAGTGATCTAACTTCCCTTCCTGCAGTTCAAAGTGATAGAATAATTAAATATTAAATAACGCCTTCATTTATCAACTTAAGTTTTTAGAACACAAGATAGTAATCCCACGAAATCTGACATGATTTCCAAGTAGAAGTCTTGAGTTTAAATTTTTTGTAGGTTCCATTTTGCCTCATCAATTAAATGTTTTCACACTTAATACTAGCAAAAAAGATCAGATTAAACATGAGGGATTTGATAAAATATTTAAATATTAAACCACGCTTTCGTCTATCAACTTGAAATTTTAAAACAGTTGACAGTAATCTCACAAAATCTCATACAAAGTATCTTCAAGTATCCCACACCGTTTATGCATGCAATGTCTCTGCAATTCATCTGCCCTCGAAGACGATGGGCTTTTTAAGTGGTCATTTTCTTGCTTCAGATCCAAACAAAAGCAAGGGCATCTCTAGGTTGACCCACTCAGATGTGATGCGTGAGCGGCCAAGATGTGTCGGCCATGGCAAGCAAATTGCCTCTTTCATATCAATCGCCTTCCATCAAACCCTAGATCTCTAGCTAGATCCATCGTTCTCACCATCAACCCGCTGATTGATTCCAGATCGATGTACTGTGTGCCATCGATAGTAGGTAAGTGACTCGGAAAAAGTTGGATCTTACTATAGCATTGTTTCACCGCAATTTGACTCCGCAACGGAATAATAAGACACGTTCTGTGATAATTCCGGATAGGAAATATCACGGGTAAATAAGAGAAACGATAACTTCACTTCAAACGTACAGAAACTATGCCAGAATTTAATTGAAAATAATTCCTGAGAATGTAAGAATGCAACACCGAAATTTAATCAACGATGCGAATCTAAAAATTATAATTACAGCGCGGGAATTGAAAGATAAGCAAAAGATAACATATTTGTTTGTTTGTGCGCGGAGCTCTCCAGTGAACTAACGCCAGTATTTATAGTGTTCTCAACATAATAGCGTATGAGAAGCTTTTTCTGTAGTTTTAACCATACTTCCAAGTCTCCGAGAATCTTCGTTCCATGCTTTCACGTCACCATGATCTCATCTCTAGGTGGTTGTTTCCCTAGAACTCGCGCCTCATTCTCTTGGACTTTTCTGCTGAGTCAACTCTATTCCTTCTCCAACGATCTAAGAAGCACCGACACTCTCTGCGGGCTTCCGTGTTGTGTCCAACACTCTTCGCGGGTCTCCGTGTCGTGTTTGACACTCTCCGACACTTCGACACTCTCCCGACACTCTTTGACATGCAATCCACACGTGGTCAGCACTCTAGACACGCCAGCAATACGCGAGTCCAGTATCCCGACACGCACGGGGTCAATTTTAAGCATTTTTAATAAATTATGAGATAAAATGTAGATTTATCAAAAATATATATACTTAAGTCATATATCTAGCGACCCCAATATTAATATACACAGTCAGTAAAAAAAAAAAACCTAATCATGAATCCCTAACAGAAGAAGAAAAAAAAAACTCACCGATATTTTATATAATCATGTATATATAAAAACATATATTTGATATACAACGTGCCCCAACGTGTCAAAATTCTCTATTTTTTGATAAATAGCGTGTCGGCGTATCGTGTCGTATCGTGTCGTGTCCCGTGTCACGTGTCGGTGTTACTTAGCCCATGATTCAATGTACTTCATTGGTGTACCTACCTGTGGTCTTCAAATTCATAACCGAGTTTTGGCGGTTCCCAGGTATTTGCTCTTCACTTGGTGTCTCAATTCAGTAATCTTTCTATCCCCTTTTAATCAGTGTCGTTATCAACCAACTCTTCCGTGATAATCGCCAACATTTTTGCTATCGTGTGCTGACAACACAGCTCATGATCATCGATGTGTATCGACATCTATAGCAATTCTCACGGTCGTCGATACTGACCGAAGTTTTTTATATGGATAACCTCTAGCCACGTGCTCACTTACGCAGACGATCTGGTTAATTTTTTGGTGCCAACAAGCGTACTTCATTTTCGCGACTGGGAAACTCAACGACAATCAGGAGAAGAAAAGAAAACAACAAGAAGGTTTTTCAATATGGAGCTGATGTTTATGTCTGTCCAAATTTGTCTAATGTCGGATCGCTTTTGCGTGTTATTTCTGTAGCCCCGGGCATGCCTATCTTATATCGCCGGAACAACTTATCACTCATGTGAATAGCATCTTCTCTAGCAAAGATTTCAAATTCCTTTTTGTGCTTAGCTGGAAGATTCGGGTGGATTATTTTATATTGAACAGAAGAGTATTATTCAATCATATCTTAATCCAGCTAGAAGGCACGACCTCGACTCTTCGTTTGACAAAGTTTTGTTTATTTATTCTATAAATTTGGGAAGTGAATGGATCTTTAGTAAAGAGGGAAGTGATAATTTCCCTCCACTGTGCATTTCGAAAAGAACCATAGATGATAGGTTGATTTATTTATTAATGGGGTTACTCGTTGATGCGCAACTAAGGTAAATTGGAAGTGTTCGTACAAGGTTGGGTAAAATTATAAAATAAAAAAGAAGAAGAAGAAGTCATAAACCTATTGTAATAGTGTCAGTTCAGTTCTAAACCTTTTTGTTTTTACCAATTAAGTCTTAAAATTTTTGCATTTGTGCCAATTCAGTCCATCCGATCAACTTTCACCGACCATCGCTCACGCAGACGCCAGCCTGCTGACATGACAATTTTTAATAATATTTTAAAATTATTTATTTGTTTGTTTATCTTTATTTTTTCAATTCTCCTTCTTCCTCCAGCGGGTCGCTCCATGTCAACGCCGGCCGATCAAAGTTGGCCGGATGAATTGAATTGGCACCAATGCAAAAGTTATATGATTTAAATAGGCAAAAAAAAAAAGGGTTGAAAACTAAATTGACACGATTTCAATAGGCTTAGGAATTTTTTGATAATTTTTCCTGTAAGGTTGTTTCGTCCCCTTCAGTACTATTCTCATTTTCTTGTCCTCAAGATTATTGAAACATATATACCAATCAAATGTCGTCCCTTCGATATTATGCATATCTATTGGATACGGCATTTCACGCCCAAAGTTGCCCCCATCTAAGTTAAATATCTACTGGCATAATGTTCCATGTGAATCATGGTGTATAAAATTCACGTGTCATGGGTGTAGTGGCCTAGGGTCTACATGGCAACGATTTTGATTTTCTGATTCTGTTCCCCGGAACAAAAAAGGATGAGAAACCTACTTGGTAATGTACATGATTTTGATCCTAATTTTCATATTCTGTTTCCGGAAACACTTTTGGAGTAGAAACAAGAATAAAAAAAAAAAAGTTGATTATCTGTTCCAAAATCACTTTTGAGAAACAAGAGGAATAAAGTGAGAAGGCTCTAACTTTGTTCCGCCCGCCGCCAATCGATGCCGGTCGTCTGATGAAAGGCAAATAAAAAATAAAATAAAATTAAAACAATTTTTTTAAAAAAATAGTAATAAAAACAATAATTTTTTTATAATAATAGAATAATTTAATAAATATATATATTTTAGAAGATAAAAATAAATAATTTTAAAAAAAATTGAAAAAATTTAAAAAAAAATTTAAAAAAATTCTCTAGATTTATATTGCATTCTTAACAAACTATATAAAAAAAAAATATGCCATGATTTGGTTAAACATAAAAGTGTTTAATTAATATGGGTCGGATCGGATATGGGTTTGGTTAAACATAGAAGTGTTTAAGTGCAAATTCATGGTAAAAATTCAAGTGCCAATTGCCTATTGAGCTTATGTTCTTTCTTATGGATTTTGCATTTCTTTATGCTCCACAAAATAAATTTACTAATTATGGATTATGTATGGTCTGTATTCATTTTATTGGTGATGCTAAATAGGTTGATTTTGTAGTGACAAAACGTAATTATTTGACTTAAATGAAAAAAAAATTAGGAAGAGACATTGTTCCTAAGAGCAGAAATTCTATGCAGTTACCATGTCACTCCCCGACTCTCAGGCATGCAACAACCCTTCCAATCGTCAAGTCAAAGGATAACATCCCAGGCATGTCATCGACCCATTTCTTTTTATCTTTCAATTATACGCAAGCGGAAGCAATATAAAACCCCGGACAGAAATACAAACATGGATAGACAGCATGAGACAAAGCAAACCACAACAGCACAACCTTTTTATTTATATACCAGTTAGCCTAGGAAAAATAACCGATCTACAAACCCATCTCTAGGGCCGTTTCCTAAGACCCACAAAAAGATATCGGGTCGGGTCTAAGGCTAACTATCACAAAAAACTAACTCTAAAAAGGACCTCCACGTCCACTATCACTGGTCACCATCACCAAGCCCGAAAGGGAACTCCGAACCTCACGTGGCGTTCCACCATACTTAAGGACCTGTAAAACGATTAACTACAACAAATTAGAAATAAATCTCAATGAGTCAACGCCTAAGTCCGATTATGAGGTTGATTCACTCAGCCGGCCTAAGCATGCAACAACACAACGATGGCAGATCAATAGAGTGCGATGCACGCCACGCTCTAGCTACCAAAGAGAGGCATGGCCCAACGGCCAATAAACAACCACATATAACTCACCTTGCCTTGAGCTACACAGCAGATATCTCATGGCAATAAATCATAAACAGATCAAGGCATAGAACCAGAACACACGTCAATCACTCAAGCACTATGCAACATACGTATTCCGGTTATTAATGCAAGAGATACACTACTCTCGACACAGTATAGCCTCACTGCTAGTACTCTTCCGGCAGGACCGGGCGTCGTCCTATTCCGTTCCAGCGACGGCATCCGATAGCCCCTCAAGAGCCCTACGGCGGACATACTAGGAATTTCTTGTAAGGAACTTCGGCCCATCACAAACTGCGACTGGGATCCGATCAGTCGTGTAGTTCCGGACTATACGTCGCCGGCACGAACTGTCATGCAACCGATAAGTTGTGGGATTCCGGACTGTACTTCGCTGGCATGAACATATCAGGCGACGAACCCATCAAGAGTACCACCCCATATCCCCCAGTTACGTTAGGGAGACGAATAACCATCGTATGACCACACCAACACATTGGACAAACAAGCCAATTCTTACTTCATTTTAGTCCAATGCAAACACAATCACATCATGCTCAAAACTCGGCCAAAGGCCATTTTTATGCTCAAATGACATAATTGGTCACACGGATACTCAATTTCAATTAAACATGGCATTTTGACATAGATGTGATCATTCAGCGAAATCGCGTAATCAACACTCAAGTCAACCATCAAACAACCAATCAGGTAACAATTAATCACTAACAGATAAATATCTAGGCACAGATTATTTATCTCTACAACAAATAAATAAATAGGTCTAACCGAACTACGGTAGACCGAACAATTACCCATGATAACTATTACACCTAATCATGATAATTCAACTAGCCACAGTAATTATTTATTCTACCACGGTAACTAATTAACCTAACCACAATTAATTTTTTCTAACTACGGTAACTATCTAATTTAACTGCGGTAACTAACTAATCAACTACGGTAACTAATTAAACTAATCCTAAGTGCAATTAACAGCCTAATCAGGGATTAGGGGTTAACTCACTCGACGAATGGCGGCGACGATCGGCGGTGAGCGGCGGGCGGCGGCGAACGGCTCAACGGACTCATCTCGATGCCACGAACGCAACTACGACGACGACGGCGACAATCGACGGTGAGCGGCGGGCGGCGAATGGCTCAACGGACTCATCTCGACGCCACGAACGCAACTACGACGACGACGGACTCCAACGACACTCGGACAACGGCGAACGGCTAAGGACAGCGGCGGTCGAGGCTTGCGGGACAGCGGCGGGGGTGCGGCTGGACAGAGACGGAGACGGGTCGGCTCATGGGGAGGGGAAGCGGCGAGCGGCGGCAGCGACTCCCTGGCGTGTGACGGCGAAGGACCGAACGACGGCGACAATGGCCGGACAGCGCGACGCGAAGGAGAGGGAGAGTTCGGGTGAGAGAGAGAGAGAGAGAGAGAGAGAGAGGAAGCTGAGAATGTCCAACCCTCCAATTTCGATTTTCTAGCGTAGCTAACCCGGTCGGAACAGTGCAATTTCCTTACCATAGGGATCTTTCCAAAGATTTTCTATAGGTGATGTGAACAAAGACAAGAAAGAGTGATGATGCCTCCATTTTCAAAGGAATTTTCTTTCTCTGAAGCGATGTATTTTGAGATCTACAACTTAAAAAGTTTCGTGTTGTGTGACCACAACAAGCACCGCCACGGGCCATCAAGCTCCACCCCACATCTCGTTCAACAACATAGAGCGTCCATGGCTGTCGAGTGTCCAGTTCTTTCGGAAGCGAATCTGTTCCCTTTCCAAGACCTATGAGAGGAGCAAAATATTTAGTTTAAGAAATGAAAATTAAACAGCCAAAATTCAACATAAACCTATTATATTTTGGCCAATTCAGTCGTAAATATTGTAATTATGCCAATTGACCAATTTAGTCATTCTGGCTAATTTTAGCCGAAAATTGCTGACATAATGTCAGCCATCTTCCGTGGCACAATAGATACTGACGTGGAATACGAATCATATCAAACAACATGAATGTCAGCCATCCTCCGGCGAGAACATCGACAATAATCTCGAGAGAAAAAGAATCGTATCAAACGACATTCACGAAAGATTACCAATTCTCTCAAACGACATTCAAGACAGTCGCCGACACAATCGCATCGAAATTCATATCTAAACGTTCTCTTGCCCGTTAGGTAAGAGAGCAACCGGGGAATGATTCAAAGTCCTAGAACCTAATTCTCCGCTCGCCTCCCCTTGATTCTCATCGCATCTCATTCCAATCCACCCCCTGTTGTGAAGCCACTCTCGAGTCTTGACTATGAACGGTGGAAAGAACACATCTTCTTGATATTTTCCATTAGGGGTCCCTCCCCCAAGCGACAGAAGTTTCATAGAAGACAAAAACAGGGGCATTTCCATGCTTTTGTTTTTTACAGTAAAAGAAGAAGAGACATTCGACCAAAAAAAAAAGAGACAGGCGCATTAATTCACGAACTGTTAAGGAAGGAACATCCCAGGAACCTCCACCGTACGTGTCGATTTCGCTCCCAGCAGAGCAGTCGCCAACCTCATAGCCCTCAAGTTGTCAAAAAAAAAAAAAAAGGAACTCGGAAAAAGAAAGGAAATTATTAAATATTGTAGAAAATATATCTCTTTTTTTCCTTAAATACACGCTGCCTCCTCATTCAAAGCACCCACCACCCACCATTCAAATCCTCTCTTCTCTCGGCCTCCCTCGGACTCAGACTGTTCGTTCGGTCCCATGGGCTTCCGACTCTCCTCCTCCTCCTCCGCCGCGGCGTGGAAGTGGCTGGGCTTCGTGACGGCAGTGTGGGTGCAGGCCATCTCCGGCAACAACTACACCTTCTCCAACTACTCCGACGCCCTCAAGTCCCTCATGGGCCTCACCCAGCTCCAGCTCAACAACCTCTCCGTCGCCAAGGACGTCGGCAAGGCCTTCGGCCTCCTCGCCGGCCTCGCCTCCGACCGGCTCCCGACGCCCGTGATCCTGCTCATCGGGTCGGTCGAGGGGTTGGTGGGCTACGGGGTGCAATGGCTGGTCGTCAGCCGGAGGATCCAGCCCCTCCCTTACTGGCAGGTAACAACACGCAACGCCGCCCATCCCACGATTCAGAGAACATTCGATAATCTTCCTCGGTGCCCTAAATACGAGCTTAACTTTGGAATTTTTGGAGGCTTTCTTTTGATGAACATATGCTTTCGGGTCAAAATTAAATAGTCACCGAGGTTGTGATATTTTGCTTATTTTTAGTGCACCCAAAGCGAAGATTTTCACATTGCTTTAACGTAAAAGACAACTTTTCCCTCGATGTTATAAACCGTGTCCAAGCATAAGCATAGACCCACTTGCACCCCCTGTTTGTTTTGCTTAGGAAGCAAGCTTTTCTTCACATGGACAAACGAATGAATAAGCACTAGACAGGAAATTTTCCCCCTTTTCCCCCTGTTTTTTCCGCCTTGATTCACCATATATACCGGTTGACCTAAGACGAAAGAAAATAAAAAAAATAAAAGGAACAGAATGAAAACCCTAAACCCATGAGCAGGAGCAGATTGATTCTCACCTGGTTCTTTTGGTTGTAATTTGTGATGGAACCCAAGACAAATGGTGTAAAAACATTTTACCTGCTCTGCTACAATCCACGTTTTCGCCCGTCACTGAACCGCTTGGGAATTTATGGGGACAGATGTGCATCTTCCTTTGCTTGGGAGGGAACAGCACCACGTGGATGAACACGGCGGTCCTCGTCACCTGCATCCGCAACTTCCGCCGCAACCGCGGCCCCGTCTCCGGCATCCTCAAGGGCTTCGTCGGCCTCAGCACCGCCATCTTCACCGACCTCGCTTCCGCCCTCTTCTCCTCGTCCCCTTCTTCCTTCCTCCTCCTCCTAGCCCTCGTCCCCTTCGCCGTCTGCCTCTCCGCCGTCCTCTTTCTCCGCGAGTCCCCTCCCCCCGCCGCCTCCGACGACCCCAAGGAGGAGTCCCGCTACTTCGGCGTTTTCAACGCGGTGGCCGTCGCCCTCGCCGTCTACCTGCTCGCGTTCGACGTCACCGCCCCCCACGGCCGCGCCATCTCCCGCGCGTTTGCCGCCTTCCTCCTCGTGCTCCTGGCCTCGCCGCTGGCCGTGCCGGCGTACTGCTTCTTGAAGAGCTTGAGCTCCTCGGGGCCGTCTCTGGGGGGGTCCGACGAGCCGTCCCGCGCGGACGAGGAGAAGCAGCGGGGCCGGGTCGACCTCGCGGAGCCGCTGCTGAGGCAGGAGGTGGTCCCGGAGGTCGTGGTGGTGGAGGAGGAGGCGGGGAAGAGGAGGCCGGTGATCGGAGAGGACCACACGATATTGGAGGCGATGAGGAGTGTGGATTTCTGGATCCTGTTCGTGTCGTTCTTGTGCGGGGTGGGGACTGGACTGGCGGTGATGAACAACATGGGGCAGATGGGGTTGGCTCTGGGTTACACCGACGTGTCCATGTTCGTCTCGTTGACCAGCATCTGGGGATTCTTCGGCCGGATCGGGTCGGGTACTCTGTCCGAGTTCTTCCTCAAGTAAGTCTCCCCTCCCCTGCCCCCTCTGTAATTTTATGGCTTTCTTTATATATTTTCAGCTGAGGAAACACAATAAACCAATAATTTCATATAATTTGGGTAAGTAATCGTCCGACTTAGCATTATCATCTATATTCCGGGTGCCCTATGCAGCAATTAAAAAAAACAATAAATAAAATAGCTTAATGTTCACATAAATCGAGTCGAATGTAATGCATCTTTTATTAATGTCTTTGTCGCCGAAATTGGTCGGGCCAATTTGGTATTTGAGTCCATCCTGGGGGAACGATTTTCCAGGTAGTTGTCCAAGTTTGTCAAATGGGGGCACGTCGCTTTAAGAACAGTTTGTGTGTTTTAATTAACTCTATAAAGAGGTCATTAAGTCAAAAGCGGGGTTGCTCGACGTTGGTCGTTGAATGTCCCACTTCTAATAAGTCACGTCGCTTTGTAAATTGATTTTAAATTCTATCGGGGCATTGATAGCATTACCCTAGTACAACATGTAGAGATCAAGGCCTGCCTTCCCGTTGCAGTCATCTTATGTTTAACTTTACAAAAATACTTTGAGGTCATAATGACGTAAAATTAAACCTATAACAGTTTTGCCAATTCAGTTCTAAACTTTTTAGTTTTATCAATTGAGTCGTAAATATTTTCATGTTAGTGCTAACATGGACGCCGATCATCCTATATGACATGGATAGTGCTGACTTGAACGGTTTTTATTTATTTTTATTTTTATTTTTATTTTTTTTCCTTTTTATCATTATTATTTTTTAAAGTGGTTGGCAAGGGTCGACAATCTCGCGAGGACAGCAAAGCCCTCACTGGGCCGCGCAAGGCCGCAACGGTCTGAGCGAGGTCGTGGGAGTGGGAGAGAACCGCAATCCCCGCCGGCCACAGCAAGAAAAAAACAAAGAAAAGAGAAAAATTAGTAAAAATTTCGAAAAAATATTTTAAGTATCATTAATAATTGTCCACGTAGGACAGCCACGCCTATGTAAGCGATTTTCGACCGGATGAATATTGGCAAAACGTGAAAGGGTGTAAGACTTAATTGGCAAAATTAAAAGGTTTAGGACTTAATTAGCAAAAATGCAACAGATTTAAAACTTTTTGGATAATTCTATGTGGAGCATGTCCTTGAAAATCAAGTTACCGTGTCACTTTGGCGGTTGAATTACTGTCTAATCTCTTGTTGTGCATGCCACTGTCATGAGAAAAAAGCTGCACGTTCTTGCTATGCAGATTGATTTTTATGAGTTTCGAGGTTTCCAGGGATCTCACGACTTGTTCAATGTTGTTCTTTTCAGGAAAGCCGGAACTCCAAGACCGCTTTGGAACGCGGCGTCCCAGATTCTAATGGCCGTCGGCTACATAATCCTGGCCATGGCTCTGCCCGGCTCCCTATACATCGGCTCGATCGTGGTCGGCATCTGCTATGGCGTCCGCCTCGCCGTCACGGTCCCCACCGCCTCCGAGCTGTTCGGTCTCAAGTACTACGGCCTCATCTACAACGTCCTGATCCTGAACCTCCCGCTCGGCTCGTTCCTCTTCTCCGGCCTCCTCGCCGGCCTTCTGTACGACGCGCAGGCGACCCGCACGGCCGGGGGCGGGAACACCTGCGTGGGGCCCAACTGCTACAGGCTCGTGTTCGTGGTCATGGCTGTCGCCTGCGCCGTGGGGTTCGGGTTGGACGTGCTGCTTGCGGTGAGGACCAAGAAGGTCTACGCCAAGATTTACGCCAGCAAGAAGTCAAAGACAGTGGGATCTAACGGTCAATGATACATTAGTAATTCCGATAAGCTGATGGGGTTGTAGTTGTAGACTTGTAGGGCAAGGGACCGTGTCCTATTCCTGGGTTAATTTTTTCTTTGGCCCAGCTACGAAGTTTATAAATAGAGAAAGCACCTTAGGTCAACGAACAGTTTTAGAACCTTCCTGCGATATTTTGGGGGGGTTCTAAGCAAATTGTATGATGCAATTCGTTTACGAGTCTTAAGTCAATGAATCTTAGTTTTGATTTGCTGATCTTCCTTATTCCTTGTATTCGTCGTACGAGTCTTAAGTAGCTGTCCCCTATGTTTCTTGCCTGATTCTTCATTTGGAGATTCTAAGTGGCATGTCATGGTCTCACACTCCAATCTCAGGGGGGAATCGTCTGAGAAATTCGAATATGACCTGAAAGGAAGCAAACGAGGAAGACGTCTATGTACAAAATTGGTTGCGGAGCTTCTGGCTCCACTGGCTACAGGCAAAACAAGAGTCGGCTTTAGCTTGCGGGGATACAAGAACGGACCCTTCTTCTTCCTTCGTCTAGGCGCGGGAATGCTCCTGATAAAACCTCTTCGAGATGGTCTATCTGCCTGGAAGTGTCCAGGCCAATGTCAGTCACGGGAGGGGTCATAAATACAGCCGCAAGACCATAACCGATGTTAGAACAGAGATAGCAAAACCCCGAGCGTATGGCACTCGCATCAGACCTGAAAATGAAGCGCCGCTTGCATACTTGCTCGTGATGTACATGGTCGTCTTGTTCACCAGAGGTAGCTGCGCCGAATCTTTGCGCGCGCTCAGGACCTTTTGGCTGCATGTACAGGGGCAATTTCTTGGTCAAAAAAACTGATCCGTCGCAAATTGAGAAGATAACAAATTGACAGGTTAAACATTGGCAATTATTTTATCAATTACTCCACAAAAATTATTCAATTTGTTTCTAATCATTGGAACCAAACTCAACAAAATTACTCCACGATCAAAAAAGAAATATTGGCAATTATTTTATCAATTTCTAAATTCCAAGGAGATTTGCTAAACCAGAAAATTCCTTTTGAGAGTCGATTGCAAATCTGCCAAAGAAGCATTACAAAAGGATGGCAAGCCATTCTATCAGTTTTTTTATTTTGATATTGAATTTATAAATGACTCTTCAAATTGTTTACCAGATTTTCTCACAAGAGAATTTTTACAGAGGATACAATGCTGCCACCAAAACCCTCTAAAAAAGACCAAAGGCAAAGCAATTGCCGAATCTTCATCACAATCAAAGCCGGAAACTCGATCACAAGCCCAATCACAAACTCAGGTCAAAACATGGGCAAAAATAGCTGAAGGCGGCTCATCACCTCCTATTACCTCTCAAAATACTCTCACATCATCACTGATGAAAGCATTATCACAACTGGCCAATTTATTACCTAAAGAAAGATTAGAACTTACTCAATCCTTGCAAAAACCCAAAAATGAAATACAATCATCATCAATTCAGGTAAGCCTAAACCCATCACCACTTGCTTCTCAGAGACAGAAAGAATTCCAACAAATAAAACTAATTTCTAGTGAGGTGGTTATTAAGCCACATGCAACCCCTCCAACCCAAAGATCGCAGTTTTTCCCCAAAAATCATTTTCAAATATAATTAAGGTAGCGGGTGGCTTTTATAGCGATAACCCAAAAAAAAATTGCAAAAAAATATTTCCCAGAAAACTGGCATTACAAACCTCTTGATTTGAAAAAACCCCTTGCATATTATGAAGAAATTTTATCTGAAACCAAATCTGTATTATTTAAACATTTCACAGCATAAGAGAATCGAAATAACATCACCCACTCAACTGCTACCATACTTCAAATTATTCATCCATCTAAATGGGGATCCTCACCCCATAATCCTGTAAGATTCCAGGCCCGCTTGACCTCTGTGTTACCGCATCACTTTACCTTCAATTATTGGGATTACCAGCAAGCTTGGTGGAATGCATTTTACCGTAAAAAAACAATAATCATCACTCTTGGCTTTTTAACTTCAAATCAGAATTCCAAAGCAACCACTTACCGAACTGGTTTGATGGTTGGTTGGAATACTATGGCCCTATCACCAAAATATTACCTCCCCAAGTCAAAACCAGCCTTAGACTTTTCCATGAAACCTTTGTACCTACATCACTTGAATCCCGATTTCCAAACATAATGCATTTCTTTATCAACTTTCGAGTCTCCAAGGTATTAGCCTGGGAATTTGATTAAAATCGTCCTCCCCAAAGACCACACGTCCCTGATTTGGTCAGAAGGTTCAAAACCAAATGGTGGGATAGCTTCAATTTTTTGAAACAAACGTCAGAAGAATCGGTCATGAACTGGCTAAATCACAAAAATACCCAAATCACCTCAAAGCCACAAGGAACCATAGCTGGTCCATCAAATGTATCATTTTTACAACAAAAGTCTATTGCAACAGCCCACCTTGCAGCTATACATTCATGAAATGAATATGTTGCAGCATTAGAAAAAATCATTACAGAAATCAAAGGATTGACGGACTGCGGTAGTTCCACCCAATCACATCATAGTGGGGATATCAATGAAGGCGACTGCTATGGGATCGACTTGTCAGAAGAAGAGTAAAAGTCACCAAAAGAAGATTATCTGTAGCATCATAGGCGCAAAACATACCAGATAGATTACTATAGCAAATTATTGTCGCAAATAACTGTTCAATCACCGTAGACTTTTTACTACACCATCACATGGGTTTTTTCCAATAAAACCTTGCTTCTTCTCATTTAGAGGACACTTCTTTCTCTCCACTTTCAAGATCTTTCCCCCTCCCTCTCTTTGTAATCTTTCCCCTCATCTTTTCCATCTTTCCTCTGGTGCAACCTCTTTTTCAGATCACAACCTGTATCATCACACTTCTACCTTTGTATCGCAATTATTTTGTAAGTTTCTTTATCACTTGTAAGATTACCCAACCCATTCATGGTTGGGTAATCACCTTGTAAATATCTTATCAAATCACACCTCCCTCGAGTGCGGACTACCGCCCATACGGATGGTTTCCCGTATAAATTGAAATATCAATCCATTTGAATATTAGTTCATACCACGACTACTTTGTCTTATTTTATTTGTCATTCTACATATCGCTTTTTCAGTTTATATTATTTTTAATGCTTGTGAATTTATTCTTAAAGCTAAATAAAATAACGAGCATTAAAATTAATATAAAATGTACAAAGCGATATGTAAAATGAGAAATATATAAACCATCCACAAGGGCGATAGTCTCCACTCAAGTGTGTCATGAACTAATATTTAAACGGACTGACATTTCAATTTCTACGGGAAAAACCATCTGCAAGGGCCGCAAGGGCGGAAGCCCGCACTCAAGGGAGGTGCCATCTGAGAAGATATTTACAAAGTGATTAACCAACCATGAATGGGTTTGGTAATCGTACCGGTGATAAAGAACTTACAAAGTAACTGGGATACAAAGGTAGAATGGTGATACAGGTGGTGATCTGAAATGAGAGAAAGAAGTTCGTCCTCTAAATGAGAAGAAGTAGGGTTTTACAGAAAAAATCCACGTGATGCTATAGTAAAAAGTGTACAGTAATTGAACCGTGAATGAACAGTGATTGCTACAGTATTGCTACAGTGATTTTCGGCATGTTTCTGCGCCTATGCTGCTACAGATAATCTTCTTTTGGTGATCTTTATTCTTCTTACGACAAGTCAATTCCATAGCAGTTGTCTATTTTTATGTATTTGTTTGCCAATTTAGACTAGATATGATTTTGGACCTATTGTAATGCGCTCCAACAGTTTCTCCTATGGCTATACAGAACAAGGACATTGTCAGAGCAAATTCCAATGTTCCTTCTCCATATCAGTAAGAAGACACGGAAGGTACAATGGCACAGTATACCAAACGAAACTTAGATAACCTCTCATTTCCTCGGAGCAGAACTTAGAATCCTCCAGATCAGACAAATTGTTTAGAAACCCTGTTTTTCTCTTTTTCACCTAAATTCGCCAGACACACAACTTGACTTTGAAGTGTGAAATCCACTGCTACAACTCCTACATCAACAGAATTTCCAGTAATCATAGCCCAAAGAAAGGGTGCATCAACATGTAGAACAAACAGCTTCTCAATGACAACTATGATGTTTTGCCAAATCTGCTCAGCACTCATTGGTAACCATAAATTTCATAGCTAATTCTACAATGAATCACTACATATTACTATGAGAGCACTGCTACTGTGTATCTCTGTTTTCATAGGGAGGATTCACAAAATAAAAATGCACATCGATTGAACATCTTGAAAAGGCCAATCAACTAGACATAAAAAAGAGATCCTAACGTCATTGACTCTCTTGCATGGTGTTCCCTAAATCTGATTACTAGAAATTCAGGCCATTTCTTAAGAGTTTGATTCACTTTAGATAGACTATAAACATGACGATAGCTACAACTATGGGTAGTACCCGAAGAAGCAGTGGGGACAGTATAGCAGGAGCATAGACGATCTTCATGCTGACAAGATAGCAACACTTAAGAATGAACAAGCACCCCACAGATAAACCTCGTGTATTGCATCTCTGAGCTAGATATGTCAACCACGATGACTCCATCGTACCTATTCGCAAGCTTGAAAGGAATTTTAGGTCTTCCTACACTCAAAAAGCATGATTCAAGTTACTTCAAAAGCCTCATGATGGAGATGGGGTCTAAGAATGCCGTAACTAATAGTTTCCTATTACTGCTGCGAGGATTATACCTCAGTGAATTACACTACTCCAACTTCCTCCTATCATTAGCACTGTTCTACACCACCGATGATGTATTACTGGTTAATGCCTAGAGAACTTCAGATTTTCATCAAGTAGCTAATCAACTTTGGCTTTGATTCTCTGAGAGAAAACACCAACCTCAAACATTTTTTTATTTTCCATAAGTATATGCACAGGTGCTATCAAGCATTGTTTCATAGATGGCGAGATTGATGTCATATTGAACTTGATCTTCATCACATAACTATCTTACAGTCATGATGGAACCCCGACTGGATTATACAACTCGATGCCACTAAGCCGAAGACGTGGCTTCTTTATGATGCAGAAAGAATTTCATAAAACCCATCTCAACACTTCACCTCTCCGAGAACAAAGCTCCACTTTTGGAGCTCAAACCAAATAGAAAATAGGCAATCATCTTAAGTAATCAACAATGCATCGCCACTGCGACACTCCCTCACACTAGTGTCACATTCTCATCCCAGAAATACTCTGTTCTCGAAATGCTCCCATTTCGAATGCGAAAACACGCCATCTTTCATCAATGCACAGGCTCATAAAATTCATGTTAATAACAGGCTCGAAACTCCAGAAACAGCAAGTGAAAGCAAAATTGAACCTGTGCATACCTGGTGTAAGGCAAGGGACAGAATATGATTATATAGTCGGCCCCCGCGCACGTGTAAGTGCTCGTCTTGTCGTCGTACGCGTAGCTATACGAGCGTGGGCAGGCGTTCTTGAAGAAGAGCGAGTAGGCAGACGGCTGACACGTGTCCGGCGTCGAGTACGCGCCGCTGCAGCAATACTGAGGGTCGCCGAACGCTTCGCACGCGCTCCGGCACGCCACGCCCCTCCCCGTCCCGTTCCCACTCGCCACCCTGAGCTGCGCCGGACACGCGCCGTTCAGGTCCACCAGGCAGCCGGTGGCGCTGCACCCGCCGCCCTTCCCACCCCTGGCCACCACGAGCATGGGGAGGTTGTAACCGTCCACCAGGCTGACGTCGTAGAAGTCCAGGCCGCCGGCGCCGTTCAGGGTGAACTCGGCGAGGGTGGCCGGGGGCTTGGCGCCGCCGCCGGCGCACTCGAGCTTCCCGGAGCCGCAGTCGCCCGTGACGCAGGCGAACCTGCCCTCGGAGTCATGGCCGCAGAGGGTCCGGCCCCAGATCCGACCCGACCAGGACCTGGGCAAGGGGACGGTCCGGGAGGCGCCGCTGGGGAGGGAGAAGCCGGTGGTGGGGAGCTGGGCGGTGTTGGCGCCGGAGAGCAAGCCGGGCCAGACCGTGCGGCGGCACTTGTTGACGATCTTGAAGGAAGTCGAGTGTACTTCTGCGAGAGTGTCGAATCGAGAAATTGAACACAAAATAAAGAAAAGGGTCGAGAGGAATCCGCATGACGATACGAGGGAAATTGCAAAAAAAGGCAGAGTTTCTTGTTTGTGGTCTGTAATGGGATTTACCTGACAGAAGAGAGAGGGCGAGGAGAGAGAGAACAAGGAGGCGATCCATTGGGAGAGTTTTTGTGCGCTGCCGCTCAAAGACTGCGGATTTGGAGGTTGGGAGGAAATTGAACATGGAAGTTTCCGGGCTTGGGTGTCAGGGTCACTCCAAGAACACTTCACTTTTCTGGAGTGAAGAGACTGAGAGAATCAGAACAGAAAGCATTAGATGAGAACAACAGCCCTTGTCGAGCAATACAAACCTTTTTCATATATTTTCTCGAGACCACCTTCAAAAGTGATTTGGCGATGTGAAAATCTAGTAATTTAAAATTTTGGCGTGGGAAAAAGATGGCGCCATTACATCACATTACATTAAGCTATTGAAATAATAAGGGGTTGAGTTTTTCCATTTGACACACTCCACGTTGCCTGAAGAAGAATCATCTAGACACCACACCAGGACGGGACCACTGGTCCACTACGCTCCACTAAAAGATTCTTTTGCATATTACAGTGACTGGCAGAACCTCACGACCGAGCCTTTATTGAATCCAATCCGGTTTTTTAAATCTGCAAATGCTAGAGCCCGGTCTACGAACCCCGTGTTTTTGAATGGGAAGAGGCCCTTGAAGGATGCTGCGATTTTTTCTGCAAGCGGTGGGGAAAAAAGAAGAAGAGAAGCCCAATTTACGTAGAGATAAATTACGTGATGCTTGTGGTTGTTTACAGTAGGAGACGAGTGGACGGGCGAACGAAGACACAGTGGGTCATCGTGTTTTGTCTTTGGAGCCATCTCTAGGAGCATGGGTAGTTTACTCGGAATAAATTCGGTTTACGGCATGGAAAACACAACTATTCAACTCCAAATGATAATAAGTATGCTTGGCAACATTTAACGCGATCTAACTGAAGATATCTAATCAAGTGAAAGATTTACTAAGTGTTTTGATGAAAATTGCTTCATTTATATGTTTAGTTGATCTCTCATTTGGCCAATCATCACTCGGTTTCTCCGTCCATGTTATCAAATCTAATTCTAATCTATTGGAAGATTGTTATTTGATATATATGAGAAATCCCATGGTATAATCCCCTCATGTGCAAACCTTTCGTGCTCATCTCGAGTTTTCTTTCAACTTGGATGATGCCCGGGAAATAAGGGATTCTCAGTCAATGATCTCATCTGAATCATAACTTTACTGAGATCATGAGATTATTGTGCAAAGTGCAGAGGAGCAAACGCCAAAGAGTCGGGAGAGGTGCCCCCTGGGCATGCTCAAAATCATCGTGGTCAGTCAGGTGGTGGTCGTTAGGTTCCGATTCAGGCAGATGGGCAAAGCACAACAAATCTCACGCGACAAACTATTCCCAGAAAGTCTCCAACTCAACGAGAGACGCTGGCTTGGGCTTCCACTAAAAGGGGCCTTGTAATATGTACATCCCAGACGCGAGATATCAAGGCCCGTGGCGCTTGGGCTTTGCACCCAGTATTATTAACTGCTAAAGAAGTGCAGGATCGCGACAATTGGAAATATAGGGGGGAAAAGGTGAAATTCATGAAAAATTGAGATTGATGTAAGCTTTCCACCACAGAAATCGTTTTTCCTTTTCTTCTTTTTAACAACAGCTAAAAAAAATGCATAATTTGTACCGCCCACGAATAGAAAAACACATCTTTTGAGGCGTTCCTGGGCAAATATAGGTACGAGAGGACAATAACTTTGACCAAATCGCATTCAATTAAAGGTAGTATGGGGACAGACGATCGACAAAGAGAAAGAAGGGGAGGGGGGGACTCGTTTCTGACTCACCCTACGAGTCCTGAGTCACCCCTTAAGGCCCCCCACTGCGCACTAGTCAATAAAGGCTAAAGCAGAGAGAGAGAGTGTGTGTGTAATATGCCCCCAAAACAGAGTGTGTTCGTATAATTGGCGATCTCTAATGTACTGCAACATTCTCGTGACTTTCTTCGCTACCGCAATAATCGCGTCTAAACAGAAAATGGGCATCTCCCGATTCTGGTTTTAGGTCGGCCAGTCCGCCATAATCACACCCCACATGAACACACTTGCATCATAGAGAAACAGGGGACCAACTGTCAATTAGATTGGTGCATTAAAGGACCTAACCCTACACAGATTTAACATCATTGCATCACACCCAACAGCATTTAACAAGAAAAAAAAGAAAAGGATTAAAATAAAAGACGATTTGCCAAGAGAAAAAACATAGTCCTAAACATAACAGCAATGTTGTCACATGAAACGCATTGCATTAACAAAGAACCCTAGCAGCAAAAGTCACGCGCACACAACCGAACGGATAAAGGCTAGGGTGAAAAGATGAGCTCCGTTCGGGAGCTCTATTCACCGACCTGAGGACACTCCCTTGCGAAATGCCCTGGCTCCCCACACTTGAAGCAGTTCCCACCTCCTCCTCCTCCGCCGCCGCCGCCGCTGGATCCACCGTACCGTCCGCCGCCGCCTCCGCCGCCCTGGTAGCAGTCCCTCGCCAGGTGCCCAGTCTCCCCGCAGTTGTAGCAACCACCTCCTCCTCCGCTACCGCCGCCGCCGTATCCGCCGCCGCCGCCCCCGTATCCGCCCCCTCCGTATCCTCCGCCGCCTCGTCCGCCCCTGCTTCCACCGCCGTAGCCCCCGCCGCCACCGCCGTAGCCCCCGCCCCCGCCATACCCGCCGCCTCCGCGACTGCCCCTTCCTCCGCCGCCCCCGCCGCCGCGGGTGCTGCCCTGGACGGAAGCCCCGCCGGGCCCGCTGACGTCCACGGCCTTGGTGCGGCCCCCGTCGGACTCGATCTGGAACTCGACGGACTCGCCGTCGCCGAGGCTGCGGAAGCCCTCGGTGCGGATGGAGGACTGATGGACGAAGAGATCGTCGCCGCCGTCGTCGGGGGTGATGAAGCCGAACCCCTTCTGGTCGCTGAACCACTTGACTTTCCCGGTGAGCCTCTCCCCCATCTCCCTCTTCTCACGAAACCCTAGAATCCCAACCTCCTTCACAGAGAAAAACCCCCCCACACCCGCACACACTCACTCTCTCCCTCTCTCTCTCTCTCTACTCTCTCTCTCTGTGAAGGTTAGAGTTTCTTCTATTTACCCGGCGTGAGCAGCGTGCTCGATATATACTAAAATGTTCTAGGAGAGCGACACGGCATCGGGACGAGAGTGTGTGAAATTAAGTAATTGCCCCTCTTCCGGAGCCTTTCGTGGGGCCCGCTCAGTTGCCCTTTATGGGGAATCCCAAACGACGGCGAGAATTGTGTGAACTCTTTTGATCCAACGGTCGGGGCGTCGTGGCAGAGCGGACCTTCCCCAGGAGATTTGAGCGCGAGTTGAATCGGTCAAGACTCTTCATTTTTTTGCGGAAAAAGACGATTTCATCCCTTTCGAGATCCTCTCCCTCGCCCTCGTGCCCAGCGTGAAATTTTGCGTTGGGCAATTTTCTCCGAACTTTCCGACCCAAAAAAAAAAAAAAAAATCTCCGAACTTCTTTAATTATGATTTCTTCGAATTGATATGGAATCTTGACGATATATATTCTTTTTTTGTACTTTGGAAATTAGGTCCGACTCGCTTAAAATCATATACCAAGGTTATTCTCTTTATGGTACTTATTTGAACTAGCTGACAACGAATACACGCCATAAAGATAAACTTCAATATGGGCTGCCGCACGATTTTCTGCAAATTAGACTAACAGTTCAAACCGTGACATGAATTATTCTCCCGGAGAATGAACGGAAAAAAAGTCAATTATGAGTCAGCGAACATGTAACGCTCTGCTGGACTACACGGCCGAGAAATGAGTTCTAATCACAGTACTTGTTTTGAAGTAATTGATAACGAATACACATCGCGATGATAAGTTTAAATATGCGTTGCCGCACGATTCTCTACAAATCATGCTAACGGCTTGGACCGTGACATGAACTATTCTCCTAGAGAATGAACGGAAAAAAGGTCAATTACGGGTCAACGAACATGTAACGCTCGGCTGGATTGCACGACCGAGAAATGAGTTATAATCACGGTACTTGTTGAAGTAACTGATAACGAACACATGTCACGAGGATAAGTTTAAATACGCGCCGCCGCATGATTCTCTACAAATTAGGCTAACAGCTCGCTAAACTGCACGATCAAGAAATGAGTTCTAACCATGGTACTTGTTTGAAGTAACTGATAATGAATACACGTCACGAGGATAAGTTTAAATATGTGCCGCCACACGATTCTCTGCAAATTAGGCTAATGGCTCGAGCCGTGACATGAATTATTCTCCTAGAGAATGAACGGAAAAAATGTCAATTTTGGGTCAGCGAACATGTAACGCGCGGCTGGATTGCACGACCGAGAAATGAGTTCTAATCATGGTACTTATTTGAAGTAACTGGTAATGAGTACACGTCACAATGACAAGTTTAAATGTGCGCCGCCGCACGATTCTCTACAAATTAGGCTAATGGCTCGGGTCGTGACATGGATTATTCTCCCAGAGAATGAACGGAAAAAAATGTCAATTTTGGATCAGCGAACATGTAACGCTCGGCTGGACTGCACGACCGAGAAATGAGTTCTAATCATGATACTTATTTGAAGTAATTGGTAATGAATAAACGTCATAATGATAAGTTTAAATGTGCGCCGCCGCACGATTCTCTACAAATTAGGCTAACGGCTTGGGGATTATTCTCTTAGAGAATGAACAGAAAAAAGGTCAATTACGAGTAAGCGAATATGTAACACTCAGCTGGACTGCACGATCGAGAAATGAGCTCTAATCATAATCATAAGATGTCTCAAAAATATCGAAACCACGAGATTCCGAATAAGTGATCATGGAAGCAGATGTTGTTTCCTTTTTTAGATAAATGTAAATTTATGTAATCCGTGTTATTTTTTAGAGAGTTTGATTCATCTTTTACAAAAAAGAAGGATGAAGAGAAAATAAAAAGATCAGTCTTATCTTTCATTCCATTATAACGTAGCAAATGTACGAAATTTGTTCAAAGTACACGTCATATATATAACATCCATTAGTCTGTTAGTGTACATGTCATACGGGGTATAGCTACTGGTGACGTGAATGATAATTGCAATTTTTTGAAAAAGAATATTTTTTTCTCATTTTTTGTTTCCTTTTTTACCTATTTCCCTCCGTCGATTGCCAAGGCTTCGGCGATGGTCGTCCCTGTTAACGTCGGCCGTGCCACATAGGATGACTGACGTGTAATTGGCCGAAAGGACTATATTGAAAAGTAGTCAAAAGGTTTAGGACTTAATTAACTAAATTGAAAATTTAAGAACTGAGTTGGTCACCATTTTTTATTTTTTGGACAATTATCTCTATAAATACGGGGAGATTCTCGTGGATTTCACTAGATCAAAATCAACCGTACTGTGGACAAAATTGTAGCACCGAGCTTCATATAAACAATAGCTCTGTAAATATCCAATTTTTTGTGTTAAATTACATCCATTATTTATTGTAAAAAGGCTATTATAGTAATTGTCTCCAAATCCTTGCTGCCAAACATGCCATAATACGAGGCCATCTTTAGGAGGATAAACTGGACGTGGGCCAAATAGCTTTGAGTATTATTTTATTTTTTTGATTTTTGAGGGGAATGGCAGGGCTGGTGCAGGATATCATTATCTTCACACGTAGGGGCGATCGATTTCAGATTCCTTACAGATTTCACCTAAAATTTGAAACATATCCGTCATAACAGGTTCCTCATTTTTTGGAACCTGGAACTTACCCGTTATACCCTGGAACCTGATACCTACATTGTCACAGGTTCTAAGGTGGGTTCCAGATTTTCGATTCTACCCTGGAACCATACTCACCCCTACCCACTGGAATATGACATTTGCAAAAAATAAAAGAAGTCGTCGTAAACTATAAACTATGTCTATTGTAAAATAAATATCCCAAATCTTTTTTTGTGACATTAAAAACTACACCAAAAATTTCAAGTAATTATGTCACACGGATACAAGTCTAGGATTTTTAGCGTTACAAGAAAAAATTTGGGGTAAATGTGTTACGTTGGTAAAATTTTAGGATTTTTTAATCACAAAAAAAGTTTGGGATAAATTTGTTATATTGCTTATAATTTGATGGTTTTTATTTGAAAAAAAAAAACAAAAAACAAAAAAGTAGGGGGAAGACCGGTCAAAGGGTCAAATGGACGGTCAAACTGGAAATGATCTCTCTCGGATGGGACTCGGCAATGGTGTTGCGGTCCCCGAAAAGTGGAACCTTCCATGCATCATGTTGCTCGCTCGAGTTCGGTCGCTAGCAGTTCGCGGTGTTCACGAGGTTTGTGTCGGATTGAATTGATGTTACGTAAGGATGTTCCAATCTCAAGGAAATCATAGCTTCTTTGTGCAAATGTTATGTAGTTGAACCGTATTGGGGGTTTAATACTAACATAAACGCGTATATAAGACGCGTGGTATACTCCGCGCAGGCTCCTCTAGAGATGAGAGCGAGGAGTTAGCAAACGCGAGAAAAAGCAAAGAGAAAGTCTTAGAGGTGGGTTGGATCATATTAGTCACCGCATGTTTGCGCGTAGTCCCGTGAATATTCACGTGATTCAATAGGGTGTCGGGGGGGGGGGGGGGGGGGGCGTGACTCGATACTCTAAGACAAAACCGTCTTCAAGTCTCGAGCATCTCGTTTCCCATGCAACGTCGCAGCATCATCGGCGTGCGTCCTCCATAGAAGTGATGGAATTCGGTTTCGTAGCAGCGGTGTTGGTCAAATTTGCGAAGCCTCGCGCATCTCGTTTGAACGGTGCAACGTACGGGTCTGAAATTTTTTTCCATCCCATGCTTTTGGTATGCTCGCCTGTTTCCTTCTGCTACACATGAACGAACTGGAGGGGGGCCATGAAGAAGGCCGTGGGGGATGGTCAAAAAGCACCTTTTGGCCCATGCAGACTGCTGCAAAAAACCACAGACCGACTGAGCAAAAGCAAAAATGCCAGCCCCAGTTTCTGAATTTCTCTCTTGCTTTTTTTTTTTGGTTTCCTTTTGATTTTTTTTTTCTTATCTATTTTCTGCAATTTTCCAGTTTCCACCGAAGCTTTATTTTTTGTTTTAAAATTTCAGTGGGCTAACCGAATTGTACGAGATGGATGTTTTTTTGATGGGGGTTCAGAAGTAGAAGCACTTGGGCCCAACACCAGTAGCCCAATTAACGAGAGATTGCTTCAAGCTGGGTCAACATTTGTCGGTCCTCATTGTGACGGGCCCTCACCAAAAACTGAGGATTGGACTTCTTCTTCTTCTTCTTCTTCTATCTTCAAAGCATTCTCCAAAACTTGTAATTACTAAAAAGAAATATGCGCACTGAAAATCCTAAAACTTGTAAAAAATGAAAATTAAGTCTTAAAACTTGTCAGATTGATGCAATCGAGTCATTTTGTTAGTTTCCTCCAACTTGGCTAATGGGAAATGCTGACGTGGCTTCTTTTAATATTTTCTCTTTCCCGCGTTGCGTTGACGTGACTAAAACACGAATTTTAAAAACGTGGTTTTAATCCAAATAGGATTTATAATACACCCTTTACTTAAATCAAATTGAAAAATATGCTAAAATTTTAAAAAGACAAAAGAAAAAAAAAACTAGAACCGCCGCTCCACCACCACCACCACCATCGAGAAGTGCCGACGATGGTGGGGAAATGGTCGGCGGGGGTCGGCGGGCCCCGACCAAGGCTCGACGGCCTTGGTGACCCTCACCCAGATCTAGCCGCGACTCCAGGTGACCATTCCCCCACTATCTGGTTCTAAATTTTTTAATTTTTTTTAATTATAGCTTATTTTTAAATTTAAATTAAATAAAAATTATATCCAAAATTAGATTTGGACCAAAACAATGTCGTTTTGGCCACGTCATCGCAAAAGTAGGAGAGATAAAATATAAAAAAAGCCACGTCAGTATTTTGCGTTAGCCGAGTTGGACGCAACTAACAGAAGGAATCGATTGCACAAATTTGACAAGTTTTATGGCTTGATTGCACTTTTTGTAAGTTCTAGGACTTAATTACGCCTTCGTGACAAGTTTTAGGACTTTCAGTGAACATATCACTATTAAAAAGTCTACCTTGACATTCTATTTTGTTTCACTTTTTTTCGTTTTAAAATTTTGATGGGAAAGATAAAAAGATACGATTTTTTCTTTTAGCAATCCAAGCAATGGGCCTAGTGTCACGAGTTTTTTACCTAATCTTTCATGGCCTTTCCGATCATGCGACCACATCGCGGTGGTAGCCGGAGGCAACAGGTGTAGAGAATCGAGATGGTTGTTGACCGGCCAAATTTCTCTTTTTTATAGTTCCTGTCGACTCACGCTTTGTGATCTCCCTCTCGCCTTGATTGTCTCTCTACGATCCGTCCTCAAGCAATGATGATGGTCGACAACTACCCCACTCCCCGCGATCCTAATGCGCCCCGACTCCACCTCCTCCCTCATCGGCTAGAGGCGCAACCGGCGACGTCGAGCCCCGCCATGGCCAGGCGAGGATCGACCTCGCAAGCCCAAGTCCGGGTGAGGCGACGGCAAGGGTCGACCTCGCAAGCCCAGAACTGGGCTTGCGAGGTCGACCCTCGCCCCGACCCTGGCGAGGTCGAGCCCCCCCATGACCGGGCTCGGCTCGGCCGCGCCTCTGGTCGGTTGCCGGACCGGTTGGAGGTAGGGGATGGGTTGGGGAAAAAAGAAAAAAGAAAAGAAAAGAAATATAAAATATAAAAAATTCATTAAAAAATTTCAAAAAATATTAAAATATTTGGTCGCCGGCCAATCAAAATTCGGGATTGAAATGGCATAATTGAAAAAGGTTTATGATCGAATCGGGAAAAAGAAAAGGTTTAGGATTGAAATTGGCACAATTGCAATATGTTTTGGACTTTTTTGATAATTTTCCTTATTTCTTTCTTCGAGACATATGTGACCATGTTATTAATTATAGTGCAATTGCTCTCTTTCAGTTGAAATATCTACTTTTATGTGATTTTTTAATTATAAATTTGTCCATATGTAACAATTATTTGTTAATTTTAAACAAATTGCATTTAAAAACTAAAATTGATCACATCGAAAGACTTTTCGAATTTATGTTTACCAAACAGCATTTTTCTAAAGCTACATTCCAAGGCATTTTTCAATTACAGTTTACCAAACAGTCTTTGCATTTCACTAAATCCCTTTAATCTAAAGGCCTTTGCATTTCCCCAAAGACTTTCTCCAAAAGTCTTCCCAAACGCACCCTTAGATCAGTTCTCCGGTTTGTCTATTCTTAAGGTCCAGCATTAATCTATCTACACTAAGTTAAATTTGTGACTGCAATAAAACTTTTGGATGATAGATACGACTTGTGTTGCATAGAAAGAAGAGAATACACTCTATGGACTTGAAAGATCACACCCAAATGCTTGAGAGGTGTCAGAACCGAACCGAGTCGAAATTTTGCGCATTTTCGGTTAGGATAATAGAAAGAACCACATTTCTTTTTTCCGGTTCGGATTTTATCTATTCGGTTTGGTTCAGAACCAAATCGAACCGTGAAAGTATAAAGCCTTAATCGCTTATGATTTGGTTCCGGCTTCTCGCAGACTGACACCCTAACTTGAGAATAGCTCTCTATTTACAGTTCGTCCCTCTCCTCTCTCTCTCTCTCTCTCTCTCGAAGGATCTGTAGGCTCCGAGTTGTATCATCGTTGTTCACGTCTTGTTTTTTTTTTTGTGTGGCTTTTTTTGAAAGATGTTGGTAAATTGAAGACCCTTATACAGTTTCTGCGTCAAGCAAGGTGATGTTGTGTAGCAATTGAATGAACCCGAAAGCCAGCTAAAGAAGGTAAAATCAAGGGCATACCAACAAGGCAATTAACGATTCTTCGCTGAAGGGTGATTGAATGTGACGATTCTATTTTATATACATTTTAATGTCGATCACAGCAGAGACAAACTAAACCAAAATTTCTCTCCGCCTAATCGTTCTAATCTCTAAGCGTTCTTCATTTGTCGATTACAGCTCCTGATCGGATCAGTGGAATCCTCTCGAACCCCTGGACTGATAGAGCTCGAGCCGGCTCTTCGCCTCCGGCAACAGGTCGTTGATCGTGAACTCCTCGTTTAGGTGCGCCTGCTTCGATGACCACTCTAGGACTATGAGCACCTCCTCCTGCGCCAGCGTCTCGCTGTCGGGGACGTGTAGCGCGATGTAGCATAAGAGTATCAACGCCGGGATTTGGACCATCTGTTCCCCGAAGTAGACGAGCTGAATCAAGTGCTTGACGCCGCCGGCGCCGATTATGGCCTTGCAGTGATTGACGTGGAGGAAGTTGTCCGTGCACGCGAACTTGTTTAGCGCGATGGTGGACTCCATCGACACCTCGGGCTCTCTCTCGTCGAGCAACTTCACCAACGGACCGATGATCCGCGTCTCGGTCGCTCGGAACGTCCTCGCCAGGCTGCCGATCGCCTTGATGCAAGTCAGCAAGAGGTGCGAGTCGCCCTTCTCGATCACCTTCAGTAATTGGTCCACGACCGCCCTGGCGGCCGGGGACGTCGGCTTGAAGGCGGAGCGCCTCAGCTCCGAGTTCTGCTCAGCCACGTCGGCGATCTCCATCAGCGCCATCGCCGAGAAGGACTGCACGTCCTCGGGGCCCTTCTCAAGCAAAATGGCAAAGCAGAGGAGTGCTCTCGATTCCGTGATGCTCCGGCAAATCCCGACATTCCCCTTGGAGAGCTGCCAAAGGGCCCGAGCCGCCATCGCCTTCATCTGGGCCTTGGTCTCGGGGTCTTCGAACTCTCTCCCCTTGATGCTACTCCCGGCCAGCGCCACGTGCTGGGGCTTAGCGCCTTGCTGGGCGGTCTTACCATTGTTGGCATGGGGATTCGAGGCGTGGCTCTGCATCGAGGTGGGTGGCTTGGAGTGTGAGGAGGGTGTTTGGTGCTTCATGGCCATGGTGTTGGCCACCACATTCTGCATTTGGCTTGGGGTTTCATTGCCCATTGGGTGAGCCATGTGGCCGACCAGAGCTTGCTTGTCGTGATCATCTTCATGTCCATGCGCATCACAGTTATTGCTGCTGCTACTTGCCATCAGCACTGAATGTATCGACATCTTCTGTTTGCTTGCAATTGCATACTTGCTGTGTTCTTGTACGGTCTCGAACGCTAGATGGCTCACCAGCAACCTGATCACGTTGTTCTGGGCGAAATGGTCCTGGCATTTCGGGTGGTTCGCGGCCAGCTCCGACACCGCCCACGCCACCACGACCTGGACCTTCATGCGGCCTTCCTTGAGGATCTTGGCAAACACCGAGCACACGCCCGCGTTCACAATTTGCTCCACGCTCTCGGGGTCCCGCCCCAGCAGCCCTATCGCCCTGGCCGCATTCTCCTGCCCTTCCAATCGCCCTTCCTTCACCAGCTTCAGCAGCGGCGGCACCCCCCCTTCCTCGATGATCAGCTTCCCGTACCGGTCGTTGTCCCGGGCCAGCGAGACCAATGAGGCGGCCGCGTCGGACCGGTCTTCGACCGAACCCGTGTAGAGGATCGCGATTTGCTCCCATATTAGACAAAGGATGGGCTCGTTGGAGGCTATCGGCGGGAGGCCCAGGTACTCGTCGTCGCGGTCGTCCGCGGAGGCCGATACCCGCAGGAGCCAAGAGACGTCGCCAATCGAGTTCTCCAGCTGCATGGAGGTCTTTCGGAACGCGGCAGCGGGGATGATGGTGAACACGCGCTTCATCAGGCTGTTGCCGCGGCACTTGACCACGAGGGCGAGGGCCTTCTCGAGGACCTGCTCGGTGTCGGCGACGATCCGGCGCGTGGGGCGCTCGTAGAGGTCGTTGCTGGCGCGGGCCGCCTGGCGGAGGAGCGCGGCCAGCTTCTCCGTCTTGGCCTTAATCTCGGTGCAGTCCGGCTTGAACGACACATGGACGTCGTCGGCCATCTTGGTCACCTGATCGGCCAATTGGATCGGCCTAGCAAGAATCTGTTTCACTATGTCCGCCATGGCCAAATTAGCGGACTAGAGAAGAAGCGAAACAAAGAGAAGCCGAGATCAAGCAGACCAGTTTTCCTGAACAATTCTGGCAAATTTCGCAAAAGGTAGATATTGGGAATCTTGGGTGACAGGGTCCCAATTGAGAAGGTGAGTTCTTTATAAGTACGTGAATGTGTGGAGACCACTATCAATAAAGGCGACGATTGAAGCTCGGAAATTGCAAGTTTTGTCCTTTCTTCTAGCCCCCTCAAGGTGGTGGTGGTGGTGGGGCTGGGATTTGGGTTTGGCTTCGTACGGCCGGTGAAGGCGGCAGAGCAAGGTGGCGGCAATGGTGGGAAGGAGGAGGAGGAGGAGGAGGAGGAGGAGAGAGAGAATTGGTTCTTTGGGGGTGAGGGGTAATTGGCCAAACGGGTTTTTCTCCAACTTCTTTCGGACATTAATCTCAACTGCCTTTTTTTCCTTCGGTTATATATAGGAAGTGAATTGGTTGGTCTAAAAAACCTCTCGATTCCGATTCTCGGTGCCAGATTCTCACGCGCTGTGGAGCCACGCGATCTCCATCCGACGACGGCTGCGAGGTTTGGTGTCGTCAGGCGAATCTCGGAATACGGTCAGGGAGCTGCCTGCGCGGCGTCGGATGAGTGGTGTGGGGGTGCACGTGCTGGGTTCCGCGAGTGGCGCGTAGAGCGATGACGTCCTTCGACGTGATTTTCGCACGGGGAAAATATGCCTTGTCACCGATGACATCGCTCCCATGCCGTGGGGCCGCAAGAAATATAGGCTCTTTGTCAATTATTGCTGTTCACCTTTGACGCTTTATAAAGAAACACATATGAAACTTACAATTTTCTTTTTCCAACTCTCATAATATTTTCTACATTCAAACTTGGGTTGGGACGTAGAATCAGAAACAACCGACAAACACAACCACAACCTCGAACTTATATAGTTAATTATCCAAGGGTCTTGCTCACCAGAGCGTTTTTGAATTATTCGTAACACGAGAGCAATCGATATGTTGAAAACTGCAAAATTTACTTTATTGATTTGTTAACAATTGTTTCTGGAACACCCGTTAATAAAGTTTCATTAACTTATTACTAATTAAGCATGCATCAAAACCTAGTGCACTAATCTCAAGTTTTGCGATCAAGTGTAGAGGTTATAAAAATCATAAAGTTAAGCCGAACCGAATGGCTTGGATGGCAAGATCCCTCCGTCACCCCGAAATGGAAACAAGGGCTGTATCGTAATTTTTCTGTCTGTATAAAGAAGCTGCTTGCATTTACCTCCAAAAAGGTAGGAATATACCTCTAATCTATGTACGGTTCAAGCTTGACTGACACTCCTTTAGAATAATACATCCATATAATTCGATTTGACCCTTGCGATTAGCTAACAATTTATTATGCGCAACACGGTCAAAATGTGTATTAAAAATGTTGGAGTGCTAGATGTAATGCCCGATGATATTACTAAGTCAGAGTCCAGGTTTACTGAACCTTTTTTCTGTTTTTTGAAAATAATTTTGACAGGATTGCGTCATGCGTTGCTTTTGACCAAAGCCCTATTGATCTGCATATATGATTAACAATCTGAGTCGTATAAATATAGCAATCCGCGTTCTATCCGATGTTTAAACGCCAGTGAGATATAGTCGTATAAATGTTCGGATGACTTTCCAAGATGTAGATTCCCCGAGGAACATATAGAAAATCGAAAGAGGTAATTATCAAAAAAATCTTAGACCTATTACGCTTATATCAATTCAGTCCAAAACTTTTCAATTGGGCCAATTTAATATTAAATCTTTTGGCAATTTGTCAATGTGGTCCATTCGGCCAATTTTGACTAGAAATCGCCGATGTAGGCGCCGACTGTCCTACGTGGCACGGCTGGCCTTGACGTGTATAATCTTTTTAATCTTTAATGTTTTTTTAGAATTTTTTTTCAATTTTTTATTTTTATTTTTTCCTTACCTTTTTTTTTTAAATAGTGGTTGGTGAGGGTCGTGAGCCCTTGCTGGCTGAGGGCGAAGTGGCCTCGCTTGCGGCCGTGATAGTCTGGGAGAGGCCAGCCTTGCCATTGACTCGAAGCAGCCGGCAAGGGCTTCGCGGCGCTTGTCAGCGGTCGGCTAGAGCTCTCCGAAGCTTGCCGGCTAGTGAGCGAGTGCCGGCCGTACCACGTAGTTAGGCCAGCTTCACGTCAGCTATTTCTGGCGAAAATTGGCCAGATTGATTTTATTGGCATATTATCAAAATGTTAGTACTAAGTTGGCTAAATTGAAAAGTTTTGAACTGAATTATTACAAGTACAAATAAATTTAGGACTTTTTTAGTAATTTTTTCAAAAATGAAATATCCCCAACCATCGATTGAGTATCGAGTGCTCGTTTGGATACGACGGATTCTTTATGGGGAATGGAAGCGTCTCCCATTTTCAATGGATGGCTTTGCACGCAATAATGAAATTAGTCCAATAAACAAATTTAGATGCTCCACTTCATTAAAAAAAAAAGGGACAAAAAATAAAGTCTAAATACTTATATTAGCAAGCCTTTTGTCATTCTACAATTTCAAGGTGTGAAGTCTGCGCGTTCTTGAATTGGAGTTTGCTAATTCTCCTCTAAGGCGAATCAAACCACCAAAAAGGAGAGTTGCTTATATTGGCATTTTCCCTTCTTGAAAGTCGTACAATATGAAGGGATTTATCGCACACCGAATCAGAATGATCACATAGAAATCAAAGAAAATTGGACGACGCACGAGATTACCTAGGTTCACCTCAGAATAGGACTACGTCCTGCAAAGAGACTTCACTATATTTTCAGTTTACAGTCACTTAACTCGTTACAATAATAAAAAAAAAACGAGCAAAATATATATGTCCCAAACGGGCCCAAAACCTAAACCTATACGAAACCTCTTAATCCCACGCCATACGGGCCAGCTTAAATAAAAGCCCAAACTCGTTGAGGTTTCGGGGCTGTCCTCGAACCCCCGCCCGCTGACCAGGCAGCGGGGCACCAGTGTCGAGGGCGCTACCCCCGAACCCCCGCATTCCGTGCGTAGGAGTCACATGTCGTCGGATAACACTTCAGTTTTCCTAAGCTCACGTGGGCGTACCCGATGTGAGAAATAATGGTCCCTGAAGTATTCACCAACTCCAACACAATATAGATAATATAGAGCATAAATAGGCCAGCCTCTTTTCAGACAATACGTGGAAAAAGTAAGTTGAACGGTAATTACTCTGGAAAAAAAAAAAAAAACTATCAATTCGAGTCCGAATCAAATGGGGTTTTCAAATCATAGTAGAGATTGTCAACTCCTCCCTTTGTCTTTTGCAATTACTTACGATATGTCCCGTTCCACCTTCTCCTTATTAGATCTTTTCTCAGTTTGATGATAAGCATAGCGTTTGGGACCAGTCCATATGATCTTCTCCGTGAATAAATACAAAGTCCCTTCCAAATCCTATGCAGAGGAATATGTGTGCTTTCCATCATACATCACCATGTTGCGTACAAGAAACTCTGCTTCGAGTGTTACAGCATGCTGATTGAGACAACTGAAAGTGAAAAAAGAGAGGATGTAATGCTTGCCTTAAAGAATAGAATGAATGGAGAAACAAGGAGAAAAAAAAAGGGTAAGTGGGAGATTGCATCTGAAACTGTGGAGCATGGCGAATGCGTTCCTTTCTAAACGCAGAAAGTGATTTCTCTCGTGCGAAGCTAGTTTTGATTTTACGTTTGTTCTACGATGAGAATCGATCATAAGTTGTGTTGCTTTTAATTCTTTAGATCGATTGTGTCGGTTGGCAATAAGATTGCGAAAGAGCGAATCGATCTCCTTAAAACGTTTGAATTTTCTGGTAGCACCTGGGTGTTGGGAACTGGTTTCACCATGACCTAATGTGGTCCTGCGACAATAACGTTTCATCTTTTTTTTGTTAGAGCATTATTTAGGGTAAAATCTAGATGCATGTGAGAGTTGAGATTTCATCTAATTCCCCATTTTGTATATTCGATGTGACATTCTAGTTGTGAAAACAGACCTGTCAAACGGGTAGGTCGATCTGGTTGGATTTGGGTTTGGTCGAAAATGGTCCGATCCAAATTGACCCATTTAACCCGTTTTGATCCATTTTTATGCCATACATATCTAGCGATCCATACCCAACATATACCAGAGCCGACCCATATGGCTATAACACTATGGACAAAATTTTATAATTCTTAAAAAAAAATCTGAATTTTTTTTATTTTCCTTTTTTTTTCTACGAAATCTGGCGAGGGCTATTTCATAGAAAAAAAAGGAAAAGAAAGAGAGAGAATTAAAAATAAAATAAAATCAGACAACTAAAAATAAAAAAAAATGACATGTTTATGATTTACTTAAGCTTGTTAGGCAAACTATTTATGACCCAGTTAAGCTTGTTTTTAAAACTTATGGTAATCCGACGTGGATAAATGCGAGACCACGTAAATGTACGCTAAATAGATTCTTTAAAATGGTCAATGCATTATTTGAATAATAATCTTTATAACATAGTCTCTATAGCCACGGGGTAAGATGATCTGGCCTTGTTTATTAGAGGGCAAGACAGATTGAAGAAGTTGATGTGGGGTGCCTCCATGTTCTTGCTATGGTTGATGAAACCAGAAACATTTATCCCAGGCAGGTCATTCCCGCTTATAGAAGTCAATCTAGTATTCTGCATCGCAAACTTGGACGGTGAGGAGAGATTGCCCCAGTGGTCACTCTTCCCATTTGGAAAGAGGGAGGCGAGGGGTTCGAAGTGGGGTGGCGCGCACACAGTGTGGCTTGTATAGCAGAATAGAATAGGATAGGACTACATAAAAAAAAAAAAAAAACTTGGACCGTTCAAAGTAGGGACTTTTTAAGTGCCCTCACCATCCAGATCGATAAGCGAAATGGGTAAAGCTTGTGTGCTTCCGTTGACGGATACGTAGTTCAGTAAGATGGAAACCATCGAGTACCCAGTCATCATCCATCTATCCCCAGCGCAACATCTCCATCGAAAAAGAAAACGAACCCGGCGGTGGAAGGACAGCACGCGTACAAATGTCGCTTGATTTGTGCTAACAACTAAAGAATAATCAAGTGCAAACCTCCAAAGATAAGAACCCTAGCTCCTCTATTTGATATAAAATTTGAGGGTTGTAGTTGCACGTATTGATGCCATTCTAGTGTCAAATGCAGCGCGTTGTGTCTGCTCTTTTCCTCGAGAAGTCACTGAGAAGGTGAAAAGTCAAATCCCAAGGGCACTGCATTATTGAAGATGGGATTCAGATGAAGCAAAAGTTTCTAGGGTTTTCGCTGAAATAGGACACACATGCTTCATATACAGTGGAAAGGTCTACTGTATAGTTTCCGTCTCTGTGTTTCTGTTTTCGGGTGGTGGTCATTGTATACATATTGCAGCTTAAGCAAAAACTAACAATGGAGCCTTCCGTATTGTTAATTCTGCCTTCAAATCTCGAGAAAGGTTGATTTGATTTCGAATCCAATATCTAGTATGGGATTCGAGTGAATTATCCTTGAGGTCCGTATGATAAGCATGTTATTAGTAGCTGGTTGCAAAATGATGGTCCGACATGCTATCCAATGTTGTTTTCTGATAGGATGTGAAAGTTGATGAAGGTGGCTTAATTAGACAATGTAAAATTAATAAAATCTGTAATACGGCATTGTTACCTCAAAGTTATGATACACCGATTTAGGGAAAATTATCAAAAAAAGTTCCAAACCTTTCGCATTTTTGCCAATTTAGTCCTAAACCTTTTAAGTTTGCCTATTTAGTTCTAAACCTTTTCACGTTTTGCTGATTCAGTCCTATTGGTCGGAAATCGCTGACGTGGACGCCGGCCATCTTACGTGGCATCGCTGGCGCTGACGTGGATAATTTTTAATATTTTTCAAATAATTTTATAAAACAATTTGATTTTTATTTTTATTTTTAATCTTTTTTCTTCCATTTTTTTTTTGGGTTTAGAGGCCGGCGGGGGTTGTCGGCCCCTGCCGGTTCTCACCCAGAGGCTGGCGACCCTTGCCGGCCCTAAACTGGCGGGGCCGTCGACCTCTAATCCTAGAAAAAAATAAAGGGAAGAAAAAAGATTAAAAAAATAAATTGTAAAATTATTAAAAATTATTAAAAATTAGCTATGTCAGCGCCAGCGATGCCACATAGGATGGCCGGCGTCCATGTCAATGATTTCCGGTCAATAGGATTGAAGCAGCAAAATGTGAAAATGTTTAGGATTGAAACGGCAAACTTAAAAGGGTTTAGAACTGAATTGGCAAAAAAGTGAAAGGTTTAGGGCTTTTTTTTGACAATTTTCCCTACCCATCTATATACATGGTAGAATGAATTCGTGGTTCAGTTTTTGCTCTTCTTACTCTAGGCAAAGATCAATGAAGCCACGAATTGACATTGGTTAAAAGGGACAACAACCTCTGGCCAAAATAAAAAGAAAGAAAGAAAAAAAGACAAAAATAAAAAGAAATGGACAACAACCAAAGTAAAACGTTAAATGCTATCGCTAAAGGAGAAAGGGTAAAAAATTAGGGCTAACTTCGCTGTGTTCTCTTTATTTGTTGTTTCTTTACACGGTATATGTTCCCGTAGATGATGACAAGCTATAATAACGACGTTAAGGGGTATCAACCCATTCCACGCCGCAGTAAAGAAGTAACAACAATATTTGGTATATAAAGAGCGGTCTATATACTTAATGACGATCAGAAAGAGTGTGGACGTTTAAGCAAATGGAGATCGAATCGAACACCCCACATGCTCAAATGTTTGTGGAAGGGAACAGAGTCGTGAAGGTCAGATCAAGGTAGGACAACAGAGGGGGCCGTAGGCTTATTGGAGTTAACGAATACTTCGGGGACCCTTGTTTTTCACACCGGGCACGCCCACGTGAGCTTAGGGAAACTGAAGTATAAACCGACGACATGTGACCCATGCGCACGGAATGCGGGGCTTCAGGGGCAGCGCCCCCGAAACGGAGGTCCCGCTGACCGATTAGCGGGTGGGGGTTCCGCTCGCCGGTCAGCGGGCGGGGGCTTGGGGGCAGCGCCCCCGAAACAACATCGGGTTTAGGGTTGTGTTTAAGTTGGCCCGTTTGTTGTGGGATCAAAGGGTTTTCGGATAGGCTTGGGTTTTGGGCCCATTTTAAGTCCTATTTATTGTACACATCATTGTAACGAGTGGTTGTGGTTAAAAAAACCTAAATATTCTAGTGGAATCCCTTTGCAGGATGTAACCCCATTCTGGGGTGAATCCGTGTGTCATTCTTTTCTATTTGTTGTGATTATTCTGATTCGGTTTAGGATATAACCTAACAACTGGTATCAGAGCTCAGGTTACTGACAAGTCTGGATCCAACAGTCATACGGGAGAGATACGGGTTGTCGCTGCTTCCGACCCAGGGCCCGATGTGTGAGGGGGAGATTGTTGGGATTGTCCCACATCGATTGTGGAAGGGGCTGTTGGTCGGTTTATAAGTGTAAGGAAAAGTCCCAACCTTTGAGCTACCTTTTGGGATGAGAGAGGTCCAAAACCACCTAACAAGCTACCAGTCTTCGCATACTTAGTAGACACACACGTAGAATCCCACTGTATGTGCATTCATGAGACAGAAGTTCCATCGAGCGGTGAAAATCATTGACGGGCTATGGATACCAAACATGTCAGTTCAATGTTCATATACACATGATGGGTTTCGGACACGAAACGGGAGAGACACGGGAAAATGATTGGGGACGAAAGTTTGAGTGAGAAGGGCTCGGACCATTAATGGGGTTGGAGTACTCTTTGTATGCGTTTGCCCGCACAGGAAATCCATGGAAGCCGCAGTGAAGATTCCAAACTTTGGAAGGACTAGCCAACATGTATCCTCTCCTTCGTACCACCTCCCCTTTTTCCTTGACCAGGTGACAAAACCCTAATTCGTCCTTTCGGCCTTCCGGTTCACTCACTTCTCTTGCGCTTGGCCTTGTCGACTGTTTCGGAAACAGCTCGAAAATCATATTTTACTTTGCAAGCCCCCGATCGACAAGGTCGATTCGGGCACGTTTAGTCTGTCGGGCTCCTTGACAAGACATTAGTTTTTCGATTAGCTTGAGATTAACTAGAGGGCACGGGTCGACATCGAGATCGCATTTTGGGTTTCACGATTGGGGTCGAGGGCTGTTTGCATCCCACTATATATGATTCCGGCAAGAACATTTAGAAAAAGATAGAAAGTATGGGGTGAAGCTGTGACATCCTAAATTAATTCATTGAGGTAGTGTACGCTTTGGCTTTGACCAGTCCCATACCGAGCCTCATGATTATTTCCTTTGGCGTACATGTGAATACTTGCTTAGAAAATCCATCTTGATAGTGCTTCCACCTGAGAACGCTTAACTTTGGAGTTCTAAAGCAAAGCATTGTCGTTACTTCAAAAGGCGTATCCCGTAAGTTAGTTTCAATTTTTATATATATATATATCCCAAAATCGCTCTCCTCCTGTTCGGTTCATTCCTACCCCATTCGCCATCCTAAAAGCCTGCCAGGAGCCCCTCTTTGTCCAAGCCCTCGTGCCCCGGCGATTAATCCTCATTCTTGTTGGACTGGGTTGTTACAAAAGCAATGTTTATTTTATTCTTTTGGATGCTACGAAATTCATGATTGCGAACAAGAACTTGTTCTTCTGGTATGGAACTTTCCTTGTAAGCTTCATACAATGGTAACGTCCAAAGCTTCGCGTGGCCTTCTTGAGCATAGGATGCTTCATGTGCACAGGTCTCATACGAATGGAGTGATTGCTAACGTCATCGAGAGGGCTCGTACCAAAATCAAATCTATTTTCTTCGAGAGAATTTTGTCTGCGTTCACTGCCGCTGGAGACACATGATGCCCTCTGTCGCTATTTGTGAAGAAACTACTGCTAAGCGACGAAGTTATATACTTCAGTCATATAACCAAAGTAATCCTCGTATATACATGATATTCTCTTTCGCCTAAGTAATAATGAGTAGAAGACAAGTGCCATTGATTAAATTTAAGAATTTTGTTCATCTCATTAATGATTTTGACAAGTTTGATGATAACTTGTTTTGTGCTTATCATTTTGAACAAATGTTTAATCTAATTTCTTCTTTTGCCTTATCCAAATAGGCCTAATTCCCTAAAAAAAACCCTCAGCTTTAGGTTCAATCTCAAATCTGCCCCAACTTTTTTTGTCTTAGAAAAAACTCTTAACTTTAGGTCAAGTCCTAAATCTGCCTCGAACTTTTTTTTTTGTCTCAGAAAAAATCATCAACTTTAGGTCCAGTAACAAATCTACCACGAACTTTTTTTGTCTTAGAAAAAGCTCTCAACTTTAGGTCCAGTCCCAAATTTGCCCTAAATTTTGTTTTAGAAAAAAAAATCACAAACTTTCAATCTATTCTCAAATCTAACCCGTGCTCCAGTCCCAACTTGACGCAGCATTTCTAAGTTGATAAAAACTCAGCATCATCAAAGTAATAGGGCAATAGGTACGGACCGATGTGGCATTTCCACGTGGATAACAAATCCACCCCAATAAAAATTGTTGAAGGTCTCCAAAATAACACCATTATAGGATATGATAATTGAAACGAATAACGGCAATTTTTGGATAGATAGTTAATGAGGACGGATTTGATATTCGAGTAAAATTTGGTGATTTTTTTCTTAGATAAAAAAATTTTCGGGGCAGATTGAGAGTGGACCTAAAGTTTGGGGTTTTTTCTGAGACGAAAAAAGTTCGGGGCAAATTTGGGACTGGACTTAAAGTTTGAGATTTTTTCTGAGACAAAAAAAAAAGTTCAGGGCATATTTGAGACTTGACTTAAAGTTTGAGGTTTTTTTTAGACAAAAAAAGTTTGGGGAAGATTTGGAACTAAACCTAAAGCTGAATTTTTTTTTAGGGAATTAGGCCAATCCGAATATAATGTAGATTATGCCTTTTTTGAGATTTATACGCATATGAAAGTTTCTGGTCACATTTTATATTTAAGTAGTTGGATTATGTGTCTGTTCTTGTCTTTCTTATGGGTGATCATTGAAGTCAACGCGCCTAGAACAATGATTTAGTACGTAATCGCATCCATCGCTTGAGAGTATTAAGCATTACCATACCTATATGAAAGTTTCTGGTCACATTTTTTCGCCATTCTTTCACATAAAAAGATTATTCTTTTTAACAAATATATATCCTAATGATAATGATGTTTTGACGGCCGATTTAAGTGTCACTAATTACTTTCAGGAGCCGGAAAAAGGAAGAAAATGAGGTTGGATAAGGTTCGAGATTCGTTAATGTCTTTCATGTTTGGCAAACTTATTTTCTCAAAATTTTAAGCTATCACAAAGCAGAGACGAAACCAAAGATAAGAGGAAGTACCAAAATTAATCTGAACTAGGCTCTGTTTGTTTGGCGAAAAATATTTCCTCATTTTCCGGCGTTTGAATCGCTTAGGAAAATAAGCCAACATAAAATATTTTCCTAACAAACTTTAAATTTAGGAAAATGATTTCTTTTTTAAAAAAATCAGAAATCATTTTTCGAAATATGACTAGATATCGCCGCTTGAACCAGAAACTCTGTACTTGGGCACGGGAACTCCAACACACGTTCCCGGGCCCTTGGCAGAGGGACCAAGTCCCCAACATTGGGCCTCGGTTCCATCGAGGCTAGGCCCGAGACCCCTAGCCTTGGTCCGATTCCATCTCGCCGAGACCCCGGTCGCCGCGCTTGGGTCAATCGAGGCCAGGCTCGGCTCCTCTGCGTCCATGCCCGGGTCCATTGAGACCAAGCCCCAACTCCCATGTCCGGGTGCCCAACTTTCGAAAGCCCGGGTCCATCGAGAACTTCAAGCATTTCATACAGATAAAAAGCCTTATGACAAAATGTAGGTACATATTTTCAGACATAATTAGGGCCTCAAGAAGTATGCAACAAGAATTTATGACATTAATTTTTCGAATCTAACTTGTATGTCATACCAAAATATCAACAATGCCTTTTCTAGGTAAGTTTTTGGTAACATATCAACACTTTATGGAATTACTAGCTTTTTTATAGTTTGCAAATTACCGATTTTTGTCCAACTTACGTACATTTATTTTATAGTTTACTGACGCTTCAATTTTACCAACTATTATCTGGGGTGGAATTATCCGAAAAGTTCTAAATCTATTTTACGTCAGCCAATTCAATAATAAACTTTTCAATCTGGCCAATTTAATCCTAAATCTATTGATGATTTGCCAATATAGTCCTTCTGGTCGATTTTTCCAAAACTCGTTGACATGGACGATTTTTGTATTTTTTATAATTTTGTGAAGTTTTTCTTTTTTTCCCCTCTCCTTTTATTTCCTTTTTTTTTTTTTTCTATTTTCCTTCGCTGATCGCCGGCCATAAGCGAGGGTGGGCGGAGGTCGTTGACCATAGGCAAGGGTCAGTGGCTGGCAACCTCCACGGGCCATTTGTTGAGGTTTGGCGACCGGCGGAGAGAAAAAGGAAAAAAAGGACAAAAAAATTACAAAAATTGTCCCCGTCAGCATCGATCGTGCCATGTAGGATGACTGGCGTTGTCTGGACTACCACGTCAGCCTTTTCTGGCCAATTAATTGCAAAATTTTTAGAATTATATCGACCGAATTGAAAACTTAGAACTGAATCGACCGTTGTACAATAGGTTTATGGCTTTTTGGATGATTTTCCCTTTATATGACATTACCAACCTACATTAGAGTGACTTATCAACTTTTTTTCTGCTATATTAGTTTCAAGTTACAGCTCACATTTGAGTTACTTACCAGCATTTTTTTAAAAAAAATTTGCCGACTTTTATATGTAGTTACCAGTTTTTATTTGCCTTAGTTAGCACCATCTTATATTTGCCGATATATTTAGAGATTACCAACATTAATTAATGTTTTTTTTTTTGGTCAGAAACATTAATTAATGTGAGTCACCGACTTTTTTCCTGCTGAATTTACCACCTAAAATGACGAACTCTCATTCAACTTACTAATCGCGTTTACAAAATTTAATTTGCATCTGTTAGCACAACGCCTTAAAGCTAATAACTCTTTTTAGAAGTTATCAATATTAATCAAAATGACTGACCAAATGTTCTCCGATAATTTATCAACTAATTTTGGGATGTCGACTAAATGTAAGTTACCAACATATTATTTGAGCTAGGAGAGTTGGAAAGTTCGAAGGGTCGCTAAGTTAGATAAACAAAATAAAAGTCGATAACTTGTTATAAAACAATGGTAGTTTTCGAACATTAAAAAAAATTGGTGACGTCTTAATAGATGTAGTAATTATCAATTCTTCTTGATAGTTACCAACAGTTAACCCCTGAAGAAAAAAAATAACCAACCGTTCTTTATTTATCGACTCTTCTCCATAGATATCACCAACACCGGAAAATATGAACCAAAAATCCACCTTGGGACACAGAAATCAAACACACGGAACACAGACATCTTCATGCTCGATATCGAAACACCGTGTGAGTGTCCTTCTGATCCCCTACAATGCCCTTGCCCTCCCAACCTCCACAAGACACACCACACAATTACCTCGGCAATCACTATGAAGAAACGATGCCCTTGTCCTCTTTAGGTCGGACTCGTAAGGCACAGCACGCAGAATGGACTGACTCGTAAGTGACGAGCATTACCCATCTGATGATCTGGGTGTCTCTCGGTTCGCTTGCAGGGGAGTTTCGATTTCGTCTTTACTATCGGCTGAGGTAGGGCTCGAAGCTCAGAGACAGCACAGTGGAATAAAAAAGAAAAAAAGAAGAGGAATCTTCGGGTGGCTCCTTCAGCAATCGGAGCTGGAAGCTGCAGAGATGTCTGTTGACTTTAACTTCACCTTCGTTTTTCTTTTTGTTTGTTTCTCTCTTTTGGGCGAGTCCAAATTTAAGATCGAAAATTGATGGAGCAAAAGAGCATGCACAGACGTCCAAGTCAGGATTGCATCAGCTGTGATGGATTCTTGTCATGACCTCTCTCTCTCTCTCTCTCGGTGTTTGTTTCCTGCACAAAAATGTTTTGCAGTGTCCCAAGCACTCAAGTATGAGAAAATATTGGGTACAAACGTGGTCCAGACTATCATTTATTGTACGACACGTGGCGCACAATGACCCGTCAGTCAGAAAAAGAGAAAAATTTCTCTCTCTCTCTCTCATTGCATCGCGGCTGGGATATCGAGAAGACGTCGGCCGCCATGGCCAACGGAGCTCGAGCTCCACAGCCATGACGGCTGCGACCTTCGTGGCCAGGACGCCGATTTGACGAGCTCACGCCACCATGGGCGCGGAGCTCGAGCTTTGAGATAGCGCATTCTCCCATTGCGATTTTATCGGCGACTTCCATGCTGAGAGTTCAGCTGTTGTTGTTTGAATAGCTGTTTTGCATTACATGTCTGCCTGTATTTTCGTGGTGTTGGACTTGATGCGTTAATATGTTACAAAGTCAAATGCAGAGCGACATCATTTCCTTGAACAAACAACAAGAAAACATAGGGGAAAAATGTCTTGAAGGACGGAGGAGGTGGGGGTGGTAAGGCTAGGGAGGTGATCACGGACTTGGAGTGGGGGTAGGGTCGGTTGTGGCAAATATAGTGTTATTTGATTTACAAACATATGCAAGTTAGGTCAATGAAATTAGCCAATTAACCCGAGTCAATGAGAATACATGTCAAAAAACAACATTAACCCGCATCGGAGCCGACGAGAGTCGAGGACATAAACCCTCTACGAGTATGTAGTCAAGGACATAAACCGGTGTCCTCTAATCTTGTTCATACATAAAACTAAACCTTAAGCAGTTACTCCGAATATGATGAAAGTGTCTCAAGATTGTAGAGTTAATTTGATGATAAAGCCAAAGCGCGCGATCAATGCATTTCATAAAAAAAGAAAGAAAGATATGTTAGATAGACTCATTTTACCGACGATGATCAAATGATGGACATAACCAAGCCCAAGCATGAAACAACGTGCAAATTCATCTCGTCTTTCTTCATAAGTGATTGACTTGATTTAGTAGAAACTCCTCGATTGTGTTTCAAAACACAACGAGGAGAGTTTGGAGAAAGAGTTGATGCATCTTTCCTGCATTCCATAGGAACTCTTTCGGGCAGTAGCTAGCATCGCCAAAATTAGTCCAAAAGAAAAATGGGCTTGACAATTCGTGGCCCAATGGGCCTCACTTTGGCCCATGGGAGAGCCCGCGATAAACTGGGTCGAAGATGGGGCCGGTTTGGTTAACTTGCGTCACTTTCAGTTCAATCCGACCCGTTTGGCTCCTTCAAGCTGTCACCCTTTTCACTATTGCTTTTGAATTCGGACCCCCTATGTCCACGTGGCCTCCACCGGAACCCGGTCCGACCCATCCAGCAACCAAGGCCCACCGCCTAACGGCCGGTCACTGAGGAAGTTGCATCCATCTATAGGAGTCACACAAAAATTAAAATTTTCTTTTTTGGTCACACACAAAGAGAAAATTAAATTAAAAATACAACAAAAATGGCCCAAACTTCGGCTGGATGTCGATGAGAATGGGCCCATGTCTTTGTCGATGCATAATGTTTCTCATTTATTGCTTTATCCAGATAAAATAAAATAAAAACGTCACAATCGGACAACGAGGGCCGCCGACACGTGGCACCTCCCAAATCTTGTCGTCCACAAGTGTCACCACTCAGATTCAGAAGCTTGCCACGTACACAAGTGCCTTTGGCTCCTGAGAAAATCAAAGCATCTTAGTTTATCCAATCGATGCGGGCAAAAGGGAAGATTAATGATGGACATAGAAGGTTTCCTAGATTCGGTGGGTTCATTTGATCGGGCACCATTTTCGAACTGCTCTCTCCCTGTCGATTTTTCCCAGATGATCCGATCAAATACGACCATTTCGCTACTTGATTGAATAGTATCTAGTGTTTGAGATTGTGCTCTTTGAACAAAAAGGGGTAGCGTCTGATGCTGCAACGACCGACGAGTTCGAATCTAGTTTCGTAACCGGATAATTTCTTAACGAGATCGTGTAAGGACATATGATATTGAAAAAAACTTCTTAATTGATTTTGGAAGTGACAAAACAAATCCTTATCATTTGAAGTTGATAAATGCATATGAGTTTTTGTATTCAGGCGATGACTTCAAAAGAAAAGGAAATATATCAACACTCGTTGAGGATGATCTTATGAGTCGTCCTGGATAAGCTCAAAAGCTGAGATACACATATTCTCAAAGCATTCGACTTAGGAAGCTATCAGACTCTAACTCAGAACCTTAAGTCTAACTTATGTTCAAACTCAAACCCAAATCATATTTACAACGGTTAGTGATCTGGCTTGAATTCCATACATTTGAAAAAAAAAATCAATTTAGATAGTCTCGCTTATTAAATATTTCAGCAAGACATCTTGCTTGATTGACAAAGGCGTGATTATTTTCTAAACGAAGAAATCTACTTATGGAAATCAGATTCTGGTTGTATGGGCTGCCGAATCAACGGGAGATGTTGATCTCAATCAACGACTACTTAATCTTTTTTTTGGTAATTTTATCCAATGGTTTGATTGGAGAATTGATCCTAAGACTGTCTAACGAGTAGATTGGAAGTGAAAGAGTATAAAAGGAAACGAAATTGCTGAAGAAAATAGAGATTCAAGAGTCCAAAATTCCAAAGTCTGAAAAGAACTTCGTTTCTACACTTGTCTTTACTAAGCTTCAAACTGTAATCCTTGAGAGGTTCTTGTTAGAGTGATTGTGTGAGATAGTGTAATTTCTCAACAAGAGTATCATCACTCATTGTAACCTCCAAACGATTAAATAGTGGAATCCAGCCACTAGGCTGTCAGTGTGGAGAGTGGACGTAGGCTTGATCTAAAGCCAAACCACTACAATCATCGTGTGCACGTTTTTCTGTCACTGAACTTTTTCGTACGGCATCTGAAGTTTCTTGAATATACGTGAATCTGAATATATTATTGTTTATATACTAAGTCGAACTTGGTTGTTTAAATTCCGCATTAATTATTCAAGTTCTTTGAATTCACCTATTCACCCCTCTTTAGGTAATTCTACTAGCATCATCATCTATAATCAGCTTTGTCTCGCGAATTATGTATTCAAATCTCAACATCTCACATTGCTATCGTTCCATGATCAAGCCTTACATTATGTTCGAGGGCACAGTAACTTGCGTGCAAAAATTATGGTTAGTGAAGTCGAAAGTTCAGAGGTGGGTTCGTGGGTTCTACGAATTGATAATTACCAACATATATTTAGAAAATCTGTGGAGACCGTTAGTTGGCAGGTCATTTAGGAACGAAAAAGTTCGTTGGGATCGAAGTCGTATCATTCACTTTTGTTTAATCGGAACCGTATTCGCCTCTCTTTTGTCAGCGTGTGCAGAGCCCGATGCACGTGACCCCCCCTCCTCCGTCATTTCTGACTCAGCTTCGACTAAGAACACACTGTTTCATCAGTTTCCCCTTTGTTCTTGTCTTGACGTGAGAATCCTATGAATCAATCCCTGTCCACGGGAATTAATTAAGCAACCTCGTAATTAAGTCCATTGTGTTCTTTATGTCTAGGACAGTTTTCATGCAAACCGGAGAACCTCGGAATCTAATGAAACATCATCCAGATTTTAGGCAGAGCTTGCCCGGTTGTTCACCAGCAGATGTGTTATACAATGTCTCAAATTTGACCCACGGGTGGAGTTAATCGTTAAGGAATGAACTCATGTTTGCCGATGATCGGATCGGTTACGCATGTTCAACTCTCGACATCATCAAGTGCGAATAATATCGCGTTCGAGATTTACTTAATCTAAGATGGTCTTCCTTGCCATAGGAAAAACGCACTTACATGCACGAGGACGGCTTCATTGGACTTTTGTTATGGTAATCAAAGGGAAAGAACTAAGGAGAGAGAGAGAGAGATGGCACTCAATTCGTCTCATTGGGACTTTTTACTCATTTACACGAAAGTTGAGGCATGTTTACATTTCCCCTGTTTCTTCTACTCTGCTTTTCAACCGAAGAACAGGGTTGTCCCTTGCTATCTGCTATATGTATCTGTCCAGTCTTGTATCTACCAACACTGATCAGTCTCCCACTTCTTGCAAGTATACCCTGAAAACTGGGACATCGATGCCGCAGCCGCCGCCATGGTCGCAGAACCGAGGGATGACCCGTACAGCCGGTTGCGCCGGAAAAGTTCCTGGTCATAGTTTGCTCTCTTGTCTGGATCAGACAGAGTCGAGTATGCTTCATGGATCTTCTTGAACTCATTGGCTGACGTCTCTTTATGGGTCACCCCGACAACGTCAGGATGGCAGACTCTCGCCAGTCTCCTATAAGCGACCTTGATATCGTTGAAGGAAGCGCTTGCGGGAATCCCGAGAACCTCGTACAGAGACGACGCCGACGCTGCCATTTCGGTTCTCGCACTTGGTGGCCTCCTGAATTCTGTGGAAGTGTAAGCAGCCACAGTTGTGTGCCTTGGAAGTCGAGCAGAAGATGAGGATTGAAGAGTGTAAAGCGTGTGGATGACTCTGGGTTGAATTGGGGATTGAGTGAAGCTTGAAGATGAGGAAAACATTTGATATTTGCTGTTCTGAATGTGATTTGCTGTTGTGAATGTGAAAATGAGGGAGCTTTTCTTGGAGGGTGGCTTGAGAATGTTATGGTGTTTCATGGGATTATTATATAGAGAGACAGAGAGACAGAGAGTTTGAGGAGGGAAGTGTTAACCATGGTTAAATTTGAATATGGTTGACATTGTTTTGAGGCCTTTTTTGAGAGGCTTATCCATATAGGATGCTGTCCTGATCTGACTCAGCCAACTGTTTATATGGATAGACCTGAATATCTTCAAAAGGTCCCACTAGTTTGTCTTTCTCCTTGATAGCAGGAATTTTTGGGCCATCATTAGTAAATCCGCTTTGTACATCTGAATTTATCATACACCGAAAAATCACACGTGTCTACTGAAAGATCTAATAAGTTCATTCATCTAGATCTTACATCTTCGAAATCAAGCAAGAGAGCCCTGAGCTTCTCTGTTTTTATCCATATGGATTATTAGGATTCATTAAGAGTCAATAGTGACAGAAAAGAGATAAGCCCACCAAAGCTAAGAGCACGGAATTCAACTTGTCATTATCTTTACGTCTAGGATAGAAATGGTTCATGTCAATCCACCACCTATGATGCCCCATGCTGAAGCAAAAATCAATTCTACTAAACAAATAGAACCACTACATCTGGGCAACATTAGAAATTCCTATAATACCATCTCTCCTATCATTGCATTGGTGTACATGAGAAATAAAACATGGATCGTTTTATTAGGATTCGGCGCACAATCAAGTTGAAGTAAAACGTAAAGCGAGAAAGAGAAATCATGACACGAGATTTTATCCTTGTTCACCCTTAAACTAGTGCTACGTTTAGCAGAGGATTCCACTATAATTAGCACTTCTTATCTCTCGTTACATCACTCAATTACAAGTGAAAAAGAGTATATATATCAGTAACTATTCATGAGCCCAAACCCAAACTACTAATGAAAATTTAGGGGCTTAAATCGTAAAAGCCCTATAATGTCTGGGGGGGCGATGCCCCCTTGAGACCCCCACGAGAGCAGCTCCCCCGGATCCCCGCCCACTCAGCGTGGAGCGGGACCAACGTGCTTTCCTGTTGCAGGAGAGTATGAACCACACTCTAACACGTTTGTGGTTTTTGCTTTCAAAGAATGTCCCTATCCTCGTTCCCTCTGTTCAGAAGATTCAAAAGGGGAGCTGCTTAATTTTATCCACTCTTTTTTTCCCCTTTTGTTCATCACCTTTCATTTTGTCTCTTTTGCCTTGAGCCGTAGATTAGCAAGAATGTAGGGTCTTGGCCTAGATACACAGCATCAAGCTGATCTCACTTTAATTAGAGTAATGCGCACTACACATACACAAAAACACAGGTAAATCCCGGCTTGGTGGTGAGTACTGTATTCAGTTGTTTTTTACAGCGCACAAAGTGATTTTCTTCTTCCGATTCTCATCATCATCGCCGTGTGTTTTACGGTCTGCGTATTGGTATTCATTTTTAATCCAAAAAATGATTAATTTCCAGTTACAGAGAAGAGATGGTACTCTGTGAAAACAAACAAGAGAACAGAACCCAACCCCAAGTCAAACCACAGTGCCACCGCAAAGAGCAAAGAAGAGGAAAATGCTTCTCTCTCGGATGGATGTGAATGAACAGAAGATCCTGACTGTACACTAATCAACTTTAAAGACTTGGTTTTGATTTGATGTTCCATACTTTAGGAGATCTTTAACATCTACACCGTAGTGTTGCCCCCACTATCTCAGCAATGAGTGTGCTGTATTGGTTTTGTTTCTTTCTTTGGAAGCCTTCTCATTGTCAGATTTCATGAAGGACTAGGCTTCAAACTTAATGTCAGCATGTTGGTGGAATTAGATTGGATGAAGATTCACCAAATCCTGTTAAAATCTACCATACACTTCGTTGTTATGCCACTTGCTTGCATTCCTTATTGAAATGGAAGTTGGGGCCGCAATTACACTACACCTTTAATCCTGAATCTCTCGAGTGAAGCTGACTACAGTCCGGGCTCGTCTTTGAGCTAGGTACTGGCTTGGGCTCGAAAGCCTTAGAGAGCAGGTTTAGCGGAGTCTGCGTGCCTCGGTAGGAAAGGGATCACTGGAGTTCCAGCCGAGAGCATTGATTCTCCTGGAACCCCTCATCCATAAAGGGAAGTTGTCTATCTTTCAGCATCATATTCTTCAAATCATTACAAAAGCCAAAAGAGAAATAGAAGCGCACTCATTGAGCTACTTACAAAATCTTTTCTCGAGTGGTCTGAACTTAGGGTGTGGGTAGAAAGAAAGCGAAGCAAATCCTATCTTGAGGCGATCTACTTGGAGTTTTTCGACATTTTTTACATCCATCGGAAAAAAAAGTCTTTATCCTATTTCGGACAGGGAGGAGTCACTCTTGTGTTCGCTCTCTTAGGTGGGTTTAGCCCTCATAAAAGTATTTCTATGACTCATCACATGATTCCCTGATCGTGATACGCAGATAGATTTGTCAAATGGCTGGGTTGGGTCGGGTCATTAATGATCCGATCCAAATTGATCCATTAACCTGTTTATGACCTATTTATGCTCAATGCAAATTTCTTGGCCCATACCCAATCCAACTCATACTCGATTCGACCCATTTGCTAAAAATACTTTTATTTTTAATCCAATTTATGAAAACTTGTTTCTTATGATTTTTTAATAAAATTATATTGCTAAAACACTCTCATGCAATGCAAATCAATATTTTTTTGTTTTTTAAAAAAATTATTATTTTTTTATTTTTATTTTTATTTTTTTCTTCTACATCTAGCAAGGTCACGGGCCGACCCATTTAACATGGGATGCTACCATCTTTTGATCACACAACTAAGCTGAAAACAAATTATATACTTTTAATTGGTTGCGAACACAATAACAAATCCTCGATAAAAACGTTAGAGTATAGTTGATACATGTCGGTCCGCACTTGAACGCGTCTCGGGAACTTGTGGCCACTTAAGCATGTACAATCTTTTCCGGACAATGGCGAGCAAGATGGTTTAATTTCCCCCTCTCTAATCGGAACACGATCAATCCCTTGTCGAGACGTCCATGAGAGAGAAAATGCCAGCTTTGATCCTCCCATTTCCACGCCCTCTTCTCTCACTCTCGCCAACCAAATTAAACAAGATCAATCTGAACACAGCTCAGATTCTCTCTCTCTCTCTCTCTCTATCTTCTCTCCCTCTTTCATTTTTTAAGCTGCGTATGGTAACGTTTCTGTTCTCGGAACAACTTTTGGAACAGAAACATTTTTTTATGTTTCTGTTCTCGGCAACGATTTCTAGGAACAGAAACGCGTTTGGTAACTGCAAAAAAATTCTGTTCCCGGAACAAAAAAAGAACAGAAACGCGTTTGGTAACTGCATAAAAGCCATATCCTCAACAAAATTCCTCCACCTGCAGTAACTTCTAAAAAAAATAGTAAATAAAATAAAAAATTATATTACTAAAATACTTTCATGCAATATGAAATTTTTTCCTATTTTTTTTTAATTTTTTTTAATTTTTCTGATTTTTTTCGTTTTTTTTTAATTTTTTAAAATATTTTTATTCAAAAAATATATTTTATAATTAAAAATTATTTTTTATTTTATTTTATTTTTCTCCGGCGGCGGCGGCCGGCGACACTTTAGGAACAAAGTGTTCATTGTTTCTAAAAAATGTTCCAAATGTGTTTCTAAAAAGTGTTTCGGGAACACAGAAACAAGTTTTTTTGTTTCTTGTTTCTGCTCCAAAAGTGTTTCTATTTGTCAAAGGTGCTCTCGGAACACTTTGGAAACATTTTTTTACCATACGCGTTTCTGGAGCGTTACCATACATAGCCTTACTCTCCGAAAATCTCTTCGAACCCAATTTAAATCCTCCCATTTCCATTCCCTTCTCTCTCACTCTCGCCGCCACCAACTCCTTTCCATTTTCCCTCTCTTCTCATTTATTCCGCCCACTCTCATTTCTCTATTCCCGTATATCATCGCCCCTCACGAGGATGCGTTGTAGCTTCTGAGAGGGAGAGGGAGAGTTAGAGTCGTCCATGGTCGATTGTCCTACAGTAGCAAGAACAAGAACCCACATTTCATCAACCCCAGCAAGGGCCAGAACCAGGACCAGAACAGCCATGGCTTCTTCTTCTCCTTGTCTGACTGGTGCCGAGAAAAAGCACTGGTGGCTCACCAACCAAAAGGTAATTGCCCAAACAGAGCTTCGCTGGCCGTTTAATCTCGTTCGTCGAGCCAAACGAGACCTAGACCAAGTACTCGATCGTCATCAGGGGAGCGAAGTGAGCACACGACGGGGGCACTTGGGGCGGCAGGAGTCGAGGAGGTGGTGGCTGAGTTGTGCGGGAGTCGAGGCGGTGATGGCAGAGAATTAAATTCGTGGAAGCGAAGAGGGAGAGAGAGAGATCGTGAAGTTGTGTGGCAATTGAGGGAAGAAGAAGAGATTGAGTTAAATGGATCGTAAATGGGTTCGGATCAGACCCATTTACTTTGACGTTCTTGTTTGTAAAACTCCTTTATGGCTGATCTGAGAAATAGAGTGACCAATTAGTGATCCATTTAAATAAAGAGGGGTTTATAAGTGGGATTTTAAACTCATTTTGACAGCTCTACGCGTGGATTACGCTCGTAGGTTCGAGATCCAAGTGGTAGTATCCAGGCCCTTAGTAAGATAGCGCAGTTTTCGATCAAAAAAAGTAAAAAAAAAAAGAGAGCGCTGTTGGATATAGCAAGAGGAAATGGCAGTTTGCTCGGTTACTGAGTGTGCCGGAATTTAGCAATATATTTGTTACGACGAAACGCAGAAAAACAAAAACAGAACACTAGGATTTTACGTGGTTCGATCGAGGCAATCTACGTTCACGGGCGAGGCGAAACGAAATTCCACTATGATCAAAGAGAGTACAAAATCGCTAAAGCGCATGACTCGCGACAATTTCATAAAACGAAAAAAACTCTCTCTATATCAAACATGAAAATCCTAGCCTCAGTAAATAAGGCCCAAATTTTTTTTCTCGAGGGCGTTACCCCCGAACCCCCTATCGGCCCAACCCTCCGACGTCGCGAATTAAACCTCTACTTTTTTTCTCTTGTTTTGGGCTGTACGAAATATATGTCGGACTGGATACATAAAATTCAAAGACATATTTAACAATATTAGTGAACTTGTTGTGCATATGGGTTTTGGGCAATTTGACTTGTTCTTTACTACGGGCGGAACTGTATACATCTTTAAAAACTCCACTTTCAGGAATCAACAACTCGTGCGACCTAGTAAGTGCCTATCTTTTATCATCTATCTCCGTTGACGCAAAAAAATGATCAAGCCTTTTAAGTCGATATGATACCGATATGAGTCTCGGTGTTGTGGGCAATAACCATCGATATGCTATCATAGTTAGTGATAGGTTGGTGATCGATTGCTTAACTAATTATCGATGACCATAATACAGCTATTGATATACAATGGTGATCGGTCGACGATATGCTATCATAGTTAGTGATAGGTTGGCGATCGATTTCTGAGGCGTGTTTTCAGATGCAAGAATCGTTTAACCTGCATTTCAAAGATGATTAGACGCGACATGATGACACAGAAAGCTATAGCATATGTAGCTGCAAAATACAGAGATGCCAGGCATTGACATTGTGCTCGCACTCTGTACCTCAGTATTCTTGAATTCGAGGTTTCTAACACCGGACATCGACATATTTACATCGTGGTACGAAATTCTAATTTTAAAGTGCAACTGTTCTTGAGGATATTGATGATAGCCACTCTTTGCAGAGCTCAATGTAGGACTCTTGGTTATGATTTTGTCAGCGCACCCGCTCATTGAACTTTACTGCTTCCGTGTTTACCTTGTTGTTCTTAGTTCTTACCATGCCCAGTGTTAAACCAACTGGCCAAGAGGCCCAAGACATATTGGACAACATACTTGGTGCTGCATTCTGAGTGTATCTTAGAGTGTGTTTGGGGGCTTTTTTCGAAAAGGGGTCAAAAAAAAAATAAAATTACCGATTTGGGGCTGGTTTTGAAAAATTTACCAATTTGGGGTCGATTCGGGGGCGGGACTACCGAACGGCGCCCGTTCGGCAGTCTTGGTGCCAAACTGGGCCCAGTTCGGCAGTCCAACTGCCGAACTGGGCCCAATTCGGCAGCCCCCTGCCGAACTGGGCTCATTTCAGCACCCACTCTTATTTTTTTACTTGTTTTTCAATTATTTTATATTTATAACATTTAGTAAAATATAATTTTTATCTTTAAAGCTTATTTTTATAACATAATTAGTTGAAAATTTTATTAAGATATATAATTAATAAATAATTTAGTAAAAGAACGTGGTCTTCTGTTTCAACAAATAATTAATAAATATAATAATAATTAAAATATGAAGATGACATATCCAGATTAAAAGAACGTGGCTAACAATCCATGAGCTAAAAAAATCCAGCAAATCAATTTGATATAATTACGGGATAATCGTGTGCAGCTTGAGGAATCTATACGGATGTACGCCATGTTAATAACCCTTTCATGTTAATGTGGTCGTAATTATATCAAATTGATTTGCTGGATTTGTTTAGCTCATGGATTATTAGCCACGTTCTTTTAATCTGGATATGTCATCTTCATATTTTAATTATTATTAATTATTTATTAATTATTTGTTGAAACAGAAGACCACGTTGTTTTACTAAATTATTTATTAATTATATATCTTAATAAAATTTTCAACTAATTATGTTATAAAAATAAGCTTTAAAGATAAAAATTATATTTTACTAAATGTTATAAATATAAAATAATTGAAAAACAAGTAAAAAAAATAAGAGTAATGAGCCCAATTCGGCAGTTGGGCTGCCGAATTGGGCCCAGTTCGGCACCAAGACTGCCGAACGGGCTCTGTTCGGTATTCCCGCTCCCGAACCGACCCCAAATTGGTAAATTTTTCAAAACCAGCCCCAAATCGGTAATTTTTTTTTTGGGACCCCTTTTCGAAAAAAGCCCTGTGTTTGGTTGGGGAAAAACTCCATGATAAAGGAAAATTGTTAGTTTTTCTATGTTTGGTGCTATCTGACCGAATTTTTTTTTTGGTGTTTGGATCTCATTTGAAGAATGATTTCAATTTCAAGACTTTATCTAAGGCAAAAAAAAGAAATTGAATTTTTAAATAATTTCTTTTTTTAAAAGTTTTTTTTTCCTTTTTTTCCCTTCTTCCTAGGCCGGTCGCCGGCCGTCAGCCACCGGCCGAGGAAGAAGGAAAAATAAAATAAATAAAATAATGATAATAATAAAAATAAAAAAATCAAAAAAATAAAATATAAAAAGTAAAAAATATAAGAGTAAAAACGTTATAAAAATATAAAATACATGAAAAGTAGAAAATAAATTATTGAAAAATTCGATATGAGCAATTGTGAAAAGTATTTTCACCTCTTTAGATTTACGAATTTTTTTCTCTTTAGATTTAGGAATTCACTTTCCCAATTTTATGCATAAATTTTCCGTTGACTAAATCATTTTCGGCAAATCATATGAGTGAAAGTCCGGAAAATCAATTCCCCGAAAATACTTTCACTGAAACAAACACACCCTTAAGACGCCGCGTTGATTCAGAAAAGGCAACGGATTATTCATTCCTTCCAGCTTTTCCTCATCATTTCCTGAAGTGTGGAGAGAGGCAATCAATAGGACTACTTGGACAGCACGAGCTCTCTGTTTCACCATCTGCCTATTTGAAGAACGTTTCTTCAGGAACAATTTGCTGCAATAATCTGGTAAACTGCAGCTTATCCGCACTCGAAAGCATTCCTGGAGTCATTAGAACAATGTAAGTACCGAAAACCAAATTCATTGTAGCAAGGTGCTTTCAGTTCGGGGCTGTTTCATAATGAAGGATCAGGTTTCCAAATTTAGCAGATAAAGGGTTTTCATCAGAATTAGCATTGCCAAAGTTTGCATCATTAATCATCAGCCACAAAATCTTGATACAAACAGATTGTGGTATCTCCAACTCGATAAATTTCAAAACTCGATATACTTGTGATATTCTCTGTTCTCCATCTGGTTTAGGATCTTTATCTGGAACCGTTCAATATGCAGAAATGAATTCCTAATTTTTAGCTGTTATGAGATGTGCTCAACCTGACTGCGTCGCTTCAGTTTATCGGCAACTGGATTGTTTCCATTCTCCATCCGGACCATCACCAGTGCAGGAAGTGATTCCCACCAACACCGATACTGCAAACTCGTCTCAATCCTTTCAGGATATTGCATCATCTAGTATAACAGTTGTGTACCATAGTCATTTGCTAGATTTTCTTTCTTCCATTCGGTGCTAAAATCTTCCAACAATAACAGTTGCTTCATTAATCGAACCCAGTGATTTGCGGGTTGGAGCACCTTGACATTTTTAAAGCAGGAATCTAGCTCGACAAGGAGGCTCATAGCCGTCAGTGGAAATCATTGTCTCGAAAACTGTCTTTTAAGGTTTAGAAACTAATTTCTTACAGGAAATGCCCTGAAAAACAAGGACAAGTCTAGGACAACTCAAAAAAGCAGAAGGGATCTTCTAAGTTAAGGCACTTGTCCCAAGATTCGGAAAACAAATTAACAGATAGAAAGACTGCGTATAAATTGAAGTGTAACTGACATTGGTACATTCCAACCCTATTGAAAACAAACTGTCCATATCTGTGAGAACAAAGAAGAATCTATAAGTTTACAAAAGTGAACCTGAGACAAATGGGTAATCAGCTTCACAGAGACAACTGAACACATGAAATGGCACTTTTTAGGCTTTCCCTTCAATCCTGGCAGATGTAAGACCAATACAAGCATCTACGAAATCTCCATCTATAAAGTCCGTCGAGAATACCTGCAACCTATCAGCTAGCCCTTTAGAGAAGCACCGAGATATAAATAGCCTAGCATATCCATGAATGCGATTAGTGACCGGCTTGACACACACAACCGGATTGTCCGCTTGCGGCGTTACTGTGTTCTCCACCCTGTAAAAGTATTTCCTTACGGAAGCTGGCGGCTGCTCACCCAAATGATTCATATTGCTCTCAAACTTGGTTGACGGTAAATCGGTATTCATCCAGTCATCCTTCAGATAGCCCTCACTCCACAATGGGCCTCCCGCCCGTCGTTCGGGCGAGTTCCTAGGCTTCCAGACACAAATCACTCTCTTCGGCAACAAATCCGCAATCGTCTTACCAAAAACACCTTCATCCTGGCCGATCAGGTACTCCCCAAATTGATCCACCAGGAACTGATCAAACTCAGGCGGGTCCTGATGACCAAACTCAGTTCTGACTTCTAGTATTATAATCTCGGACTTCGTCTCGCCTAAAAACTTCTTGACATCGTTCAGGACGACATCTACACTATAAGTCGATAAAATCCCGTGGCATACCCGGCGATCCTCCTGGACTCGAATGTCAAATACCCGAGTGCCTCCCACAAGCTGATTGTAGATGCTTAGCGATTGGCATTGGGCGAAAGGACGAGACACGAACCGGACTCCAATCTTGTTGGTCGCGGAATCATGAGTCCCTGGCCAGACAATCTTGAAAAGAGGAAGCTTCTCGGGATCGAGGCTGTTCATCCAGTTCTTCCTGTCCAAACAGCAGTAGTCACAACCAGGGAATCGCGTCCCACAGGTTTCGCTGAGATCGCTCAGGACTTTTGCCTCCCGCAGCACATCTTTCCGTCTCTGAATCTGCTTCGAGATCTCAGAACCCATGCTCGGTACAAAGAAGATGAACAGCAAAGTTTGATTGACTTCTCAAACTCTCCTTTCTTGCTGCCTTGGAAACTATTTCTTGTTCCTTGATATTACGTTTGTCTTAACCACAGATGGATTCTATGGCCAATGCAATGCTGATGCAGGTATGAACAAATTTATGGAGCTAAACCTCGTGGAGTACGACATAAGTCGTAGTTTATTTCATCGTGGAAGCTACTGCCTGTATTTAATGTCATAATTGAGAGCTCAAAGAGCAAAAATATTGACAATTAGTTGGGGGATTGGACGTGTTGGGTTGGAATATGATTGTGGTAGACCACCCTGCTTGCGCGATTGATGGAATATTTGATTCTGACGTAGATGATTAGCTATTATCCTTTGACAAAATTATCAAAAAAATCCTAAACTTATTGCAATTATGTCAATTCAGTTCTATTCTAATTTTTTGTTTTTACCGATTCAATCCTAAACCTTTTGCAATTGTACCAATTCAGTCCACCTGGTCAATTTTGCCCTGCCTGACATGGATGCCGGCCGTCCGACGATGTAGCCATGGCGAGGCTCAACCTCGCCTGATCTGGGCGGGGGGCGAGGCTTGCCGTCGCTAGTGGCCGGCCGGGGCGAGATTCCCCTGAGACCGGCTGGAGAAAGAAGAGGGAAGAAAAAAATAAAAAATAAAAAAAAGGAAAATAAAATGAAAAATAAAATTTAAAAAAAGTTCAAAAAAAAATATTAAAATATCATGTCGCCGGCCGGCGCACGTCAGCGCTAGCCGAATAGACTGTATTGGCATAATTACAAAAGGTTCAGGACTGAATTAGGAAAAAAGAAAGTTTAGGACTGAATTGACACAGTAACAATAGGTTAGAATTTTATTGTTAATTTCCCCTTATCGTTTTATATATTTATTTAGATTAAGATGAGTTGGGTCAGAATTTGAAGCAACCGAGAAGAACAGGTCTCTCAAGTCTCAAGAACATATCCGATCTTGGACGACCAGGAAGTTAAGACTAGTCATTGGAAGCTTCACGTCTTGAAAGTCTATTTTGTTAAAGCAATCGAGCAAAAATAATATTGCAGTTTCTAGAAAAATAACTCTCCTTGTGATATCTGTGGGTAAGAATTTTGGAAATCGGATGATTCTCCATGATCCAGGATGTTCAAATTCAACTTGGGCTTAGAGCTCATAAGCGAAAAACGAGGAATCATTGTAAAGCAGGAAGGCAACAAAAGACAATTTTTTAGCACTTGATCTCATGTAATTATCTAAGAGGGACAAAATACAAATTTACATCATGGAATATTCGACAATTGTTTTTTGCTTTCTTTTGGGCGTGATGTTCACGGATCATGTCGCTCAAACTTTTCGCCAAAAGTGTCGGAAACATGAGGACGCATCTTTTTTTTTTTTGGCCTACATATTAAAGGAGCACTTGACCAAGACAAGAAATTTAACTCACGGATCCAAAACATGTGCACTTTACGAATTACAGCTGCTAAAACTCGATGACACATACCTAATCGAACGACAATGATTCAGCAATTGAATTCAACCCCACTACAGATACAGTGTAGCGGGTTGGCACCATAAAAGCAGACGTGAAAACGGATATTCTGAATTGGACTTCTAATGCATGGGGAAATGACACAAACAGTCCCTAAACTTTGGTCAGATGTGCAATTTTATCCTTGGACTTTTACTACGTTCAATTTAGCTCTTGAATTATTCCTAAATGTTCAATCCAATCCCTAAACTTTGTATTTGTTCAATTTGGTGCCTCAACTTTTCATAACAAAGTCAAATCGGTCCTTTGGTATTATTCACAACTTCTTATAATTACACTGTCGCCAGATTTTATAGTATCTTTTCATTTCGATCCATTTCTTAAATCAACAATAAATATACTATATTTTTATTTCCTTTTTACCTTTTGGGTGTTATAAATATTGCTATAATTCAATTTAAATATATTTTAACTAAAAGTAGAAATATAACCTCATTTAGAGTTATATCGGATTCATATTCCTTTTATGTTAACAAATAAGTTACTAAATTATTTATAGATTTCTCATATTTTCATTTGTTCAATGTGGTCCCCGAACTTTGGTCAAATGTATATTATCGTCCTTGAATTTTCAATTTGGTTAATATCGTCTTTGAACTATTAATAAGTGTTCAATATAGTCCCCAGACTATTTGAAAATGTTTAAAAAGTTTAGGGATCACATTGAATAGATAAAAAGTTCAGGGACGGCATTACACATTGGACCATAGTTTAGAAACCATTTATGTTACTATCTTTTTCTCGTGCTTATATTAATCTAAATATTGTTCCTAATTTTTTTGGTAGATAAAATTTTCAGATTTTTGGGTTTTGTGTTTTCTTAACTGAATTTAGTTAAATCTGTAAATTGTGAATTATTATAGCAGAAATGTCAACCTGATACAAATTTAAAAGAGGCTCTACTTTTACTATTATAAAGATCATAAAGTAAAGTTGCATAAATGGAAATGTCGTAATATTTGTAAAAACCAAAAAGGTAAAACAGTAATAAAGGAGCCATATTATTTTTTGTTAATTTAGGAAATAGATTGAGAGTAAAAGATATTCTAAAGGCAAAACAATAATGTAATTATGGAATTTTCTTACCCTTTTTATGAAAATTTAAGGGGCTGCATTGAACATTTGAGAATAGTGTCAATTCAAAAGTTCAATGATGGCATTGCATATTGAGCCAACGTTTAGGGACTATTTGTGTTAGTTGCTTTAATCTTGAATGCACTTATTCCAATTCTTAAGTTGAAGAGACGTAGAGCACTAGATATATTGTTAAAGGGTTGCTTGTGCTTAGCTAGTTTGGGGCGCGCATGACAACACTTATGGAGTAGAATTTCTGCTTCGGAAGTGCTTCTGGAGCAGAAATCTGTTTGGCAATGCAACTTCTGGAGCAGAAATCCGTTTGGTTACGTAACTTCATTTTTCTACTTATGGAATATATTTTTTGCTCCAAAAGTAGTTTTGGAGCCACTTGAAGAAATAAAATAAAAAAAATACTTTTCTCCATAAGTAGAAAAATCAACTTCTGCTCAGAAGTAGAAGTTGATTTCTAGAGCAGAAGTGTTGCCATGCGTGCCCTTGGCTTCCCAAGACAGTTTTTAGACGGAAAACGAAATCCCTAAGCAATATTGGGTTTCAACAATTCTACAATACGATATTCGCAAAACAAAAAGTTAATTTTCATGGCGATTACTTCAAATTTCAGAATTATTAGGTGGGTAAAATCAGTGACATATTCAGGAAGTTTCTATTTCTCAAGATGGCGAAACTTGCACACCACCTACTTTCTTCGGTGACTAGATCTCTCTTCTAGCGATAAACCGAGTCCAAGCTAAAGCCTCACAAAAAGATTCCATTACGTCCAATTTGAATCTCCACCACGACACGAATCAATCAAAATCGAACAGCACTTTAAAAGCATTAGCAAATAAAGGAGGGAAAATTACCAAAAAAGTCCTAAACCTATTGCAATTATCTCAATTCAGTCTTAAATCTTTTTTTGTGCCAATTCAATCCTAAACCTTTTATATTTGTGCCAATTCAGTCCATTTGGCTGGTCAGCGTTGACGTGGCAAAATTTTAATAAAATTTTAATATTTTATATTTCTTTCTTCTTTTCCTTTTTTTTTTCCTTTTCTTTCTCATTTTTCTCCCATTCCCCCTATGGCTGGCGCCGGAGCTCGCCGGCCAATGGGCGAGACCATGCCCGCCTTCGCCGTGGCCTTGGCGAGGCTGGCCTTGCCCAGTGGCCGGTGAGCTCCGGCGCCAGCCATAGGGGGAAGGGGAGAAAAATGAGAAATAAAAGGAAAAAAAGAAAAAAAGAAAAGAAGAAAGAAATATAAAATATTAAAATGTTATTAAAATTTTGTCACGTCAGCGCCGACAATACCACGTCAGCGCCGACCGACCAAATAGACTAAATTGGCATAAATATAAAAGGTTTAGCACTGAATTGGCACAAAAAAAAAGATTCAAGACTGAATTGGCACAAAAAAAAAAAAGATTCAAGACTGAATTGGCACAATTACAATAGGTTTAGGACTTTTTTGGTAATTTTTCCAAATAAAGGACAACACCTCATCCACACACAAGCTACAACGATATAATTACGCCATGACATTTGACCAGCATAAAACCAAGAAGGTCAAAATGAAAGAGGAAGTGGACTATAACATGAGCCATTACATGTCCAAAGTGTCTAGTAATGCATAGACATTACATTATATTCAACTACCGCATTGCCGGTGGTGAGGTTGAAAAAGTACGTCTTCGCCGTCGCTATTCCGCTCGCCAGCCGAAAAAACCCCGGTCCTGCCTATAATCGGCATCTCCCGATAGGTCTCAAACACCGGGTTGCGGCCCAATATGCTCAGAGTGCTGCCATTGAACTCCGGACTTGTGAATACGAGGTTCATGTCCATGAGCAGGGCCATCGACTCGAACTCAACATAGCCATAGAGCCCTTGAGCCCGGCCTAGGAGGGGGGACTCAGGCCGGGGCCCCCGGTCAATGGTTGTCGATGATGTTGACCACCCCGAACATCGTCGGGGACTGCTTGGTCATCGCTGCCCTGGTGATGAGCACCGCCGTGGGGCTCTTGCCCTAGAGTGTGTCGTGAAAGTAGAAGTGGAGGCGTGTGGTCTCGCACTTGGTGTGGCTAAGCCTAGTGAACCACGCGTCCACTTTCTCGTGGTCATCTGCCTCAGCACGGGCAAGTGTCGCGGCCGTAGCCACCAGTGCAAGAGCCACCGCCACCATCGCCATTAAACCTAGCTTTGCCATCTCTCTTTCAATCTGAAATTGTTGGGAAAAACGACATTGTTGGAAACAATTTATAGGTGGGATAGAAAAAAACAATTTATAGGCGAAAATGAACTAAAAAAAGAGACTTACCAAAAGAATACATCTTTTGAGACGGAAGCAACATAAGTTGTCGAATCTAATCACTAATTAGTCGTGCTTTTTTGTTAGCGTCCGACTCCATTATTTTCTTGACCTTATTAAGTCATCGTCTTTGCGGTTAGCGAAATTGACACTAATAAATTCATTTTTTTGCACGTTTTAGTTATAAAAAAAAAAACATGCCATGCTTTGCACGAGAGGACATGTTATTAGGCATATTATTTCTAAATAAAAAAGACATCATAAATGTCATAACTTTCGTACAAGATTTATTTTGGCACCATAACTTCTCAATTGATCTCTTAAGTGTCATAACATGTAAAGAAAACATTCACCACAAGTGTCATGACTTTCCAATCGATCATTAGTGTACCATAACTAAAATAAAAAAAAAATCATCACAAGTGCCACCAATTTTAACACCATATCGGATTTTTTTGGCAAGGGAAATAGCTAACGTTACTCAAGTGAGATTTAAAAAAAAAAAATAGGTTATGACATTTAAGTAACTGATTGAAAGTTAAGAAATTAGATTGAACATTTAGAAATAGTTTAAGGATCACATTAAACGAATTAAAAGCTCAATGATGACATTGCGCATTGAACCAAAGTTTAGGGACTATTTGTGTCAGTTTCTCTGATCTTGAATGCACCTATCCCAATTATTGTTAAGGGGTTGATTGTGCTTAGCTAGTTTGGCTTCCCGTAAGTCAGTTTTCATAAAGAAAACCGAATCCGTAAGTAATTCTATAATACAAAATTCCCAAAACACTAAGTTAATTTTTCATGTCGATTACTTCAAACTTGAGAATTATTAGGTGGGTAAAATCATTCACATATGCAGCAAGTTTGTATTTTTCAAGATGGCGAAACTTGCACATCCATAAAAATGGAAAAGCACGTAGATACTTTCTTCGTATTTCAGTTAGGTGGCGGGATCACTCTTCTAGCGATAAACCGAGTCCAAACTAAAGCCTCACAAAAAGATACCCTCCACCACGAATCAATAAAAATGGAAAAGCACGTAGAGCATTACCAAATAAAGGACAACACCTCATCCACACACAAGCTACAACGATCTAATTGCGCCATGATCTTTGGCCCCCATAAAACCAAAAGGTCAAAATGAAAGAAGTAGGCTATAACATGAACCATTACATGTCCAAAGTGTCTACTAATGCATAGCTATGACCTTATATTCCACTACCGCATCGCCGGTGGTGAGGTTGAGAAAGTACGTCTTCGCCATCACTATTCCGCTCGCCAACCAAAAAACGCCGGTCTCGCCCACAATGGGCAACTCCCGATAAGTCTTACGATGCGTGTGCGGGGCCGGCGAGAGATGCTTTGAGTGATTGTCAATGGAAGTAGGAGTGTATGGGATGAATGTTGACGGTAAATAAAAACATGCAAGATAGATTACGATCAGACCCAAGGTATCACCAACCAAGGATCACGATCAGGATTGATGAAGTTCACCATCAAGGCCTACAAAATATCACCAGCCGAGGAGACAGGACTTCAGATAGGAGAAACTCACTACCAAGGCCTATAGAATATCACCAACTGAGGATATAGTGCTTCTTTGGCTCATCACCAAAGAAGAAATCCAACTTCCAAGGATACAGATGCCGGGGATAGATATTTGCTCACACAAAGGCAAATCTCATATATTTTCATTCATCAAAATCGTCTGTCTTACATTTCAGAATTTGCCTCTTTATATAGAGGGATCATTACATAGGAAATAGCGAACTTTAAATACATACGAACTACCCAAAAATTGAAGACATGAGAATATAAAGCAATTAAACACTTAGGAACTAGAAAATACATTAAACACCTAGAGACTTGAACTTTGACTCTAAATTCGTTCGTCATCCTTGCTTTTCCCCATTCTGTCATCCTTGCTTTTCCCCATTCTATCAATTCTTGATCGACAACTTCTCCTCATCATCGACAAGCCTACAGTGCTTATCTAAAAAAAATTCAAAACACAAAGGTTGTAGATCTATGAGTTCTTAAACTTTTGGCGCTAGAATCAGGTTTCCGATATGTATTGATAGAGTTATGGTAGCGCAGAACTGAATCAGGTCTCCCAAGCTAGCGCAGAACTGAAATTTTTGCTCGTCGTGACGCAATCTCTATGTGCATTAGTCATTCTCCCGATCTTCGACATCTTCATCATAAACTTGTCGATAAGGTCCGATGCTCCCGCATCATCTCGAATTTTAAAATTACATAACAGTATGTATGTTGGGAAATGGAGAGAGGACCTTAGCCATTTCTATATAGTCGCGACTAATGATTAATGAGCCCATCTATCATCGGTCACCACTACAGCGACATGCCTATAGTGAGCCCTCCTGCCACATTTTCACTAGACTGAGATGTGTAGAGCCCAATATGATTCAGTAATGTAATTGCACTTAAGTTTTATTATAGCCTGTTTTTTGGCAAATATAAAGTTATGTCGTAATCGATGGCGTTGCATATAAATAATAAAAAGAACGTCCAATGTGCTCTTCTCTCTCACATCGAGGTTTATAACATGAATCGTAAGCAATGAAATGTCGTGATTCACGTTTTAGGGACCCAATTATTGGTATTTGTAATTGGTATGTAGTCAAGTTCATGAAACCAATAAACATAAATTTGCATCTAAGGAGAAAAAAGACACGGATGATCGGAACAAGTAGTTCATTCAATGTTTCGTCTATAAGTCGAACCGCGTCGTGTCACATCATTCGAGTTCAAATGCACCTATTCCAATTATAAAGTTGAACAGACATAGAGCACTGAGTCTTATTATCGTTAGGTGGTTAATTGAGCTTATGGTGAGACAGTTTTCGTACCGAAAACAACTGTTCAAATAAAGAATTCCAAAAAGAAAAATAAAATTCACGTCGGTTGCTTCAAATTTCATAATTATTAGGTGGGTAAAATCATTGACGTTTTCAGCAAGTTCTATCGCACAAGGCGGCGAACATTGTACATTACCTACTCAGTCATAAATCGAGTCCAATTTAGTTCATCCAAAGCCACACACACAAAAGATTCCAAACCACCAAAATCAAAGGCCAAAAAGAAAAAAAAGAAAGAAAAGAAGTGGACTACAACATAAGCCACGATATTATCCACTCAGCGTCTAGTAATGCATAGCTATGACCTTATATTCAACTATCGCATCCCCGGTGGTGAGGTTGAGAAAGTACGTCTTCGCCGTCGCAACTCCGCTCGCCAGCCGGAAAACGCCGGTGCCGCCGACGATGGGCATCTCCCGATAGGTCTCGAGCGCCGGGTTGCGACCCAATATGCTCAGAGTGCTGCCATTGTACTCCGGGCTCGTGAATACGAGGTTCACATTCATGTGCAGGCCCAGCGACTCGAGCCCGACCGAGGCATAGAATCCTTGAGCCCGGCCCACGAGGGGGGACTCTGGCTCGGGCCCCTCGGTTAACGGGTCGTCGATCACGTTTACCAACCCGAAAAACGTCGGGGACTTCTCAGTCATCTTGGCCTCAGCGATGCGTACTGCCGTGGGATTCTTACCTGAGAGTGTGTCGTGGAAGTAGAAGTGGAGGCGTGTGGTCTTGCGCTCGGCGTGGCTAAGCCTAGTGAACCAGACGTCCACCCTCTCGGGGTCATCCGCCTCGGCACGGGCGAGCGTTGCTGCCATGGCCACCAGAGCAAGAGCCACCACCACCATTGCCGTTAAACCTGGCTTTGCCATCTCCTCTCTTTCAATCTGAAATTGTTGGGAAAATGGATACTACTGGAAGGAATTTATAGGCGAAAATGAACTCAAAAAGGAGACTAATGAAAAGAAGACACCTTTAGAGAAAGAAGCAACAAAGGTTGTCGAAATCAATCACTATTTGCTCGTGCTTTTTGGCTGCGACACACTTCATCATGTTGTCTACTTTATCGAACGCGAGTTCAATCATTATATAGATGGACAGACGTGAACATAGGTAGTAATCGGTCATAGGACCAAATCATTCTGAAAAAAATCAAAATCTTCGGGTGGGACCACTGAGTCAATCTTGTATTGGTACCGACTTTGCATCGTCTTTGCGGTCTTTGATTTGGAAACCGACTCTAACCATTTTTTTTATCAGATGTAAAGGGCATGCTTTGCACGGAAGAACATGTTAAAAAAGGCAAATAATCTCTACATATGCAGTAGGGGTGATCGGATTTAGGGTGAGCCAGTTTGTATCCTAAAATTGAGAACCAGTCCACTGATTTCTGGACCCACCCAAAAACCGAGCGTGACTACTTTGGTCATATCTTTGCCTCATTCTGAATTTCTCGTTTCTCATACTTTTGAGTACTTTGGTCATATCTTTCACTTTTGTGATAAGAAGGGGCAATAAGAATAGTAATTAGGACTTTTAGTTGTGTGTGTGTGTGTATATATCGGTTCAGTCTGGGTGGGTGGGTCCACACTGGGATCGGGAACTGGATGGATGTTCATCAGTTTCAATTTTTAGGAATCGGGAATCAGACTAATTCCCACAAGAACTGGCCGGATTAGTTCGGTTCGGGAGGATCCAAACTGTTCTCGGTTCGGTCCGATATTTTTGCTCGCCCCTAAAATGCAAGGTATCTAAAGGTATAATAATTTTATTTCACTTATTTTAATCGAAAATTTGAATGTAGGAAAACAATTATATCAACATATTGCATTTCTTCAAAATCGAAGGACTATTATGACCAACGCTCCGTAAGAAAGTCACTTATCCAACATAAACAAAACGTTCATAACACCTAATGACCAACGTTTCTTCAAAAAAAAAAAAAAAAGGCGTTCAACCTAAGATCACTATACACATATTCAGAACACCTAAAAAATAGTTCAAATAACACTTGCCTAATAAATCAAATAGATAATGTGCAGAATCCACTGATTTGATTCCGATCGAGCCTCTTTGTCTTCCTCTCCAATCTCCCTTTTACCTTGACGGCTCTCGATGGATAGAAGCGTAGAGTATGTACGTTAGGAAATGGATAGGACCCTTAGCCATTTGTAAATAGTTGCTTCTAATGGGCCCATCTAAGCTACGGGTTAGGACATTATGCCTATAGTAAGCCGTCCTCCCACATTACTGTAATTCGATAACGCAATCGTACCAAAGTTTTCATGCATAGTCTAATATATTATAATAGCCCTACCTTTCACAAATATAAAGTGATGTCGCAAATGTTGTCAAATGCATATTAATATAGAAATCTTCCAATATGCCCTACTCTCTCACATGAACGTTTATGATAAGAATTGGCAGTAATGAGATGTCGTGATTCACGTTATTGGACCCAATTATTGGATAATTGCAATTGGTTTGTGGTAAAGTCTCTCAAACCACGTCAAATATGTTGGTTCCGGTCAAGTAGCGCTAGCTCCCTAACATAGTCTAGTCGTGCAATGGGATTGTTGACGATACACTTTTCTAGGAAATACTCCTTTTTCAGTGTTAGGGGGTGGTAGCTTTGGAGACCGGTCTGCGATCAGTGAATCTCGATACATGAATTGGCGGTTGTAAAGTTGATTCTCGGAGAATTCGGATTTATGGCGGCTCCGTTTATTTCATATATATTTTCTTTGAAAAATGATCGCTTGTATCGCCTGAAATAATCAGTCAATAGAAAATATTTCTATTGTCGACAATAATTGATGTGTAAATCTTTTCATGAATGATAAAAATATTTTTCATTTATTCATTTTCGTAAGAGATGTAAGTCATCATTTTTAGAAAAATATTTTTCAACTTATTCATTTTTCACTGAGCCGTACAAACCTTGGGCCGGTTAATGATGGGGGGATTTAGGCTTGACCCTTTCGTCAACAGATCATCCATCACCACCATTGTGCCCGAAAGAGTCGGAGACTTCTCAGTCGTCTTGGCTTTGGCGGGGCACCCGTAGATTGGGTCGTGGAGATAGAAGTGAAGGTGTGCGGTTTTCGGCTCTAACGGTTGCGCTTAGCGAACCAAGTCGACACCTTCCAGGGGTCATCAGCCGTGGCACGAGCGAACGGCGGTGTTGCGGTCACCGTAGCTAGAATCACCGCTAGTGCTAAAACTAGCCCGCTCGCTCGCTCAATCTATCTCAATTTAGTAAGAAATATAGTATTATTGAAGAGATTTCATAAGAGAAAGTGAGAAGCAGCACCTGTAGTCACCACAAAACGTGACCGTGTCGTGTTCAAACATCTCACTTTCCACCAAACATTTAACATACCTTAGGCTTGCTTTTGCATCGTCTTAGATTCAATAATCCTCCTCTAAGGTTGCTTAATGTTATTGTTAAAGTGGTTTATTCTACTTAGCTAGTTTAGCTTACCGTAAGAAGGTCTTCATACCGAAACCAAATTAGTAAATAATCTTGGGTTTCAGTAATTCTAAACTTGAGAATAATAATGCGGAAGAAGAAATAATGAATTTATGTGTATTCGGATATATCTAGAAGAGAGTACATATAGCCTATTTATAGGCTTTATTATAAGACTAACTAAGGTAATAAGATAAAAATAATATCAACTATAATCAATCAAGGATATGCACTAAAGATATATGTATAATCATGTAAGATATGTTGAATCAACTAAATATTATAATATTGCTAATATCACCCATCAAACTTAGGTGCATAGAAGATGTCAACTTGAGTTTGAATACAAGTCTAAACAACGTCCATCAGTTGAGACGTGGCGGATTAGGGGGCGGCCGGTGGCTGTTCATGGCAAAACTTCCAGATCTAGCTGTGAGTCCAGTGGTGATGTTGGCTTCTAGAAACGACGTGCGAATGGTCGAGAATCGAAAGGGAAACATCAAGCGGCATATATTTTAATAGATCAATCTAATAAATATGGTAAAACCGGAATTTAGAGGATGTTTTTTTCGGTGCTTGCTACGTGATATTTCAATTTGCCTTTGTGAGTGTCACATGGCATGACACGTTGCCCTGTTTTGCCATGTCATACATATTCAGTCTATTCATATATTTTTTTTCTGTTAGTCAAATTTGACATAGTTAACGGAAGGACTCGTTTGCACCAATTTGACAAGTTTTAGGAATTGCACTTTTTGCAAGTTTTAGAACTCAATTGCACTTTCGCGACAAATTTTAGGACTTTCACCACACTTATCTTAACAGAAAAAAAAAACTTTAAAAGGTAGGGAAACCAAATAGCAAGCTTGAAAGATTAATAGCATAACATTCGCATTTAAGGAGAAAAAAGGACAGAGCTGAAAGTTTTTTTTATTTTTATTTTTATTTTTATGAATGATTGAGTAGTTACTAGGGGTGTGCAAAAGAACCGAATTGGACCGAATGGGCCAATTCTGGGTGATTTCAAATTCCAATGAATTGGGACCGGCATATATTTATTAACTTTTATGTTTTCAAAACAATTATTCAGACTCTCACGCTCCTAAGTCCTCACGCTCTCTCCTAAAATATCCAAATTCCCCCAATCTCTCTCTCTCTCTCTCTCTCTCTCTCTCTCTCTCTCTCGTTGCAAGTTACTGCCTCGCTCGTCGCTTAGGAGAGGGTGGATTCCCGATTGTCTGGTATAGAGTGGTGGAGAGGGTGGAGCCCTTGCGTATTTGGTGGAGCTTCTAGGGTTAGAAGTAGTCGAGGACAATGTGGATGGTGAGCTCGTTCTTAATGACAGAGAGGGGCTTCTTGTCGGTGAGGGCGAACATGGCACCATTGTCGAGGGCGAGGACGGTGATGGTTTGGCGGTTGTTGATCTTGTCGGCCAGCTTGGTCTGGCTGAGGTAGGAGTTGAAGAACGAGTACTCAGGGAAGCCCTCGAGGATCTCGGTGATGTCGTGGGCGGAGACGGCAGCGGAGCATAGGAGGAGAAGGAATGCAACAAGGGGACGTAGCGCGCACATGGTGAAGATAGCAGAGGCTGTGCAATGGCCAATTCCATGGACCAATTAGAGAATGGGACAGGATCGGTGGTCCGGTTCCTAGGAGGGTCTAGGACCCAATGGGTGGTTCTCGGTTCCTGATTTGTGGAACCAGCCCTTCGTGAGAGGTTCCCGGTTCCGAGGTGGAAACCAGCCCACCTTGAAATCGATCACTCCTAGACTAGCTACTTGCTAGGGCCGGAACAAATTGTTCATTCAATGTCTTGTTTCTTGGCAAAATTACTATCTCATAGAATATGAGCTCCAAATCTTTTTGTTCTTCATCATTTGGTTTTTAGTGGATTAAGTCACCTTAGGGTTCCAATCAGTCATGAATCTATTGTAAGAATCCTAATTCAGTCCTAAACATTTTTTTTTTTTTTATCAATTTAATCATAAACATTTGGAAATGTAATCCTTGTAACCAATTTTCACCTAAGATCGCCGACATTGCGGTATGTCACGTAAGACAATTGATGATGATTGTACATAAATGTTAGCGATTTTCAGCGAAAATTGATCTGAATTGCTATATTACAATTCCGTGCAAAGGTTTTGGACAAAATTGACAAAATTGAAAGGTTTAGGACTGAATTTACATTATACAATAGGACTAGGATCGATTGGGTAATTTCCCCCTAGGGGGACCGCCCAAGCTTTTCTTGATGGTTTTAATGGAATAATGCTCACTCGAAAACTGAAAAAAAAAGGGGGGGGGGGGTTGTGATTTTACGAATAACTAACATTAATCTCTGTAAATCTATATTAACTGACTTTTCAAATATAGCAGTACAATTTAGGTGGCGAGATCTCTCTTCTAGTGATCGACCCAGTCCAATTTAGATCACCTAAAGCCTCACATAAAGATACCAATAACGTCCAATTTCAATCTCCACCACGAATCAATGAAAATCGAAAAGCACGTAGAGCATTACCAAATAATGGACAACACCTCATCCGTACACAAGGTTCAACGATATAGTTACGCCATAGCCTTTGGCCCGCATAAAAACCAAAGGTCAAAATGAGAAGTGGACTATAACACGAGCCAATATATGTCCAAAGAGTCTAGTAATGCATAGCTATGACCTTATATTCAACTACCGCATCCCCGTTGGTGATGTTGAAAATTGAAATAGTATGTGTTCGCCGTCGCGATTCCGCTCGCTAGCTGGAAAACGCCGATCCCGCCTATAATGTGTTGACACCTGATTTTTAGTCTTTTTATTTTTAGAAAAGTAATTAAAAATACAAAAAAAAAAATCATAAAATTGTAAAATCAACTTTGGAAGCCTTGGGAACCAATTTTGAACAATATTTTTCTTTTTCTTTTTTTGTAATTTTCAACTTTTTTTTAATTTCTTTTTATTAGAAAAATAGCCAAAAATCAAGAAAAATAGTATTCGTGGTCACACAAATATGCAAAAATAATAAATATTTTTATTTTAATTCCCCTTTATTTTTGGTTGTTTAAAATTCATAAAATTCAATTCGGGATCATGCGAGTCTTCATAAACATAACCCCGAATTGAGCCAAAAAATTACATTTTGAGTCATTTAATTTTTATTTTCACTTTTCCTAAGCCATGACATTTTCTTATAGTCCCTCATATTGCATTTTAGTCCAATTGTCGGATAAATTGATCAATTTTGGCAAAAAGGACCTAATTGCACTTTTATTTTTCAATTTAGTCCATGGATTTCAAGTGCAATTAACCATTTTTTTAGAGACGCCCATGAAAATACAAGTCCACTATCCTATAGTTTTCATCATTCTGAATCCATTGGTAGGGGTGGTTTGGTTCTATTCAACCGTTTAGGCTTTGGATTATTGAAAAATCATTTCTCTTAGATGAAAAACATGTTGTAGAACCCAATTCCAGCTTCAATTTTGGGATAATTGGGCATTTTTAGGTCTAATTTGATGGTTTTTGAGTAATCGGGTCCGGCAGATCCTACCTAGCGACCCGTTACTGTTCATCATCCCCAACCTTTGGCCCTTCTTTGTGCGCAAGCTGACCCCCGAGCGAAAATTCCTCAATCGATCGCCAATTCCGACCCGATTGACAGCGCCGATGCTTGGGCTTTGTAGAGCACACGATTCCGGTTCTAATGGGTTGACTTTCACGGCTTGGTGTCACCGAAGCTGGGGTATGCAGCACTATCTTCGGTGCGTTATTCACTCAGGGCGAACCAGGCGAATTCCAGCCAAAATCAGCAAAATTCGAGCGCAATTCGGACAACCCATGCCACATACTCACTTTGACTTTGTTCTAGAACGTTCCCCGTCACTTTTTGGCGTCTTTTGGTTACGGAACCGGTACGAAAACGGGTGAGCTGGCCATTCGATTATGAGAAGAAGACAAAAAAGGGAATGGCGTTGGAATATTCAAGCTAGCGAGCCACGTGTAGGAGAGAGAGTGTGCGTATGAAGGAGAGGAAGTGAGCATAAAAGGAGAGTGAGGCCAGAGTGTTGCGGGTTCCATGAATTTCGACTAATTTGAGAGAGAGAGAGCAACTCCCATGGCCGGTTATGGGCATTCTCGGGCTAGTGAACAGGGGAGCTTATGAAGGAAAAAACAAGCGAGTGAGGGCATCTTGAGTAATCACCACCCTCGGCTAAGCTTCACCTACATCCCTAGTATCCCGTCAACCATCTTCGATCCCATTCCGTCGCCGGTGCTGTTCGAAAAGGTAGGTTAAAACCCCCCCCTCCCGAACAGCCTTGCTCTGGTTCTTGGTTTTGGTCGAAAGTCAAATGGAGCCAAGCCGACCACCCTCATTTGTTGTCCAGTGTTTATTTACCCCCACTTGAACTTTTGTATGCATCGGTTCTGTCCGTAGTGCCCCGATTTTTCATTTTTAATACTGCACACCATGTGTTTGTTGAAATGTTTCAGGTGATTCAAACCCCCAACTTTGAACCTGTTTATCGTGGTCGTTTAATGTGATTTTCTGGTCATTCCTTGTTCAAACGTGTTCTACGTGTGTAGCTCTTCGCATCGGTATGTCGTGTGGCCTTTGGTTACGATCGAGGTGTAAGATATATCCCTTGGAAGCTGCCTCGGTAATCTGTTCATGTTTACACCAAATTTTTTTTGAAGTGTTGAGAATAAAAAAAAAAGGTCCAAACCCCCTACTTTGAACTCGTTTTTCATTATGTTTCCGAGCTCATTTTTGGTTGTTGTTGGGCTCTTTGTGTTTTGTGTGAGAAGGAGAATGTGTGTATGTGTGTTTTTGCTCTTGGCTATGCTTGTGGAGTGAGATATGGTGTCGAGAATACCCCATGTTGGTCTGTTCGTGACGTGAAAACAGTGCACGTGGGTGACTTCGGGGTTGGTTTTTGACGTGATCTAGTGCGTTTTTCGAGCTGTTTTCCATATTGTTCCTGGTGTGTAGTACTTTGCATACATGCATAGATCTCCCCTTGGTTACGATTATAATGCAAGAAAATCGTCCACAAAGTTTCCCTTGTGAATTGTTTCTGGGCAGCCAAAATTTTAAGTGTTCTGAGCAGTGTGAGGTCGCTACTTTGGGGCCGTTTTTCTTAATGATTTCTCAAGCTCTTGAGGCCGTTCTTTGGTTGATCTCACTCTGTGTGTGTAGCACTTTACATTGATGTTTGGCTTTGGGTTTGGTTGTCTCTGTGCATCGAGTTATTAGTCTCGAAAGTTGCCTCAGTGAACTGCAAAGTGAGGGGCCTTGAATTTTTCTGTCTGGAATTGCAACAAACGATTTTCGTGACTTTGGTGCAGAGTGCTCACTTAGGTTTTTTCCAATCTGTTAATTGTGTTGGAAACCTTGTTTAATCTAGTTTCACATGGTATCAATGGTTTTTGTTAATTGTGTCTGTACACCGAGATAATCGCCTCGAAAAACGCCTCAGTGAGCTACAAAGCTAGAGGTTGAATTTTTTTTTTCTAAGTCTAGGCTTGCACCTGAGCACTTTCAAGACATCATTACAACGCGCTCGGTCGATCATTCTCCGAGCCGTCTATTTTCTTGGAAACCCGATTCAACCTAGTTTCACGTGGTATGATCGGTTTTCCCTAATTGTTCGTGAGCACCGAGATAATCCCCTGAGAAAATCCCTTGGCGGTTGGTTATTCAATTGAAATTTTTCGGAAAATGAGTCAAAATCGTAATTTCAAGTGAGATTTTCGTTGCAGATTCGGCCGATTCATCGTTAGCCGTACCTGGCCCGCCCCGTCGTCATTTAAAAAAAAAAAAGAGAAAATCCCCAAAAATCGGCATATTTCAAAAAATTCAAAAATAATCTCTTATCGCATATTTAGATTAATTAGACTTCATTTCGCATTGGAGAATGACCGATGTCCATTTCGATCCAATCTGCTGTACACCCGATCATATCTCGGGTTTCGATTTCTCGACCTTGTATGTAAATACCCAAAGGCCGCGGGTTTTTATTTACCGCCTTAGTGTAGCTTTTATTTTTATTTTTTTATTTTTATGTTTCCTCTTTATCCCTTTTGAATGATTTGGATGATTTTCGTTTCTTTAAGAAAAAAAATGAAAAATTAGAAAATGCCATGAAATGAACCTCTCACAAAATCATTTTGCATGATCGCTTAGTGCGGTGGGAAAAAAACATCTTTAGGGATTAAAAGCGATTAAACCTTGCATGATCACATTAGGTAACAAACAAACCGAACGGTAACCGAAAGGACTCTAGTAGAAACACTAGGGTAACCAAATCCCCGGACCCAAAAATCTCTGGTTGCGCGGAATCGAGCGGTTTCTCCCGACCGCTCTATAGGGTTTCCGGCCTACCTTCCTCAAAGGCCCATGGCGACTCCTTTGCATGTACACTTGCACATGCCACCCGATCACACTAAGATCGAACTCTGTTGACACCTGATTTTTAATCAGTCTTTCTTAGCAAATTAATTAAAAATCAATAAAAATTCAATTAATTCAAAAATCGACTTTGGGACCCTTGGCCAAGCACAAAGAATCAATTTCGAGCAAAAACATTTTTCGTATTTTTTGGGTATTTTCAAAATTTATTTAAAAGTAACCGAAAATTAAAAATATAATATATAATATATATATATAAATATATATATAAATACCAAACGAGGCTGGAAAAATCCGAAAAAATAGTCGAAGTCTTTCTCTTAATTTCTTCTTCACCCTGGCCACTTCAAATGTTGAAAATTCAGCTTGGGTCCTTGACAATCTTCGTTTACTTACCCGAATTGAACGAAAGAAAAATTCGTTTTTGCGGAATTCAAGACCATTCGATTAAAAGCTTGCCACGGCGAGGTCCTAAATGTGATCTAGTTCAAAGGACCGCCTTCATTTTTGCGAGAACCAGCTTAAACCGGGCCTGTCCGATTTCCACCCGTCGGTTCAATTGAACTGGACTGGTCAGACCGGTCTAGCCCAATTGGACCGAACCCATCCCATGAACCGGCAGTAGCAGAAAAACGTAGCAGCAGCAGAAGCAGAAATGGTGCGCGCGCCCCTCTCCCTTTCGTGCGGCAGCCGAACCCAAGACCAAAAAGTATCAAAATAAGCTAAGAGACCTACCCCTCCTCTTGCCCAAGCTGCAGGCTGCAGCTACTCTCTGGTAACATAGGGGAGCTCAAAATGGCACCCCAAAAAGGCTATGAAAGAAACCGAAGGGGACGTGAGAGGGAAGAGGGGAAGCTTTGGTTCTGGTCCATTGAAGGGGGAAGTCCCGAGATGGAGAGTTCCCAGGCACCTCAGAGAGCTCCAGGATAAAGCAAAAGCGAGAGGGAGCTCGTGGGGGGGGCTCTCGGGAGCTCATCGCGGGCGGAAGCCAAAAGAAAAAAAAAACAAGAGAGAGGAAGAGAGTGAAAACAGAGAGCTTGAGCGTGAAGAACTCGTGAAGGAGGAGCTCGGTTGGGGAGCTCGTGAAACTGAGTACCGAGAGCAAGAGGGCCAAAGAGCTCGTGGAGGGCAGAGAGAAAAGAAACTCTGGAGAGAACAGAGGGGAGCAGGTCAGAACAGAGAGGGGGGTTTGGTCTTCGAGAGAGAGGAAAAAAGAAAGGAGAGGCCTCTGGGCTAAAGAGAGGAGGAATAGAGTTCCAAAGAGAGAGCTCTTTGGAGAGGAATTTCTTGAGAGCCAAAGCAGAAGTAAAACTGAGAAAGAGCCAAAGAAAAGAAAAAAAAAAGAGCTGAGGAGATCATTCGGTTCTTGAGGGGTAGAGAGCTCAGTGTTAAACGAGAACAAAAGAGGAGAGAGCGCTAGGGAGATTAAGAGCTCAGTGAACCGAGAAAGCGCCTCGACTGATCCGTCCTGTGGCGGGGACCGTCGTGGCGGCCCAAAGGGGTGACCTCGTGGTAGACGGCCACAACCGCGAGTCCCCTCCCGGGCTTCATTAATCGTCCACCGCTGAGACCACCGGCATAGCCTTGCAAGTCCATTCGCAAGCCAGGGAGCCGTGAGACAGGCGGGCTGAATACCACCGCTGCCGAATGACCGCCAGCCCGGAAGTCCTTTGCTTCTGACCAGTTCGAGCTCGGAACAGACCTTGGTGTTGGTGCTCTCTGTCAAGGCCGTCATGAAGTTGAGAAGAAGAAGACGGTCACAAAACTAAAGGATCTGAGGAGAAGATTTTTGTTCCGCCGACAAAGTCGAGCACCTCCATCTTCGCCGCGGCGTATTCCAGTAGCTTCTTCTCACCAACGAACCAGTTAACCGAGCCGGCAATGGCGCTAATAATCGAGTCAGCTTTCTATACCTTTGCTCGAGTTCATAACTGATTTTTGACTGCAATAGGAGTTTGACTTGATCCTTGGTTTAGAATTTGGTTTAGGCTTATACTGGTTGATTAGCGTTAGAACCCGTTTAATAGCGAAAACGATTTTTTTTCGGTGGTGAATGGTCGGAGAAAACGGTCCTGGCGAAGCGTTCTGGTAACTCTCAGTGAAGGCCCTATGGGGAAGTTGTCGTGGAGAAGAAAGAAGTCCAGGGAAATAAAAATCAAAATCAAAACAAAGAAAAATAAAAGAATAAAAAAAATAGAAAAAGAATAGAGAAACAAAATAGGAAATAGATTGGGTCTTGCCTTGGTTAGTGGGAGCTGGGCTGGACGTGGAGATTAGGCTAGGCTAGTGTCTTGGATCCTGGTCTTTCCGGCTAGCCGTCTGCTTGAGAGTTTGTGTGGGCCAGGAGATGATGCGGTCTTTAGGACTTTTGTGAGGGAGTTGGGCCATTTGTTCTCTTTTGGTCCGTTTTGAGCTGAACTGGGTTCATCGCTCTGAGCCCAGTGCGAGTAGGGGCCTCCAACCGTGAAGGCCTGGGCCGGGTCCGGCCTGGTCGGATCTAGATACCCGACCCAGTTTGCTTTTGTTATTAATAAAATATTAAAAATATTAAAAAATTTGAAAAAACCAAAAAATTCAGAAAAATTCCAGAAAATCATAAAAAATGGGAAAAGGCTAAATTAGACTTGTTTCCCTGGTTTCGACTTTTAAAACTCCTGAAAACGATGATTCTGCCCCTTTGGTGAATCGTCTCCAAAATTGTTCCAAATTTTAATCACACCATTCCCTAAGCCCTTAGGGCTTTACTAGGGTCATCTCATGCGATTTATCCCCGTACATTGACTCCTTGATTGCGCACATTATATGCTTGATTGCGATTGATAGGATAAACTCACATTTGCACGAGCACTTTAGAAAAACACCCAATTCCGGTGGGCGTTGGTGGAAACATCGACGTAACCAAGTCCCCGAACCCTTAATCTCTGGTTGCGTAGGATCGAACGGCATCTCTCGACCGCTTGGTAAGGTTTCCGGTCTGCCTTCCTCAAAGACCGGTGGCGACTCCTCTTTGCATGTACACATACACATGCCATCCGATCACACTAAGATCGAATTCGATAAACCCGCCGCGATTTGGTATGGGCCTGGGAGGGCCCGAGCTAAGCCCGCTCTGGAGGCTTAGCAATCCATTAGCCCGATCGATTTTCGAGATCGGGTCGCGACAAACTCGAATTCCCGACGTCGCGATTTGGTATGGGCTTGGGAGGGCCCAAGCCGAGAGCCTGTCCCCGAGGTCTCTTGGCAATCCATTAGCCCACCACTTGATATTTTAGATATCGCGGCGAGTCGCGACACAATAGACATCTCCCAATAGGTCTCGAACACCGGGTTGTGGCCCACTATGCTCAGAGTGCTGCCGTTGTACTCTAGGCTCATGAATACGAGGTCCATGCTCATGTGCAAGCCCAGCGACTTGAGCCCGGCCAAGGTGTAGAACCCTCGAGCCCGGCCCACGAGGGGGGACTCTGGCTCGGGCCCCTCGGTTAATGGGTCGTCCATCACGTCAACCAACCGAACAGCGTTGGGGACTTCTTAGTCATCGTGGCCTCGGTGACTCGCACCGCCGTGGGCTTCTCGCCCTAGAGCGTGTCATGAAAGTAGAAGTGGAGGCGTGTGGTCTTGCGCTTGGCGTGGCAAAGGCTAGTGAACCACGCGACAACCTTCTCGGGGTCATCTGCCTCAGCACGGGCAAGTGTCGCGGCCGTAGCCACTAGAGCAAGAGCCACCGCCACCATTGCTGTTAAACCTAGCCTTGCCATCTCTCTTTCAACCTGTAATTGTTGAGAAAAACGATACTATCGGAAAGAATTTATAGGCGAAAATGAACTCAAAAAGGATACTTACGAAACTAAATACATCTTTAGAAACAGAAGCACAAAAGTTGTCGAAACCATCACTAATTTGGTCGTGCTTTTTTATTAGCGGCCGACTCCATTATTTTGGTGACGTCATCAAGTCATCGCCTTTTCGGTTTCGATTTGGATTTGAAACTAATAAAATCAACGTAAATGGCATCTTTGCACGTTCTATGAAAAATAAATGGCATGCTTTGCAAGAGAGAACATGTTAAACGATGCATATAATTTTGAAAAGAGAAAAACACTACCAATGTCATAATTTTATGTAGAACTTATTTTAGTGTCATAACTTTTTAATCGATTACTTAAAGGGTTAATACCGTGGAAAACCCCAAACTGGTACATCTGTGACAAATTTACCCTAAACTATTTTTTTGACCACGAAAAACCCCAAACTGGTACACTTATGACAAATTTACCCCAAACTGGTACACTTGTGACAAATTTACCCTCCGTTAGTTTTCATTAAATTTAACCGTAAAATTGCTGAGTTTGATGACACGTGCCAGTTGACGGGTATACTAGTTTGGCGTTTTTACCCTCTGTTTGTCACAGGTGTATCAGTTTGGGATTTTTCGTGATATTAATCCAATTTAACGGATGGTAAATTTGTCACAAGTGTATCAGTTCGGGATTTTTCATGGTAACAAAAAATTAGTTTAGGGTAAATTTGTCACAAGTGTACCAGTTTAGGGTTTTTGGTGGTCAAAAAAATAGTTCAGGGTAAATTTGTCACAGGTGTACCAGTTCGGGGTTTTTCGTGGTCAAAAAAATAGTTTGGGGTAAATTTGTCACAGGTGTACAAGTTTGGGGTTTTTCGTGGTATTAACCCTTACTTAAATAGCATGACTTTTAGAAAACGGTCATTTGAGTGACGTCGATGATTTCCCTTGCTAGAAAATCTGTCGTGGCATTGAAATTTATTGTATAGTAACTTTAAAAAAAAAAGATTAATGGCATTCAAGTGATCGATCGAAAATTTATAGCAGTGAAATGAGAGTTGTACTAAAACTATAGAACTTGTGGTGTCCTTTTTCATAAACTCTAGGTAGTAATTTCTTATCACTAGTCGAAACTTTGAATGTAGAAAAAGAATTACATTAGCATATAATGTTTCTTCAAAACTTAAGGACTGTTGGTGACGAACACTATGTAAGAAGATCGCTAATCTATCGACGGAACGTTGAATCCAAGATCACAATGTATTGTGCAGATTTAGAAGACCTAAAGGATAATTCGAACAACACTTACCTATTAAACCAAATAGACAATGTGCAGAATCTACAGATTTAATTCTGATCAAGCCTCCTTACTTAGGTCGTCCTTAACGGACCCGAGAGTGTATGTTCAGAAATGGAGAGGGTAACTTAGCCATTTGCATATAATCGAGTCTAACGGGACCATTCATCACCGGATTTGAGAGATTCTTGGTACAAGATAAGCATTTTAAGGAGAAGAAAGAGACAGAGCTTAAAGTTCTTGTTTGTTTTGTTGATTGAAATAAGTAGCTACGCCTACTTGGTAACATTCAGTGTCTCTTCTCTTGGTCGAATCTCACGGGGTCACAGAAGACGAGATCACAACCTTTTTTGTCTCTTTTATCATTTGGTTTTTAGTGTAGGATGTAACCTTAGGGACCTCTAAAGCATCGCTTGATGGTTTTAATATTATGATTTGTTCACTCGAAAAGTTGAGAAATAAAAGAGATTTCCTCGATGACGCCAATCGTGGCAACTCCACTTGACAACGGGAAAACAACGGTCCCGTCGGTTGTAGGCATCTCCCTACAGGATTCGTAAGTCATGTTGAGACCCATGGTGCTTAGGATGCTTTCATTGAAAACGAGGTTCATGTTCATGAGCAGGCCAGCGACTCAATCCCCGCAACGACGGGGGTTGTCGGTTCGGGTCCTTTTGTGAGCGGATCGTTCATCATCATCATCATGCCGAAAAGAATTGAGGACTTCCCGATCGTCGTAATTTCCACAACATGCACGAGATTGTTGTGGAAATAGAAGTGGAGGTGTGCAATTTTTGACTTGGAATGGTTGAGTTTAGCAAACCAAGTCGGCACATTCTGGGTGTCATCAGCCATGACATGGAGGGGGGAAAATTGTCCAAAAAGTTCTGAACTTATTTTACGATGGTTGATTCAGTCATAAACTTTTCAATTTTACTAATTTAGTCCGAAACCTTTTGACAACTTGCCCATTTAGTCCTAAACCTTTCAATTGCATCAATTTAGTCTCAAACCTTGTGATGTTTTACCAATTTAGTCTTAAACGTTTTAACGATTTGTCAATTTAGTCATTCCGGCCAATTTTGGCCGGAAATTGCTAACGTAGCAGTCTAGTCAGCGCCGGCTAAATTGACACGATTGAAAGGTTTGAGACTAAATTGGCAAGTTGTCAAAAGATTTAGAATTTAATTGGCAAAACTGAAAAGTTTATGACCGTATTCACCGCCGTACAATAGAGGACTTTCGGGACAATTTCCCTATAATTTCGTGAAGTCTAATTTACAACATACGGGTATCTATAGACTCTTTGTTTACCATGCAATCTGAGTCTCTTCAACCAAAAAGAGAATCTGCATATAAGTACTCTAGGAAACCTTGAATTTAATTTCTCAATTCTCAATTGACGTGCTTCACTTTTTGTTTTGGCAGAGAAGTTGTGATGAAGGCTTCGATAAACTGTGGGGAAGTCATTGCTTCATTGGTAGTTGCATCTGAGTGAACAACACATTCTAAATCGTTATTGTTTGACAGCCTCACTTCTTAATCTTGGAATGTGGCTGCTTATTCCTTTGTTGCTTCATCACTTGGATCCTAATCCAATAACAGAGAAGCATCGCACACGCAAGAGCTCGGACCGAGATCCGAACACATTAACTCGATGATCATCAGCGGTCACCGCATGAGCAAAGGCGGCCTCCTGATCTTGGTGGCTTGCTCGAACCCGTAAGCGATTTCGATGAGTGTAGGCTCAGAGCCTCTCAAGCCTCCGAAGCAAATCCCAAAGGGCACTCCATCCTCGTCGTATCCGGCAGGCACGCTTATTCCTGGGAAGCCTCCGATCGCAAGAATTGGACTCACTATATTACCAGGAGTCACCAATGCATCCAACTTGTTCTGCCTCATCAGCTTCTCAAACCCGTCTCGGGTCAATCTTTCCATGTTTCGCCATGCTGATTTCACGGTCGCATCGATCCCACTCGTGGCTTGTGCTGCGAGGAACAAGTCCTGGCCATACTCGTCAATCTTTTCCTGCAAGAACGGCCATTTCGGTGACTAAAATTAGAGTCAAACAGGGTAGGGTCGATGAATCACGATGGGACGACTGTAAGATTTGCATCACAACGTTCGCATGGAGTACTTGAAAATATTCTATCAAGTGTTCCATGATATCTATGCTGTAAGTTGCAGATGGTGTAAAAAGGAGAAATTATTCGGCGCATCCCTGGTAAGGGTCTATGACCTCTTGCTTGATTCTGCTATAAGTTCCCCGGACATTATGTGATTCTATGTAATTTTGAGTCTATTAAAGATGGTGATATGAATTGATATGTGATAGTACTGACGCACCACGTGCTTGTGCTTGTTGTTGAAGGCAATTACATCAGCGAGGGATCGGACTGGCGAGACGACCAAATCTCGCAGGTAAGTATTCAGGGCTAGCTTGAACTCGGCCGACATCGCTACATCTTCGCCGCTCGCATTAGAGTAGATTTCATTGATGTTGGCTAATTCCAAGTGGTCCACCAATACTGCACCTTGTTTTCTGTCCATGAAAGAAATGAAAACATTTGCATATATTATATGTCATATTGATTCATTCCAAACTTGAGGAACAAATGGGTCCTGATATCACTACTAACTACCTCAGGGTGTTAAAATGGCTATGAAATGCTTTGGCGACCGGAGTTCCTGAGTAGATGTCGAAGTAAAGGTTCCTAACGATTCCGAGTCTCTTGCCTTCAAGCCCGTCGGCTTTGAGAAATCGCTTGTAGCCCCCTCTCGGGATGTACTTCGACGCTTCTCTAGTGGCTTTAGCATCATAAGGATCAAATCCTACTATGACATCGAGGACATCGACGGCATCTGCAACAGTCCTGCACATTGGCCTGAGAGATCCCACATATAGCGGTTAATACATCTGGAGTAAGGTATAAAGAGCGTCGATGTGTTTCGCCCCGACTTACCCAACAGTGTCCTGCCTGGGAGTGATGGGGACAACCCCACCTCGGCTCGTCAAGCCAAGGGTGGGTTTGATGCCCACCACTGAGTTAGAACTGGATGGACACAAGATTGAGCCGTCGGTCTCTGTTCCCAGTGACACCGCCCCCATATTCGCTGCCACGGATATGGCCGACCCGCTACTTGACCCGCAAGGATCTGCTGATAGATTGTATGGATTCTGTGTTCATATGCATTAGCTTTAGTCATCAGATTAATAGATTCAAAGGAGGTTTCCCTTATATTATCATGTCGAATCTGCCTCTTCTAGGACAAACAGCTCAAGTGCTTCATAAGCAGCTACCATGGCGCACTCACTAGCCCATGATTTTAAAATATCCAACAGATTCTTGTAATGATTAGCACACTTTCCGAATATTATTCACAAAATGCAACTCTAAGTATGGAGGTTTGATTAAATTAATAGCGTCGCACAAAAGCATTTGAATTGTTAAACCTTGCAGAGACAGACAAGGATAGAAAAGGGGATCAGTAGCTTGTTTGGCTGACCTTTCCCTGGCCGCTCCTGGCACACCATCCATTGGGTCCACCAGAATAGCGATAGTGAGCCCACTCGCTCAAGCTCGCCTTCCCCAGCAACACAGCTCCGGCCCTCCTCAGCCGAGCCACCACGCCGGCATCCCGAGGCACGACCGAGCCGAGAAGTGCCAAGGAGCCCGCTGTGGTGTTCATCTCGTCTTTGGTGGCTATGTTATCCTTGAGCAGTATAGGGATCCCGTGCAAGGCAGAGAGCAAGCCATGTGGCTTCGCCTTGCGTTCTCGGTCCGCTCTACCGGCTTGGCGCAGCGCATCCGGGTTCACCTCGATGACCCCTCTGAGGAGAGGGTTGAGTCTCCGAATCTGGTCGAGGTAGAACTTAGTAAGCTGCCTTGAGGTGAGTTTGTTTTGCCTGAAAGCGAGCTGGAGATTGTGTGCGCTTGCTTCTTCGAGAGAGAAGGCTGGAGCTAGAGCGTCGGTTCGGAGCTCGAGTAAAGCAATGGCTAAGAGAATGAGAAGCACTCGTGATCGATAAAAGGCAAGTGGAGGATCGGTAGCCATAGCTTAACCGCTCTTCGAGGTTTGGGTAAGGTGTAAAGGAACTCAAAGCAGAACTCACGGCAGCCTAGGAGAACAAGAAAAGGAAGGGGCGAGTACATCTCGATTTAAAGAGGATATAATCGGTAAACCTTTTTTTTTTTTCTCATTTCATTGATAGAATTTCGAGTTTGTCGGCACGAGCAGTGCTCATCTCTATTATGAATTTGCAAACTCATTTCTTGAAAGTGGTAGAATTTTGATACAATATGAGTTATGAAAGAGCATATTTCTTGCATATTGAAAACGGGTTTTACTACTTTTTAGTCTGTTGAAATGACATTAGAAAGCATTGTTTGAAATAGTTTGAAATGATCATTTGTGAATGCTTTGTGAAAAGAATTGCCAAAGGTTGTATGTATTGATTTGTGAGTTATTTTACGAAATGCATTGTATTTGGCAAATTGAATTGTGAAAGATTATATGTTTCGGTTTATAAAATCTATTTATAAGATGTATTCTGGATTTGATTTGTGGTCTTTGGAGGATGAGTTAATGATTTCATGCTCGTTGTCACTATGTTTAAGGCACGTTGCGGGGTTAAGTATGATACTGTTTTCAGGATGTCTTTTAGGCCGAGCCAGCTGATACAAGTAGAGACCTTGTTAACGAGAGAATCTTGGTCACTTTTGTCACGAAACGTTAAACGTGACCATAGTTAGATATTGAGCACTAGGCTGATCGACGGAATTGACCATGGAGCAACATGTTGATGTTGGTTATGTTCAAGAAGACTGCGTCTCTGAGAGGAAATTAGGAAGTCGTGGCATGTGAATGGTACCAATCTCCATAGCCGAGTCAACTTCACACGCACGATTCATCATCTTTAAGGTAAACGAGTGCAACCAAAGATTTTTATAGGTAAAGATCAAAGGGGATGCTCTCTTTACCACATAACGGGAAGAGGCATATTTCTCTTTGCTTGTCAATAAATGCATCAAGCACGCAAACAAATGCATAGGACAATGGACCACCATTACCTCCTCTCCGCTAAGGGAACAAGACGAACACTCGAGAAACGATGATTGTACCGTGGGCCGTGGCACTAATAGCATCAATCGGTCCCCCAAAACCACGAAAATTCAGTTTTCAATGTAGCTTTCAAATGCACTAAAGAGATCGGGATTAATACCACGAAAAATTCTAAACTGTTATATCTGTGATAAATTTATTCCAAATTATTTTTTGACCACAATATCCCCAAATTGATACACCTGTGGCAAATTTAGCCAAAATTATTTTTTTGATCACAAAAAATTACAAACTTGTACACACGTGACAAATTTACCCCAAACTATTTTTTGACAACCAAAAACCTCAAATTGGTACACCTATGACAAATTTACCCCAAACTAAATTTTTTGATCACCAAAAATCTCAAACTGGTACACATGTGACAAATTTATCATTCGTTAGTTTTCGATAAATCGGGTTAATACCACGAAAAAAACCTCAAACCGATACATATGTGACAAACAAAGGGTAAAAATCCCAAACTGGTACATCCGTTAACAGCCACGTGTTATTCAACTCAATAATTTGACGATAAAATTTAACGTAAAACTAACGGAGAGTAAATTTGCCACAAGTATACCAGTTTGGGGTAAATTTATCATAGGTGTATCGGTTTGGGGTAAATTTATCGTATGTGTACTAATTTACGGTTTTTCGTGATAAAAAATTAATTTACCCACAGGTGTACCAGTTTGGGGTTTTTCGTGGTCAAAAAATAGTTTGAAGTAAATTTGTCACAGGTGTATCAGTTTGGAGTTTTTCGTGGTAATAAACTTGAGTGAAAATACTAGTCTATTGGACGAGCTAAATCAAATTAGCATTAACCAAATTCAAAATGGACTTAGTATTTGTTCAATTGTTTATATACGATCTCAATTTGACCAATTAGGAGCGATCGCGAGAACCAAAGACTTCCCCCATCTTCTCTATAATTAGGAGAGACGAAGAGGAGTGAGTTAGAGTTGAATGAGATCGCTTTTGATTTGCTTCAACAGGATTTAAAGGCAGTGTAGATGAAGACTTGGACTTTTTTTTTTTTTTTTTTTGTGGTCTGATTTTTTGGTGACGTCTATTAGTGAAAAATCCTTCACCAAAAAATTGATTCTTGATTTTCATGAGAATGGGTTATATTCACCATAAACATATTGGAAACGGATGTTATTACAATGAAAATTGTGGGTATTTATAGCTCACTAACCACGATCATGACAAGAAAATGTAGGTCCTAATCCGAAAAACCAGAAAATGTTGAGCATCTTTGTTCATTAAGACCAGTAACAGAGAATCACCGCACAAGCAAGACTCCGGACCGAGACTCAAAAGTATATTCACTAGAGAATCTTCGCGGTCACCGCCTGAACGAAGGAGGCCGCCTGATCTTAGTGGCTTGCTCAAATCCGTGAGCGATTTCAACGAGTGTAGGCTCAGAGCCTCTCAAGCCTCCGAAGCAAATCCCAAAGGGCACTCCATCCTCGTCATATCCGGCGGGCACGCTTATTCCTGGGAAGCCTCCGATCGCAAGAACCCGGCTGACCAAATGGCGAGGAGTCACCAATGCATCCAACTTGTTCTGCTTCATCAGCTTCTCAAACCCGTCTCGGCTCAATCTGTCCATGTTTCTCCATGCTGATTTCACGGCCTCGTCAATCCCATTCGTGGCTTGCGCTGCAAGGAACAAGTCCTGGCCGTACTTGCCGATCTTTTCCTGCAAGAACAGTCATTTTGGTGATTAAAACATAAGAGCCAAACAGCACAGGGTAAATTAATCGCAATCGGAAAACTGTTAAGGTTCGCATCTCCGCGTTTGCGTGGAGTACTTGCACGTATTTCATGCACCGTGTGATGTCTATGCATGCAAGTTGCAGATGGTGTTGAAACGAGAAATTATTCAGCGTATCCCTGGTGATGATCTCTGCCCTCTTGCTTGGTTCTGCTATATGTTTTCCAAACATTCTAGGACTCTACGTGATTTTGAGTCGATCAATGGATGGTCAGATAGTTCTAACTCACCACGTGCTTGTGCTTGTTGTTGAAAGCGATTACATCCCCGAGGGATCGGACTGGCGAGACGACCAAATCTTGAAGGTAAGTATTCAGGGCTAGCTTGAACTCGGCCGACATCGCTAGATCTTCGCCGCTATTAAAGTAGATTTCATTGATGTTGGCTAGTTCCAAGTGGTCCAACAATACAGCACCTTCTTTCCTGTCCATTGAAGGAATGAAAAACATATGCATTTATTTATTATATGTCACCTTAATTCATTCCAAGCATGAGGAACTAATGGGTATTAATATCACCGTCAACTCTACCTCAGGGTGTTAAAATGGCTCTCAAATGCTTTGGCGACGACAGATCCTGAGAGGGAGTCGAAGTAAAGGTTCCTAACGATTCCAAGTCTCTTGCCTTTGAGCCCGTCGGGTTTGAGAAATTGCTTGTAGCCCCCTCCCGGGATGTACTTCGACGCTTCTCTTGTGGCTTTAGCATCATATGGATCAAATCCTACAATGACATCAAGGACATCGACGGCATCTGCAACAGTCCTGCACATTGGCCTGAGAGATCCCACATACGGTGGTTAACATGTTTGCAGTGATTCCCACGAATATAAAGAGTGTCGCTGTGTTTCACCACGACGTACCCGATAGTGTCCTGTCTGGGAGCGAGCGGGACGACCCCACTTCGGCTGGTCAAGCCAACAGTGGGTTTGATGCCCACCACTGAGTTAGAACTGGAGGGACCCAAGATTGAGCCGTCCGTCTCTGTTCCCAACGAGGCCGCCCCCATGTTCGCTGCCACGGATATGGCCGACCCGCTACTTGACCCACAAGGATCCGCTGATAAATTGTATGGATTCTGTGTTCATATATATATTAGTGTCATGCATCAGGTAAAATAGATCCAAAGGAGGCTCTCCTCACATTATTATGTCGAATCTGCCTCTTCTAGGACAAACAGCTCAAGTGCTTCATTAAGCAGCTATCAATGGCGCATGATTTCAATATTTCCAACAGATTCTTGTAATGATTTATCCTCTGTGGCACTGTTGCCGAAAAGCCCAGCACTATCCGAATATTTTTCACGAAATGCAACTTTAAGTATGGAGATTTTATTAAATTGATAGCCTCGCACAAAAGCATTTGAACTGTTACACCTTACAAAGACAAGAACAGAAAAGGGGATCGGTTGTTTGGCTGACCTTTCCCTGGCCGCTCCTGGCGCACCATCCACTGGGGTCAGCAGAAGAACGATAGTGAGCCCATTCGCTCAAGCTCGCCTTCCCCAGCAACACGGCTCCAGCGCTCCTCAGCCGAGCCACCACGCCAGCATCCCGAGGCACAACCGAGCCGAGTAGTGCGAAGGAGCCGGCTGTGGTGTTCATCTTGTCTTTGGTGGCTATGTTATCCTTGAGAAGTACAGGGATCCCGTGCAAGACAGAGAGCAAGCCACACGGCTTCACCCTACGTTCTCGGTCCGCTCTGTCGGCTTGGCACAGTGCATCCGGGTTCACCTCGATGACCCCTCTGAGGAGCGGGTTGAGTCTCCGAATCCGGTAGAGGTAGAACTTAGTCAGCTGCCTCGAGGTGAGTTTGTTTTGCCTGAAAGCAAGTTGGAGATCGCGTGCGCTCGCTTCTTCGAGGGAGAGTGCTTGAGCTAGAGCCACGGTCCGGAGCTCGACTAATTCAGCGGCTATGAGAATAAGCAGCACTCGTGATTGGTAAAAGGCAAGTGGAGGTTCGGTAGCCATAGTTTAACTGCGCTTTGGTGTTTTGGGTAACTTGTAGAGTAACTCAGGGCAGAGCTCACAGCAGCGTAGGAGAACAAGTAAAGGACATAGACGTCCACGAGCACCTAACAGAAGATGGGTCAGTCACCCGAAACAGACAGAAAATTTAGTTTTATTAATGTCGTTTATTAAATATCCTAAGACAACGTATTCTAAACTATACTTCTCTGTCGTGACTTATTTTTCAATTCCAAAATTTTTTAGCCGAATATAAAATTCTGCATGAACTATTGAGTGCTCAGCAATTCTAACTCGCAAGTGTAATTGGTCGAATCAAGATTGTTTAATCCGCAATTGGAATTTTCATCAACATTTACTTTGATTTAGACCCATATATCAAAGACTCCTTCCACCTTCTTCTGTACATAGATGAGGAGGAGTGACCTGGTGTGGAACGATGTCACGCCCCGAACCCCGGGCGCGCGAACATCCCTTCCGAACGTCTCAGGTCAGAAGGACGACATCCCAGGCATGTCATCGACCCATTCATTTTATCCTTTTAATTAGCGCACGCGGAACGAATAATCACCCAGACAATCATAAAAACAACAGGGATAGAAAAGCAGGAAGGTTACATCAATCAACATCAACAAGCTCAGCAATAAAGGTTTCTTTCACTTATTAATAGATATTCATTAATCCACAAGGAAGCTAATGAATCTACTAGCCCATCTTCAGGGCTGCCCCCTAAGACCGACAAAAAGGTACCGGGTCAGGACAGGATTAACTTTTCAACTACTCCAAAAAAAAAGGGCTACACCACCCTCGTCATCAACATCACCTTAGATCTGAAAAAGGGTTAACCACGACGGGGTGAGAAATAAATCTCAGTGAGCTCGCGCCTAAGCCCGGCTAGGGCGTTGACTCGCTCAGGCGACCTACACACAGTACAACACAATAGTATAACGCCAATCACATACAAGCTTACCACGCCTTGGATCACACATATGCAAGACTCGACTTGACATGACAGTCAACCAATCAAGGCAACAACCAGAACACCACAATAGCTTGCAAGTACAATGTTTCACGCGTATTCCGGTTATTAATGGCCACTCGGACCAGCACACTAAGCAGTTGGTGCTCTACCGGCATGACCGGGCATCGTCCCTTACTTCCGGCGACGGCATCCGATAGTCCGTGTGCTTACCAGGAATCCTGTAGGGGCTTTGGTCCATCCATACTGCGACCGGCATCCGACCAGTCCGGCGACACGGACTGACGTGCATCCGATAAGTCGTGTTATTCTGATCGACACGGCACGAACATATCAGGCATTCCATTATATGACCATACAATGCACATCAGGCAACCAGCTAGTTTATATCTTTGCATTTAGTTCGATGCTCACACGGTCGTGCTTAAAACTCGGCCCAAAGCCATTTTCATGCTCAAAGATGCAGTTTGATTCCACGCATGATCATGTGATGTACGAATTATCCACCAGACTTTGCATCAAAATACGGGTGATCAATCTTCATACAGTCAACCACAAACCAATCAGAGCATTCAACAGTCAGGCATTGATCACCACATCAAACAGTCGACAACAATTATAACAACGCACTCGATTAACTGAACCAATCACCGACGGCTACTCCGCCTACCAACCAACCAGTCAAACAATTTATCGTTCACTCGGCTCTAGCTAATCGCTCGCTCGCGATCAAACAATTGCAGTCAATCAATCAATCTAATCACCAATTAACCACAGACAGCCTAGCTAATCAGTCTAATTTATTTAATCGCGGTCATTTAACCTAAACCCGGTCTCTAACTAAACCGACCACAATTAATCTACGTGAACGCCTAATTAGACTAATTAATCTAGACCTGAACGCAATTAGCGACCTAGCCGAGAGTTAGGGGCTAACTCACAACTAAACAGTCCGACGACGACGACAGCGACGGGATAACGATGACAACGACGGCGGCGGCGGTGAAAGGCGGCAGGATCCGGCGAGCGGCGGCGGCCTCCGGCGGTACTGTTCACAGGCTGAGGTTGGCGGGGCTGGTCGGCGGCGGCTCGGGTGGAGGGGCTGTTGGTCGTGGGGTCCACGGCGGCTGGACGGGGCGACTGGTGAGCTGCGAGCGGCGGAGGGCGTGCGGGGTCGAAGGCAAGCTCGCGGTGGTGCGCTGGCCGCGGCCGAACAGAGGAGGAGGAGGCGCGGTGGAGGGGAGGTCGTGGACCAGGGGGTGGCGGCTCGACGGTCGGCTAGCGGCTGAGGGCCGGCGACGACGACGGGGGAAGGAGGTGGTGAGGTGTGGTGGTGGTCTGCCGGGGGGAAAGAGAGAGGGTCGGGGTCGCGGGTCCTCCGGGGTTGCTCGGCCAACGCGACGAGGCTGAGCTCGGCTGGTCTTGGGCGGCGCGCGGAGCTATAGGGGCCGGCGACAACGAGGAAAGGTGGCGGCTGCCGACTGCGACGGCAACGCGACGGGGCTCGGGCTCGCGGCTGGTGCGCAGGGGTCGCGCTGGTCGCGGCTGCAACTTCTCGGGCTCGAGGGTGCTCGGCTAGGGTTGGGGGTGAGGCGGCGATGGGCGGTGCGGCGCGGCGACGAGCTCGGTCCGGCTGGGTCTCAGGTCGGCAGGCTCGCGGAGCAGCTCGGGCGACGAGGCTCGAGCGAGACGACGGGGCTGCACCGAGGAGGAGGAAGGCGCGGGTCGGCGGGCTTGCGGCTGAGGGGCAACCGGCGGTGGCTGAGGCAGAGCGGCACGGCGCGGCGACGGGGGAGGTGGCGGTGCCTGGTGGTGGTCGGGCGGGACAGAGGAGAGGAGGAGGTCGGGCGAGCGTGAGAGAGGGAGGGGGGTCGTGCGGCAGGAGAGAGGGAGCAGAGGAGAGAGTGAAAGGAAGGAGAGAGAAGAGGAGAGAGGAGAGAGAAGAAGTTGACTGATGGGAGGGAGAGTGGGTGGCGCAGCAGACGAGGAGGGGGGAGGGAGAGAGAGAGAAAGTGGGTAGGGTCCACCGGAGGAATTTGAATTATTTCGTCTGGCACATAGAGGGTTTCAGGCGCGAAGGATCTCTGACCGGTGCTCTGGGATTTATTAAATCCCTTTCCAGATCAAAATAAATTGCATCCGATAATTGTCCTTAGACCATAAAAATCTAATTTTTATTTATTTTATAGACTTTAAAATTTCGGGACGTCACAAACGAGGTGGCTTTTGATTTGCTTCGGCATGATTTAAAGGCAGTGTTGGCGAAGACTTGGATTTTTTTTTCTTTTGTGGTCTGATTCTTTGCTGATATCTATAAGATGAATCCAGTAGGGGTGAGCGGTTCCAGGTTCCTTACAGGTTCCACCTGGAACCTGGAACCTACCCGTCAGAACAGGTTCCTTAGTTTTTGGAACCTGGAACCTACCCGTCATACCATGGAACCTGGAACCTACCCTATCACAGGTTCTAGGGTCGGTTCCAGGGTACCCGAGAACCTGCCAATTTTTTTCATTTTTTTATTTTTAGTTAAGCAAAATGAGAGTAAACACTACAACCACTAAGGGAAAGCAGAGGTGAGCGGTTTCAGGTTCCGTACAGGTTACATTTAGAACCTAAAACCAACCCGTTGGAACAGGTTCCTTATTTTTTGAAACCTGGAACCTAAAAATTTGTTTGGCTCCAGATTATACACTCATCATCGAACACCATAGAACATTGTAGGATCGTGTGAAGACATATACCAAAAAAACATAAAAAATTATTTTAGAATCCAAGGTCTAGGGTCCAGGTTCCAAGTTCCAGGTTCCAGATAGTGGAACCTGGAACCTACCCGTTGAAACAGGTTCTTCAATTTTTGGAACCTGGAACCTACCCTACATACCTTGGAACCTAGAACCGGACCAGTTCCCACAGGTTCCGGTTCCAGGTTCCCGGTTCTACCCTGGAACCATGCTCACCCCTAGAATCCAGCACTTGGTTCGACAGTGAACAAACTTAAAGCATAAAAAGAAAAGCCGAGAACCACTCATCCGAATCAGGAAATGATCTGTAATAATTCCTCATTTAGGGAAAGGCAAAGCTAAAAATCACACGAAGAAAGAGGTGGCCGTGATTGTGGTGACCAATGCCATTGCAGTAACGCTAACTTGGAAAGATACCAATACAAGTTCCAAGGTTGATGCTGATAACCAATGAATTCATATTTGGCCATTGGGCCTGCTTCTGTGTGCACGTCGAGGTCCAAGAATGGCTGAATAATGGAGGTAAGACAAATAACAAAATGCGAAACACATGTGCACGTTCAATGAGAAAGGGAAGAGAAGCAAGATAAGATAATCAGGCACATCATGATTGCTAGGCAGCAGTGGAATACGGATTGCAAAAAGTGAGATAAGGACATATAAAATGTAACTGCTAAATACATCAAAGTATTTGATTTTCACTGTAATATGAATGCAGACATAAGAAATTCAGAAAAGATGTCCCGGAATTTTGTAGAAGGGCCTTGTTTTACACTGTCAAAGCGTAGATAATATGTAGCTACTATATCAAGCATGGGTTGACTAAAACCTATGTCCTGACTAGAAAAACTTATGATTAGCAAATCAACTGACTAGAGCTATTTACATTGCACAAGTTATTTGTCAAATATCCTCAAATAACAGATGTTACAGACAAGCTCTATGGAACGATCAGACCAGATAGTAGGTAATACAAACCTTGTATCTCTATACTAGTTAGAGACATCTTACCTAGTCTCACAATTTTGACTCGTTGTCATCGGAAATAATGGAACTAAACCACAACAAGAAGACCTGGAGGTGAGATGAAGTGGGAAACTCATGTATCCACGCGGTTCCATTGCGTTACTGATAATACTGATAGTGAAATTCAGTAGAAAATGAAAGAGGAGGTTTACGCATCCTCGTGGCTTGTTCAAAAGAATAGGCTATCTCAATCAACTTGGCTTCGGATCCGTTCAATCCCCCAAAGCAAATCCCAAATGGCATTCCATTGTCATCATATCCAGCGGGAACAGTTAGCGCCGGATAGCCTCCAATTGCTGGAACTGTGGCAGCATTTGCACCTAGTGTCACCATAGCGTCCAACTCGTTTTCCTTCATTAGTTTTTCAAATCCCTCTTCTGACAACTTTTTCATCATATGTTCTGCCTTGACAACTTCCCCGTCAAGTATGTTTGTCATCTCTGCTGCAATTAACCCATCCTGATTATACTCTTCCATCTTCTCCTGCAGTATTTGAGGGTTGAGTTAGGAAGTATTATTAATCAGAACGTTAATGAAACAGAAGGAAATTCATCAATCTTTTATCTAGCGAAGACTGGTGAGCTACATCTTGTTACGTAGCATAAGAGAGTTCAGAGAAAATCTAAGACCTCCATCACCATTGCTACGATCTAATACTTACCAAATCTCTTTACACACAAAAAAAATACTTACCAAATCTGGATTGTTGGAGTTGAAGGCAATAACTTCTGCTAGCGACTTCACTGGAGAGTTGCTCAATCCACCTAAGTATTCATTTAGATTATGCTTGAACTGAGCTCGAAGTAGAGCCATTTCACCACTCTGAAATGGATTCAGGATGATGTCAATGTTTTCAATCTCCAAATTATCCACTAAAGTTGCACCATTGTTCCTTCAATTTACCAAAAGAAAAAAGTGATCAACATAACCTAGATAACAGTATGGATTACAACCACTTCAATATCAACTATTCTAAGTAAAGATACTGGTGCAGTAGGTCCTAATTCAGAACAGGTAGAGGTCTGCATCACTATTTTCACTTTATGCTCACCTGAATGTCGCAAGATGTTGATCAAAAATTGAAGCAGTAGTGGATCCCTTAGAGTCCGAAAAAGGATGTCTTACTATGCCCAATCTTTTTCCGTTAAGACCATCTTCCCTAAGAAACTGTTTGTAACCGCCCATTGGTATGAATTTGGCTGCTTCCCCGGTAGCTTCATCCCTTGGATCAAATCCAACTATCGCATCGAGCACATGGACTGCATCAGACACTGTTCTGCTTATGGGCCTGTACCCCAAGGAAATAAAATTACAAGGTGGCATACACAAGAGCGCACGCATCCATATGCGAGCGTGGATTAAACAGACAGCACAGAAGTTAAGCAACCAGACTACAGGATCATGGAACCACGGTCCCAGACTGTGAAACTTTACCCAATTGAGTCTTGGCGTGGTGAAACTAAAATAACGCCTGCCCGACTAGTGAGTCCAACCGTGGGCTTGAAAACGACAACCGAATTATAATCAGCTGGGCAGATGATGGAACTATCAGTTTCAGTCCCCAATGACACAGTAACCATGTTTGCAGCCACTGCTATTGCTGAGCCACTGCTGGAACCACATGGGTTCCCCGACTTCATGTAAGGATTCTGAGTATGTGCAAAGTACAAGCGAGAAAAATTAGTAGATAAAACTCTTACTTTGGACATGCTGTTCAAAGAACAGTATGCCCTTTTAAAGGACCTATCGAGAAACAGGGCTTCATATTATTCAACATATTGTTTTGCATGACAAGCGCGCTACATAGAGAACCAAGGTTAATAGACAAAAGTATCTTTTTCAAGCTGACATAGTCAAAGATAACAGGGGCAAGTGCCCCCACTGAATTTCCAAATCCTATATCATACTTTGTGTATTTTGCTGGGAAGAATTATTTTGACAATTTTATTTTGGAGATTGAACCCACTGTCAACCACATTAATGACACTATAAGATATCTCCAAAGTTGCCAAGAAAAAGAAAACGGAATTTGAAACCTCAAGCTGAAAGAAAGGAAGAAGCTTAAACATTAAACATTATACAAAAAATATTTGTGTGAAAGGTCCAAAATAAAAATGCAAATTGTATCTTATAAGCGTCATAGAGAATTTGTTAATGAATGATTGTCCTGTTACTTGTTAAGAGGATATAAACATGGTTAACGATGCAATTATACACTTTTCTAGACGTGGGACATGTCCGCTCTTTGATGTTCCAAATGAATGGTTTCGTTTTTGTAATTTTCTAATTGTTCCAAGGATGGATTATTATTTTTACATTATATGACGGGATTGTGAAACTCCAGATCAAGAACTTAGAATGAGAGGAAACTTTGCGTTTTTCACACAACTTGTGACATACAACATGAAATGGTTACCCAAAAAAATAAAAAACAAGTACGACATCACCAAATCAAATCACACATCATTGTGCTTAAGATTTTCTACAGGTTTGCATCGATATGCTATAGGAACAAAAGGAAAAATACTAACAATTTCAACGAACTATGTATGCAAATCTCTTATGTTCTACAATGAACCCACTGAGAAAATGTTCATCCGTCCCTGAGATCAGTATACCCCTTAGAAGGACTTAACAAGAAGTCGGCCTTCTACTGGACAGCCCACACGACCTCATTCATCAAATCATTTCCCCTGAGAAGTGCTAAGTAAAGTAGCAAAAAACATTTATTTCCCTGTTCTTGACAGGGGACACACCATGAAGCTGAACATCTATGATAACCTAAATGACTACATGAACCAGTATGCATACTTGATATACGCACGCTCACCCCGCATGTCGCAATTACAGGTGCATTAATGTGTAACATCTATGTGGCCCTCTTTCCATCACAGCTTGCAATATCAAAATTAGTTATTCATTGGTCCCTCCATCCTCCCTCGAAGTAGGAATGAATCATCAAATCAATCATACACATACTTGGATTGCGCGATTCATTTCAAGCACGTTAAATTTAACAAGAATCAAAACATTGTCAAAACTCAATTGCATAGTCGCGGACGGACGAGCAATATACATGAATACACTTACCAAGCCCTGTCCACCTCGAGCGCACCAACCCCTGGGCATCTCCCAGGACCGGAGCGAGTACCACTCGCTCATACTCGCCTTGCCCAAAATCACAGCCCCGGCGCTCCTCAACCTCTCCACCACGAACGCGTCCCTCGCGACGCGAGCCCCCAGCAGCGCGTACGATCCGGCGCTGGTGTTCATCTTGTCGTCAGTCCCGATGCTGTCCTTGAGCAGGACGGGGATCCCATGCAAATCCCCCAGGATTCCGTTGCCACCGGCCTCTGCTAGCAGCCGATCGGCCTCGTCGGCCTGATCGAGAGCGTCGGGGTTGAGCTCCAGGACGCAGCGGAGGGAGGGGTTGAGGGTTTGAATTTGGTCCAGGTAGAAGTTGACGAGCTGGCGGGAGGTAAGCCTGTTTTGGGCGAAGGCGAGGTGGATGGATTCGATGGTGGCCTCGTGGAAGGTGAACTGAGAAGCGGCGATGGCAGTCGTGAGGAGGGAGAGGGAGAGGAGAGCAAGCGAGAGTGAGAAGAGGGAAGTCATTGGTGTCGCCGCCGCCGCCGCCGCCGTGGAATGGAGATCGGTGTCCGAAGTTCGAATCTCGGGTCAACGTCGAAACTTGAAGAGAGAGAGAGAGTCCGTAACTCCAAGCGCAGTGCAAGCGATGAGGAAGTTCCCTCCATAATATTTGTTCTTTTAATTTTTAAAATTACATAGCATCTTTTTTATTTTTTATTTTTTATTTTTTGGGTCGGAAAATTGTTGATGTCTGTTACCAATGAAGCTTGACAAAAATTAACGTTTGGAGCAAGGTAAATAACAGCGTTCTCGTCTTGGTCGATTTATTATTTTGATTAGAAACATAATCTCAATTCTATGATAATTTCACATCCTCTTATAGTTCGAGGCTCTCATAGTCATGTTTCATGAACATGTTCCATCTCTCTGACGCTTAGGTTTAAACCTTGCTCGCCACCTTCGGGTAGCTTCATTCGATGCGCACGAACGGGACCACCTTCGGGTAGCTTCATTCGATGCGCACGAACGGGACCACACGCATGCCTCTATCAAGATTAATCAAGTTCACAAATTCCAACACTCCCATCCGTTAAAAAAAAAAAAAATATTTAAGATTAAGAGTAAATAAGCTTACAACACTTTTGCATTTTCGTGACGCTGCACAGCTATTCCATTGCTTTCACTGATAATACTGATAGTGAAATTCAGTAGAAAATGAAAGAGGAGGCTTACGCATCCTCGTGGCTTGTTCAAAAGCATAGGCTATCTCAATCAACTTGGCTTCCGATCCCTTCAATCCCCCAAAGCAAATCCCGAACGGCATTCCATTGTCGCCGTATCCGGCGGGAACAGTTAGCGCCGGATAGCCTCCAATTGCCAGAACTGTAGCAGCATCTGCACCTAGCGTCACCATAGCGTCCAGCTCGTTTTCCTTCATTAGTTTTTCAAATCCCTCTTCCGACAACTGTTTCATCATATGTTCTGCCTTGACAACTTTCTCGTCGAGCATGTTTGTCATCTCTGCTGCAATTAGTCCATCCTGGTTATACTCTTCCATCTTCTCCTGCAGTATTCGAGGCTTGAGTTAGTGAGTGTTAATGAGAGAATCGATGGAACAAAAGGGAACTCGTCAATCTTTTTGCCGGCCAAGACTGGTGAGGAGAGTTCAGAGGAAATCAAAGACCTCCATCACTGTTGCTACGATCTAACACTAACCAAATCTGGATTGTTGGAGTTGAAGGCGATAACTTCTGCTAGCGACTTCACCCGGGAGTTGCTCAATCCTCCTAGGTACTCATTCAGAGATTGCTTGAACTCAGCTAGCAGTAGAGCCATTTCACCACTCTGAGCTGGATTCAGGATGATGCCAATGTTTTCTATCACCAAATTATCCACTACGGTTGCACCATTGTTCCTTCAGATTAACAAAAGAAGAAAATGATTAACATGACATTAACAGTTTTGATTGCAACTGTCAACATCAAGTATCCTAAGGACATATACTGGTGAAGTAGGCCCCAATTCAAAACATGTAGTGGTCTGCATCGCTAATTTCACTTTATACTCACCAGAAAGTTACAAGATGTTGATCAAAAGTCGAAGCAGCAGTGGATCCCTTAAAAGAGTCCAAAAAGGGATTTCTTACTATGCCCAATCTTTTTCCCTTAAGACCATCTTCCCTAAGGAACTGCTTGTAACCACCCATTGGTATGAATTTGGCTGCTTCCCCTGTAGCTTCATCCCTTGGATCAAATCCAACTATTGCATCAAGTACATGGACTGCATCCGACACACTTCTGCTTATGGGCCTGACTTAACATGGAATAAAATCACAAGGCGACAAAATACATATATGTAACTATTTACGTGTGCAAATGCGAGCATGCAATAAATAGACAGTATAGAACTTAAGCAACCAAACTATAGGATCATGGATGAGTGACAAGTAAATTACTTGAAGGCAATAGGAACCAGGGTCCCAGACTGCGAAATATTCTTACCCAATTGAGTCTTGGCGTGGTGAAAGTGGAATAACGCCTGCCCGACTAGTGAGTCCAACCGTGGGCTTGAAACCCACAACCGAATTATGATCACCTGGGCAGATGATGGAACCATCAGTTTCAGTCCCTAATGACACAGCAACCATGTTTGCAGCCACTGCTATTGCTGAGCCACTGCTGGAGCCACATGGGTTGCCCGACTTCACATAAGGATTCTGAACATGTGCAAAAGTAAGAGCGAGAAGAATTAGCAGATAAGACTCTTACTCTGGACACGCGGGTCAAAGAAAAGTATGCCCCTTAAAAGGGCCTACCAAGAAGCAGGCCTTCATCTAATTCATCATATCATTTTTCATGAGAAGCGCGCGACATAGAGAAGCGAGGTTAACAAACAAAAATATATTTTTCAAGCTGAGGTAGTCAAAGATCACAGGGACAGCGTGTAGTGTTGTGCAGTGGGGGCAAGTGACCCCACTGAACTTCAAAGTCTATATCATACATGAGTATTTTGCTGGGAAGAATTGTATGGACAAGTAGGCTTCGGAGATTCACCCCACTGTCAACCACGTAAACGACACTACAATATATCTGCAAAGTTGTCAAGGAAAAAAAAAACGAATTTGGAAACCTCAAACTGAAAGAAAGGAAAAAGCTTAAACATTGAACAACATACCAAAACTTATTCGTGTGAAAGATCCAAACTAGAAATACAAATCATATTGTATAAACACCATGATGAATTAGTTAATGAAGAATTGTCCTGCTACTTTTAAGGGGATACAAAAATGGTTAATCAAGCATTTATTCCCGGTTCTTGCCAGGGAACACACCATGAAAATAAACATCCACGACAACCTAAGTGGCTACCTGAACAAGTATGCATACTTTGATACTCATGTCGCGGTTACAAATGCAATAATCCTCCAAATGTCTAACATCTATGTGGCCCTCTCCTAATCACAGCTTGCAGTATCAACATCAGTTCGAGGGAGGATTAAATCATCAAATCAATCTTCAGACGCATGCTTGGATTGCCAGATTCATTACAAGCACGTTAATTTGGAAACGATCGAAACATGGTCAAAACTCAAACGCAGAGCTGCGAACAGAGAAGCAATGTACACTTACCAAGCCCTGTCCACCTCGAGCGCACCAAACACTGGGCATCTCAAGGGACCGGAGCGAGTACCACTCGCTCATACTCGCCTTGCCCAAAATCACAGCCCCGGCGCTCCTCAACCTCTCCACCACGAACGCGTCCCTCGCGACGCGAGCCCCCAGCAGCGCGTACGATCCGGCGCTGGTGTTCATCTTGTCGTCAGTCCCGATGCTGTCCTTGAGGAGGACGGGGATCCCATGCAAGTCCCCCAGGGTGGTCCCGTTGCCACCACCGGCCGCTGCTCGAAGCCGATCGGCCTCGTCGGCCTGATGGAGAGCGTCGGGGTTGAGCTCCAGGACGCAGCGGAGGGAGGGGTTTAGGGTTTGAACTCGGTCCAGGTAGAAGTGGACGAGCTGGCGGGAGGTGAGCCTGTTTTGGGCGAAGGCGAGGTGGATGGATTCGATGGTGGCTTCGTGGAAGGTGAACTGAGAATCGTCGATGGCGGTTGTGAGGAAGGAGAGGGAGAGGAGGAGTAGTGAGAGCGAGGAGAGGGAAGTCATGATGGGTATCGTCGTCGTCGTCGTCGTCGTCGTGGAACGGAGATCGGTGTTAGAAGTTCGTGTCTGGCCCAGGGGTCAACGTTGAGACTTGGAGAGAGAAAGAGAGAGAGAGAGTGTGTTGTGAAGAAGTTCCCTCCATAATATTTTGATGTTTTTATTTTAAAATCTTAAATAGCAAGTTGTTAACAATAGTAGACTATTCGACCAAAAAAAAAAAAAACAATAGTAGACTCGAGTGAGCTGACTTCTCAAGTACATAGAAGATTAAAGCTATTATTATCGACTATTCGAATCAATTATGGTTTCTATGATATGAGTCTCCTGTATTATTAACAAAATCAATGTTATCGACTATTCGAATCAATTGTGGTTTCTACGATATGAATCTCCTGTATTATTAACAAAATCAATGTTTGAGGCGAGTCAAATACAGCATCGTGTTCTTGGTTGTTTTCTGATATTTAATTTCGAACATGATGTCGTACTTTCATAATTTAAGTTATTTTATATTTAAAGAATCATATGGCCATGTTTCATGAACATTTCCATTTCCGACATCTTTTAGGGTTAAACCTAGGGGTACCTTTGATCAATGGATGCACATGAACGAGACCACATCCATGCCTCCATTGGGATTAATCAAGTCTAGAGATATCGTCAAAAAAAAACAAGGTACACCAACTCTGTGCACTTTTATAGTCTGTTCTCGTGACAACATGCAGCTATTGCACCTTTAACAAAAAATAATAACTTTTCAAAATTTCCATTTATGATTTTGATCAACTAGTCCTACTTAAGGTGTAGTTTAGAGTCTGGGAATTGGGTGGGCAAATCCATCCAAGATTCAACACTCAGCGCGCGAATGAAACACAGATGAAGAGTAGTTAGATAGCAATAGGATGTGGTGAAACCCAATCAATCAGCACTGAGAGAGATTAAGGACCTATTTGGTAACGTTTTTGTTCCAAAAAGTGATTCTGATTAGAATCAATTTTTTTGATTCTGTTCCCTATATGAGTTTTAGAGAATCAGAACGCGTTTGGTAACTGCATAAAATTTCTGTTCTAGGAACAGAAACGCGTTTGGTAACTGCACAAAATTTCTGTTCTGGGAAATAATTTCTCTTCCCAATTTGTCATTTAAATCAAATAATTACATAATCACATTTGATGACTTTCCTCAGACCCCACAGTTGTGATCCTCTTGTACCATGACATCTTTTTGGCCAAAATATGGATGCTTCAGATGCGGATGGTCACTGATGCAGCAAGGTACTCCGGCAACAAATCAAGCAGGGTTTAGGAAAAATCGAAAGGCAAAATCACCAAAAATAGAATTGGCCAGTTGAATGGACTCATTTCCTATTTTTTGAGAATTTTTGAGAATTTTCAGAACGATTTGCCGATGAGAGGCAAAATCATCATTTGGGAGAAATTGGAAAGAAAAATCGTCAAAAATAGGATTGGCCAATTGAAATGACCCAACTCCTAATTTTTGAGATTTTTTTGGAATTTTTGGAATTTTTTCTGATTTTTTTCAATTTTTTTAGAATTTTTATGAATTTTCCATTTTTTGGATTTTTTTTAATCATTTTCTGTTTTTTTTTTATTAATTTCCAAAAATTTTATTTAAAAAAAAATTATCCAGACCAGGTCGAGTTGACCCGGCCCACGCTTCGCAGGCGCCAGACAAAAGTGAGAGAAGACTATCGTTGCTTTTTTTATTCGCAAAAGTGTTCTTTTTCTTGAGAAACAACTTTTTTTTGTTTCTCAAAATTGGTCCAAAAGTATTCCCGAGAGCAGAATTAAAATCAAAATCATTTGCATTACCAAACATGTTTCTAATCCTTTTTTGTTCCGAAAAATAGAAACGTTACCAGACATGCCCCAAGTCGACGGCACCTCTAGTAGAGTCTTAGTGCATAAATGGAAAAACAGGATGAACAGAAGTTAAACAGCACCAAAAGACATGCCATTTATAGTCTTTCTCTCCTCACCGACGTCGCAGTGTACATCACAGCCACAAAAACTAACTATACGGTCCTTAATCACAAATCCACCGCCACCAAACATGCGTAGTAACAAGGGAAACCCGACCAAAACAATTCTCCACATAATTGATGGACATGAAAAATCACAACCAAACACGAGATGCAATAAATAAAGCTTAAAGTCAATCAGATCAAAACTGCTAATCCACTATAAAGCGAGTCCTCTTCCTCTCAAACTGTTGCGATGCGAAACTTCTCCGCCGTTGAGTTTCCTTCAACTCCACCGTCATCCTCCTCGACACTGCAAGATAATGAATCCACGTGAGTTTCTAGGCTTTTAGAGACGCGCTACATGATGAAAGAATCCAATGCATCTTATTGTCTCCCACGATATCCATAACTTCCGACCAATGAAAGGTAGACCAAAGTACTTCCATAGAAATAAAGAAACGCCACTTTCAAATGAAGAGATCCGCAGCTTTACAATAACCAACTAGTTGCTTTGCCTGTCTTACTTCCTGGACTATATACTCTAGGCATGTTAACTTATATTGGTACATGGCTCTTAATAATTTCCACTGAGAACTTTACAGATGAAAAGGGCCGCATCATATTCAAAATCATTGTATGAAAGGACCAAATCAAAATAACAAATATGAGAAAACAATGGATACAAAATACGAAAAAACAATATTAGTTGCACATCTAATACTACACCGCCTCACACCAACATAACGAGGCATTCAAAAAGAAAGTTAGCATTTTAAGTCAAAACATAGACCATGCTTTAAGGGAATAAACAAAAGTTACAGAGCTTGCAAACAAAGTCACCAAACAAATTCACAAGATCCATATTAAAGGGAAGAGAACGAGATGGGAATTGTAAATTTGTTCAGAGAAGCCAAAAATAATTGCTTCCTGACATATTTGCAAAACGTTTGCCCCTTTTTTATAAGCAGATGTTAAAGGAAAAATAAGTCATTACTGATGTGGTTCTCATATTCTTCAGAGTTTCCCCAAGACGGCAAGAAGCTTAAAACAAAGTAATGTTTAAGTCCGAGAGAAAGAAAGGTAAAGGCAAAAGAAAAGGAAAAGATTTTCTGCTATAGAACTCCCAAGAAATGGCACTTCTTTTCCACCGGTGAAATTGTCACGCCTGTAAAAATCATCGAACACTGTATCATATCAAAGGTGCTGATTACACAAGAGCAAGCTAACATGCTTTGCCCATTGACTAACATCAACCTGCTGCTTTTTGACCCAAAAACAAAACCCGCTGCTTCTTTCTTACCATGGAACAGCCAATGAACGTGCTTTCTAACTTCCTTTTGAATGTCTAAAACTAGAACCATCTACAGCTCAAACTTGCACGGTTTATAGTTACATCAGCAAGACATATCATCACCATATTTCTATTCAAGTGAATTATCTCATTGTCTTGATTTTCAAGGGTTGCGACGACGAATACTACCTCCAAACAGAATAGGCCATCAAAAGGTAGGATTCCCCCAATGGAACACACTAATATAGACAATCTAAATACCAAGTACCAGCTAGAACACTTCTCTAATAAGTACCTATCCACTAAAACACCCAACACAATCATCAATGCAAGAATGTCAATTTCCTCTTCGAAGAATGCAGGTCAATCAAACAACAAACTGAACCAACCTTGGGGAAGGTACCACGGTGGCCTCATTGGAATCATTCTTCCTCCAAGTCCTCTCGGTCCTGTCCTCCTGTAAATTGACCCTTCCATTTCCACTCCCAAAGCTCCTCTTCCCAAAAGACCCTTCTCCCTTATCTCCTGTCTCCACTTCCTTAATCTTCATTGTATCCAACTTCTCATCAATCTCCTTCCAATCCTGCCCCTTTTCCTTCAACACCTCCTCTCTCGGCCTTGCATCTCCAAAGGGGCTCGACGCTTTCGGCTTTGCCACCACGCCTGAACCTGACCCTGCCCCATCACTAACAGCCAACTTCCTGGGCTGCAAAACAAGCCTGGGCCTTGAACTCCCAAAACTACCCTCGTCTTCCTTCCTCTTGCCCCATCTATCAGCATCTGCGCCGCTGCCCAAACTACCCTCTTCTTCCTTCCTCTTGCCCCATTTATCAGCATCTGTGCCGCTGCCGAAACTACCCTCATCTTCCTTCCTTCTGCCCCATCTATCAGCATCTGCGCCACCGCCGTTAGAACCCTCAAAACCCCCTCTGTTAAACCCTCTCCTCTCTCTGCCCACTTCACCGCTGAACGGCCGCGGCTCAGAACTCTTACTCGACACCCAACTATCCGACTCATCAGCTTTCGACTGCGAACTGAAGAACCCGCCCCTCTCTCTCCTCTCGAAACCATTTCCCACGGCCGATTTCTTCGTAGCAGACCAGTCATCAATCTCATCAGCCCGCGAGGGCAAGATTTCGTTGCTCGCTTCCCTATTGAACCCTCCTTGCCTCCTCGAATCGTCCGAAACCCTAGACGAGCCCCACCGCGAGTTCTGCGAGTCCTCCCCAGATTCGTTCGATCCATAGCGTCCAGAGCCGTACGATTTAAAGCCCCCACCGAGCCGGCTCCGGTCCAGCTCCTCCGCGGATCGCTGGCGCGGGCCAGTGGGCAGTGTCAGGAGATCCTCGCGCGTGAGGCCTTTGGACGGTTCGAATTTGGGAGCAGCCGCTTTGTAGGTGGAGAACTCGGCCAGCGAGATGGTCTGGCCCTTCTTCTTCTTCGGCTTGGTGGCTGCGGCGGCGGCGAGGGAGGGGAAGTCGGCGAGCGGCGCCGCCGCGGAGCCGCCATTGACGGAGTCGGATTTCTGCTGCTGGAGGAGCTCATCCTCGTTCTCCTCGGAGTCGAGGGCCCACGCACCAGGTTTGGTGGCCCAGGGGGAGACGATTGCCGCCATCGTTGTCGTGCGAGGTGGAGTTCTCTCTCTCTCTCTCTCTCTTCTGCGCGCTCTGTTTCTCTCTCTAGGTGGAGGTTTCTCTCTTTTATGTAACAGAAGATTGCGTCCGTTGGCAGCGAAGCGAATATAGGGCTTTCAGAAGTTGGAGGGCACGGGGGTTTTACGACTGGGATGATCCGACGGCGGAGAGTGACTCGGACAGATTCGGTCGGTAGGATGTTCGTCGGATTGGATTGAACGGACGGTCGAGATTCGGCGATGATCTCAAATGCGAAGAAGGGAGCAAGGATGCAGCCTTTTTTTTTTTTATATAGTTTTAAGGTTCGAGTGCATTCCGAATCGGGAACGCTAATGTTGCAATTAATTATCGGTTACAAATGTTGTCATTAGCAACTTTGCAAGAGAGGAAATGGATATTATTGGCTATTTCGTTTTGGGACGAACGAACCAATTCAGTAAGGATCATGCACACACACTAACACTGTTATGTTCCAAATTAATTTTCATGTCAGGAAAAATTTGAAACTAGTTAATCAATGTCATATTTACCCTAAACTAAGTTCTCTGTATAAAAAATAAAAAAAAACAAAAACAAATCACTGAAATCTCTAATTTTTTCCCTAAGAGCTCCCTCAAGTTTCGAAATCCACTAGAATCCCCTAATTTTGTGACATAATTATAATTTTGGATAAATGTGACACGAGTATATTAGTTTTGGACTTTTTTAGGTATGGATATATTCACCAGAAGTCTTAAAACTTATCGTGAAAGTACAATTAAATCCTAAAACTTTCAAAATGTGCAATCAAGTCCTAAAACTTGTCAAATTGGTCTAACGAGCCCTTCCGTTAACACTGTCAACTAGTCTAACGAAAAACGCTGACCTGACATTTTTTAAATTATTTTCTCTCTCCTAGGTGATTTTTTAAATTTATTTTATTTTTTTTAAGTGGCATTTTTTATTATTTCCTTTTAAAATTTTTATTTAAATTGGATTAAAAAAATAAAAAGGCTAAAATTTTATTTTATTTTAAAAACAAAAGAGAGAACGGCAGGGGGCTCGTGGATGCCACCGTTGCCGCTCCTGATCGCCGGAGGGGCCGGCGACCACCGCCGGCCCTGTGCGAGGGTGGCCGGCTCGCCGGCCGTCGCTTGGGGCTGGCGAGCCCTGTGCAGATCTGCCTCGCCCAAAGCTGGGCACCCAGCCTAGATTGGGGGGTGGCGGCACGAGGACGGGAGTGAGTGAAGTTTCTTCATTTGGCATGAATATGCAGTCTTGGGATTTGCTTTTCTTTGAATTCTTTTGATGCAAAAGATCTTAATCAACTGCTGAAAGTCTCATACAAAAAACAAAGTCAATGTTTGAGTAGTTTGGATGATGCAGATTCGCATCACAGATGAGCGGATATGTCGGCATCGATTACAGCTCCCCCGTTTCGATTTTGCAGAGGATTACAATCAAAGAAAAAGAAGAAGAAGTTGAAGGCGATGAGGTGCTGATAAAGATGAGGAAGGCAATGAAAACTGGACGCATAGTTTGATGACGAAGAAGAAGATGAAGAGGGATTTTTCTAAGCTAAACCACGTCTTCTCACGTTTATTGGCTCTAGATCCTCGAATTCGTTTTGTTTTTCAAACCCTAATCCCTCGATCTTTCTTTCTCTCCTCCATGGTCGATCATCGCGGGCCTCTATCCCAGTTCCAGTGGTGGCTACCGTCGTTGTCAACTCCCGTCCTCGTGTCACCGCCCCAATCTGGGCTGGGTGCCCAAATCTGGGTGACACAGATCTGCACAGGCCTTGCCGACCACCCTCGCCCTCGGCCGGCCCCTCCGGCGTTGAGGAGCGGCAACGGTGGCACCCACGAGCCCCCTGTCGTTCTCTCTCTCTCTCTTTTTTTCCAATTTTGTTTTTAAAATAAATTTTTAGCCTTTTGTATTTTTTTAATCCAATTTAAGTAAAAGTTAAAGAATGAAATAATAAAAATGCCATTTAAAAAAAGAAAATAATTTTAAAAGCCACCTAGGAGAGAGAAAATAATTTTAAAAATGTCACGTCAGCATTTTCCATTAGACTAGTTGACCATGTTAACGGAAGGACTCGATTGGACCAATTTGACAAGTTTTAAGACTTGATTGCACATTTTGAAAGTTTTAGGACTTAATTGCACTTTCACAACAAGTTTTAGGACTTATGATGAACATATCCCTTTGAGGTATTAACCTATTATTTTAACCATAACTTATTTTGGGAAAATTTCAAATAAGTCTTTGAACCGGAGCATTTTCAGTGGACATTGTTTAAAGTAACCGAGAAGGTCTATTTGTTTGATATAAAACTGTTTTCAATAGATTTTTATTTTTATTTTCAGTGTTTGGACGATGGAAAACTTTTTCTCTGGACTGAAAAGGTAAAACAACTTTCCCTTTTGTCAAAAATGAAAACACTTTCCGTAAAACCACCAAACAAATAAAAACTAACAGTTTTGCTTGAAAATGATTTCCATGAAAAACATTTTCCTCCACCATAGGGTTTTTAGTGAAACAAACGCGCCATAACACTCCATTTGTTCACATAAATGGATATTTAAAAAAAATATTTTCCTAAAAAATGATGCTTATCTCCATTTATTTCGTGGAAAACGAATGATTTGAAAAATATTTTCTTAAAAATGACTACGTGTATCGCTTTAAATAATTAGTCAATAAATAATATTTTTGATATATATAACAATCAATGTCTAAATATTTTCATGGACAATAAAAATATTTTTTTTCATTCATTAATTGTTGTAAGCGATAGAAACAATCGTTTTTAAGAAAATATTTTTCAAATCATTCATTTTTCGTAAAACAAACGGAGACTCTCAAATCCGGCCTGTGCACACGTCGGTCTCTCTCTCGTTTCTTCTTTCCTTTCTTTTTCTTGGTCGGCCCGATGAGTTTGGGATGTGTTTTGAAATTAAGTTTTCTTTGCTTTTCTTAATTAATCGCATTAATTCCGTATTTGTCGACAGCATTTGTTCTTGTGAAAAAGCAGGTTAGGCGCGTTGTGACAGAAATGCATCCATGGTTGGCTGATGTTCCCGTTCTTAAGAAGAAATCGCCTGAATCTAGGTCCGTTGAAACCGTCGGTCATACGGTGATCAACGATCGTGATGATGCCAGTCTTGCGACGGCGATGCTTTTAAAGTATATGAAAGATGAGAGTTTTATTTGGTACCTAACTCGAAAGATTGATCGCGGACAGTATTAATCCACAAAATACTTCACGAGAAAGCATAAAATTTTAACTTGTATCATTATCTAAAGCAATACTAAGACTTACATAGTATATATAAAGACTTTCCGAACGAGTTTCGATTCTCAAGATTGATATTTGACTTATTGGTTGGTAGCAGCCACAAAAATTGTTGTGAAATATCAAATACTCCAAATCACAGATACAAAAATCTTCACTTCCATTTTATTTTTTCTAATTCACAATAAAAGATCATATTCCTATGGGAAAAAGTACCAAAAAAGTTCGAAACATATTACATTGATGCCAATTCAGTCATTAACCTTTCAACTATGTCAATTTAGTCTTAAACATTTTGCATTTATGCCAATTTTGACCGAAAATCAGTGCCGTGGACAACATCCGTCCTACAAAGCGTGACTAAAGCTGCCGTGGACATTTTTTAGTAAATTTTTTTTTCAAAAAATGAATTTTTATTATTATTATTTTTTTTTTTTTGCCGGCTACCCTCACCGATCATTGGGCGAGGGCTTAAATGCCCTTGCTTGATCTAAACAAGGGTGGCCTTGTCCGTGGGCGAGGCCACGATGGCCTCTCCCATGAAGGCCCTCCAGATCGCAGCCCTCGCTAGCCCAAAAAAGAAGAAGGAAAAAACCATTAGAAATTCAATTTTTTCAAAAAAAAAATATTTGAAAATTTCCAAGTCAACGCTGGTCACGCCACGTAGGACGGACGAAATTTACGTCACCGTTTTCCAGTTAAATTGGTTGAATGAACTCAATTGACACAAATACAAAATGTTTAGGACTAAATTGGCACAATTGAAATGTTTATGACTGAATTGACACAAATGCAATAGATTTAATACTTTTTTGATACTTTTCCCTATTCCTAGATTTTTATTCGAACCAGATGAAGTATTAAATAATTAAAAAAAAGGACATTCGAGAGTCGAAAGTTGGCCTCAAGAAGTAAACCACTTTCATCGTGTTTAGTCGCTAAGGGCTTGTATGACAACCATTTTGATCCGAAAAAGTAATTCTGATTAAATGGTTTTTTCTGATTTTGTTCCCTAGATGAGTTTTAGAGAATCAGAACGTGTTTGGTAATTGCATAAAAATTTTGTTCCTGAAACATAAACGCGTTTGGTAACTGCACATAATTTCAGTTCTTGGGAATAATTTCTCTTTCCAATTTTTGTCATTTAAGTCAAATAATTGCGTAGTTACTTTGTGAAATTTCATCCTACATTTCTAATTAATCGAAGATTAATTCATATTGATTCTCTTATATAACACAGTGCATATTGAAATATAAAAATAAATATCAAGAATCATCACGAGTCATTTTCGCCATTTATTGTGGGGTTTCATCCAACTCTTTTGAGCAAGCGGACAACCAACACGAGTGACACCCTCGTTTCTACAAGGAAAATGCACTGCACTGCCCTGCATTAGCGTGCATTTTTGGTTCTATAAAATCAAATCTCAATTATAATTCATCCGAAACTTAAGAACAAGAGCTTGCTAAGTGTTCACGCTGGTTATTTTTGTCTTTTTCCAAAATTTTCTAAAACTAGACTAAGTCTAAAGTACATAAACCTAGGAAAATCACAACCAATAAAATCAAGTGTACAATTAAAGAATCATGGCATTGATAAATCGTATCATAAAGCCCTAACGAAGCCCTAAGGGCTTAAAGAATGTAATTCGGGTTTAATTTCAAATGTGTTTATGAGTTTCGTAAAAAAGAACAAAATCTATGAAATCTAAGGAATCTAGGCTCAAAATTATGAAAACGATGTCAAACTAGGCTAATCTAATTTTCTTCTATTTTTAAGAACTTACTGAAATTTTTTTGATTTTTTTTAGAATTTTTTTATTTTTTTATTTTTTTATTTTTATTATTTTATATATTTTTCTTAAAAAATGAGACATCATTTTGTTTTGAAAGCGAAAAATGAAAGATGTGATACTTCATTTTGTTTTGTGATTATCAAAAGTGATTCTTTTTTCAAGAATTAATTTTTTTTTTGTTCTTGTTTTTGCTCCAAAACTGTTTCCGGAAATAGAATCAGAATCAGAATCATTTACGTTACTAAACAGGATTCTCATCTTCTTCTTTTTTTGTTCCGAAAAACAGAATCAGAGAATCAAAATGGTTACCATACAGGCCCTAGGAGAATGATTAGGATATAGAGAAATGAGATAAAATAAGAAATGTGAAGGATTTATTTTGTGGTATATCTTTGGTTAGTTGGTGACCGGATATAACAAAGGACATGAGCATATCCTATCAAACAATGTGGTTGGTAGACCTAGATTAGGACTGAATAAAACATTAACGAACTTCCAAAAAGAAGGGAAAACACAAACTATTGTGCAAAGGGAGTGAGCACCACCCACGTTGGTCGTCATTTTCGTCGGCGACCTCCACAGAGGTGGTCGGTCGTGTGTAAGGGAAAACACAAACTATTGTGAAAAGAGAGTGAGCACCACCCACGTTGTAGCGATCGTCCGAGACCTCCGCGCAATGGAGAAGAGGTTCGGCGATGGGAAATGAGACAAAGAACTAGAGAGCGAGAGCCCGAGGTGACGGCCACTCTCGGGGTGCGACCAGAATGGCTGGTTGCCTGAGCACGAACGACGACCACAACGGTGGTCCATCACGACTGCGGTGGCCGTGAGCAGCACTACGATGGAGCCACTGTTCGCGGCTGAAGACGAAGGAAGGAGCACCGTGCATCTGTTTACTCCCGAGAGATCGCGCCCAAGTTCAAGCCAGCCACAGAGGTTTTATAAAAGTTGTTTATAGAAATCAAATTTGATTGAGTTGGGCACTTCAAATCCTCGCTGTTGCGTAATCTTTGCTAAAACTGGCATGCCCGGTCCATAGAAAACACGCGATATCAAAATCCAATCATCAGAAAACCCCATGGAGCCAACTCAAGAACAAAATTTGAGAAAGTTTAGGGACTGAATTCCAAGGGAAAAAAAAAATTCATTGACTAGGGTGCAAACCAAAAAAGCCCATGCAAGAACAAGAGACCAAAGCAAAAGGATAGCCGAGTTCAATGGGGATTAACAACATAATTACAGTCTTATTTAATACTAGAGGGAACTTATAGGTAGGTAGCCACGTTAAAAGCCCCAACAGAACCACCGCATTACGAAAGCTCAGATCATATTGCTACACATATCCAGGAAACACCCGGCCGCCGCCGCAGTGCAGTACAGAACTACGCAAAGTTAAGAGAGCTGACCGCAGTCAGCGATCACGACGGGCTTGGAGGTCCTGCCGGAGCTGGACCCCACCTTCTCTATGGCCTTGACCACGTCGATCCCCTCCACCACCTGCCCGAACACCACGTGCTTGCCGTCCAGCCACGGCGTCCTCTCCGTGCATATGAAGAACTGCGACCCGTTGGTCCCCGGCCCCGCGTTCGCCATGGACAGCACCCCCGGCCCCGTGTGCTTCCTCGCGAAGTTCTCGTCCTCGAACTTGGACCCGTATATCGACTCCCCGCCGGTCCCGTTGCCGGCGGTGAAGTCGCCGCCCTGGCACATGAACCCCGGGATCACCCGGTGGAACGGCGACCCCTTGTAGTGGAGCTGCTTCCCGCTGCGGCCGACTCCCTTCTCGCCGGTGCAGAGCGCCCGGAAGTTCTCGGCGGTGCGCGGGGTGGTGTCCGCGAAGAGCTCCATCACGATCCGGCCGGCCGGCTCTCCGCCGATCGTGACGTCGAAGAAGACCCTAGGGTTCGACATCTTTGAGGAGATTGTGAGTGCGGGTCTGAGAAACAGTGCGACAGCTGAGACTTGGACGGAGCACGAGGGAGAAAGCCTCGGAGAGGTGGGGGGTTTATGTAGGAACGAAGGGTGGTTGGCAGATGTCGTTGGATTGTAGCACGTGGAGAGATCTACGCCGTCGAAAGATTAACTCGGGTTGAGGTTCGGTAACCGGAGGTCAAGCGGCGTCGGGTATGCGCTCGTTTTTGTCGGTTTTGGGGAGAGATGGGACGAAAAGTCGCGCGGCTTGACCTAGAAGATATATTAAATCGGGTGTCCGTAAACATAACACGTGTCGCCACTTCATTTGATAAGACTGGCAAAAAATCAGAAGCGTCAATAAAATAATGACCCGACAAAAAAACAGAAAAATCTTTTTGCTCTCTCGGTCCCGAAGGTTCATAAAAACGTTCGGAAAGGACGAAAGGAAAAAAAGAAGAAATCCCCACGTTGTTTCTCTGTCTTAAATCCATACTAACATCGACTGACCCAAATTAGAACACGAGAAACACGCGTGACGTGACCCCATTCATCGGCCATTTTCGCACAGGAAGTTAGAAAAAGAGATGGAAAAACCAGCCCCAGGACAGAGCTACTTCAATGTATCCGGGCCAAAGAATGGCTGGAAGAGAATGGCAACACTGGAATTACCGGTGGAGACTGTACTGTACATTGGATCTATCGACTTAGCCTCTCGTGCCAATAAGATGTATTAAATCGGGTGTGCGTAAACACAACACGTGTCGCCACTTCCTTGGATAAGACTGGTAAAAAATCGGAAACGTCAATAAAATAATGATCCCATGAAAAAGAAAAATCTTGGGAAAATTTCAAATAAGTACGCCAACCCCTTTCATTTTTTCAAAAAAAAAAAAAGCCTTCAAGTAAAGCTTGTTTCAAAAAAGAACCTAAAATGCCCTTATTGTTCCAAAAAAGAACCCGACCAAGGGCATTTTCATTATTTTCTTTTCTTTTTCCTTCTTGTTTCTTATTTCTCTTTTCTTTTTTTCTTTTTCTTTTTTCCCTTCCAATGGCCGATCTCAAGCGATAACCGGCCACCAAGGAGAAGGAAGAGAAATAAAGGAAAAAGAAAGAAAAAGGGAAAAATAAATTAAATGACGAAAATATTCTCGATGATGCCAATTCCCGAAATAACGAATACACTTCAAGCCATTATTTGAAATAACGAAAGCATTTCAAGCCCTTATTTGAAACAAACTTCACTTCATAATCTTCTTTAAAAAAATGAAACATTTCAAACTCTTATTAGGAATTTTCCCAAAAACCTCTAGCGCTATTGATCCCGCAGGTTCATAAAATGTTCGGAAAGGACGAAAGGCAGAAATTCCCACGTTGTTTCGTTATTATCGTTCTGTGTCTTAAATCCATGGTAACATCGACGGACCCAAATTAAAACACGAGGAACACGTGTGACGTGACCCCTTCATCGACCATTTTCACACAGGAAGTTAGAGAAAGAGAAGGAAAAATCAGCCCCGGGACAGACCAACCACGAGATGCCCAAAGAGTCGGGTGACATTACTATCTCGGCGAGCTACTTCAATGTATCCAGCCAAAGAATGGCTGGAAGAGAATGGCAAGATCGGAATTACAGGTGGAGACTGTACATTGATCTATCTATCTACTTAGCCTCTCGTGCCAAGAAGATACAAGGTAGTTGCAATTTGAAAGTTCTAAAGGAGCTATGATTTAGTTTTTGCGCACACGTTCACTTCACAACAACCCCTCAGCCTGTAACAAGCCCGGATAGACGAGCGCGATCACCTGTCTCAGAGAGTTCAGCGAAGCTTTTAGAAAAGCATGTTGCTCCACCACTGCAAAAGGGTCAGAGAGAAGAAGGCAGTTAGACTCTTGTATAAGCAACGATCTCGGAAGTTTTTTAAAATAAATGGAAGCAGCGGCCATCTTTTACCTCTAACAAACGACGTGAGTTCTTTAGAGAAATCCTCCACTCGCCCTAGTACCGGCCTTATACCGCATATGTGCAAAACGCAAAGCTCCAAATACAAGGCCATCTCTAATATCTGCAGCAATAGCTCACAGACAGTCCGGATTTCGGGCTCCATTGGCCTTGTTCTATTGGCATTCCCCAGCTCCGCGATGATTGAAAGTGCTTGATCCTGGACTCCCAAGTAGTTGCAAGTCAAAAGCCAGCAGAAGCAATGACCAGAAGCAAGTAGATAGTAAAGCAGGAAAAAGAAGAGTCTACTACATGCTATATCATTTTGAGGAAAGGAAAATTAAAAACTGTAAGAGCCACGAGTGGCTTAGATCATGAATAGCTCTCAGCATATACCCTCCAAATATGAGGACTGGTTGCAGTGACTTATCATAATACCTGTAAACCATGCAAAATCTCAGGCATTGGAAGCTCAGGGAAATGAGCAAGATCGACAAACCCAACCTCCTCAGCCCTTTTAGCTGCACCCTCGGCTTGTAAACAGAGAAACTTCAAAAGAAGAAAGGCGACTCTATAGATCTGCAAGGCAACATTATCTGAAAATCTTGTCGCGGAGATTGTCTCTAAGTTTTCCGCAGCTCGATCCTTGACGATCAGAGCAGTAGAAACAGCAGAGTAGTTGGACCTAAAAACACATCCAAGAGGCGCTAGGGAAAACCATCCATTTTTGCTGTTGACAAATGACGGTTTCTTGCAGAATTCAAACTCGATTGTCTCAATAGGAGGACAAAGGAGAGGAGCGTTCCGCCTAAAAGATTCTCCTACACGTTGAGTACCCCTGCTTATGAATGCCAACAGATGAATACTCCTCTCCCTGAAATGTGAATCCATTTCTTTCATAGCCTTAACCCATGAATTCCATTGTTTCACTAAAATGCACATTAGCATGACGGTGTGCTCAGTTTCTTTCAGAGCAGTTAGAGAAGTTTGTCTCCTTTGAGCACGGGCTCTCTTTCTGTCCGGATCATCAGATGGAAAGTCTGGAGCACTGAGATAATAGGATATTAGATCAGCTTTCTCAAAGAAGAAGTAAGGTACCTCGTTGTTCACAATATCAATCAAATAAGAACTGTCTCCTAAAGAATGAACCATCGCAGTAACAACAGCTAAGCCTAGTCCCCAAATATGTTGGGACTCTTCATTTTTGTCGGATGTGTCGGAAACATCCCTAACCCCATTAGTTGCTGAGGAGCGCCTCCCATCTTCTATGCAAGAGAATAACACTCTGAGAGATGAAAAGAAACCGGAATTAAGAAGCAATTCAGCCCCTCCTCTCACACGTGCAAGGGTTAAAAAGAATTTCAGCAATATGCAAGATGACACTGGAGAATTTTTATCCTGAAGCATGCGAACAATATGCTGCAATTGGAGATGTTCTTTTACGACGGGGAACCAACTAGTTGGCATCAAGACTGTTCGCAGTATCAAGTCTGCTGTAGTCAAAGAAACAGTGCAAAGCTCAGGCATCATAAGACAGTCGCAGAGAACTGGTAAGTGGCCCAGACACAGATTAGAGAATTCAGCTCCTTCTTCAACAAATTCCTTATTTCCCGAGGAATCTACACTTGAACAGCAGTGACTGAACTCCACGACTGAAACCAGGACCAAGAGAGAGAAATTGATCATAGTCTTGAACCTTGTAGCTGCTGGCCTGGTGTCTTTCAACACTTTGATCGTAGGAACACACGTCCTTAATACAAGCAGACAAACAGGTATAGAGGGTCTTGTTTGCATTTTCCTGATGAAATAAATAACCAACTCTGCCTGGCTTGCAAGAAACTCAAAGACATCTGCCGAAGTGTCCATGGTGGGCGCCACTCTCTCCAGAGTTGAATGAATGCAATTTGATATGTGAGATACGCAGGAACTAATAAATTTCTCAGAGATCATGCTTCCACTTGTAGCCTTCTTTTCGCCACACTGCATACAGATAGGTAAATTTTAAATTCATAATGCTCCAAATGGCTGAACAGATAGGCAAATGTTAAATTAATAATGCTCCGGATGGCTCAAAAGAGTCTCTCACGAAGATCATGTTGAGTAGTCGTATATTTAGCACAACAAGTCTATTAGACATATCAATTCAGAAGTCTAAGGGAAAAGAGATGGCAAGTCTCTAGACCGAGTTACCTCATTGTCATAAACGCTCAGGAGAGTGATGAGTGCTTTCAGCGCAGAAAGCTTCGAACTTGAGAACAACAGCATTGAGTTTGCATCCTCTATGCACTGCACCATTGTTTCCGCAATCGCTTTAGATGCTCTCCAGCTCGTATAATTCCATAAATCTAGTTTGATATCGGCTTGTATACGCTCAACATCATACAAGTCGATCCTACTCGTATACTCTGCAAAGCTGCCACTTTGTTCTTGTCGGTAACTTTTCAAAAAGTTTGATTCCGCAAGATGCAGGAACAATTCTTTGAACGGTCCGGGACTGATTTTTCGACCTTCAAACTCACCTTGTATTTGATAATAAAGGTCACTCAGTATTAGAGTTTGCAATTCCTTCCCTTCACTGAAGAAAGAAAAAGTATTAGATGCTATTTTTGTGGAATACAAGTTAGAGCAATAGCTATTGTTAACTTCTAATTATTCCTTTTTTGGGGCATGACACACAAAGTTTTGGATCAGGTATTCACAAATAATCTCCGAGTTATGATGTGGTAGCCATGCAATATGGACATGGCTTGTAATTTAACAAGACAAACTCAAAGGATTAAGATATCTAGTGTAGTGATGACCACTAGAATTCCTCAAATCTCCACATCTTATGTTTCAGAGTTATTTTATTGGCGAACCAGCCACATGTCGGATATATACCCGAGTCTTGTAAGTTGGCAATGAGACAATCGAAAATAATATATAAGAAATGTACAAAATGGACGTCATCCATAGAGGTGAATAAGGCGACTAAACCATTGTCACCGTAGAAACTATCCACTCTTAAAAAAATCTCCATCATTACGAAAAGGAGGTTGTGCATTCTTACCTATAGCCATGTTTTCCGTATAGGGCTAAAAGTTCAGAAAAAGGAGGTTGGCTGCTCATCTGCAACACAAAATTCACGACATAGTGGAATCAGACAAAATCAGCTCGAAAAAATCAAGTGATAAGAGAAGAGCTTTGTGCTTGGCAAGGTCACTAGGTCCTGTCAAATGCTTTACTAAAATAAGCTAATGTACGAAAATTTCACTGTTCTCTAATCATCGGTATGGTGCCAAAATAGTAAAAACAGTACAAACCTGTTTATACATAAGTCGAATTTTCTCAATTAAAGTTACGGACAAACTTCCTGTGTCACCAGCAGCTAATCTGGCCATGACATGCACTGCGAAGAGAGAGGCAGCAACCTGAAGAATTTCACATAATTGTAAGGAGCCACAATTATACAGCAAAGAGAAAACCATAATGTTTATACTTCTAAAGAATGTCATCCCTCAGAATTTTTTCACGTGAAAAGTTTATTCCCAGAATGATTTTGTAAAAAGACCTCCCGTTTACTACACTACTCCATCGTCATAGAGGGTTTTCACAGCAAACTATGTGGACTATGAACCTTGACGAAAAAGAGAGAGTAATAATAGCACATCTAGGCAATAGAAAAAAGTTCACTATAAAATGAGATGAAAGAGCACAAATTTCAATTAGGGTGAACGAACCTTCAGACGGAACCAGATTTCACCATCATATCCGCATGAAGCATATGTCTTGACCAGGTTTTCCAAAACAGAGCTCTGACACCAGGTAGATAAAACACCGGTAGGATCTTGGGGATCAGATACTTTCGACTTTTCAGCAGTTGCAGCATTTCCATCGTTTACTTTCGCCAAATCTAGTTGTCCCATAGGTAACTTGGCATGTGACAACTTCTTTTGTAAGAACATATCACATGCCAATATTTCCAATATTGCACTTTGACATTGATATTTGTTTGCAAGGCTTTGACCTTCCCTTCCGGCCAACTTTCTAGGTAGATGAGCTTCCATGCCTGCAAGAGATATGAAGCCAGACAGATGTTTCCAGAAGTCTTGAGATCTTTTGAGCCAGTCCAATAAATCTTTGTAGTGGCCAGCCCCTTCCCACAAAGCTTTCAGGAAGTTTAGAACAGCCAGTGCTATTTCTGGATTGCTGAGAGAGAGAAAACAAACATCAACGGTTGCAGGAATTTAACTCCATCAGGCATAGGAACCAAAACGTGAAGCCTAGTACAAATTTAAAATGAAGCAACCAGAATCAAACCGGGATGAAAGACCATGATGAAGATTATACCTTTGGATGAGCTCACTAGACTTTTCAACGTGTTGAAGGAGTAAACGAAGTAGGCTTGATTTTCTAAACGTTGTCTGAGATGAAATATCATTCGTTGACTGCTCGACACTTTCAGGGCTGTGCTCTTTGGCGGAAAATATAGAAAGAAGAAATGCTGGCTGCAAAAGAAAACCAAAGAAATAACTCTGTCAAAAGCAATAGTCAGCTATCGAGACAAAATAATTGGAAATTTGGAAGGTTCCTTTCTCGGACATAGACAGTCCTCGATTCAGCAACATGTCAGAACACCACATTTATCCAACAAGACTTTGACCCAAAAACATACCTGAAGACGTGCAGCAGAAGTAAGCAGGTTTACTATTGCTAGGAAGAGATCTTCATTCCTAAGTGCTTTTTCCTGCAGAATGCAATTGATGGCGTGCCTTAATTCTATCATCTGCAACCAAATGACAGAAAAAGAGTCAACTAGAGGATAAAATGAAATAAATGCAAAAGCCAGATCAACTGACAATATACCAACCTGCTTATCATCCACACTAAAGCATGTGATCCCAGATATCATAGGCTTCACATCATCTGCTACCACAAATATCATGGAAAGTAACCTGGCAGCAGCGATTTGGATTCCCTGCTCAGATAAAAGGCATTCACTAAATCTCTTAAACATAAAGATTCAATGTAGTGAACAGGAAAGAATCTGGAGCTTTCAGACAAGGTAATCTTTCAGACAGTTTTCATCCTTGAAGACTCCCTGCTCTGTAGCTTCATTTAACAGGTTTTCCTTTAAATGTGTCCAATTAAGGCAAACTTGCAAAATCACACACTGCTAGCCAAATGGTCCACGTTAAAATTACAGGAATTTGTCATTCTGTAAAATCCAGAAGGTTAAGAGCGACAAGTTGCTTCTAAATGCGACTCTTTTTTCAAATGAAAATCTGAGCAATCTACGTCTGCAAGCACTCCCCCCCCCCCCCCCCAAACCCCACCCAAAAAAAAAAAAGTCTGCAAGCACCAAAACTCCACCCTACAACAATATCCTGTGTTTTTTGTCGCTTGCCAAACCTTGTTCTACTGAAGAATCGATAACTATACTATATATGGCATTGCAATCAATTTTCTTTTTGGAAAAAAAAACTAGGAGGTAGAAAATAACATAAAAGATTATCTACAGCTCGGCACTTTAAAGCAGTTGGAACAGTTCCCATGGACTCATGGGAGTAAAAATTTTGACATGCAGGAAATTTTCATATTTCTGAGAGATGGCTACGTGAAGAATCTGGAAGATATCTGCAGATGGCCAAGAAGCAAATGACAGAATCTGGATAAAGTGACATTTGTGTGCAGAGAATCATCTCTTTAGAGGTGCCAACAAGCATTTGTCATGGTTTCTTATGTGAATAAAGTGTCTACAAAAGAGGAACAACCTCGCGGTGTATAGGCATGAGATGTACAAATTATGATGTTAAAACAAGGTTAATTATGAACTTAAATGGATCCCATACACAGTTCAGAAGTGAGATATCTATATGCGGGGTTAAAAGTAAAAAAGGGTCAACAACTTAATGGATCCCATACAGAGTTACGGAAGTAAGATATCAAAGACATAACAGCTGCAGTGACAGGAATCGGCTTGGTTGTAGATGATAGCATGGCTTGGTGAAAGACAGGAAGGCTAGCAGACAATGCCTGAAAGAGAACATACAGAAATATTGGTAAGAGAAAATGTCACACAAGCAATGTCAACTAACATAAGTGGAGAGATCTGACCAAAAAAAAAAAAAAAAACCATAAGTAGAGAGAAGATTGCCATGGAAACGCATCAAATGCAAAAACTTGCACATGATCTGAAACTATACAAGAGGAAGTCGGTAATATGAAATCACTAGCCCGTCCCTCAATCTAATGCTCTGCTTGGATGACAAGGGGAAGAGGAAAGTAGAGAGAATTTAAATCTCCCTCTCCTCACAAAAACTTCAAAATTTTACCATATTTTTCACACCCTCCCAACCCCCCCCCCCCCCCCCCAAAAAAAAAAACAATCTTTTTTCCTCCTTACAACTCCCACCCCACCCCCTTTTTGCAATCATGAGATGGAGCTTCCTCCATCCCACTGGCTGGCAAGAACTCTAATAAAGCAGCTCTACTTTAGAAGATCAAATACCTAAGCATGCCATAAAGTAAAGAATATTACACTTACCTTCAAGGATCTGGAGAGCATGGTAGAAAGAATGTCTAAAGCAGAGCGGATGGCAAGCTGTAATCCTTCAATGTCCGATAATTCAAAGAGACGGTTCATGTAAAGATTCTGTAGAGAAATGTAATCAGATCAGTTAAAATACCCATATAAGCTATCTCTTTATGCTTGGACAGCAAATAGACAAAATCTCTCACCTCCAAAGTTTGTGCCGTCGTACAAGCAACTCGAAAGAGCATGCTGTGGATGGAAGAATCAGATAGCAGTAAATCCCAGACAACCTCGCCGAATTTTGTAAAGTACGAAATTGACATAATGCATGTCCGCATCAGTTCAAGCACCTAAATCAGCAAACACATTAATTGAAAATTGATCTATCGGAGCATAATTCCCTACATATAAAACTCCAACCTTGTGGCATACCATGTTCAATTTTATAAGCATTTCCATTTTTTATTGCTTAGTAATAATCAGCCAATCAATCTAATCAGAGGCAAATACAAGTCGGTTATTTACAAACACAGGGTAACAAAGAACATGAAACATTTCATCTTCCAGGTAAATATAACAAGTTAAAGATCAAAAGCTGCAATTTTGTAGAACACGTGCGTACATCATCAGTATGAAAACATCTTAAAATTCACACCTCTGATATCAGATGATCACATTAGGTGCCTCGGTCAAAGAACCCAAAAAACCCAACCACATTGACATTCTCGACCCTTTAATTTGCTTGTACATACATAAACAGAAATCATTCTCCCCAAGTCACAGATTTTGGTAAATTGAAGGGATTCTTAGGGGCTTCTGGCACCATACATCTTGGTAACTAGATAGGTGATATCAACAATGGAAACACAAGCCTTGCTATAAGATAGATCAATAATTACGGTTAGGCACCTAAAGAGTAAACTCAAGCATCACAATAGCAGCTTAAAGGCACATACGAACAGGTAAAGATGGGATAACCTGGGGGGGGTGTTTAGAAAGCAACACTCGTTAAAGAATATGCTTTGAGGAGACTAGTGGTTGGATTTTGAGTCCATAACACCCTAGTTCACCAAATATGTGACATTATCGCAAACCCACGCAGTTATCCAACATTCGATTTTCACCAACCATCAGTGACAAAAATATTTCTAACAACCCTATTCCTGAAACACCTGCACGCCCTGGAATCAAAAGAGAAGAAATTAAATTGTGGCAGCTCAAACTACAGTACATACCTTAACTGTCACTTTCCGACGAAGGTGCTTTGCCTTATATTTTCCAAACTCGTGATTGACTAGAATGTACTGCAAGGAGAAAACAAGCAAAGCTAGGACAGCATCATTCTCCAATCCACTTTCCACAAGCTTCGTAGTGAATTCCAGCACTGAAAAGGTTCCAGAGTACACATCAGAACAAAGTGAATTAAGATATCGAAATGCACAAATAAGCATTGAAATGGACACACTAACTATAATGCCCAGACAGATGGTCAATTGGGTGACTTATCTCTGAGATATGACCATTATACAAATACTTGGCACAATTATCAAATGCTTTGCAAAACCAAGGTTCACAGGTGATCGTCAAGTATATACTGAGCATATAGACAGGTTTGGTCCACAATCTCAAGCATATAACAATATCTGAATCAATTGAGGAAAAAAAACTAACAGGTAGTTAAGCAGCACATGCACGGATACAATAGTCTAGAAACATAAAACAGCTACAGTGAGCACTAACTGCAAAAGAATGTGCCAAAGCGAGGGAAAGATAAAGAAAAGAGCAGAAGAAAAGGCAAAGCGAAGTATTTAGAAAAGAAAAAAGATGAACACACCAGTAATTCAATCATTTCTTGATACCTGATACTGTCAGTGAGCAGTCATAGTCATTCTGCTCATAATCGACGAATAGCATCTTTGCCAGTCTCCCAGAGAGCAACCATGATCTGATAGGAGGAGTAAGTGGCGTGCAGGAACACAGATGAGTCAATATAGTCTTCACCTTCCAATTTCTTTTCAGAGGTAGAAGTAACAGTAGCAGATATATGGGACACATTAAAATAGTTTGAATGACAGTCATCTAAAACAAACTAGTGCAACACAAAAAACTATGCCTATGCACCACAACACACGTGACCTAATTGCATACACTTTTGGCGCCATGATTAGAAGAAAGAAAAATCAGGGTCAACAAGCCATTGGTCAAGGAATGCAACAAAACCTGAATCTAGCACTTCTTCAGAATTACAGGGAGAGCAGTCATCTACTATTTACCTGGATGAACCATTATAGTCACCATCAAAGGAACTTCTACTTGAGGACACATCAAACATATCAGCCTTCAGCGCCACCACCACAACACTAGACGGGGAACTGCCGTCAAAGAGAAGAGAGCGGGATGCTTATGAACAGTTACAACTAATATTGAATGCAATGGCACAAGCACATGCAATCCAAGTTTTTTTCCAGTACATAAAGCATTAAAAGTTCCAAACAAACAACAAATCAAAGAATGAGCAGATTCTTCAATCTATGATGAACTGATGACAGGCATGAAGGTCAAGAAGAGATATATGGACAAAAGAATGGAGGCACCTCTCTATCATCTTTGCTAAGAACTTGACGCCCATGCAGATGGTTGCAGCATTACTAGAGCTGGGATACAAATGTCTGATCAAGGAGGAAATCACCTCAACCACCCTGCAGGATAGAGAAATTAAGTATTTCCAAGATAAAGAAGGAAAACATAACAGGAATAGAAGGAACAAGGTTTCTAATAATCCTACAACAAAAAAACAAATATAACCAGATCATTTCAATGTACCAAATGTTATTTTCTGTCACCGCATTTGTCATAGTTGATTGCACATATGATGTGTTCCTAATGTCCATCAAAGCAAAACAAAGGCCCTGCAAATAATTGACCGAAACAAAACTTTGTTATAAATGAATCCTAAAACATAGTAAAAATTTCATAACATGCATCACAAATGTATTCATGCAAGTGCCTGATTCACAAACAGCCTAAATGCTGTGCCCGATTGACAACTGGTTTATAGACACCTAAAATAGAAATGTTCATGTAGCATAGAAGTCCCAAGGCTAGAATGGCGGAGACAAAGGGCAATTGAAATTTAGACGACAGAAAACATAGCCACAACAACTACTCCTGTCAGGAAAAGAACCCATTCTAGGCTTATTGATAGTCAGCAACAGACTTCTTCTCACTGTCCTCCTGACAGGAAATTCAAACACCCCCAACAAATTCATCTGAGAATTGGCAACCTACAGGCTCTAGAAAGCCTGTTTTATGGAATCCTTTTAGAGGAAAGATGAAAGCTGATGTTTTTTAGAAGGAAAAGTTGTTCTAGCTTAATATAGTCAAGAATTTCTTATTATTGCGAGGTATTACTGAGTACCTTTTTATGACAGCAAATCATCCCAAAAGTGGGAATAATAGACACTTAGTACGCATCAAGGCATTGTAGCAACAGGAAATTCTTTGGACAGAATCAAGGCATTCAAGAAGGAAAAGTTGTTCTAGCTCCATATAGTTAAGAATTCTGATTATTGTGAGGAACTACTCAGAATCTTTTTGTGACAGCAAGCCATCCCAAAGGTGGGAATAATAGACGCTTGGTATGCATCAAGGCTTTGTTATGAAAAACCATCTCAGTGCCTGCTTGATAAGCCTGCATCTCCTTCAACCAGATTTACTCATATTTTCAGTTCATTTACCATATTATCGTGGATCTCATCTCGTCCAGCTGGTTCTCACAAACCATAAGCAAAAGGCGCAACCAATGATATACCATGCATAGATTTGCAAGCAACACTTACTGCAACACCAGAAGACAACAAAAACACTTCCAAGAATTTACCATGTTAAAAGACACCATCCGATTCAGCAGGTCAAGAATATGAATTATCTCCTCAGTGCATTCCACATATAGCCTCTGAGCCAAATGCAGGAGCAGCACAGAAATTCCCGATTGCCTATACTGTACCAAAAATGGATCTGTCAGCAAAAGGCAGCAACAACATCAATTGCCACTTATATAACACTAGTGTTACTTCCCGAAAACCCAGGGAGAAATGTTATCCAAATGGTGATATCCTCACCAGTGGTTAAGGGACGAACATAATACCAGTCAGCGAATTATCATACTCATAGAATGTAATTGCCATACTGAAGTAATCTCAAAGTTTAAGATAAGGAACCCAATAATGGGAAAACAGTGACTGCAACCACAAGATGCAGAACCTTAGGGAAATATAGGAACACTATGTCTTCTATTCACACAAAAACTTAACAAAGCAAGAGAATACTAGCATCCACAATGAATATACACACACCAAGTAAGAAGCTCAAAAGATCACAGGTTGCTTCAACCTATACGACACTTCTCAATACCACTCACATCTTCCAAAGACTTTCCACCCTTCCATGGACAATATCTTTCCACGATGGGCATGTCTGGATTAACTTTTGCTTTTTAACTTTCACTTAATATAATTTTTGCAACGCACATACTTTGACTTTTTTTTTTAACCTGAAGAACCTAAAACTTTCACAGTATAATAAATGTTGACACGTAGACTTGCAAATAAATTTTTCATTGTTTTTTTTGTAATTTGGCTGATATTAAATTTTGGGAAAGCAAAAAAGTACATTTTACTTTTATTAAAGTAGAACAAACCGACCCATACATCAATAAGTAATCTCCCAGTTAATACACAATCAATGTAATAGTCTGAATGATGTCTATTTGCATCAGCCTATACAGATATGAACCCTGCTCTAATCCATTGTAGAAACACCAATGTCCTAAATGAGGGATTTAGCCCCTCCAGATCCAAGTATGCAATGGCCATACTATATGCAACAGTTAATTCTTAGACTCAAAACTGAATCGTATGGTACATAGAATATACTCCTGATGGAGCAATCAAGTCATGGAGCCAATATTCCTGTTGCTATTAATGCTTCATAGTTAGAAATATATTGACAGAAGAAAAGGCATCATCCTCAACTAGATATGTGGGGACATCACTCACACAGGTATTAACATGCAATGCTTTCGTATAGTTACCTCCCAGCGTACAAGTGCAGTATTTCCACCAATTACTCTTAAAACATGGCCTCGAGTTTTAGCAGGAATCAGAAGGCCTTCAATACCAGGAACCTGCAATTGTAAGTGTGTCTCGACAGTCTGGTAGGTTTCATCCACCAGAGAATGGTCATCAATCTCAAAAAATGACGATATGCCAACAGATTTGTCCAGAAAGTTGAACCTGCAAAGAAGTGATCGTGTAAATTGGGGTGATCTAAGTGGCATGGTGACTACAAAATAAAGCAAATAGATAATAAGAGTAAAGAATCCCTTTCAAATAAAATTAGCGTTTTTACCAGCGTAAATCTACAGTTATACAAGCAAAGCCAATTTCACACTCATGTGAAATTGCATTATTTGTGAGGTTATATCGTTTTGGAAGATTTATTGCATCCAACATATTCTGATACTTATGGAAAAGTCTACAGCTCACTAAAAACTGAAATAGAAGTGAACAGGATAAAAGAACTTTCTCTAATTGAGGCAAAAGGACAAAAGAGTATTAAGACTTGATTACAAAAACAGTGACAAAAAATGGAGACATTCTTATCCCCTTCCATTTCATAATTTATGACACTCTCTTATCATTATCTTCATATCATTATCATGTATTGCAGAGCATTAAACTCTATCACAACTTAGGGCATTAAGTGAAATGAATGGAACAAATATCATGGTATCCAACGATGACACATATATAAGAATTTCACCACAATTTCCAAGTTTTAAAAATGTAGAAGGAAAAAAGCATCCAGTTGCAGATATTATAAACCTGAAAGAATTCCACTCACACGCATTCTGCAGGCCAATGTCCTTCACAAAGAGATGATAGTAATCGAATGAGTTCCACAGTTCTAAAGGGGAAGTCACCTTCTACTGTACAAAGAAGACATTGAATGGGACCGTCAATAAAACTTCCCCTGTCCCAGAACTGCATACAGAGGGACTCCTACATTAACAAGGAAACCTCTCCGTCATGGACCAGTTAACTTCATGCACTAAAATATCCACGAAGATTACAATACACATCCAAACCTCTCCGCGGTAAATTTTGCATAGAATTTCCAATATCAAATTTAAAGTGCTATCTTCTAGCTGCACATTAGTAAAAGTTGTATAAGTAAACCATGATTGACTATCTCACTTGTCATCAGCTACTAAACAATCACACAACCAATACCTGATTATTGATTTCATATGACGCAATAAAAGCAGAAATGAAAGTTCTCAAGACACTTCGATAACCTGCTACTGGTCCCTGCAGAAGGGAAATTCATACAAGTAAGAATAGTGTAAAAGAGAGAAAGAAAACCTAAACATACAGTTATCGAACCAGAAATGGCACCGAGATGCCACCAAAATACACATCCGACCAAAATAATTCCTAAAAAGAAACATGAGCAAAGTCTCTAGAGAGAAAAGAGACAAAGCAGATGAGCAATCTGGTCACAGTATGCACTCACAGGATAAGAACTCAGAAAACTTACATCAAATTCTTTCAATATATCATTTAAGAGAATTTCAAGAAAATATTCCAATGATGCAGCTCCAAAAGCTTGATGAACGTATCCGACGTCATCAATATCCTAAAATAAAATAAAAGATATCAGAGTCAATATAATCATATGAATACATATTGATCGTGGCAAACAATTAAAGGGCATACCTTTAGCGCATTATCGTTCTCATTCCCAGGAAGTGATGCAATTAGTCGAACAAACACTGCCCAAGTAAGGAATAGCGAGCCTGCTTCTTTCATTGCTAAAGAACTGAAACTTGACACTAGCGCATCCATCTCTTGAATATCGGTCAATGAGAAGACAGACGTACCCTGCCTGAGTAGCAAAAGGATTTCCACTAGATCAAGCAAATGGACCAGAAATTACACAGAACCTACACCAGAGAGACACTTCCCAATAGAACCATCTAGAAGATGGACTCAAATATCGCATTACCACAAAATGTAACAAAAATCAGTGCTAGCAAAAAGAGAGACTTGACAAGGCATTAAAACATATGAAAGAACACTGGCAGAAATGCTTCTAGATTCATTTTAAACCAATGGTGTTGTGTTTCAGATTAAATACAGAGCTAGACAGTCTCGCTGTCTTTTGTGGATGAAACATTTAAAAAAAATCCAACTTCCTCTGTGGAAAACCTATCATTGAAGAGATTTAGAACCAGGCAGTAGGCATTAACCTCAAAGGCGTCCCGTCATGAACCATTTGAAGAACACTTTCCAAGTCAAGCGTTTCTATGAGTATTAGAAGCAGTTGAACTCTGGCATGGTAAGAAGAATGCACTGCTTCAGCTGACACAGCCAGCTTTTCGAAGTTATAAGACCCGGACAAGGTATCCTGTAGCAAAGTTTCACTGACTGAGGGGAACAATAGGAATTTGATTATAAGAAATCGTGCTATACAAGAACCATAACAAACCTTAAAGAGGGTGCACAACTTCTTCCATCTTTCACCATTACATGTGCAGAAAGACTCGTAATACATAAGGAACAAGATGTCCAAAATCAGATTGACTTCTGTTAGTGTCTCCTCGGCCCACAGAGTGAAGAGATCAACATCCTAGGAGAAACCAGCCATAAAGCACGTGAATTATCAACAAGAAAAGTGTCATAAAACAGCTCTTGCCTCGTCAAGACAGTTAAAAAACTGGACACATCTCCAAAAATGGGTAACAAGTAATGAAGATGCAAAAAAGTGTGTAACAAACCATCTGCTCAGGGTGACTGGAAGATAGAAGTGTGCCCAAGGCTGATAAAGATTTACTCTCCAATCCAATAGAAATCAATTCAAGTGCCTCTTCACTAATAACATTACTTTCCCCAGAGCTAGCCTTGATGCATACTGCACAAAAGGAGTTAGTGAGAGAGCATGCAAATTCCCAATGTAGCATGATATTAGCACCGCAATGCAATTAGCTTAATGCACCCTGATGTGGTTCTGTAAGTCCATGTCATCCAAAGTTTGCTGTATGACCGAGACAGTGAAGAATTAGAGTCAAACAGGGAATCAGTACAGCTCATAACATACAGGCATGTGTCAGAATCCTCCTTGTGCATTTCAGCAAGCACTGCCTCTCAATGTAATACTGAAGCAATATCTGCATATTAAAAGCAATGCTTGTGATTAACAAGCGCAAGATGTTGAAAAAGTAGAGGGAACAAGAATATACTGTCAAGAATTCATACTTTTTCGACCCAAAAACAAAAAAATCATACTTTAGTAGCTTAAGTCCAATAATTCTTTGCTCTCCATATCTAATACCTAGTACCCTAGTCCACCAACTATATCCCCTGTTTTCTCATAACACCATTGTTGCAACTAGCCGATTTTTCATCGAGCAACTCAGCCAGACACCAGGCAACCTAGCTAGGCAACCACAAGCAAGAAGTTCGCCTCAAAGCCATCTAACAAGAGAGACTTAAAGCAAGAAAAAAAATGTTGCGATATATGCGCATATTTGTTTTACAGGGATAAGGAAGGGTGAGAGTACAGGTAGATTATTGGAAACTGAACCGTACTAAAAATGGACACGTACATATCTAAAAAGGAAAAGGAAATCAGAAGCAATGCTCTGGGGGTTAGGGATGCCTCATCATTGGCACTAGCACATAAAAAAATCCCATCCACCATGTTCGTGGTCGATATGCTAAAAGGTGAAAACTGAACCTGGATCAATTTTGTAGGAACAAGAACTGTAAAGTAAAAAAAGTTCTAACAATTCAAAAGTCTGCGAATGCCAAGTAGACAAAATGATGACTATACGGAAGGAGAAACAGCCAAAAGCCTCTCACCGCGTGCGGAAACTCTTGAACCAACGAATCAGCAGCCATGTTCCGGTGCTCCATCGACCTCTCGACGAGAATGTAGGATTGCACCTCATCCAAACCCTACAACAGGACAGTACAAGCTCCATAACCATCAACCGAGAAGAGATTTTGCACCATCCCCGTCCAATTTTATTTATTTTTTTGGTAAGATTCCCCGTCCAATTTTAAAACCACACTGAACCGAAAAACATAAACAAGGGCTAGAAAACTCAATCGAGGAATGCCAGGAATCGGCCAAGCCATTAGCTCACCAAGAATGGACTGATAGCCAAAGCCTGGTCTCTCAATTCAGGCTTTACAGTCAGCTCACGAGGACCGATCTTAAGCTGCTGCGAGGCCAAAGCCTCCTTCGATTTCGCATTCGGCGGCCTAAACAGCAACACGGTGTCCAAGAACCAAGCGCGGTTCTCCTCCAGCTTCTTTACCTGAACAAGCAAACAAATTCTGGAGCCTCACCGCGCGCAATATCCTCAAATAAAGCAACAAATGCCAGCGAGAGGAGGAAGAGCGTCTTACGAGAGGAGGAGGCAGGTCGGCGGAGAGGGGAGCGTCTTCAAGCTCGGCGACCAGGGAGGAGAAGGAGTCCCACCAGAGGGAGGCGTCAACGGACTTGACGGTCGCCATTGGAAGTGAAGAAGAGTTGGTGCCGACTACTGAATCACATGAAGAGGAAGGAGAGAGAGAGAGAGAGATTGAAGTGGTTTGATTTTGGCGCTTCAGTGCTTGGAACTGAAGAATGTTGAAGACGAAGAAGAAGACGACGACGAAGAGAGGGAGCGTGCCCGCTCAAGATTCCGACTTCTCCAGAGGTTTAACATGTGGGTTTTGAAATTGGACCAAAAGGTTTGGGCTTTCATTTGGTCCGGCCAATTTAGGCTTGAACTTCAGAAGTGGAAGCTTTATTAGGGCACCCGCACGTCTACTATAAAAATCAACTTCTACTCATGCCATAAATTGATTTTTCTACTTTTGAAAAAAAATAAAAAAAAATTTACTTTTTTGGCTCCAAAATTACTTCTAGAGCAAAAAAAAAATGCTTCAGGAGTAGAAAAATAAAATTACGTAACCAAACGAATTTCTGCTCCGGGAGCATTTATAGAACAGAACTTATACTCCATAAGTGTTGACATTGTCATGCGTGCCCTTAGATTCTATTTAGGACTACACTCATATGGCTTTAGAGAAATTATCAAAAAAATTCTAAATTTATTATAATTCTGTTAATTAAGTCATAAACCTTTTTTTTACCAATTGAGTCATAAATATTTTGTATTTGTGCTAATTCAGTCCTTTCCGCCAAAGTCGTTAACGTGAACGCGTCACACCGACCTTCCTACATGGCACGGCCATGCCATGTAGAATGGCTGACATCCACAACAGTCATTTTGGCCGGAAAGGACTGAATTGATACAAATGTAAAAGATTTAGAACTCAATTAGAAAAGAAAAAAAAAAATTCATGACTGAATTGGTATAATTACAATAGATTTAGGATTTTTTTGGTAATTCTCCCATGGCTTTTGGGTAACTTCAGTTTGCCAGCACTTGGTCGTGTGCTAATTGTGCAGGTGAGTTTGCTTAGGAATCGAAGATGGGTCGGCTCTTCCTCATTTCCCCAAATGCCATCATTTGATCACTGTTCCTCGTGATTTGTGATGCCCTGCGAATGGAGTTGACATTGACGACGATTTATGCCGTGACATTGTCGTCGATGATGAAAATATACTCTTCGTCGATTCACTGCCGCGAAGCAACAGCATTCAGTCTCAAAGCTCCCTTTCTCTATTACTATAGTGTTAGTTGTTCACTGAACTATTTCGCCACTTAAATTCTGCTGCTTTGAATGGCAAACATGACACTTTCTCAACAGACCAAAGCTTCATTCAAAGTGCCGTTCTGGTTGGCATGGACCGATCAAGGGCAACAACCTCCTTCATTTCGCGAACCGAATTTTGTAGACAATCGTGTCCATGAGATCTTGGCATTTCAGTTCTCAACCATGCAGCAGCAGTTTATTAGTGAGCACGCCACATTGATTCAACTGGCTCTTTTTGTCGAGCTTGTGCAGGATTCTCATCGATTTTTTGGCGAAGAAACCTCGCCAGACTTTTCCGGCCACTTAGTCAATAAAGAACGCCTTTCTTTCTTTCTTTTCTTCGGCCTCGAGCCTTAAATGCACTCGAGAGAAAACTCTGTACCTTACCTTACCTTACCTTTATCAGCCTGCAATTCTCGTTTGTTGCCTGATGATGCTATTGCTAAGCAATGCTGGCAACCAACTTGGGAGCTAGGCGAACTGATTTAGTAATATGTGCCCGACGAGGGGATTACGAGCTACTGATGATTCCCTTGACTGATTCATGCTAGTGAATCTATTTGACTTGTGCTTCTAGCCCAGTATGCTTGATGAACTCAAGGAAAATATCACTCCCATCATATGGTGTTGAAGAAGAACCGAAAATCTGTAGCAACAGGCCATTTGGAAGATCATAACAGAGTTGCCAATAAGCTTGAAGAGACCATAGGTGATTGAGTTATTCGGAGGAAAATGGAGAAATGGATGGCTGATACGTTCAAGCTCTTAAAGTTGTTTACGATAGATACATGGCGTTCGATCTCATCGACCATCGTTGAACAATGAAGGTAAACACTTCTCTCGAGGCATAATCGTTCAAAACAAGGTTCAAAAGCTAAGGCACTACAAATGCAGTAAGTCACACACAACAGACAACTCATTATTGGCATAAATAAGTAACAACAGTACACTGGCTTTTGCTATTTACTCATCCTCTCATCTCATGATTCTCCAATAGCACAACCAATAGCGCTCCTACTATGAAGGGCATCATTGCAGAAGCTAAAACTCCCAAGCCAGCCTTCATTTGATTGAACGAGGTTCCTCCTCGTACACCTGAGGATCGTGTTTCGATCGCTCTTTTAAGGATACGGTACAAAGGGAGGCAACTCTTTAAACTTGGGTTGCTTGGGAGGGATCTCGGGGAACGGCTTTTTATAGAATGGAGGAAGGGGCTTGAAGAATGGGAAAGGCGGTGGCAGCGGCTTCTTGAAAATAGGAAATGACTGTGGTATCGGTTTCTTGAATGGCTTTTTCAGTATGGGGATGGGATGTGGGAGTGGCTTCTTGAATATCGGTATCGGCGGAGGAAGTGGTTTCTTGAATTTCGGGAACAGAGGTGGAATTGGTTTTTTCAACATAGGGATGGGAGGTGGGAGCGGCTTCTTGAATATCGGTATCGGCGGAGGAAGCGGTTTCTTGAATTTAGGGACAAAGGGAAGAAGTGGCTTCTTGTACACTGGTATTGGTTGCGGAAGGGGCTTCTTGTATGTCGGTATCGGGGGTGGAAGCGGCTTCTTGTAGATCGGGATTTGAGGAGGAAATGGTTTCTTATATATCGGTACAAGTGGAGGGAGAGGCTTCTTATATATAGGAGGGAAGTCCTTCGCCGGGAGAGGGTGAAGCTTCTTTGGAGGGAATAATGGATGACCGAAGCCCTTCGCAGGTAGTTTGAACTTAGGCAATGGATGCTTGAAGTAAGGCCACAAGAAGGCAGAAGTGCACGTTACTGGGGAAAACTTTAGCTTATCAGCCAACCCATAAGTATGTTTTCCATGAGTAATGGACTTGAAAACTATCTTGGAGGACTTGGGACCGCCATAAGAGGGACACGGTGCCGCCGCTGCGTTGTGAAGCTGTGCATAGCATTCTTCTTTCGACTTCCCAGTTGCTAAGATCTCAGGAGGAAGCAGTACTTTGAACTTCCCTACTTCATTCAGTTCCCCTGCTCCTCTTCTCTTGTATACTCCTTCGGGCGTGAGGCAATTGATCGACACGCTAATCCCTGAAATGAGAAAACATCGTTAAACTGGCCATCTCATTAAGATTCGAATACTACATTATCGTTTATGATGGACTGCAGCGAGATAAAGGTATCTGTTTTTGTGTTGCCTGACGGCAAGTGTTTTCTGTCTGCACATCCTGCATGCTCAATGTTCTTACATTGCATGCATTTGCAAAGACGAGAATATTTGGAATCTACCGTTAAGAAAGTAAACCAAGCCATGATGCTTATCATAGGACTTTTTTCACTGAGATGCCATAAATTTTTGTCACTTGGTTTCCTTTCTTAAATTATGTAGATGGCTCTGTCCAAATAAGACTAAAATGGATAGATTTAATCAAAGAGGACATCAACATGATCAGACACAGATGATATCTAATAATGCTCTCCTCCCGAAAAGATTGTTCATAATTCCGATCTAGAACATGAAAGTGCAGGACATGATATGACATATGTTTAATGGGAAGAAAAGATTTCTCAGAAATATGTGATCCGGTCATGAGCACTATAGTAGGACACATGGGTGATTTTCTTGTTGCAGGGGCAGAGTAGAAAGATAGCTCAAACCAAATTGTAAAATGAACATCGTCGGATAATTTGCTTGCGAGAAGGTTCAAACTGGATTAGAAACTTGCATGCACCCTACTTCATTTCAGTTTGTTTCGGCTGGCAAAATGAACCCCCCAAGCAATTCATCTCGAGCTCGTCAGGTAAACTAAGCAGTTTGGCGCAAAGCCGAAATTGCCGCCATTGGGGTATGTATCATGCAAAATGCTTATAGCGACACGACCAATTGATGTACCTGAAAAGGCTTGCTTGGCATCGATGTTATTCCTTTCACAATCTGCACATTCTCCTGTGCCAAAGACCTCGACCCTGTCCTCATCTCCCTGGCAGAACCTCGCAGCTAACAGTAAGGACGCCAAGCAGCACAGAAGCGCCGGACAAATCCTCATGGGGACTTTACGGTGAAGCGGCGCAGAAAAATTCTAGTTATGGATGTCTGAACTAGCTCCGTCTAGACCGCATTATATAATGATCCTGAGAGGCTTGAGAGTACATTGCAAAAGCCTCAACACCATGTCACAGTTAATGGCCTCACAAGAGGTTAGGAACCCCTTGACTTGTTCCTCCGGAGTGAATGGGACAGTAATGTGCACATACCATTTCCCTTCCTTGCACCAAAGTCACCATGAATCTTTATGGAGTAAGCTCCCCAACTGTCCAAAGAGAAAAGCTCTTCCTTTTTCTGTTGAACCAGCTCACTTGCTGTCATTAATGGTTTGCTTTTTCTCAAAGCAACTTGAAAATGTGTTACTCTGTATTTTCATACTTTGCTGACCCAAAAGCCAACAGCTCTTGAAAGTAAGGGAGCATATAAGGCATTTTGAGAGAAACAGATGCAGATCAACTTCAGTTGAATGTGAATGTAGTGTTCTGTGTCAACCGGATTTTTTCGCCAAGTCATATAATTCGACACTGAACTGCCCGTCGAAAGGTATCGTACTGTCATTTTGGCAGAGTTGTTGGATGAACCTTAAGTAACCCAGAATGCTATCGGACCAATTGACAAAGGATCGGTGACTGACCAAAAGGTTCCCATCTGTGGCGTGGTCAATTGGGCGATTACCGCGATATATTGCTTAGACTCGACTACATTAGGCCCAACTAGTCATTTCGTGCAAAAAGTAGACCCGCGTTCCGCATTATGATTATCTCTATTCATAGGATGAGATACATGGTTTGGAAAATCAGTATCCATCAAACCGGTGCCAATGTCAACCTTCCCGATCTAGTTCAGTCCGCATACTCAGAGTCACATGTGCCGTAAGTGCTACTTTTACTAGGAAACCGTAAGCTTCTCGCATCACCTGATCAATTTCTTCGCGGCTAGGATGTTATGGTCCACTGCTTTTCTGATCTTCACCGCTGGAATTGAGTAGTCACTTCATGTGATTTTCCACTTCATGTATATTTTGGTTCCTTTCTTTTACCATCTTGGCGGTCTCCACCTCACGTGAAAGATGTAAGGAACAAAAGTGGGACCATATTACAGAGAAACGTCAAACGACGAGCATGACAAAGTTCAATAGGGTGGCGACTTTTGTTATCAGGCTAATAATGCTGTTGAGAGATGTTGAGTCCCCACCGTACCAGCCAGAGAGACTTGCGCAAAGGGAATTTAAGAAAGTCATTCAAAGCCTGATCTCCCAGGGGCGTGTCCCGTTTGTTTTACGAAAAAGGTTTTTTTAGAAAATATTTTCCTTAATTTCTGGCGTTTGAAGAGCGGAAAATATATGGTCAAAGAAAATATTTTTCGGTTAACGAAAAATTTCCTTCTAAAATTGAGGAAAATGATTTCCTTTTTCGAAAAGTAAAAATCATTTTCCTCGTCATTCCTTCTCATCTCTTTCACACTTCCTTTGTTTATAATTACTTTTTTACTTTATTTTCATTATTTAAAAATTCAAAAATCTTGTATTTTATTTTTTCTTTTTGATTTTTGATTTTTGATTTTTTCTTTTTTTTTTCTCTCTTTTCTTTTTTCTTTTCTCCTTCTACCTCCTCCTTTCCATACCACCGCTCCTTCTTCCTCCGGCCGCTGCTCCGTCCTCCTTCCTCCGACCACCTGGCAATGGCCATAACTCGGTCCGTCGAGCTCGAGGCAACCGGTCCCAATGATCTCGAGCTCGCCAAATCCAAGCGAGCTTCAAGCTCGGCCGAGGCCAACGAGGCAGGAGCTCACCGACCTCGGTTGAGCTCGAGCTCGGCGCCATGACCGAGATCGACTGGATCTGTCGAGCCCCGAGCTCGCCGACCATGGCCAAGCTCGAGCTCGCCTGGATCTGCGAGCTCGTGGCTCGCCGGCCCCAGGCGAGCCCGAGATCGTCAAGCCAAGTCATGGCCATTGCATTACTGCCGGAGGAAGGAGGACGGAGCAACGGTCTAGAGGAAGAAGGAGGGGAAAAGATAAAACGATAAAAATAAATAATTAAATATTCAGATTTTTTAAAAGAAAAAAAATAAAAATAAAAAACCATTAAAAGGAGTTCACGGAAAAATCTGATTTTTCATACCAAACGACAAAAAATATTTTTTGAATCTTTTTCGTAATTTAGCCAAACACCGAAAAACATTGTTATTTTTCTAAAAAACAACTTTTCGAAAAATATTTTCCGAAACTCTTTCCGCGAAACAAACCTCTTTCCGCGAAACAAACGGAGGCCTAATCTCAACTTTTTCTTACCAATCCATTAATGAGCAACCAAAGTAGCTGCAAATCGGGTAAGCCGGAGAACTTTGTCACCCTTCAAGTTGGTTTTCTAGCTTAATTGCTCCTTGCCCTGTCATACTCGAAAGTAAACCAGCTGTATCGCTATTCAGAGAGCGAGACTAACCATCAACCTCAGTAGCACCTCTTGGGCCATACTCGCAGAATACTAACCTCCAAGATCATCTGCTATTTCAACCTCTACAGCTCTTACGAGATTGTCATTTACTAAGAAAGAAATTTTGCACATATAACTTTACTTAACAGCCATGAAACTCTAGGTACGATTTCTCGAAGATTCACATGTCCGGATTCAGGAATAAAACTCATTTTACTGCCGTTACAGCTACTGGTTATGTTTCGATGCATGTCCAAATCCAACAAGAAGTAACATTTCACTTAACAATGCTTGCCAATAAAGGTGGTTTATGAGCAACTCCTCCAAGTCGTCTGCACCACCAACCATCAACATCAGGCATCCATTCCTGATTCCACATCAGCATTGCTTTCCTTATTTACCGGTGAACATGAGTGCCACGTACCAGTCGTCACGTTCACTTTAGCAGATTTCAGTCAGAATTGATCCAATTTTCTTCAGCGCATACATTTATGAGCACACATACCTAATAGTTTATACTATGATATACATCCTCAATCTGCTAGAGAAACAAATCAGTTGGCTGACAAAATGTGATGGCCACGGGCCAGCAGCATAAAAGTTAAGACTGACAGGAAGGCAATTAGTGAAACAAGCATGTGGCTATGAAAAACTCTTGGTCCAAGAGCAACTGTTTCCTCCCTATTTCAAAAATACAAGTTCCCGGTGAAAAGCCTCTGAATATCCAATGACAGGAAATGTTAAAAAAGTATTCTTCAACATGCTACAACAGTTAGGCAGATCTTTTGTAAATCTAACTCTGAGAACTACCTCAAACTCCTGCTCTCTCAATTATCCAAATCCAATGCCAAGTGCGAGTCTCACTAGCCTGCTCTTCTTAAATTATCATGCTCTGTGCACCTGAAGTTGCAGAGGGCCTATCTACTTCTTCTTCTTTGACTTGCTGGCTTGAGACTGAGTATAAGCAGTTCCCTGCAGAGAATTATTACAAGCCATTTCAGAAAACTATATCAAGGGTAAAAAGGAGTATATCAACAACAGCAGGAACACATTCATGTGAGGACGAATGTCTCATTGTAAATCATCCCTAAGTATTACTTCATGGTTCATGTGACTGTATAGCTATGAATGCACAGTACTCGGATGGTAAATGAACAACAATTAAATGTTATGTTGTCCTGCATCAGATCTGCTAGTCATTTTCACAAATAGTCAGAATATAGCTAAATACTTGCATGAGACTCATCCTTTGAGCACTCATTTCCTAAAAGTTCTGTGTGAATGATTAGCATTTGCTCATGAAACCTGTTTGAACCATCAGGCATTATCTGGTACAGCAATAAAATTATGTCTATAATGCAGACGGTGCTAAATGGATTACTCATTTACTCATCCATCTGCCAATGCACCTATTCTGGCTCAAACGACATTTCAATAAAACCTACATAAACTTTCTGGGATAACTTTTCTGCTTTTGCCACATAAAATTGAATCACCTTTTCAGCCAGTTTATTTGTAGGTTTAGATGTGGACATAAAAGCAGACATGTTTCCTCGTCAATTAAAGGAGTCTTGTTTCCTCTCCGTTTAACATATTTTTGTAGTAAGCATGAGACATAGACTTACTCTGTCCATCTCAATTTCTCAGCAATTGTTACGTCTGGGTGTGCCCTACTCTAGGAACATGCATTATTTTCCTTTTCCAGGAAAACTCATTAGCATGGGGATTTGAACAACAGACTCATCCCTACCCCCCAGAACTATTGGGTCGTCACCATCTGTAACCGATGGAAACGACAAATGAAAATAATTGGACATCGGTAGACCACCCTTCCATACCATGAAAAACCAAGCCCAAACTGGATCTACTGCTAGTATACAAAAAGCTTACAAAAACTTTTGATGTAAGAGAACGGGGGTAAGGCCTCTTGTCTACGTGGATATATGGCTCTACAAGACTAGCGAAGTTCATTTAGAGGGTTTTGCTGGTGAAATGGAACCAGGGAAACAGGGACCACAGCCTTTTGATCCAAGGAGAAAAAAGAGACTCTAAATTGATATGTAAGGAAGAGAGAGCAAACACTACCACTCTAAAATTAGACAGATAGGCACATTACTGTATTAAACAAGATGACTAAGCAAATTTGATTTCACTAGGGAGAGTAGACCCAGAGCACAAGAAGGGAAGGGAGGACTACGGCATTCAGGTAGGGAAGATGGTTTGGCAATAGAACAGAACACAATCCAAAGGCAACGGTACTTAAATGGCCATAATGCAACCACTACTATTTTCACACCCAATGACTAGCAGCATTGTTGTATGTGCTATCGAGACATTCCCAGGTTTGATATATGCCCAAGACAGTAGCAGTTCTCTCTAGTCAAATACTAGGATATCTCCAAACACAGCAGGGTTCAAGTGTCTCAAACAAAGACTATTGCAATGGAAGAAAAACTATTTATAGGAACAGAACATGAAGTTAGAGAAATCAACGCAATCATGCAAAACGCACCTGAAGCCATTCATCCATTGAGGCATCAGTTGTCCCAGTTCCCACTTCAACCTTAGGTGTCCTCTTGGTTTTCTAAACGAGAACAGGAACACAAGGACCAGTTAAACTGATGGAGTGAGTCAATAAACACAAAGACCTTAATGCACATATGGAGATGCAAGGATCATGACATAATAAAAAACATCAATCGTCACCCTTGGAAAAAATAGAAGGGGTCAAAACATACTCGGCATCTCCATTATCTCGTACACCCACGAGCACAAATACATAATAGCGCCAATCAGCAGATGAAAACAAAATACGTAAAAGTTCCAGATTATAAAAAGTATATCACAAAGGGACAAAGAGTTGATCAAATTATGAACTCATTGCATTATCCACAAACAAGATATCCTACAAACAGAATGCGATTGTCTCTAGACCATATCTATTGAAAGGATAGAGTATACTCCAATATCTAGTACCTTTGAGAGTTGCTGTATCCGCCCACGAATCCATAAACCAAGGAGGACAAGAAGGGCAATCCCCAGAGTAACAAGAAAAACAGATTCGATGCTGAGAAAACCGCCAGCTTCAACAACTTCAATTGTTCCGTTGTAGAAGATGTTTTGATATGGTTGCTGGTCTATCTCATAGATAATGGTACCCACGAGATCAAAATTTCCAGCCTGCAGGGAAAAAATAACTGCTTAAGTTCTCCATACATTCAAGTCATAGATTTTTAAGTGCTTGTGGTAGTGAAAGAATAAACACACAAGCAAGGACCACAGCCAAGATTTAACCATTGGATGGTAGAAAATACTTATACATAGATATTCCCAGATATCTACCTGCAAGAACTTGCTGACAGCAAAAATATAGGGAAAGGTAGCCTGAGTAGAAGTTGGAATTGACGCATTGTTGAAACCCTACAAAGGAAAGAAACCAATAAATGAATTGCCCGACCATTGAAGCAATTTGAGACAAAGAAGCCAACAGAGAAATTTCCTAGGAAATTTCAAGCACAGGTAAAAAGCAAATAAATAAACCAAAAAGAGTATCACAAGCTCCAAAAACAGCATTCTTCTTTTCTCAAGTGGCGGATTCCGACATGATCTTGTTGTTTTCTTTCTTGTCTATTGAAAGCATAATGAAATCCAAATAAACAAGCATAAATGCAGATTATTTACATAGAGGACTTAGGCATGAAAGACAAAAGTAATCAACAATCTAGAATAAAATGAGGAAAAGCAGCATCTACAGCTTTTCAGAAATATCAGCGATCAGGATTCTGCTTTTCCTTTTGCAACTAAGCAAGAGTAATTCAGTGATGTGGCAGCAAGGAGATTTCAAGTACTTTACAAAACCAGTTAATTTAAGCTCTAAGATAGAATTGCATGTAGACTTGAGCCTAACGTTCAAGGTGAAAATCCACAATTCCCAATTGTACAAAATGACTCTAATTTTCACACTCGAAACGTTTCAAGAGTTATTGAGCAACCAACCAGCAGCAACCGATGATGAAGAATAATAAAAAAAAGGGTTTGCAATAATGAAACTCTCTCCCTTTACTTATTCAGTCATTAGCAGCATACAGTTGTGCACAGTGGAATTCAGTAGCAGATAGATAAGGAATTGGTCCATACAGCATCTTGCACTATTTACAAGCACGCAGGAAATTACCTGAGCAGTTAGATTTTGAACCAACAAGTTATGATCAAAGGGAAGATGAACACTGGCCTTGATGGCAATCACGTTGACATCTGAATCTCCTGTAATGATTCACAAAACGAAAGTGAAGTTTAATAAACGAGCTTAGGAAAATAAAAATAGGAGAATTATTATATACAGTAAGACAATCCCAAGGCCCCCAACAGAACACAACCTCCAGAGTGATTGCTAGGAGCCAAGAGTGTCCCTTGCATTGTATGATCCACATGGACAGTGCTAATTTGAAACAACTGACACAAGATAAAGCATGTAATACATCAAGATAATGGATATGATACATCAGAGAAGGAAATCCACTACCATCATTTTTAAACCCAACAAGCAGTTCAGTCTCTTCTCCTGCTGGCACCACTGCAAGAGGGGTTTAAATTAAGATAAGAAAATCTTGGTCGTACGAAAACAAAAAAAGAAACGAGATAATTCTAAAAGATTCTCACCTTTTCCGCTGTTTTTCGGGAAAACGCAAACTGTGTCTACACCTGGAGCAGGACTGAAGTTTTCATCTCCAAACTCTTGGACATCTTCACTGACAATTCCAAGTTCACCCCCTTCTTCAGCAGCCTCCGCAACATCGACTTCTGCATCCGATTGACACCTGGACACTGTCCAGTAGACAATCCATATGATAAGTACAACAAGTTAAAAAGCTTTTGTCCTGAAAGTGGATATCAATGAGAAGCATGACATCTTGCAATCCTATGCCGCAATTGAAGATGAACAATTTGGACAGACATGCATCAGAAAAGTCAAACGACGGCAAGTCAACAATATTGATTCCTTTAGCAACGTCAACGCACAAACAGTTAAACACAGATTCTAACGTTCGAGCGACATGCAATCGCACAGTGGGTTTACCATATCGAGACAACGAAGGCAGATGCCATAAGAGGTAGTGAACAGGAAAACCACGATGCCAATAATCAACAATTCGAAAGCGATACCTCTCCAAAACTGGGAAATGAATGAAGCTCATGCATGAGCTTCGACACCACACACACACAAGCCAACGCCGCGAATCCACGCACAACAAAATAAACAAAACAAAATCGAGCCTATTCAGCGTTTAGCTCCTGAAGAACACAAATCGAAGACGAAGGGCGCGATGAGGATCCGAAAACACGCGCGAATTTCATCGAGAGACAAATCCTAAAAACACAGATCACACCTCTCGCACAACAGATCGAAGCAATCGCATCAGGCCAACAGGAGAAAACGTCGCATGCAAAGAACGTCCAAGAATCCAAATCGGGGATCAAAGAACGACGAGAACGAAAGGGCGCAATTACAAACGACGTCGGATCTAGAACAGGAGGCGAGGCAATCGAGCTAACCATGGAGGAGAGAGGAACCGAGGAGGAGGAGGAGAGCGAGGAAGAAAACCCTAAAGTTCGTCATTGCCATTTCTGAGAGGAGGCAGCTGCAAACAGTCAATTGCTCGCTCTTCTTCTCTTTTTTGGTGTGTTTTCAATGTTTTTTTTTTTTTCTGGGTTTTCTCTCCTTTCTCGTTTCTATTTATTGACGGAATCTCGCCCCTGAAAATTGAGAAATATATTGCGGAAACAAAAATAAGTGATCACCCTCCCAGCCAAAAGCTGACCAGCTACGGTTCTCGATCTGGACATCGTCGTATCGGCTGCGCCTTTCGCTCAAGCTGGGCTGAGACTAGTAAAAACTACGCTGGACATTACTGTCGTGGCCCGCCTTTGTCTTAGGTGTTGCACCTGCAATCAGACTAATTTTAACCCCTAATCGGCCCAAACATGGAATTTTAATTTTTCCCAATCACATTCGATCCAACTAGTCCAATCATAGGACTACGTACAAATTAGGCCCAAAAATAATCAAATTTAAGGATGAATTTGTTTCACGAAAAATGAATAATTTGAAAGATATTTCTCTAAAATGGTCACTTGCATCGCTTATGAATAAAAAATATTATTATTATCAACGAAGATATCGATATTGAAAACATTTTTCATTAAACTAAGTACAAGTGATATAAGCAATCATTTCTAAAAAAAAAAATCAAATTATTTATTATTCACGAAACAAACGCACCTAAGGCAACACAACACATTTTTTCGAAGTACCTCGGAAGCATCCCTAAGATTTTCAAGAAAACTCTTGGAAACTCATTTACATACTTGCCAGTGGGCCTTGCTCAATTCGCTTTTTAGAAGCATCCGTAATTTCAAGTCTTCCTTTTTCACAGCATTTCTCATTTGTTTTGAAATTAAATCCTAAAACACCTTAAAAAGTGTAATTAAATCCTAAAATTTTCAAAAAATTGCAATCATATCTTAAAATTTATTAAATTGATAAAATCAAGCCCTTTCGTTGGTTGCACTTAAGAATCAATTAAAATTCAATTGTATTTTCGTGACAAATTTTAAGACTTAATTGCACTTCTTGAAAATTTATGACTCAATTGCACTTTCGTAATAAATTTTGAAACTTAATTGCATTTTCTGAAAGTTCTAAAACTCAATTACACTTTCATGACAAGTTTTAAGACTTTCAATACACTTATCACATTAGTTTAAGTATCATTAAGTTTGGAATTAGGGTCTTATTAGTTATTCCTATTCAAAAAGTGCATAAGCGCCGGGCCCCAAAACTTTCTGGAATTTTAGAAGGAAAAATTTACCCCTGCAGAACTGCATTCGAACTGGTCTTAATAAGTAATCAAGGGGTCCAAATATCTTTCGGCTTTAACGTAAAAGGCCGATGGCCAATGATCCAAGGAAACAAAAAGAATCAGCTACATATTTTCATACAATCTCATCAAATAGGTCCAGACAAGATCTCACAAGAAGATGAGTTGTCATTGCGTCGCTTACATACGGCACGCAATCTCACGGTTTGCGTACTAGGCTATGGCACACAGGACTAGATATATATCCAATGACTTCCTTTCACAAGGATTAAACATGCTCATTCCTACATGTGAGAAACGGTAAGCTTGCTACGTTATGGGAAACAAAACTCTCGCAAAGTGAGCGTGGTGTTTCTGCCATTTTCGACAACCATGTTAAAGAGATGTACACAAGACGAACTGCCAAAGTGGCGGACTAGGTAGCTCAAACATCAACTCAGGAATTCCAGTGACTAGAATGGAAGAAGTTCGCCAGTGATGTATTACTGGCACCACATCAAAAACATTTGACTCAAACTCAACCCGATATCAATCTATAGTTGCCTGATATTGAGCCAAATAATCTAACAAGAAGTTCGAGATTGCTTGCCAAACAAATTTGACGCCCCAACATCTATCCACCTTCATTACATCAATCACCATGAATTGTATACCGTTCCCATTTCTTTGTTGGATCATATATCTGCACAAAGAAACCACAACAGCAACGTCAGATGATAAAAATCAACCTTGTTCAGCAGAGAGACAGAGAGAGGGGGAGAGAGAGTGCGAACCTCCCATCTTGAAGCAGGAAAAATATGCTTGTTCTTTTCATACCAGTGTCTCTCCACGACTTTCCCTGCATGGGACTGCAGACAAATTATACAATATAAAAGCCCACTCTCTTCCATGTGTTGGCAGAGAAGTGTACAAACTTAACTTGGGGTTACACATAATACAAGGCTGGATTCTTTTGAGCAAATCTGGCTAATGATGAAGACAGACTAATAACACAAGGTGCCCCCAAAACAATCAGAGTTTACGAGTGATTAATCACCACTAATTTATAAGGATGAATTGTTTCATTGGATAAAGAATTAAGGCATTGCACATTTCAGAGACAAACTTCACATGATACTGCCTACCTCAAGCTTGCAATTGAGATCACCTTAGCCCCTCACTAGCCAAACCCAGAAATCACAATTCAAGTTAGGGAATTGTGAAAGAACTGACGCAGCTAAAAATGATGAAGCAGATGGCACTTAAGGTTGCCCGCCAAATGTTGCTAACTTCTAATGTTTCGATATCGCGTCCAAAGAATTAACATTAACCACTGCCAACCATTTGCCTCGTGCTCAAATCTCCTAGCATGCAATACAACAGATCAATAAAACAAAGGCAGGGAATGTACCTCATCCTTCTCAATTGTTGCATCAGCAATGGTACGCACATCTTCATGCACATCAAAGTGAAATAGCTGTTTAAGATGACAAAAAAAGGGGTTATTTGAAACCAAAAGGACAAGGCAGAAAGTTGAATTAAGCGAAACCTACTCATAGATCATTTTAATAGCAGACTTCACTAAAAAAGGAAACCGGTGACATGCAACAAAAGCTCAATGCCAAAATGATTGCAAAGAAGAATTTCTTAGGTCAATCTAGATGAAATCATTCCCATTTGATGCTTACAAACCATTTGTTCCCACAACGTGAAACAAAGTCAGTATAACCAAAAGAAATTACCCAGGAGCCAACTTGGTAATAAGAACAAAGGACCCCGGCATCATTTAAAATTACTGCCATGCAACTAAGTGCACACGACAGTCCTACACACCCAATAAATCATATCTCTACTACTTTTCTAAGACCTAATGTAGAAACTCATTTTCAAGCGATGCAATATGAACAACTCAAATGTAAATGTGAAGAAGTAAGGCGTTACCGGTCCACTTTTGCCCCTCGCCCTATTCACTATCAGCTCATAGAAACTGTGTTGCTGAAATTCAACAAGTAAAACAGATTATAAATCCTCTTAGCGGAAGGAAGAAGCCAAAAGCAAATAGATATGGCCACCGCAAGATTCCAAAATAATCTCACATGTGGAATGATTAGATCTTCTTTCACGTAAAGCAAATTTTCCACTGAAGTCGTCCGGATTTCTCTAAATTCAGGGGCGAGTTGCTGCTGAACAGCACGAAGAAACTCCCCAATTTTATCACCCTTTCTAACCTGAACACAAGAGAAGTTAACTCTTAGCAAATGGAAAATACCGAAGAACTGAAAGTACGAAAAGACACAGACACACAAACACATATACAATAAAAAGACTTAAAAAACGATCTACTAGCCTGGATCACTCGCCTATGTCCTGTTCCATCCCAGTAGCTGTAAGTAATTTCAAGGGGTTCATCTGTACACAAGGACAATGTTTACTAACCAAATGCTGTTTCACAAGTGAAGTTAGTTGAAAATAATAAGAACGAAAAATTACTTTGAATCTGCTCCTGCTCACGGAGCCACTGTTTCCGCAATCTCTCTCGTTCAGCTTCTTCCTCTGCCTCCCGCTCACTGAAAAAGCATCCTCAGCGTCCCTAAGCTCAAGTATTAGCCAGCACACCAACACCAACAAACACACTATACATATCCAGTGACTCATATACACAGGCAGAGAGAGAGAGAGAGAGAGAGAGAGAGGTGACACCTGTCGGGAAGGAAGCTAGTTTCAACTGTGGGGTCTTTGCCAAATTTACCGTGGCCCAACCTCTTTGTTTCTTGTGTTTCTGCAGGAAAGAAGTTTTTCTCATAAGGAGATAAAAGGAAACATCAAGCTCCTTGCTCTAACTCTTATAATAAATGAATCCCTTTTTAGGTAAAAATATACTGAAGTGCTACTTTGCTCCGTTGTAATTTATGTCAAATTTAGGTGATCCTGTCAATAAGTTACTAACTACTCAGTTCTCTCCTCGACATCCAATCATGTTGCAAACACGTGACAACGGGTTCTCAGTCCCTCAACAGTTTCTAGATGGCAATGACCAACATATTCTCTAAAGGAGGAATTCCATAGTTTCAACCACAATCCACTCCTCCCTTGTGACTTCTCATATACTGCATACAGTGTTTGCTCTTTGTCATTTGAAGACCAAGATGACCTCAACACTATTGCTGTTAAATGAAGAATGGATGACCATGTAAGAGATAATCTTACTGCAAAAGTCTTTGGTTTCTTACCCTAGATGATAGCATCCACCGAACAACAGCGTAAGTTAGATTGAATCTCAGCTTACATAAACACACACCCCACCAGAATTATGATAGTGACAGCAGATTGCTGCACACGTACCCCGCCACGATTTATCACTAACAATCATGTGACAGGGCAAGCAATCCCCTAATCAAAAGTTTGGCAAAGGTTAGAAAAAATTCTTACCAATGTCCCCATCATCCTCTTCACTTCCATTCTCGATATCGTCTGTGAAAGACAATCGAGAACTTCCCTTAATTTTCCTCTTTTTACGTTTTTGCAACTGAAGTTCCTCCTCCCTGAAGCATACAAACAGGAAACCCAAAGTAACTAACCTAGATCATAACCAACCACATAAACTAGAACAAATAGCGAAAATTGGACATGCCAAGAAATTCAACAATCCTAAATTCCCAACATCTGCACTTACTCTTGTTGTAGCTTCTGAAGTTTCTCCTTCTCTTCCTCTTCGAATTTGTTGCGAATATTCACCCTCTGAAGCACACAATTCAAATATTATCATCCAGCGCGCACGAATCAAACACTGGCCGGGCATGGATGAGCAAATAACAGAGCTACTCACCTTCTCAACGTACTGCTCTCTTGTGACCAGCCCAATAGTCTCCTTCTTGAACGCGGTCTCGAGAATCTAAAATCCTCCAACATCGAACGATCACCGATTACATCAAAACGCAAAGAAACGAGCTTCCCAAATGGCTCCCCAGAGGAAACAATAAAACCCTAGAAATCAAAGGATGCGGACCTCGGAAGTACCGGAGCCGAATTGGAGGAGGCCGGGCTGGCCCTTGTCGGAGGCAGACTTCGTCTTGAGCTCCTGGATTTTGCGGCGCTCGGCTTCTCTTTGCTTCTCGAGACGGCGGATCCTGACGGCATCCTGGGCCGTTCCCACGTATCCGTCTCCCATGCCCGACATCTTCGATTCTCCTTCCTTCCCTCGTCGTCTTCTTCTCCGGCGTTTGTCGACGCTAGGGTTTGCCTGCGAATTCCGGCGACTTCGATCGAGTCGTTGAGCTCGCGCTAGAGGGCTATCGGTGGGTGACTTCCCTGAACCGCCAACAAAATGGGTGTTTTTCGGTTTCCGGGTGCTGTGATACGGAGCGGAATGGGCGAGCGTTGTCGGGCTCGGGACGGGCTCTGGCTTTTCGGGACATGACCGTGCTGGGTTCAATAATATAAGCCCATCGAATGCCGTTTACGGGGATAAGTGTATTAAAAGTCACAAAACTCATCGCGAGAGTACAATTGAGTTTTATAATTTAAAAGTACAATTAAATCATAAAAATTGTCATATTAATGCAATTAATACTTCCATTAACTTTGTCTGACTTGACTAACGAAAAATACTAATATAATCTTTTTGTTATTTTCTCACTCCCATGTAACTCTAATGTGGCTAAAACATGAAGAACAAAGCCAAAACAACATCGTTTTAGTCCATACTTGGTTTTTAATTGCAAAAAAAAAAAAAGAGGTAGAAGAGGCTTAGATCTGGCCAAGGACCTACAGGCCCTTGCTTGCGTTGACTAAGGTCGCCGATCACTAGCCGAGGCCCAAAGACTACGGCCGACCATCGCTGCACCATCGCTGGACCTTGGCGGCAGCGAAGTCGCCCTCTTTTTCCTCCTTTTTATATATTTTTTTAATATTTCAATCTAATTTAAATAATATTTGCATTGAAAAAATCGTTTTTTGACAAAAATGAGGTCGTTTTAGCCTTAAACTTCATGATTTAATCACGCCAGCGCCACATAGCAAACAGAAAATAACAATACAAAATGTCATGTCAACATTTTTCATTAGCCAAGTTGGACGGAATTAATGAAATGATTTAATTGCATCAATTTGACAAGTTTTAAGGCTCACAGTATATTGGTCCCGTCCTAGGTATATACAATCAACGGTGCATGATGTGATGCATCAACAAAGACGTGTGATTAAACTCAAAGTACTTCATTGGTCGAACTTAATTTTGGAATACATGAGAGTGGTCCACGAGCTTGATCGAGCAACTATACTTTTACATAGCCCAACTATATGTGTACCATTCATAATTGCGCATACACACGTAAGATATTATTAATTTGTTTTAGTTGTAGTGTATATTCATTATTCAAGGATTTGAGCTTGAGTTTAAGTTTAGATTTATTTTTAACCTAAACTTAATCGATTGATCAAGTCGAGCTAAGCTTGGTCTTAATGGGAATTCATTCGAGCCAAGCTCGAGCTTGAAAAACTAAATCCGATCGATTTCGAGCAAAGCATTGAGTAGTGAATATCCCGAGATGCGCGCTCGAGTATTAAGACTTGTCAACCAGATTAAACTAGGCTCAAGTTTCACTGTTTCATGCAATAACAAATAAAAAGGCACAATTATTCAAGTTCCAACAGATTTGGGTCGGGTTGGGTCGGGTTGGCGGGGTAATCAAGTGAAGAGCTTCTGAGGGTGTCGCTTGTCCAAATCTGTCCAATTTTACCGTTAGAGTGTCCGAGTTTGCCCAACACGGCACGAAGATTTACCATAATACCCGGTCTATCTTTTAGATATGCGAGCGAAAATGCATGTGAACAGAAATGTCAACTTACAAGAAAAGCACGCGGGAGAGAACAAGTGAAAACTACAACCAGAAGTCGCAGCCAGCACGATCAAGTTAGATGTGTTGCTCCTCTCAACGAACTCCATTGCAGCCGCAACTCCGTCCAAGGTTCAAAGCAAAAAATTACCAAGCGTACCTCTATCTTGTTAGGTGGACAGCTTCATCCTTGTACTCCGTATTCTGTTCATGAATTTGTTAATTTCTTATGTTTGTGTCTCTCGGGCCCAGGGACCGCGAGATCGGCTTTGCTTTGGTTTGACGGGGACACGTGTACGGTCATATGAGCTCCTTCACCTGAACTACTTTGAGGCCCTACGGCACTCGACCCATATCCATCCTGCCAGTGTGACGTGGCAGAAGAAGAGAGGAAGCCTCGTATTATCCGTCCCCAACGCTTGGGGAAACGGCGTCGTTTGGCCCATTTTGGACAACTTTTCCTTTTTCACCTCGCCTAATTGTCTTTCTCGTTGAAGGACAGCGACACCTACAACCGCGAGAGTCTTTTACATCGCTTGTCCGAAAGTTGTGTCCAAGCCCAGCGCCTTCCGTGGCGCGTTGTGTCACTTTCCGCTTTGATATATTATGGCAATTTTTGGCCTTTTTGAGTATTGGAATTTAGCCCTATTGTCCCCGACGGTCCTCTAATGTCACTGCAAAGTGCAATTACAAAGTCTCATAATTTTCATGGGTTTTTAAGGGCGGTTTTAAGAAATCGGCTACGAAGAAATTAAACTCGCGATTTCCCCTTTCCACCCGTAAATAAATTATGTTGATATCAAAAGGAATATGATTTTTTGTCGGAAAAACAACGTCATGCTAGATCTTTATCAAGTTTATTATTTAAGGCATATTTTTTTTAGCTTTTAGGCTATGCTCAGTAGACCGGGGAAGCAATTAGGAGAAGAAAGTGAAATTTTTTTTAACTTTTCTACATCCCGTAATCTAAATAGTTCCCTCATTTTCCTTTCCTTTTTCACATTAGGAAAGCAATACAGGTAATTCATAAATATTTCGCTTAATGTGCAATGACATTCTTTAATTTTTTATTCCTTCAATATGGTCATTAACTGCTACTAAATCTTCAATTTAATTTTCGAACTTTCAATTTATTTAATATGGTCATGGCCGGCGACCCCGGCCATGACCGGCGGTGGGGCAACGGCCACAGGCGGGAGGGCAGCCCCCTCCCGCCTATATCTCTTTTTATTTTTATTTTATTTTTATTTTATTTTTTTTTCGAAAAACGGAAAAAGGAAAAAACATATAAAAATAAAAATAATAACAAAATATGAAATGACCAAAATGCCCTTGGTAACTGGTGAGTCGAGCCCTTTTTTGAAACTGATAAGGTCACTTTAGGCCCTTATTTGAAATAATATCTACTTCAGGCCCTTATTTAAGATAAAGAGGACACTTCAGGCCCTTATTTGAAATAAGATCAACTTTAGGCTCTTATTTGAGAAAATGAGGGGATTTGAGGCCCTTTTTTGAAATTTTTCCAAAAAATTAGGATCTATTTACGTCATTTCCATTTCCCATTTTCCACCCCCGAAATCAGAACGTCCACTACACTCTCTCTCTCGTCGCGTGAACCATCATCAGGCTCTCATCCGGAACCTGACATTCCAATAAAACTCGAACGCCACTGGTTAAATCTCCACCTCTTCTCCCCATCAACCAGTAGGAGCACCCAAAGGAGAGAGACGAGTCTCAACCACCACACGAGAAATCCAACGCAGCCGAACCTTAACGTCGAACCCCTCGCTCCGGCCATGGCGGTGGTTTCCACTTCCCTCACCTCTCAATTCTCCGGCCTCCGCCGCTCCTCGAAGCTCGACCGCTCCCTCTCCGCCGCCCAGTCCTTCACTCAGCACGTCAATGCTCGAGTCTGCTTCTCCTCATCTTCTCCTCATCAGAAGCCGTGCAGAGGCGTCGTTGCCATGGCCGGTACCGGCAAGGTAGATCCCAATTACTACGCGCATTGCGTTCTTTTCCGGTCAGTCTCGAGTTCGCATTGCGTTTTTTTTTTTATTGTTGGTAATTCTGTTATGTGCGACGGCGCTTGATTTTGGTACGAGTCGTCGGGTAGGGCTTGATTCTGCGATGGATGCTCACTGGAAATATCTGTTCAATGAGATTTACGAAATTCCGTTCTGTGCATAACTTCAGTTTATGTGGCTGGACAATTAAGCCGCGTAGAGTTTTCTAAAACGAGAATGGAGGATTTTGTTTTCAGACACGCAGTCGACTGATCCTTATTGATTTCGTTTGGATAATATTCCGACATTCACTAATTAGTCAATTACTAACGTATCATTCCTGTTGTTGTTGCAGTTTTTCGTTGGAGGAAACTGGAAGTGTGTAAGTACTCTTTTATCCTGTTGGCTTAAATGGAAAATTCATGGTAAACTGGGGGTGGATGGCTTTTGAAATACTAAACTGAATGGCGTTGCATAGACCTGTTATCTCTAGCTGTTTAGTCTAATTTAACTCGTGGTAGATGAAAATGTACGTGTAGAATGAGAATGGAAGTGGCCCCAATTAGTATTGCCTGCATTGGCACTTTGTGGGGACTGCAAACTCTGGAAACTCAAAATTCTACTTTTGTCAACTTCATGAGAGCTGCCTTTTTATGCTAATTATGGCGGGTTCCAAATCCGTATTCTCTGTGTACTTGGCCTAACTAATTGTTGCATCTTTTAACATTTCTTATATGTAGAATGGAACTAAAAACTCCATCAGCAAGCTTGTTTCTGACTTGAACAGTGCAACATTGGAGCCTGATGTCGGTGAGTCCCAGTTTCCTTTGACCTGATTTCTATCCTCATATCTTCTTTCTTCCACAAATTGCTAGGTTTGGTCTATACATTTTGAAGTTTTTTTTAACTTTGGTTGAGTTTTAGGTGGAGTGATGCGGTAATAATTAGGAACTTAGAAAAATTATACGATGTTGAAAGGGAATAACAGAATACCAGGTTGAACGTGTTCTCTTTTCACCATCTTGAGCTAATTTCCTCCTCTCCGGTAGATTTACTCAGAACATTACAGTTGTATATCTATTAAAGCTTTTTTTTAAATGCTAAGGATCTAGCTTTGCCATGAAGATGTGATTTATTAACACTGAATTCTGGAGTCATGTTGCTTCCCATGGCTTAAATGTCGGCAGTACTTCCCACGATTAAGGGAACTGTACAATAATCGAGTTATCTAAGTTAGTTTGAATTCTTAAATTTGAAGATAAAATTTATTTAAGTTTGCTTAAATTCCTAAATTTAAAAAATTGGAGTTCAAGACAATTGCCTCGGTAATTGTTTCTACTTATACAGCAAAATTTGACTATCTCTCCCATGGAGTTGATAAATGATGCTTAAGTGTCCCTCATTTTTTAGATTGACCATCACCAGTAGAATTTAAATGCATAAGATTGAGTTATCGGGAAGCATCTTTTGCTCGTCTATTATGGCTGTAGTTGGTGGCTTAATGCCTGCTAGTAGCTTGTAGCGTGTGGATGGGTAAAAAGCTGATCATCAAGGGCATTGCCACACACACATGCACACCACAACCCACACGCGCGCGCGCGCACCCTTTGCTAGGCTGAAACCAACATATGCGCTGTTCATTTTGCTTGATATTCTTTTTGTGGCCTGTGCAGATGTCGTTGTGGCACCTCCCTTTGTATACATTGACCAGGTTAAGAACTCATTATCGCCAAGGATTGAGATAGCTTCTCAAAACTCTTGGACTGGGAAAGGTGGGGCTTTCACCGGAGAAATCAGGTAGCTTGCTGTTTACCTGTTGATACACAAGACACCAGAATCAAGATTTTCTCCATGTTTTCCCTTTACCTTTATCATCTCTTCCTGGAAGTTCATCCTGGTTGAAAGAATACTCGACTGCTAGGTTCCATGATATCATATGCATAAGTGATAAAGTTGGAACATCATGTCTTGCGAGTGATAACTTGATTCGTGTTTGAAGATCTTGTTCTAGGAAAAGAATTATAAATAACAAGCCTACTGCAAATTAATTCTGGGGACCCTTTTTGGTCAGGTAAAGGACCGAAACCAATAGAGAGCATTTGAACTCCATGCTGGCATGACTGAATAAAGTTTGTTCAGCCGCAATTTCTCGTTTGAAAGGGAGCAGGAAGTTCCTAAAGATACTCTAGTTGCTCTTACTCTGGCAAAAATATTGAAGATATCGCCAGTGGTGACTATTGATTAATTCAAAGTGTTGTAGCTAAACTAATAAGGGGAAAAATTGTGAGTTCCAACTAGGATATGATCACTGTTACTTTTAAAGAACAAAGTTTTTCTCATTACTAGAGCACTTAACCCAAAAAAAAACAAGAAGAACCAAATAGTGTCTGGAGTTACTGTTTCAGTGTTTGCCTTCAAGGGAATGTGCAGGATCTGCAAAATGTCTGGCATGATTTGCACCTGACATTGATGAATGTGGATTAACAAGTTAGAGCAGCCATGGACATTCTGGAGCGTCATTATGAAGAGGCCTCTAGCTTGTTGACTTAGCTCTCGCGAATTTAAAAGTATTTATAAGCATGGCATGATGGACATTAAAAATTGACTAAGGTAAATAAAATTAACTGAGGTGGTTTCATTTGGAATGTAGACACGGTAATTAAATTGTAGTATTTTTGCATATGCATAAATATGGTTTCATCCCTGCTTCATTTTACAGGGAAGGTAGTGTGGGCATTGCATGTGATTAACAAATAACTAAGGTGGTTTCTTTTGTTTGTGTACTGCCGTAATAATGCCTAATAGTGATAGAAATATGGAAATTCCATGAAACTAAGTGGGCGATTCATCTAGGAATTTGGATTTCTGGTGATTAATGGCCGTTTTAGGGTACCTTTAGATGTTGCACACAAGAGTCAGCTTTGAGGCAATTACATTACTTACTCATTGCTCCTTGATGGAACTCCATATGTGAAGATCAGAGGATTGACATGGATTAATGAAGTTCTACTTCTAGTCCCGATCTCATAGGCTCATAGCTGCTTTGCTTCTAGAATGATTGCTGAATCTAATTTGGCCATTTTTAGTGTGGAGCAACTGAAGGACATTGGCTGCAAGTGGGTAATTCTTGGACACTCTGAGCGGAGACATGTTATCGGTGAAGATGACCAGGTAGAAGCAACTTCAATGGAGACTTATTATATTTCGTTGAAATGCAACTCAGCTATTTACTATAGTTTCATGATGTAGTTTATAGGAAAGAAAGCTGCTTATGCTTTGAGTGAGGGTCTTGGAGTTATAGCATGCATTGGGGAGCTTCTTCAAGAGAGAGAAGCTGGGAAAACTTTTGATGTCTGTTTTCAGCAATTGAAGGCTTATGCTGGTAATTTTTACCTTTGTGCTTGCTTATGTATGAGATGTGGTAAATTGCGAACTTATCATCCTCTTCTTGCCTGCAGATGCTGTGCCTAGCTGGGATAATATTGTTATTGCCTATGAGCCTGTGTGGGCTATTGGGACTGGTAAGGTGGCCACCCCCCAGCAGGCTCAGGAAGTCCATGTAGCATGCCGTGATTGGCTGAAAAAGAATGTCTCTGCAGAAGTTGCTTCCAAAGCGCGCATCATTTACGGAGGTAGGTTAACTGAAATGGTTTTCTTCTTCAGTTTCGTCATATATTGCGGGATAGGGTTTTGGTTTGGGCTTCGTGTACAAGTTGGGGACTTCACGGCCTTTCTTGAGAATTGTTAATTGATGCAAGTTCATCTGCTAGAGATATAGTTGTCCTGTATAAGCCTACATTTGGTTAAATCTTATGTGGATTGGTTGTATTTTCGTAAGACTAGGTGAGGAAATAAAGTGAGGGAGAAATTATACAGCTGGCCCAAATCAAAGTGGTACATCAAGTGCCTCTTCTGTTGGCATCTGTTGAGTTAAAATTTTGATAAAAATTTGCTGATACATCGAGTCCTCTTCTTACTTACCATTTAGTTTGACCTTGCTTTGACAGGTTCTACTGTGATATCAAATAGTTTCATTTACAGTAACACTGGATTCTTTCTGTTGCTTGGATACTGTCCCGTCAGCTGTTCTGGTTTTTGTCTGTTATCCTTGCTTGCGGACGAGTATTTTTCTGTTGCTTTGTGTGGCCTAACTCGAGATATTACGCTCTGCAGGGTCTGTAAATGGAGGCAATTGCGCAGAGCTTGCAAAGCAGGAAGATATAGATGGTTTTCTTGTTGGCGGTGCTTCCTTGAAGGTATACTTCTGCTAAATCATTTCGCCCAGAGCTTGAAAATCACATGGTTTTTTACCTAAAAAAAACCGACGATTATCACAAAGCTGCTCATTGATGCAGGGTCCTGAGTTTGTTACAATTGTCAACTCTGCGATATCCAAGAAAGTCGCTGCTTGATGAACATAGTTGTGGTTTTTCACAAGAGGAGCTAATAAGGGGTGACCAGAACACATTCACACCGGAGCGTAGTGCATCAAAGTCATGAGCTGGTTCTACACAAGTCTGATTTTTCTCTGTTGTCTGATTTGTTCCCTTTAAAGGGTCTTAGAAAGCTGTGATTTCTTGATTTTGCATTTACCGAACTTCTCAGAACTAGACAAATAGAAGATGATATGTCCCATAGTTATTGTATTTCAAGAAGAGTCAGTGTTCCTGAACCTCGGAACTTGTTGAGGAGTCTCATTTCCCCTTGACCTCCTAAAATACTGAAAAAGGGGACTAGTCTGGTGGATGGAACAGAATAATAATGTATGTGATGTGATGATGGCTTGTGTTCGTTCCCATCCAATGTTAGATGGATCATAAATTCCCTTACAGCCGTGCGGTGAGCGAGAGGACAATGCGAGCATCCAAATCATTCCCAGTTTCTTCATATTGAAAGGTCGGTCCATTCTTTCCTGTGTTCCCTTATCTTGAACCGTAAAAGGGATCAATTCCTGGAAAACTCAATCCGTTTAGAAGACAGAATCCCATAGTCACCGAACGAGGAGAGGGAAAGGAGGGATCCAATGATGTTCGAGTAACTTGTCTAATGCTCAGAGAACTGCACTAAAGCTCGCGTCGATTGAAGAAACTCTCCGAATTCATCTTCTCGACTCGGCTTAGACCTTTGGTCCAAGGATCCGGTGTACCAATCTATTCTGAAACAGCCACAATTATATTTATAATAATTATGTTGGAACCTTCCTCATCATCGAAGCACCAGTGGTCTAGTGGTAGAATAGTACCCTGCCACGGTACAGACCCGGGTTCGATTCCCGGCTGGTGCAGACCAATCGTTTTTTCAGTTTTTTTTTTTACCACCATTTTTGCTTCTGCCTTTAATCTACCTTTCATCCATTGCAAGTCGTAGTAACTTATTTTCTTGTCTTTTTTATTTTATTTTATTACCGAATCGTCGCGATTCCCTTTTATCACTTTTTTTTTTCCCGAAGGTTTTAAAAGAGCAATTAGCATTATGCACTCGAAACAAAAAGGGTAAATAGTCCTTCTATAATACGGGACCGGGCCAACACCGAGTTTCGGAGACACGAGATGATCAAACATTGGAAACCATGGACCAACCTTGGTAGGTTTGAGGATTTCGACATACATCAGGCTTCCGAGTAACCTTCACGGAATGGGCGCTTCGGATTGCTTTCAAAGAACATGTTCCATTGTCTCATTTTCCACCGTCATTTCTTATGCACGCGGCTTTTTCTTTGAGGACCGGAATGATGGAGATAATCATGTCCCGTGATATATGTGACATTGTCCGTCTTGACTTCGTCTTCTTTTCCTGTTTGAAGACTCCTCGGAGGACACTGGTATTGGTCAATGCTTATTCCACAAGTTTTTCAACCTGAAAACCGTTCATCATCGAACGAGACATGAAGAAACTCAAAGGGTTGGGGGGGACTCGTATCGTGTGTGCCATCGGCTTTTCGACTCGATTCGGAGAAGATTTGTGTATAGGAAATGCATATGGTCCCCATGGATATTATTCTGCCCAAGTTGGTTGCTTCATTAAGTTTGAGCTATTGCAGGTTAAACTCGCAGAACTTTGGCGCAGCATATTGGCACATGTTGCTAGTGTGCGATACCATGTCCATTCCCTTCTACCGAGTAAAGATGAACAGGAGATGCAGGACGCGGATCACTGCGTTCGTTCGCGATTGAAACGATAAAATGTCATAATAATGCCAAATGGGTCGGCCGAGTTCGGCGCACTAGATTACCTTGGAGCGTCATGATTTCGAAGAACGATACGGGACGGGACAGATACGAGCTTAAACGCTAATCATGATCATAGGACTAAAGCATGAATGCGACTTCCATGAAACTACTGGTCTGATAAATGAGTGGCTCTAACTGTAGTAGCTTTAAGTTGCGGTCTCCATCAAAGTTTTGCCACGATGAAAAAACTGAGCTGTGGTTTCTTGTTCCAAAGGTTTCGTGTTAATTTGACCATAATTAACTTAAAACTTAGGCTTGCGGAAACTTGAGAAACCAGATGAAAAACAAGTTTGAGCCCTCTGAATTAACATAGCCATTTGAGACAAAGTGCAGTTATTCAGAATATCACGTCTCTTGCCTCGTGTTCCTCATCAGCCTAACCACCCAAAGCACTTATGGACAGGATTGAAGTTTTCAAGCAGCTAAAACTTGCCATGATGAAAATAAATGAAAGACTTAGGATAAAAAAAGAACCTATCTCAGTATCTTACATAGAAGTATTCAAAAAGGGTTAAAGTTAAACCAGCTTTCTCGAAAGGCAGATTGGTATTGCATCAAAACAAGCAGCAAAACTATCAAAGCGGCCACGCCCCACGGCGAGCTTCCCTCGGCGGGCGGGCGATACATTCGGCGCCGCCGGTCCCATGGAGACGCGGCAAAGAAGGCCATCGGGTCTTCCACTGACGACGTCGACAACCACCGGACCAGGACGAGCAAGACCAGCGGCGCGGCCAATAGAATCCATCCCATTTGCTCTTCGGCGCTTTCCATGAAATCCTCGAAGCTGAAGTACCATGACGTGCCGAGGAAGATGAAGATCACTCCTAGGATGACCAAGACCGGGTATGGCAGAGGATTGAGGTCGGTGAAGGCCTCGGAGATTGAAGAAGTGGTGCTTCTTCTACCATAGGCCATCTTCTTCTTCGTCCTTTTTCCAGGAAAATAAATGGCAGAAGAGAAAGGTGGAAGATGATGGAATGTACAGTCTGTGTTCATTTATAGGAAGAGAAGGGGTTTGTGGTATCTTGTAAGTAAGTTAGATCACCCACTACAGAGCAGATAATACTTTTTTCAATTACTTTACCAACTCCTTGACAAAAATTTCCAAGTTTGTCCCACCTGAATTGAGGGAACCAAAGAAGAAGCGACAGGAGAGAATTCCGGAAGAAGAAAACGATTTTCTAGTGATAGGAGAGGGGTCATCTATGATTGGTTCAGAGAAATTAATTACTAGAGCCTAAGTTGGATTTAGAAAATAACTCTATATTGAGAAATAAATCTATACAGTACCTCTAATATTTAGATAATATTGGCTAACCTAAATTTAATTAGGAAACTCAGTAAATGACCATAACTGATAGCACTAGTTATTGTGCTTGTCATGAATCAACGTGTGATGTTTTGTGTAGAGCATGCTCTGTACTAAAATGAATTTACAAAATTCGTGTACAAATTTACCTAAATCAAATAATTTAATATGTAGATTTTGCAAAATAGTTTTGGTAAAATTACCCTCCCCCCCCCGCACAATTTTTTTTTTTTTCTAAACCTTGCACTTGTGTCAATTCAATACTGAACATTTCTACTGTGCCAATTGAGTCCTAAATCTTTGTTACGTTTTGGGAAATCACTGACACAGATTCCGACCTTCCTATGTGACTCAGCCGATGCTGACGTGGATAATTTTTAATAATATTTTTCATTATAGTTTGACCTTTATTTTTTTTTCTTTTCTTTAACTTTCTTCCCTTGGCTTGGGGCCAGCGAGGGCCGTGGCTGATCTGGCGAGGGCACCATGGCCCTCACGGCACCCTTGCTGGTCCTAAGCCAGGGGAAAATGAAAAAGTAAAAAAAAAAAAAACAAAGAAAAAGGGTATAAAAAATTTAAAATACTATTAAAAATTATCTATGTCAGCTCTGGTATAGGACGGGAGGCATCCACATCAGCCATTTTCGGTCAAAATTGATCGGATGTACTTAGTTGGTACAAGTGCAATATGTTTATGTTTTTTTTTTTTTTTTTTGGTAATTCTCTCCTATGCATCGTGAAGTGAATTTTCCATATTTTCTCATAGTATACCCGGGAGGGGAATAAAAGAAGATTTGCAACTTGGGAGATATTTTATCCTTCACTTTTGCTTAATTCGTGTGCTAAAATATGTTATCGCCAAAGAGAACTTTTTCCCTTATTTGGTTTTTCACACCGGGAGTTTAACAAACCATACTTGATTTCGTGGAAATCTCTTTCGGTGCTACTCATTAATGTTAAAAGTGGTCAGCCTATAAAGGATAAAGATAATATCAGAACATCTAATTGGTCTCGATACTAAATTCATTTTCAACTTTAGCAGAATTTTATCCCATTTAGGCTACGATTGTTTCGCGAAATATAAACGATTTGAAATACATTTTCCTAAAATTAATCACTTATATCGGTTGAAACAATTAATCAACGAGAAATGTTTTCATTTCGGCAACAATTTATATCTCGATATTTTCTTAGACAATAAAAATGTTTTTTGTTTGTTCATGTTTGTATACGACATAAGCAATCATTGTTAGGAAAATATTTTTCAAATCATTCATTTTTCGCGAAACAAATAGAGACTTAATGAATCTACTTTGTCATTGATATACGAGATGGAAATTAAGTAGTGCGCATATATTTATATTTTTGTCAAGGTCATATGACAAAAATTCAGCTTTATTAAGTTAAAACAAAAACTTATTGCTATCGGAAATTCACACAATATTTATACTATATTAGTAAAATGTATATGTGAAAGTATACCTATTTCGACGAAAATCTTTTATAGAGATATCGGGTGTGAGAATTGTGTTCTATTGTTACTTTCCATCATCTAATGATTAACTAAAAAAAATATTGTATCTACTTATGTAAACATGACTTGATATAATTGTATCTTGAATATATGTGTATGTTACATGATAAACTGACTAATGAAAGGGTATAAAATAAGTAAAATACCGAAGTATTTTTATTTGAGTATAATATGGTATGGATTTTACATGTGCCTAATACATTTTACCGTATAAGAAAGAGTATTTTCCGTTAAGTTCAACAGATGCATGGATTATGAGAGTTTAATTGAAAATCACGTACGTAAATGCTTTTTATGTAAAATACGAGGATTTTACTAACAATGATAGCTATAGGTATGCGTCGTTAGATTTATACGGTAGGAAAATATGTCAGTACGAGTCGGATCATATTCGATCCGATTCGATCTACCCGTTTGATATTTCTAATGTGTGTACATATTTGGTGTCGTATCATTGTTTACATACATATAATCAAGAAATCTTTTTGACTGAGGGAACAGAAAAGTCACTAAACTCATGAGGAAGTTACCATCCATGGCACGATAGCATCAGAAGATAATTTTATTAATTGTATACAATAAAGTCTCCTTTTCTTCTTCTTTTTCATTTTTTTTTGGTTGCTTTTTGATCTCACGGAAAATCCAATTCCCTCTTCAAAGTTAGCTCCAAATTCCTCTTCAACGGAACCTGAAACACACGGCCCTTCTCGTCTAATCTTTCTTGGTCGATTCCGTCGCTTTCCCGAGAAAGAGAGAGAGAAAGAGAGAGAGAAAGAAGAACACAGTGCGGGATCAATCACTTGAGGAAAGGTTTGATTTTGATGCGATATGAGGCCACAGAGGACGCCGATCCACGCGGTGGCTACATGGGTGAGGAGGCAACCCCCCAAAGTCAAGGCCTTTTTGGCCGTCGTCTCCGGCATGGCGGCTCTCGTCCTGCTCCGGTTCGTTGTCCACGACCACGACAACCTCTTCGTCGCCGCCGAGGCCGTCCACTCCCTCGGCATCGGCGTCCTTATTTATAAGCTCATGAAGGAGAAGACTTGCGCCGGTATTTCTACGCAATTTTTTTTTTTCTTTCGTGTGTTAATGGTTTGTGTTTGGGATGGTATCGTTTGGTGCGTATGAATCGGTATGTGCGTTTAGGCTTTGGACGATGGAGTGTTAGTGTTGATATTTGCCAGGGGCTCTCTCAAGATGAGGTTTTGTCCTGATCAGGTTCGGTTTAATGCTTGCTAGGGTTTTCTTTATTGATGGTTCATGTGAACTTGTGTTTGCCAAGGCATTGGGTTTGTAGAGTTCATAGGCGAAAGAATTATTTGTTTTTTTGTTTTGTTGGATGTGTAGTATGGTTCTTGGCTTCTTATAAATGTTAAGGACCTTCCATCACGAGCTGTGCCAGAAAAACAGAGAGAGAGAGAGAGAGAGAGTACTTTATCTTATCTAAGCGCCAACAGCTCTTTGGTATAGCGAGAACTGACTTAAGTTTCTGCCAGTGAAAATGTGATCAAGGTCAATGGATGCAGAGTAGTATTCGACTATTTGAGTCATCTTGTTTCATTTTATTCGCCCGCTTATGCGCAATTAGCCGGCGTGTCGATCCAGTGTTTGCTCAATTGCCAGATGATTCGCAAAAGGACTCTCTTTTGCTGTCCGTCAGTTGTCCAAGAATTGCAGAATTGGTCTGGAACGTGCAAGACCACATTTTGTTGGTTAGATAGTTGAACTCGGATCACCACATGTCTTCTCTGTGTTTTTCCTTGGTTGAGCATCTTGCAAGCTGTTGTTTTTTCGCTCCTCTAATACAAATTGAATATTGCGAACCGGCTGACCTTTGGCAGAATTTTTAAACATTATCGTCAATGTTTAGATAGTTGTCTCACATAGCTTTGGTCTATTGATTAGAACTGTAATTCATTGCATATAAAAAAATTCTTTATTATAATCTTTTTAACTATAGTTTTTTAGTGGCATTACAATGTTTTGCATATGCTGATTGGAACAATATTCGCTTCAGGGATATCACTCAAATCCCAGGAACTAACAGCTATATTTTTAGCTGTTAGGCTGTACTGCAGTTTCGTAATGGAATACGACATACACACAATCCTGGACTTGTCTACGTTGGCAGCAACCCTGTGGGTTATATATATGATCCGTTTCAAGTTGAAGTCCAGCTACATGGAGGACAAAGACAACTTTGCTATTTATTATGTGGTGAGTTTGAGAGGTCATCTAGTCTTTCTTGTGGGTAGTCCACGGATTGGAATTGCGTCGTTGGAAATATAGTTTTCAAGTTCTCTCCCTATTTAGTAAGGAAAATCACATGAATCAAAGGTATTAGTTCTGAATTTCCACGTAAAGCACTTTCTGTTGCAATTTTTTCTCCATACGGTTACAATGGCTTGTGCATGTCTTCTGTCTTGAGGACACACCCTGTCTAATGTAGTTGGCAGAGTTAATGGGACAAGTCATGGGATTATCGTGGTTTTTGTCATTTAGGTCAACAATTTTTCTGGTTCTAATTTGGGAAGGTTGAAGAGAGCGTGAAATGCGTTAATAACCGTATGTATATCACCTTGCCTAAAATTAAATAATCTTTCTTCATTGTGGTTACAGTTGATACCTTGTGCTGTGTTGGCTTTGTTTATTCATCCATCAACATCGCATAACCTAGTAAACCGGATTTCATGGGCATTTGCTGTCTACCTAGAAGCTGTATCAGTACTACCACAGCTGCGTGTTATGCAGAACACAAAGGTAAAAGGGAGGGTGTTGCTTTTCCTTTGACAGCACTGTATAGACAGATCAAGTTATGACTTCTTTGATGAATAACATCCGTTTTGTTCTTTCAGATTGTTGAACCATTCACAGCACACTATGTATTTGCATTGGGAGTGGCGAGATTTTTGGCCTGTGCCCATTGGGTACTTCAGGTTTGTTCTTCTGAAATATGAAATGTCCTTTTCATTGCAATAGTTAATTCTTGGAAAAGCTGCTTCTTGTACTACTTTCTTTAGCATTGTAACACTAGAGGCTCTAGAGCTCTATAATAATTTTCAGATATTTTTTTCCAACTTTATTCTACATATACCATTCATTCCGCTCTGAGATTCTAGAAATTCCCTTTTTAGTAATCTTCCTGAAAGCTGGAAACTTCTATCCAATGTTGTGGGCTTCTTAGATTACCATCATATCTTGTTGCAATTGAATATTTTGAGCCTGTGGGTCTCGGTTATTATATCATGAGAGTGTTACTGTAGATATCAGTTATAGCTCTGGACTTCATCCATTGGATATTTTAGATTAGCTTCAGTCTCTGTTCATAGGAGATACTGTTCAAAGGAGATGTTACTTGGCTATGGCCGAAGTTTGATACAGTTTTCTCTTGTTTAACTATTCCTATTCCAGCTGAAAAAGGGAACATTCTGGAGCAAAGCCCAAAAGTTCCATTACAAATGACCCCTGCTGTAGTAACTCTTGATTTATTACCTTGCACATTCTCCAGCTGTTTTTCTATTGCATATTCTAATAGTTTGTAAGCACCAAAGATGATAAGCATTCCATATCCTTAGTATGTTTTCACAGTTGTAGGTCCCAATGGTTAATACTTCGCCGCCAATAATGATTGATTGTTGCATCAATGACTTTATGGTATATTATGGAGTACTCATATCTTATATCCCACTTAAAATAGGTTCTAGACAGCCGTGGGCACTTATTGGTGGCACTGGGTTATGGGTTATGGCCTTCCATGGTTCTTATCTCCGAGATTGTTCAAACATTCATTTTAGCAGATTTCTGCTATTACTATGTTAAAAGGTCAGCTTGGGCTTTAATTTTCATCTTGCATGTACTTAATGTTTTCATCAACATACATAATCCTCGAATCTTCTTACAGTGTGCTTGGAGGACAGCTTGTTCTACGTCTTCCCTCTGGGGTGGTATGAACTGCGCATCGAGATTCAGATGAGGAAATTGGGATGGACATTTACTGTCCTCGTAGTCTTGCTCTCTCTACCTGTTTTATATTCCAGAAGAAGGTTCTGGTTTACTTGTTATGGATGCACATCCAGCAGATTGCTTCTTGTAAGAATCAGGTGTCAGCAACTTTGGTTGGATGTTTTCTTTTAAAGTATGCTTAAAATCGATGATGATATAGGATTTTGCAGCAACAATTATTTTCTCTTCTCTCGATCTCGAGGCGCACACCCACAAGAATCTTGGAGCTAAATTTGCATAACAAGTATTGCGACAAATGTGGTTCACAACGGATGTTGAATCTGGAAATGCAATCTCTTAAGTAGTCTGAAGACACAACCTTCTTTGTATCATTTCTAATGAAAACCTGTCTGGCCGATGAAAACTGCAAAAAGATTGATAAGGTGATAAATTCTATTGTTGTTTTATGAGGATATGAGCGTCCACAACTGGGTGGGGGCTCTGGGTTTTACTCAAACAGTGAGGTTCCTCGCAAGAATACCTTCAAATGTAACCCCAGGTCCAAACGCCAGAATCAAGCCAAACTCATTATGACTTTGGTCTTCCTTTTTCATCTTCATGCTCTCTTCCAGCATATAATCAAGAACATACACAATGGTATTGCTACTGGCATTCCCATAGTCCTTTAGAGCTTGCCTACTCGCACTTAATTTCTCCGGCAACAAGTCGAGTCTCTTTTCGAGTCGATTCAAGATTGCTGGTCCACCCGGGTGGACTGCCCAGAAGATTTTGTTGTAGTCTTGGTCGGATAAACCAATAGGTTCCATCAACTTTGTGCAGAACCCTTCGATGTTATCTTCAATGATTTGAGGAAGCTCTCTTGCCAGTTTAAAGCTTATTCCTTCTTCTGTCAACCTCCCGTCTATAATTTTTTCGGTATCTGGTAAGAAATGCTGAATGGCTGTGTTAAGTTCGAAGAGAGGCTTCTCAGTGCTTAAATCCGGGTCAGCCCCGATTATCATTGCTCCGGCACCATCGCCAAATAATGCGACCCCAACGAGATCATAGGGCCTCTCAGCACTCGGTGGCTTGTACCCAATAATGGTAGTTTCCGATGTAGCAAGCAGAACCCGGCTACCGGGATTGTTTTCTGCTATATCCTTTGCTACCCGAAGTCCGGCGACACCTCCAGAGCAGCCAACGAAGTAGAGCATGACCCGGCGGGTTTCTGGGCTGAGCCTGAGCCCCTTGGCGAGATAAAGGTCTCCACCTGGTAGACGTGCTTCGCTGGACGAGACATAGACCAAGTGGGTAATGTCCGAGACGGGTCTGCCCCACTTCTTGATGCAAGCTTGCGAAGCCTCGATGGCCATCTCCGTCACCGCCTCATTGCAGATATCTAGTCTTTGCTTCACCGTGGGGAGGCCTTCCATGGCAAGCTCTGGATACTTCTCGAGGATCTCTTCGGACATGACCACGTACCTCGTTTTGACTGTCGTCGTCTTGCCTGAGAGAGCCACAGAGAAAAGTCAGAGAGCATCATTACCTAGCACATTGCAACCATAGTTTTGAGCATCTTCATAACAAGGTGAAGGAAATCAAAGAGGGAAGTGCATCGAGAGAATCACATAGACGAGTCAGCTTCCGTTTGAGGTCAGGATCATCACAGTTGGTGTTCCTGAAATACCCATCAACCAGGAACTCCTGCATGACGAGCTGGTTAGGAAAAGCCTTGCCAAGGGCCAAGATGGTGGCTTTCCCAGGACCGGCCTTCTTCCTTGCAAAAGTTCCCTGAGCTTTCTCTCCATTCTCCATCTCTCTCTCTCTCTCCGTCGCCTCTTTACCTTGAAATGAAGCAAGCAGGGTGTGGTCCTATATATAGAAAACTAACCCGAAACTAAAAGTTCCAGCTTGAAGCTGGAGAAAATGAAATGAGCCTGGCAGGAATGATGCCCTATGGGGAAGATATGATTTGGATATGGTTTTAGTTGGAGGGAAAAGATCAGTTGGGAAGCAAGGCATACATGGGGGTCATGTTCAGTGATGTTGGTACGAATCTGGTAAGGTACAGGCCACACACTTTCTTTAACATGAACACCGATTCATACATGTTCCTTTGGAGTTAGCTACCACAACTCTATAACAGAAAAGAGCTGACATAGATGTTATTGATCAAACGGGATTGATTATAAAAGTAGTATATATTAAAGTTGATTCGGAGCAGCTTTGTGATAATGGAATCAACCGGCAAAATGGCCAACAGCTAACCCAGCAGCAATTACGGATCACCAGTTCTTTCCACCAAATCCCTTTAGGCTAAAAAGCCTTTGCATTTTCCCAAAAACCGAACCAAACGCCTCCTAATCGTACTATTAGAAGGACTCATAAATTTGAAAATATCTTATTAATATGTTATGGATTTGCACAAAGCTTAGACGGGCCAACTTGCTCTTTGCAATCTTCAGCTCAAACGTTTCCCATGGGCTTTTGCTCCTTCTTGTCAAGTAGACATTCAACCAAGAAAGTTCTGTAACTTTGTACTTCTCGGCCGAAACGAAGACTCTCAAGAATTCCCAGGGTGGTTTCAAGCTTGCAAACCCATGGAGCGGCACCCCCCGCCAGTCACGAACCACTCCGGCGATCGAGCGCTCCGGTGAGTCCTTCGATTTCGCGCGCAATCAACGTTAATTTTGAGGGTGCCCTTCGCTGGTGGCCGCCACGCCTGAGGTACCCGCAGCTCCCTGGGTTCCATCTCAAGAAACTCGCGTGCTCTGTCACTGGGAGGTCAAGTATGCGGCTCGGGACTGGTTGGCGGGCTCGGAAGATGAATGCGTTCCGCGCCTTCCAGATTAGTCAAAGCATTCCGGCGATTTCCTCGTTAGACAACAGGTTCGTGTTTGATTCGAAGCACTGGGATATCCATTTGTCTAGACGAGTAATGGGTTGGTTTAACAAATGTAGGTTGAGCCGCCGTACCATTTGCAAAATAAGGAAGAGGTGCTCCACCGTTTCCGGCTCTTTGTTGCACAAATGACAAATGGGAGTAGGTAACCCAAGTCACCATTGTTAACCGAGACTGCTAATAAAGTGCATCAACATTTCGAAATCTATCACGACCAGCTTTGATAGCAAAGAAACACTTTCTCGGGAAAAAGCGGAAGGGAAGCAAATTTTCTCGGGACTTTCTGCTTCCCCTTTTAGCTCTGCTGATAATCCTAGAGCACGGCCAAAGCATCAGATAGAGGGAGAGAGAGAGAGAGAGAGAGAGATCTACGCTGCTACTCGCGCTGACTGAGATTAACGTCGAGGACGATGAGTGGAATAGCCTTAGTCCTTGAGCTCGCGAGGAAACACCCGAGCTTCCATTCCACCCAATCTTCGCACTCCTATGGACATTTCTCGGCCGCCTCCTTCGCCGCTGCCACAGCTCCTTTGGCAGCAAGATTCCTCTTTGGGTACGCTCTCATTCTACCTGCGATCTCAGGGCATCGTCCAGTACCTTTTAGACATCACTAGCCTTGTACGTGGTTTCTTGCAAAAACCTTTTTACTTTTTTCTGATTAACTTTGAATTGCCCACGGTTGATACGAGTCTACGATGTGGCACCATAATACGGTTCCTGCAATATACTTAGGGAGCTTGGGAAATCAGGGCTTTTGGTTTTCGCGTGGAAATCGGAGTGACATGTTGGTACCTTGAGCTGTGAAGGTTTTACTTTGGTAATCTCGCAGCAATGAAAGCTAGTAACTGGGGGCGATTATCTTTTGCATCGCAATTGTTGTGTGTGCGGTATGTCATTAGGGTCTGACTGAGAGTGATTAGGGAATGGAATGTCTGTCCTTCACTCTATCATGAATATAGTGTGATTCGGTATTATTTACGATGTGGTTAACTTGGTGTTATTGGATTCTTTGTTGGCTTGACCAAGATGAAAATGCTCGAGTTCTCGGTGGTGAAGTGCAGAAAGTTAGGACTGTTCATCTCTTAATAATCAGTAGCTTTTGCTGTGTATGTCGTATGTCTAGAGCAAGCTGATGCTAGTGACTTTAAGGTTGATGATGTAAACACAAGTTGTATCCTGATGGTGGTTTCTCTTAGATAAGCTGTCTTCTTGTCCTTCTCATATTTTCTTGAGATGGTGGTCGGTGATGTTTGCTTTCACTGGATATTCTTTTTCTTTTCCTTTGGTATGATTATGAGGGATGAGCAGCTATTGGCCCTAAAAGAAATGCATATGCATACTTTCTTATTCCTTTGAGATTTCATTGATTAAAAGTTTGACTCTGCTCGGCTACAATTTTTGTTAGTCTCTACTAGCCTTTTAGCTGAGATTTTCTTCCTTCTCTCCCTTATCCTTCATGATATCTGAATTATCATTCTCGTGCGGCAGTTTAAAGTTACCTGTTGCATACTGCAATGCTGGGACAGCATGGTCTGAAGATTATGTTTCTAGTACACAAAGTAATTTCGAGAATATATTGCATGACAAATCTCTGAAACACGGCGCCAAGATATACAAAATAGAGATGAAGCCTCTCTTTTCAGCTTTTGAGTTTAGGACATTTGCCTTGACTTCGTTAAGGTCTTTTCTTTAGTCCTATTTGCCACTTTTACAGTCCAGTATCCAGGAGGAAGAGGATGATAACTTCCTGCAGGATGCCATGGAGGAGCGCCAAGTAGATATGGTCCTTCCCTTAAAAAATTCTGTCAAACAGATCATTCGGGAGGTGAGTGCGTATATGTTCCAAAGTCTTGAATGCAGTTAAGAACCCCGTGATAGCTTTCAATCCCATTATTAAGTATGATTCTCTTTTACTGGCGGAGACGCACACATTCCATGCAAAATGATATGGGGAAAAGGGGGCTTCAAATGTGTAAAGAAAGAAACATAACTGATTGAGAAATAAAGTCAAGTTCTAATCATGAAACTGTGGAAGAATTATGGGAATGGCATTTTATTTGGCATTTTTAATAACAAACATGAAGTTTTTCGGAAATTTTTGGTAACAGTTTGAGTTTGAAAATCACTCCATTGTGCTTTATGGTAGATAGATCTTATAGTCATTGGACAGTTCTGCGCGATTAGGATTCTTCATCATACTTTAGGAGTTTCGTCTGAGGCAGATATGGATTGCGGGATACACCTTCCAGGCTTTACTGCGTCATGTTTATGGTCTCTTCTGTTTGGTTACACAGTAATAACAACGATAGTAATGTCAACACTCAATGTCTTGTAGGACTTTGCGGCGAGTTATGGTTGATTCGCTGTTGCTTCTCTTTTGAAGGAAAAAGTTTGAGAGAAGGAACAAGAAAAACCCAAACTTTGTCTCTAGTAAACCGAACTATTTTTTTCTTCTCCAGACTACAGTTGTAACTACTAGACGGGTTTTGTAAAGGCTTGCTGTCCAATATGTTTCACAAAGAATGGCATGGAAACTTCTGAAAGGTACGTTTCTCACAACTCAGCATATGCGTGGATTAATCCGGCGTCACCCGACTGATCTTTTCTAGACTATGTTCAGATGTTTCCAAATCCACTACACGCAAGGCACAAAGATGGATGCCAACTCTAGTTTATATATGGAGTGTTAGCAAGAGAACTTTGAGAGGTCAATTGCTTAATATTTACAACTTTTCTTCACTGCTGTGGTCAGTTGCTTGACCATCTATCTTATCATTTCTGCCTATCATGTACCTTAACACGGCAGTTGCTAGGAACTGCAGCAACATGGCTCATTCAAGTAGGAATTGAGACTTACCGATGCTTCTCTAGTATATTCAAGGCCAGGGACGAAGATGAAGTTGATCCAGTAGAACAAGTTACAATTCTCGGGAAGGTCTATCTAGTTACTGTGAAGTGTGGTGCATCCCTGATTTTTGCTTCGATTGGAGCAGGGATGGGTGCCACTATTACGCGCCCTTCGCTCCGGCAGTGGACTCCGCCCCCCCCCCCCAAAGTTGATCATCTAATAACTGTCCATAAGGGGATGCATACATCTACATTTCTATATCCAAATTCTAAGGTGGTATATTTGGTTTGTAGGCTGTGGTTGTCGGCGCCTTAGCTGGCCCAATTATCGTGTCATTTTTCTTTGAGAAATATCTCCAGTTGGCTCTATAAAGTGTATTGGCTCCAATTCTCTTGCATGGAGCTACCCTTAACTCAGGGTCTAGCTTGACTTGAAGCATTCAGCTGATGATGTTCGTCGGAAGATATAGGATTTTGCTGCAGCAATTATTTTCTCATGGAACTACTCTCTCTCTCTCTCTCTCTCGAAGCACACACGCACACAAATCTTGGACCTAATTTGCATAACAAGTATTGCGTCAAGTGTGGATCACAACGGAAGTTGAATCTGGAAATGCAATCTTTTAAATTGTCTGAAGACACAACCGTCTTTGTATAATATCTCAAATATAAGTTATCATTGCTCATGAAAAACCTGTCTGGCCGATGAAACTGCAAAGATTGATAAGGTGATAAATTCCATATGTACTTCATGAGGATATGAGTGTCCACAACTAGGGGGGGCTCTGGGTTGTGCTCAAATAGTGAGTTTCCTCGCAAGAATAACTTCAAATGTAACCCCAGGTCCAGACGCCAGAATCAAGCCGAACTCATGACGACTTTGGTCTTCCTTTTTCATCTTCATGCTCTCTTCCAGCATATAATCAAGAATATACCCAATGGTATTGCTACTGGCATTCCCATAGTCCTTTAAAGCTTGCTACTTGCACTTAATTTCTCCGGCAACGTGTCGAGTCTCTTTTCGAGTCTGATCCAAGATTGCTGGTCCACCTGGGTGGACTGCCCAGAAGATTTTGTTATAGTCTTCGTCGGATAAACCAAAAAGGTTCCATCGACTTTGTGCAGAATCAGTGATCTGAGGAAGATCTCTTACCAGTTTAAAGCTCATTCCCTCTCTGTCAACCTCCCGCCCATATATTTTTCCGTATCTGGTAAGAAATGCTGAATGGCCGTATTAAGTTCGAACAGAGGCTTCTCAATGGTTTGTGCAGAATCTTTGCGAAATCACGAAACACAATATCTCAATGTAAAGATCGTCAAGAATAAAAATAGATGAGAGGTCTATGCAGCTTCGCTTCTCAGAGCACGAAGAATTTCATGAACTGTTCTCTTATTTTTCAATCCTAATAGAGCAACCCCCTGGCTAAGCAGCTGCAAATTATCCAACAATCTGAAGGAACTTCTCCAACAACTAGTGATATGCCTTTGTAAAGCAATAACTAATTGCATCTTACAAACGATATGTTAAAAGGAAGAAACAACACACTTAATCTTGTCTTTGGTAATTAGTTTACTCGCTAAAGCTTAGGTGTCAAATGTCACAAATCAATGATTTAGCAATAAGATTACTCGATCTAAGAGAGACAGTATAAAAGAACTGAAGCAACAGCATAACATATTGGCAAAGTCTATCAGGAATTCTAGCAAAATCTATTATCAGTCTCTTTCAAGAAGTGAATCCCAATGATTACAGGTAGTGAATACAGAAGGAATTGGTCTCTTACAATAACGATAAAATATTCGATGAGGAGTAGGATAAAAAGATTCAACACTCCACAACAATCCTGTGCAGATTTGTGCCATCCCTGATAGGATCTGAGATGGATAAAAAATAACTCGAGATTTGATAGCCTGCAAAATTTGTTTATCAGAACCAGGAATTCACCAGGTTGAGAGTTAACGTGATTGTCAGCAGAAGGAACAAGTTAGGAATGGGATTTAGACTCGAGCTGCCATTAGGCAGCACCGGAAATTTGTCTGGAAGAGGCATTTGGCAGCTTTCACCATCGAAATATATTCTTCGAGGAAAAGCCCAACCATTCCCTAGAGTGAATGATTCCACGTCTTTCTTCAGAAGTATTTCTGTGTTGACCGAACCGAGTTGATCTTTATCTGCCTGCAGAAGTTCAGTGTTGTAGTAGTCTATTCCCCAGAAGAGAGCAACCTCATCTGCAAATATTTTGCACAGATGCAAGACAAGCAATTGTTACATTCTTTTAGGGGTTCAAACTTGACAGCCCTATCATCTCATTATTCTTCTGATCCATGAAAGTTCATTCGGCAAATAGGGAATGTCCATTAAGTTAATCTATTGGTAAAGATTTCTCTCCTGTACCCCAAAAAAAAAAAAGTGGTTATTTGATATCCTAGTTAATCTAACTTAGCCCTGCATAGTACAAAGACGAAAAAACGATTAAATTGCTCTATGAAAAGTCTCATCATTCATAGCCGGCAAACCGACAATGTTCAAAAAGGGTAAGTTAGTGGTCACCTTCCAATCCGACGGTTGGAAGAACTGAACTGTTGAAGCTATACGTCGTCGCGGACTGGCCAAAACCGGGATGCTGGACCAAGACATTCCAGTTGGAGTAGTTTCTCTTGTAATTATAGTTAGAGACTGTTAGTTTCACCCTCCAGTGATCTAAATAGTTGTTCTTAAGGTGCCAGTGAACACGAATTGGGCAGTTATGATCGGTGCATTGCACAACATCTGTATCGGTGAGGGCATCAGACTGAGGCAGGGCAGCTCCTTCACTGGTATATACTCATAGAATAAGATACTTGAATTATCAGATCGTGGCGTGCGCTTTTTTATGGGGATGAGCAGTAGACAATGACATACCTTATGCAGGAAGAAGTGTTGGGACCTGCTTCTTTACATCCACAGCTGCATGTAGGACAAGAAGTGATGAGAGGGTTATAAAATGTGGACAGCGACACGCAGCAAACCGGTGCTTTGTTTGCCAAAAAGCTGGAATACGTGCAAGTTGATTTCCATGTTCCTGTACATCACAGTTTAGATGGTGAGACTTGAGGCAATGTCACCACAAACAGAGACTAAAGCAAGTGTTGGATTCGAAGCTGGTGTTAAGGATTATAAGCTGATTTATTATACTCTTGACTATGAAACCAAAGATACTGATATTTTGGCAGCATTCTGAGTAACTCCTCAACCTGGAGTTCCTCCTGAGGGACCAGGGGCTGCGTTAGGTTGGTCTACAAGTGAAGTTACCAACGATCCTATCTCAAAATTACCAACGGAGCAGGCCACCCTCCACACACAATACACACTCAAAGCACGAGAACCAGCAACTTAAAATGTCGTTTTCAATCATTTTCAGCAGAACGAGGAAATAGTCTAACTTTTTAAGGCGGTCAGAAGCACAAAGAACGACGATCCCTACTCCCGTTCAGGGTCATTTATCTGTTATGAAGGGTTCAGGGACAATACAACATGCTATCCATGATCAGACTCCAGGTACCTTCTCCAGTAAAAGTGCATTTTTCAACTCATCTACCCCTTTTTCATACACAGAAACTAATTGCAAGGACTACTGCTAACATTGCCACATGTCGGTAATCTATTATCGCCAACACCATGCATATCAGCCCTTTGGAATGGGATTCTTTCTGTAACAGTTGTGTATGGTTCTTCACAGCAAGTAGTACTTACTGAAAACCTGAACTTCCCTCCTCCCACCAATATCCGAAGAAACTGTCGGATTAGTGTCGACGACTGGGCCACACGTGTAACCGGGACCTGGCGCCATCAGATTAAGATTTAGAGGTGCATATCCTGTAGAGTTTCCCTCCAAGTTTCCAACTTGAATCTCAAAAGAAGAGAATGACTTGGAAGGGTCTATAGCCCACGATGATAGGAGGCCGCCGCGGCAACAGTCTTCTGACCTGTTCTCTGGTGAAGCCTCTGGTGGGAAATCGAGGATCATGGGTTGTTTCTTGCAAGAGTGAGGGATCTGGAACTTGTATGATGAGCAATTCCCTTGTTGGGTGGCGAAAGCGCCCGACATCGACCATATGACTTCGTCCCTAGCCCACGTCCATCCTAACTTCCAACCCGGTTTTTCAACATGGCGATACTGGTGGTAGTTCTGGATTGTCACTCTCGCCTGAACAAAAAGAATATATTAGCCATTCACCAGGTGAACTCTTGTAACATCTTAGAGTTGCAGCCTGCCTTCTATGTTAAAAGTGACCACATTGCATATCCAATTTAAAAGTTTTCCCCACATGGATCTGTGACAGGCTATCCAGAAAAAAGGCAGACGTTATCTCTATGTTGCTTCTTAAGCAGAAGGCAAAGTTTGTACAACGCGATTCTGTGTTAGAATCAATCCAACTAGAACTAACCAAATAGTATTCTTTCTTTCTTTTTTTGGCCAGAGACCAAATAGCACTCAATCTTCGTAAAAATGTATGTGACTTAATGATAATTTCCTGGCATGTACTCAGAAAAGTTTCTTGGAGGATGTCCGAAACTCAATCTTAGTAATTCTAGGATAAACTACCCAGAGCAGTGTTGAGCAGCATAATTGCCAGAATCCTAATCAGGAACCAAATCACAGTTCTTCAAATATTTAGTGCTTTGTATAGTGATCACTGACCATATATCCATCCGTCGTCCACTTATATATGTCTAAAGTTACTGTAATGTTTCCGTTTGGGTCCATGGGGTCATAGCAATCTGCAAGCAGGATTCAGAAAGAAGAAGAGCATCATGACTGACTAACAACCACTGAACTTTGAGAGAGTAACAAATCAAGAATTAGGGATTGTTACCTGATAAACTGCTAAAAATAAGTACTACTGCAGACACAAGAGCCAGTGGCCTAATCCAACCCGAGACGATTAGCTTCATCTTCACTAAGAAGATTACCAAATACCGAGTGGTGCTGTTTTGACTCGGAGGAAGGCTTTAGAGACTCGGTCTCTTTATCAACAGCTAGTAACCCAGCTACTTTCTTGGAACAGACCATGCCCAGTTGGACCAAAACAAGAATCATAGGAAACTTCAACGTGATATTACCAGACAAAACATCAAAAACGGCTAAATCCTACGAAGACTAGAAAGATTCCTGATAGCCCCCTACCTACAAAGCAACACCAGATGAGTTCTCTTTTAAGGCGTCTTTCTTGTCCTTCCTGGCATCCGGCGTCCATCTTGGACGGCACAGAGATGAAGTTGATAGTTATACCGCCAATGTTTATACAGTAGGACACGGTTCGTTATCTGCTGTACATCCCCCATTTTTATAGAATATATGTACAGTTTTTTTCTTTTTTCTTTTTTCCCTTTTCTTTTTGGTTTTTCCTAATATATATATACACACACGCCATACATAAAATGCGTGTGAAAAAACCAATGGGATTCATTAATTTTGTGGATAAACATTGAATGTATATGTGAACACCTATTCAGGACTTGACTTACCTGGTTCATGAGATTAGTGGAGTACTTCATGAATTTGAGGTTTACGTACCTAAGTTGATCTTCCTTGTCCTAGGAAAAAGCTTCAAAAGACAAAATGTGTCCCTAGTGTATATATGAAACTTCGTTTATCCAAAATATATAATTGATGAAAAAATGCATCCAATTTTGTGTTCCGCAAAATCAGAATAATGTTCCGTTTGGTTCTAGATTTGTAACGTCGATAATAAATTCCAAATAGGTGTTGGTAAAATAGCGCAATCGACAACCTTTTGGTCAGATACACAGGTGTAATTTACGTACGACGTTAGGGATTTACAATCATCAATATAGTAGTAAATAAATCTAAATTATAGCGGCGAGAATAGTAATTTAGGAGCGAAATTAATAGTACCATCAAAGGGACTCGTAAATTCGAAAAAATCTTAAAAAATCTATTATGAATTTGCAATGATAGAATACTTATTTCTTTCGTAAGTTACCATGGTCAACTGACACTGCTAAATAAAGTATATAAACATTTAGTAATCTACTATAGAGGGGACTGGTAAATTCAATTTTTTTTTATAATCTACCTTGAATTCGAAGGGCAGAAATACTGATTCCACTCAGCAATCAAAGCGAGTCTACAAAATGATTCCGGTAAAAAGTTAAAAACACTAATTACAATGGTTGGCGCCAGGGGCATAGCGAAGCTTGGCTTGCTGGTCTTTCCTAGTCATTCTCGCTCGTGTTTTTTTCTCTAGAAAATTCGACATTCCTAGGAAACTCACTCCCCCTTTGTTTTCATGACAAGGTCCGCAGATTTTTAAAGCCGAAGAGACACGTTTTGTTCGAGCAGATGCTTCCGGGATGATGAGTTTCGTAAATTCTAGGAACCGCAAAGAGAGCCTCTGGACTCGTGTCGTCCTCTAGATTTTGAAGCATTTGCTTGGTACACTCGAATATCCAATAAGTTCCCAAAACCCTCCTACGTTTTCTAGGAAGACCAGGACCCAACATATTCGGATTTTCTCATGCCATCGGTTTCCCCCTCTTGCCCGTACCGCGTTTCCAACTTTGCCAACTGGAGTCAACATCTTATCCTAGGTCATCGGTTGATGTCTCCTAAGATTATCTACTTGGTTTTAACTTATGTTTCATTCAGGTTTAAGGACCACGCATGGTCTCCGGCAAACCGCGAGCTAGGGTGACATGTGCGGCGCGGAAGTCTGTGGCTGAGGATCGAGACAATCTTCGATAGGGACGATCCACCCCGGTCCCCTCGATGCACTCCATTTATCGAGCCTAATCAATAAAGATTTACCGCTTATGGCTCATAATGAGATACTTGTCCAAAATGGCCTAAAACTATTGTATGGCGGTCAATGCAGTCTTAAACCTTTCAATTGTGCCAATTTAAGGCTAATCCTTTCACTTGTGTCAATTCAGTCCTAGACCTTTTAAAGTTTAGCCAATTTAGTCATAAACATATTATTTGGATAATTGTGGGAAAAGAGTATGTTGACAAATTGTCAAAAGGTTTTGAACTAAATTGACAAATTATCAAAAGGTTGAGGACTAAATTGGCACAATTGAAAGGTTTAGAACAACCGGACAAAAAAAAAGTTTAGGACTAAATTGACAAATTATCAAAAGGTTTAGGACTAAATTGACACTATCGAAAAATTTAGGATTGAATTGGCTGTCGTACAATAGGTTTATGACTTTTTGGATAATTTTTCCAGCTCATAATCATCTACCATCTTTACATGATTAGGACCATGCAAAGGTCATCATCTGGCATGCAAAGATCTTGTAGTTCAAACGTCCAAAGTGATTATGCACTCATGAAATCAAGGTACAAAAAAGGTTCTAATTGCAAGACAGTGGACACCCGGTCACCATTTCTTTTCCCCTATTTATTGCCTGCTAAACTAACTTATCCGGCCAATCAATAGGGGATTCATTGCTGGTTGGTGCAGTCCCATCCTGAGTTCTTTGCCACAACTAAGCATGCTTCCCATGATCAAAGGTCCCTCCCACATATCCTTTTACAGATAGTACAGAAATTAAATATGCGAGAGCTGTTTAGGTTTGGATTGCTGTCACGGAGCAGTAATGAAAACCAAAGCATGCACACTTTGTCATGAGATCCACAATCTTTGTGCAATCATCTTTGTACACAACCCAGAAATGCAAGTTCAGTCGAGGTAGTCGCGAGTAGCTCGGGTTCAACATGGCGATGCATGCCACGATGGACAAACTAACCAGGCTTTTATTGGGCACCTAGAATGTTTTACAAAGTATTGTTAGTACTTGTAAAATTAGACATAAAGCACTAAAATAAAATTACACATTGTACCATGAGATATACAGTCGAGTCGAGTTTCACAGGGCCCTCGATAAACTGCTTCATATCTCTGTTCACCTGAACCAGTGTAGTGGCTCTCCTTGTGCATGCATTGCTTGTCCGAATGGTCAACATTTCTGACAGTTTGGCCTTAAAAGCAAAAGCAAAATGTCAACGTGAATGTAGCTGAGTGGAACCCTCAAGACATAAATCAGCTGGAGACTACTTGCAAGTAGTTGCCGATAATGCAGTTAGATGGACATCAATTCATCCGAACTAAATGCCCAATGTAACGTTTTCAAGCACGGTAGTTGTAAGATCTGGTTAAAAGCCCCTCGCGCTTCGTTTGCGAACTATATATACACAGCCGAGGCGAAGCCCGATTTCGAGAAAGCGAGATGAATCCAGGGATGGCCGGACCTGGAGTTGTTGCAGAAGATGAAGAGAGTGTTCGTAGTGGAAGCAAAGTCCAGCCATTCTCCACCCCAACGTAAGCATCAAAGTTTTCCTAGCTACTCTTCTGACATTGATATGGCACGTTCTTTTAGTTTTAATGACGTCTCTTTACTCTTGATTATGTTCGAGCATTTTGGTCCATTCATGAACGTCTTGGTGTGATTTTGCAGCAAGGAACAGAGGAATATGAAGGACGCAGGAAGGCATAAGCCCGCTTCGCTGACCGAGATCTTGGGCTTGAAGGACTTCTTCTCTTTGGAGGTCAATATGTGCTCATATACTTTTGATCTTCTTCTTCTTCCTTAGCATCAAAATTCTAATGGTACTTCGAAAATTGTATTTCATGTCGAAATTGCCAGGTATGGAGAGCGTCGTTGGCGGAGCTCCTAGGCATGGCGGTGCTCGTCTTCGCCTTGGACACCATAGTGATCTCCTCCTACGAGACCGAAACCAAAACGCCCAACCTAATCATGTCGTTCCTCATCGCCGTCACCGTGGCTATCCTCCTCCTCGCCACGTCGCCCGTCTCCGGCGGCCACATCAACCCCGTCATCACTTTCTCCGCCGCGCTCACCGGCCTCATCTCCCTCTCAAGGGCCGCCATCTACATCCTGGCCCAGTGTGGCGGGGCCGTGCTCGGCGCGCTCGCGCTCAAAGCCGTGGTCAACAGCAAGATCGAGCAGACCTTCTCCCTCGGAGGCTGCACGCTCAACATCGTCGCGCCCGGCCCGGAGGGGCCCATCACGATCGGGCTAGAGTTAGTCCAGGCCCTGTGGCTCGAGATAATTTGTACCTTTGTGTTCCTATTCGCGTCGATCTGGATAGCCTTCGACCATCGCCAAGTGCAAGCCCTGGGCCGGGTTATCATCTTCAGCATCATCGGAGCGGTGGTCGGGCTCCTCGTGTTCATCTCGACCACCGTCACCTCGACGAAAGGGTACGCGGGAGTGGGGATGAACCCGGCGAGGTGTTTGGGCCCGGCCCTCGTGAGAGGAGGCCATCTTTGGAATGGGCACTGGGTGTTTTGGGCCGGGCCGGCTATCGCTTGTGTGGGATTCTACCTCTACGTGAAGATCATTCCGAGGAAGCATTTTCATCATGCCGAGGGTTACAAGTACGACGTGTTGAACATTTTTAAGGCCCCGTTTGCTTAGAAATCGGATCTTCAGATCCGTGCACCAAGATTCCGAAAAAGAAGTTGTTAATTGCACTTAAGTTAAGGACTATAAATGTAAAGTATTATTACCCCCTGAAGGTGTCAAAACTAATCAGTAATCAAAGCAGCACAAGGTCTTTGGTTTGATAGTGAGGCAGAGACCCTTTGATAATTTTATGAACCGGGTATTGTTGTAGAACTCCTAAAAGCGCGTGGGGGAGAAAACGTGCCAATCATTGACTAGATTTAATGTCAAAAGCTATCGATGAATTTTAGTCCTCATAAAATGTTGAGTTTTTTTTTTGGGCGGCGCTATTTCCACTCCCATTTTAGCTAAGATACTCCTTTCATCCAGTTAACTTACCAAAATACCCTCCTCCTCTCTCTCTCCAATTTATTGTTTCCTTTTTATCACGCTAATCCACTAAACTGCCATTATTTCTATCATCTCTCATTAATTTCACAATATAAATGCTCCATTATGCTCATGAAGATATCAATTAACCAAATCTTATTATTTTTCCTAGAGAATGTTGTCAATTTTAATCTACGGTCTCATATTTTCATTCACAAGAAATTTGTATTTATGGAAGCTTATGAACACACGATTAAGTGCTTTTTGTCTAAATAGTATGAGCGAAACTATATTTCACAGTCGAAAATCAAAATTCAATTTAATTACTTAGCTGATCATGATAAAAAAAAATGAAAAATAAAAAGTGATCAAAGTATGGAAAAGGTTAATTTGTTAAAGCATGATCAAATGTCAAATATATTTATATTTTAACCATATCTAAATATTAACAAATGATAAATGTATAAATGAAAAAAAGAAAAAAACATGATTCTTGTTGTACAACTCCTGTTACGGAGAAAGTAATTAATATCGATTGTAAATTCAATCTCGTAACAAATAGATCAAAACTTTAAAATATGCTTAGTACTTTCCCCTAAACAATCTTATGGGAGTTTGAAAGTGCGGAATGTGTAAATAAATTTTCAACCCCATCTTGCAATTCATATTAAAATGTGAAAAGCTAAAAAAAGAAGCACAATTTAGCGATGTTTAACATTATAAACCTACAAATTTATTACGAAAAATCACTCAAAATGTCTAAATCAACTAGATAATCAGATTGAGTTATAAGTTTTAACTTTGAAACAAAGTTTCCCTCATGCTATTTCATAAATAAAAAAAAAGGTAGTTAATTGTGTGTTCATAATTCGTTATAACTAAAAGTTTCTAACTTGTTATATAATTTTTGTAATTAAAAAAATGAGACCATAAATTAAAACTAATAACCTTTTTTAGGCAAAGTGATAAAATGATGCATCGTAAGATGATATTTTATTGGGTGTAATTTATTGTCAAATTGATAATTTAAGAGAAAATAGCAATAAAGGCATTTATGTTGGTTAGCATGATAAAAAAGAAAAAAATAAATGGAAGAAAGAGAAGGGTATTTCGGTCGGTTAATTGAAAAAAAAGGAGTGGTTTAGCAAAAAAAAAAGGTGCAAATAGCGTCCCCCCCCCCCCCGCCCCCCCCCCCTTTTTTTTTTTCTCTTCCCACTTGTCAAACTTAAAATCGGAGTCTCGAATTAGAGGTCGCGACATGAATGATAATAGCTCGAGAAATCGGCCTGAAGAAAGAAACCATCAAGAAGGATCTTTTTATTTCATAAGTTTCTAAGATTGAGAATAATCCGTCTGAGGAAAAATTACCAAAAAAGTACTAAACATATTGCACTTGTGCTAGTTTAGAAAACATTTCAATTTGACCAATTTGCCCTAAATCTTTTGACAATTTGTCAATTGAGTCATTCCGATCAATTTTGGCCAAAATTCTGCTGACGTGGCCGCCAGTTGCCCTATGTGGCACTGCTGGTGCTGACATGGACAATTCTTCTAATTTTTAATTGTTTGGAATTTTATTTTCCTTTTTCTTTTCTTTTGTGACAGCAAGGGTCACCAATGACCCTTAGCGCTCGGGAATGCCTCGCCTGCGAAAGCCCTAGGCTCGCCCATCCTCGCCTTGGCTGCCATGAGAGAGGGCGTGAAGGCCCTGGGGTAGATCTGTCCGAGGGCTGCCTCGCCTGCGGCCAGCGGGGCCACAAAGGCCCTCGTCTGCAGCCTGCGAGGCAGCCCTTGCCCAGTCTGGGCAAAGCATTCGTGGACGGCGAGGGTCGCTGATCACCTTTGCCGGCACAAAAAAAGCAAAGAACAAAGAAAAATAAAAATAAAAAATTCAAATTGAAAAATTATAATAATTGTCCATGTCAGTACCAATCGTGCCATATAGAATGACGGGCATCAACGTCATCGATATTAGGTCAAAATTGATCGAAATGACTCAATTGGCAAATTATAAAAAAGTTTATGACTAAATTAGCCAAATTAAAGGTTTAGGACTGAATTAACACAAATGCAATAAGTTTATGACTTTTTTGGTAATTTTTCCATGTGTCCGAATGTAAGACTAGAAATTGTAAACATTTGCGCTCTTGAAATCTAGTTCGATCTGGTGCTCCAAAAGTTTCTCATGGTGACTGAGAAAAGCAGATGGCTCTTGTATTTGTTGAAAGGACAAGCGGCAAGGATGATTCAATAACCTCTAAACAATTTGATACCACTGTTGTAATTTGATCAAATAAGCCTAGAGAAGAAGACACTCAAGAGAATTGCTGCTATAACTCTCTTACGTTATTCATCAGATCAAAGGCCTATTAAAATAGGCATAACATCCTAAACCACTTAGCAAAAAAATAGCAACAGAATAGCAATAACAAAGACCCACTAACATACTCCACTAACTAGAACATGTGTAGAAACAAACTCCTACAAACTAGGACTCCACTACTACATTATTGAAGACACGTAAAACTGAAACTTGACTACTTCAACAATTCCTATAGACTAGGATCAGCATAACAGACGCTAAGAACTCGGTAACAAAATAACAAATAAACAACAATATGTTAACAATACGCAATACTTGCTCACAAGGCAACCCACGTGCTGGTGTTGTTTTATTCAATACTCCCCATCAACACCAGCTTCTTCTCTTTTCACCATACCGAGTTGATGACAGAAACTTTCAAACTTGTTGCTACTCAAGCCTTTTGTAAACAAATCTGTAGCTTGGTTTTCTGTTCTGACATGCTCCAACTCAATTTCTTCTTGCAAGACTTTCTCTCTGATAAAATGATAATGCACCTCCACATGCTTAGTTCTTGCATGAAAAACTGGATTCTCCGCCAAACGTATTGCCGACAAGTTGTCGCAGTACAAAGAGATACTATACTCTGTTGGCTGATGCAAGTCTTTCAATAATTGCATAAGCCAAGTGCTTTCTTGAGCTGCCATTGCTGCTGCTCGATACTCTGCTTCCGTGGTTGACAAAGACACTGTTGGTTGTCTTTTGCTACACCAAGAAATTGCTCCGGACCCGAGCATGAAAACATACCCGGTAGTTGAACGTCGGGTATCATGGTCACCTGCATAGTCAGCATCACAATAGCCAACTAGTTTGCAATCTCCACCTCTCTTGTACATAATACCATAGCCAAGCGTGCTCTTCACATATCTCAGGATTCGACGAACTGATTCCAAATGAGTCTTCTTTGGACTTTGCATGTAGCGACTCATCACACCAACTGCAAAGAAATATCTGGTCTTGTTAAAGTTAAGTAGATAAGACTACCCACCAGCTGCAGATACATGGTAGCATCTTCTAAATCTTTCCCTTCATGAGCACACATTTTGGCATTTGGCTCCATCGGTGTCGAGATTGGCTTGCATTTAAGCATTACAAATTTCTTCAACAAATATTTGGAATACTTTTGCTGATGGAGAAATATTCCTTCCTGAGTATAGTTGACCTCTAAACCAATAAAATGCTTGAGCTGTCCAAGTTCTTTCATCTGAAGCGAACTGACAAATTCTCCTTGGTTTGGAGGATTTCTTCTTCACAATCTCCTGTGATGATTAAATCATCCACATACACCAGCAAAATAGCTAGCTTCCCTCCTTTAGCTTTGACAAACAAGCTAGAATCTACAGATGTCACCGAATAACCACTATGAGTAAGAAATTCGGCAATCTTATCATACCAAGCTCTCGGTGCTTGTTTCAACCCATAGAGGGCCTTCCGGAGCTTACACACATACTCAGGATGATCTTGACTTTGAAAGCCCATCGGTTGGCTCATGTAGATCTCCCGATCTAGCTCCCCATGCAAAAACGCATTCTTCACGTCCATTTGCCACAAGTTCCAACTTTTACTCGCTGCAAGTGCCAGTAAGACTCGTACAGTTGTAAACTTTGCAACCGGATTTATCTTATACACCCATTTGCAAGAAATAGGCTTCACATCTCTTGGCTTGGTACGAGCTCCTAAGTCTGATTTCGCTCTAATGCAGTAATTTCCTCTTCCATAGCTTTAATCCACTCCGGACTCTGAGACGCTTCCTCAAATGTCTCTAGTTCTTTTGTATCCGCTTCTTCTACTATGGCGGCATTAGCATACTTGGGATTTGGCTTTCTGGCTCTTGTTGATCTTCTAAGTGCAGTTGATGTACCTGCTCCACTTGGCTCATCTTCTTCGCTTGGCCTTTGGTATACACCTGTTTGCCAAGGATTTTGAGCTACGCCTTCTTCAACATCTCCATTGTCTGCAACCTCTGTTTCACTTGAACTCAACTGAAATTGAGAAATTTCTAACACTTCCTTAAAAACATCTAAGTCTGGTAGTACTTCCTTGTTTGAGGACCACCATGAGGAAGCTTCATCAAACACCACATTCCGAGATGTGTAACATTTCCCGGTTGTTGGATCGCAACATTGCCACCCTTTCCTTTGACTGTCCTATCCTACAAAGATACACCTAACAGCCTTTTTCTCTATCTTGCTACGTAAGTGGTCAGGTACAAATACATAGCATACACATCCAAAAACTCGAAAATGACCAACAGCAGGCTTCATGTTCCATATTTTTTCAAAAGGTGAAAGGAAGCATAACCTTTGTTGAGGAAGCCTATTGGTCACGAAGGCCGCGGTCTTCATCGCTTCTGCCCAAAACCGTCCCGGAACATTCTTTGCATGAAGCATACTTTGACATACTTCTGCCAGATGCTTGTTCTTCTTTTCTGTTACCCCATTTTGCTGCGGAGTCTTGGCACATGTGAACTGATGGCGTATTCTACACTCCCGAAGGAAATCTGAGAACTCATTGAGGTGTACTCTCCCCCGTTGTCAGTGCGTAGACAACAGACTCTTTTGCCAACCTCCGCTTCCGCTACCTTCTCGAACTCTTTGAACTTTGAAAGAGTTTCAGATTTTTCCTTCATAAAGTAGACCCACACGTACATCGAGAAGTCGTCAATGAAGGTCACCGTGTACTTCATTCCACCGATGGAGGCTTGTTTAATTGGTCCAAACACATCAGAGTGAATCAACTCTAATGGTTCCTTCGCTTTAAATTTGGACTCTTCGTACGGCAACTGGTGCGCTTTTCCATACTGACAGCCTGCACATACACTGTCTGTTCTCACTTCAAGTTGTGGAAGTCCCTTCAACATCGACTTCTTCATCATCACATCTAGCTTGGAATAGCTAACGTGACTTAGCTGCATGTGCCACAAGTCTGCTGTCTCGTTCCTTCTCGTCTTGTCTACATATGCGGTTTCTGCAGACATCACGTAGACTGACTCCAATCTTCGTCCCTTCATTACCGGCTCTTCTGTAATCTCAAGGTCCCAATATATCTTCACATCTTGTGGACCAAACAAGACAAAATGGCCAGAAGATGTTAATTGTGCTACCGAGAGAAGATTTTTCTTCATACCTAGAACATGATAGACATTTTGGAGTGGCACCACGGTATCACTACATTGGGGAAAGACTGCCGTATTACCGATGTGAGCTATCGGTAACTTTGAGTTATTCGCCGTCACCACCACCCGACTTCCCTTGTACTCTGACAAGTTCTGCAACTTCTCTTTATCACCGGTCATATGGTTTGAGCAGCCTGAGTCAACGATCCAATCATTCTCATGATCGATTTGATTGAATGTTGTTGCTGTAACGGCTAGCTCCTCTTCATCTATAGCAAAGAAAGCCTCAGCATCCCATTCGTCTTCACTTTTGGAAGTAGCAGCGTTACTCTCGACAACCTTCTTCTTTGACCAGCAATCTTTCGCCATATGACCCTTCTTCTTGCAGTTGTAGCACTTCCCTTCAAACTTTTGGGCATTGCCATGGTTCCTAGAACTTCTCCCTGTACAAGCGCTCCCTTCGCCTTGATGACTTCTCGCCTTGTCATCGTTCTTTTTGGATCCACCGTTGGCATGCTGCTTGGAATTCCACTTGCCTTTGTTGGCATAGAGTGCCTCTTCTTCATTCTTCAACGAGACTCCTCCCATTTGCTTAGCTAAGGCTTATTGACCAGCTAGCAAATTTTCGAATTCTACAAGCGACGGCTGAGTTTGCCATCCTTGTATGGCAGCAACAAAACTCCTGAATTCTGGCTTCAAACCATGGATGATGATCCGCTTCATCCTAGTATCGCCAATAGGAGCCTCCGGATCCAACTCAGTAATCTCTCGGCATAACGTCTTCACTTTGTGGAAGTACTGTGCGACCGTCATGTCGCGTTGCGCCACCGACAACAACTCACTTTCTAGGAGTTGGAGCTTCGTATCGTTCTTCTTAGAGAACAGCTTGGCGAACGTATCCCAAGCTTCTTTGGGAGTTTCCGCATCCCGGATATGCTCCAGCACATCCTCTTCAACCGTCGTCTTCAAAACGAACATGGCTTTGCCCGCTTTAATCTTCCACTTCCGCAATGTCCCATTCGCATCTTCAGCCTCCAGTTGTCTCACATCATTTCCATTTACAACCTCCCACAAATCCTAGCCCTGCATGTAAGACATCATGCAGGTAGACCAAGAATTGTAGTTCTGGTTGTTGAGCTTCTTGATTCCACCAACGACTTGAAGATCACCCATCTTGGCAATAGAGATGCTCACCAAATACCCAGAACCTAGCTCTGATACCAGATTGTTGAAAGGACAAGCGACAAGGATGATTCAATAACCTCTAAACAATTTGATACTACTGTTGTAATTTGATCAAATAAGCTCAGAGAAGAAGACATTCAAGAGAATTGCTGCTATAACTCTCTTACGTTATTCATCAGATCAAAGGCCTATTAAAATAGGCATAACATCCTAAACCACTTAGCAAAAAAATAGCAACAGAATAGCAATAACAAAGACCCACTAACATACCCCACTAATTAGAACATGTGTAGAAACAAACTCCTACAAACTAGGACTCCACTACTACATTATTGAAGACACGTAAAACTGAAACTTGACTACTTCAACAATTCCTATAGACTAGGATCAGCATAACAGACGCTAAGAACTCGATAACAAAATAACAAATAAACAATAATATGTTAACAATACGCAATACTTGGTCACAAGGCAACCCACGTGCTGGTGTTGTTTTATTCAATAGTATTTGGTACTCAAAATACCCAGACGTGTGCTCTATCACGACCGATACAAAAGTTTTGACTTTTTTTGACCGTAGGAGGGGATTTGGGTTTACTTGACAGAGTCCTGTCGAGAATCGGGGCTATTCGGAAAACAAAATGAGGTTCGGGCGTTATTTTGACAATTTACTATCAGTGTGGGGGGCTAAATGAAAATTTTCCTCTTCGTCTACCGTGCAAGATCGCTGTTCCTGTTACAAGCTCGACTGCATCAGCTATGGCGTCATCTCTCTCGGCACCAAAGGACCCGCCTACAGCCATGCGCAATAATCGTCCTTTGGGCTAGGGTTTTCTCGTCTGGGACCAAACTGTAACCTCCATTGTTTTGGGTTTTCGTCGTCACTCGACAGTGATCGTGGAGCTACTGATTTCAAAGCTATTTGAAGTTAAATCCGTTGCTTCGATAGAGAGAGAGTTTGATTGCATGCAGATTACGGAGGGTTACGACTTGAGATGGAACGCATCGATGGGTCTGAAAACGACACATCCAAATCATGATTCGAACCTGAGCACCGACGCAAGTTGCATGTTCTTCTCCAGTTTCTCCTCCTCTCGGGTTGATTCTTGAAGCAAGCGAAAAAAAAAAAAGCTGATGTTTTTCCAGACAAGAGCGTCCTCTTTTCTAGACAAGAACTTCATTCGCACAATAATACAGACCAGAGAGTACATTATTTACGTCGACACACAGATAATACCTAAATAGCATCATGCTGCTTCGTTTCCATTTTGATCCCTTTTAGTTCCTATATATATTCGAGAGACCCGACGAACTAGGAAGACGCCTGCAGAAGCGATGAAGAAGAATCGAGAGGCTCGTGCACGACGGAATTCGATGAGACCGAGACGGGATTGCCCTCCAGTTGCAGCATGACGCTCCCCAGTATCTCCGTGAGTATCTTCTTGAACTCTTCCTCCTTCACAATCTTCCCATCGTCCGCGTCCATCATCTTGAATGCTTCGTTTATGATAGTGTCCATCTGCGGCATCATCGAAGGTCAATTTGGTTTTAGTACATACAAACCCAGGCATTGTGGAATTGGAATCTATCATCAGCAAAGACCAAGCGGTCTTCCATTGTTGCTAGATAACTTGCGACCAGGGTTTATCTTGTTATTGTTGTTGGATTTTCAATGGTGGATCTGTCAGCGCATGCAACTGAAACGACATTTTTAAATTCAGAATTAGCGGGAAGGATCACTAACCTGATCAACTGCGCCGAATGGAGGTAATCCAGCCAACGGGGCCAATGCATCCAATGCCACGCGCAGGTACTCCTTCGCGATCTTCCCATGTTTATCCTTTGGCACATTCTCTAGGCCTGCATTTAACGACTGCAAAAGCAGGAATTTAAGGTATATGTTGGTTTCTGCTCGATGTCTATATCACGAGAAAGAGAAGGGAAGAAACGTATATCTATAGTAGCACGTTCGAAGAAATAAGAGACCTTGTCTAATTCGAATTTATTGGACAACAGTCTCTTGATTCCACTTCCATCGAAGGTATTCTCGCTGTGAGCGACGATCACAGGCTGCTCCTTAAGACGTTGAGCCACCCTCTCTGCTACTTTCTTGAATTCTGCCAGGAATGTCTCTTCAGAGACGGGCTTGTCTAAATTATCATCGGCTCCAGACTGCAAAACTGGTTCCACAATGTTGCTCACGACCTACACAACAAATAACTATAAGAAGAAGATTGCACCATAGCAGAAAGGAAGATTTCAACGGCAAGAAGCGACTAATATCTCACGGGATGACTACATTTTCCACATTTGCTTTGCACATTAAGTTCTCATCAGTCCAGGATGTTTTTTAAGGTATGTCTAAGGCAGGATAGAATATGTTTGTTATTAAGAGACCAACCGGCTATCTGTCATTTTGAGTTCTTCCTTCTCTTGTTATTGTTGCCACTTTAGTTTCTTACTTGGCCGCAGTTCACAGGAAAAGAAAAAGGATGAAGGAGAACACGGGAGGTAGAGAAAATCAGAATAGAAGATCGATTACCCAAGAGTCGGAGCATGGGGGCATCCCTTGTTCAACTGTCAATTTCTCCAGGGCATTGACAACGTAATCTCGAACTGATCCTTCGGGCACTTCTATCTGCGAGTATATAGAGACCATTTCCGACTCGAAACTCGGGTCATTGACGAACTCCAGGAGGTCCTCCCCATCGATGCGGAGGATAACAATAGGGTCTCTCTTCAAGCCAGCAGCCATGCCCAACAGGATATCAGACAGCACTTCCTTAAACTCAGTCTTGCTCACTTTCTCTTGCTTTCCATGGGTGAACTCATTCAAAACCTGTAACAGCAGCCAAACAAAGCTGAGCAATGGATCTCCTTTCAAGTCAATCAGCCTTAACAGAAGCAGAAATCAAAAGATAAGTAGATTTTCTACCGCTGCCCATGACATATGTCCACATTTTCTTTCCCTTTCAGTTATGCTGCCATGTTAAGTACAGTTTGCTTTTTCTTACACAAGTTTCATTACTTCTCCCAATTCACAATGCATATATGTCTGTTCATCTTCAGATTTAGGTATGGCAAGGTTCTTTTGCCTTGTGATGTTAAATTTGTTGCCAAGAGCTCCATGATCTTCCCTCTCCTTTTCCCTTCTTGACACTTCTTTCTTCTTCTTCGAGATGTGTCGAGTCATTCAGACCTAGATTTACTCAATTTTCTGTCGTCCACTCGCGTCATTCCTAACGTTCTTTATTTGGCCCGACCCGAATTGTCGTCCTGTCTTTGTAGTTTCTGATTCTCTCTTTCTTTGCCTCCCCGCATCATCCTCACTACTTCCAGATGGAGAGAAAGCAAAGCCAAACACGTGCCCTGCAATGGTTAGCAAACCGAGCAAGATCGTCTCGCGTTGCGAAGAAAAAGATGCCCAACCACGCTCCCCACATTTATCATGGGCCTAACAGTTGCAGGTACGCTGAAAAAGACGCACGAATTTGTCTTTATTCTTCTGTTTTTCTGCAATCACATGTTGCTCCACAGCTCGGACTGCATTACATCACGAAGCTATCTTTCTTTGCGGTGTTGCTTCGTTCCCATTGTCCCCACCACCACCACCACATTTGCTTCGGACACAATCATATCAATCTATCATGATATTCAGGATGATGATCGAACTCGCTCGTAGAATGTAATGACTGTTCGGGCGCCCAACTACTTTCTACAACGTTGGTCACTAGATTCCTGGAGAAAGCTAGAGAGAGACAGAGAGACTGAAAAGTCAAAAGAAAGGAAAAGAGGAAAGGCCCTCCCAACTCCAAAAGCTTTTAGACCCACCGCACCGATAAATGTAACTCATAGGCTGGGGCCTGGATCTCTCTCGACCTACTTACTTACGAACTACGTGATTCCAACGAAATTGTTAACAAAGATTTGGTTGGTAAGTACCTATTGCACTTGAGTAACGATTAAAACAATTACAGTTTTCCGATCCGAATAATATTTTCATATTAATTATGTTATATTACCAGGAACAAATATTTCGGTGCACTTGTTAACAAAACCCTTTCAACAAATTTCTGTTTTCCAAGAAGCACCCTAAGAAATGAAGGCAAGTACTCGTCAGTCGTCACCCTTTTGAGAAATATGAACGTAGCAGCATTCACATTGCGAAGGACTCGTCCGAGACTCTTTCGTTTCGTCCCTGGCTTGCACAGGGGACAACTAGGGCAGGAGGGTGATCTTAGAGATGAGACAACAAATTTGTTTTCGTGGGAGGTTAGGACAACGACAAGATCAGAATGAAACTTCATCATCATCATCATCATCATCATCATCAGCTGATCTCTGTCCTCTTTTCTTTTTTGTTTATTAGAAGAGACAAAGGGACTGGTCAGCATTTAGTATTCTCCCCAGTACGAGCTGCAAAGTCAAAGCATAGCAAGCGTACGTGACTTTATCTCAATGCTTATGCTTATCTCCTCTACGCTTCATAAAAGGATCACATTCGTTCTTCCTCTGCACCGGCCATCCGCCGCGCCCATAATCAGCACTCAGATGATGCCTCAAAACTAAAAATTTCCACCGATATATTTTCATGACGATTAACTGGGCAATTCAGAGATGATTTGTATGACTTTTCACTGAATCGCCCAAAACCGGATCCAAGCACATTAACTAAGCACCGATAACCACAAACAACATACGCGAGGTCCTAAGGCTTGTGTGACAGAAGTCGATATGCATGAGCGAAATGAGTGCAGAAGAGAAGAGTGCGACTGTCTCTGACCTCGGAGTAAATGTGATCGGAATCTGGGGAAGAGCCCTGAGCAGGCAAGCCGAGGGCAGCACCGATGTCGGCAACGGCGGGCTCGAGCTCCTTGACCGAGAGTTGGCCGTCGCTGTCGTGGTCCAGCTGCTCAAACTTATGATCCACGAAGTGCGCGAAGACCTCCTCGTTCCCAACCAACTTCATTATGTTGGAGCCATCCAGAACCTCCCCACTGCTCCCGCTTGTCCTCTGCCTTTCCATTGGGGTGGTGGCCTCAAAAAGCCTTTCCTGTGAACTGCGCTCGTGAGTCGTTTGCCTTTTTCTGCGACTTTTGAGCCTCTCGTGAGCTTTCCGGCTCGTGCGTGGTGATCGGATGAACTGAACTGCGAGTCTCGGTTCGAGGGGACGGATCAGTTGAATGCTGTCACGGGCTTGATCTGAGAAGAGAGAATGGAGGGGCTAACGAAGATGTTATCTGCTCTTTAAATAAACGAGAAGCTGAGAAGAGAGAGAGAGTACTTGACGTTTACCCAAAGATTAGGTAGGAAAAAGAAAGAAAATGACGGTAGAATTGTCTTATGGCTTGGTTGGTTCAGGTTTTATCTCCGGTTGGCTTTCAAAGAATACTCGTGCAAAAAGAAATGTCAAACTTACTGGGTATAACTTTCGATTCGCGCTTTACTTGATTCATGACATCGGCACGATATATCATGAGCCTAGATGTAAATGCGAAAAGAGGTGTTTATTTTGCTATTGACCCGTATGGTAGAAACGCCGGGCCAAAGAGCCAATTTCTTTTTGCGGTTTCCGTTTATTACATCATATGGACAAGCGAGAGTCGAGTTGTCCATAGTAACACTACCGTTCCATGAGCCGTAACATGTTTTAGTTTCTAATGTGAAGAGAATAGGGGAAGCTAAGAAATGTCGAGAAAGAATTTGGATAAATTACGTGACATGGGTATCAAATTCGGATGCTTCGTCTTGTCTATTGTCAATTGCGTTGGTCGGTCTAATCAGTCCCATTGAAGGTTACAAAAGCTCATGGATTCCCGTTAAAGATAAAAAAAGAAAAAAAGAAAAAGAAAAAAAAAAGAGTTAGGGCCGAAACCAAAGAACGTTAGGAGCTTCGAATCGAATAGGGCCACTAATCAAACGTGTGGCTGGGACACGTGGGGCGGTTTGGAGGGTTGTGTGAAATGAAGAAAGAGATGGAGACCACCGCCCCAATGGTCGGCCCTCACCTTGCACGACTCAAATCCGTCGTGTTACATCACGACCCGTATTCTTTGGCTCTTCGGCTGCGTGGCTCCTGCCTAGTAAATGTTTGACTTTAGGGAGTTCTGAAAGAATGCGATTACGATTCTCTTAAAAGTACGACACGTGGAATTTCTAATTTTTATGCATATTTTTTTTTGCGTTTATATTGGATTTTATTTTACCTCTTATGTAAATGTTCCCCATAGTTGAATGTAAAATAGATTCCTCTCTGTGTCAAAATGCCTCTAGTCTTTATCTAGGATTTAGATCAACCAGCAAACAAGAAAAAGAAAAAGGATAACATGTTGCGCTGACTATCTACTCCTATGGGTTGCTGCTCTTCGCCGTTTCAGGCGATTGATAGCAAACTCAAACGGTCTCCATTTGGAATCCTTCTCCTTATGCGATGTCCGCTGTTCAGCATCTTCAAGTCGAGGTGGATTCGATTTGCCGTTTCCTGAGCATGAGTCGTTTGACACCGTGTCCAGCGGGCTTGCTCTAGCTTGGCCAGAAGAACCGGCGACGAGTTGACCCGCTGCCGGTTCTCTGCCGCCGCTTCCGGCGGGTGGTGATGACGGAGTTTTGGACGATGTGTCTTCCTCTATCTCTTGCTTAGCTTGATCATTGTCGGCTTCGAGATATACCTGCGCATTGCGGCACGAGCTAGCGTGAAAAGCTTATTTCCTCAGAGAAATTACTATAATTGTTCGACATACATTAGTATGGCAAAACAGGGAAAATTGTGAGACGAGTGTAGTGCGTGCGCTAAGTTACATTTTGACCGTTCACAGATCTTGTAAAAACAGATGTACAAACTTCCCACCAAGTAAAGGTCCATAAGTTGTCGACAATCCTAAGCAATGACTTTCACAGATGACAGTGCAAAACTATGGCTACACTAGTTTCTGTCTAGTGTGTACTCAATCCGCTTAAACCTGTTTCATACAATTGCAGTGTGTACTTGATCCACTCGTACTGTTTCACACCCTCGATCTAGTTCTGCTACACAAGCTTGACAGAGCAACTGGTGATGTAGCGATCAAATCGATCGAGAAAGCAAATTCCCTTCTCTCAGCAAAAGTTTCGCTAATTCATAAAATACCTGTTCGGGGCATGCCAGGGACTTGGATGGAGAATTAGCATACTGCAGAAACTCGAAGAACCTTATCTGACCGTAGCTCATTGCCTTTTGCCACATCAAACTTGCCGAATCCCCTGCCATCACCTTCAGCTCCAGCAAGTTACGGTCGATGAGCTTCTCGTGGGTCGCCAAGTATGGCCGAAGGAAGTAGCTGTAAATGTACTGTGCGCCCTGGAAATTTCAAATATAAGTGAAGGGGGGCAAAAAGATGATCAATTCGAAAAGAAGTTGTCATATTTTGCGTTGGGATGAGACAGGGAGTAGACATAAAAAAATCCTCAGTGCATACCTTTGTCTGGGGATGCCATAAATAGACGAAGAAAGCGAACTTCGCTTCGCCGTACAATGGTAACCTTCGAGAAAAAGCAAGAATCAAAAGATATCAAGGCATGGATAGCAAGAAAATCTCTTACTCCAGGTTATCGAAGTTAATTCTTCTGCTGTATTGAGTTGAAACTATACCATGATATGAATGCATCACCAAGTCTCTCGCAGACCGAAAGAAAAGCTACTAAAATCCTGCGAAAAATGATTGAAAGAGAACGCATTTAAGTCTAATTTCCAACAATATCATTGAATTGTATGAGGACCAAGACATGAGAACCCAGACCAATACTGGCACCAGAAGAGAAGTTGTTGGGTCTCCGGTTCGCTGTTCTCGATGGATTTAAAACAGTTGTACGCGGGATAAGCGTAACCAAATATCATCCTGCACTCGCAGAACAGAATTCCCACATGAACGAAATTCATCGCCGGAAAAGAAATGAGAGTCATCGACTAAGCCAAAGCATTAATTGGGATGACATGAGAGAGATTATATTTGATTTATGGTTACATACAGCAGAGCCCTTGAAAGAAAAGATCCCATGGTTCTGTACAGTAAGATAGAAGATGATCCTGCTCTGTTGGTTTCTCGTTGTCAACCTGAAACCAAGCAAAGAAACATAAACAGGCTAAGAGCCTTAACACTAATCATTAATATGCACCTCCAGTTCCAAACATAAAACAGTGGAGACACTCGAGACAGACAACTCGACCATCTCGAATCATCACCGAACCAAAATGACGACTCGGGCGGCCGTGCAAAAGGAAGCAAAACTAACTTGTTTCCTTTGTTCTTAAACGGGCGAAACTGATCAACTGCGCTATTGGGTCTTGAATCAAGCAGTTAAAGCGCACGACATTGCAGCAGAAGGAGTTTGTTTCCCCTTCGCTTGGTCAGAAATCTGAAAGCCTATCTGAGACTGAGGAACACGAGGAAAAACTACTCACTTATGACAGAACAAGAAGACGAGATGTGCAGACGAGGATGACGGAAGTGACTTTCTTGTGAAGCTGGTCCGTTGGAATGGCGCGAAACGTTCATGGAGAACCCCATAAAGGGCCACGAACCGGTACACGTCGCACGAAACGCCGCGACGCGCCTCGTTGATGAACGACGAGGCGGTTTTACCTTCGCCACCGGTTTGGGCTCATAAGGTCTTGGTTTTTTCGGCCCAAACTTCTTGTAGTATTTTTCTGATTATGATTATCGTTTCTTTTATTCTTTTTAAGAGATATCACGGAGTTTTTAGTATTTTTGAGGCGGATTTTGAGTTATCTCGTGCGTGCATGAGTCAGGATTTATTGATTCTACTTACGCAATCAAGTCGGGTTCGAGACACGTTCAAAATATAAACGAGTCTTACAGAAACGGTTTTGTGACTAGCTTGGTCGATTTGAATCCATTCCGCTAGAATCTCTACTTCAAACTCTCAACTCGGACTTTCTTTGTAATACTTCGGATGCTTGGATGAATTTCTTAGTCAGGACTTCTTTTAACCCGAATGCATGATTTCATGTCTCGGTTTCAATTGAATATACTAGATTTAACATTGGTACACAAATCATGTAAATTAAGTCAATTTAGGTTATTATGCAAATCAGTGATCCCCTGCTACATAAATCAACGGAAAAATTATCCAAAAAGTCATAAATTTATTGTACGACGGCCAATTAAGTCTTAAACCTTTCAATTATGGTAATTTATTCCTAAATCCCTTGGCGATTTGCCAATTCAATCATAAACGTTTCAATTGAGCCAATTTAGTCCTAAACCTCTTGGCAATTTGTCAATGTAGTCCTTTTCGGTCAATTATGCAAATAATAAAAGTTTAGGTTCAAATTGGCAAAATCGTCAAAAGTTTTAGGACTAAATTGGCAAAATTGAAAGGTTTAGGATTGAATTGGCCGCCATACAATAGACTTAGGATTTTTTTGGACAATTATCCTTAAATTAATGTTGTCAACATGTATGGTTCTGAAAGTTTACACGATGTGCTAATTATAATTGTATGATAACACAAAAGAAATATATCTCGCTTCTCATTCAATTAACACTTGCATATCTCTATTTTCTATAAATACCATTCACCTATATTTAAGCAAAATCCTTTATTAAAGTGACCAAATTGTCCTTCATTACAAACACATTTATTATGGCATCTCGCTTGGAAATTAGGTGGTTTGGTTTTTAGGGGGATGGACATTTTTCGGAAAGAGCACGGTCTTTTGGTAAATAGGGACACATTGATAATTGATCCCAAGATACAAATTGATTCTCAAAGGTAAAACTTAGAGATGTATTGGATATTTTGGAAAAATAGAGGCATATACAAAGTTGAGACATGTTTTTGGCATATTAATATTATCTTATTTTAATGGATTTATTTCGAACATTTTTAATTGCGCAAAAGCTGATAAGCCGGGAAATCAATAATTGGACAGCGGGAAGGCCACGTCATCAGGGAAACGCCACGTCAGCAACGGATCGTCAAAACAGAGGGTGGGAGCCAACCGATAAATAGTAGCGCCCATCGTTTCGCTCGTCATCTCTTAACCTCCACTCCTCTTCACCTTTTATCCATTCCCTCCCTCTCTCACTCTCTCGGCAACTTCAACTTCAAAGCTCAAACTCCATGGAAGTGAGCTTCACCACGAAGCCACAGACGCTGGTCCTCACGCCATGCGCTTCCCCATCCCACTGCCTCTCTCCCGCGAAGCTCAGCTTCATCAGGGCGCGGTTTCTCGGGAGCTCCCATAATCTACGGCCTCCCGGTTCCCTCCGCTCGAGGAAAAGATGCCTGAGGCTGTTGCAATTCCGCTCTCATCCGCTCATCGTCAGAGCTTCCGGGACTTCGCACGCGGTGGTCGTCGTGATCGCCGTCCTCACCGTCTCTGCCGTTTCTTTCTTCTTCTTCGATCACTACGCCAGGAAAAAGAGCGACAAGTGGGTCAGTGTTCTGCATCTTTGTACATTGTTCTTGAGTTTTCAAGTAATTCCGCTGCGATCGCCGACAGACGTGCTTGTTCTGATTTACACGGTAGATTCTCGAGGACGAGGGTAGATTTTAAAATGAGGCGGTTGATTTAATTTTGATCCTCTGAATTGATTGGCGTGGTGTCGCACTTAATATGATGGCATTCCCATGGAAGTTGCATTCTACTGAAGAATATGGAGAATCGTCCTCATGAAGTAGTTTGGAGGTTTTTTAAACGTCTGAGAATGTGCTAAATTGGATGGACTGATAACCTACTAAGTGATACTGATACCAGATTAGACAGTATATCAATCTCGTAAATCAGTTTTAAAATACCTACCAGTGCACCTAGTATTTCAGACACTTTGGCCTGTTCCTTGGATTATAGCTGATTATGCTTTCTCTTTGATTTGTATATATCGTGCGCGCTAAAGCAAATGAGACATATAATCTCACTTGATTTTCTCATCGGGCATGGCTTTATGGGTTCATTCATACACATTTAGTCGCGTTATCATGTTATGACTGTGACTTGATTAGTACAGGTGGGCTGCGTGCATGTGTTTTTTTTTTTTTTTTATGTTATTGGTTCTTCACATTTTGCTTCACTGTTCCTAGGTAGGCATTCAACTAACCCTTCTTTAGTCATTTCATTGGGGGTCAGGTTACCGGTGAAAGATATATTGCTGATGAGAAATGTGGAAAGATTGAAGGTCTACCACAAGAAAAACTAGAAGAAAGATTTGTCCTAGAGGAAGAACAGCTGTTGAATTCTATAGAATCTACTTTAGCTAGTGAAGAGATACCTGTGACAAGTTTAAAGTCTCCCCCATCCAAAATTTTTGCCTCTAATGGAAATGTAGTATTCTCCGGTGAAAGAAAATTTGAAGATTGCTCTCATTCAGCTGTGCTTCCTGAGTCAAAGGCACTGCAACCTCTTATTCTTGCTGGTGGGTTTATAGAATTGCAATCACAAGAAGATAAAATGGATGAACACGGTGATGCAGAATTGCCTGAACTAGTGGTGGACTCATGGGTTGCTGCTCCTAATCATGGTTGTGATGTGCATGAAGCAGTTGAACAGAATGATCAAATAGAATCCAGGGAGCATGAACCTGCCAGCTACGAAAGCTTTTTCATGGAGGCTGCAAGAATGGAGCTGTATACATTTTACGAGCCGAAGCAGTCGGAAATGGGAAAACAAAGCAGCTTGAATTTGCCAGGAAGACCAGTGGCTTCACAAGACACTGTTCTCGATGTAAAGGGGCTTTCTTCATTGACAAGGCACATGATATCCAGAGAAGAGAAACTGTCATTGCAAGATTCTATCGTCACCACTGGTCGTGCCTTTTTAAAGCTACTAGTTGTTAATATTCCTCTTAAACCACTGAGGCCATTTTATGCCATCTTTTTTTATTTTATTTTTAGTTTGCTTTGCATCACATAAGAATTATCTGTAATGATTATTACATTTTTGCAGAAGATGCTCAAGGTACAGTACCTTTTTCATGTTATAACGGAGCATCTTCAGGCAAGAGAAAAAGCATTGGAGATGACAGAGAATTATCGAGAAGCAAGGAAGTTAAAAACTTCCAACCAAACAAGTCCATGGAGCTACCTGTATTGCCTCACCTAAATGGCATTCATGTCAACAAAAGACGCCATCTCCCTAAGCATTTAAGTTCTTATAATCATTTACTGAAACAGGGCAGGTAGTTTCTAATTTTCTTAATTGAGAAAACTTTTGCTTTGATTAGATATGATCTTCACTGATAATGTTCTAATAGGATTTGTGACTAGTTGAGCACTTTGATCTCATTCATAAGTGATTCTTCACAGGATAACCGACTGCATAAACTTGCTTGAGGACATGGGAAAGTTGGGTACCCTTGATATGGACAAGGTTGGTTGTGAGGATTCTGGTACTCGGTGCCTAGTTTATAATCTTTTTAGCTTCTTGTTGCAATCTTCTTCTGTGGATTTATTCATTAAGTTTCTTTTACTTTCAGATATATCATGCAAGGTTTTATGATGTGTGCAAAGGTCACAAGGCTGTTGATGAAGCCTTCCGCTTTACCAAGTTGATTACTAACCCGACCTTGAGTACATTTAACATGCTGATGTCTGTGTGTGCAATTTCTCTGGATTCAGAGGGTTAGTTGATTTCTTTCTTAGACCTCGAGTATATATGTATGGAGCATTGTCCAAAAGTATCTTATCTTTTTGTTCCCCTTAACTCTAGTTAGCATATTATAACTCGGTCTTTTTATTATACATCTAGGTGCTTTCCGAGTTCTACAATTAGTCGAAGAGGCTGGACTCAAAGCTGACTGCAAACTTTATACTACTCTTATATCGACTTGTGCTAAGTGCGGGAAAGTTGACAGAATGTTTGAAGTATGCCAACTTCTTTAGATTTACTGGAGTTTTCGCATGCTCTCTAGAGGAGCCTTTACCTTGCACGATACTTATCATTTGTATTTTTTGTTGACTTTTCCTCAACGTTACATGGTGCCTTAATCTCATTTTCATTATGTTATGAAGTAACATAACATAATGAACAATGTTTGCATGGAACACCTGCTGATATGTTATTTAAATGTTTTTCGTCTACATCGAACTAAATTTGTTGGGTGTCTAATCTATGAAGTTTTATAGTTTTTGACCTCAGCATGTGGTCGCAGGTGTTCCATGAGATGGTTAACTCTGGGATTGAACCAAATGTTCATACTTATGGGGCTCTTATCGATGGTTGTGCCAAAGCTGGACAAGTTGCTAAGGCCTTTGGTGCCTATGGTATTCTGAGGTCTAAGGTATGATGATTTAAACTGTTTTTCCTCCCTTTGTTGTGATCTTTCATTTTCCTTTTTTTTTTTGGGTCTCTGGACAGATTGTGAGATCTAAACCTGCTTTTCTTTCAACAATTTTTTTTTTTAACTGTGGAGTATGGTAGTAACTGTATTATATGTGCAGTAGAATGTGAAGCCAGATCGAGTGGTATTTAATGCACTGATTACTGCTTGCGGACAAGCGGGAGCTGTGGATCGTGCTTTCGATGTCTTATCAGAGATGAGGACTGAGACACATCCGATAGACCCTGATCACATCACTGTAGGTGCACTGATAAAGGCATGTTCAAATGCAGGTCAGGTAGGCCAACTGTTTGTTTGTTAATTATGGTTTTATTCGTTATCTCGCTTTTAGAAATTTATATGGGATAATAAGAATTTTGCAATTGACAATAATGTGAATACTTACTGGTAGGTTGACCGGGTGAAAGAAGTATACAAAATGATGGATGAGTATAAGATCATTGGTACTCCAGATGTTTACACTATTGCTATTAATAGTTGCAGCCAGACTGGTGATTGGGAATTTGCTCTGGGCGTGTACAGTGACATGAAAAAGAAAGGCGTGGTTCCTGATGAGGTATTGTTAATCGTATTTGAAAACATTTAACCTGGTTATCGAGGCTAAGTAAGAAAGGGAATCTTGAGTGTTTAGTCTCGATGTTCTTCCAGAGAATGCATTTGTATTATTTTCCTGCTTTCTCTAGTTGCACTTAATTATGGAAAGGAGATTCATTGATTATGCCATTTGATTTCTATCTTCAGCCTTTTACCAAGAGCCACTCATGGAAGTAGCTTATTCTGTCTTCTTGTCTCCTTCTGTGCAGATTTTTCTCAGTGCATTAATAGACGTTGCAGGGCATGCTGGGAGGGTTGATGCTGCATTTGATGTCCTCGAAGAAGCAAGGGCTTGTGGCATGCGTCTTGGAATTGTATCATACAGTTCTTTGATGGGTGCTTGTTGTAATGTACGACTTTCTCTGGTTCTGAAATTTGTGACAAGTTATGTGCGGAATGGAACTAGTTTATAACTTGTCTTCATTGATTGACAAAGTACCCTTGAGGATTACAGCTGTCCTCTTAGGTTTTGACAGTCCCTATGTAGGAAATCTAATTCCTCACCACGACAGTCATGAGTGCTCTTTCTGTCAATTATCTTTGTGATGATTGGAAAGTAGGGCTTCTGAAGAATTTTGTATAATGTCTCAGGGAAAAAGCTGGGGGAAGGCTTTAGAGCTATATGAGGATATGAAGTCTATCAGGATAAAGCTGACAATCTCAACAATGAATGCTTTAATCACTGCCTTATGTGAGTTTAAATTAGTTTATTTCTCTAATTTGATGGACCCGTGGTTCACTATTTGTGAAACTTTGACCTAGTATTTAAGTGATTGAGAGAAGAGGATCAGCTTAATTCTTTCTACCAGCTTGTCATGTTAGTAAAATGTGCAATTAGCAGTGTAAGGGAAAATATTCTAAATGTAGTTCCTACCGTAGAATAGAGCTCACATGCCATTATGTCTTTTTTATTCAAGAAAAGAAGAATGCCGGACTTGTTCTGCAATGAGAATACCTGCTACCCTGAATGTAGATCCATTTCTATTTTGTTTGAGATACCGAAACTGCAATGAGACAGCTTTTTTACTACAGGTGAAGGGGATCAGCTTCCAAAAGCAATGGAGATATTCTATGATATGAAGAGGCTAGGATTATGCCCTAACACCATCACATACTCAATACTCCTAGTGGCAAGCGAAAGGTAAGTAATTTGGCGCTTACAAGATAGACTTTGTTTTAACAATTCTTCAGATTATTTTGCTCCAAATTGCGGTCTTTTTATTTTCTTTGCAGAAAGGACGACACTGAAACTGGCATTGCGCTCTTTTCACAAGCTAAAAAGGACGGGGTTGCTCCTAACATTACTATGTGTAGATGCATGATTGGTAAGTCTGATAAATTTGATTAGTCGCAAGCATTGAGTGCCTCTGACATGTCTTTTCCTTACTGTGTTTTTTATTTTGATTTTTCTGCTAGAGATACATAAAAGCAATTTGAATAGCTGGGGGGATAATGTGATTATTGAATAATAGAAAGGCTGAAGTTAGGAGATTACACCCTTATGTTCTCATCATTTCAATAGTTTCTGCATGTTCATACAACTTTGATTGTATCCTACAAACTCACGAGTTATCTAGTCTGAACTCCTTGAAGGAATGTGTCGTCGGAGATATGTGAAGGCATGCACACTCGGGGAGAATGTTTTATGTCTTAACTCGGGACGGCCACAAGTTGACAATAGATGGTATGTTACTTGTTCTGATGCTGTGTTGTTCTTATTCTAGACATACACCTTTTCCTATGGAAATAAAACTACCAATATGACGTAACTTATGCTAACAACCTGTAACTTGGATTCCTCTTCATTCTGTGAGCAGAGATAAATATGCTGCACTGGAAACACTGTTATTTTAACTTTTCCGATATGGGAAACATACTTATCTACTCAATAGAGCAGTTGCATATTCATTTTGACCAGGTCCTTTTGATGGATGCTATAAGCCGCAAAGAGTCCTACCTTTTCTAGTACTTTGACTTGGTCCTTCCCTTTAAAAGTTGCCAAAATTGGTCACCATAAGTATTGGAGCTCTTTTGCTGGAAATTATTACTCAGTAAATTGACTCATTTTGCTGATTTTGGCGCCAGGACCTCAATGGCCTTGACAGTCTACCGTGAAAGTATTTCAGCTGGTTTCACTCCTACCATGGAAGTTGTTTCAGAAGTATTGGGTTGCTTGCAATTGCCTTTTGATGTTTCCTTGAAAAGTAAAGTAATTGAAAATTTGGGAGTCAGCGCTGACACGTCAAAATACTCCAATCTTTGCTCACTAGTTGAAGGATTTGCAGAATATGACCCTCGTGCATTTTCCTTACTGGAGGTGAATAACTGTTTAGCATTTACCTCATTTATTGAGTGCGTTATTTACAATCAAAGTGCAGCAGAATAGTCTTAAGTTTTCAAATTTTCAAATAGGAAGCCGCCTTACTTGGAGTCGTTCCATGCGTATCTTTTAAGCAAAGTCCTCTCGTTGTCGATGTGAAGACATTGCAGATTCATGCAGCTGAGGTGCGTTTTGCTATGCTGTGCATAGCTAATGGTGCTTTTGATATGTTTGAACTGCTATTCAACATTTCGAGGGTCTAACCTCCTAAAAGACTTGCAATCTTGCGATAATATCTTCTTAAGATAACTTCCACCTGTTGGAGGTGATCTACATTCAGCCCATGTGCCACTTTGAACTTGTAATCATACATTTTTGTGGCATTTTTGAATGACTCTAATGGGTTTACACGAGAAAAAACAAATTGATTGAACCCTGCATTGGTGAGTAAGTCTAACCTAACCCTTATGAGGTTAATTTTAGGGAGACTTGGAACTTCATACTCCTAACATTGTCGATGAGCATTTTCTTATGTGCATCTAGTTTTTCTGAGTTTAATGAAAAAAAAGAATGGAAAGGTTGTTTACACATCGGGGTCCTTTTGGTGCTTTCCAATGCTAAATATCCATTTGTTTTCTGGCAAAAAGAAAAGAAGAAAGAAAATAAGGTACTCGTAATTTATTGTGTAGAATTTACAGTATTCATAAATTATTGTGTGAATTTCTCCTTTTTCATTTTGCGATAGTCTCAACCTCTTAGCCAACAGCGGTCAGGTGTTTTATTTTCGAATTTGTTCCTTCAAGTAACCTTTCAGTCTTAACCATGTCTCTTCGGTACAATGTATGAAACAGTATCACTTGGTCAACCGGAAAAAATATTGCAAGGAGCACTACTCTATACCTCCATGCAAGTTGTGAAGCTTCGTCATATTGTCACTGACTGTCTGTAAAATTTTGTTAGGTGTACATCTTGACAGTCTTAAAAGGCCTCAAACACCGACTTGCTGCTGGTAAATATATTTGTTTCATTTTTCTGTCCTTTTTATCCCTAGTGTTGAATTTGTCACAAGTTTCTGATTGAATGAAAGATCTGATGACGTAAGAGGTAAATGTTTGTCCTCCTTCATATAAAGTTATGCTAGTAGCATATGCTAAGGAAGGCAATCGTAGGGGCAATCGTCGGGCAGGGGATGACAACATTTGATTTGCGTGATCTAATAGATCTTCCTTTGAGAAACTCCTGTATGCGAAGCATACTATGGGAATTTGCCATTTGTTTAAATCAGTGATTTCCGCTAGGAAAAGAAAAACACCCATTTAAAACATAGTGTGATATTTCCTTGGACAAACATCCTTGTTTATGGTCTAGTCGGTGGGTTGGTATGTCTGTTTGTCTGTTTGTCTGTCTCTCTCTCTCTCTCTCGTCATGGTCAGACATTTGGATTCTGGTTGTTTATCACCATTTTCACTTGATGTGCACTTTGTTTTACAAATATCTTTTAGAGCTATTGTCTGCATGAAATTAACTGGGTGTGGAGTATGAAGAATTTTTTTTTTGGTCGAAGGGGCGTGAAGATTTTAGGAGATAGCTTGTGAGTTGAATAGACTTTTAATTAAATTGCTTTTGGATGATTCTGTTGCCTCTGAACTATCCACAGGTGCAAAGTTGCCCAATTTAACCATCTTATTGCCTGTTGAGAAAGCTCAGATGGAAGCTTCTCATGGAGAGAAAACACTCCATGTTGCAGGAAGGTGAGGTGTACCTGTGTCTGATTTACAGGGGACTAGTGGGAGATGTGAAGTTTATAATCATGGAAAGTAGATACGATTAGATCAAGTATTAGCCCTTGACTGAGCTAAAGTTCATGTTGAAAGACCTAGCACACAGCAATATCTAGATTAGCTGCCATATTCACATGTTTTGTGAGCAGTCAATCTTCCAAATACTCTTTGTATTTTCTGTCAACATGATTCGTTTAAAATATAGAACTGAAAAAAAGCTTAACATATACCAGTAATTAAAAACTAGTAACTGCCTTTTTCGTACTATTTCTATTTTACATTTTATGATTTTTTTTTTAATGTTGTGACGATAAAGTTTTGAGATAGTCCCAACCTAGTACATGCTGTTAGAAAAATAAGAACAATCTACTGGATTGAGTAACTGAGATGGAACTTCAATAGCGAGTGTGTCTCTGAACAGGTTGAGCCAGGCAGTTGCAGCATTGTTGAGGCGGCTTGGCCTACCTTACCAGGGAAGCGTATCATATGGGAAAGTCAGGGTAAGTGGGCTTGCCTTGAGAAGATGGTTGCGGCCAAAGCTTTCTTCTCCTTTTAGTGGAAAACCAGGAGAGTTCGGTTTGTCTCAGCTACGGCTTGGCAGTGGGATCGAACGTCAGCAGCGGAACATCAGAACTGGTGATCTCTCTTTGGAGTAGAGGAAGGTCACACTGACGGGAAACAAACGGAAAAATTGAAAAGTGAAAGTTATGCACAGTTTGTGAATGTAAACTGATGCTCAGAGATACAAGTAGAGAAGCATGTGGAATCCTGTTGGGAAATACTGGAGATCTTCCTTGTGGACTACCAGATGTGGCCCCAAGATAAATGAATTGAATCAGGCCTCCTTGTACTGTTCTCTTGGGTAGACTGCAAAGTGAAGTTTTATCCAAGGAAATGACATGCTTGACCTGTTTGTGCAAGACTATGACTGTGCATTAGCTGTGCACAGATTTGCCGATGCAGATTTTATCTTAACCGCATCATGAAGTCATGAAGACTACTGTTCTAGGGTTCCTTCCAGTAAATTTGTATGAGAGTGCTAGAAATAGCTTGGTAGAAAGAGCCACACTGACTTGCATCTGCTTTTCTGGTGTTCTTACGTAAGAATTTGTTTACCACTGAGTAATATAATTTTCTGCGTAGTTGCAGCTTCTTTTCTGGGAGATGGATCGACCGAGACACAGTTTCCAGCCGAATTCTGAAACTAAAATTGCTGAAATTTGAACTTAGCACCATTCTATACAAGGGTGTTACCTCACATAATCTATTTGTCGTGAATTGGCTGGCATTCTTTTGGCATTCTTGTTCGCACTATTTCACGAGGTGTGAGGTAAATTTTGCCTCCCTGGCCTCTGGTCGACAATAGCTTCCTAATGTACAAGAAAAGTAAAACATCGGTCATAAATTCTGTAGTTGGCATCAACGGTCGATCGAAAGTGCTTATCCTATTGCCAGCAACTTTAACTTGGAAATTGTTGGTGCCCCGTGTCTTGGTTAGAAGCGTGCGAGCCCGTTTTATCTCTTATCATGTTTCGCCATTTAACTACCATAACAAAGTCTTGGAATGACTGAATTGAGACAAATACAAAAGGTTTAGGACTGAATTGGCAAACAAAAAAGGTTATAAAAAAAGTTTAAAACTAAATTGACACAATTGCAATAGGTGATCGATCTCACAATTGCTTTATATCCTTATCCGTGCTCTTTCTTTTTCAAGAAGTCCCAAATTCTATCCCGGCGAGGCACAATCCGTCGCTCATTTCCTCCTTGAAAAGATGGCGAGAACATGAAATATAACAGAATCTTACTTATAAACAGGTGTGATTTCATTCAAGAATGAAGTTTTGGAGAGACATCATGATTCTCTCTTCCAGAGCTCTATACTATACATGACCTCGCTTTCTACATGAGGCAAAAGGGGAAGAAAAAGAAAAAAGGATGTCAAAACTGTGAATCTTGTCTATCCATGACATGATACTAAAACTTCCTTTATCCACGCAACTGAGTAGTGAGATCAATGAAGGTTTCTTCTCAGCATGGAATTGTGAGGCCGCCCATCGGATGCTCGAACCCGTATTCTTCTTCCGCTCGGAGTAGCAACTTTTGGAATGACCGGCAGTTCAAGAATGTAACCACTTCCTCTGGATCTCGCCGACATTAACCGCCACATGACATTTCGGGACATCCGATTGATTCCGCGTTCCAAGAGGCTGCGATTTAAGGACTTGGTTGGCATGAGCGATCATGGAGAGCAAACGAATTCCCATTACCGGAAGATAGTGTAGTCTCGAAGCGAAAGAGATGGGAGTGATTTTGTTTTGGACTGGTTTTGAGAGAATGATTCAAACTGATTCAAACTGATATCTGACCTTGGCTGTGAAGGTTATGCATTTGAGATGCTTGTGTATATAGGCAAAGAGATAATGATAGGACAGCATGGTGGTACGTAGATATTTTTCAAAAACCAAGATAATCAATATTGGGGGTGTCTTGCCATGAAGTAGAGATAGGACCCATATCTTTCTCATTTATGACTTAAGCGGTTTCTATGCTCAGTTAGCTCAAGGTGACTGAAGCGGTTTTCTGCTCAGTTAGCTCAATGTCTCTCGTTGTTCTCATCATCCATAGAACCGCTTGTTCCTTTTAGGTCAAGGCCAGATGTAAAACAACTTCCAATGGCTTCAAAAACAAATGGCAGTAAACTTGAAATTGGAATGAATTGTACCCTTTGATGTCAGAAATAGCATATGCAAGATCGACCAAACCGAGTAGCTTAAGGCGCGCATGACAACACTTCTCCTTCAGAAATCAACTTCTAACCAGAAGTTGATTTTTCTACTTCTGCTCTAGAAGTTGATTTCTGATCAGAGAAATTTATTTGGTAACAATTGAAAATTTATACTTCTAGAACATTATCATCACAAAATCTTCTACGAAAAATTATTGTCGGCGGCCAAAAATTTTTTACTTCATTTTTATTTTTTAAAATTTCCTTAAAAAATAATTTTTGTTATTAAAAAATATTATTTACATTAAAAAATATTATTTATTTTTTCCTCCGGTAGCCGGAGACAGCGACTCGGCGGCGGTGGTGGGTGGGCGGCCGGCGGCTAGCGTTGGCGCGGGGTGGCGGCGGGCGGTAGTTGACGATGGTCGGCGATTGGCGACGATTGGCGGCGGGGAGTGGCGGTGGTCGGCGCGACCGTGCGGTGGCAGCGAGTGGTGGGTTGCAGCGGTCGATGGGCGGAGGTGGGCAGTGGTCAGCGGGGGGCAGCGGTGGCCAGCGAAGGTCGGCGATGACGGAGGTGTGGTTGGGAAAGAGAGGCGCTAAAAATGAAAAGAGGTCGAAGTGAGAGAGATATTGATGTTGAGAGATTTCTATTTCTGAAAGAGAAGTAACTTTTTTTAACTTTTGGAATTGACTCAAAAACCACTTTAGAAGTAGAAATTTGCTTAAGAAGTAAAAATGCAATGTTGCGTAATCAAACGAATTTCTGCTTCAGAAGTTGCATTACCAAATAGATTTTTGCTCCATAAGCACTTCTGGAGCAGAAATTCATTTCCAGAAGTGTTACCATGCGCACCCTTAGAGTCCCCACCTATTGGATAAGGAGAGAGAAGTGTTGGCTCACTCCCAGCGCAGCTTTCTTGTTTTTACAGAAAAGGAAAATGCATTGAAGGAAGATGAAATTATCATGCTCGCAAGTGGTTCTTGAAGCTGTTTTAGCGGCTTGATTTGTTCTACTGAAACTTTGGGTAGTGATGAGGGACTGTTTTTGCTGGTGGAGATGGTATTTTTTTATGTGTTAGGGTTTGACGACCCACTTGAGAATTTTATAGGGAATGCCCAGCAATAGGACCCCATATCACATGGTCCTCTCATGAAGCATCTGTCAGATTCTTGGACAAGATAGATAGATTAGGGGTCCACCACTTATCAGGAGATGCTAGTGTATCTGCATGTATATCCCTCTGGAAAACGGATTAATTATTTTAAAGTCTATGATTTTGTTTATCAATCGCGAATACAAATGCTTGTTTCCTAGTGTGTATTGTTGACCATAATTCGAGGTGTTTTCGCTCTATCTTGAATAAATATGTTGAAGCATGACTTTGAATGAGTCTATTTTCTGAATGGTCTATTTCTGAAAGAGAATAGCACTCCGAAATGTCTATCTCTCAAACTACAATTTGACTTGTAATTAGACAATAATTACTTGGGATGTGACAACAAATATCGACGTGAGTTAATTTCCAAAATCATAACACCGCACATTGTATTCTTTCATTTCTAAAATCACAATACTTTTGCAATTACTCACTAGAGATTACATCCGCCAGAGAAAGAGAGAGAGAAAGGGGGGGCCATGAAAGACCTCGATCTGAGAGCAGACACAAAGAGAGGGGAGGGGAGTTAACGACAAATGATCCTGAATTTTTGGTAAATGTTCAATCAAGTTCTAAACTATATGAAAGTATCCAATGTTATCCTTTTATGAATTCAAGTAGAAAGAATTTGCTGATTTGACTTTTAGTCTGGTAAGTTTGAACGGTGGACAAAAAAAAAATTACACGTGAATTATCCATGTAAGATGCTCAACTTAAACTAGAATGTAAATAACCCTTTTAATTTGCTTAATTTGTTCAATTTGGAAAAAATGATTATACATGGTATAAGATGACGTGAATAATCCACGTGTGACATTTTTTTGGCCCATCGTTCAAATGTATTGGATTAGAAGCCAAATCAGCAAATTCCGTTAATTTAAATTAATGAAATGATAAAATTGAACATTTTCATATATTTAGGGATTAGATTGAACATGTACCAAAAGTCTAAAAATCACATTGAACATTCGGGGATTGCATTGCACATTAAACTAAAGTTTAGGGTCCATACATTACATATGCGCTAAAATTTATAGGTCATTTATGTCATGTTCCCTTTCAAAAAGTATGCTCGACAATTGGGTGGTAGCTTATGATAGTGATAGGTGGCAGAGGGATTGGACATTTAAGTGATTGGGATTTGGGCTCGTAGGAGATTTGAAGATAAGGGAATATCGAGAGTGCTTTTCAAAAAAGGGTAAATTGATTCTTTAATCATCCAATCCTATTCAAAATCAGCAAAACTATAATATTAAAAAGGGAAATGCTTTCCTAATAATACTATCAAGAACGGTACAATCTCAACTGTAGATCCACACATCATCACCGCCTGTTTTGCATAAAACACTCATTGATTGGGAGATCGTGTGGTCAGAAATAACTAATAGTACTGTTAAACTGTCAGGCTAGCAACTCTCTATTAAAAATACAACCTTCAAAATGGTAAAGTTGCATGTTGCTAGGTACTTTCCCTTTTACTCTGTCTTGCCCATTTTTGCTACAAGTAACCATAAGATATCAATTCTTCTATCGACCTAATCGGCTGTTATATCTCTGAAACTTGATCCATCATATATGAATCAAAGGAGAAGCGAAAGGGAACTTGACTGCAAGACCAGCTGAGTCAGAACGTTTGTATAACATTCTTCTACGTCCCAGTATATGCTTGGATAGGAATGATATAATGGCAAAACATGATGTACTGATTGAAGTTTGACTTATAGAAATGAGTATTTTAGATCAATTCAGCTACTTCAGGTTATACCTGTCTCAGATGTAATAGAGCCAAAAATTTTAGTTCGGTTTGCTGTTTCTTTATACAGACAATATTTTCACAAACACACCAAAAACATATGGCAATAATTTTTGTTCGCACAAGTCATGTCATTTTGTAAGTAGTAAGTTACATATATTATTCTTTGTAAGTCAATCTTTACATTTACTTTATATCTTTAGCGGTCGTCTTTCTCAGAAAGTATTAAGGTATGAAATTTTCTATTCCATGGAGCACTCATTGTTCATTTCGCATTTGAAGAAATGAGAAAAAATAAAAACAGAAATCTTTATAGAAGATGACTCAAATAGGTAGAAATGTCATTCGAGAATGAATTTCCGGAGATAGAACTTAAACCATAATCATTTATTCCTGTGGTGAACCCTACATGACCTCCATTTGTACATGAGGGAATAAAAACAAAGGGGATCAAAGCTAAGAAAAGATGTCAAAACTGGGAATCTAGTCTCTCCCATGACAAGATGTACATACTAAAACCTTCACAATCCATGCAACTGAGTAGTGAGATCAATGAAGGCGTCTTCTCTGCATGGAATCGTGAGGCCACCCATCGGATGCTCGAAGCCATACTCTTCCTCAGCTCGGCGCAGCAGCTCTCGGAACAAAGGGTGGTTCAAGAACGAGATCGGGACCAGAAACCGTTTCCTTTGGACCTCCCCGACGTAAACCGCCACGTGGCCCCTCGGGACATCCGGCCGTGCATTCCGAGCGCCGAGAGGCTGCAATTTGAGGACTTGCTTGGCATGAAAGAGGATAGATGGCAAACGAATCCCCATTACCGATAGACAGTGGAGTCTTGAAGTGAAGGAGTCGTTTCGGGTTGGTTTCGATAGATGTCCCAAAACAGATACTGGACCTTTCTTGCGGAAGGTTCAGCATGGGCGTGCTGCTATATATACACAGAGAGGAAGGAGCTACATTTTTCAAAGGCCCCATGTCTCTCACATTTATGATCCAAGTGGGGTTTGCTTGGGCTCAGTCTTAGCTCAAGGGAGACTGATTTTCATCACCATTCATCAACCCTTGCAATGCTATATGGCATAGACCCACCACTTACTTAAAACAAAAACAAAACGCCATACAGTCAAATATTGGAGTCAAATAAAACCCTTTTAATGACCAAGTCAAGTAATTGAATTTGAAGCCTGAAGAGGTAGAGACAAGAAAATATAGGACCCAGTAAGCGGAGGGATGTCAGAAATGGCGGGCGAGATAGATAAGTGTGTTTTTTTTTTGGGGGGGTCAATACATAGATAAGTGTTGACTCCCTACATTTCCACGCGGTTTTCCTGATACAATACATCAGAAGCTTCGAAGGAAGATGATAGATGAAGCTATCACGGTTGCAAGTGGAAAGTGAGGAGGCAGGATTTTTGCTTGTGGAGACGGTTCTTTCTGTGTTTAGGGTTTTGATGACTCGATTGAGTATACTTACTACGCGAATTGCGCAGCATTAGGACCCCACATCACATAATTCTTTCCTGAAGCATTTCCTAATGGCTCGCGTTATTTCTACCCATTTATTGGCTCATGACACCCCTTTTTATATTGAATTGACTACATTATCTCTTTCCCACTCATTTAAGGTTATTTCTTACCTTTTTGCTTCTTTCTTTTTTAATTTTACTAAAGAAAAACTTACCCACATCCCATCAAAACAACTTTTTTTTCCACTCTAGCCGCTACTTCCACACCCATTACACGTCAAAGTTTCCACACCCATATTTTATTCTTCTTAATTATAATCTAAGCAAGCACTAAACATATATTAGAGTAGAGAAATGTTATTTTTATATTTTTTAACTTTATTTCCTTATATTATCCTCATGATCGCGATTTTTCAACTGTTAGTTTTGGATCAAATCTTGCAAGAATTTACTCAAAAATGAAATATTATAGTTGATGTGTTCATTATACGCAACTCATAGATTTTCCTCTTATTTGTGCTTAAGTAATTTTTTCAATAATAGTTCCCTAGTACAAAAAATAAAGAAATATACAACTCATTACTAGAATAATTATTTTTTTTGTCAGAACACAATAGTTAGTTTTTTTGGGTAAAAAAAAAACAGATTTTGTTCCAAAGGGAGAAAGAAAAGGCAAAAAGCAAAAAAGAAAGAAAAAAAAGGAAGGCAAACATTAGTCTTAGATAAGGAGTTCTCCCAACAATTAATCTTAATAAATTATGTTTGAAAGGAGCATTGGTAGTTTTTTCTCTAGTAAAATTGAAACAAATGAAAAAGAAGAAAAAAGAATAAGAAATAATCTTATCAAAACTAATACCCTCTAGGGATAATATAGTCAATTCAATATAAAAGGGGTGTCGGAAGCCAATAAGGGGGGTGGAAATAGCGTGAGCCTTCCTAATTTCCAAGTCAAGATTAGGGTTGATCCGCCACCACTTATAACAAGGGGATGTGAGCGCTCACAAACATCAATGTATAGTTCTATTTCTTTGGATACAACTTTAGTTGTACTACCTATAGATTATCCCATCAAAATATATGATATAGATATATACACACACGTATATAGTTGTATTCGTTTTATTCTTTATTTTAATTAAGATGTTATTAAGTAAGCATATTTAGAACAATGATGCATTTTTTCTGATAAATTAATGTGTCATGTTGTGTGGTGATTGTATAACATTATCATCAAACCACGTTGAGGGTCACGCTACGCACATGCGTGATCATCGATAGAATATGTGTGAAGACAAAGAAATCATTTTTTTTGTGTGGAAATAATTGAGTTATGTAATTGTGGATTTAGTAGGTAAATACTAAACATATGTGAAAAGAGAGTATTGGTTAATTTTAATTTTTATATAATTTGATGCAAGATTAACAGTGGAAAATCCAAAAATTGGGGCAACTGAGGTTTTGACTTAAAATGAATGGAAGACATGAAATTAATTTGTGCTTCGAGTTTGGCTAGGGATATCGTGGTGCGCTCGAACATTTTATATTTGCAGAATAATTAACCGCAATAATTTCGTTTAGCCATCTCAATCACATGGAAATGTAAAGGGATTACACGGTTAACAATTCACCTTGGAGCAAACGACTCGTTTTGCAGTGACGTTTTAAAGAATGGTTAAGAGAGCTCCAAAATACGGGAAAATTGTTTAAAAAGTCCTAAATCTTTCACATTTTTGCCAATTCAGTCCTAAACATTTTAAGTATGTCGATTCAGTCCTAAATCTTTTTACCTTTTGTCGATTCGGCCCTATTGACCTAAAATCGTTGACGTGGATGCCGGTCATTCTACGTGGCGCCGTCGGTGTTGACGTGGATAATTTTTAATAGTATTATAATAATAATTTTAATTTTTTTTACTTTTTTTGTATTTTTCCTTTTTCCTTTTTTTTTCACTTTTTTCCTCTCTTTTTTCCCTCCGGCATGGCTGTCCTCGCCGATGTTGAGCGAGGGCCGCCCACGCCCGCCCAAGCAAGGGTCGCTTTCGCCCGACACCGGCGAGGGATGCCCTCGCCAGGGGTCTGCGAGGGCGGCCCTCGTCGTCGCCGGCAAGGGCAGCCATGCCGGAGGAAAAAATTTTAAAAAGAAGGAAAAAAATTAAAAAAAAAAGGAAAAAGAAAACGAATAATAGAAAAAAGTTTTAAAAAATTAAAAATATATTATTAAAAATTATCCACCTCAACACCGGCGGCGCCACGTAGAACGACCGACGCCTACGTCAGTGATTTCCGGCCAATAGGACTGAATCGGCAAAAGGTGAAAAGGTTTAGGACTGAATTGACAAATGTGTGAAAGGTTTAGGAATTTTTTTGACAATTTTCCCCCAAAATACACAAGCAAAGGAATGACATATCGTTCTATAAAATAATTATAATATCGAGATATATGGATTTATTATTACGTTAATTATTATTATTTTTTGTTTTTTACATATTCACCATTGGATGGGTGAAATGTGTAAGTGTCATTTAACCAGTCATATAAAAGTATAACTCAATGCCGGCGTAGAGCTTCCGAGGCAGGCCAGAGGTCGAGCACTCCAAAGCTGGAGTCGTCCCCAAAGCACAGGGTAAAGACGAGAAGAAGATAGTGGCAACAGCGGTGGGCTGTGGCGTAGCTTGACAAGCGGTGGTGGCCCGGCCCGAACCAGATTTTGCAGATGGAAACGATGGGGAAGGGCGGCCGTCAAGCATGAGGCGGCTGAGGGGGTACGAGGAGGAGGAGAGAGAGAAGGGATTTGCGTGCTAGGGTTTTGAATTAGCAAATATAACGGCAACGCATCGCATGAACCCATCAAGAACTCCTTCATCAAAATAAGATGAGCATTCTGGTGCTAAAGAAGACGACGGACGTACGGTGACAGCCGTCGCTACAGATACACCTATGTAACTATGTTATGTTAACTCTATCTTCACGTACTATACGCAAAAAGACCAACAAAAATAAGGCGTTTCCAAAAAAAAAATTGCCATCTCTATTTTCTTGACGATCGCCGCGAAGAATGCAGCTGAGAAGTGAGATCGATGAAGGCCTCCTCTTTGCAGGGAATGGTGAGCCCGCCAGCCGGTGGGTCAAACCCGAACTCCTCCTCGGCCCTGCTGAGCAATTCCCGGAACGAGGGGTGGTTCAGGAACGTCACTGGGACCAGGAAACGCCTCCTCTGGACGTCCCCGACGTAGACAGCGACGTGCCCTTTTGGCACGTCGGAGCGAGATTGACGGTGGTGGTGGTGGTGATGGTTGTTCCCACCGAAAAGAGACTGCAACTTCATGGCTTGTTTCGTGTTGGCAATAACGGATGGCAAGCGAAGAAGACCCATGACTCAACTGATATATCAATCTTTAAGTTCTGCGTGCGCGTATCTGTTCAAAAAGGGTTATGAAGGTGACGGCCTGAGCTCTTCTTGGTGGTTCTCCTTTTAATGCTGAAAGTGCGGAGTCCCAAGGTTTTGTATATATAGGAGAAGAGAAGTTCCCCATCAGGCCGACGGTGTGCGAGATGAAAAGATCGACGGCTGGGATGAGTGGAGGTCCCACCTCATCAAGAGTCTCACATGGCTTCGCTCGATTGCTCGACCTGTCTCTCTCTCTCTCTCTCTGTCTCCGAGTCATACGTGATGGACATGAGCAAGTTTCCATGCAAATTGTCAGGCCCAAGTTGTCTGGGGGAGGGGGGCTGGTGAGTCAAAACCGAGGGCCGTACGCCGGTGATGAAGATATCTGGTTTTCCGACACGACACACAAGCGGGAGTTCCTGAATGTTGACGATAGATTGGGTTTTTGCGGGCATGATTGGTCTCAGTTCCAGGTTTTGTGCGACACCAATGACGCAGAGTCTCGGATATCTCGTGATTTTGTGCCCCATCTCTAGCTAGCTAGCTTCCTACTGGCTAGTCCCTACATGCATCCCATGCAGATATAGATGTATCGATATGGAGAAGACGTGACCCAGAAGGTGTTGGCTCGAGCAAGTGCAGTTTGATGCGAAGATTCATCGTAGGTTGTCATGAGAAGCGCTTTCTCTCGACTTGACTTCTGTTTCTTTCCCATTAGGAAAAGTGCCATTGCTTTCGATGGGATATAGATGGACCTAGAGATATCATGATATGATTGATTACTTGCTCACATGTTGGAAACAACAAATGCCCAATTGTCGAAAAAAGCTAGCCTTAGTTTAGATAGAAAGTGTGGTGCAAAACCGTCTTTTTCTAAAAGTTTGGACTATCAGAGAATGATGCATAATATGTTAACGTTTTCTCTCTTGTACGAAAGCCGATTTGATGACAAAGGCCTTAAATGCTCAAGCCCGCCGAGTGAGTGGGTGAAAGGACTCCTAGAGCACATCGCACGTAATTAGGGGAAAGAAAATTCATATATAGAGAAAAGATGTGTGCTACGAATGAATAAAGTTGACTATGCAACCGTCTTCTCTAAAATGTTAAAATGTCAAATTAGCACGATGTGATATGATGTGAGATATACCTTCAATCTTTAACAATTGTGATTCAATCCCCTTACAGTGATTGAACCGACGTTCTACTTCTCCATGTATAAATATTATTAGTTTAAAAGTATCGATACTATTCTTACCTTCATTTAGTAAACTGACTAAGTAAGTAGAAATATAGCAACTTACGAACTTAATAATTATCGAGTTCAAACTTACCAAAAATAATAATAATAATTATCGAGTTCAGTTCTACCGTTAGCAGCTGGGCTTAGCCTCGCTAAAGGGTGATTCAACATAGATTTTACAAAAGTATTGTACGATATCTTATATTGATTTCCTATGTGGTTTCAATGGACTTTGTATTCACGTGGTTTCATCCATTTAGTGATTTAAGTTTGTGAATTTTTGGATTTTCTAACAACTATGATGAATCTAATTACCAAAGCCAACCTTAGAAGAGATTAGCCAATAATTTATTTTCTCTAAGTTATGTAAACTGACCAAAATCCAACCTGTTAGTTGCACGGGTTATGACAATATTGGTTTATTACAATCACCCAAGCTACTTTATACATGCCTTATTTAGAATAATTGTGCTTTTTATTTTGTCATATTATTATATGCATTGCATGTGTGATGAAATAACATGAAATATAATGGATCTTACAATTTAAATTTAAACGCGGGAGCAGAAATTATCAGAGTAATTAACGATAAAAAAAAATAAAGAATCTCAAAGATCTACGTGGTTCAATCCGAATGTCGGTATCTAACCCCAAGTGTAATTTCCCAATCTCTCGTGAAGAATCCACTTAGATAACTTATAGAGAGCAAACGCTAACACTCATCTTGTTTGCTCTAATGTGTAATTAATGAACAGAACTCAATTTTGATATATTCTTAAGTGAACGACGGACTCAAACTAGAAAACCTTGATTTTCTTTTTCTTTTTTCTTTTGTCCTTTTAATGCAAGATCAAACTCTACCATATTAGGGACTCCACTGAAATTGTTTGGAGATAAAGTTCAAGTTAAAAGACTATCCAAGATACAGCCCAATTTCTATCGGATAGGATTTTGCACTCGAACTCAAATTCGAGACATAATTTAATAACACGCCAAAACAGAATTTCAAATAGTAGATCAGAAATTGGCATATTTCATGTGGAGGGGGCTTTTCATCACAATACGAAAGTTGTGCATGGGCCTGGCTTTCGACTTTGATTATGCTCAGTCACATCCCTTACAGCTGCTTTTCATGTGCCAAGCTGTCAGCATCCCACTGCATGTCCAGTCCAGACACAATTTAAAATGCTTCTGGGTTTTTTGGGAGCATGTTTTGCAAATTAATTAGAGAGCATTCTTCATAAGCAAGTAATAAGTATATTTAACTCTAGAAACTAGATAGCAATTCGATTATAAGTTTTCGATAGTGTGACGTAATTAACATCGAGATGCGACATCTTTTCTTGATGATTCTCCAAGCAAGAAGGAGAACTAATTATCACGTTGATTCCAATACCACCGGGAGCTACTTCAAAAGCTTGCAGGATTCTCTTTAAGGAGAAAAACTAGCTTACAATTGCATTAGCATTTTTATTAACAAGTGACATGGGGCACTAAATAAATGAATATTGCAATGTACCGTCTTTATCCATTGAATTAGAAACAAAATTATTATCTATTAAGCATAATTGGGGCACTCAAAATAAGATTACGTCATTAATAGCACCTATCTCCTGATTGGGTTGTGTTGTTAGATTCACGAGGTCAAAAGATAAAGTAGGCATTCCTGTTGGAAGTATAGAACTTCGTGTAATTCTAACAAACAAAAGTTTCGTCTAGTTTTCATGCACTAAAGGGTCCAAAATGTCATGTGACCAGTTACACTTGTGGCCGGCAGACCACATTTATGTCCTTTCATTAATCTCGTCCAATAGCTATCTTTCCGTAAAACGATGACGAGTGTCGGTGAATTTCAGCCCCATCTCGGAAGTGAATATCCCGAGAAATAAGGAAAAAAAAACTTACTGACGACTTGCTGATGGTGCCCACCGTTTTCCGCAAATCTACCTCTTTCTAAGACATTTTCGAAATAGTCTTTGTGTCGGAGAATATTATTAGAAGAACCAACACTATGGTACTAAAGTTATGTATAGTGAGACTCGAGATAAGATGCGCATATTCATTATTATACATATATACGTAGCATCTCATGTTTTAAGCGATATCGAATCTATATACCTACCGAATATCACGGATCGATCGAGTATTATATATTGTTAAAATAACATCAAGGCGACTTTGTACCTTTTATTTCGTGTTTAAAGGGTGCTATCGCAAGCATGTATAGTTAAAACCGCTCTCTCCAATAGCTAAATTTTTTGAGAAGAAGATTATTACGGACCTTTCTTTCTTTCGCTTTTCTGATAGATCAGAACTTAGGCCCCGTTGGTTTCGCGAAAAGTGGATGATTCCTAAAATGATAACTTATATCGCTTCTAAAAATGAATGAACCAAAAATATTTTCATCTTCCATAAAAATATTTCGTCGCAATTAGTTTTTTAAAAATATTTTTTGAATAATTCATTTGTTTTTTTTTTTTTTTGCAAAAGAAACGGAGGCTATACCGCAACATGCAAGCTCACATTCATGTCGGTACTCCAATGAGTAGTAGGCGCTCAAGATCCCAGAACTCGTCCTTCAATTTCTTCTTTCTTATTTGTCCCTGCTATTCGCTTTTAATCTTTATTATCCAATCCATCTTACAACTACAACTGAGGTGGCCTCCTCGTTGTTCCTGCGAATGCCCATGCTGCCTGATCAACCATCCCGACTGTACTTCATGGCGTTTTATCTTTCGTACGTGTTCTTGTCCTTCGAACGAAGATTTAGATTCGGTTCTTATTTATATTGTCAGATGCATGTGAACCTCAGTTCAGTTCCCAAACAAGTAGCAAAATGGCCGCATTTTACGCTGTTGCTGTCGGATAATGCGAGTTTTTTTTTTTATATATAACTAGGGTTCCCCAATATCAGTAGAAACAGCCGCAACCGCAATGGTGAATGTGATAACTGCTCATATACTTGAACAATTTTTGTAACTACAGGTTTTGTGTTTCTTTCTTTATAGTTTCAGTCGTCATCAATGAATGGTTTTGTTTGCGGCACAGCAATTAAGTTGCTATAGATCAGACAAATTAGGAAAAATTATCCAAATTTTTTTACACATATTGCATTTTTGCCAATTCAATCCTAAATCTTTTGATTGTACCAATTGAGCCCTAAACCTTTTCACTTTTTTTCAATTGATTACATCCGGCCAATTTTGTCCGAAAATCACTGACCTAGACAAATAATAATAATAATATTTTAATACTTTTTCCTTTTCCTTCTTCCTCCCCCGGTTGCTGGGCCTCGGCCATGGTCGACGACCGGCCATAGGCTACGACTAGTGAGGGTCGCCCACGCCAGGATCTGGTAAGGGGCCACCTCACCAACCTCGATCAAGGGTCACCATTGCCAGAGGCCAGCGAGGGCTGGCCTCGCCAGATCCTGATGAGGGTGACCTCACCTGAGATCGGCGAGGGCGACCCTCAACAGTCGTAGCCCGTGGCCGGTTGTTGGCCATGGCCGAGGCCCCGCGACCGGCGGAGGAAGAAGGAGAAAGAAAAAGAAAGAAAAGAAGATATAAAAAATAATTAATAAAAAATATGACCAAATATTATTGAGTTTTGTCCACGTCAGCGTCGTTCGTGCCACGTAGGATGGCTGGTGCCCACGTCAGTAATTTTCGTCCAAAACTAACAGGATAGACTTGATTAACAAAACGTGAAAAAGTTTAGAACTTAATTGACAACTTTGCCGTCCAAATTGAGAAATTCTCCGCTTATTAGTGCGCCACAAGAACTATCCACCCTTCTAACAAGAGTGCTCAACGGGGCAAACAAGCATACTGGGCCAAGAAGTTATAATTCATATCTTTGACAAGTGGTAGCACCGCATAAGAAAGCCCTAGAGTTCCTAAAAAGTTTCGTGTTTTCTCTTGCATCAACCAACTGCGAATTCATGATCCACATGTGATATTTATGTTCCTCGTTCTGTAACAACTAACGGGTAAGATCTCAAGTACGATGAAACATGTTAGAAGCATGAAGGTACCCCTTGTGTATGGAGTTCATCCACCGACGAAGGACGTAAGGAAACTGAATCAACGATATTAATTCAAAGGGCTTTGCTAGCATAACAGTTTTTGCATAAATGTAGGAGTAACAGCATATTGTGCGCCACAAATTCTTGAAGGAGTCACAGTAGATTAAGGACAGTCATATAATCATTTCTCTAATTCAAATTAGCTCCCCCCCCCCCCCCCATAACGTTATTTGGAGAGATGACCTTATTGAGCACCCTTCTTGAGTACCCAAAAGTGCCATAATGATAGCTCAAATGAATGTATTGCAAACGAAGCGAATGGCTAGAAATATAAATGCATTTCATAGGAAAAAAAACAATCCATTTACAGCTTCGCCAGAAAGGCAATGTACAGACAATTAGGAAAGAGTCGTCACTATGGCAAAATTTGAGAGACTCCTCGTGGAAAGGAAGTCTCTTGCCCTTGGTAAAAAACAAAAAAAACTACAAACCACCCACAGCCGTGATGACAATTCCATTTGCAGCGATCAACAACTCAATGCAGAAGTTAGGCTAGTGAAGTAGTCTTCGCTGCACGGAATGGTGAGCCTGCCGGTCGGGCAATCGAACCCGAACTCCTCCTCGACCATGTCCAACAAGCTCCGGAACAGCGGGTGCTTGAGGTACCAAAGAGGGATCACGAACCGCTTCTTCGATTCTCCGACGTAGACCGCGAAGTGGCCCTTCGGCACGTTGGACGCGGCCGACATTGCTCGGATTCGGGCCGACAAGGTGCGCTGGAGCTTTTGCTTTGCATGAGCGATTCCCATAAGTTGGATGCCCATCTCTCTTATGATATCTGGAAGGATACTAGTCGAAGATTTGAGCGAAAGGACTTTGGTTCTCGGATGCTCTTTGTATGGCTTTGGTCCCGAACAAAGCACGCGCATATATATAGAGATAGAGAGAGAGAGAGAGAGAGAGAGAGAGAGAGAGAGAGAGAGAGAGAGAGAGAGAGGAGGGGGGGTGGAGGGGGGAGAGTTTAGCATGTCAAAGTCTTGGATAAAATAGTGGTCAATAGAAGGGAGTTTAGGAACACATCAGGTGAGCGAATAGGGCAAAGTCCACATGCTTATGCCCTACGTTTTTCAGGACATGATGCCCTACCAACTTGGGGGAAACAAGCAGGAGGTGCTAAAATAGTTAATTTTTATGTGGGTTGGTTGCCCCTGTGTTTCCTTATTTTTCCATTTATATTCTCTTGGGGGCTGCATGTTCTTGGCACGATATCCACTTCTTTTGGTAATAATCGAAGAGTATATGCTACGAAAGTCATGTGGGATTACCAAAAAGATCACAGAAGCCTTGAACGTACCCTCGTTTTAGTCCCTTTGCCCAACAGCCAAGACCCAACCCTCTCCCTTAGCTAAGCTCTACATTGATGGCCGAGACGTATCCCGAATCATTCGATTTCGAATTTTGGCATGAGATGTGAACAGAAGGAAGCAACTTTTGTATAGACACGCAAAGATGTTGTGTCTATATATGTGTATATGTATCCTTCTAATTGTTTGTGACCACCTATTCGCTAGATCTGTTAAAATGGGTCATGCACTCATTTCTTAATCTATATTTAATGGGTTGAGTTGTTACTTGGGTTGGTAATATTCAAAAAATATGTCATAAATCGGTTTAGACCCAACTCTATGGGACGTAAATGGGTTTAATATGGATGTTAAAATGGCTTCACAAATTATTTGGACCCAACCCACCTCTATGACTCTCTCCCGCCCTCACTCGATCTCGCGTTCGCTCACTCCGTGTTTCACATTAGTTTGGGCACGAGTTTTCCTAAATTTGGAGAAATATAGAAGTGTTTTAGCAATATGGGTGGGGTCGTATATGTGTTGGGTATGAGTCGAGTTGAATATGTGTCACTGAATTTGTAATACATGAAAATGGATCAAAGCATTTAAAATGTGTCAATTTGGGACAGACTATTTTCGACCTGATCCGATCCACCCGTTTTAACAGGCGTGCTCTTCACTACACAAGGTGGATAACTTTAAAGAATAAGTTGAAACCTGGATTAAAGAATAAGTCGGCTAATATGATTGTATTCAATGAAGCAAGTAGGAGACAATCGGATAAGGGAGTCAAAGGAGCAAGGATTGGCCTACCTCGACCGTGCGAAGTTGCTAACTTGTCCTTGAACCTTAAAGTTTATCCACGAAGCGAAACCACTATAAGGAGAAATGATACCACTTAATTGTATATGAATGAAATAAGCTACAAAACAATGAGAGGTGGGTCGATCTTCATATAAATCACAGAGGATTTAGTTTTCCAATGAGTTATAATCTTATCTTCAAAAAAGGAAACTTTTTGATTCGAACGAATCCCTTCTATCGGAGATAACCGTTCATTGTTTCGCAGCACATTCTATAATTTTCTTTTAACATTCTTCTTTCGTAATTATAATTCAAAAGCAATAAAAAAAAATTGATGTGCTTGTCGCAAAGCTCCGGCCTTTCGTTGCTGTAACAATTGTTCCAAAATCATCAGTTTTTATCGAGATTTCTAGAAATGACGCAATGTATTGAAGTGGGCCAATGGGCTTTGGATCTATCTTTGGACAGATTCGGAAGCCCATAAGAAGCCCCATGATTTCCTCCTCCTCCTTAAGGCCGAGACTAACGCTCACGTGATTGGTTTCTGGGTTTCACGAGGCCGACTCATTACTGGATTAGGAGACCTCGGTGAAGTCTGTCTGTAATTTCCAATGTCCAATGTCTGAAAGCCGGTATCACTTGGCGGGAAGAAGTTTTTCTGTCAACAGAATGATCACCACATTTGCTGGCTGAGAGAATGTGTTTGATCACCCATTGCTGTATTCTATACTGAACAAGACACCACACCAAATCGATAGTTTTCACTTTCAAAGTCGTCTCAACGCGCGGATATCTGGAGAGTTGTCACTTTGGCGTGTGTTATGCATCGTTCATCAGCTCGAGTGAGTGCTGGTTTATCCAGGACTACGGAAGGTAAGGCCAGAGAAACAGGACGACATGGGTGATCATTTGAATGGTAAGGCTTATGGAGTCTTGAAGGTGACCGATCTCTACAACACTCTTCATATTCACCATGGCATTTTCACTTTCTTATTCGCAAGCTGTTAGGATAGTCCGGTGTCCTGTAACATCAGCTTTAGCTACCTCTTTCCATCATACAACAGATTTATGCATACATCTGAAAGCACTCTGATGGAGATTGAAATGTGCAAAGGCTGATACTATCTCCGTTCGTACTTACGTTCTGCTTGGTTTGAAGAGACCGGGCACATTCCGTCATTCTTATGTTTGGTGCTAGTAGGACTGGAAGAACCATGACTCCTCTCCTCATTTCCTAAAAAATCACAAAATTAAATACTTACGAAGTGCAAATATAAGTATTTGAAGATTGATGATTACCAGTTAGAGTTAGGAATATCATAATTATTGATCAATATAGTAACCGAGTTCATGATTTCATTCCATTCTATTGTACCAAACGCAGCATCACATGCCAAAAGATAAAAGAAAGAAAGAAAAGTAGCCAAGTAATGTTATCTTTACTTCTCAATGATATCCCACATGTGGAAACTTTGATGGATGTCTCCAGCAAGTCAATGAATTCCAACATATGTTCATGAGAGTTTCTTGAGCCAACTGAGGCTTTCATATTTCCTGATGTCCTCATAATTCTAGTAGGACCTTTGTAGAAACCTCTCTCGGAAGAGGTGGGGGCACTATGTTTTCTTCCGGTGCTTGCTCTCATTATCTCACCGATGGTTTGGTAGATAGACACCACCATGTGATCTCTCATGGTCCTTGTCCCTCTATCTTGCCCCTGCATGCTGATACCTCCACTCATCATTCATTCCAGTAAGCAGTAAGCACAAAAATGTTCCTACCATCTACGTATCTATATATACACGCACACTCTACCCAGTATACCACCAACACAGAATTTCAAACCTTGCTCTCAAAGCTTCCATTTTTCATACTCTCCTCATTCTCATCTCCTGCAAGAAAAGAGAGCACAACTTTTTTCTTGAATATAGTTCGCAGACTGATGGCCATTCGCTTCCCCAAGATGGTTTCTGCTAAGAACGTGCTTCGCCGTATTCTTTCATCGACAGAAAATGCAGATGTTCCTAAAGGGCACTTGGCTGTTTATGTTGGAGACAGCCAGAAGAGATTTGTGGTACCGGTTTCTTACCTCAATCACCCTTCCTTCCAAGAGTTGCTAGGTCAGGCTGAAGAGGAGTTTGGATTCGATCATCCTATGGGTGGCCTCACAATCCCTTGCAGAGAAGAAGTCTTTGTTGATCTGACTCGCGGCTTGGAGGCTGATCGTTTAGTGTAGAATCGCTTCTCGAAGGACATGATTGCCTCTCTAACATCACTGACAAGGATCATTTTTACCTGAGAAATGTGTAGATTGAAATTTGCTCAAATAGACGTGAAGTTTTGGTCTTCAAAGTGAATATTATGTTCGCGATCATCTTCGTTTGATCATTGATTTGCGTGCTATGGTGGTCATGTTCCTCGTCAATTCACCTTGAGGATCCATGAATGTATGCAGCGGATCCATCATAAAGATGTAAAAACTGAAAATGCCATCCGAAGAGGAAACTGATGCAACATCACATGAATATAAAATTGAGCTCAACAGAGTTGGAAACAAATTATGTAAATTTTTCAATACAGATTGGTTTCAATATAGATATAGCTGCATTAAGTCTATTTTTCTATTCCCATTAAATAAAAATCAAAATGTCCGCTCTTCTATTACAGTATATCTTGAACATGGTCTTTTATGATCTTCTTAAAGTATGCTACATCACACAGAGGAGCTTAGATAATTAATGCTGGACGAACGATCGTCTTTTCTATTTAGATCCTTGCTGTCATCCTTGTTCAAATATCCATCTGCACAAAATAACCAGAGGTGGGGAACACTTCACATGAGCTTCATGGTTATGTCTGTCAACATGCAAATTGATGAAATGATGCATCAAGAAATAAAGACCTAGACACAGGAAGTGATGGTTTGTATTGTTGAATGCCTCCATTTGCAGACCCCAGCACATGCCAAGTCTTATTTCAGCATCTCTAACTGCCGGTTGCAATCATGTTTCTCACTTATTTCTGCAGCATACTTGCTGCAACCATTTAATCTAATTTTTCCATATGCTAATAAGTGATAATTTCATGACTTGGTATAGGCTAAAGTCTACCGTTTATACTAACAGATTATGTGTCTTGTTGCTGCAATGAGCATGAGCAACTCCCATTCGTCATATCTTGTCATTTTTCTGACCAAAATAACCAAAAGGTAGTTCATAAATCATCACGTTCTTAAGCAAATCAATATGGATAATAGACAAATATGATTACCGGCTAATTTTATGATTTTTATCCATCTGAAGCCCACGATAGTTCTAAAGCGCCATGTATCTTGTGAGCAAGGGAAAAAAAGGGGATGTCTTTAAGCGTAGATAGCATACCAGTTTGGCAGAGGACTGATTATAATTAGGGGTGACAAACAGGCAGGCCCCCAGTGCCGTACATTGTAGCAAGCCTTGCCGGAAAAGCCCAACATGTAAGGCATCGCGCAGTGCCCGAGCCCATGATTTCTATCTTTCTTTAAGTGGCCAATATTTGCGGATAAGCATCCCAATCCCTATGCCCCAATGTGGGAGGGTTGTCCTTATTCCTGATACAAATGGTTTGTTAGGAGCCCTCTCCAACTAACCAAGAGGCTGTTCACATTAACCACAATCTCTTTAGAATTTGAGCAGGACCTGTGAGGATTCTGTATTCAGGAGATGTGGGGCATGATGTTTGCTCCAATAATGAACGATAGAGTTTCATGAGGTTTGGCAGACATTAACATGTGAACTCCAGGCAGTCATGTCTCTCATTTGGCCCTATATGCTCAAACACCTTATCACTCATTCAGCTTAGCACATAAACTCACTTGCCATCCACTCACCCTATATATACATTACCAAGCCATTGCTTCTGCAACCATATCAGAATTCACATTTCTTCCTATTTCCTTCCAGGGAGCGGCATAGCATCTCCTTCAAAGTCTTTCCTCTTGAAGAAGTTTTCAGACACGTGATCATGGGGATCCGTTTGCCAGGAAAAAAGTTGCGGCGGTCTCTATCTGGTCACAAAGAAGTGAATTCAGCGCCCTTAGTCGTTCCAAAGGGGCATTTCCCAGTTTATGTAGGAGAAAACCAAAAGAAGAGATTCATCGTTCCTCTGTCATACTTATCTCTGCCTTCGTTCCAGGACCTGCTGAGTCAAGCTGAGGAGGAGTTCGGTTTCCTTCATCCAATGGGAGGCCTCACGATTCCGTGCAATGAAGAAGTTTTCCTCAACCTCATAGATGGATGATCAATCCTGACTAGAGAACTCCTAGATAGATTAGTCGATACACTTGACACAATTTTGTAAACAAATTTTACGACCGGTGTTGATATTTTCCCCTCTTTAGGGAGTACCAGATTAAGGAGATAGACAGATGTACAACTGACTCTCTGTAATTTCTGGTTCTCCTAGTGATCGGTTCGTCCTTTTGGTAATCACTTTGTGCTGAAAGCAAAGAAGTTCAGTCTCTGGTTATCTACCTTATTACGGATTGATCTTTCTTGTGATCAGTTTGTGCTAAAAGCACTATTGTTTCCTCCTCTTGTTTTATGTGAACTCACGATGGTTCCAAGAAAAATAGTTTGCAAGACTTAGCTTTTATATGCTACTGTCCATACTTGTGGTAATTATTGTATTTCTCATCACGGCCTAAACAAGAATTGTTGTATGACAAGGGATGGAGACCAAAAGGTCAGTTAGATCTATTTTAGATCAAGTTAATAAACTGAAGGGCTAAAGAATAGATTGCAAAGTGAAATCTGCATCTCCATCTTGATGTTGTTCCCTCACGAAGTTTACAGGGCTGTTGCATCTAGATTTAGCTGTTACTTTCAATTTTTCCACTCTCAACTTCATATAGGCTAGGAACCAGCTGGATGGATCTTGTAATATTTTCCACAGAATCAGCAGATTACAAGTCTGTGACACAACAAACTTGGAGGCAACTTCGCTTTTTTAGGCCTGAATCTCTGTAATTTCCAGTTTTATCCTCAACATTATAATTTTTTGTCTAATCCAGTACATGTTTTTGTATACACCCATTGATTGATTCGGGGGCGAAGTACAGCAAATTGCGCAACTACGACGCAAATTGTGGCTAATGGACAGTATTTAGATTAGTTCCAACAATTGTTATACTGTCAATACAAAGACTTGTATTATCCAGGGTGTAATATGCCACTTAACCAAAGCTTAAATTCTTCACAAAACAACTACCCCATGATATTAAACCACTGCCAAGTAATGATCGTTTTCAGGTGACCCTACTACTCATGGTTATGTCTGTCAACTTGCAAATTGATGAAATGATGCATCATGAAGTAAAGACCTAGACACAGGAAGTGATGGTTTGTATTGTTGAATGCCTCCATTTGCAGACCCCAGCACATGCCGAGTCTTATTTCAGCATCTCTAACTGCCGGTCGCAATCTTGTTTCTCACTTATTTCTGCAGCACACTTGCTGCAACCATTTAATCTAATTTTTCCATATGCTAATAAGTGATAATTTCATGACTTGGTATAGGCTAAAGTCTACCGTTTATACTAACAGATTATGTGTCTTGTTGCTGCAATGAGCATGAGCAACTCCCATTCGTCATATCTTGCCATTTTTCTGACCAAAATAACCAACAGGTAGTTCATAAATCCGTACGTTCTTAAGCAAATCAATATGGATTATAGACAAATATGATTACCGGCTAATTTTATGATTTTTGTCCATCTGAAGCCCACGATAGTTCTAAAGCGCCATGTATCTTGTGAGCAAGGGAAAAAAAGGGGATGTCTTTAAGCGTAGATAGCATACCAGTTTGGCAGAGGACTGCTTATAATTAGGGGTGACAAACAGGCAGGCCCCCAGTGCCGTACATTGTAGCGAACCTTGCCGGAAAAGCCCAACAAGTAAGGCATCGTGCAGTGCCCGAGCCCATGATTTCTATCTTTCTGTAAATGGCCAATATTTGCGGATAAGCATCCCAATCCCTATGCCCCAATGTGGGAGGGTTGTCATTATTCCTGATACAAATGGTTTGTTAGGAGCCCTTTCCTACAAACCAAGAGGCTGTTCACATCAACCACAATCTCTTCAAAATTTGAGCAGGACCTGTGAGGATTCTGTATTCAGGAGATGTGGGGCATGATGTTTGCTCCAATAATGAACGATAGAGTTTCATGAGGTTTGGCAGACATTAACATGTGAACTCCAGGCAGTCATGTCTCTCATTTGGCCCTATATGCTCAAACACCTTATCACTCATTCAGCTTAGCACATAAACTCACTTGCCATCCACTCACCCTATATATACATTACCAAGCCATTGCTTCTGCAACCATATCAGAATTCACATTTCTTCCTATTTCCTTCCAGGGAGCGGCATAGCATCTCCTTCAAAGTCTTTCCTCTTGAAGAAGTTTTCAGACACGTGATCATGGGGATCCGTTTGCCAGGAAAAAAGTTGCGGCGGTCTCTATCTGGTCACAAAGAAGTGAATTCAGCGCCCTTAGTCGTTCCAAAGGGGCATTTCCCAGTTTATGTAGGAGAAAACCAAAAGAAGAGATTCATCGTTCCTCTGTCATACTTATCTCTGCCTTCGTTCCAGGACCTGCTGAGTCAAGCTGAGGAGGAGTTCGGTTTCCTTCATCCAATGGGAGGCCTCACGATTCCATGCAATGAAGAAGTTTTCCTCAACCTCATAGATGGATGATCAATCCTGACTAGAGAACTCCTAGATAGATTAGTCGATACACTTGACACAATTTTGTAAACAAATTTTACGACCGGTGTTGATATTTTCCCCTCTTTAGGGAGTACCAGATTAAGGAGATAGACAGATGTAAAAATTGAAGATGCAACTTCGATCAATAACATTTATTCTTATGAACATGTGGATATATGGTTTTCCTAGTGATCGATTGGTCCTTTTTGGTAATCACCTTCGGCTGGAAGCAAAGAAACTCAGTCTCTGGATACCTACCACATTACCGATTGATCTTTAGTGTGATTAGTTTGTGCTAGAAACACTCTCGTTTCCTCCTCTAGGATTATGTGAAATGACTATGGTTCGAAGAAAATAAGTCTATAAGACTTGTTTTTATATGCCACTGTCCTGAGTTGTCGTAATCATTGTATTTCTTACCACAACCGAAAAGAGAATTGGTGTATGACAGGGAATGGAAACCAAAAGCTCAATTAGATCTGTTATAAATCAAGTTAATAAACTGAAGGGTTAAAGAATAGATTGCAAAGTGAAATCTGCATCTCCATCTTGATATTGTTCCCTCATGAAGGTTACAGGGCTGTTTTTTTTTTTTGGCTATCAAGGTTACAGGGCTGTTACATCTAGATTTAGCTGTTACTTTCAAGTTTGCCACTCTTAACTTCATATAAGCTATGAACCAGCTGGCTGGATCTTTGTAATATCTTCCATAGAATCAGCAGATTACAAGTCTGCGACACGACAAACTTGGAGGCAAATGTTTTTCCTACCCTCCCAACTTTTTGCTTTTTTAGGCCTGAATCTCTGTAATTTCCGATTTTTTCCCCAACATTTTAATTTTTGTCTAATCTATTACGAAATTGATTCGGGGGCGAAGTACAGCAAATTGCGCAACTAGGACGCAAATTGTGGCCAATGGACAGTATTTAGATTAGATCCAACAATTGTTATACTGTCAATACAAAACTTGTATTATCCTGGGTGTAATACGCCACTTAACCGAACCTCATATTCTTCATAAAACAACTACCCCATGATATTAAACCACTTCCAAGCAACGATCATTTTCAGGTGACCCTACTACTCATGTGGCGACATTGGCTAATGTCTCAAACATGTTAGTTGGTACAAGTGGTACGTCGTCCCGCCAAATTTTAACAAGAGGCTCCCACACCACCACTCTCTCCAGGAAATTATCAGGACATCTATTAAATGTTCTGAAGTGGGGCTCTGTTTCTTCAGTTTCATTCCTGAAATGGACATCGTTAGTTCATTAGGTGGAAAACAATTCCATGTGACCTCTCAAGTGTTCATGTTTCTTACCTGGGCCATGCTTGTTAGATGACTGTTCCTCCACATCTATATAAGTAGAACTTATCGACGAGTTCTCCAAGCAACATAGAACTGAACGATTCACATTCTCCTGTCAGAGAGATAGCAATACAGTTAAGGGTCAATCTTGTTTTCTCTTCTCTAAACGTTCACAAGGAAATACAGTCATGGGAATCCGGTTGCCCGTCGTCGCTCTCGCTAAGCAGATTCTTCCAGGATCTCTATTCACTGAAAAGCAGGCAGTTCCAATGGCCATGGGTGTGCCCAAGGGCTATTTTGCAGTTTATGTTGGAGGAACCCAGAAGCGGAGATATGTAGTTCCAATCTCTCATTTAACCCAGCCTTCATTTCAAGACTCGCTAAGTCGAGCTGAAGAAGAGTTTGGGTTCGATCATCCGATGGGCGGTCTCAGTACTCCTTGTGAAGAAGAAGTTTTCCTCGATCTGACTTCTCACAGGAACAGATCGTGAGACATACCAACAAGACAGATTACGGATGTCATTTGGTTCAGTTTTGTACATTGGTGTAAAATTTTTGCCTACCTTCAAGGAATATCAGCCAACATGACAATTTAAAGGAGAAGTCATACACAAAAATAAAATCTAGACAGAAGATCCTAATGACGAAGTAAAATGTCCATTAAGGCAGCTGGATTTTGCTCCCAACGCTCATGAACTTGTCGATTCAGTATAATGGTGAATAATTTTTCGGGTCTCCTTCCACGCAGATCCATTGACATTCATTCAGTAGGTCATGCAACCAAAATATCAGCCAACATGACAATTTTCCCTTGACTTACATTGCAGGCCTCTTATTGACAGCCTTCAAGGGTATGCAATGGATATCATTTATCTGCTCAATAGAGACACTGGTGCAAAAAATATCATCCAGAAAGTATCGCCACTCCTCTGGACTCGGATTCTTTAGCATGGCACGAAATATTTACAGCGGTTCCCGTATCTTTCAGTTAGTCATCTATCGAGGAGAGCCCACTTGCTAAAAGATAAAATTTACCATGAGCAGAAGTAACTTATATCCATCCGGTGACACAATTGGAATTAACAAAAGTTATCTCCTGTCTACATCTGTATCTAATCTTTGTATGTAATTCAGGAGATAGTGGGCACCAAATTAAGCAGACAAACTTTGCCCTACATTATGCATATCTGTTCTCTGCAATAGTAAGCAAAAACATGGTCAGAAATCTTAGAGATGTTCCGGACCCATGTATCAGTTGGCCTCACATCTACATCAAGATCGATTACTCGACCTGCACCATAGAATCTTTAGCGTTTTCCATTGGCTTGTGAAGAGAAAGGACATTATGTACCTCAACCACTAGACACCACACAGATTTTCAGCCTCTTGTGTTTTCTGATCAGTCAGAAAAACATGCTTTTTTCCTGGCTATTCCGTCATATTTCTAAGTGTAATTAGTCTCCACACAGTTGGGCAGAATTCTGTTGTGCCAAATTCTGGTCCAATGGAAGATTTCTCGACAATCATGTGATACTTCAAGTAACCTGCACCATTTAGTCTTCAACTTACCCTCCAGCCAGCTTCATTTTAGGCCAATGTGGATCTGCTTCTGCATTTAGAAGAGGACAACCTCTAAGTCACAGACAAATGCCAAAACATTGATACAAATAGAGTATGAAAAGAAAGAAAGAAATGATATGAAATACCAATCTGTTTTACCGGTCTTTGAGTTCTAAGTATTAGTTAAAATTGGTTTACAAATGTTTCAATCTCAGATATGCCCAATTCATGAGCGCGACCTCAGGTTTTTTTTTTTTTTTTGGTTGGAGACCTCGGGTTTATGTCCTAGTAAATGTGGCTTCTTCAACAAATAAGTCAATGATTTTGGAGGCACTGGCCACTGACCAAGCAATCAGAGCTCTGAGTAGAGCTAATTCTGAAAACTTTTAATAATTCCTTATTCCGTTTCAGAGATGATTCTCCATAAATTGCAAGTTCTTTTCTTTTTTTTGTATCCACCCTTCTCGTCTTTCTGGTGGTCCCTTGCACAGGTTTCTTAGGCCGGATGTGGTAGGACACAGAGTGCACTCTAACCAAAAAAGAAAGTCTCAATCAATACCAGAGTTTCAGGATGATGAGTAGGAAGACAGGGCCATGTGAACCGTCAGGTGAATATGTTTCTTGCTCAAACCGGAGACCAAATGCCTCCCACACCACTCATTCTAACATTCCCATATCTTATATATAGATGCATTTCTTCTTTCACAGTCATTACCAAAGCCCTCGAGATCTCTCAGCTAGAAAAACATTTTTTTTTCTTCATCAAAGAATTTGCCATCTTCATTTTCTCCGGGGGGGGGGGGGGGGGGGGGGGAACATATGGCCATTCACTTGTCAACTATTATGCATGCCAAGCAGATTCTCCGGCGATCTCTTCTCATCAGCAGAGAAGCGGTCTTGGTCCCAAAAGGCTACCTTGCAGTTTATGTTGGAGAAAGACAGAAGAAGAGATACGTAGTGCCGGTATCGTTCTTGAATCAGCCTTTGTTTCAGGACTTGCTCCGCAAGGCCGAGGAAGAATTTGGCTTCGATCATCCTATGGGCGGTATCACAATTCCTTGCACAGAAGACACATTCATTGCCCTCACTTCGCGGTTGAGTCGATCGTGAGAGGAGATAAACAAGGCAAAAAACAATTTTGTCTAATATGAGATGCTAATCCCATGTACAGTCCTTTGATGTATTTCTGTAGCAACCTTATACTAAATGTACCCATTCAAAGAGATCAGTGGAAAATTTGCTCTTTCAGTCATCTGAACTGCAGAAGTGAGAAGTCACTCCATTCCAAATTGCCATGCAATTTAGGTCAAGAGTCATTGGGTAACATGTCAGTCTGCAATCAGTTTTCAGCAGATGCAGCCCACATAAATGCAAATAAAACATCGCAACAGCTAAACTTAAAGATTTTACTTTTGGACTATAGATGGTACTGATGTCTATAATCCTGTCTTCTGATAGAAGAGATTACAGTATTTTAAAGTAAAAGTCATGCATAAAAATAAAATCTAGACAGAAGATCCTAATGTGGAAGTAAAATGTCCATCGAGGCAGCTAGATTTTACTCCCAACGCTCGTGAACTTGTCGATTCACTAGAATGCTGGATGATTTTTCGGGTCTTAAGGAGCAGATCCATTGACATTCATTCAGTAGGTCATGCAACCAAACTGCCAGCCAACATGACAATTTGCCCTTGACTTACATTGCAGGCCTCTTATTGACAGCCTTCAAGGGGACACAATGGGAGTAGCATGTATCTGCTCAATAGAGACACTGGTGAAAAATATGTCATATAGAAAGTATCGCCACTCCTCTGGAGCGGGGTTATCCTCGGAGTCTTTAGCATGGCACGAAATATTTACAGCGGTTCCAGAATCTTTCCATTAGTCATCTATCAAGGAGAGCCCACTTGCTAAAAACTAACATTTACCATGAGCCGAAGTAACTTATATCCATTCGGTGACACCATTGGAATAACAAAAGTTAATTCCCATCCACATCTGTATCTAATCTTTGTATGTTATTCAGGAGATAGTGGGCACCATATTAGGCAGACACACTTTGCCCTACATTATGCATATCTGTTCTCTGCAATAGTGAGCAAATACATGGTCAGAAATCTTAGAGATGCTCGGGACCCATGTATCAGTTGGCCTCACATTTACATCAAGATCGATTACTCGATCTGCACCTTCGATTCTTTAGCTGTTTTTCCATTGGCTTGTGAAGAGAAAGGACACTATGTACCTCAACCACTAGACACCACACAGATTTTCAGCCTCTTGTGTTTCTTGATCAGTCAGAAAAACATAACCATGTGATTTCCTCGATATCAAGCCCACCCTAGACCCCATCCTGCACTCAATCGCTGCCATATATTAAATTTTGAGAGCATTTAGTTTCAAACCCTTCTCTATATGCCCTTTACCATAAGAGAATTTTCTTCAAGAAGCATAAAATTCTTTGCCCTCACCGCCTTTTAAGTCACACATGAAGAAATATTTTGCATTTTCCTAGTCATTGTGCAAAATCATGGGTATCAGATTGCCCAGTTCTCTACAAGCAAAGAAATTGTTTAGTCAAACCGTTGTGGTGGCGAGAAAAGCCGCTTCAGCTCCTCTGAATGTGCCAAAAGGTTTCTTCACTGTTGATGTTGTAGAAACTCCGAAGCATTTCGGGGTCCCAATAACCTATTTAAGCCAGCCTCATTCCAGGATTTGCTAAGCAGATCCGAAGAAATATACCGCTTCGATTATCCGACGGGAGAGCTAACGGTTCTTTGCGAAGAGGTTCTTGCTTGACATGGTCATAGAAAACGAACATTCTGAAAACATTCCTGATGACAAATTTTCATTTTATGCCTCTGGTGGCTTAATGCCTTTGTTACCTAGCTAGTCATCTTGCTTAACTTTGACAACTATGGGAGGATCGGTTCCGTCCTCTTAACAACCAGGAGATCCAATCTTAAGGTGAAAAGCTAAGACTGAGAAAGCCTTTGGAAAGATGCAAACCACTTTAGGTGAATGTGATTTTCCAAATTGCAATATATATTCATGTCATATCTTGCTACTAAAGCTTCGGATACGATGACCTACTTCCATACATTATTATGAGTCTTCTCTGTAACACTTCGAATTTTTAATCTCCCGTTGCAATAGGGGTAAAATAGCCACGACAGGACATAATATACTTTCACAGCAAGACAATGTACTTTTAAAAGACGAATACTCATGTGTTAAGTTAAGTGATGCCACCATAAATGAAGAAAGGCAGTTTTTTTTTTTCTCTCCTTCGAGTCTGATGACAAGGATTATGTCGCTTTCAGTTTTGTAAGCAGAAGTCGCTCCTTTGGTGTAAATTTTTGCCTACCCTTCAATTCGGGCATAAGAAAATGTAGAGTTTTACACTATAATGTCCGTGTTTATTTAAGATGAGCAGCATCAGTTTTTCACCATATCTTATGGCATCTTTTTCAGATCTGAATTGCTTCTTCCAGATTTGATCTTCTGTCCATGTTCCATCACGTACTAAGTAGTGCAGTTAACGAAAATAAGAGAGAAAAGTTTTTTTTCTTGGCCGTTCGTTGTAAGCCTGAGAGGTAATCAATCTGGCCTTTTTTGTTTCCTGAGAAAAGTTGCCTGACAAAATTCCTCTGTTTGTTTAACTGAAGTGGGGTAATGATCAAGAGGTACAGATCTAGATCAGTAAAGTTAAATAATTTTAGGAGATTAGGCACTTTCTTCGCCATCCAGAAATAGATCATTGCTTTCTTCAGCTTCTTCTTCTTCTTCTTTTTTTCTGGCTTCCCATTACATTCTTAAGTTCAATTATTGTCTCCAAAACAGTTGGGCAGAACTCTGTTGTGACAAACTCCGGTACAACGGAAGATTTCTCGATAATCACGTGATACTTCAAGTAACCTGCACCATTAAATCTTCAGCTTACTCTGCAGCCAACTTCATGTTAGGCCAATGTGGAGGTGCTTCTGCATTTAAAAGAGGACAACCTCTAACTAACAGCAAAATGCCTTAACATTAATACAAATAGAGTAAATGGAAAAATGTCATGGAAATAAAGTACCCGGCTGCTTTCTCGGTCCTTGAGTTTTAGGTATGTTAAAGTTGTTCTCCAAAATGTTTCGATCTCAGATATGACCAACTGATGAGCGCGACGCGACGTCTGGCTTATGTCCTATTAAAAGTTTGGCTTCTTCAACAAAAAAGTCATCAATCCTAAAAACTTTCTGGTGGTCCCTTGCACAGGTTTCTTATGCCGGACGTGGTAGGGCATAGAGTGCACTCTAACAAAGAACATAAGTCTCAATCAATGTCAAAGTTCCTGATGATGAGTTGGAAGACAGGACCATGTGAACCTTCAGGTGAATATGTCTCTTGATCAAACCAGGTGCCTCACACGCCACTCATTCTAACATTCCCATATCTTATATATAGATGCATTTCTTCTTTCAAAGTCATTACCAAAGCCCTTCGAGATCTCTCAGCTAGCAAAACATTTTCTTTCTTCACCAAAGAATTTCCCATCTCCTTCATTTTCTCCGGGGAACTTATGGCCATTCACTTGTCGAGTATTATGCATGCAAAGCAGATTCTCCGGCGATCTCTTCTCATCGGCAGAGAAGCAGTGTCAGTCCCAAAAGGCTACCTTGCAGTCTATGTTGGAGAGAGACAGAAGAAGAGATACGTGGTGCCCATATCGTTCTTGAATCTGCCTTTGTTTCAGGACTTGCTCAGTAAAGCCGAGGAAGAATTTGGCTTCGATCATCCTATGGGCGGTCTCACAATTCCTTGCACAGAAGACACATTTATTGCCCTCACTTCGCGGTTGAGTCAGTCGTGAGAGGAGACCAACAAGCCAAAGACAATTTTGTGTAATATGAGATGCTAATCCCATGTACAGTCCTTTTACGTATTTCTGTAGCAACCTTTTACTGAATGTACCATTCAAAAGAGATCAATGGAAAATTTGCTCTTTCAGTCATCTGAACTGCAGAATTGAGAACTCATTAAATTCCCATTTGCTAAGAACCTTAAGTCAAAAGTTATTGGGAAACATGTCAGTCTGCAATCAATATTCAGCAGATGCAGCCCACACATATGCAAATCAAACATCGCGGCTGCTAAAACTTATGGACTTCGCTTTTGGACTATGGACGGTGCTGTTGTCTATAATCTTATCTTCTGATAGACGAGATTGCAGTATTTTAGTTTGAAAGTCATATTTACGAACGAAATCTAGACAGAAAATCCTAATGCGATAGTAAAAATTCCATCGAGGTAGCTGGATTTTACTCCAACCCTCGTAAACTTGTCGATTCACTGGAATGCTGAATAATTTTTTCCGGTCTTATGGAGCAGATTCATTGACATTCATTCAGTAGGTCATGCCACCAAATGGCAGCCACCTTGACAATTTACCCTTAACTTACATTGCAGGCCTCACGGACGGCCTTCAAGGGTATGCAATGAAAGTAGCATTTATCTGCTCAAAGGAGACACTGGCGAAAAAATTGTCACCCAGGAAGTTTCGCCGCTTCTCTGGAGCAGGGTTTTCCTTAGATTCTTTAGCATAGCATGAAAATTTCACGGTAGTTCCCGTATCTTTCAGCCATCCATCTATCCAGGAGAGCCCACTTGGAAAAAGATAGGAATAGTTCCTATCAACATCTCTATCTAATCTTTGTATGTGGTTCAGGAGATAGTGGGCACCAAATTAAGCAGACAAACTTCGCCCTACATTATGCATGTCTGTGTTCTCTGTAATAGTGAGCAAAAACAAGGTCAGAAATCGTAGAGATGTTTCGGACCCATGTATCGGTTGGCCTCACATTTTCATCGAGATCGGTTACTCAACCTGCACATGCAAATCTTTAGGTGGTTTCCCATTGGCTTGTGAAGAGAGAGGACACAATGTACCTCAACCACTGGACACCACACAGATGTTCAGCCTCGTGTGTCCTGATCAGTCAGAAAAACATAACCATGTGATTTGCTCAATATCATGCCCTCCCTAGACCCCAGCACTTAACCATCTATTATATTTCGTGAGCATTTCGTTTTCAAACCCTTCTATATAAGCCCTTCACCAGAAGAGAATTTGATCAAGAAGCAGAAAGCTTTTTGCCTTCACCACCTTTTAAGTCACACAAGCAGAAATCGTTTGCATTTTCCTAGTCCTTGCGCAAAACCATGGGTATCAGATTGCCCGGTTCTCTACCAGCAAAGAAGTTTTTCAGTCAACCCCTTATGGCGGCGAGAAAAGCCGCTTCAGCTCCGCTGGATGTGCCAAAAGGTTTCTTCACGGTCTATGTTGGAGAAACTCAGAAGCGTTTCGTGGTCCCAATATCCTATTTAAGCCATCCTCCATTCCAGGGTTTGCTAAGCAGATCTGAAGAAGAATACTGCTTTGATTATCCGACGGGGGGGCTAACAATTCCTTGCGAAGAGGAGACTTTCATCAGCATCACTTCTTGCTTAACATGGTCATAGAAAAACGAAGATCCTGAAACGATTCCTGATGACAAATCTTTTAACTTAGCCTCTGGCGGCTTAACGCCTCTGTTGGCTATCTAGTCTTACTTAACTTTGACAACTACAGGAGGATCTGTTTCGTCCTCTTAAGAACTAGGAGATCCTATCATGGTGAAAAGCTAAGACTCATAGTATTTTACTTTCACTTGGCTTGACCATAATGTACAAGATTTCTTCTGATTGACCATAATGTACAGTTTTCTTCTGATTGATCATGTTGTACATTTTGTGTGACGTGTAGCCCGGTACTTCCAAAAGAGAGAGCATATAAACGTTTCTCTTTCGTCAGAGGCCAAACGGTCGTGCATATATAAGTTCACATGAATAAACCGTAAAACCCTGCTAATAGCATTACCTATGTCCAACCAAAGTTCATGGAGTGTTGACGCGATTGGTCGCTTCTTGCATCATTCCCCACAGACCAAGACCCTGACATCGATCAAGAAATGGCATGCCCACCTGCTCACAACGGGTTTACTTTTCTTGTCCCCGAGCATCCAAGCCAAACTCATCTTCTCATACGCTGCATGCGTTCCAAGAACCAACCTTCAAATATTGACTAACTTGTGCAAGTTCTTGATCCCCAACAGAGACCCAGTACCCTTCAATATTCTGATATCTCAGTTTGCTCGAAATGGGTTTGCTCCATATGCACTAAAGACCTTCTCTTTCATGCATTTCAATGGTGTTCTTTTAGATTCATATGCTCTATGCAGCACTTTGACGGCTTCGTCCGACAACGAGGGTGTGATTTTCGGTAAACAGATGCATGCCCTCGTCGTGAGGTTAGGTTGGTCGTCCAGTGTTTTTGTTAATGGTGCTCTGATTGATTTGTATGCAAAATCATCATTGGTTGATGATGCGGCACAGCTGTTTGATGAAATTCCTGTAAAGAACACCGTTTGTGCCAATGCTCTATTGTCCGGTTATATTGATGCTAAGATGTGGTCAGAGGGGCTCAAAGTGGCTAGAAACATGCCTCTCCTGAATTTAAACCAGGATCATTTCACATTGTCAGCGATGTTAAGGGCATCCACTGGATTGTCTGCAGTTGAGTTGGGTCGGCAGGTTCATGGCCGCCTTGTTCGCACAGTTTACGATTCTGAGAACGATTTGTTTTTGCAGAGTTCACTGATCGAAATGTATGGTAAATGTGGCTTAGTAGAAAAGGCTTGTCAAGTATTTGCTTTGGCTGGAAATGGAGGAGAGGGAAAGAATGACCTTGTTCTTTGGACTTCCATGTTGGATGCTTACGGAACGAACGGTTGTTATGGCAAGGTGATTGAATTGTATAAAGAAATGCTGATAAAAGGGATCAAGCCAGATGAGGTAGCCTTTGTGACTGTTATCGCAGCTTGCGCTCGAACTGGTCAAGTGACACTTGGGATTGAATTTTTCGAATCAATTAGAAATGAGTACAACGTGAAGCCTACCCAAGAGCACTACAGTTGTCTGGTGGATCTGCTTTCTAGGGCAGGTGAGTTGGATAGAGCATGGAAGTTTCTTGACGAGATGCTTCAGAAGGGGTTTGGCGGTACTGATTCGATGTGGGGGGCTCTTCTCAACGCTTGCTTGGACAGTGGGAACATTGAACTGGGAAAATTGGTTGCTCAAAGAGCACTTGAGTGGGATCCTCAAAATGTCGGAATTTATATATTGCTATCAAACTTATATGCTAGATTTGGCATGTGGGATCAGATTGGATTGTTGAGGGAATTAATGAAAGAAAAAGGGTTGAAGAAAGATACTGGATGTAGTTGGATTGAGGTCACAAATTACATTGGGTTCAATTTGGATAAACTATGAAGAAGTGGTTTCTATTTAAGCTTGGAATATGACCATGCTTAATTAAGAGTAGTCCAAATGGCTTTCTTGCGGAAGAGCTTGAAATTGGAGGCATAGAAGCATGTACAATATACAGAGATGGACTGCATTTCAAAGAGAAAGCTGCTAAGAGAACCTGGCGTATGACTTTGGAATTAGACAACATTCTTAAAAGTCAAATGTCTTTGATAAGGTTGATATGAATCGTACGACTAGAGGCAGTCAAATGGAATAGTCGGAGAATTGCGATTCTAATCTCAATTTGTTTGAAGATGCTTGAAAAGGATTTGCATACTGATGTTGCAGCTAGTTGTCCCATATAGGTGCTTTGCATAGCAAATATTGCCAATGAAAAGAAAAAAAGTTGGTAAAATGGAGCATACGTAAGCCTCAGCACTACTTTTAGAACCAGATAAGCCAGTACAACACGCAGCTGCTTGTGAGGTAGTCAGGACTATTATCACACTTTTGATTATGCTATTAAATAACCTATTAGCATCTCTTTTATCAGTTAAGTTGCACAGATGACTGCATATAAATTCTTCATCTTCATAATATAGATGTGTTGACTAGTAATTATAAACATGCTACAATTACGGTTTATGACTCATCTCTTGTGGTAAGAACTACACTCAAGAAACACGTATGGTTTATGCCTCTTGTTGTGTTAAACTATTCCCATAGGACCCCGAAAGAGATGCATCATGTATCGCCCATTCCTTCTGTCCATTGTTATGGTGTGATAATTACTGACTTCTCCTGGATTGAGCTCTTTACCTTGTCTTGGCATTTTCTAGTAGCTCTTCAGTTTTCTATGCTTCTGTTGAAAAATCATAAGTTTCATCACCAGCTTTACGGGTAGTGGTTTGAAAGCCAAAATGGACTTTGAGCAGGAGAACAACCTCCAACCCACTCTTATGTCTGGCTTTGTACTACACCGTAATTATTCTGAACCATAGACCACTCAAAGCCATTATCGATGCTGCAGGCTGTGTCTGTCAAATTGAGATGTCAAGTTGAGAGAGTCTTTCCCAAAGGCAAAATGACTGTCAATGAGCCTGCGACAACCTTGACAAAGTGCCACGGGTGTTTATCAGATGCTAAGCCATCTGCCTCCTCATATTACAACCACGGTAACAACAATACTAATGTTGATAATTCAACCTCCTAAAGAGTTATCATCCTTCATTTACTTAGAATAACATTGAAGTTGGAGAACAATGCAACTTGGTGATAGAATAATAGCGTTTTGATGTCTGATATATACTGAGCATGTCACGTCCAAAATTATTTAACACTTTGTATGTTAGTAGACCGTAAATGCAGTGGTCTCAGTATGAAATGTCAACCAGAAGAATTTACATGTGTAATTTTTATCCTGAATCTAGGATAGATGAGAAGATAAGTTGAAAAGAAAATTTTATGTTGATCTTTGCATCACTTATTAGGCTTTAATACTCGTGATTTTGTTCATGGAAGATAATCGAGCAGAATACAGTCATGAATATCATTTTGTCCCATGACACCTATAGTTTATTGAGTAAACCTTTTGGTGTATGTGGACCTCTTGCTGCTCCAACTTGAATATTTCGGGCTCAACAACTCTGCTCTGAATGGATGTTTTGCTTTTGGAATCCTAACATACCCTGTAGCGGCATCACCAATGGGAAATGCTACAGTTTTTCTGCAGTTATAACACCCCAGATCTGTTAAAGTCTAGGTATCTTCTGGTATGGGGTCTTTACATTTGAAATAAAGCAATTTTAGCTTGCAGTTCAAGCTTTGAGAATGGAGTGTATATTGTTGCCTCGATTTGATTTATTATTGTTTAACAGTGAAATGTACTTTCAGTTTGAAAAATGTCCAGCAGATAGCTTGTGGATGGCTCTCCTCTAATTTTTAAAATAAAACAAGGCACTGCTTTTTTGCAGTTGCCATATTTCACAAATTTAATGCGGCTTATCGTACCCCAAACCCCCATTCTCTCTGTTTCTTTTCCGTGCATTTAGAATAGGGTACTTTTTACTTCAATTCTTTTCTAACCATATGGAGAGCAGGAAAGGCAAATTAAACTGATTCTGACACAATTAGAACTTAAAACAGCCATGGATTAATGCCGATTTCATTCATGCAACAAGGTGTTTCCATACTACCATAATTCCTTATACGCAATGAAAAATTGCAACTTAGCATAGTATCCTAAATCGCGAGCTAGTTTTTATTGTTTTTTTTGTAAATGTCAAGAGGGAAAGGACGTTCGAGAACTCTAGCTTATGAAATCACTGAGATATTGACGACAATTCACTACATGCTTTCTTAGGCGCCCTTTTGCAGGAACTTTAAGTTGGAAAGGCCAAATTGAGAAATGAAAATGGGTTCAAATCAAGCCACTCTCGCCTTTGGACAGGTCACCGACAGTCTTTAGTTTCTAGTGTATTTGAAGGTAGGATGTCAATCACTTAGAATAACCACTTCTCCAAGCAGGTGAGGTATTATGTGCGCACAATGAATTCTCATGAAATTAGAAAGCATGGATGGAACTATGATGTAGTTATTTGCTTGCCTCTCGCTTTTTTCATGAAATGATTCTTCAGTTTACTCCTCGGATTACACGTGGAATTTCGATTGTTGTTTGTATATCCTTATTTTGTGCGGCATTTCTCACTCCTTGTATAAAATGATTCTCCAGCTTTGGCCAATGTTCCTTCAATTTCAAGAGATTAATTCCTACTTTGAAATGTTCAAACGGGTGCCGATTTATGCTCTGTCCTCATTTAAACGGAGCTACCCAGAGGTACCATGTGCAGAACACATTACCCCCATCTGGCTTTGAGAAGCTCATGTGGATCAGTATTCATTCGTAATCTTATTGGAGGATCTTCTGTCAAGTACTTGACCTTACAATAGTGTCCTTGTGACAAGGGTCTAGTCCATTTCAATAAAGCTGAGGACCCTCTCGAAGGTGCTTCTGTTAGTCATGTTTGATGCTCTGAGAAAAAGAAAAAAGACAGGAAATGGTGAAGGGGTCATCCACTCTGGTTTTAGTAACTTGTCCATGTACTGTTATCGTCATTTCATCATAATTCCAATTTGTCACTCATCTTGGGTTCGGTTTTGTTAATCATTAGTTCCCACGAAACTCTCGGTTTGGCTCGTGAGACCCGGATCAATAGTCCTCTCGTCCTACTCACACCGAGGTAATTATCACCTTACCCCTTGCATTTTCGAAAGTTTTAATTTCAAGTTTCCCAGTTTTAGCACCATGACTCCTTCCCAAGTGAAGCAAAACCCTCGAACTCATGCATTTTACGACGTGTTCGAAGTTGAGATGGTAACTCATAAGTTGTTTTCAAGTAGATGGAATGATCTCATCCTCTCAGAGGACATTGGTTTGTTGTCCGGATATGGAGGTTTTGGGGGCAAGAGTAACATGGCCTTCATGTGCCAAACGCAGCCTTAGTCACAATCAACTCCAAAAGGAAGAAAAGAATTGCACTTGTCCTTGGCTAGGGTCCTGCGGAATGCGGATCACCGCATGGCATTGGAGTGAGAATGGTGGGCCTATGTACTTGGCTTTCTTGTCTCAAAACAATCTCATTCACAGAACATGAAAGCCTTCATATTCTCTCTCTCTCCCTCTCTCTCTCTCTCTCTCTTATTTTGCATGACAACCCTTTTCCATGAATTGCAGTCGTCCATTTGAATCTGAATTTTTATGTGATAAATTCTAAATTCTTCTTCTTTTTTGAGTTCTTTTTAGCTGGCAAGTTCAGACACAGGGAGGAAAAATCAATGTGTCATAGAGATGCTGGTCATTTCACCAACTTCCTCTGTTGAATGTTGTCTGGGCCTTGAGGCATGTGGGGACTCGTTATGTGCTGTACTGGGCATCCCTTGAGCCTCTGGAGAGAAACAAAATTAGAAGACATAAATGGCTGGAATTCGACATCATTCAAAGCCATTTCACATATACTGCACCTCGCTTTCTCGCCTTAGAACATGGATAGACAAAAATCTTCCTGAAACTGGTTGAAGATATCAGTGGTTCATATTCAAAATTTTAAAGCATCTTATTTACTTTCGTCCTGTTTAATCTTTGTTTTTTGTTCGACTGTCGGCGGTGGCATTCAAGCAACCATGCAGGACCACGTACCTAAAAAACAATGAAGATATTGTTTTCCTTTCTTTCCATGCTGTCCAAATTCTTATTGCAAAGACATTGTAGCACTGGATGATCAGATATTTAGGGAACATATGTTAGAGAGTCCAGAATCTAATGAGCAGAGTATTATGCTACAACATTATGTATCTCATCCGTGAGCTACGAATCGTATGTTGTTTCAGTGTAGCACGTAATCGGTTAGTTAAGACTATAACACAATCGTTATTATAGGTAATATTGTTCTTCCTGATATGGCGAACTCGATCGAGGAAGACCCAACTTGTTCCAGAGTCTAGTCGTGGCAAATTTTGAATCGAGCCCTCTGATGTGTGAACTTAGAGTTCGCGTGCGCGTGTGTAAACGTGGCTCGACGATGATGATCTTAATTCTAGGGAACGATGATGATCTTAAATCTAGGGGTGAATATGGTTTCAGAGTAGAATCAGGAACCGGATAACTGGATCGGGACTGGTTGAACCAGTGGGAACTAGTTTGGTTTCAGGTTGCAAGATATGCATGGTAGATTACAGGTTTCAAAAATTGGAGAACCAATTTCGACTGTTAGGTTCCATGACATGGAACAAGTCTTTGTATTTTTCAACTTTTGTGTCTTTACGCGATTCTGCGGTATTCGATGGCATCTGATGATGAATGTTTAATCTGGAATCACTAGTCTGAGCTTTCATTTTCGAAGATATTCATGATTGAGACTTTTATTTTATTAACATTTCATATTCTTGGTGTGTCTAAATAGGAGCTGTGGCCCAGACCAAAAAAAAAAAAAACAAAAATAGGAGCTGTGGTCAGTGGATTGTAGCAGCAAATGGTGGTCATTAGAAGTTGTGATTCACTACAATCGTTCAATTGAGAATACAGGTGGAATTTTGGTAGACCTTGGAAACGATTTTGGAACATGTAACAGGGTAGGTTCTAAATTTCAGGATATGCAGGGTAGGTTTTAGGTTTCAAAATTAAGGAATTGATTCCAACGAGTAAGTACCAAGTTTCAGGTGGAACGTGGACCGACTCTGAAAGCGCTCATCTCTACTTAATTCCATCTCCAGTTGCCAACTTGACAATAAATAGAGAGAAAGTCTTGTTTTTTATATTATTTTTTTGCTTCAAAATGCAATTTCCGGTGTACAGTCACATGCAGATCTTGACGGGGAGGGGGCAAGAAAATTTGTCTGATCTGCGGGTCTGTTACAGGTAAAATCTTCTCACGGCCTAATTACGGTCTTGAATCTTTTGATTTTCTGACTTGAATGAAAACAGACATCGATTTTTCTTTCTAAAAATATCCGTTGGACATCTTTGGAAGAACAAGAATTATATGAGAACATGTGGGTCGTCGTCGTTTCGAGGAGTCACGAGTGACATAGTCATGTCATAACTATCAAAGCCCGAGAAAATTACCAAAAAAGTCCTAAATCGTTTGCAATTGTGCCGATTCAGTCCTAAACCTTTTTTTTTTTTGCCGATTCAATCCTAAACCTTTTATAATTGTGCCAATTCAGTCCATCCGGAGAAGTTTGGCCAGCCGACGCTGACGTGAATACCGGCCAGCCGGCAAGCGAATATTTTAATATTATTTTTGAATTTTTTTTTTCTCTTCTTTTTTTCTCCTTTTTCGTTTTTCCTTCACCTTCCTCCTTCGTCTTCTTCTTCAGAGGATTGCTGTTCTTCACAGGGGAGCCAGTCGCCAAGGTTCGACGACCGGCCATAGGGACGGCCGGCCTCGCCAGGGGCCGACTAGGGGAGGCCGAGCCTCGCCAGCCCAGATCTTGCAAGGCTCGACCCCGCCGTCGCAGGGGGGACAGTCCTCGCCAGGCAACAGCGAGGTGGCTGGGTGAGGCTCGCCTCGCCAGATCTGGGCTGGCAAGGCTCGGCCTCTCCCCTCCGAGACGAGGAGAGCCTCGCTCGGCCACTGCGAGGCTGGTCGTCCCTCTGTAGAAAAACAAGGAAGGGAAAGGAAAAAATAAAAATAAAAATAAAAATAAAAATAAGGGAAAAATAAAATAAAATTTTCAAAAATAATATTAAAATATTCGATCGCTGGCCGGCCAGCCAAATTTCTCCGGATGGACTGGATTGGCACAATTGCAAAAGATTTAGGACTGAATCGGCAAAAAAAAAAAAGATTTAGGACTGAATCGATACAATTACAATAGATTTAGGACTTTTTTGGTAATTTTCCCGTCAAAGCACGCATCTGCAGGGAGGAATCGACCTTGATTTCAGATGGAGAGTTTCAGGATTGCATTATTTGATATAGCCATGTCATAACTTTGGGGCTGTGCTTTCACCTGACTTTGGTTACATCTTAGTGGAAGAATACTGTACGTACATTTGGCAATCCTCCGACTGCTTCTGACATCAATCTCTACAGATGATCTTCTGTTGACCTGTCTCATTTTCTACTAATCAAATGCATACCAAGATTGCTTTGATTACTTGTATGTGTAGGCTGTGGCAATACCAGTTTTGTACGAGACACTTAAAATTTTTGAAAGTTTGGACCAACATTGTCTCCCCGAACAAAAGCCGATGCCCTTTCTAGTTTCTAGTAAAGAAATCCGGGCAATTCCCAACAAACATAGAAACGAATGAAAGTGACAGGAGAAGAAGAGGGAGTTCATCTTGCCCTTAGGAGGGGCCAACATAGAAGAAGAAAAACCCAAATGGGCATCGCCCCCACCATGTCCTTCCACACTTAAACACAAACCCCGTCAAACCCGTGCCTATGTCCTTCGTCCATCTATCACGTAACATGCTGCCGTGATATCATAAACCGATCGAGCTTTTGCCATAATTTAATGTGATTTCCACATGATAATTGAGAAGAGAAGATGAATTCATCTATTCCATTACGTAGCATCACCGAGTCACGCCGCAAGGCCTTTCTTTTATCCTTGCCACTCTCGTCGTCGTCACTTAGTCTCATAAATACCCCCACAATCCAATCACCTCTCTTCACTCCTCGCTTGCACCACCTTCCCTCATTCTTTCCTCGCTCCTCGACAGCCCTCTCTCTAAATCATCATCAATGGCTCACAAGAAATCCCACAAGCTGCCTCAGCCCGCGGTCCTCAAGCAGATCCTCAGGCGGTGCTCGAGCCTCGGCAGGAGGCCGAACAACTGCTTCGACGAGGACGGCCTCCCGCTCGATGTGCCCAAGGGACACTTTGCGGTCTACGTCGGGGAGAACCGAGCCCGGTACATCGTGCCGATCTCCCTCTTGACGCGCCCGGAGTTCCGATGCCTCCTCCGGCGGGCCGAGGAGGAGTTCGGGTTCGACCACGAGATGGGCCTCACGATCCCCTGCGAAGAAGTTGTCTTCCGATCTCTCACGTCGATGATCAGATGACGGAGAGAGAGACGGGCCAAGAAGAAGAACCAACACGTACATTGATACGTTATTTGCTTCTTCTTCTTCTTTTCTACGTCTCTCTCTTTCTCTCTTTGGTCTTAATTCGTTGTGAATCTTGATCTTTCTGATTTCTTTTTTTTTTTCTTTTTTCTTTTTTCGGGTTAAATTTGAGCCTTATGGGTTCTTTATTTCTGACGATGGGAGGACTCTAACCCGAATGTATTTTCCCAGGAAGATTTTCTGGGGTTAATCATGTAAACAAGGAAGTTCGTGGTTTTCCTCATGAAGGTGGATTATGTAGCCCCTTATGAGAGAAGTTGACGTTAATGATTCATGTAATTGCCATGGTGATTTTCCAATGAAAAGTTGTTTTCACTTGGGTCCCTCGGATTTTGGCTTCATACCGTATCATTGCCGTGATTTTGAGGTATTTTATGAACCCGAAACTCAGGAAAATTTATCCAAAAAGTCCTAAATCTATTGCACGGCAGTGCAGCCAATTTAATCTTTGACCTTTTAATTATGCCAATATAATCCTATATTTTCTGCTTTTTTTTTCTCTTTTGTTTTCTTTTCTTTTCTCCCTTTTTCCCTCGGCCGAGGGCCACCCTCGCGTGTATGTGTGTGCATGTGTAATGCATCAGCATCAGCATCAGCATCAGCATACATACATACTAAGTTTGATGGATCCAATCGAACATGACATGGACCTACTGAGATAGGTGGTTCAAATGAACTCGAGTTGCATCCATTTAGTCCATGTAATAAGATGTCGAGATCTCAAGTTTCTGTTGGAGCTCCTCTTGTTTTCACTTTCCTTCTCGTGCTTTCAATTTGTCATAGCGTTGAATGTACGTCAAGTGTCCATATTTTATCTATCAACTACAACTTTGTCAACAACTCTCTCTCCCCACGGCTGTCATCAAAGAGGGTTCGTCACGACTCACGAGCAGTGGTGGTGACTGGTGAGCCCTCCTTGAAGGCAGAAACGCTCTCCCTTGCTGCCCCTATCCAACTTATTTAAAAAGTCACTCAAGATCCGACGCATCACTTGATAAATCAATTCGGCGAGATAAGCCTTACTATGAATCACCGATGCAACACAGTCATCCATCAACGAAGCCACCCACCATGTCCCAATTTCTAAAAGCTGAAGGGATGTTAGTGAAAATGAGGGGGACATAAGGGCGCGCATGGTAACACTTCTCTACCAGAAATCAACTTCTGGGAAGAAGTTGATTTTTCAACTTCTGATTTTGAGCAGAAGTTGATTTTTCAACTTCTAATCCAGAAGTTGATTTCTGATAGAGAAATGCATTTGATAACCGGACAAAATTTCTACTTCATTTTTCAACATTTATTTTTTTTTTAAATTATTAAAAAAAAATATTTATTTTTTACTCCGGCGGCGGGTGGCAGTCGGTGGCCGGTGGTGGTTGGCGGCGGCGGCGGCGGCGACGGCCGGCGGTGGGGGTCGACGGCAGCTGTCTTGAGTTTTTTTTTTGTTTTTTTGGTCCAAGAAGTGCTTCTTGACTTGGAGAAGCTACTTTTTTTTACTTCTCAAATTGGGCAAAAAATCTTACCAGAAGTGAAAAATCCTACCAGAAGTAAAAAATCCTACCAGAAGTAAAAAAATTTACCAAACGAATTTCTACTTCAGAAGTTAGTTTACCAAACAGATTTCTCTATCAGAATGACTTCTGGAGCAAAGAAGTAACTTCTGAAGTGTTATCATGCACCCCCTAAGACATTGCACCATCCTTTCTTCTTAAGCTCCTACCTAGGCTTCACGCTTGTCAGATCAGATCAAACAAGGACCTTTCCTTAACAACAATAAAAGTTTCCCCATTTTCGTTCGACAAAACAGGAACAGTAAAAAGCCTGTGCACTTCATGCGTACAAAACACAATGAAGAGGAGAAAGAAAGAAACTCAAGCTCTGTTCTCTCTCTGTCTGTCTGTCTGTCTGTCTGAATGACTTTTGGTCAGTAATGTAATTACCAACGCCAAGGTGATCATGAGTTCATTGAACATGTCTCTGTAATCTGCGAGATGCCAGCAGCAGCTCTTCTCTTCAACCTGTTGTTTCTGTGATGAAAAGAGACGTATCAGAAAAATGTGCGACAGAGAGAGAACTGGTCCTGCTTTATGCTTCTTGTTATTAATGTCGAAGGTGTCTTTACTTAACAGCCACAAAACTCCTCTTCTTCAACTGCTTTCCCCGGAAAGGAAAGAATATCTCCCCTGTTCCCACCAAAAAAAACAAAACAAACTCTCATCTTTGATTCCAGAGAATCTCCCTCCACACAATAAATATCTCTTCATGCCCATATTATAATTATTCTCTCTCGCTCTACCATTGCTCGCATCTAAATGTTTAAACTAGTAAGTGAAGTTGGCGTTTAATACTTGAACGGTTTAAATACCTTCCCTCATGCACAAGGTTAGAAAATATTAGTATTCAGGACCACCTATGTCACACGCCATCAACTTTATATGCACTTGGTTAAACCAAACAGGGTGTTTTGGTTGGTGCTTTGTTTCTATTTTACGTTATCTTATAAGCTGATTCATTCTGGTTACAGAACAAGTCAAGCCATCGACCAGAAGAAGAGGAGGTGGGGTAGATACGTGGAAAGTTGTCTAAAAAATCGTAAACCTTTTCATCTTTTGCCAAATCCAAATTTGACCCAAGCCCTTTGAACAGAAAAAGAAAAGAAAGAAAAGATAAGGAAAAGGAAAAAGAAAATAAAAAATAAATAGAAAGTACGCCGGCCGTGCCATATAGGACGGTGGATTTATTATAAATTAGCAAAAGTGTAATAAGTTTAGGATTTTTTGAACAATTTTCCCGATATATCTGTTCCGCATGTTGGGCTCCAAAATATATTGCACTACATTCCCCTCTTAGGGTCTTGTCGCGCACGGGCTCTCTCTCATCAATCATCATGCACATGCTTTTTCTTTTGTGATAAGTGTTCTCTTCTTCTCCGAAATTTCAACATGTATAAAACTTTGAGTTCAAGACTGAAGTCCGAGCAAACTGCCATGGGATGATCATGAATGCATTCTCTCTCCTACTAGATATTATCCAAGTGGCCTATACACACATATGGAACAACGTTACCCTAAATTCGACTTACAATATTAATATATACCACGTGAAATCAGTGTGTACCATTCGAAACGTCGAATTTCTATCGAATACTCAATTTGAATCTCTTCGATTCTTACTTGATGATCTTCCATAAAACAATATGTCTAAGCATGAAATAGTTCGATTAGGCCAGTTCCCACCTCTCCTTTAGCTAAATAGTTCGAAATCAAGAACGACAGGGGCATCGTGCATCTAAATAGTTGATGCTGTTAAAATTAACTTGGTAGTCCATAAATTCGGAAGGAAACGCCGCTTTCGCGGAGGAATATTCTCTTCGAACTTTTCTTCTACTTTCTCTTCAAATTGTTTTTCCGAGGCTAGGAAGGAAGGATGAAGCCATCGAAACGAAGCAGCCAAATGGCATAGCAAAAGGTGAAAGAAAGAGACAAGTACACATTGCTCTAACATGGTACAAATCTTGTACCCCATGTCATGGGGAAAATTATCAAAAAAAGTCCTAACCATATTACAATTGTGTCGATTCAATCATAAACCTTTTGCAATTGTGTCATTTCAGTCCATCCGGCGAATTTTGGCCGGCCAACGCTGACGTGGACGCCGACCGGCCGACGACCGAATATTTTAATATTTTTTTGAACTTTTTATGATTTTTTTATAATTTTTATTTTTTTTTCTTTCTTTTTCTTTTTCTTTTTCTTTTGTTTTCCCCAACCCCTCCCCTTCCTCAGTTGGTCGCTGAGGTCCGACGACCGGCCAGAGGTGCGGCCGGCGAGGCTCGGCATCGCCGGCCGCGCCTCTGGCTGGTCGCCGAGCCGGTGACCGACTAAGGAAGGGGAGGGGTTGGGGAAAAAAATAAAAATAAAAATAAAGAAAAAAATAAAAATTATAAAAAAATCAAAAAAATATTTATAAAATATTAAAATATTCTGTCGCCAACCGGCCGGCTTCCACGTCAATGCCGACCGGCCAAAATTAGCCGGATGGATTGAAATGGCATAATTGCAAAAGGTTTAGGACAGAATCGATTAAAAAAAAAGTTTAGGACTGAATTGGCACAATTGTAATAGGTTTAACACTTTTTTGGTAATTCTCCCCCATGTCATGCAAAGCCGCAAACCTCGCTATTCTTTTCTTTGGCTTCGTTTTGCGTGGCATACCTAGAATGACTCGCTCGAGGTATTATCCATTTTGACCCCTCCAATACCGAGCCTCACTTTGGAGTTTCAAAGCAAAACTTATCCTTACATCAAAATGCGCTTCCGTAAGTTAATTTCAATTTTCACATATATATTTCAGAATCGTTCTCTCCACATTCGATGCACAGTTCGATTCATTTATATCATTTTCGTCATCTTAAAAGTCTACCATGAGCCGCTCCTTGTTCAGGTCCTTGTGACCCGACGATCACTCTCTGACCTCGTCGGATCGACTTGTTCCATTTTGCGTATAAAGTCTAGACATTGAAAGAAGGGAAAAATTCGACCAAAAAAGAAAGAAGAAGGGAAAAGTATCTCTTCCCATCACTTGGCATTGATTGATCATGGCACGACACCAAAGCATGCAAGTGCACGAAGTGGACGGCCCAGTTGTTTTGGTATGTCTACGATTGTGGTCTGATATCTACTCTGTCGATTCCTCGCATCACTGTCCTTGCCGCGTGAGGTGCACGTGATCCGTAGGCCCCTCTGGTCCCACTTGGCATTAGAATATTGGCCGGGAGATGGTTCGCGCAAGGGGTGTCCACGTGACCGTGTTGCGAGCCATGTAGCACGGACACTCCTCCATGATCGGTATTTTATGAAATTTAAGATGTGAAATCATAAAAATGATAATTTATCATGAATATATAAAAATATATATATATTTAATACATGTGTCTCAATGTGTCGAAATTCTCTATTTTTTAAGAAATTATGTGTCGACGTATCGTTTCGTGTAGTGTCTCGTGTCCCGTGTCGTGTCGGTGCAACATAGGTTGCGAGGGAACCCATGTCTCGGGTTATTATCCCACAAACTCGTCCCATTAAATCGGATCGATCGAGTATTAAGGAGCAATGAGTTTCGTGTCCATATCCAAAGGGAAAAAAAAAAATTGTCGGCATTGCGACTGGTTCTCACCACGGTATAACTCGTAAGTCACAAATAAGTCCGCCGGCGAAGGCGCGGTTTGACTTCTACATTGGTTGTAGCTTCTGAATTTGCTAAGATTGAGGAGTGAATTCTACTTATTACCTAAAAAATGTAGACACGAAAAAGGGTTGTCATTGGTTGCCATTGAACCACAATCCATCCTTCCTTCATCTAAAACAATCTCAATGCCCATTTTCGAGGCCTAATCCGGGCATCTTTTAGATTGAATTTCACTCAATTATCGATTCCTACTTCGGCCTAATACCCAAAAAAATCATCAACTTTTGCGTCTGTCCCAACTATATCCAAAACTATTTTTTGTCTCATAAAAAATCCCTAACTTTTATTTTTGTCCCAGTTCTACCGGCCTATACTCAAAAAAACCCTAGACTTTAACATATGTCTCAATCATATCCAAAAAAAAAAATTATCTCGTAAAAAACACTCGACTTTTACTTTGTCACAATTCTACCACCGATGGCCTTCTGTCCATAATTACCATTAGTTAATCCTACGTGGCTCGAATTTTCTCGCCTTACTTACCAATGAATCTTCAAAATTCAAAAACTACAACGAGATTTGAGATCGTTCGTTCAAATAATCAGATCTCCACGTCTAGCCGTTTTGTGGGCTGTTGAGTGCCGGAGAGAATCCGAAACGTGCCGTCTTGAGTGGCTTTGTATCTCCCGGCAATGTGTAGGGAAGTAGACAACAGAAGAGAAGTTTGGGATTTTTTTTCATATCAGATTTGCTGAGGTGTAATTCATCAACGAACGTGAAAATGCCACGTAGGATTAACTAATAGTGATTATGAACGGAAGGTTAACAGTGGTAGAATCAGGACAAAAGTAAAAAAGTTGAGATTTTTTATGAGACAAAAAAATAAGTTTTGGATATAATCAGGACATGTGCTAAAGTTGTGTGCTTTTTTGGGTATCAATCGGTAGAATTGAGACAAAAGTAAAAGTTATGAGTTTTTTTTTTGGTATTAAGCAGATTAAATTGGGACAAAAGTAAAAATTTTGAGTTTTTCACGAGATAAAAAAAATATTTGGATATAATTGGGATAAACGCTAAAGTCGGGAGTTTTTTTTGGATATTGGCCCTTCCTGCTTCTGATTTCATAAGAGAGAATTGTGATGCCAAGCAGCTGCTCGGCCCGGTCCAATATTGACCACAAGGTCCACTGCCCACACTCAGTCACTGAACCTCAGCAATTATGACGAGCTCTTTGATGTCTTGTTGGTGTTGAGGGTACTATGAGGATGAAGAAACAAGAAAAGAAACAAATAAATCTGCAACCCACAAAAGGAAAAAAAAAAAAAAACATATTTTTTTTTCCAACTTTGCTTTGGTCATTTTGAAATTGGAAAAATAATTATTTGTAGCCAAAAGAAAAAGGATAAAACTAATCTGATACACGCAATGTCTCCTGTTTCTTGAATGTTTAAAATAGAATATCGTTTTCAATTATGTTTTTTCTATCTTTTTCTTCGGTCATGTCCACGTTCATGGAACACTAAATCCCAATCGTTTAAGGTTTCAATATTTCCCCCATTCATTACGTTGTTCTTGAGTAACAGGGAAGGCCACGAAACAAAAGTCTTTCAAAATTTTCTCCGAAAATGAAAGGAGGCGATTGAGAATTTCGTTGGGACCAAATGCAACATCTGTGGTCACACTTTGAGATAGAAGAATGGTGAACATAAACCTTATCTTTATAATTTCCATCAATATGTCCAAAAGCCTAGTAGCACAAATCAACATCCTCAAATCGCATTCTTAAAAAGAAGGTTTTATCCCGTGCCTAATCCTTCCACCACCCTTTTGTCTTGTTTTCCTTTTCCCCACGCAAAGTCCTAAAACCGAAGTGGACACTTGATAGTGGTCAGTGGATCAATCACCATGCTTCTGTCGGATCAATCAAACACTCTGAGTTTTCTATTTGATAGATCATCACTAATCCAAGAGGAATTCTCTATATATATATATATATATATATATATATATCACGAAAAACTCTAAATTAGTACACTTATAATGAATTTATCTCAAATTATTTTTTTGATCACGAAAATTTTCAAACCGGTACATCTGTGACAAATTTATCCCAAATTGTACACTTGTGACAAATTTACCCTCCTCTATTAGTTTTTCTTAAATTTTACCGTCAAATTGTTTAGTTTGATGACGCATGGCAGTTGACGGGTGTAACAATTTGATATTTTTACTCTCTATTAGTCATAAGTGTATTAATTTGGAGTTTTTCGTGGTATTCATCAAATTTAACCGAAACTAACGGATGATAAATTTGTCGCAGGTATACCAGTTTAGAGTTTTTCGTGGTTAAAAAAAATACGTTTTGGTAAATTTGTCGCATGTGTACTAGTTTGGGATTTTTTATGGTCAAAAAAATAGTTTGGGGTAAATTTGTCACGGATCTACTAGTTTGGGGTTTTTCGTGGTCAAAAAATAGTTTTGAGTAAATTTATCACAGGTATATTAATTTAGGGTTTTTCGTGATATTAACTCTATATGTGTGCGTTATATGTTTTTTTTTTTTTCTTATTTGATTTGGCCGTATCTAATCTAGTTCGGGCGCAATAGTCTTAGTCTACTCCAAAGTCAACCATTAAGAATTTATTTCTAAAACCCCGTGTTTCTTAAGGCACTAAATCTCAATGGTGGTCTCAATTACGATTTTACAGGGATTTTGTTACTTTTTAGATGTCAATACCCGAAGACTATGGCTATTGAATGTTATCTCGAATGAATTATTTAGAGATTGACTCATTGGGTCAAATTTAAATGAAATGAAAGAAAGATTTGAAAGAGCGAATCCCGCACTCAAGATCAACTGAGTGACAATGAAACTTCAGTCGGGAAAAAGAAAAGATCAACATAACTTTCATCATTAAAAGTGATCACCGTTTGGCATGATAGGAACCCTTTTTCATGATTGCACGAAAGAACTACCCTAGAAATCATTCAATCTTCAATTGCACCTTCTCTTGACCCGGTAAGACTTTGATACATATGTTTCTCCACACTATAAATTATCCCACTTGAGATTTACACTATAAAAAAAGCACGTCACAAAGTAAGAAAATAATCTCGCCAAATCTGGGCAAGGGTCACCTCGCTCGCCGCGCTTGGGCAGGGCGAGGCCGTCCCTCATAGTCGTCGAGGGCGGCCTCGTTTTGACGGCCCCAAGCGAGGTCGCCTAGCCCTAGCCAGTGGCCTGGCCGGCCGGCGAAACCAAGGGAAAAAGACAAAGGAAAAAAAGAAAGAAAAAAATAACTAAAAATAAATAAATGACGAAAATGCGCTTGGTCAGACCCTTATTTGAAATAAGATCTACTTCAAGTCGTTATTTGAGAAAATAATGGCATTTCATGCTCTTATTTAAAATTTTCTCAATTAATTATAGAGAATAAAATTTCTACAAGCAAAAAAAAAATTGTTGGGTAAATTTATTTGTGCTCGACCCTTAAGTCTAATCACACTCTACCATCAAATCAAGTCTTCTTCTTTTTTCCTTATCTCGAATGCTTTGAGGAGTCTTAGGCAGGAGACATCACGAAAAAGGGAGACCCATTAGCAGTAATGAAAAATATCATTCCTCAAAAGGCCCCCATTCACTTAGTAGAAAGTCCAAGCAACAAATCTTTGTTGCCCACTTATGATTAAACATCCATAATCATGCTCAACCTAAAAAGTAAACAAAAATTGTCCTGACCAACTTTCTCTAAATCATTAGTTATATAGAAATGGAGGAGCTTTTTTCACTTTGGCATGTTTGAACCACGCCTAATTAACCCGTACGGCCCCGACTAATCACGGAGGAACATCGATGATTAAAGGGATTCCACGACGACTAATCTAACTATTAGAATATTTATTTCTCTTGTCTTATCTCTAACTCGACTTTTTTAGACTTTTGCTCTGTCTCTCCGCAGAACGCGTTGCGTCCCCACCCCCCACACCCCCAATCACTTTACGAGGGCCACATGCCTATTGGCTTTTTGCCATGTTATTTGGCAATCTTTCACTTGATCATCTTTTTTTTTTTCCACACGCATCCTTGAGGATAGAGGATCTTTTCTCGACTCTATTCTCCTTGAAATCAAATCAATCGTGGATTTATATCATGCGAAATTACCCGAAATATAACCGATCATATTTTCCTTTTTTTTTTTTGTGGAATCGCAATATCTTTTCAAATTTCTACGATTTGAAATTTTCTTTTGGGAGCTCCGAGATTGCCTAACAAGTACAGTTGCATTCGGCGCTTCAAAAGGTTGAATCTATCAATCAAAAGGAAAGAGAAATCCAAAAGATATTTGGAAAGAAAAGGTTGCAATAAAAGCATGGGAATATAATATGCCACCATGACCTCGTAATTCAAAATCCAATCATTAATAATTACAGGAACAATATTCGAATATTACGAACACGACAAACTTTGGTTAAAACATAATAATTTTCATTCTTCAACTAATTCGATATTCTCCGAGATTTCCTACAATTAGTCAACCACTGAATTTGCAACAGATGTTGACCACCAACTAATCCTACTAGAGCTTCTGATGAAGAAAAAAAACTACTCAACAAGCCCATCCTACTAAAAAAAAACGAAAGGAAAAAAAAATAGGAATATTAATTAAACAGAAAAAAAAAAAGAAAAAAAGAAAAAAAGAAATCGTCGAGAAAAATTCAGCCCATGGGCATCTCGGGAACTCCAACCTCAATCCGCGACGCCGTTGAGCAGCGGCCTCGACTCGCTCAAGATGCCGTGGGGCCCACTCCGGAATCCCGCGTGGCAACACCTCTGGAGCTCCTCGGGCCGGGACACGGCCCGGAGGATCTCCTCGAACGCCGCCTCGTCGCAGGGGATCGCGAGCGGGCCGTGGTTCGCGAACCCGTACTCCTCCTCGGCGCGCGAGAGGAGGCGCCTGAAGACGGGGTGGTTCAGGTGCGTCGCGGGCACCACGTACCTCCTGCACCCGCCCCCCACGAGCACCGCCACGTGCCCCTCGGGGACGTCGGGGGGCGGCGCCGTCGCCGCCTGGGCGGCCTTCCTGCGCCAGCGCCGCAGCATCTGCCGGATCGTCACAATGCGGCGGATCTTGTTGGAGCTCCCGAAGTCCGACGACATCCTTTCCTTTCCTTTCCTTTCCTTTCCTTTCCTTTCGTCTCCTCCTCTTCGTTTTTTCCCGGGAAAGCGAAGGAAAGGGAGTGAGGGTCAGTGGAGTGAGAGCCAGAGAGAGAGAGAGAGAGAGAGAGGTGGGAAGAAGAAAGCAAAGCGAGTTGGCGGGGGCGACGGGAGAGAGAGAGAGAGAGAGAGCCTTTGAGGAGAGAAAATTAGTGGGATGATATTATAAGGCGAATAGGTTGGGCAAGTGCCACTGGACTTGAAGATAATTACGCAAAAACCAGGGACGACGTTTTAGTTAATTTTGGGCCCCAAAAACTGTGGGCAGGATTGCAGATTTTTGTTTTTCCGATGCTTAGCAAACGCGATCTACATCGTCATTGGCCCGTTTACAAACTCGACCTCGATTGACGGATTTTATAGATTTAAAACGATCTTAGCGAATGCATGAACGGGGGGAGTGATTGATTTGGATGGACGGAATTATCGTGCAAGTCGAAACAAAATCGGCTCACAATCGGGTAGGGCCGGCCCGGCTGGCTTGCTGAAAAGGGCAAGCGTGACAATAACGGGGTTAGTGGCGTCGCTAGCTTTGCTGGGATCAATGAATGTGCATGGAATTTGACTTTGGGGGGGTGGCATAACATGCAGACAAGACATTACCGTGGAACAAACGATCGTTGTCTCCGAACCGTATTTGCGGGGGGGTTTTCCTTTTGACCACAACCTAGGCTGTGGGAGCAGGACCCCGAAACAAGCGTAGGGCATATATGAAAAGCGGAACGTTGCGCCGACGTGGCATGTCATGGCATTCTTTGGTAGGTACAATTTTGTTTCTCCCCTTTCCTTGGTCGAGAGGTGCGATTAAAATGGGGTGAATTGAATCTGAGGCTGATTTTTTTTTTTTTTATGGTATGGTTGAAACTTCTAAAATCGGGATTAGAACTGAAGCTGTTGAGAATCTTTCCTTTTTAATTTTTTATTGTCCCATTTAAAATCTTGCAATATTCGCGTTTGTATTTACCATGATAAGCATTAGATACGCTAGAATCGAGTTTTCCATGAAGGGTAACTACTAAGAATTTCGTATCGAAATTTGATGAATGAAAAATTGAAAATCACTTCTTTCTTTGTATATGGGTAATTGATTCATCAAAGCTGACCAGATTTGGGAAATGCAGGGAAGTTGCGGATCACGTCAGGTGAGTCTTAGCAAGTAAAGACACGATTCGATTCTGCCTGTCTCCTTCCAAACATTAAGACCACGATCCACAACCTCGGACGGTGTCGCCATGCAGCTGAAACTACCGGACCGACCGTTCTCTTCTATTTTAACGTCCTCGTGACGAATTTATATGCTTTGATAAGATCAACCCAACACTTTGTAGTTGACCAGATCAAATTCAGACACCAAGTTTGTTATCTCCGGAAGAAAAAAAATAGTAAAGCGAGACGAGAAACGAGTCGATCACCATCCTTAATTACTTCCGCTCGCCGAAATTAGTCCTATGCATTTGAACGCGCATATACGTTGTATTGCTATGTACCTACGTCGGAAATAATACATCATAAGGCAACAACCAGAAATTTGCTCACGTTGCTCAATGGTGAGAACTTTTGTCCAAAAAATTTTAAACTTTTTGCACTTTGGCCAATTCAACTGATAAAATTGAAAGGTTTAAGACTGAATTGACCTAAGTCCAATGGATTTATGACTTTTTGGACAATTTTTCCCCTTAAATGGTTAACCTAGAAATCTCTCACTTTTCTTCGGCCATACTAAAGAACACTCAATTTTACTTTGCCTAGAATGTATTCTCCACGAAAAAAAAATGGTCATAATTGAGATTCTGCATGAAAGAATCGATTGTCTTGTGCTCGGCTAATCATGGATTCATACACGCCAAAAGCTGAAGCTGAAATGGACAGACTTTTGTGAGTTTTCTTTATTGGGTCTGGGATAAGTATTCTTTAACGCCATGATCTCTTGTCCCCCAACATCTTTATGAAACGGTAATCCTGATTGCATGAGCTAATTGTGCAAGATCGAGGGGAATATATGCGGGGCCCACCTAATTAATTTGCTAGACGAGGCCCTTTATTCGCTCGATCCCTTGGATCTTAATTAGAAGTTAGATGTATCGTCGAAGTCAAAGATCCATAGAGTAAACGCCCAATTAAGATGCTTGTCGAGAGTGACCTTCGCAAACGGGTATCGTTAATCAATACCTTCGAAAATGTTTTTTTTTTTTTTTTGTGTTCTTAATGCACTGGCTACACATACATTAAAAACGACAAATTATCGTTACTTGGGCAGTTAACATGCGTCTCAAGACGGCAATCCATAACAAAATCAATAGGACGAAACGGAAAATGAAGATTTAGAAGAAAATCAGTGATGCCATCGTCTTCTTCATGCAGAGTCTACCAACACTGTCGAGATAAAACTGTAAGACTTCGCGAACAATCAGGAGAAATTCGTTGCCCGTACGTCACGCAAATCTAATTTTCAATCGAGACTTCTAGCGAGAGAAATTGATTAGTCCTGCCAACTTCATGCCTATTAAACGACAATTGCGTAAGAGAGGGAGTTGAAGCTAAGAAGGGACCCCCAATGCCAGTAGCTGAATTAGTTTTTAATGCGCGAGAGGAGGAGCTTTATCTGAGCGTCGGGTGGAAGCTGGAATCCTCTCGCAAAGCGTGACCTATGCCACTGCTTTGTTTCAATCATTGGCTGATTAAATAACTAAGCGCACTTAACTCTCTCGAAAATAGATTAAAATGTGAAGCACGTGCTACGATTTCGTGCGGATGGTACGATGTCGTTTGCTGCTAAGCAAAACGAGGCGTCTCTTTCAGCGATTCTCAGTTCAACTGCTCGATGCTTTTGGGCTTATCGGTTATGACTGGGCCGGTTCTTGGCCGAGAATGACTTCGGTCCACGTGCAGTCTAACGGGCCTAACGCACCACACTTCGCAATTTGCTGTAGAAGAATCTGATCTAGAACTCCATAAGTCGAAAGAGGAGAGAAGAAAGAAACAAGACTCATACATTTGATTGAAATCGCCATAATCCGAGCTTCAGGTCTGACCGAAATTGTCCAGAAGAAACCGGACTTTAGTAGTGAACTTAACAGGAAACTCGCCAATTGGTGTAGGTTTCCTTCCATAATCTCTACCTTTCAGGAACCGAGAGAACATTGGCTAGGCGCATGGGCGTACCGCAGTAAGAACTTGGGATGAATATTCACCATATGTTTTCCTAAGAGACGCGCAAGGAATAGCTAAACAGAAGCCAAAACTGAGGTGAAAAGACAGTAGTCAAAGATGCGATTAATAAGCAAGGAGAATTATTTTCTCGGGAGAAAGTATTGAGACAACCAGTGAAAAAATTCTGATGTTGCCCATTGCCATCAAATGGCAATGCCCAGATCCAGTGATACTCAACAGTAAAACGAAAAACAAAGATCTACAAGCATTTGGGAACAGCCCAAAGCTATCTATGCCATGTGAAGCTGGTGAAATTCTACCAATCCATTATTGTGACTCTTCCTAATCCACAACACAAAACAACACCCAAACTCTTCAATGATGAGCCTTCGCTTCAGCTTTCCTTTGAGACTTCGCCTTTGCCTGGTAAGACGGAAGGATGCAATGAGCTTTGCAGTTGTCTACGCGTTAGCACAATTTCTCGGTTCATCCAGTAATAGGTAAGACAGAGCTTGCTGCTTACTTAGTGCACTCTAACGATATCTCATCTGAATGTCAGCAACACTAAAGCATCATTGTAAAGGGACAAAATATTCATACCATTGGACGGTACCTTTTTACAAGCAAGCATATGCATCCAACACTTTCTAAACATATTAAATATTTACCATCCAGCGTCAACTCTCAGCCTAGAAAAACGTAGCCGAGATAGTGGTAGTCCTTGGGTTCAATATACATTTGCATACTATACCCCTACATGTTCTTTTTCAACTTCTTCCTCATGGTCTCTCTCTTTAAGTGCTGGCATATTAAGTGTACAGTAATATAGATAACAAAAAGGGCACAGTATTAGAAGCAAGTAGTGAAGAAACTCAAGCATATACACAGCCCCATGTCTAACTGAATCAGATCTGCTATCAGCCATACGAGAGGCTAAATCTGACAAAGCAATTCTAATCATCAGTAACATTCTGTCTCAACAGTCATATGTTGATATGCGTGAAAAGAAAAACTTGAAAGGTAATGGCTATGCCTCAAGCATTTTATAAGACCAGGGACCGCACAACACGTGAATACGCTTGCACAGAGACTACCTTACAACTTGCAAGCACTTGAGTGGATAAAGAATGCCTCCCACGAGTGTGCACGAAATGCACAACATGTCAACAATGGGTGCAGCTAAGTATCTACGGCGGTAGGAAGCATCATCACACTTCCAATGCAACTCTCGTACTGACTTTTTGAGAAACAGATCAAGTGATGATTAAGGTTAAGTAATGTGTGCATCACAATAATCACATGGACATCCTCTCACCAGAGAAATTCAAATCAATTTCCCCACATAACTTTGCTATAAATATTTCAAGTTGTAAACTAAAACCTAAAATCCTTCTATCCTTCCAAAAAGCAAACATGGATTCTTCATGAAAAGTTGCATTTGCAACAAGAGAATCCTATCTTCCTCGTTTCATCTATACTGAAAGAAATAGGCAGAAGCTGAAAGCATATAAAATATCCCTATACTCAACAACAGGAACCAGTTTATCGTCACCTGGAATCAGCTTCCGTATGCTACAGAACTCTTCGCAGATTCAACAAACAAATATGCTCAAGCAGATTAACTCAATGACAGCCTTCGTAAGTACTAAGTAGCAATTCAGAGTCGAAGCTAGGCGATTGCACAAGCAAGTCGGAAAATCTTGCGCAATTGAACACAATCACATCATTCCAACAGCCAAAATCACCTAATTTAATTTCTTTCGGACAATTGTTACGCGCTCATATGCACGCCCTCCTGTACGCAAAGTGCAATGACACAAAACAAGAACCAATCCCCTAAAAACTTAGGGAAACTTCATCAAACCACCATAGATTCGCAATTGTAAAGGCGCTTCGCTACACAAAACGCGGCCTTCAAAAATCAGACAGGATCACAGTACCTTCAGATACTTGAGCTTCATGTTTCCGTACACGACTCCGAAAGTGAAAGCCGAAACACGGGCGACCTGTCGCCATCCAAATCCACCCAAAAAACCAGATTCAAACTAACGCTTCATCAAAATCATGCCTCCTATCGAGCTAAACGAATGAAAAACTCATCGAGATCTAGAAACTTGGAATCACGAGCCGTCGTCGCGCGATTCAGACACACAGAGACTTACAAGAGAGAGGGTGCTGGTGCCGGAATAAGGTCCAGGAGGCGGAGCCATTTGTGCGATGACGACGCTCGCCGGACGAGGATGGTGCTGGGTCGAAATCGAGAAGAAGCGACTGTGAGTGTTGGAGAGAACGGTGCCCTCGCTGTTCGCCCTAGATTTGGGAATGGTAATCAGATGCGGTCGAGTCTACGGGTTAAACGTGGATCGTTGACTGCAGGACAGTTGGATTTGACTCGCCGAGGGTAAATGCATAGAAGTGCATCGGCCAATCACACATTTCATTGCGCTTCTAATAATATACATTCTATCAAAAAGTATTTCGAGGACAATTGTTAAGTAAATAATTTAAAAAATTATAATTTCTTATATATTCTTTTCCAAATTTATATGTTCATCAAGTATCTGCGTACATACTCGATAATATTTTTCGTATTCGGGCTGTCGAACCTCCTTTGTTGTATGATGAGGAAGATACTCTCTTGTGGGAATGTAGTGAAAACGGGCTTTTCTCTGTTAAGTCAGCGTACGGGGAATCAATGTGGTAACAATCAAGAATCTGATGGTATTATGGTCCACTGTTTGGAAGTACAAGAATTTGGCCATACACGGAAGAAATCATCAAAGCTTCGTTTGAGAATAACTTGACATTAAGTGGATCACACACTTTTCCAATGCGATCCTCCACCTTCAAGGTAGGAGGGGAAAGGGGCGACTGGCTTGGAGGTTTTGACACATTTGCAATGATATGTTTGTCGATACAAGTAGAACTTTGGACATTGTGATTGGTAGGGGTGTCAAAACCGAACCGAACCGAACCGAACCGACAATTTCATGCATTTCGGTTCGGTTCGGTTTTCGATTTGGATAATGAAACAAAAACCATTCTTTTTTTTTTTCGGTTCGGATACTTCGGCTCGATTCGATTCGGTATTCGGTTAACCGAACTGAAAATGGCCAATCTTCTTAATTTAACAATTTATGATCTCCCACTTCTTTTTTCACCCCTCTCAAAATAGCCTCTGAGAAACCCTAATCGTCTCTCTTTCTCTTCTCCGCTCCCTTACTGTGGCTGCTCAATCTCCTCCCAGATTGCGCGCTAACTACCACGTCATCCTTTCTTCTCTCTATGCTCGACTCCTCGCCTCACGATCCGCTTAATGGCCGACTCCGCCACTGCTTCGGCTCCTTCAACAAAAGTTCGCATCCAAACAGAAAACACTTTGAGTCCCGCCTCGATGATCATATTTTTGGTCTATAGCTTTTTGTTTACCATTCCATGCCTTAATTTGGATTTTCCTTTCCGTTTTCGTCTTTATTTTTCTTTGTATTTTGCCTGGGTTTTGCTGTGGCCATAAAATGGATCGGGGTTTGTTTTGGTGTTTACAGCGATGCGCTACGAGGGTTGTTTAGAAACGTGTGTATGAATTCCATCAATCTGAGTATTACGGGCTTCTAAACCCATTTGTGGGAATTTGGTTGTGTTGTTGCGTAATGAGGGTCGCCTGACCTCTGTTTTTCCTCCTTTTGAGCAGATTTATGATTGCATACACAGAAACTAGATTTACCGGCACTTGCTTTGTATGAGAGATAATAGTGGATCCTGTAGTGAAGACACTTTTGTGTGGGGTGGGAATAAGGACTAAATTTCTCTATCACACAGTCTACTGAATAGTCGTCTTCTCTTTTGTATATCTATCTGTCTCTGTTTCTTTTTTGGCTTACTGTGGAGTTGATTCGATTCATTTTTCCCATTATCATGCTGAGTTTACATTAGCTTTTCTCGTTTTGTTTAAGAACTGCATTTTCTTCTTCCACTCTATTTAAGCAAAAACGTCTGCTGATCACGGGACTAAAAGAAATGTCAGTCTTCTGTTTTGTCTTACGAATGTTTATTTCCATCTTCTCCAGATTCAGTAGCGAGGGGAGGCATACGTGGTCATTGTATCAGAGAGCTGCTTGTATATGTGGATGTCATAGCTTTATCTTCTTTTTGGTTTAGTGGCTCGGTTTTCATAGTCTGCTTTTGGTCCTATGTTTCATGTTTCATTGTTCGCGCGGGATAAATACACTACGAGTGCCATAACTTTTGTACGACGCTCACGTGAGTGTCATAACTTTTTTTTCGCTCACTTAAGTACCAAATCGGAGGAAAATTGATCACTTGAGTGCCACTTCCAGCAAATTGTCCTACGTGGATTTTTTATTAATTTTTCAGCGACACATGGATTTTTTTTAATTTTTAAATATTTTCTAGAATATTTTCTTATTTTTTTATTTATTTTGATATTTTTTTTTTTAATTTTTGTGGCTTTTTCCCCTTGGCCGGCGAGGGTCACCGGTGACCCTCGCCGGCCACCACTGGGGGGCCCAGGGGCTAGGGCCGGCTAGCCCTGGGCCGGCGGGGCCTCGACGGCCTTGGGCGACGGCCGTCCCGGCCACGGGCGAGGGCCCTCGCGGCCCCACCGGCCACAGGTGAGGCGGCCCTCGCCTGGACCTAGTGAAGGCCTCGCCCGCGTCCACCAAGGCCCCGACGGCAGTCGCGAGGTCCAGGCGAGGGCCCCCTCGCCCGTGGCCGTAGTCTCTCTCTCTCTCTCTCTCTCTCTCTCTCTCTCTCTCTCTCTCTCTCTCTCTCTCTCTCTCTCTCTCTCTCTCTCTCTCTCTCTGCAGAGGAGGGTCGCCGGCGCCGGCCACCATCGGGCGGTCTAGGGGCCAGGGCCGGCGGGGCGGCGACGGCCGTCGCCAGATCTGGGCGAGGGCCTTCGCGGCCCCGCCGGCTACGGGCGAGGCGGCCCTCGCCTGGACCTGGCAACGGCCGTCGTGGCCTCTTCCACGTCCACCAAGGCCGCGACAGCAGTCGCGAGGGCCCTTGCCTGAGGCCACCGAGGTCGCGACGGCGGTCGCCCGCGGCCGTCGCGGCCCCTCCGACCCAGGGAGAGCCGGCCCTGGCCCCTGGACCGCCCGATGGTGGCCTACGCCAGCGACCCTCCTCTGCAAACAGAGAGAGAGAGACTGTTGCAAAAACCAAAGAAAGAAAAAAAATTGCAAAATAAAAATAAAATTATGAAAAATTCCATGTGTACCTGAAAATATTTAAAAAAATCGTTTCGTCGATGCCACGTCAGCTTTTCCGGCGTCCATGTAAGCAATGGCACTTAAGTGGTCGATTTTTAAAAGTTATAGCACTCAAGTGAGCGAAAAAAAAGTTATGGCACTCAAGTGAGCACCGTACAAAAGTTATGGCACTTGCGGTGTACTTACCTCGCGCTCATGGATATGCGAAATAGTAGCAAGGTTTTCCTTAGTCATGTGTTGTTTCTCCTTGATAGCTGGTAAGCACTTGTTAGAAAGGCTGCAAAGTCAATTGTTTTCGCAGCCGAGATTTAAACGGCCGAATTGTAGAGCATGGCGATGGTCATTTTCTGTGAACTTAAGTCCGGTAGGTGGATTCTGAAAGGGTAAGGGACTCTCTCTAGTTGAGAACTAAACACACAAATGCGTGTGTAATAATATTTCATCAAAAAAAAATTTAGTGCCATTTTATTTCATTTTGTCAAGTTTTATCCTTCTATGTAAGTTCTCTGAGATTGAAAAAATTCCAATTTGCAAGAAAAAAATATTCTTAAAACGTCTATGAATCTTGTAAGCTTCAGATAAACTCATTGTTTTAAAGGAGAAATTCTTCTATAAAAAAAGAGAGGAAAACCGAACCGATTCGGGTTGCGATTCGGTTCGGTTCATCCATTCACCATAACGGTTCGGTTCGGTTCGTTTCGGTTATTAAAAAATCGAACCGAACCGTACCGTACCGTTGACATCCCTAGATTGGGACTCAATTTTGCAAAATAATTGGGCTTTCACAAGATCATCGTTGACGTTGACTATAAAGTTGTCACTGATCTTGTTAGTCCAAAACCTATCATTGACAATGCTTGCTCTGCTTTACTTGAAGATATCAGAAGAGCTCGCTTTGAGATCAAAGTACAACGTAACTTTTTGAAAAGAAATCATCAGGCTGACTTGGCTTATTAAATTTGGAATCGTTAAGTGCTTCAACATTAGATTATCTTCATTATCTGCTAGAGAGTTACTTCGTATTTTATTAGCTGATAAAACGCGGATGTTTGTAGATTTACGACATTTAGAGGTAGGACTTAGAATTCAACTTTAGCCATTTGTCATATCCGAGTACTCGATACTGTTTTGATGAAACTGTGATAGTGGGCCGGGTCCGACTTGGATATGGGTTCTGTCTTCGACCCAACGCGAATCCCCATACAGTGTTGCCGGGAATTGTGATTCCTTTGACCTCATGATTTTTTTATAGAAGATTCTGACAGATGTATTAGATAAGCAGCAGCACCAACAACAACAACAACAACAACAAAAAAACTTTGAAAAAACGACCGTAATTTTTAATCTTGAGAAAATGCAACTATTCGTGATGGAAATACTTTGTACTTACAACCCACATGCTCTGTTCTAACAACATTGCATCTGTTCTTATTTAAATTCAGCCAAGTCTCGGAGTTTTGCTTTTGTCATCTCCGACAATTGCATTTGGCCTTTAATTAATTGCGCCTAAGTCTAGCGTACCCAAGACAATTTATGAAGAGAACAAATTCAAGCGAATGATTCCGATACCCACGTAGACGGCCCTTCCAGGAACATCATGGGCAACTTTCTGAATGATTGATGATGTTGAACGGCGATGTTCCCATGGTGACGGGGTCGTTTTGTCGACCCCACGGTCTGACACCATCGGCCCACCACCCAACATACGTAGTGATGGCCATAACTGTCCATAATTTCGGAACGTAATTGACTTTCTGTTCGCTTCACATCCGTCAATTAGCGCGCCCATGCCAAACACTTCTGCTTCAAAAAATCAACTTCTGATCAGAAGCTAACGCGCATGACAACATTTCTCTTCTCCGACCTTATTTTTAGTCAGAAATAGATTTTTTTATTTATATTCCCTAGACGAGCTTCTGAGCCGAAATACATGTTTGATAACGACAAAAAATTTATGTTCCTGAAACACAAATTCGTTTAATAACGATTGAAAATTTCTACTTCTGAAATATTACTAACACAAAATCTTTTACGATGGGTGGCAGTGGTCGCGGGAGGCGGCAGAGGTCGACGAAGGCTAGCGTGGTAGAAAAGAGAGCGATGGCGTAATGAAAAGAGGGTGATGCGAGAAGTATTTCTTGAGTTGAGAAGTAATTTTTTTTAACTTCTTAAATTGGGAAAAAACACAACTTCAGAAGTAAAAAAATTTTACCAAACGGATTTCCACTTCAGAAGTTACATTACCAAATTGATTTCTGCTCTCGAAGCACTTCTGAAACAAAAATTCACTTTCAGAAGTGTTACCATGCGCACCCTTATTGAACATAACCAGAAAACGAGAGCTCCCAACGAAGCTCTGTAACATACTCATTGCCTTCTCCATGGGAGACCGATTAAGCCTCTCTGCCACCCCATTCTGCTAAGGTGAATAAGGCGTTGTCTTCTGCCTTCCTATGCCACTGGTCGCACAGAATTGGTCAAATTTCACTGAACAGAATTCTCCTCATTGTCAGTCCGTAAAACTTTAATCTTTCTATCAAACTGATTTTCCACCAAAGCTTTGAACTCGTAAAATTTTTCTAATGCATCATATTTTCTCTGCAAGAAATATGTCTACACATATCTGGAATAATCATCAGTAAAAGAAACATAATACCTTGATTTTTCAAACGATGCTACAGGTGTAGAACCGAAGACGTCACTGTGGATCGAATCCAGAATCCCTTTCGCTCTCCCTCCTATGGATTCAAAGGATACCTGATTCTGTTTCCCATACAGACAATGTTCACAAATTCGAAGCCCATAGAACAGCTTGGGTTTCCATCCACCATCTTCTTTGAAGTAAAGGTCACCAGCCCTTTCTCACCGATATAACCCAATTTCCTATGCTACAGCATCGCGGGATCTTCTTCCACCTATTTCTTGATATAACTCTCACCACTTATTACTGTGCTTCCCAGTAATTTTCACAGCTTTCCACATCGTTCGCCTCTAGCAATCACTATAGATGCACGGGTTAGCTTGCATGAATACTTGTCGCTGGTGGTGAAAGTAATACCAGCATCTGCCATAGTTCCCACAGAAATAAGATTCATAGTATGACCAAGAATATGCATCACATCCAAAAGATTATTGACTGTCTCATCTTTCATATTCAGCTTCACCTTTCCGCTGCCGACAATATCAAGTGTCGTATCATCTCCCATCCATATTGTACCTCCGTGATGTGGCTCATAACAGCAGAACCAATCTCTATGAGCTGTCATGTGGAACGACGCTCCAGTATCAATTATCCACGCACTGCGGTCAATCTGAAATGAGTTGCAAACGAGATACATGTCTCCCGCATTGCTGTCATCATCCTTCATTATACTAGAGGATGGTGCCTCATCTCGTTTCTCTGGACCCACACTTTTGCTTTTGCAGTCCTTCTTCAAGTATTCAGCTTTTTCACACTTCCAACACTTTATTTCGGATCGATCGCGGCTTTTAGATCTTCCTCTGGACTTATTCCTGCCAACAAATCTGGATTTAGATCGTTCACTATTCCTTCCTCTTATGAAAAGAACCTCATTCGTTGCATTATCAGAACCTGCTCTCCTCATCTTCTCAAACAATAACGCAGATACAGTGTTCTCATAGAATAACGCACTAATATCAGTGCCAATAGAAACAATTATATGTTCCCATGAATTGGGCAATGAACACAGCAAAGTACATGCTTTATCTTCCTCATCCAGATTAACATCAATAGATGCAAGCTGCCCACAAATAGTATTAAACTATTTTAAGTGTGCAGAAAAAGAATCACATTCACTCATCCAAATGTTGTACAGTCACTTCCGCACAAACAACCTGTTCATGAGCAATTTGCTCTGATAAAGGCTTCCCAACTTAGTCTAGAGATCTTTCGTCGTCTTCTCAAAGGTCACGTTCACCAAGACGTTATCAACGAGACATAGCCAGATTGGGCTTCGCGCCTTCCGATCGCTGTTGATCCACGCCTTCAATTGATTGGATGCGGACGCAATCTCCTCCGCATTCGCCTTCTCCTTCTCCTCAGTAATTAGCTTAGGTTTATCTTATTTGATCACGTACCACATATCTCTGTCCACAAGCAAAGCCTCTATCTTCAACTTCCATAACTCAAAACCTTTTCCTCCAAGCTTCTCTACTTCAATCCATCATTGTCCATCCAACATCTTCCTAAGATTTGATTTTTCGGATCTCTCTTCACCAAGAAAACCCTAACCTCAAACTCGCTCTGATACCAGATGTTAGGAATCGGAGCACAATCAAGTTGAAGTAAAACGTAAAGCGAGCTAGAAATCGAGACACGAGATTTTATCATGATTCACCTTTAAACTAGGATTACGTCCAGCAGAGGATTCCACTATAATGAGTACCTCACACTTCTCGTCACATCACTTAAATACAAGCGAAAAAGAGTATATGTAGCAGCAGCTATTCATGAGCGGGACTCACGTACTTTCTTGTCGCATGGAAGTATGAACCACCCTCACATTTTGTAGATTTACGACATTAGAGTTAGGATTCAACTTTAGCCATTTGTCATATCCAAGTACTCGATACTGTTTTGATGAAACGGTGATAGTGGGCCGGGTCCGACTTGGGCATGGGGTTTTGTCTTCGACCCAACGCGAATCCCCATACAGTGTTGCGGGGAATTGTGATTCCTTTTTCCTCATGATCTTTTTTTATAGTAGATTCTGACAGATGTAATAGATAAGCAAAAAAAAAAAAAAAAAAAAAAACCTTGGAAAAAGGACCATAATTTTTAATCATGCGAAAATGCAACTATTCGTGATAGAAAATACTTTGTACTTACAAACCACATGCTCTGTCTTTCAATGCTTTCATCCATGGTCTAAATCACTCGAACTTTTTCATTAATTCAATTGGGCATTTCAGTTAGCTACGTGGATTTAAGAACGTAAACAATATTGAAAGTTCGTCACAGAACTCGTTAAACAATCAAATACGAAAAGTTCATGATTTTTAGCGAATCTTTTTCTGAAAAATTATCAAAAAAGTCATAATTTTGTTGTAATTGTGTCAATTCAATCATAAACTTTTTTTTTTGCCAATTCAGTCCTAATCATTTTCAATTTTTGCCAATTTAATCCATCCGGCCAATTTTGGCAAAAAATCGTTGACATGGACGACGGCCGTCCTACGCGGCACGGCTAGCGCTGACACGAATAAATTTTAATAATATAGTCATAAATTTTTTTTTATCTTTTTCTTTTCTTTACTTTTTCTATTTTTTCCCTGGCTTAGAGCCTGCGAGAGCGTCCCAACCCAGATAAAAAGGTAAAGAAAAGAAAAAGAAACTGCAAAAAGTAAAAAATGAAAAAAAAAAAGATCAAAAAGTTATTAAAATTTGTTCACATTAGCATCGACTGTCCCACGTGGCACGATCGGTATACACGTCAACGATTTTCAGCCAAAATTGATGGGATGGACTAAATTGACAAAACGTGAAAAGGTTTAGGACTGAATTAACATAATTATGATAGATTTAAGTCTTTTTGATAATTTTCCCAATTGTTTTCTCCGTGTTTTCCGGCGCCACCTGCTACTGGCGTCCACTGCCACTGGACTAGAACAACTCCATCACCACCACTAAAACACACCACCACTGTCTCTCCTGTTTAATAGGGTTGCAACCTTAATCTTAAGTTTACATGCCTCCACGTTTAAAAACTTTCCGACCATCAATTTCGTCACCCTATTTTATATTACATGTGGTCAGAAACTGTCGGACCTCATCAGAAGTTTTTCTTTCCTCGTTCTAACAACATTGCATCTGTTCTTATTTAAATTCAGCTAAGTCGCGGAGTTTTACTTTTGTCATTTCCGACAATTGCATTTGGTCTTTAATTAATGGCGCCTAAGTCTAGCGTACCCAAGACAATTTATGCGGAGAACAAATTCAAACGAATGATTCCCATACCCACGTAGACGGCCCCTCCAGGAACATCATGGGCAACTTTCTGAATGATTTATGATAATGAACGGCGATGTTCCCATCGTGACGGGGTCGTTTTGTCGACCCCACGGTCTGACACCATCGGCCCACCACCCAACATACGTAGTGATGGCCATAACTGTCCATAATTTCAGTACGTATTGACTTTCGGTTCGCTTCACATCCGTCAATTATTGACCAGAACCAGAAAAGGAGAGCTCCCAACGAAGCCCAAGCTGAAAATAAAGGGCAGCATGGGCATTTTGGACTTGGTTAAAAACCATTCACCACAAGGCAAAAGACGATGATGATGCTGAAAAATGGTTGCAAAGGAAATAGTGCCAACATGTCGGATTACAAGAACATATATTTATGCAGGCGAAAGAGTCGAGCTTTTAACTCTTCCAAAGCAACAAATCAAATCATGTCTACCCAGGGCGTATATTCTGACACAGGCATATCTCCATGAAACAAAACCAGGAAAAGAAAAAGAAAGCAACGAATGCTGTGGACATAACTTACATATTACAGCCTGTATAAGTGTATATGACTTCATACCTTAGATCAGAACTACAGATGCAAATGCAAATGGAGCAACATATAGATGTATGACATTACCACGCAAAAGACTTGGGTTGCATATGCAAAAACTAATGAATGAATGGATGCACTAGAAGAACTACTGCGGGGTGTCAAAGAACCGTTGACAAGTGAGATTTGTTGAGGCGCCGGAGCTGTTGGACCCACCCGCATCCTATTGATTCGACTCAGATTTTGCGGTTGTGTTACCATTTTGCTGCTGCAATTGAGGCTGCGGCGACGGATGTTGCTGTTGCATCTGATGGAGCTGGAACATTTGGGAGTTCACAGTAAGCTGTGAAACCATGCACTTTGAAGGATGAGATTCTGAGCTCAGCTCCGCTGTTGCGAGCTTCAATCGTTGCACCTCAGCAGTTAATGCTTCATTCAGGGCTGTCACATGCCGTCAAAACAAAGTTAGAGCTCTTTTGATGCAGTATGAGTATGACAACCGCTATAACAAACACAATAAATGCAAGGAGACTTCCATAGTAGATTTCTACTCTCTTCATGAGTCATTAGAAACGAGAAAAAAAAATTGAACTTAGAAATGTCCATGCATGTCTATACCAGGAAGTCAAAAAAGCAGTTTATTTGAGAGGAAGATAGACTCAGTAATAATAATCCACCTACTGGTAACACATAGAAGGTACGATCCTTGATATACATTTCACAGAAGGCACGACCTACTATCCATTAATCTTAGACATGTACATGCATGTCTACACCAGGAAGTCAGGTGCAGTTTATTGGAAAGGAAGATAGACAAGTAAAAATTATCCACCTACGGGTAGTACAGAAGAAAAATACCTTTGATATACATATGCAAAATAAGAAAAATAATTTATCCTTCTGATTCACAATTTTCTTTCATTATGTCCCGTATGTGCGAATAGAACTCCAAAGAGCTACCAAATTAGCGTGTAGTGCTATTACGATGGGCTACTCTACTGCTTCATACTTTTGCCAGGACAATCAAAGAGGTCGTTGAACAAACCAATAGCCATCCAACCATCCCAATCTTCTGCATCAATGGTTCCTCTTCATGTGTACGTCCTCTTTAATGCATCAAATTTCAGTTAAAGAAGATACAAACTGAATGCAGTCAACCCCTTCAAAAAATTCAACTTTACTATATTCAACAAACTGCACTAAGAAGAAAAGAGTTGCATACTAAAACTTTGGGCTTGTTGGACATCGACAGACCATGAGATGATGAAAAGGGTGAAAAGAAAGCAAACAACTGCATCCTCTACTTTCCAGAAGATAAGCATGTTCGGGAACGTTTTAAGTTTGGCCCCAGGAGTTTAAAATGAGCGTACAAATTTTGATACCATTACCGTTTTCGAACATATATTGCATCGGTATATATACACCAAACTGATCGCAGATACCAAACACAATGTCAAAACTCAAAGTGCAGATCATACCATCACGTAGTTGAGCTTGTTGTTCCATGGCTTGAAGACGAAATTTCAACTCATTATTTTGGTTGGTGAGCCCAACAGAGTCTCGCTGGATGAAAAACAGGTAGCACAACATTGGTTTAAGTAGACACGATAACTGGAAGAGTAAACTATACTGGAGAATGTGAACTTATTACCTGGAGGAGTGTAAGCTGCGCAGACAATGTTGTAGCTTCTGTTTGTAGAGTCTGAACCTTGTGCTCCAACTCCTGAATATACCTCATCTTTCGTTCTTTTGAACGTGCAGCTGATTGGCGATTCGCTAGTATCCTGAGAAAGTAAATAATTTTAGTCAACAAATGCAAAAAAAAAAAAAACCAACTTTCTAGGCCAATAACTAATTTTAATTGTGCCTCGATTAAAGTAAAGGTATGCCACACCTTTTAACACGCTTTGGATCGGTTAGGGCAATCTCAGCAAGTTTATCATTTGCCATAATCTTCTTCAATTCTGCCCCACTAAATTCCCCATTCCCAAACTCCAAGCTGAAAGTATTAGAATTTCCATCAATTGAATTTCGCGGGGAGAGCTGTCCAGGCCGAACTCCAGGAGAAGGAGGCAATTTTGTTGACTCGTCAGCGAAATTCAGCTTCTCCATAAAACTATCCATGGAAACACTCCTGAAGTGCCTGGAAGCCGGAGCAATATCTCCTCCGGCAGTCCTTTTAATTCCCTCCCTCTTGTCACTTGAAGTATTCATTCCAAGTCTCTGCATGCTATTCCCACACTCATTCACGCTGCTCTCTGCTTCGTTATCACTGCTGTCGCCTCCATTCGTCTTTGTCCCACTTGCTCTGCTATCCAAATCCTCGCGAGTTTCAGTACCGTTTTTCTCATCAGTCTCAGAAGAGTTCAGCGCATCGATTCCGTCCAGATTCATATAAGCAGAAAACAAGTCATCCACAACTTCCCCTTCAGACTTTCGCTCACCCATGCCTTCTGCATTGCTGTAAACACCTCTGTCCCAGCTAGATTCCTTTTTAACCAGCTGAGCCGGCTTAGCTGAGCTCATAGTCTCCCTCCCAGATACCGAGCGCTCCAACGTACCCAATCCTTTCGATGGTATAAGAGGTGGGGATGCTTGCATGAGTGATGATAAGAACGGGATGTCGCTATTAGACCGTCTATGTGCCTTACGCGGCGGCAGACTCTCACCAATCCGCGAAGGACTTCCCCTAGCAAACGGAGAGGGTGGCAATAAAGGATGCGAACTTGCATCTCGATCCTCCATGGACACATCGCCCGAAACATGGTCTGAGATCGAAGTGGACGGGGAGTCTCGAAAAGGCGATGGACTCAAAGGGGGCAACGTGTCGAAATTAAAAATTGGTGGCTGCGACAGAGACCTCGAGTGAGTCGGTCCATGGCTGAAATTCGGAGAACCCATCTGCTGGTTCAAAGGCCGTGGCATTGGGATCTGGGAATATGGCGAAATCGGATGGATCTGGTTCGGATGTGAAGGCGGTATACCGACTCTTTTGTTACTGTCACCACCAAAACTATGTGCGAATTGCCGCATAGGTGTACGCATGTCCGGAGCACTAAAGTGCGGTATATCAAGTTGGTTCATGGAAAATGCTTGCTTGGAGATTGAAGATTGCAAAGTCCCAAACGAAGATTGAAGCCCTCGCGAAGTATCGTTACGAGAATCTTCAGCATCACCCATATTTCCCTCACCAAGACCAACTCTCTTTCACTCTCTACAATGCCCTCACCGAAACCTCTAATTACTTCCCACGAACAGCTCTAAGCAACAGATTTCCAACTTCAATTCACTTCACCTATCATCACAATCGACCCCAAGAACGAAAAAAGAAATGAAAAGAAGCAGACAAAATCAGACTCCAATCATCTGCCGAATAAGTCAAACAAAATGAACAACGAAAGAGCAAACAAACTGAAGCTAAAACATCGCCCGCCCGAGTGCCGAAACAAGACAAGCATCACCCGGAGGAGCATTCCACTTTACCTCGCAGCTCGACCCGGTCATTACAAGCAAAATGCCCGGAAACGCGCGCAGGTTAGGCGAGTCCAGAGCGAGCCCACATCAGAAAATCGAGAATCTCTCCCCGAGACGATCTTCTTCTGTACCAGATTGCGGGGTACTTCGGAGGCGGAAATGACAAAGAAGCAGGCGCGCGCTCTCTCTCTCTCTCTCGCTAAAAGGAGGAAGCTTTCTCTCTCTATCTCCGTCTGTGGGTGCGCTTTCTCTCTCTACATATGGAATGGAGACGATGAGGAGTTCATAACTAGTAGAGGTACTATTACACGGATATCATGACTTAAGGCCTCCGCGTGAAGTTAGTGAGAGAGAGAGAGAGAGAGAGAGAGAGAGAGAGTTTCTAAGGTGAATTTGAATTTGGGGCGAATTTCAATTTCATTCCGACTTCAATTTCCAAATGCGGTCACTTTCCTCCTGTGTCTCCGCAGCTTATTAAGGCAATTAATTTCGGGCAGAGATTATTTACCCCAAAAAACACGTTTCCTGTCTAAAAACTGAAAATAAGGGAATAAATTGAAGAATTCGAAAAAAAAAAAAAAAGGAAGGAGGGAGGCGATTTTCCTTTCCTTTCCTTTCCTTTTTCTTTTCTTTTCCCTCTCTTTCTCACGCGCTTTTTTGACTCGTGTAGATCAGTGACGTCGATGTAACATGGAGAGCACATCGGAGTCAACATGGTAGGAGAGCCTACGGTCCTACCCTTATTTATTGTTTTGATTTGATGTGAATTAACTAATTAATTAATTAGCTAATAGAGAAAAAAAAATAAAGAAAAATCCATACTCATATGCCAAAAAATTTACGTGCTTCCCTATATTTACTAAAATAGCTGCAGTTGTGATTAACATCTCTCGTCTCGATTTTATATTTTTTGGAAAGTTGCTATGGAAAATCGACCTCATGAGTTCTCGATTTCTCGTCTCTGTATTTAAATCGGACTCCAAACATCCTTCAATAAAAGAAATTTACCTGTGTCAACAAAGTCCATGCGCCGACAGACATGAGGCCTTACTAGTAAAGGGATTGAGGATTGGGGCCGGAGAGTATCGGGTCTGGAGTTCGATCCCCATGAGCATCGCGCACGCACGTACATAGAAGAGAGAAGTGAGAAAACAAACAAACAAAGCACATGTGCCGTACATACTAGATTACATCTGTAATATACCAACCGATCTAGTATGTACGGCCACGGGCCTGAAGTGGTTATATGGGCCTGACGTCGTAGGTATTGAAAATTCTAAATAAGGGTATCAAATGCTCTTCTGTTCTCAAAAAATGACTTGAAGTGAACCATATTTCAAATTAGAGCCTGAAGTGGCCATATCAATATCAAATAAGGGCCTGAAGTGATTATATTAGTCTCAAATAAGGGCCTAAAGTGGCCATGACAGTTTCAAATAAGCGCCTGACACCTGCGGACTAAATATTTGGACCGATCAAGGACATTTTCGTTGAAAGATAATTTAATTCTAAATTATTATTTTTTTGCTGCGGTCGATGAGGGTTGGGCGACCCTCGCCAGATCTAGGCCAGGCCCAGGGTGAGGGTCGCCTCGCCTAGCCCTCTCTGGGCATCGCCGACCATCGACGAAAAGAAAAGAAAAGAAAAGAATAACATAGAAAGAAAGAAAAATCAAAAAGGAAAAAAACTCAAAAAAGTAAAAAATGGAAAATGCCCTAGATCAGCTTGAAGTTCATATCATTCTTTGAGACTGACATAGCTATTTCATGCACTTATTTGAAATAAGATCTACTTCATATCCTTATTTGAGAAAATGAATGCAATCCATGCCCGTTTTGAAACAATGTCCATTTCAAGACATTATTTGAGAAAGTAAAAGCACTTCAAACCTTTATTTAAAATTTTTTACCGTATTTATATATCTGTAATACAATTCAAACGTACATTGCCGTGTTTCATCCACATCGACTTAAATTTATTCTATAAAATGACTTGAAAATTAGTCATCTTTTATCAGGTATGCAAATATCGCACGTGGCGATGTGCCAAGTAATAAAAACACTACTGCCTTGCTAATCCATGGCTATGAAGCATGAACACGCAATAGTACAGAAGCAAAAGGAGAAAACTAGTATTTTTTCTATGAAAAATTATACATGTGGTTCTTGAACTTTGACTCAACTTATAATGTGGTTCCTAAACTTTTAATATGTTCAATGCGATCCTTAAACTTTAATCCAATATACAATATCGCCCCTAAACTTTTAATTTGTTCAATATGGTCCTTAAACTTTTGGTAAATGTTCAATCTTAGTCTATGAACTATATAAAAAAAATATTCATTATTGCCCCTTCAGTAATTCAAGTTCATGGAGAACATTGAACATTTTTACATAGTCCAGGGGCTAGATTAACCGTGTACCAAAAGTTCATGGAAGTCTAGGAACGACATTGCATATTGGGCTGAAGTTCGTGGACCATAATGAACAAATTAAAAGTTCAGAGATCACATTACACATTGGGTCAAAGTTCATGGATCATTTGTGTAATTATCCATTTTTCTAATAATTGAATTTGGGTTTTCTTGAACTTTACAACCTCACTATCTATGCCATTACATTTATAATATGCGATATTAGGATAAAATCCAGGTCCTACTGCAATTACATAAAAGCCCCTTTGCTTGGCTGCATTTGGTTCGGTCGAATCCAACAGGCGACGTCGTTTTCATTCCCTGTCATATCATAGGAACAAACGTTTACAGCAATTTCCTTCAAATGGTTTTGCCATTTGCTTCGTGGACTTATTAAGAAATCAAAGCATTTCCTTGATCTTTTTCGTCTTTGTGGACAAGAAGTTTACGTGCGTTCATGAAATTAGTCCGATGCTCGAATTTAAGGAATATTCAGTTTTTACGCACTAAAACTAGAGGTAAGTCCGTTTCTGCGAAAACGGTTTTCATGACTCGATTTTTCAAACTTTCATGTGTTTGGTTTACCTGAAGCTGATAATCAACGAAAAAAACTTTACCATCAATAAAAATAAAAGCAGTTAAAATTGAGGAACATGATCTCTTGGGAAAATTTCGTTTAAGGGCCCGAAGTGCCTTCGATTTCTAAAATAAGGGCATGAAGTCCCATTTTTATTTCAAAAAAGGGCCTGAGTATTGGCATTTTAGTCATTTCTTTTTTTTTTTGAACTTTTTTCCTTTCATTTTTCCCTTTTTATTTCTGCCCTAGCTCACCGGTGGCCAGCCACCAGCGAGGGCGGCAGCGGCCTCGCCTGGGCGAGGCCGGTGAGGGCTGCCCTCTGCTCGCCCCGGCGAGGGTCGCCCTCAGCTCACCCGGGTGAGGCTGTCGAGGCCAGCCCTTGGCTCGCCCAGGCGAGGCCCTCGCTAGCCTCGAGGGCAGCCTCGCCTGGGCGAGCAAAGATGAATTCGAGCTCTGATTCGGGAAGCCTCAGGTACGTTCGGCCTCGAGGCAGGGCGAGGTTGCCGGCGAGGGCTGAGCTACGGCAGCGGCCAAGGGCTGGCCTCGACGGCCTCTCCTAGGCGAGCCGAGGGCGGCCCTCGCCCGGGTGAGGCAGGCGATGTCCGCCCTCAGCTCGCCTCGGCAAGGGCCGCCCTGGCATGGCTGCTGCCGCCCTCGCCGGTGGCCGGCCACCGGTGAGCTAGGGCAGAAATAAAAAGGAAAAAAGGAAAGAAAAAAAGGAAAGAAAAAAAAGAGAAAAGGAAAAAAGTTCAAAAAAAGGAAATGACTAAAATACCCATACTCATGCCCTTATTTGAAACAAAAAGGGCACTTCAGGCCTTTATTCGAAATAAAGTCCACTTCGGGTCCTTATTTGAGAAATCAAGGGCATTTCAGGCCCTAAACGAAATTTTCCCTGATTTCTTCAGCATGCAAAGCAGAAGATATCGTTTTCCCGAGCTTCTTTCCACATGCATGCTCACAGGAGATGGAGAGCTATTCTGATGTGAAGTTTTACGAGAGATTAGATTTGTTAATTATTTCCATTTGCTGTTTTTTCTTGACGTTCATGGTTTAGGTTGATTTATTTTTATAATTGAAAAACTAAAATTTATACTCCATATTTTAGCAATACCTTGGACAATTTATTTCGATATCATCTTAGTACATGTTTAATCGTGCACGTGGAACTTCTGGTCCGTGGACCGGTCATGTTCGTTTTTTTTCCATCGTGTTTTTTGTTTTTTTTATCTGTCTTATCTCTAACTTTCGATAAAGAGCGGGAGTCGAACTCCGCACCTTGTGATACTAGCGTCCCCACCCCCTCAATGCCCTTACCAACAGGGCTGCATGACTAAACTGAACATGTACTAAAAATCTACATATCATATTGGACAATTTAGAAGCTCGGAGACGATATTGCATATTGGGCTAAAGTTAGGTGGCCGCATTGAACAAATTAAAAGTTCATAGATCAAATTACACATTGAGCAAAATTTCAGCGACCAGTTGTGTCATTTTCCCAAAATGCTAATACCTACTAATATTTGTCCAATTTGGCCAAAAAAAACAATAACAAAGTCAATTGTAATGTCTGGTTATTAATAGCATCGTTTAGTGGAATACATGGACGTGAGAAGTGTGAAGTCCACGAAGCGTTTTTGGGCGGTGGAAAACTCGATGCCAAAGGAAAATTGCTGGACCGTCGAGGGACCTACAATCATATTTTTAAATTGAGCTTAGGCAAGACTTTTCTTTTTCTTTTTCTTTTTTGCCCATGGAACTTTAGTGTGATTTTGGATTAGATTGATGTGTCCAAACAAATAAAGTTGGAAAAACGCACAGACAATAACATTGTTTCGCTCGTTGGGGTGGGTCGGTATCAAGGATCAAGAATCGCAAAAAATAAAAAATAAAAACAATATTGTCATCTTTAAAAAAAAAAAAATCAGATAATAACACGTGTCGAGATTAGATTATTTCACTAATTCATTCGATACATGTCGTGTTAGTAGCACTCCTTGTACGTGGACGTTTTTCCTAATTTTCGGATATGGTAGCGCCCAATTCGGATTTCCCACTCGCATGCCAAACTAACCTACCGATGTTTTGAAATCAAACGAAGCTAAATTTGCCCATGACGGGCCAACCTCTGTTGGAATGTTCTGTCCAAAAATCACATGGCATATAAATAGTATACAAGGGAGAGCGCGTGTATATACCGAACATATAATTCCGTAGTCAAGAGATACGGGATACTTCAACACAATTCTCACGTGCAAGTTGGATTAGAAACGACAAGCAGAGCTCGACGAGGGGAGCCGCAAATCTGGGAGAACTTGTCTCCGATCTTACGTTAGAATGTCCAAACCAAAATTTTAAGCAAATAAGTGAGGGAGACCGTGTGCATGTAAAAAGCATACAAAATTTGTAGACAAGAAACACAATTTAACCAAATATTTCAATTACGTAAATTTTATAGTCTATGGGCAAATCACACGTAACCACCACCGGATAATGCCGCCGAACCAACTACACATAAGAATATTATAATTATATAGACATAAATTGTGCCGAAGCATCTCACGGGAAATTATCGTTTTATCGATTAATAAGCAAATTGAAGGTGCGAAATTAGTTCAACTGAAAAATGACAATGCAAATATGGCGCATTAAGTTTTCTTTTACGGGGTTAATTAATCTTCTAAACCAGATGCCAAAACCTAATTACGATGTCAATCCAAAGAAGAACAACATTGGCCAAGCGTCGCTTTTCTCCATGTGGAAAAAGGCAGATTTGGTCATCTAATCAAACCCTAAAGGGCGCCGTGGGAAAAAAGTTCCACTAACCGCTCCCCCTTTTCTTGTCCAAAAGCCTTAGCACGCGACAAGAACGAAAGCGCACGTAATTAAGAACATAACCAAACCCTAATCCGAGCCTTTCTTCTTTAATTAAGATTAACTTTCTTTCTTTCTTTCGTTTGGGCATGATTTGACCCCGGCTTTCGGGTAGGGCATGGATTCTTAGAATGTGTACTGGACAACGACTTTTGAGGACAGCGAATCATTAAACAAACTTAAGTCCCAAGGTTCCGCTAATTAAACACAGGAACATGCGCTGGTTTTCGACATTCTCGAAGTTGCTTAAGCGACCCGCTTTACGCAAAGCTTCATCGGTTGTTATGACCATGCTACGTACGCGTTCATGCACGTATGGATGGATTAAGTGGATGGAATTAACTTAAGTCACAGTGCAGGAATCTAATGAGATGCGTTGGTTATGAACAACGAGCTTAGGTCGATTTTTGCACACAACCTGATTTTCGGGAAAATTGTCCAAAAAGTCTCGAACCTATCGCAATTTGGCCAATTCGATCTTGAAGCTTTCAATTTTGCCAATCGAGCCCTAAACAATTTCACGTTTTGCCAATTGAGTCTATTTGGCCAATTTTAACTTGAAATAGATAACGTGGATGCCGGCCGTCCTACGTGCCGCCACCAGCGTCCACGTCAGCGATTCTCGGCTAAAATTAGCTGAGTAGACTCGGTTGACAAAACGTGAAAATGGTTAGAGCTCAATTGGCAACATTGAAAGGTTTATGACTTTTTGGACAATCCCTCATTTTCGGTATGTGATTGCGCCGTGAATTAGTACTATGGTAGTTTTCTTGTATACGTGGAGTTCGCATTTGTGAACCGTGAAATCTCTTGTTATTCGAACTTGGAACTCATCGAGTGCCGTGGTGGAGTTATTTCAGTTCGGATTTTAAAAAAAAGCGACGACGTTTGGGTCATGTGCCTTGTGCATATGTATCTTGGTTGGAGGTTGACGTAGTTGGTGTGTAGTGTGTACCCATGTTATAACATGGTTGGAAAATGACCCTCGCTCTTATCAAATTCTCCATGCATAAGTCGTATGCAAAAGGAGAAAATTGTCCAAGAACTCTTCAACTTATTACATTTTTGTCAATTCAGTCATAATATTTTTAATTTTGTTAATTGAGTCCTAAACCTTCTCGGGTTTGTCAATTGGGTCCATTCAACCAATTTTAACAGGAAACCGCTGACGTGGACGCCGACCGTTCAACGTGGCACCAACGACGCTGACGAGGGCTATCAAATTTTTTCTTTTGTTTTTGTTTTTTTTCTTCTTACTGTGGTCATCGGGCCCTCACCGGCTGCTGGCAACGTGGCCGCATTCGCTTATGGATGACAAGGACGTCGCGGCCATCGCCGGTGGCTAGTGAGGGCCCGACTACCCTTGTTGGCCACATTAAGAAACAAACAAAGACAGGAAAAATAAACAAATGAGTAACAAATTCGAAAAAATCAAAAATACATTAAATATTGTCCACGTCGGTATCGCCCGTGCCACGTAGGACGGCTAGCATCTACGTCAACGATTTCCGGCCAAATTTGACATGATTGACTCAATTGACAAAACGTGAAAAAGTTTAGGGACTTTCAAAAATTAAAAAGTTTATGACTAAATTGGCAAAAACGCAATAGGTTTAGAATTTTTTGGATAATTTTTCCTATGCAAAAGTATTGGATAAAGAGCAAGCATATCGAGCATAAAACTTTAGAAAACCGTTTTAGAAAATAGCATAATCTCGGTAATTGGATATGAATCTTTAAGAAATCAACAGACAATTTGAACGTCTCCAATTTGATCGAACGCATACAAAAATACATATTAAGATCGATAAATTCGTGTTTGGGCATCCTAATCATATACGTCGTTCGAGTAGAGTCGTGCTAACATTATAAGATTGTACATATTACTTTATAGCATTTTGTAACCCATTACAGCAAAATACGTCCGTATCGACGGTCTCGATATACAATCTTTAAAAAAAATATGGTACCGATTAATTCACAATTCACCCTCCGGTCAAACATCGCGAGAATAATGTTGACCAACTTAATTACCGGTGGAAAAGAAAAATCGGAAAAAGAAAAAAGAGGGAGAAAAAGAAACCCCCCAACCCAAAAAAAAAAAAAAAAGAATAAAGAAAGAATCGGTGTGGACCTCTAAAGTCACCGCCGTTCCCGTTCCGTGGACCGGACGGCCCAGTAGGGCGGGACGTCGTACACGTGGCCATGAGCGAGCCGTCGATGGAGGCCTCGTGTTGACCTGACAGTATTGGGGCCAAGGGACGGGACACGTGGCGACGGATGCTGCCGAGATTGCACTGTGAGCACGTGGGCACTTTTGTTTTCCATTTTTTTTCTAAAAAGACGAGAGGCTTATCCACTCGAATCGGAACACATGTAATTAAATAAAAAGTGCAAAAAAAAAAGGGGGCCCACGTAATAAAAGGTCACCCCCATTAATGCGACAGAGAAATGCCCTTTCGTTTTTGACCCGAAAAAATAAAAAAAAAAAAAAAAAAATTCCCTTTTGTCTTTTATAACGAGGCCAGGACACGGCGTCGTTTTGACCTATGCAGCCCCACCAAAACGAGAAACATTGGTGCACAATGTGAAAGAAGAGCCCAACTATGCTTGCGCTCGAAGCCCCCCCCCACCCAACCACCGCGATTGATGAGATGTTCACGTTGCTCGAACAACCACTTTAAATTTGGTTCCAAAGGCCCTGTTAGAAAAAACACGTGCATGTTAAATTTCAACAATAAATTTTGGACTGAGAATGCCACACAAACAACATGAAATTGAGAAAACTCAATACTAAATTTCTCCCCCTAGGGATTAGATTAGAGGTCCGAGCGGTTTACTAGCCGACACATAAGATACGCGCAATAAATAAGTAGAAACAAAAAAAATTAAAATAAGAATATGGTCCGAAAGTATCTGTTGTAAAGGGGAAAAACAAAGGGAAAAAGAAAAAGGCGAAATGAAATTCTCGACCCAAAAAGAATTTGATTGCATGCATATGGCACATAGTAAAGTCATTGAAATGGTATGCAACGCTCTTAGTATTGAAAAAAAGTCAACTGTAAATGTTCCAATCCTCGAGCATAGGAAATCACGAATCCGAAGGTCAACATAGGATTTCACCTTCAACGTTGCATCCTGCGGAGTTCTCACGAACAGAATGCGGAGCGATAAAGAGAGAGAGAATTGTTACGAGAAACTCTTAGAGAGACAAAACAATCAGCTTTTGTGGTGAGAATTACCAAAAAAAGTTTTAAATATATTGTAATTGTGCCAATTCAGTTTTAAATCTTTTTTTTTTGCCCATGTAGTCATAAAATTTTTGCATTGTGTCAATTCAGTTCATTTGGCCAGCCAAAGCTGGCGTGGCTAGTTTTTCATAATATTTTAATATTTTTTCGATTTTTTATTTTTATTTCCTTTTTTATTTTATTTTTCTTCCTTCTACCTCCAATCGGCAGCCAAGCCCGGAGGCTGACATCGCCATGGCTGGGGAAAAAAGGAAAAACAAAATAAAAATAAAAATTCAAAAAAATATTATTAAAAATTGACTACATCAGCGTCGGTTGACCAAATGCATTGAATTGGCACAAATGCAAAAGGTTTATGATCAAATTGACAAAAAAAAGTTTTAGGACTGAATTGATATAATTATAATATGTTTAGGATTTTTTTTTATATATAATTTTCTATTTTTGTTGCGTCTCCCGCAATGAACGGTTCGTTTAACCCCCCACGTGGAGGGGATAAATGACAATTCCTTCTTTTTAGAGTTGTCCGTCTAAAGTAACACACATCAAATGATCCGAAAATCAATCATTGAGGGACGATATCGAGAGGGAGATCGTAGGATGATGGCTATCCATTTGGACCGGTCACTGAGCTGAGCCATGATAATGTCGTCTGATCACGAACATGCCAGGTTGGTTTAACCACACGTTGACCAACATCATCTTTCGAAGATTAAATCAAGGGATCACGTAAGAATATCAATTAACAAATCCGCAGAGCCTTTGTTTCCTCCTACACGAGTAGATAAATTAATAAAACATGGCACGATTCGATGTATGGACTCGGTCTTTCATATCTTACGGATCACGACGCATCAGAGCACTCACGTCTTCGAATTCTCGATACGTAGCAACTTAGATTTTTTACCGAAGTTGACAACACTTCCGCAAATCTGTGCGCAATTCTAGGTGGCATCAGCGAAAGATTCAAAAGAACTTTCCATCTTGATTGAAATATGGACGCTCGAGAGGAAGCATTCGAATGCCAAGCTATGTTTTCATTCTAATAGAATGAACTTTTTCATAAGTGGGGAGACTTCAATAATTTTTGCTAAGCGTTCTATGTAGAAGACACAAAGTACTTTGCCCTTGTCATGTGCTTCAGTTAACTCCTCGTGTAACATTTCGCAGATCATGCCAAGTGAAACTCGAGAAGAAGGTCAAACTGTTAGGCAGATGTGAAAGTACTGATTTTAGAATGATATTGAGAACGAAGTACCTGATACATCTTAGCACGATATCTCAAAACGATAGAGAGTGGCCGGAATGAATACAAATTCAAGTCCATTATGCTTATTTCATCATGCACGTGTCACGGACCGAATTTCTCCCGTGCTCATGGGAGGGAGACCAAAAGAAATAGAGACCATATTCCAAGGAAGAGAGACCAAAAAGAAAAATCGAATTCAGAGGACGTTTCAGACGGCTGGGCATAATGCCTAAGCCAAGACGTTGCAATGGAAATAGAAGCAAGGGCAGAAATGCCACCAACAATGGTCAAGATGATAAATGAGAAGGGAAGAAGAAGGGAAGACCGAAGCAACTCCAAACCTGGGCTGAGGCTCGATGGTCGTCTGACTAGATATGGATTTAATACAAGCAAGACTTTCCTGAGGCCCAGAGTAAGATGGAGAAACGAGAGGTCCTTCTGCTATCTGCCATAACTCATCGCAGTTCAGTCAAACTCACTGTTAAAACAAGAGATTTTACGGTCTAATTGAAAAATGCTCCTCTATTCCAAATTCAGGCTAGAATCTTCACCAATCCTGCTTATTGATGCTACAATCAACTCTATCTCAGAAGGAGACAATGCTCGTGCTTACCCACCCAATTGCAGGGCAGAGGAGTAAAACGAATGACTCCTCGCACCGTCATTGATACGACTGCACGACAGATTGCCCACCTGGAATCCTAAATGTGCAGCACCCGGCCGCTCCCTAAAGTCCAACTTGTGTTAAAGAGCCATTTCGAGTTGGGTCGTAAACAGAGAAACATTTGCCGACAATAACACGGAGTTTCAATTTTCAAACAAAGAGAAGGCTCAAATATAAACACATCTCATCCAAAAGATTCCCGGGGATCTACTTGATGGTGATGTAACGATTCGTTCCATGCTTGGCCCAGTAGTCCTTTAGATCTAAGGGTATTGACAGATCATGACCTTCAGCTGCCAACCGACTGAGCAGTTTCGTAAATACACTCCCACTCATCTTGCGACCACTCACCCGGGCATGACGCTTGTGCGGAATCTGCGGTAGCGGATACATCGAAAGGGTGGTAGTGCAGCAAGATGACTGCCACCCGCCATTTCCCCATTTATAGCAATGCCGAGGAATGCCCGTACATGAGCAAACCGGAACTGGCATGGTGGAACCGTTAAAAACAACTAGGTTCAAACAGACATCGGCACTGTCCCACTTGGACCTCACCTTCCTTCCATGTGATAGTACCTGCACGTTCAAGTCCTCGCCTACTCGTTTCCCCTTCCTTTGTGTACTTGAGCCCTTTGATGCAATTCCCTTACCCTCTTTTGAGCGCTTTCCTTGGCGTGGTTTGACGGCATCAGCGGTAATGGATGATATGGGAAAAGCATCTGTTATACGTACATCTGCGTTAAGAGCTTCAGCTATGTCAGCCTGAGAGTATGGTTGCTGGTGGAGGCGCTTCAACCCGTGTTGATTTCCCCCAACCATTGTAAAGTTGATGGCATTCTCCCAGTATTGAAGTGCTGCTCTGGCATTGTCCCTCTCCATTAGGGCCTTATCACGCTCAATCAGTGCCTCATCACGCTGCCTGAGGGCCTCATTTCGTGCATCAATTGCTGCCTTCGTTTGAGCTTCCGCATCTTTGCATTCTTGAATAGCCTGCTCCTTCTCTCTAAGGATGTTCATTATCTTCTGATTCATAGCTAAAGCATTCTTTTCCTTCATTTGATGCTGGGGGGCCATATTCCACTGCACATTGCATAGACATTCTTTAAGCAAGGATCATTATACAGATCGAAATTCATGAAAAAGCAACTTTTCCGTAGGCTAATAAGATATCACCGCGTGTAATTACCAAAGTGTTCATCAACTTGTAAGGATAATCCACCTTATGTCTAGGATTTCCATGTTGCCCACCGTCGTCCATAGTAGCTCCAGATTACTTGCAACTAAGGCATAAGCACTTGTCAAGGTAAATATCAAAATGCTGCAGGGCTAACTTCTTTCTTCATTAAGGACGTTCCACAAATTCCTGTTCGCAGAAAACAGAAACCAAAGCCTTAACTTCAAATTATAGCTCTCTAGCTAATGAAATACAGACTCCCGAGGATGAAAGGGATAAAAAGGAAAAGGAAAAATGGAGAAAAAATGTTACTCGTAAAGAATTCTTTTCCAATAGAGCATGAAAATAACACTCCAATCTTGGTAAAAGCTATATAACAACTCAAACCTATTAAACTGGTAAAAAAGGAGCTCCTTTTTTTTAATTGTTTCAAACAGAAAAAAGTTTCTGCCCCCAGCAGGAAAGCCACCACCACCAGGCAGGCATAATTCTGAACTAACTCCAAGATAATACAGACGCTGTCAAGAATTCAGCTACTAAAAAGCAAAGACTGCAGATAGGTAAGAGCTACTAAGGTTTCTTACATAAGGATGGTAGAGTACCAATTGGCAAGAAAGAAGCTGCATTTAATGCCTGTATCCAATCAGTGGCTTTCCACACAACCAAACCAGGAAATCTCCCAGAAGACAAAAAGGAAAAAGAGAGAAGCATTCCATTGACAAGTAGACTTTATTTGGATGGACAATGAAAGCAAGAATAAAAAAAATGACTCTTAACAATGAATTTCAAGACAATTCCAGATGCCAAGTTGGATGCGTCAAGGATAAAACCAGAAGAAGAGCATTCAAGTAGCATTCGGTGAAGGAAGAGATGCAATTCATTACAGACTGAGCACTCATAATTTGTGCAAAACATTACATTAAGTGCCATGACATGATTAGCAGCGAGCCGCATATTCACACTAACACTAGTCAAACCATATAGTAACTTCCCAACACCAAGAACGAGCAAGTGCATTCCACGTCTACTATACGCCTGTAACCGTTGAGACAAAGTCAAGCGAATTTCCTTATTCCTTGTTCACCGTGTCTGTAGCAAAACCCTACCATACGTTACTTCATGCCAACAAAAAAAAAGCACATTTTCCCGTATTGAAGATACTAGATAAGGCATTTAAACCATACAGTTGAACTTGGAGATAGCGACAAGCCTAGGCATTTGAACCACACAGTTGAACTTTCCTAATAAGGAATGATGTTAAAGGCCTATTAGTTACCAGAAGCTAATCTATTTCCATAGTAAGCACGTCTCAAAGCGCATATTCTGATGGGCCAAGCACAAGATATTTTGCTAATATCAATATTCACACTTTAAAATGCTGTTCATTGTCACGAGGCAAACAATACCATCGACCAAGTCCGTGAAATGCAAACCTGCATTCGCATCACTGACAACCAATGAGTTGCTCAGTGCAGAGATCAACTCCTGGAAACTATGAAAATTTTAAGACATACTCCACTATCCTACATTTCCCTCATTAACATACCAGAAATTTTAAAACTTGCAGTATGCAAGTTCAGAAACATGATGATTGACAATCGTCGAAAAACAGCCAATCCAATATCTTTCAGTGTATATAGCAATCCTTGCTGACACTGTCACTGCGCAAGTGACCTCTGGGACAAGGCATATGCTCGTGTCTCCGTTCTCAGCAAATTTCATGCAAACACTTGATTCAAGCATCAATGATGAAAATCATCCGGTCAACGGTTCTGAATGCTCCCACTCCAAATTTGCCCCAAGAAAAAAAGCTCCAGCTCCAAGCTGAGCAATAGAGCCTACCACATTCCTAAACAAAGTCACCTACAACCATGCAATTCCACCATGAACACAGCCATTCCCTAAACACCGTCCTTATCATTCCTGCGTAGCTTCAGAACAATCTATACGACATCTTCGAGTTCCTCTCAGAGTGCAAGTGTATATACATATATAGCACGCACAGAGAGAGAGAGAGAGAGAGAGAGAGATAAATTCGCTATACACATGACTGAACCCTACTAAATCCGCAATAGTTCCTGATAAAGATCGAAGTTTCGCGTAGCTAAGAGCAGAAACTCAACAGGCAAATAGAAACATAAGCAAGCCGAAAGTCCAACCAGAGAGCAGAGATCACGGTCGACAACGTTAAACACTGAGGACGTCAAGCCTGAAGCTAACAAAGAGGAACCGACTGAGATCAAACGAGATTAATGTCTTACGGTTGAATTAGTTCCGGTGATAACAGCGTCGCAGATCGAAACCACGCTTCGTTGCCGATGTATTCGCTCCAGGAGACTGCGAAAACATGGAGGTCGGGGCTATTGAGAGAAAGAGAGAGAGAGAGCGATGGGGCAGAAGTTGGGGAATTCCCGTACATTTGAGATCCTACCTTCCTACGGCGTCGTTTGGACACACACTCTCTCCCTCTCTCTCTCTCTCTCTCTCTCCCTCTCTCCCTTCCTAAATTTATTTCATGAATTCAGGGTGCTTTATGAATAAATAACTATTTTTCTATGAGCAAAAAATGGCGTTCTTAAGATAGAAGTTTATATAAAAAAAAAACAGAAGTTTATTTCGACCAAAAAAATAAAGATAGAAGTTTATTTTTGAAAAGGATGAGGTTCAACTTTGCCATCGTAGGCTTTTTAAAGCTTAGAAAGGAGTGGAAAAGGTTTAATAAAGCTGAGATAGAATTGAAAAAGAAACCACTAAAGCATGAATTCCTTTTCAACAGTTAAGCCAGAACCCAGAAACTAACGCCATTCTCTGAAAGAAATATATTGTTCCTTCTATTTCAACGGCCAATTCCATCGCCTCTGGTTGGTCAGTCGCCGGCCTTTGCCTATTGCCTCTCACACTACCGCCGTCGACTCGGGGCTAGCCGTGTCGCCATGACAGCACCAGATAAACGCCCCTCTCCGTGCACATTGTGTTGCTGCCAAGATTTACATCTGTACTGGTCTGGTTGGTACTCACTACTCACTACTCACACTTATGGAGATTGTAAATCAAGACCTGCTTGACGATCAGACTAAGCTTTCAGATTTTATGCAGATTGACTTTCGCTGCAGTCAATAACCGCCAGATTGACTTTCACTACTCACTCTAGCTGTACTATTGCATCATATTTTCACTTGTTGTGCCACTTATCCATTGCTCTATGCATAATGCAATCAAGCAGCTTCTTTAACTGTACAATGCAACAGGCAATATGAGTGCAATTAATCTCACCTTGAATTTCTTCGCATTTCTATATGGTCAATGCAGATTATAGCTTCGACCAAAAAAACAAAAAATTGCAGATTATAGCTAAACAGAAGCAGAGTGCCTTTACTTCGTTTGCCCCAGAAATGTAGCAAGAGAAGTCCACAAAAATAATCATGGAGGAGTTGTCGCGATACTTTGCGTCGAAACATCGAATCCAAACATTTTGTCAAGGTAAGTGATACGACATGCTTGAACATTGCTCGGTTGGATTCGACAAGAGACTCAGCGCACAAGTGTTTCATCAAGCTACATGTATGCATTGCACCTCCCACACTATTATTCTCCATATGAAGCAGCAGCATCCGTCCAAAGCAAATCATGCTTCTGGACATACTCAAGCATAAAGGTTTATGCCCCAAAACTTCGCAGGTTGATTCGTCCGATATGCCCGGTCGATACTCTTGATCAGGGCCATGTCCTCCTCCGCCAGCTTGAAATCAAAGACCTGAAAGTTCTCTTCCAACCTCTCAACCTTTGAGCTCTTTGGTATGACGACGGTATTGCGTTGGATACCCCACCTCAGAACTACTTGTGCCACTGTCTTCTTGTACTTTTCAGCCAGACCCTTGAATCAATAGAGAATTGAGGGGGATTGACATAATACAGCAAAGCAGCAGAATCAAAAAGGAAGAAAGAAAAGATCAGCCTGAACGATATAGATGAGCATTACCTCGAGAACTGAATTTTCCAAGCATGAATCGGAACCAAACCATTCTGTATTTGAAACTGAGCCCCCGAGGGGAGTGTGTGCAGTCACACAGATACCATGTTTCTGACAGAACTTAACAAGGGAATCACGTTGGAAATATGGATGGGTTTCAATCTGATTAACAGCAGGCTTCACTTTGGAGTAGGCCAGGCAATCTCTGGTTAGGAAGATGTCGTAGTTGCTGCACACAGTTTCCATACAACAGTCAGAGCAATCAGAAGGTCCGTAAAATGGGCAAGGCATTCAAAATTTCTAATTTGAGAAAAGAATTGTAACACATTACCAGCCTCTTTCGGCACTTATTACTTCTCATAGATAGTACTGCTTAAAATAAGAATCTCAATTGCCAAGGAGGATGACCATAATGGAAAACCTAGATTTATGAGGCAGTTAGACTGCTCCTGCTCCTCCAGCATAGCATATAGCATTATTTGAAATCTTATTATTGTCACATCTTCCCAGAGAAAAAATAGTAAGTGCAATCAATTCACCAAAGACACTCCTTCCATAAAAGATATATCAGTCACTATGGAAACGTTATGATCCCAACATCTGGTCCAAAATGACAAAATCCAAAGAGGCGGCATCACCAAAAATGCTCTTGGCAGTAAACTCTTGCCGTGGACTTCAAACCATGAAGGAACGCTATCTTTGTCAGATCCTTCGTTTAACTAATGCTGGAGGTCACCTCTCAATTACTTGATGTAAAGAAAAATCCCCAATGAATATGGGAAGTCCTTGAATTACAATCTCCTTTACTGTCACATAGAAGCTTCCCCTTCCAAGTAAATGCTAAATATTTCATGAGAGGTGCCTCAGAAAATGTTAAACTATCCAAAAAGTTCTCAAACCTGATCCCGATGCTTCGAACTAAACCCATTGAGACAAGATCTTCCATGGCACGCCATGTTGTTTCCAAAGTTATGGTCGTGTCAATGTCCAGCACCCCCTCATCATCCAGAGCACTAGCAGTTGTGCCAACTCCTGCATGCATTCACATTACAACCAAGGTATTTAGCATAAAAAACAAAATGCCTCTGGCAGAATCTCAGACTCTAATAAATGGAAGAGGTACTGATATGAGCAGAGTACGGCTAAAGAGCTAAAGCTTTGTGAAGCAATGATGAGTGGAGCATATGGGACGAAATGATTTTTGGCAATCAAAATCACAACTACCACCATTCTTAACAGGAGCAGTGCAACATGAGCATAACAGAAACTAACATGTCAATATCAAAAGACAGTCCAGGACACACACTTTGATATCACCTTGTGGGGATACTCGGTTTTATTGTCATTACCAATTTACCACCTTTTGACTTTGACCGCATAAACACCTTTTAATTGAGATGTAATGCTTTGGGCCAAAAAAAAAATTAAGATGTAATGCTCAGCAGCTCATTGAGTAGCTCGTAAAGTTTGGAATTGAATCACAGTTTACGAGTAGAATCAGAGGCTACTATGAGAGTATGGGAATCACCAGTGTGTCTAGTTGCTATTGGGAAGTGAACAAGGTAGAGATCCAAATAATCAAGCCGTAACTTCTTCAGACTGTCCTTACAGGCCTCTATGACATGCCTGTGATCTGAATTCCAAAGCTGCACGAGGGAGGAAATTCCACAATACAGTAAATACTTGGTGTGGCATAGATTCAAAATTGTGGGAGGATCACTGAACCCACCTTGGTGGTGATGAAAAGTTCCTCCCTCTTGACAAGCCCAGTCTGCAACGCTTCAGCAAGTGCGTCACCAACTTCCGCTTCATTCTGGTAATCAGCTGCACCAACACGAACTGGTTTAATACTATAAAATAACAATCTCAGAGGATATAGCTTGCAATGCATCACTTCAAAAATGTACTAAGTGTTACTAGAATACGGGCGACTTACTTTTGAACTAATAGCGTGAATGAACAATAATCGTTTCTTAGTTCAACATAGTTAATAAGAAAATTGTCCTCGCACACGCAATGAATGTCAAGGCACGCGAGACTAGCATAAGCATGGCAGAGATTTATCATCCTCACGACTTATCCAACGAGAGCATTTAGGACATCGAGCCTGCAATTTCTTGTTCTAACACTCAAATTCCATTACACTAATTCTCTTACTACTTAAAATCTTCTCAGCGGACTCTCCGAACAGTAAAAACAAGAGGAAATGCGCCAAAACCGTTCCTCTCAAACCGTTGATGATTGTCTAGTGTCAATCACGTTCACCAAAAGAAGGCCCGAGAAACTCCTAGTTCACACTTCTTAACACTTTTACCAGTACCAGATAATGAACAAAACAAACAGACACGGTAACACTAAATCGACCAGACGAGAGATCAACCAAACCCTAGAAAACGAGGATTTGAAGATGGCTAAAGAAGAGTCGGTGCGCGTACCGGCGCAATCGAAGTGGCGATAGCCGATCTTGATGGAGTTGACGATGAGGTCCCTTATCTCCTTCTTCTCCATGCGCCACACACCGAGACCAATCGCTGGCATCTTGAATCCGTTGTTGAGTGTGATCGCCATTCTCGTGAGCACGCGCAATCTCCCGCGCTTCTGGTTTGCGATATCAGCTGAAGAGTGAAGATGCTAGCTCTCGAGTCTCGAGTCTCAGAGAGCGAAATGTGATTTGGCTCCTAGTGTTCTTCTTCCTTTTAGTACTAAAACAGGGCGGCCCTAAACTCACCCCGTTTTGGCTCGGGGCCCGTGGCAACGATTCTGACTCTTTGATACCGTTCTTTGAAAAAAAAAAAATCATATTTGATAACATAAATAATTCTGATTCTGATTCTGTTTTCGAGAATAATTTTGGAGCAAAAATAAGAATAAAAAAAATAGTTCTGAAAAAAAGAATCACTTTTGAGAATCACAAAATTGAATGAAGTCTCACATCTCTCACTTTTCCCTTTCAGTTCTCTCGTCACTTTTTTCTCCACTTAAAACAGAACGATTTCTCATTTTCTAGAAAAATATATATGATAATAAAAAATAAAATAAAAATCGAAAAAATTATAAAAAAATCAGAAAAATCCCTAAAAATCCCTAAAAATAGAAAAAGCTTAGATTAAACTAGTTTGACCTCATTTTCACGGATTTGGGCCTAGATTCCCTCGATTTTATAGATTTTATTCTTTTTTAGGAAAATCATAAACAACTTTGAAATTAAACACGAACCACATTCTCTAAACCCTTAGGGCTTCATTAGGGTTTTATGATGCGATTTGTCTATGCCATGATTTCTTGATTGCGCATTTGATTTCATTTGTTGTAATTTTCCTAGGTTTAGGTACTTTAGACTTAGTCTAGTTTTAAAAATTTGGAAAAATACAAAAATAACATGCATGAACACTTAGTATTGGCTTACCTCATAGATTTAAAAATGAATTGAAAATTTACATGAAACACGTTTAGAAAACGCTCAACTTTGATACTGAAAGGGCATCGGTGGAAACTTCGATATAACCAAGTTCCCAGACCCTAGATTTTGTTGGTTGCGTAGAATCGAACGGTTTCTTTCGACGCTCGATAAGGTTTCCGGTTTATCTTCCTCAAAGACTGGCGGCGACTCCATTTGCATGTACACATACACATACCACCAATCACACTAAGATCGAACCCGATATTCCCTCGTTGTGATTTGGTATAGTCTTGGGAGGGCTCCAGCTAATCTGAAATCACACGCTAATCCAACATGATCTCTCCTTTTTTAAGCTTAAAATGACTCGTTATGACACGGCAATTAGACGGAATAGCACGAACAAATGTTATATGCAAAATGTTATATAAAAGAATCAATATGAATTAATCTTCAATTAATTCGAAATGTAGGATGAAATTTCACAAAGTAACTACGTAATTATTTGACTTAAATGACAAAAATTGGGAAGAGAAATTATTCCCGGGATCAAAAATTTTGTGTAGTTACTAAACACGTTTCTGTTCCAGAAATAGAAATTTTGTATAGTGACAAGACATGTTCTGATTCTAAAACTCATGCAGGAAACAGAATCACAAAAAATCAATTCTAATCAGAATCACTTTTTCGGATCAGAATCGTTGCCCTGCAGGCCCTTAGACATTCCCTTTTTTTAGTTAGCTTACCAAAATTCCCTCCTCTCTCTTCAATTTATTATTTCTTTTTTATGAGGCTAATCCACAAAATTACCTTTTTTTCTATCACCTCTTTCACTAATTTCACAATATAAATGCTCTATTACACCCACCAAGATAGCAATTTACCATATCTTATTATCATTTGGTCTAGAGAATGTTGTCAATTCTAATTTATGATCTTATATTTTCATTCACAATAAATCTTTAGTTATGACAGTTTATGAACATACAATTAAGTGCCTTTTTCAGAACAGTGTGAGCGAAACTATATTTAAACTCGAAAATTCATTATCAGGAAAAAAAAGACGAAAATTAAAATTCAATATAATTATTTAGCCGATCTTGATAAAAAATGGAAAATAAAAATTAATCAAAATATGTAAAAGGTTAATTTGTTAAAAGAATGATAAAATGTCAAACATGTTTATATTTAGACCATATCCAAATATTAACAAAGGATAAACGCATAAAGTAAAAAAAAAAACGAAACTTCTTACTATTGAACTCCTCTTATGAAAAAAGTAATTTGTAAATTCACTCTCATAGCAAGTGGATCAAAACTTTAAAATTTGCTTAAAACTTTCCCCTAAAAAAATCTTACGCAAGTTCTCTTTTTGGTCAGAAATCTCAATCGAGTTTGAAAGTGCAAAATGTGTAAATAAATTTTCAACAACATCTTGCAATTCGTATTAAAATGTGAAAAGCTCAAAAGAAAGCACAAATCAACAATCTTTAATTTTAGAAACATACAAATTTAATCCGGAAAATCACCCACAATGTCAAAATCTGCTGGATAGATTGAGTTATAATTTTCAACTTTGAAATAAATTTTTCCTCAAACTACTTCATAAAATATAGGCAGTTAATTGTGTCTTCATAAGCCGTTATAACTAGAAATTTCTAATATTTTATAAAACATTTCTAATTAGAAAAATGAGACCATAAATTAAAAATAACGACCTTCTCTAGGCAAAGTGATAACATGATACATGATGCATGATAAGATGATATTTTATTGGGTGTAATTTGACATTTTTATATTTGAAATTAAAAATTCAAGAGAGAAAATATTAATAAAAGCAGTTATGTTGGTTACGACGATAAAAAAAGAAACAATAAATTGAAGGGAGAGAAAGGTATTTCAGTCAGTTGATTGAAAAAAGGTGTGGATTAGCCAAAATGAGTGTGGAAATAACGCGGCCCTTAATTTATTATTTTCTTATTTTTGGTCTAAAATTAATTAATTATTTTCGCTTTTTATATTTCGTCTTTTGCAGATTTTCGTTTGATTCCTCGTATGGAGAAGAGACACGTGGGGCCCAAAAGTGAGGAACCCAATCAGTGGGAAGCCCCATTAGCTACTTCTCTCGGAGTTAAAACCCATGACAAAAGAAAAATCTCGAGGGATGAGTGTATTAAAGGTTTTTAAACTTCTGATGAAAGTGTGATTGAATCTCAAAATTCTTAAATAGCGCAATCAATTCCTTTGATTAAATCCGTCAAATTTGGCTAACGAAAAATACCGAATTGACTTTTTTATTTTATTTTCTCTCTCCTACAAGCATTAACATTAAAAAAGCATGAAAACAACATCGTTTTGGTCTAAATATCATTTTGTAACCTAAATCTTAGTTGAATTCAATTAATAGAAAAAGGCTAAATTTAAAAAGAAATACAAAAGAAAAGAAGAGCCTTTTTTTAATCTGACTTAACTAAGGTTTAGATTAAGAAATGTACAATTTGGACCAACAAAAGACATATATGAGAGAGAAGATAACGTTAACACCACGTGGGAGAGAGAAAATAATAATAATAAATCACGTTAGCATTTTTTTGTTAGTCATACAATTTTATTTTATTTTTGGTTAGAAGTTAGATGAAGTTAACTAAAGGACTTAATTGCTTAGTTTCACAAGTTTTATGACTCAATTGTACATTTTGTCAATAAACTCAAACATACTTTCATGGCAAGTTTTTGAACTTTTATCCCAAAACTTAATAAAATGGAAGGTTCTGTTTGTTTCGTGGTAAATGTGACGTTTTTGGAAAATGTCTTATGTAAAGTTATTTTTGAGGAAAACGATAATGTTTTTGTTTGGTTGAGACCTGAAAATGAACTAGAAAATATTTTCTTCCGTTTGATAAGGAAAATTTCATTTGATGTTGCGGTGTCATTTGGTAGAAAGTTAGTGGACCCGGCCGCTCTATGTCGCACGATCGACGTTAATGTGGATAATTTTTGTAATTTTAAAAAAATTCAGATTTCTAAATGGGACCAAACTAATCAGATCGGGAACTGATCATCCTTCATTTTGATAGGTCCAAGTACAACGCAAACCTAGCATAGCTACGACCGTACAAAATAGACTAAACCGATATGTTTTGGGAAAATTTCAAAAAAGGGCTCGAAGTTCTTTCAGTTTCTCAAATAAGGGCCCCAAGTGAACCTTGTTTTAAATAAGGGCTTGAAGTGCCATCATTTTCTCAAACAAGGGTCTGAAGTGAACGTTGTTTCAAATAAGGGCATGAAGTAGCCATAAAATTTCAAAAAAGGCCTGATTTTAAGGGCATTTTCGTCTTTTTTCTTATTTGATTTTTTTTCTTTTTTCTGTTTTTTATTATAAAAAAAGAAGAAGCCACACATAGGTGAGAGGCTGCCCTTCCCGCCTGGGTGAGGCTTTTTTTTTATTATAATTTTTTTAAAACACAGAAAAAAGGAAAAAATAAACAAAAAAATTAAAATGGGAAATGACGAAAATGCCCTTTAGGCCAAGCCATTTTTTGAAACTCTATGGCCATTTCAGGCCCTTATTTGAAACATACTATGCCACTTCAGGTCCTTATTTGAAATAATATTCACTTGGGGCCCTTATTTGAGAAAATGAGAGGACTTTGGGCCCTTATTTGGAATTTTCCCATATGTTTCTTAACCTGAACTGAAAATGTTGCCTTTCAAAATCGAACCGAATCGAACGGTTTAAAGCCGACAAAAGAAAACCCAATCGAATCGCCAAGCCCATTGGGCTTTTGCCCAAAATTGAAAAAAAAAAACAAAAAAAAAAAGCAAAAAGAGAAGAAAGAAAAAAATCTCAATGATGGCTCATGATCGGATATAGAGCACGATCCTGCCAACCCGAAGTTGCTGGGCAATTTCTCTTCCACGAGCTTCTTCTGCGGCACGGAGAGAGAACGAAAAGTGAAACTCCCCAGAGAGAGAGAGAGAGAGAATTTTCACCAATCCCTCAGGCGAAGAAGAAGAAGAACGAGAAGGACCTTTTATCCCCAGATCCAGCGAACGACGTCGGACAAGGAAGAACCGAGGATGTCATCTACATTCAGCGGCGATGAAACTGCGCCGTTCTTCGGCTTCCTCGGCGCAGCGGCTGCGCTCGTTTTCTCCTGTAAGATTCTTATCCCCCCCCTCTAAATTTTATTTCTTCCCTTTGGGTTACGTTTCAATTTTGATCTCCAATTCACGGTTTTCACTTAGATCCGAATCATAACGCCGTTGCAAGATCCGTGATCGCTTGTTTCATGTCTGCCTGTTTATGTTGTGTCCTGTGCTTACCAATGACCGAGAAAACTGATGGCAAGAATCAAATAGTTGTGTTATATGTCTGAGATTGTTCGACCTACTCGTTCGAGTGCTTAGCATTTTGTATTACCAGAATGGTAGATAATGATTATCATTGAGCTCTATGTTTCTGACTGACTAGTTGATACGAACTTGTTTCTTTTCGGTTGCATTTGGAAAATCAGATACAATGATTTCCAATTCAGTACCTTGGTGCCCGGGTGTCTGAAAATTGACTTTGGCTCTGGCACCAAGTTGCCCACGCAGGCTTGGAAGCCGTAGCTTGCTAGGGTTCTTTGGCACTAAGAATATGACTGGCCGAGTAATCGAACTTGCCATTATATGTAGACTAGAAATGGTTATGATTTCCATTCTTTGGTTGTTCGCGTGTGATTATGATTCGGGTTTGTTTTCGATATTGCTGAGCAGGCATGGGAGCTGCATACGGGACAGCCAAGAGCGGGGTGGGTGTAGCTTCTATGGGTGTGATGAGGCCCGAGCTGGTTATGAAGTCCATAGTGCCAGTGGTTATGGCAGGAGTGTTGGGTATATATGGGCTGATTATCGCCGTCATCATTAGTACTGGGATTAATCCCAAGGCCAAATCTTATTACCTCTTTGATGGGTATGCACATCTTTCGTCTGGTCTGGCTTGTGGTCTTGCTGGGCTGTCAGCTGGGATGGCAATTGGAATTGTCGGTGATGCAGGTGTCAGGTATGCAACACCTGTTTCTCCTACATTTTTTCACATTGAGAACTTTTGCAATATATGCCTATACGATTGTTTCAAAGAAATCACCGCATAAAACGCACACCAAAAAAGTAGAGAACCTTGCCTCTTTTCGTTTTAACCTTTTAAAAAAGGTATTATTTCAGATGAAGGTTATTTATCTAGGGTTTGGTTATTTAATTGGCGCACAAAGAATGTTTATCCCTCAATGAGCATGTTTTGTGAGTGGCTTCCTTATCCTTCGAATGACATCAATTTCTGACTTTCACGTTCGATGATCTGGCATGTTCTTTGCATCTCTCAAGCTCTTCTTGCATTTGAGTGAAAGAAAGTGCCTACTGCCTATAATTGTGGAACCTCTTTGTGAGGCACGGTATCAAATGAAGTCAAATAAGTATCTTTCTGTTTGTTTAAGTCAGGAGGGACTCAAATTGTGTGTCCACACGATTGTGGAAACATTATTCTAATTCCTCAGCATACTCACTAGTTGGACTGGAATGGAATTTTAGTGACAATGATTCGCTTGGATTTGTCAAAAATATTTAAAGAGGCGAGAATTTAAGTAGCGTAATGCATTTAATACATTTTAATTGCAAACAACGAGAGTATGTTACTATTGGCAGCAGCATCTATGCAATTTTGTGCATTACCTACAGCACAAGAAGTCTATGACACATGACCGGTGATGTAAGTGGGAAACATAATTATTCGTTCCCAGTAAACTTCTTCATTATACTGGATGTACTGTTGGAGCATTGGAATATCCTCATCCTTCTTTACATCTTGCACTTCAGTTTGTATGTAAAAAAACCCCATGAATGCAATCTACTTGTTATGCAGAGCGAATGCGCAGCAGCCAAAGCTATTTGTTGGGATGATCCTTATCCTCATTTTCGCCGAAGCACTGGCTCTCTACGGCCTTATTGTTGGCATCATCTTGTCTTCTAGGGCAGGCCAGTCCAGAGCAGAGTGAACAGGACCAAGCAATGCATTACCGCACAGATCAACTTGTTCCGCAGGAGGCATTATGTGGAAAGGTTATGTAGTCTCAGTTTAGCATTAGTTGGACAGCCCTCACAAGAATCTGATTTCCTTGTAGTCTTTCTGAGATGAGAAAAGAGGGTCTCTGCGTGAGAAAGGCTTGTGAAGCTCTTCTTCCCCTCCCCCTCCCCCCTCCCCCCTCCCCTCTCCCCTCTCCCCCCACACCCTCCTTTAATTTTTGTGTATTATACATTGTAAACCTTGATTCTGTAACTAATATTCTTGAGATTTCATGTGCATCTCATCCGGATTGCATATATGTTCCATGGCTTGCAATGGTTCGGTTCCGAAGCTGATCTTTACTCCAAGGTGCCGTTTTTCTTGGTCATCGGCAGGAATGTCAGGTCGGTCAGTCTTGATATCTGGACGGACATATGGAATCAGGTTGTAGTTCTTGTGGCCAAAGCCTGAAACAAGCCAAACCAGTCATTGCGCTCTCTCTCTCTCTCTCAGCCACATCTCTGTGCATGGTCAAATCTGCCTAGCACAAACAATTTGATGGCGAGCACAAACAACTTTGTATGCGCACATCTTCTATTTCCTTGTTCGACGAACATAAGCTTGGCACCCCGTGATGCTTTGGGGCAATTTAAATTTAAATGACTTCAAATAAGTCCGCAGTCGGCTTTAAAAGCCAACTGATCGGTCATTGTTGATCGGATGATTGATATCTGAAAGCATTCAGTTTCATAACTATCTTTAGCTGTGTAAATTATTTGGACGTACAAAGAAAAAGATAATCTTTCAAGTCATTTCGTGGAAATTTCGACTATCAAATTTTTTTGTTTGTTGGAAAAGTCGTGTATGAAAAATGAAAATGTTAATTGCCGTGAAACATTTTCAGGTATAGTTTATGCAGATAAAATAGTAATCAACGGGGCCCACTGGACTACGGTTCGAGCTCGAGCCCATTGGACTCCCTTGTCAAAGCCCAAGATAAACTAGCAATCAACGAGGCACACTGGGCTGCTGTTCGAGCTCGAGCCCATTGGGCTCCCTTGTCAAGGCCCAATCACACGTTCGATCCACCTCCTCACTACTGTACAACACCGCAGCTTCGAAGGTGCAGGGAGTGGGGAAGTATTGTGTTCGCGCGAGCGTGAAGAATGGCGATGGTGCAGTTGTTCGGCGCCGTCGCGAGACGAGCTACGACGATGGCGAATCGACTGTCTCTGGCTTCTCCAATCTCTTCGCTGTCGTCGTCTTCGCTTCCTTCTCCATCGTCGATCGGAGCTCCTCCGCCGTTCCCGGTCCTGTGCGGGAGGGGCGACAAGAGGACGAAGAAAGGGAAGAGGTTCAAGGGATCGTACGGGAACGCGAGGCCGAAGAAGGAGAAGAAGATCGAGCGCATCAAGGACAAGGTTGAGGTCCCCAGGTCCACTCCTTGGCCGCTTCCTTTCAAGCTCATTTGAAATTCATTTCACTCTCTTGCTCTTTTTTGAGTTTCGTTCGTGTACTTGTAGTTGTACGTCTGATTTACTGATTGGAAATGGATGGAAGCTGTTTGTGTAAATTGTTGGCGAATTTTCAGTTCGGATTCACCTTATATTTCGATTTTGAGATTAGAGAAGTTTCATTATCTTTGCGGTCGATTGTTCTGCTGATTTGAAGGTGTGCAATTGCATGGTGATACTTAGGAACTTTTGGATAAGAATGAGAGTTATTAGCATTTCGATTCACAGTGTTTTTATTATTGGTAGTCCTGGCTGCCGAGTGATGAGACTGTTGATGACTGGAAAAATTGGAGAATAAGCCCATCTTTGGTGCAACTTTTAGTCCGAATAAGCAGTTGAAGTATGTACATAAGCGAGCAAAAACAACTAAGATTAGTTCTTCACGCAGCAAAGATGCTGTAACAATTAGAGGGTATTGGTTAAGTACGTGGTTCTAATTAGCTTTGGGTCCGAGCTGTTAAGAAATTGAGGAACCTGACATGCCAAGGTATGAGATAACTTGTCTGCAAGAAATTGATATGTGAGGTTGCGGTATATCAGTTTTTATATTTTAAAATGACAAGTTGTGTAGAGCTAATCCATCAGTGACCACCGGCCTCATTAGGGGCGATGGAGATCATGGCCATCCTAAAAATTTCAGCATTAAAATGGTAGATTCTGCTGCTGACAAAACTTGGGGCTCACTCCAATAGCACATCAATCGTCATCAGTGCTTCTGCTGGTGAGAGTTGGTTGTAACGCAATCAGATTCTAGAAAGGAGATATTTGGCATCGCTGCTGTGATCGTCATGGATGACTCTACAATTTGTGCATTGTAACTTGCCTGACAAATCCAGGGTTAGCTCCACAAGTAGGTCTAGTTCAATAATGAAATAAACCGGACCAAAGAAAATGGTGGCCACTCCAATTGAGATTGTTAAAGTATGGTACACGCCCTTTATTTCTAGGTGCAGTTGCAAGCTTGTATCCTGTGTGAGTGGCCCATATGAGGATGACCATTGTGACTGGTTATGGAGATTCTGGCAGCAAGTTTATAGGGTGCCTTCCTCTCCTTCTCTGCTCCATAACATGTCCCGTGAGATTTTGCGGGAATGCTAAACAAATAGATTAATGGGCGACATTGACAGGAGGATATGGATGCCGAAATTCAGGTAAATGCGAAGTAATTGGTTATAAGATCTGCATGTTGTCTCTTTGGTGAAATGGAACTGGGTTTATATACCCTAGCTTATCAAATCTGTTTTGCTCTCTTCTTATGACTGAAGCTGAAGGGTGTAAAATCTAAATGCTTGTGTCTATGGTGGAAACCGTGTAATGTGCTTTCACATGTGCTTATCCTATTCAAGTCATGTAGTGCATGCATGTGCAATCTTACACAGGTTCTTGTAAATAAGAATGCTGGGAAAGATGCATATTTAATCCGACATGCGAACCAGAGCAAAGAAGTTTTGGAGAAACTATAAATTCTATTTTTTTGGTTGATAGTCTATTGTCGTGTAGGTTTTATCAGTGTCTAGATTCTGATAGAATCATGTAAAAGTGACGGATGATAGAGATGGTTTCACATTTTTGGATATTCAATCTCTTACTGTGGAAATGCAAATCACTGCATGGTAGGTGTCTTGCTAAACCTTTTTTAGCAAAGGTGAAACTTCATCTACTCCTATTTTTTCAGGCTTACGGTCGTACATAATTGCATTAGCTTGTTTGCAACTATTAGACTGTCAAAGGATGGATGAGTCGGAGACTCAAACTATTTGGGCTTTGAGATCTTGAATGCCTGCCGTGATTGATTTTATTGCAGCAATATACCATCGGGAGGGGGGGCAGAGAGAGGATCGGTGCTGTCAATACTTTATTTCTAAACCCTTCCATGAGGACTTGATAGAATCTTTTGGACAGTCATCAGAAAAGATTTTTTTTATCTTTTTCATTTGCTTGAAGAAGAGGCATCGTGCTACCTTGGTGCCATGTGCCCCTTCTCTCGTTGCACCTGCTCGTCCGCGACAATGGCAAGTCCAAAGATCGTAATTAGGATAGCCATGAGAAGAATCACCTCGCTGTGTACGAAGCCCAAGCACTATATTCAGTGTCTCTGGGCTTCGTTTCCCTTAGCGTCGATCTTGAAGGAAATTCGTTGAAATTGTATGAGGAAGCACGAAAGAACTTCGCTGAGGGCAGAACGGGCAGGTGGAAGAGAGCTTATACAAAACGACCAAGAGGATACAGTTAAATACTCATTCTGCTGTTTTGTAGATTGGAATGCAGCTCCAACTCATGGGTCCAAGCAAACTCCAGATCTGCTTAAGAATGTCCTTTTAACGTCTCTTTCCGTGTTACTTCCAATTAGAGGAAGTCTCTTTCTGGTGGACTTTGGCAGTGATCTTCGATGCTCGAACGGAATTTTGGCGTGAGATTCATGATGAGGGAAGGCCAGGCGGATTGCATACGGACCTCTTTTTTTTTTTTTCTTCCTTTTTTTGGTCACGAGCAATGCTTTAATATGAATCATGCTACTATTATACTAATGACCCGAACCAACTTATTTCACGTTCCTTCATGTTATTTCACAGCTGAGAGATCACCAACTCCTAGGCCTGACCCTGGCATCCTCCCATCTATTTACGCGAGGTCATCCTCGGTTTAACCCTTTCTTCGTTTCAAGTAATCAAAGCTCGTCATTGGTATGAAACTGGAAATCGGGTTCTATTGATATTCGAATAGGTAGGGAATGCGGATATGCATGACTAAGTTACTTTGTGGGTTTATCTCTTCGTCCAATGCCGAGGAGAAAAAGCTATTGGAGGAGGTACAAGACTCTGGCAAGAAGGAAGATAGAAAACGAAAAACTTGATACGATGGTAGAATCATTACAATAGCTTGTAAACTTCAAATGTTTTTTACACAAACAAAATGGCTGTGAAGGCTGCGAGGAGAGAGAGGGAGAGGGAGGTTGAAGAAAAGAATGTAAGAGTTCAGATGTTGCATGACTCTCGTGTGACAACTTAACCTAAATAAGAAATGGCACTCCTCTGCCTCCAGCCGTAGGATCTCCTTCCCATGCTGGGAGAACTAAAGCTAAGCCCCAGCATCCCTCTAAGAGCCTTTCCTTGATCTTCGAACCGGGCAAGCTTCGCGACCACAGAAGCGCTCTCCATAACATGATCCATGTCTTCCGTGTCGCTCCACAAGCGATTGGCCAGTTGAAGCCGCCTCCTCTTTGACTCCAGACTGATACCCCACTTCTGGAAGAGCCTCTCCCTATCTGCCTCCGAGAGTCTCCTGCGCATCAGCTTGCTCAGCTTCTCCCTCTCCCGATGAAGAGCCTTCAAACTGACCCATCGAATAAATGCCATTAGAATTCTGCCCCTAATGGCTAAGGCATGATATGTACAGAGGGTAAGGGCTTAAGCAATGAATTCTTTTTTCTTGGCCAAAGAAACGCGATACTGGAAAATGCAACAACTGAAAGCCCTACAACAACTGAATTGCTCCAAGGAAACTGGACCCTCTAAAGTATAACTCAAAAGGCAAAGCATGGAAGAGAGAGAGAGAGAGAGAGAGAGAGAGAGAGAGAGGAACCTTGAAGCAGGTGTAAGAACTCGTCCATCTGCCACTGCCTGGCCTCCGCTAGAAAATGTTTCCTTCAGAAAAGTCAGTCTTCGGAGCTCCACTTCCATGTAGATGGAATCTGCTGGATCGCCTCTAAAGAGCAGAAAGAAGTATGTTCTGTGAACCAATGGAACGTTGCAAATTTGCCAGAGCCCCAGTATTGATCTTTGATTTCTCTCAAATTCCAGTGGCCAATCTAATGGATTTGTCAACGCCTCTGAAGCTACTTCTTTCACAGTACTTTCATAATTGTTAGATCTCGACTCCGCCCCCTGAATGTATTTCTAACTCATATCAGCAGATGTTTATGAACTAATGAATGTTTTTCTTTTTTTTTATCAAAATGAACTAATGCATGTTACAGATGTCTTCAATGACATTCTCAGAATACATAATATTTAAGCAAAACTTTGATGCATGTCAACGCAACTTTTTAAAAAAATTTTAGCTCTCCAAAACAAAATCATGGCAGAAAGACAGTAAGGAAACTACATCTAGATTCCAACGAAGCCATGACAACTTTTAAAAGAGGCATAACAAGTCAAATGCTGATGTATATATTAGAAAAAAGAAACACAACAAAATTGTACCTATATATGCACAATAAAAGCAAATGACTACTTTTACCTGCTCATCTGCTAGTTGATTCTCATAGGCACTGGCCATTTCCTTCAGCCCAGAAACGAAAGTATGAACACTAGGGATATCTTCATCTGCAGCTCCACTGACACTCTGAGCAACCGAACCACTTTCCAAAGAAGATTGAGAATTATCTCTTGACAGCCTTGCAATGCCATTGTTGTAATTTAACGGAAGAAACTTCCTTTCAAGTGCTTCAGGTCTTCCAGGAAAGATCCTCTCAAACTCATTAGGTGGGGTTGCGTTGATGTCTGCCTGCTCAAAGCTGGGAGAGGAGGAACCAGTTACAAGATTTGCTCTACAGCTCAAGCTCCTACTTAGCTTGAGATTTGTAGAACCCGAGATATCAGCTGCTGGGCCTTGTGGGGATGTATCACCATGAGGAGTGGTAAAAGATTCAATTGTCCTCTGCACATCATGGAGTCTCTCTTCAAGGGCCCCATATCTGGAGAGATTCTGGATGTGACTCCGTTCTCCATTTTCACTGAATGCGGTTGATGATGAAGTCTGACCAGTTCCATCATGATCTTCTGCTCGTCTCAGAGCTGATACTGCACTTTCACCAAGAGGACTGGAAAGCGCTTCAACATCGTTCTCCCTGCTCAATACTTCCATGTCAACACACTGAACATCTTTGCAGTAATCATCATATACCTGACCAACTGATGGTGGTGAATATGTATATTCTGCTTCAGAACGTTCTTCAGTGTTCTCCCATAATGAACTGCTTCGTTGTTCAGAGTAATTTCCATTCATCTTGTTGTGATAGATGGTTCCGTTCATTTTTCTAACACTCGAATCCAGAGTGTGAGAATAGGTGATGCCTTCTGACAATGAACAATCATCTTCCCATGTATCATCTGTTTTCCCATTAGATTGATGCCCATTTCCAATCTTTGTGGATAGAAGAAAGCGAGAGTTAGAAACAGAAAATACCAGGGTGCAACTCAACTTAAAATTCCAAGACAAAAAAGTCACGTGTACCAGTTTTTTAGGATCTTGATCATTTTCAACCAACTTCAGCAACTCTTCAGTTCGAGATTGTGCTACATCCCTTTGCTTTTTCAAGTCCCTAATCTCCTTCTCCATCTGTAAAAGATTAACAGCTACAATCAACATCTCCATAACCACAAGTAATAAATAGGATGCGCCACCTGTCCTAAAGGCTAAGTTTTCTGGATGAAGCTATCATTTAGAGGGTTTGCATTGTCAGTAATACTCATCCACAATAAAATATTTTCCAGCATACAAATAATAAATCCATCTACCAAATCAAAATGGATTTGGCCACAGAAACGCTTCCATGTAATCAATTTCTCATTAGGACATTGAGCCGTTCCTGGTAAACTATACGTCTAAGATAACTTAGTTATAGATGTCATGATCAAGGCACCGATATTGCCCAGGCTGAGCCATTCCAAATTGTTGCAGCTAATTACATTTGACACTCTAAAATGGGAATTGAATAAAGCTTTCCTGCCAATTAACTTGGTTGAGAGTTACAATGTTAGTTGAAAACAAAATCTTCTTTAATTAAGGATTTGCGATTCAAAAAGTTCACAAAGTAAATTACCTTCTCAATTTGAAGATCTTTCTTCTTCAGTAGAGCTACGTAGTCGCAATTTGATGAAACAGGACCAGGAGCTCTCAATTCATTCTCCAATCTAGCCAACTCTTTCTGCAAATGTTTGACCAGGGCCTTATCCGACATGACCACATTAACTTGTGCTTTGGTAGTCACTTCCTTTGCACAACAGGCAAACAGTAGAGTGTTTCTGGTCTGCTCGACATGGCTACGAGCAGGGCTCAAAGTGCAGATAATGGCAGTCCTAGCATTTCCACCCAAGGCAGGTTGCAGTATGCGTGTCAGCTTTGAATCTCTGTAATTGATATGTCCATGTCTCCCTTTACTGCATTAATCAGTGGCATCAATCGTGAACTACATCAAAACTCACCGTGCTAATCACATTTTTAATCCTGAGCTCTAAGTAGAGCTCATTTTATAAGCAGATTGGGAATAACAAGGAGCAAAAGAATGGGTAAAAAGACGCACACAGGGAGAGTGCCAGTAAGCAGGCCCAGAAAACAGTAGACATGTTATAGAATCTCTTAACTCCCACATAAGTAGAATAAACTATGTTTTTTTTATTATCATGTGGTGAAACACTATTATTTTAATTGTCGATGCACAATATGTTAATGAAGTTGTGGAGAATCCTTGATTAATCTGAGCTCAGTTTTGAAGATTAGAAATTTCCAGAAGATATGAGGCAAATTACTGTCACAGAAACATCGCTTGAGACCATATTCTTCATATAATAGCAATCTCCAGGAGCGGTAACTGTTATGTCTTTTTTAACCGCAAAAAGAGCAGTGCTATTATTCAGATATTCAAAAAATTAGTCTGTCATTTCTTCCCTTGATGAATGGTCTTTGAACTTTGAAACAACCAAAGACCACAATAAATATACAAAGTTTGACCTCAATGTGTGTGCTATACATTAACTTAACGCAGATATGCCATGACTACAGTAAAAACTGAGCTTATCCATGCATATGATTATCCTGTGAACAACTAGAAATTTATTCGATCACTAGCAAGAAGTGACTTCAAAAAATGGGCAACCAAGGTTAGGAAAGCACTTTTCCCTGAAAAAATAACTTTTGCTTACCTTAGCTTGCGAATGACGGTTCCCAGAGTCAGTAAACTGCGATTTATGTGGCAACCTTCTTTCAATCTAGCTCCAGCTGATAATGCTTGAGACGCACGCTCACTACCAGCCAAATCTACGAAGTTCTACAATTCATGCAAGACCAACTTACTGAACTGGACAAGAAGGAAGAATTTAACATACAAGCAACAGCACAAAACTAGATTAACAGACGATACCACACTGGCCGAAAGGGTCGTGGAGTTGTCCTTGCCTAAAAACTCACGAGCAGAACTTTCAACTGTCTGTAGGAATCAGCATCCAAAGGATAACTTACTTAAGGGAACAGATGTGTTGCATGTAAATAATTGCACAGACAAAGGATGAGAAAAGAGGACGGACCAATTTGAGAATTTGATGGGATCTGGAGCTTCTCTCATTCAATAATGTTTCCCCAATTTGTCTCTGAGCTGTAAAATAGAATGCTGAACTTAACACAAAAGATTGATATTGTAATGGCAGACCGCTGTTAGATGATTTACCTTCGCAAATGGATACAAGCTCGTTAAAATGGTTCCAGTCCCGCAGAGTTTCCTCTGTTACTTTTTCCACAACGGTCCCTCTCTAATCAAACCGAAAGTCATATTACCATCTCTCACATTAGACAGATAATACAGGAGACGAAAATTAGATGTACCTCCGGATCATCCAGCAGCCGCAGAGAAGTGCTATCCGGGCTGAGGAGGTCTCTGACGACTTCATTATAGATTTCAATGGCAGAGAACTTCAAAACAAATGCTCTTTCTTCATGCTTTCCTCATAACAAGTAGCTCCATGTCATTGAGGTTTACAGAAGAAAAGTAACAGTGACAGAACAAACTGTTGAGATGCAGAGATATAACTTCAATGGATAGTTTTCCTTACTTTGCGTATATAATCAAATATATCAGCTACAGTGAGCTCTGTTATTCCATTCATGGTGTACGTCTTTCCACTACTTGTTTGCCCATAAGCAAATATACTGGCTGCAGAGAGAGAGAGAGAGAGAGAGAGAGAGAGAGAGAGTATTAGACTAACTAGTTTTCTCTTCAGATGAAGAAACTGGAAGCATACATCACACATATTGAGAAAGGGCAAAAAAAAAAAAATGGGGGGATTTCCATACGTACAGTTAATGCCACTGACAACTGAGAGAGCAATTCCCCTTGATCCTTCTTCATACACCTCCCTCGTAGAACAGTCACCATGATATACCCTGTCTATCACACAAAAGCATATGCAGGAGAAAGATTGCTTCATTTAAACTGGTCTCAGAAATCTAGCCTTACCAAGAAATAAATATGTCTTAGAACGTAGAGAGCAAAGTCAAAATAGCTAAGTTTATAGCATTGCTAAAAAACAGTGAACTCCACATCTGAAGGCCCACTGCTGTACAAAACAAGTAAATGCTTTTCTAGACATCACCTTCAATACAAGTTAAACTAAAAGAACAATGGGATTGATTCAGAATTTAAGTAAGATTCCAGAACTTTTTTAAGTAGACTGGTTGTTAGCAGTGATGAACAGGAGCATGATCAGAAGTTGAAATATGACACATGCAGAAAAAGTAACAAAACGAACCCATTTCTATGGAAAAAAAGGCAGATTGTTCAACGTTTCCTCACCAAATGTGTAGGCAGAAGGAAAAGTAGACCCTTCCCTAAGGGTGTTCCTGTACAAGATCGTGGTGTCATTGATGCATTCCCAGTCTGCTACTTCATTGGCCGCGGCCTCCCTTTCACTCAAAGGCCTCAACCTCACCAAAACAAGAATCTTCTCCTCGCGAGTACCCAGTCCTTGCATCTTTTCCCACTTCAGTAGCTCCTCCCCACTAATTGCTCCCATTTCTCACACTGCTATTCTCTATGCTCCTTCCTTTCAATCCTACCATCAATGAGAACAGAATGTCTATAATATCAAGTTCCTCCAAGAGTAAAACATACTACAAGCACAAGTCAGTTTTGCTTTCCTGAAGGTTTGGACAGTTTAGATGTTAACAGCAAAGTGGTTGCACTAACCAATAGTTTAAAAATAAGAAGAAAAAACAACCAGCCCTGTCATGTGTGGAAGAAGCTCATCATGGCGTTTACCCAACTAACACAGAAAAGGATAACAACGAACGGAAAAAGATAACTACAGTTTTAGCAGCAACGAGATGCCGATTATGTAGCCCTCCAACCACCCACAAAAAGTTCAGAAAAAGAAAGGAAAAAATAAATCATGGTTAGTTAAGGTTAGCCCCTCTTGCTTAACTTTTAATCCTGTTGCTTTCTTTCATTGCCATCTGCAGAGAACATCAACTATCAATTTTGTTCTTTTCCTTTTCAAGTCCTGCAACGATGATATGCTGGTCCTGGATAGGTAACTTTCCTTCGTGGCAACCTCATCATGCTTGCACATGAAGTAAGTATTCCACATGTTCTCAATCGCGCGCGCGTATTGACGAATCCATCAGGCTCAGTTCATTCTTATTGAGATAACTCCTTCGAAGAACACATACCTCCAAAAACGCCTGTCTTCCGAACGCCGCTACTGACATCCGATGAATCTCCTCGGCTAACTCCGCATCCCTCCGTCGTTTCGGTGATTCTTACAAGCTACGTGTCACACGCTCGGTCGTTTAACGCTTTCAATCGCTGCCTCTCCGATCCATTCTCCTTTGGACTCTCGCTTCGAATCTCGAGCTGAGCTACACGAAAACCAAAACGCAGGACAAATTAAATACTGAATGGACCCTAAATCGCCAGAGCCTCTCTGGCATTTTTACCGTTCGCCATTAATAATCGAATCAACCCAACGGTAAGCAATAACATCGACGAAATCGCATTGTCTCCACAATAAATTCACGATTAAGCGCAATTCTCACATTATCCCACGGAAAACCGCAAAAATCCAGCTCAACACTTTCTCGAACTAAACACCTACGAGCTGAAAACTTTTCCGACGACATTGAAACCAAAACGTTGCTTGAAAGACAAGAATGAGTACGTAAAACAACAAGCACCAGCTTTACGCGTCGAATAAAGTGTGGAAGAGCCACTCAAAAAAGAGCATGCGGACTGAAAAAAAAAACTGCATCTAATGTAACAGTCCCAAAAAAAAGCAGAAGAGGAGGAGGAGGAGGAGGAGAAGGAACCGGCACCGGCGAAACTTCCCGATGCAACAGTGGAGATCAGCGAGAACTCGCGAGCCACGATCTCTGAGCTTGAAAACCACCACCGAAATTTAAGAACAGTGGAAGGAAAAAAAAATAGAAAAAATAGGAGAAAAAAAGAAAGAGAGAAAGGCAGATATTCTCTCTCGAGCTCTCGGAGGAGAGAAAGAGAGACGAGCCACCGACGGAGCTCCGAATCTGGTGCGGCGTCAACGTCGTTGAACTTTCTCTGCACTTGTTCAGTCCCAGACGTGTAGTTGAAATGACTACATTGTCCTCGACTTCAGGCGCTTTTTGCTTCGTAGAAGGTAGAGAGAGAGGGGGAGGGAGAGCAACGAACGAGCACGTACCATGGGGTTGCTTCAGCCTCGCGCCACGTGGATTTTTCTGATAGTCACGCGATGGGAGGCGATAAAAATATCACCGCCGTTAGATCTGAATCAGGTACATCCATTGGCCCCTTTTTGCCCGTTGGGATGGACCTTTCTTTCAGTTACGCGAGCCACTTGATTTTTTTTTTAAAATTTTTTTCTTCCTCAGGAATTCCAGAAATTCATTTTTTTGTTATTTTGTTTAAATATGATATCGAGATGGTAAACTGCGCGAGTCCGGGCCCCACAAAAAACATTAAAGAAAACGAAAACTGTATTAGGTCTCTTGGAAGAAGTCGAAAATAATGTACAATGGTTCGTGATATCGTGGGGGAGGAAAAATTCGTTTAGTAACACAATTTATGTAGCAGAAATTTATTAAGTTAAGCAATTTCATTTTTCTATTTCTGGAGCACTTTTTTGTTCCAGAAGTAGAAAAATCAACCTCTCGCCATAAATCGATTTTCTAAAGCAGAAGTGTTGTCATGTGCGCCATTATTTTCCAATTGTGATATCTTAAAGTATGTGAAAGAATAAAATGACAACTACATCTCAACGTATTTTTCTATTTAATGAGTATTTGAATTGACCTTCAACTATACTAAAATAAAAAATAATTTTCTTAACTAATTGGCGGATATGTTTTTTTTTTTTTTCCAAAAATTTGCTCATTATACTACCCTTCCTAGCTTTTTTCGGTTGCGCCCAATAAATGCCTTGTTTAGTGTTGAGATAGAAATGTACCAACTGTATCGGCATTTGCAACTCGTTAGGCTAGCGTGAGGTCAATGTTGATCAATGGTATTTTCAACATCAAAAGGAAATGTACCTTTCGGCCGTTCAACTAAAAAAAAAAAAAGATACTTCTATCGTTTAGTTGATCGGTCAAATCGGAATGCACATTTTAAAAGAGTCAAAGAAGTTTTATTTTGGAGGGTTGATTGGTTTGATTATTGGGCTAATTTTGACAAATTAGGCAAAGTTATCACTAGCCTTTGAAATTACTTGTAAAGTACACAACAATCTAAAGTCAAACCTAGCGACCACACTGGCTGCTAATCCAAAGAGAGTTCAATTGCTAGTACCACTGCTATTCCTCGTAGTGAATATTAATGCTAATGAATTTACCGATGTTCGACAATTTTTTTTTTTTTTTTTTTTTTTTACTGATGTTATTCTCTGTCGTTGTTGCAAGAGAAAAATTAGGACGGTGAGATAGATCGTTATTTTACGGCCGCGAGACCAACCACTCGGTTTTATCAGCATCGATTGATTGGGCTGCAATATATTTTGCCGAAGTTCGTTCACGATGTCTTTTTCTCGATCTTATTTTCAAAATCGAAATTGAGCGATGCAATTCATTTTGAATTTGAGGCGATACTAAAGATATACACGATAATGTTTATCTTCTTATCGTGCTCTTGAGTTGCGAATTCGTTTCTCGACATACCTACTCATAATGGAACATGAGAGAACAAGTATCAGAAAATTCATCAAAATTCCGAAATCCAAAGAAAATGTATCCGACACCCACAATGTCAAATAATTAAGAGTAATTCTATCTCATTAAGAGCGAGCAATTAAAAATGGTAGAAATTCGTGCTTATGCAAATTGTAGGCTTGTAGCTCGCGGACACTCAACGATAGTTGAGCTTAGATCACCAACTGCACTTAACCATACCTGCTTTCTTCAATGTTTAAATATAAAAGACAACAGACTAAATTCATTGATGCGGAAAAAACAAGAGAGTCTGCTGACCACCAAAACAAATTTCATTAACTAAAAACCTTGTACTTTGTGTAGAAAATCCAAAATATAGTTGTATTTTGGCATTCGGATAACTTGATTATCGATGCCGGCCCACATCTCATTTAAGCTCCGTTTGTTTCACGAAAAAATGTGGCAATTCTGAAAAATATTTTCCAGAAAGTCGTTTTGCAGGATGACAGCAGACGAAGAAAATGTACTGTATTGATCTGTTTTGTATACAAGTACATCGGTCTATTTATAATGTTAACAAGAAAGGCAAATACAAGGAAAAATATATATATAAGATTACATTTTCCCAATTTACTGAATCAATCATGGATTGACTGAATCAATTAGTTCGTAATCAGAATCGATATCATAATCATCAATCAAATCATATCTCCAACAGTCCCCCTCAAGCTAGCGGTCTATAGATGTCAAGGACGCCTAGCTTGCTTAGTAGGTATGTATGTTGCCTTTGACATAGTGATTTGGTGAAGATGTTTGCAGGTTGTTCTACAGTTCCGATTCCTCTTGTTACAAGGATCCCTTCTTGAATATTGTCTCGAGTGAAATGACAATCAACTGCAATATGCTTCGTTCTTTCATGAAAGACTGGGTTTGCCCCTAGTTTGAGTGCTGAATCATTGTCACAAAACAATTCGATTGGTCCATCGATTTCTACCCCAAGATATTAGAGTAGACCTCGTATCTAGGCTATTTTGCAGACAGTTTTCACCATGGCACGATACTCTGATTTGGCCGACGACAGTGAAACGGTTGATTGTTTCTTAGTCTTACATGAGATTAATGATTGTCCCAATTTGATACAAAAACTAGTGATGGATCTTCTGATCATCGAGCAAGTAGCATAAGTTGTATTGCAGTAGGCTGTCATCTTCATATTGCAGTCGCGAGACAAAAATATACCGAGTCCTGGGCATCCCTTTAAATATTTCACAACCTTCAGTGCTGCATTCATATGGGACTGTTTCAGCTTATGCACGAATTGGCTGAGTATCTGCACTGCATAGCATATGTCAGGTCTTGTCATGGTGAGATATATTAATTTTCCAACAAGTCGCTGATATCTTGATGGATCTTTAAGCAATGGATCTCCGTTAGATGAACCCGCATCATATTCATGCGTTGTCAATTTTGCATTTTGCTTAATCGGTATAACAACTGGTTTACATCCTGACAATCCTGCTTCTGAAACAATCTCCAAGATGAATTTCCGTTGACTAAGACAGATTCCCTTGTCGGATCGAGCTATTTCAATGCCAAGAAAATATTTGGGAGGTCCCAAATCCTTGATGTGGAAAGTAGAATGTAGAAATTCGTTGAATCTTCCAACATCGGAGTCATTATTCCCCATGATAAGTATATCATCAACATATATTAGTAAATAAATTGATGAAATACCTTCATTCCTTGTGAAAAGGGCGTAATCATGTTTGGAGTGCTGAAAACATGCACTTGTTAGGGCAGCAGTGAATTTGGCATACCATTGCCTAAAAGCTTGTTTAAGCCCATATAGGGACTTACGGAGATGACATACTCGAGACTCCCCCTGTTTTCGTAAACCCTGAGGAAGCTTCATATAGATTTCTTCATCCAGATCCCCATGCAGGAAGGCATTGTGAACATCCATCTGATGCAGTGGCCAATTGTGAACGGCGGCAATGGATAAAAAAGAGCGAACGGTTACCTCTTTGGCGACTGGGGAAAAAGTCTCATGATAATCAAAACCTTCTCGTTGTGTGAATCCCTAGCAACCAAGCGAGCTTTGTATCGTTCAACAGAGCCATCTGCCTTGAATTTAATATTATATACCCATTTGTAGCTAAGCAGCTTTCGCTTTGGGGGTAATGGAACAATATCCCACGTGTGATTCTCCATAAGAACATTGAGTTCGGCCTCCATTGCATTTTTCCATCGAGGATCACATGCTGCTTTGTTATAAGAAGACGGTTCCCGCTCCTCGAAAATACGACTAATACAACACATATGTTCTGGTGATAGTCGACTAAATGAGACATACGAGGATACAGGATATTGTGTACCTGAAGAACCCAATGTAGGACATATGTAGTCTTTTGTCCATGTGGAAGGGCGAACATGGCGTCTAGAACGTCGAGGTTGCTCAGTTATTGTCTGTTCAGGAACTGGTGGAGAGGCCTCATGGGGAAAATGTTGTGGAGATGCCACTGGTAAAGTACGCGAGCAAATATCCTTAGGTGGTAACATTGGTGATTCAACTTCTTGATGCAAAGAATCCCTCATGACTGGAATAGATGATTCTGGCGCAACGAGGATATATTGAGAAGCCATAGATAAGTCTTCTTCTGATAGAAATTGACGACGATCTGATGATGAGCTAGATGATTTTGACGAAGATGCTATCTCTAGAAATGGGAATATATCTTCGTGGAAAACCACATCTCTGCTTATAAACAAATGCCATGTAGAAATTTCCATAACACGATATCCTTTTTGTAGAGGAGGATATCCCATGAAAATACATTGAGTGGCACAGGGATCCATTTTATCCTAAGGGCCAACAGTTGTTGCATAGCATAAACAGCCAAATACTCTAAGATGATCAATCCTCGACTATTTTTTGTAAAGCATCTCAAAAGGAGTTCGCCCAACAAGAATTCGTGTTGGCATGCGATTAATCAAATAGGCTGCCGTGATCACACAATCTCCCCAATAAGTTTCGGGAATCGAAGCTTGGTATTTGAGTGCTCGAGCAACTTCTAAGAGATGTCTATGTTTGCGCTCAACAATCCCATTTTGTTGGGGAGTATAAGTGCAAGAGCTTTCATGGAGTATCCTGTGAGAGGATAGAAAAGATATGCATTCAGTAGTGAAGAATTCGCCCCCATTATCTGTACGAATTCGCTGGACAGTCTTGTCGAATTGATTTTTAATCAAAGAAAGAAAATTCGACAAATAAGAAAGAGGTTTGACTCTTGGATTGCATAAGAAAAACCCAAGTGGCGCGAGTATAATCATCGACAATCGTGAGGAAAAAATGGGATCTATCGTGATGTGGGGAATGGTAAGGACCCCAGATATCCATATGGATTAAAGAAAAAATACTTGTAGCTCGAGATGTACTAATTGGAAAAAATGCCCGGGATTGTTTTGCCAAGGGATATATTGGACAATTTGAATGAGGAAAACGCGCACTATGACCCAAACATTGATGAGAAAGGAGATTTTTATTACTGGTGGTTGCATTACAATAAATGCTTTTATTCAACAAATCAGAATGTCCAATTCAGAAATATAAACCTTGTGCAACATTACCTAAGCCCATCAGTTTACCAGTCGAACGGTCCTGAAAAAAAAATTTGAAATTGAATACAGCATGACAAGAATTATCCTCACAGACTTTGAAATGGATATGAGGTTGAATTCAAAATCTGGGATATATAGAACATTTTTCAGGACAATATTCGGACTGAGATGAATAGTGCCAATCTTGATAACTTAGATGATGTTCCCATTTGGAAGACGTACTGACACCGAAGAATTCCGAACATGAGAAAATAATCGTTCATTGCAGATTATGTGGTCACTGGCATCCGAATCAATTATCCATGCATCAACTGAAACTGAATTCGTCTTGCAAAGAAAAGTACCTGAAAAACTCGCATTCTTGTCGCTGGTCTTTAAATGACTCAGAACTTTCATGATATTTTGGTATTGGTTTTGAGTAATTATCTGATGTGCCCCATCGGTTCTTGGTGCTGAAACCTGGTAAGCAGAAAATTCCTTTTTCCCTTTTTTCTTTATCATTCGGCTTTCCATGTAGTTTCCAGCATGTATCAACAGTGTGGTGCGGGCGTTTGCAATATTCAAAAATTTACCTTTGGGTTTAGAATTTTGCCCACTATATTTCCCTGATGACGTGGCACTCCATGGACCGTTGGATATCTTGTAAGCTGGCGTTGACGTGGCCTGATGGGAGCTGTTCGATTCGGCTGTATTGATCGATGAATAATAACCGTCCGATCCAAACCGTCTGTGTGGAACCCTCTAGGGTTTCCTTCATTTTCCATCATTGCAGCAGCTAATCGTCGAGCACCAAAAACTCCATTCGTCGATTCGGCTAGAACGGAGCTAGATGGGAAGGCAGGGAGGGTCACGCCTTCACCCACCCGTGCTTGTTCGGTCGCGGCCAGCCGTTGGCTTTCCTCTTGGATAGCTAATTGGTAGATCCTTCCAATCGACGGCACAGGCTCCATGGCAAGGATTTGCGACCGGAAGGGTGAATAGCTTTCATTGAGGATTAGTAGAAATTGAGTCGTCTTCTCTCTCTCTCTCTCTCTCTTATGGCTCGGTATTGTTGGAGTGTCTCATCGGGTCCCTCGAGTTGTTCTTCGGCTGCCTCAAGCTCGTTCCATAGAGACGAGAGACGATTGAAGCAAGCGATGACTATTTGGTTTCCTTGCTTCAACTCTGACAATGCCTGCGTGAGAGAGAATAGCTTAGCTCGGTCAAGCTTACCTTACATCTCGCGGATGTTGTCCCTAATCATCTTCGAGTCTTCGATCGGTGGGAGTTCAGCTGGGACCTCAGAAGTCAAGCAATTCCCGATCCAGGTGCGGACGAGCTGGTTGCATTTGCGCCAGTGTCGCCGTAGTTGGTCATCGGTCGAAAAGGGTACGCTTCCGTCGAGGAAGCCGTCTTTGTCCTTTGTGACCAAGGCTCGCCTGAAATCCCGAGCCCAAGTACTATAATTTTTTGGTCTGACAAGTTGTAGGTTGGTAAGCTGCAACTACAATTTGTCGGCCGGTGATGTATAGAGTGGGTCGCCAGGTTCCGGGCGGCCGCCGGTGGCTAGAATGTCAAAGGGTAGGTAACCGGGTTGAAAACCCAGGTGGGGATTTGCCCCTAAACCCGCCGGAGGAGGCGACCAGCCTGTCCCACTATTCGGGTTGGTCCCGAGAACAGAAGGAACTGACTCACTTGCATTTGGCTGAGCTCCAAAGCCCGAAGCTGTTTGTTCTCCGGATAGACCATGTTGAATCCACGGTTGGTTTGACCCGGCGGCCCATGGCCCTTGAATCGGAAACTAGTGGACCGGTGGCCACGGGGTCGAACCGGGATATTGAATAGAACCAGCAGGATTTTGGATGGAAGACCGCTCTCCTTGAGTCGGATCAGTTTGATCCGAAGTCTGGTTTTGGGGTGAATTGCGATTTCCCTCCAACGTAGATATGTTCGGAACACGATTTTCATTAGAACTTGAATTTTGATTGGTCTCCATGGTATCGTTGATGAAAAAGTGAATTCCTACACAGAGTGCTAACTTTGTTTTGCAGATTATGTTTTGCAACAACAAGTTAGAAAATTGACCGAAGGCAATCCAGAGAACTTTTGTGGAAGCTAAGCCAGGAAAGGAAGCTCTAATGCCATGACAGAAGACGCAGAAAATGGAGAAAATATATTGTATTGATCTGTTTTGTATACAAGTACATCGGTCTATTTATAATGCTAACAAGAAAGACAAATACAAGGAAAAAATATATAAGATTACATTTTCCCAATTTACCGAATCAATCACGGATTGACCGAATCAATTAGTCCGTAATCAGAATCGATATCATAATCATCAATCAAATCATATCTCCAACACAAGAAAATGACAATATATTCCGATGTTTGGCTGAAACTTAAAAACGAACTAAAAAATATTTTTTGATGTTGAGTATGAAAAATTCAATATGATTTTACTCTATGCACTCCCTTTAATATTTTTTTATTTATAAAAAAATCAATTTTTAATCAATTTTGTTTTATCTCTTTTCTTTTTATATTTCCTTCTTCTTCGACTGGCGACTGGCCCCGGGCGACATGGAGCCTCATACCGGCTTGTATTAGCTAATCGATCTCATCGGCATTTGTGAAATGCGGACTCGGCAGAATAGACATCACGAGAACATGTGAAAAAAAGCGAAAGGCAACCATCTTTTTAGTTCATTGCTAGTACGGAAAGGAAAGGGAAAAAGTATCAAAAAGTTTTAAATTTATTATATTAGTACCAATTCAATCATAAATATTTTCACGTTTTACCAATTGAGTCTATCTGGCTAATTTAGACAGGAAATTATTGACGTAGATGCCGACTGTCTTACGTGACACTGCTAGTACTTATGTGGACATTTTTTTATCTATATTTTTATATTTTTATATTTTTTCGAAGCTTTTAATTTTTATTAGTTTTTATTTTCATTTTCTTTATTTTCATTTTTTTTCCATTGCTCTTTGGGTGAGAGTCGTGAAGCCCTCGTTTTACTTCGCTTAGATGGGGGCAAGCTGCAGGCGGCTATGCCTAGTGGGAATATTGCAATTTCCAATGTATTGACTGACCATCTCTAGGTAGCCGCGGGCGAAGGCGGCCATGGCCTTGCCAGTCACGGGTGAGGTTGCCTTCTCCCGCGGTCGACTAGGCCATGGCGAGGCTGGCATCGCTCGTTGCCGTTTGCACCTCCTCCACCACTTTGCAAGGGCTTCGCAGCCCTCGCCAGTGGCCGACAAGCTCCGGTGAAGAAAAAAAGAAAAGAGAAGAAAAATAAAAAAAAAGATTAAAAAGTAAAAAATAAAAAAAAATCCACGTCAGCCCCAATCGTGTCACGTAGGATAACCGACGTCCACGTCAGCAATTTCCGATTAATTTGGATCGAATTGGTAAAACGCGAAAATATTTAGGACTAAATTGATATAATTAAAAGATTTATGACTGAATTGGTATTAATGCAATAAATTTAGGGCTGAAAGTGCGTAATCACACTAGGCAATGATATCGGGTACTTGTGCCGGTGTGAGCGGTAAGACTAAGCGCCGGCCGTAGTTGGTCCGGTGGGCAAAGTATGAGAATTCAGCTGAGTCTCCTCCAACAAAAGGTTGATTCTCTCGGCTCTCGGGATTATGATTCCATTTCTTCTAAGGAAACGGATAACGTGCTCTCCACTTTCGAATGATATTTGTCGGAAGAGTTGTTTTACATGCTTGTCTTTGTGCTATTAATGTGTTGCGCTCGATCGAGAGTTTTATGTATACCGATTGCTTTCGATTCTAAACACAAGATGCCACATTTGACCTCATTATCTACTCATTTTGTGTAATTCGTCCTCATCAGATAGAATGTGTCGAACAGGGGAAAAATTATAAAAAAATTTCTAAATCTATTGCAATTATGTCAATTCAGTCATAAACCTTTTGTATTTGTGCTAATTCAGTCATTTTGGCTATCTTTGGATGGTCTGTGCTGACGTGACAATTTTTAATAATATTCAATAAGTTTTTTACAATTTTTTTGTTTTTCTTACTTTTTCCTTTTGTTCTGGCTTGGGGACACGACGCCCTCAGTTTCCTCTTAACTGATCGATAAAAAGAGTCTAATTTTCGAAACCAAATCCTTAATTTCTTGCATGCGCGTCTAATGTTGATTTTTTTTTTAATCGATTTGTGGGGTTCCATATTAGAAATTATTAAGCTCGTGTTAATAATCCTCAGCCAACTCGAGGACTCGCCACATCGTGCAATGATGCGAGGTCAAGCTTGCAAGTGACTTTAACATGGAACGCACGAATTCAGAAGGTGGCAACATCAAAAGTCAAAGATAGCGCATTTCGATTTCGACGTCGCACGCGGAGTAATTATTATATGCACCCCCCCATTTGTCCCCCTGCCGAGTGCCAAAGCGGTAATGGGGGTATCCCCAGATTTTATTAAGTATATTTAGCAAAGAGTATCTCGATTTTCTGAAAATTGACTGTTGAAAAAAAGAACGCGATTTTCCTCGTTTGATCATTAACAGGTATCGTGAGAATATTTGCGAAAAAGAAGATATAATTGTAACGATGATCATAGATTCTTTCAATCAATTCGGTCCATTCGAACGATTAATGGTGCAACCCTAACTAAATATATTCAAGGAATAGAGAGTCGGAGTCGTGGCAAAGAAATAGTCGCAAAGGTCACTATTGGAGGACTGGACCACAAAAGGAAAAGACAGCATTTAGCAATTGAAATCCCATACTAGGACATGTCATGCCCTTAAGAGGCAAATTCATAAATGTCTGTTTATCTCCTAAGTTTAGGAATTGCCCTCGAAATAAGAAAGCCAAAGTAAAAGGAACTCCGTGACGATCTCTGGTCAATTAAATTCTCAACCTCCTATTTAAGGTAGATGTCTACATTAGAACTTGGAATTTCTTCGGGTAATATTTTCAGATCTCTAGAGAGATGGAAAAAGGGGAGAGAAAGAAAAGAAAAAATTCCTAGATATGCCTCATTCTGACTGTTGCAAGCTCGCCATGCCAATTGCTGCAGCAAATCCACGGGCTCATATGACTCCTAAGCTATTACTTGGGTTAAGATTGGCGGAGAAAAAGTTGGCAAAACGACCGTACTTGAGATATTGTTGGATCACATGCAATGCGACTTTTAGTCGAAACGCTTTACTTTAATCATTGCTAAAGCTTCGAGCGCCAGCAAAAAGCTGAGCTTGGCGAGCACGATTGACGGTAAACCGAGGATGAGGTAAAAGGAACCTCTGGAAGACAAACCTCTGAAAAGTTCAAAAGATGAATTGGATCTTTCAGATGGGTCCTTTCTCGTCTTCCAGCCCGTTATGGTCCGATTCTGGGCTGGCCCGAAAAGGCTCACTCGGAAGAGAGAGCACTGCGCCCAATTATCATAGCGAGTTTTTAAGCTGAATCGGGCGACTCATGTCATTTTACGTTTGAATTAGTCCCGATCGCACGCCCATGCGCATCGACATCGACCGGCCGACCTCCAACACGAGGTGGACGTTGGCAAAAGCGTCCAGTCGGATGTAGAACCACAACAGACGAGATGAGCTGTGTAACCATGTAGCACGTCCTTAACAGAGCTGCTTTCGTCCAGACTAAACCCGTCAAAATCGGACATAAACCCATTTCTTTAACTCATATATAATGGATTTGGTTGTTAAATGAGTTTAAACATAATATGAGTATTAAATGGGTCGTACATGGGTCAAAACACCGCTTCAATAATATACATAAATTAAATTCCAAACTCCAAAGCCTGCAAAAATAAGGGGTTAGCCACAACACTCCTCCCCTTATAACTCCCGTCTGCAAAAACATTTAACACCTAAAAAATTAGAGTCCAATCAAAGTTGCCAAATTTTTTCATGAAGCTTTTTAGGCCTAAGTCCACTTATGCTTTTAATGTCCCCAGTGGAGTCGCCAAGCTGTTACGACCTAAAAATCAGGTTTTTAGGCTAATGGATTATTAGGTTAATTAAATTAACTAACCTAACTCGGACTCTCCCAAGTCCTACCAAACCGTAACTTTGGTTCAAGTAATTAATGCAAATGATTTTCAAATTGGAGTCGCCACTAATCAATTCACGGTAGGCTGATTAGACACCTAAATAAAGTATCGGGAGAAATACTTTATTCCTACGAACTAGAGATCAATGAGTTCGGGGACTTGATTACGCTAATATTTCTATTAACGCCCTTTTGGTACCTTTCATTTCAATGAAAACTATCTGAATTGGCAACCCTCGAGGATTCTGATTTAAGGCTCCAAAGGTGCAACTATTTTTGGATTTTTTATTTAATGCAATGCATGAATGTAATTGTGTCCTAAGAACACAATTATTCTAATGGTATGATGAATGACGATCATCCTAATATGACATGAATATGCAACAATTTAAATTTTCGAATCTTAGTGACGTGCAAAACAACATAAATTCTAATCTACATGTTATGAAAAAATGACATGAATTTGATCTAAATGGCATGTGACAGTAGGCTAAACTAAACCTATTAGACTAAAATGAATAAACTATGACATAATTCTAAATGACGTACGAATGCGACATGGCATCAATGACGTGTCAGGGCTAATGACATGATGGATAATGCGACATGAAAAAGTGGCATGACGACCTATATGATATGACAGACTTTAATGACATGGCAAAGCTGTATGACATTGCTAACCAATGCGGCATAGGAATGACATGACTGTTATGCGACTAAGCCTGTATGACATACAAGTAAAATGAAATGCTCATCTACATGAATAAATGGAATGTTCTAAACTATATGCGAACTACATGAATGAGATATTTTTTTTGTATTTTTTGAATGAATTTTCAAAATTAAAGATTTGATGAGAATCAGACATGAGTTGGTTAAAGATTATCCTAAAAGAATTTGAATTAACTTTCATTAAATCCCATAATCTTTAGAAAATCTTTACCCGATTCACGAATTGATCTTCGAATTTGTTTGATTTATTACTCGAAACCGACGATATCTTCCTAATTCAAGATTAGATAAAACCATATCTGCCAAATTTTTTAGACGGGTGACAAATCAAATCAATCAAAGATAATGCATGATCTTTTACGAAAATATTTTCCGATTCGAATTATATGACGGATTGGATCGAGGAATCAAATCTAGTGGTTAAGATTAGATATCTCGATCCCCATGCCATTGAGACAAATCTCGAGGTCGAGATTAGTCCGAATTTACACGTTGTCGGTAGGGAATCACCCATAATTCGAAACGGTTTTTCCAGACTAAGAAATATGCTAAAGATATCAATAAAATTCGAATAGGCAATTATCACATATTGAAATATTAGTAGATAAAATTTTGCCTAACCGAAATGTCACCCAATATTCACAAGAAAGAAATACAAGCAAATCGAATTTTACCTAATCTGAAATAATTTCAGATTTTCGTTTCTCGTTTGAATCTGGATGGGACTTGCGGACGAGGTTGGAATTCTCGTGGATCCGCGGTTCAAGCTTGCACCCCGCTGTCTGGCTCGGAGCAGAATCGCACGAATCACGAACGGCGAAGGACTTTCGCAGCTGGGTTCTTGAGTCTATGACTCACGGTTTCTGCGAGTTCGAGACTGGACTGAAATCACTAGTGGTTGAACAACAGCTTCGGTGTGGGCACATGTAGCTCAACGAGATTGGTCCGATAGGCTGATCTCCAGACAACACGTTTATTATCCCACAAAGCTTCAGCCGGCGTTGGAAAAATCTGCAAAAATAAAATAAAAAAGGACTCTCCCACGTCGTAGAGGGACTGGTCTACGTAGCTGGGACGTGGTAGAGACGTCGGAGGATCTACTGGAAAATGTCGAGAACGCTGGACAATGGCACGAACTCGCCTGATCACTGGACAAAGTCAAGGCGAGATGAAGCGGTGGGGATTGCCGATTCGTCTTCTTCTTTGTGCACCACCGTGGACCAGAAAAGGAGAGTCAAACATTAAGAAAACTAGACTTTTCTTTTCTGACTTTTCGTGGACATCCTCTTCCTCTCCCTCTCTATTTGGACGTAGCTTCTCACTTTTTTTTTTGAATCTTTTCTCAATGGCCTCCTCTCTCTGCCAATTCAGCCACACCCTCCCGCACGTCAACTCTCTAGTCCCTCTTATAGGCGAGTAAGCCTTTGCTCAACAAATTCAGTTGATATCCCTACCTTGACTCAACAAACTCAGCTCATATCCCTGCCTTCTCAACAAAAATCAGCTCATATCCCTGCCTTTGCTCAACAAACTCAGCCCATATCCCTGCCTTCGCTCAACAAAAATCAGCTAAGGATTTTATTTTTATTTTTAAAAATGATTTTTCTTTTGAAATTTTCCTTTCTCCGCGGGTTATCTCAATCAAATTCAAAGCATCCGCCGCCGGTCCAAATGCAAATGCATGAATGCAAAAAGTAAAAATATACTAAAAGTGCAGACCGTATGAAAATGATTTAAATAATATTTTTCCTCCTTTTGTTTTTAGCAGGGACAAAGGTTAGTCCCTAATTTTTATACAACAAATTAATAATAAAGGATAATCAAAATTTAGGTGTCAACACTTTCGTCCAGACTAAACCCGTCAAAATCGATCATAAACCCATTTCTTTAACTCATATATAATGGATTTGGTTGTTAAATGAGTTTAAACATAATATGAGTATTAAATGGGTCGTACATGGGTCATAAAGTGATTGAGAAAATTACTAAAAAAATCATAAATTTGTTGCAATTATGCCAATTCAGTTCTAAACTCTTTTTTTTTTGTGTCAATTCAATCCTAAACCTTTTGTATTTGTGTCAATTCAATCCTTCCAGCCAACTTTGGCCGATCGGAGCTGACATGGATGCCGACTGATGTTGACGTGGACGCCGGTGCTGATGTGGATAATTTTTAATAATTTTCAAATTATTATTATTTATTTCTTTTTCCTTTTGTTTTCTGCTCCTTCTTCCTCTGAATAGGTGCGACTTCGTCAACAGCACGAACTTCGCTGCCTCCGGGCTCGATATCATCACGCAGGGACACCCCAAAAAAATTCAAGAAAACACGAAAACCCAATCTCAGTAACTTTCGAGTATTTCGAGAATTCGGAGCAGTTGCTGGGTTTTTGAAATTTTTCTGCGGACCTGCTCTTTTTCTTTGCGAAGAAGACGTTGGGATTCTAGGAGTAGAGCTGGAACGTCTCGCCGACGTAGAGCCAGTCGAGGGTACCTGACAGGAGGGGGAGTTTCCCGCGAGCGGAGGGCCAGCGACGGCGAGGTCCAGCCTGGGAAAGGCCGACCTCACCCTAGCCGGCTCTGGCTTTGGCCGTTCCCCAGATCGGGGACCGGCGAGAGGAAGAAGGAGCAGAAAACAAATGGAAAAAGAAAAAAATTAAAAAATTAAAAAATTAAAAAATTATAAAAATTATCCACGTCAGCACCGTTGTCAACATCAGTGCCAGTCAGCGTCGGCCGGCCAAAGTTGATCTGAAGAACTGAATTGGCACAAATTAAAAAAGGTTTAGTACTGAAATGACACAATTGCAATAGGTTTAAGACTTTTTTGATAATTTTTTCTAAATTAATTTGCAACTTATTTAGACCCAACTCATCTCTATGACTCCATCTTTATTCTATTTCTCCCTCGCTCGATATTGCGCTCACTCATTTCGCATGATATGAGTTTTCCTATATTATGTTTATAAAGATATTTTAAGAATATGAGTCAGGTCGAGATGAGTTACTAAATTTGCATTGTATGAAAATGTGTCGGGTTAAACATGTCTGCTTGAGTCGGATCATTTTTGGCTTGACCCAAACTCGATATGATTCACCTATTTGACAAATCTAGTCTAGACTCGTGTCCAAAATGGCCTTTCGAGTACGATTGATAGAAAGTTGCTTCGTGTGGATATAGTACACATCATTAAATGCTCTGCTCTTCACGATCGTGAAAGAAGGAGCAAGAAGAAAAAAGAAGACGGGGGACATGGTAGAGATGGAAACTGGTGGTTGACATTTGCACTGGGGCCGACCTTTACCATCCTTTGTGGAAGCTTGTGGCTGTGAACGAGCGGCCGTACCAGAAAAAACACATTAACTGTCCAAAGACTCCAAACAGGACCTCAACTTCTCGTTGCTTTTAGGGCTTATTAGGCACGAGTGATGTTCGGATAAAATCCTCGCAGACTCGCAACTCGTTAAATTTTGGATTTCTCGTCTTGGGCCCGGCAAAGGCTCGTTGGAGCTAAAGGGTCCACACCGGGCGACATTCTTCATCGACCTTCTCAAATAAACCTCTGCAACACTGCCATTTTCCTCTCTCTCTCGCCCCCTCTCTGTGAGCTGTGTCTGTCGAATCAGAGAGGGCCGACAAATGAAAAAGAGGCGGAGGAGGAGATGCTGATGATGGAGCAGATTAGCTAGCCCGTAGAGAATCGGATTGTTTTGCCAAAAATTGAGGAGACGGGTAGAAAGAAAAGATGCGGACGATCTGCGACGTGTGCGAGAATGCTGCTGCCATCTTTTTCTGCGCCGCCGACGAGGCTGCTCTGTGCCGTGCTTGCGACGAGAAGGTCTCGTTTCATTTCGTCGTGTTCGTGTAATTTGCTGTGCTCTATTCGGGGTTATTTCCGATGGAGATTCTTTTGTATATCCGACGCGTGACGATCTTCTGCTACGATGAGTGGGCATAAAGATTGATTTTTTTAGGTCTCTCGTAATCACGTCCAGGAATTGCGACTGTCTGATTAGTCGACTTATGCTTATTGTTGTGCCAAAGCTCGTGTGCGATGGATGATCTTGTTGTGTTTTAAACGTGGGTATGGCCGTGATGTTCCCAAAAGTGTAAATTGCTGGGCAATTGGCGTTGCAGGTTCATATGTGTAACAAGCTGGCGAGTCGGCATGTGCGCGTGGGGCTCGCAGATCCCAGCGAGGTCCCGCGTTGTGATATATGTGAGAATGCCCCTGGTATGAATGTGTAATGTTTTTTGTTCTTCTGTTCCTTGTCCTCTCATGGTTACAGGATGGTGATTCATTATGAGTTCCTGAGCTAAGGTTTTCGATTTGCTGCCTGTTTGGGACACACTTTCTGTAGCTTTCTTTTACTGTGAGATAGATGGTACTTCCCTCTGCCTGCAATGCGATATGGTTGTGCATGTTGGCGGTAAGAGAACCCACGGGAGATATCTCTTATTGAGGCAGAGAGTCGAGGTTTGTATCTTTTTCATTAGAGAGAAAGGGTGTTGTGAATTTATTCGCCAAACCACTGAGATTTCTTAATCTTTGTCTGCTTTTATAGTTTCCAGGGGATAAACCTGGTCGGTTAGAGTTTGGGTTGCGAACACAAAATCAGAATGAGGTGAAGAGGGAAAAGGATCAGGCACCTAAGACTGCAATGAAAGAGATCCAGCAGAATCACAAGGCGTCTCCAGTACCTGTTCAAGATGCTAGTTCTAGTGGCAATGGCAAGATGGAGGACGAATTGATTGATCTCAATTCTCGGCCTCAAAGGACTCGAGGGCAGACTTCGATGAATGAGGTATGCAGTTTATCGCAATCATTGCTGGCCTCCCGAGTTGATTTATGTGAGATAATCTCCGTTCTGCATGTTGTGAAATCTAATTTTTTCACTTAAAGCTGTCTTTCTCAACTGATGGAACAGGATACGGATGTAACGAATGGCTCTAATCACGAATCTGCTGGCGTTGTTCCTGTTGGATCGTTTGATAGAGAGCCTGAAAAGTGAGCAAATGTATGTTCAATAATATTCTCCCCCCGCTTTTGCTTTTTGTAAATTTCTAGATTTAATGCTCTGCAAATCCAACAGTTGTTTCCAATGTATGGAGAAATTTCTATACCAATGGAGTATGGTAGGCGTCTCCCTTATGTTGGTCTCACTGTGCTAGTATGGTTTTTTTTTTTCCCAAGAGATGCCATTTAGTTTTTGGATAAGTCCAATTTAAATTCTACATAAGATAACTATCTTAAAGATAATATAACATCCACTGTATATAACATTCATTTAATAACAGAGATGCTGGGCACTTAAGTGAGATAGCCCTAGGATATGCCGGGTAGCATGAAAATTAGTAAAATTTGAACGACAAAAACTGCATTTTCTATATTTAGGTCAAGCGATGGTTCAATTTAGAAGCATTGTCTTTCAATGGTGATCTGCTCCTGCCAATAATTCATATCCGAATTTTAAGTTTGCAAATTCATTCATGCTGTTTCAATAAAGCTAGTTACTCTGGGTGCACTAAAAGTTGATTAAGCGAGCAAAGTGGTCAGCAATCTGAAGTATGATCGGAATCGTTATCTTGTCCATATTGAATTAGATAAATAAGGCAATGAAATGACTTCCAGGGAAATCTTTGGTACCTTTATTTACTCTTGCCACTAGGCTGACTCTTCCTTGCTTTGGCTGAATTATGAAAGGAAGCAGAAAGCGCATGAAAAACTTTTGTTGCTTGTCGGGCAGCATCTGCACTTCTATTTCCTGCTTGTCCTGTTAACCATCTCTGCCTTTTAGCTGGGAGATTCACTTAACTTTCTGAAGGAATAAGGATGCGTGTGTTTTGGTGAGAGAACGGATTTCAGACGAGTCTGATGTGTGTCACAGAATGTTCTGATGTGCTTCGACCTAGTTAACAGAATTGACTCTTAGTGCATGGTGGCTTTTGTCAGCTTCATTGTTAATGGACTCTCTGTGATGATAGAATAACTTATGACATCCAAGAGTGAGTGGCAAACACAGTTAGTCGATTGATAGTTTTGCTGGGATCCGCTTTAAGGTACTCATTTGGCGAGAGAGTTTTCTTTAAACTTGTGGTTTGTCTGTCCTACTTGTTTCAGTTGGTGTGAGGCCTTTCAAGGGACAATATGAGAGTTGCACTAGATGGAATTAGTGGGATGTGGAATCAACCAATTGTCATTGCAGACAACTTTTAGTACTTTTGCGATTCCTTCACCCTGTATAAACTTAAGGATCAGCATCGCGTTCGACGTCGGTTTTTGCATGGACAATTGGTTGATTGCCAGGCAATGAAGTGAATTATTTAATTGGATGGTCAATATTCATTTTGAATCAGGCTAGTTTGTGAAGTAAATGGAGAAATTAGATTGTAAGTTCTGTTTCCTCTCCATTCTTAATGCGGAGATGTTGAAGCAAGTTTCTCAGAGCCGGAAGTCGTCCAAACTTTGATGTGAAACCATATCAATTCTCTAAATTTTGAGGTCTAGTCTGGTAAGTTTGCTACTACAATTCAGTCGCAGTTCAGACTGAGGGGGAAAAAACAGCAAAGAGGAAGTGCATTATGCACTAGATGTCTGATGTTATTGCTTTTTAAGGCTTATTATGCGCCTATATAAGCTTGTGCAGAAGGTAGCTCAACCGTTAATGCATTTCTTTCACGGTAAAAGTGTAGTTGTTGACCTGAAAAGAGAAAAAAGAGAAAAGATGCTAGACTGTCATGTGTATGTTCATCTGTTTTATCTTCTGATTTCAAAATTTAAAAAAGATTCTTTACTTTTGTCATGTGTATGTTCACCCGTTTTATCTTCTGATTTCAAAATTTAAAATAGATTCTTTACTTTTGATGTCCAAAGTTGATAATGAGTTGCGTCTAGTCTGCCTCCTTGTAGATTGGTCCTCCACGACCTTCCCTCAAATATATGGTCAGAACCAAAAGTTTCCCTTGGGTATCTTAGGAGAAATATTTCTGGACCTATGATAAGGTGATAGAAAGCTACCCTGTGAAACCACCGGTTCTCTTGTAGGAATCATCGGTTGTCAATAAAAAAAGGTTGGAGGCTGGAATACCAATAAAAGGATTTTGTTTATTTTGCCGGTAATGAATGAGTTGGAAAACATTTTCCTAAAAATGATCTGTTGCATTGCTTGCAAAAATGAATGAACGAAAAGCTTTTTCATCGTTTCCGCGAAACAAACCGAGTCAAAGTCATCACTCTTATTTTGAGTGGCTTATCATCTGTAATAGTGTAATTGGGGACTCATTAATGCCAAAGAATGGGAAAGAAGTTAAGTTGTTAATCCATCTTCATTTTACTTTACAGCTGCAGAATGTATTGGGCAAGTCAATCTCATGCTGCCTGTTACTGAGTGAAGGATTCATCTTTTTCCTTTTGACACTTGCTTCAAGTTCCATATGCTTCCATTTGTTTACTTAGGACACTGAAGTTTCTACATTTGATAATTCTTCTTTAATTTCTGTACAAAGGGCAGCTGTAATGAGTTCAGTCACTGGGCTTTATTGTTTCAATTATTAGGTAAAACTCATGTTCACCACAAGTATAAAAGTTAAGCTGTACTGAGTAAAAGTTTCTGCATCCCTGTGCCTAGTGGTTATATCAGGTGAATCTCACTCCCATTGTTGGCTTGAGCCATCTGCAATTGATTTGAGAGAACCCTTTTCTTTCTGTAGCATTAGAACTAACGCTCGTGGAACAGTAACCGCTACCCGTATTTAGTTTATGAACATTTGTTGCGGTAAAAAGAGAGAGAAAGTCTATGTAAAGCGATTGAACAGTCATGTCGATATATATATTGGTATAGTGGTGCCAGATAACTTTGGAAACTCCAGGTTCTTTCAGATTATAGATGCATGTGGATGTAAGATTGAACTTTCCTCTGTTCTTGCTGAGTGCTGGCGATGAGTACTTTAAGTGCAAATCTCTGCTGAGTTACGTGTACTCACAGGTCCATATCTGCAATCGATCAGTCTCTAAATTATCGAGGTCGATCAAACCGGGCTCTCAGATTTACTTAAGGTTCTGCCTAGTAGCACATTATGCTTTGATTGACCAATAATTAGCTTACTTCAGTCCATGCAATTCGAGTTTCTTCCTAAGACGAAGAGATGCTTTTTCACCAAATTGCAAATGAGCGGACATAAACTCCCTGAAGAAGAAAAGGCTACCGGACATACTCATAACTACAGAAGTACAAACCAACCGATCTCGTCATCAACAAGTTTTATTAAGCAACTAAAGAGTGGCAGACCATCAACAAACAAAAATAGTCACCATGCATGTATATTCATATATAACACATCGAGAGAGAGAGAGAGAGAGAGAGAGAGAGAGAGGGGAATCAGCAGTTCTACTTCTTCATAGCTTCCAATGCTCCATCCGTCACCATCATCATCATAAGTAAATCCGTGATCATCTTCTGAGCTCGCGGAGTTCTGATGCATGGCCCTAGTACACGTATCCCTTCACGAACATTCCCTTCTTGGCCTCCTCAGACTCGCCTTCACCGGTGTACTTGCCGAGCTGGGCGAGGGAGTTGGACTTGGCACGGAGCAGGAGCATATCCTGAGCGGCCTTCACGTTCTCAGGCCTGCCTCCCCATGTCTTCAAGCAGGTGTTCTGGAGGGCCCTAGCGTAGGAGAAGGACACATGCCATGGGTTCGGGGACTGGTTCATCGCGTTCAGGTTCAGGGTCGCTTCGACCTCGGATTGCCCGCCAGACAAGAACTGCTCAATTCAAAAGATAATTGTCACGTGATCAAAGATGATTCCTTGGACTCGTCTGTCCTAAGCGCTTGTCATAGAACACGAAGACAATTAATAAGCGAACGCCTTTAACTAGGAAACCAGGAGGGACTTGCCATGATTCCGGGAACGGCAGGCGGGATCCTGCGGTGGAGGAGCTTGAGAGTGTACTCGGCGACTTGCTGGGGAGTGGCCTTCTCTTTGCACTCGGCGCCGGGAGTGACCATGCTGGGCTTCAGGAGGATGCCCTCGAACAGCACATTGTTCTCGGCCAGGTAGTAGAACACCTCAGACCACACCTTCAGGGCCACCTCGAACGTCCTGTCGATTCCGTGCTCTCCATCCAACAAGATCTCTGGCTCCACTATTGGGGTCAATCCATTGTCCTGTGCATCATCGTCAGTCACACGAATGTCGTCAGTAAATTGACCGTCGTCCAACGGAATCTTATCCCATGCATCTGAAGACGGACAGCTGAACAACAAATGTACACATTGACTGTGTCTTATGATTTGCATCAATGGGCTGGCTGGTGGCTTTGACATGGTTCAAAACTCAGACTAGGAACCGACCAGATAGCTGACCAAATGTGTCTAATTGTAAGACTGCATCAACTAAATGGTCGGCGTTGACATAGGTGAAAGGCTCGAGAAATTATTAAATGAACCGATCCCGCATAATCTGCGACTTACTTGGCAAATGGCAGCGTAGCGGGCAAGACCCCAGGCGGCTTCCTTCACGGCCAGGGCAGATGGGCCATTGGGGATGCTCACCACAGTTCTCCTGCAGATTTTTGTCTCGGGAGTTAATTTATGGAGTTTCCAATTAACCGAAGACAAAATGGAACTAACGCGACACGATATATTAGTCGAATTCGAACACAAATATAAGAAAGAGGAATGTCCTCATACCATTTAGCGAAGCGAGCGCCCTGCTGGTAGTAAGCAGCCGAGCGGGAGGCCAATCCATCGAGCCCTTGGCACCACGACTCGTCGTTCGACCCAGCCAATGGCACCAAACCCTGTTGTCCCCAAAAGGCAAACGCATCTTACGTTCCTTCTGAGAATAATCAAGACACCAAAATCTACATGTCCAAATGAGCCTTTTTATCAACATGAACTAGCTGCTATATTGTCAGCGTCACATAGTTTTTTGATTCAACATGTTGACTCTATTAAAGCCTAAAGCCTAGCTAACAATTTGATGCAACGGAAGACTTTGGAAACATATCAGTCCTTGCCACACTTTGTTAAATGAAACCGGTGTAAACAAACAGGGACTTACCTTGTCGACTTTGATACCAGGGACGATGTTCTGCTCGACGAGGACGTCGACCATCTTGCGGCCGTCGGTGGTGGCTTGGTAGAGAGTCTCCTCGAAGAGGATGGCTCCGGAGATGTACTGGCCGAGTCCCGGAGCAGAGATCAGGAGCGTCCTGTAGGCTTGGCGGTTGGCCTCGGTGTTCTCTAGCCCGATCGACGCCAAACGCTTCCCGCAGGTCGCATTGGACTCGTCCATGGCCAAAATTCCTCTCCCGGGTGATGCAACTGTTTTCTGATACGACGATCCCCCAATACAGAAAATGACGGTTAGCTTATAGCCTTTTGTTATCTCAGCTGCGATTGTATCTATTTTCGCGATATCTTCCACTTCGCCGACTTCGTGGATACTACCTTTCTTGTTTCCGGCTTTCTTAATCAATGTTTTGGTAAATTCATTGAGTGTCAGAGCGCGACGTAACAAAAAGTTGCATTGGACTTGGTTGGAATCCTTACGATATCAGATTTTTTTTCTCAGCAGGAGGTATAGTGTAGCATGGACCATATTCCTAAACGAGCTGTGCAATCACTTTGCTAAAGTTTGAATGTCTAAGGTGACGATATTCATATATTCTCTAGGCTTTACCATTCGAACTTGTATCAACTTTCTCGTTAGTTTCCGGACTCACTCATTTACTTTGTGAGTATCCTTGACGTTAATGACGGAGACAAGCGAACCACGTACCGCAGTCTTGACGAGCTCATCGGCGTAGGCGCTGGCTTTGACGGTGAGAGCGGAGGGGGCGGTGGTGGGGTGGCAGCGGACGGCGGCGAGAGACGGGACGCGGAGAGCCTGCCCGCCCTTCACGAACTCCGACTTGTCGAGCACAGGAGACGACTTGAGGAGAGAAGCTGAGGCCATTGTTTTCCGCTCGTAAAGGCCAAACTCGAACGCAGCCCAGCAAGCAAAAACTGGTGTTATCTTATCACCTCTCAAAGCCTCACACCTCTCTCTTTGGCCTTTCTTAACCACACATGCACACATGCTCAAATGATATCTTATATAATTGCTCTAAGTGTGTTTCCTAAAGATGTCTCATTTGAGGCTGCTGTGCACCACCCAATCGAGCCCCGCCACGTGGATGATAACCTTTGCTTTACTTGGCAGGGCTCGCATCAAGTGGCTCAGACGAGAAGTTCAATCATAACCTCTCAAAAAACTTCATTTTTTATTTTATTTTATAATTAAAGACCTCAAAATTGCTATGATTTTTTTTGTCTTTTTCATTTCTTGCTGTTTGGGGAATTGGACAAATTGCCATAGGCCATCTTGACTCTGTGTAAGTTATTTGATTGAGAGAGATTCTTTCTGGAAAGTGAATATGAGGCTTCAGTTTTCTTCCACTCAGTCTCACCCGACGGATGGCCTTGGTTTAACCCCGGAAGATCTTGAGGCGATTTCGGGGATCCACACATCGACGGCGCACGGCTCGCCAACTCAGAATTCGCCACGTGGTCGGAGGCGATATTTTCTCGCCGCCGCGTGGACGTTTCGCGATCTCCCGGGGTCCGGTAAGGAAGAAAAGGAGAGAGAAAATGATGGAAACAGAAGTGGTTGAAGGAGGGCCTTGAAAGATCTTGCATTACTTTCGAAGCTCACTCGTTAGGAAGTAGGAACTCTCTGTCTCTACCAAGAAAGAAACCTGTTGCTTCTTTACACTTTCAGCGCATCCGATTTGAGGATCGGTAAGCTCGAAGCTTAAAATACTATTTCAAATTAGCATGTGAAGGAGTAGGTTATATGAAGTCATAAACGGAATATTCGAAAAAACAAAAAATCATTCCGTTGCCGGGACTTGAACCCGGGTCTCTCGGGTGAGAGCCGAGTATCCTAACCAACTAGACTACAACGGATGTTGAGATGTTATAGAGAACCTATTATTTTTCAACCATACAGAGCCTATGCCCCAGTCCACCAAAATTACTTAAAAATCTTTCATGTGGTTTCTACCTAGGAATTACTAACACTCTCCGGGGGCCTCCGTGTCGTGTCGTGTTGTGTTCGACACTCTCCGACATGCGATCGACACGTGGTTCCGTGTCGTGTTCAACATTGTCCGATATGCGACCGACACGTGGTCAGCGCTCCAGACACGCCAATGACACGCGAGTCCAACATCCTGACACGCCATTTCGACATGCACATGGTCAATTTTAAGCATCTTCAATAAATTAGGGATCAAAATGTAAATTTATCAAAAATATACATACTCAAGTCATATATCCAGCCACCTCAAAATTAATACACCCAGCCAGCGAAAAAAATAAACCTAATCGTGAATCCTTAACAGAAGAAGAAGAAACTCACCGCTGATATTTTTATATATACATGATAAAATCTTATACATTTAATATACAACGTGTCCCAATGTATCGGAATTCTCTAATTTTTTTAGAAATGACGTGTCGGCATATCGTGTCGTGTCGCGTGTCGGTGTCGGTGCTACTTAGGTTCCTACTCGTTGAAAATTAAGATATTATTTCGTATTTAGATCTTTTAAGCTATGAAAGAATCAGACGAGAAGTCTGGTCTGTTTGGACTAAGCAGCTGGAGTCCCACCACCAGAGTCTCTCACAGAGAAACTACTTCATAACATAAATCGTTGTGCTCGGTCGTTCACTCTCGAACACCTTTGACTATATCAAATGCAAATAATGACAAGAGTCACACGACAGAGACATGAGAAACATGACATGCCTGTTTCCCCTAAGCTTGTTTTGAAGCTTTGTGCCTCAATGACAAGCAAGGCTGAATTCAATGACAAAAAGAAATCACTCTCCCAGTCCTAAAAAACACAATTCTAAAAGAGGGCAAAAAGGAAATAGCCTCTTCCTTCTTTGGTATGCCCAAGACGAGAGACCTGTATATAATTCCCATACCCTGACTGAACTATCTCCTGCAAAAGAAAGGAGCTCCTAGAGTTGTGTTCTTCCCACAAGTCTTCATCAGCTAAGATTTGGGTTGGCAGCAAAATATGCAAGCACACCGACAAACGGCGCATTGATGTAAGTGGTTGGCTCGGACTTCCTGAAATCGGCTCTGTCGTCCTCAAACACATCGTCCTCGCCGGGTCCGCCCACTAGGGCCCCGACGAGAACGTTCGGGTTTGGCCCCGGCGAATTGAAATAGACCGATCCTTCCTTGCAGCGGATGGGCTCGGGCCGGTCTTCGATCGACGGGAGCGAGGACCCGCGGTGGTGGATCCTTTGCGGGTACTGCTCGCCGTAGCCCACCATGTAAGACATGCCCTTCGGATTGTCGCCCAAGATGTAGTCGACCTGTCGCTTGACCTGCTGCCGCAGCGTGGCTGGGCCCACAGTCATGCCGCTGCAGCTGGCGGACTGCGAGGTCCGCTCGAGGTAGTTGGCGTAGACGAGGAGGAGGAAGGAGATGGAGGTCGAGTGCTGGAGGTTGCTGCCGCCGGGCTTGTAGATGAGGCCGCCGGGAGTGAGGTCTATGTGGTAAGAGGTCGATGATTCGGGGATGAGCGTGCACATGAAGCTGTCCGCCGATGCCTTGTAGGATTGGAGCGCAAACATGCTGCCCTCCAGGAATTCCTGAAAAATAGACCAAATTCTTTCGATGTTACAACAACAAACCAGGCCTAATTCCACTAAGTAAAGTCCCTATTTAAGCATTGGATATGGAATGTGATCAGATGTTCAGAAAGTTGGAGTTTCTGGGTTCTTATGTACCTTGGAGACGAGCACGTTGAGACCGGCGTGCTTGTTGTCCCACCCGAACTCATTGATATTCTCTTCGGCGCCGAGTGTCTGACCGTTGTCTTGGATGTAATCGAGGTAAGAACTATCCTGAGTCGCCCTCCCGAGCCACGCCGCACCCCACAACAACTCGTCCTGTTGCAGCAAGAGAAAGTCCAGAAGCCAAATTAGTTAAATAGAATCATTTAGTCCCGTGATTATGAGAATCTTAATTGACAACCACGAGCACAGGACAAACCAAAGCACTCATTAGCATTTACCTGGTACCCATCGAAGTCGCAGTAAAATGGGCAGACATCGTCTTTGATATTGGCATTGTCACTGTAAGCTCCCCTGTGAGTGTCTGCGTACTCGAATGCCTTGATGGCGTTTCTCAAGAGGGTCTCGGAATATCCCGGGTCTGATGACCGGAACGCCATGGACGCCGCCGCCAGAGCCGCCGCGGTCTCCCCGGCGACGTCCGAAGCTGGATTAGGGGCATCCACCACGTAAGCTGTTCTCGCGGTGTCCATGTCCTCCGGCCTTTCCCAGCAGTTGTGGTCGGTGTTTGGATCACCCACCTGCGCGAAAAACCGCCCAATTATCAAAGCCGTCTGCTTGAATTCACCGGCCATTGTCACCGAAGTTGCGATGCCCATCCTAGAAATATCATTAATGCTTTTGCTCTGAGAACTGAACGTAAGATCGAGGACCAAAACTTTCTCCAGAAAGGCGGTCCAAGTATTTTTCAACTTTTCTCGAGTTAACTTTACTCAATCGTTGTTGCACCTGTTGATGATGAGCAGTGCAGCACGACGTCTTATGCAAGTGAAGTAGAATACGATTCTCGCGCGAAAATTATGTTGGCATTTTCTTTCTGCCAAAACAAACTTCATTGTTTTTTTCGGAAAACAAAACAAGAAGTGTCGGTGTTTTCTCCCTAGGCTGCCAGACTTTCAGAGAGGTTTGAGAAAAAAGAGGAAAAAGAGATGGACTTTGCGCGTCAATACAAGACAATACCCATCAGCTGCGCTCGTCGTGAGCGGAAAGGGAGTAACCATATTCTTGTCTTTCTCACTAACCAATTAGCTGAATCGGGTCATTAAAAAGAGAGCAAATGGAACGATGAATGTTGTTGTTGGCGCAAAAAGCAATGGTGAATAGTTGACTTACTGTTATTAAACTCACTAAGCTTCCCTTACCTTAAACTCTACAAATTTTCTCCCTTATCATGATTAGACTTGTCCTCCAAACCATCCATGAACGAATCTATGTGAATGTAAATTCTTTTTTGCATGAACAATGACAATGCAAAATTGGGCGGATACTAAGGTATCGTTCGTTTCACGAGAAACAATTTTCCTGCGTTCGGTTCACAGAAAATAAACTAGTCATGTCACCTTAGTTAAGCGTAAACATCTCTGCATTCTGATAGGAGGAGGAGACCCAGCGTTAGATAGATTGCATCAGAGTACACAGTAAAGGTACGCTCTGTTTAGTCACTACGAACAACATAGAAAAGTAAGTGAAAATGTATAGCCTTCATTGTTACCTGCACAAAAATCCGGTTAGGCAGCTGAGAGATGGACTTGAGCAGATAGTCAGTTCCCCAGCGGACCGCCACCAGAGCGTTGCGCAGCTCGGCCGGGGGCATCATCTCGCCGAACTCGATCACGCTCCACGACAGCAGGGTCGCCGTGAAGGCCATCGGGAAGTTGAACTTGACGTTGTCGCCCGCGTCGTAGTACCCGCCGGTCAGGTCCGCGTGGTGCGTCCACCCATCGCCGAGGCCCGAGCTGGCACGCCACGCCATCCGCTGGTCCTGCGGCAGCCAACCCGACCTCTGGCCCTCGAAGAAGAGGATGGACTTGGACAGCGCGTCGCCGTAGTCGTGGCTGGCTGATCGGTGAAGCGGGAGTTGGGTGGTGAGTAGGAGGAGAGTGACGGTGAAGAGGAAGTGCTGCTTCATTTCCTTAAACACTGGATGGATTTTCGGCGCGTGTTTCGGTGGTTATGCTCGACACTATCTCCTCGTGAGTGGCTGGTTTCAGGGGGACGTGATGTTTGGATGGTCTCCAAGGTGACGCTTTTATGGGCGAGGGACGAGAGAGAGAGAGAGAGAGAGAGAGAGAGAGTTCACGGGAGATTGGAAGACAGGATTGGTGGAGTGGGGTGGCGAGTGCGTGCGATTGCGGCTTCTGTGGACTGTGGAATTTTGTCAGTAACCTCACATGCATGATATGTATGTATATAGACACAGAGATGACGCTTCATCTTTTTATGAAACACGGAGATGGATTAGGATTTGGTGTGTAGTGTAGCACACTGCTTCACCCATATTAACTACGAGAATCTACTTGCAAATATGGTGTGATATTACATGCGTTGTTAATTTAGCTAGTCTAGCAAGCGCCGCACCCGATCGATCTTTAATATCACCTACGTAGGGCAAGCCATTTCCTGTGAAAGAATGATTGGGTTACATGATAATCAGGGGAGAATCATATCGAGGTTACGAAATGTCGAGCGTGAACGAAATGACTTAAGCCTTAATACAGCGATGGTTGCTCCTTTTGCTCATTAGGAATCTTGACAAATCAATCGCGGCGGCTGCAGTTCAAGTGAAATTGAGCGACGAAGTCGCATTTAAGTTATGCATTCTAAATCGTGTTCAATTTCGCTCGGGAAACATACTGTCGTACGCAACTAGTCCACTTTCCCGAGCGATCTTAAGAATGCCTTTGTTTTGACTGAATTACACTCGAGAAACAGAGTCTTTACGCCCCTGTTGAAGCATCACAAGCTATAAGAACACAGTACACTGGTGCGAATAAAAGCAGATATAGCAGCGAAGCAAGCCCACGTTGTTTTCTTCCTTCAGAAAGATGAAAAAGATTTACATTCAGGCTGCGGACAAATCTATCGTCGTACGCTGCGAAGATAAGTCGATTAAAAGAGGGAAAAAAGTGAATATTCTTACCTCTAGTCCCAAGATAGCTCCCCACCCTCCTTTCTCAGTGTTGTCATCAACTTGCTTTCACTTTAACCGGTGAAAGTGAACAGGATTAGGTGTTTTCTGAGCGACCATGGTTAAGATGATCAGTTGATTCCTGTACTGATATCATTTTCGTGTAGGTTGTTTTCGTCATTTCGCGGTAAACGAGCGTTCTTCTCGTCGAAAACAAGCGAGAAAGTGTAAAATAACGTGAATTTCGAATAAAAAGAGTAGTGTCGGGTTTCGATGTCGTTAGTCATTAGTTGTGGTCGGAGTAATTTCTTCCGAGGATTGTTACTCGAAGTAGGACCTGTGAAACTCATTACGCGCACTTATTACAATCTCTGCAAGCCTTATCTTTCTGCACACGCACAAGAAAAAAAAGGAAAATGTTCTATCTTTTTGCAAGTTGCAATTGCAAGTGACTCTGTGGCTAGTCGCGTCGCAATGAACTTTTAGGTGGTTGAGCTCTGTGAAGATGAAGATAGAATCTGCTGTTGCCTCAGTTGCAAGAATGCGACAGACAGGGAGGCCAATTTGCAGTTGCAGTTGCAGTTAACGCCTTTTCCCAACCGTTTTAACTGTATCCGTTAACTACGGTTAGGTTAGGTGGGACTAGGAGGGCGTCGGTGGCCTATGATCCTGAAAGCTATCATGTAGGGAAATTCAGCTTTCATTGGGACGTGTGACACTGCCATTGTTTTGACAACTTCGAGAATTTGGTAGTTGAGATATTGTTTTTCAAAATCTTTATTCTCTTATTAACTAATCAAACTAAAGGATATCTAATTTCCAATAACATGTCTTTGTTAGTTCAACTTGAGTGATTAAGCATTGTATAACGTTAACGTAACATATCGCGTGCTTAAATCACGACATCTCACCGAGGATAATCTTAACGGAAGAAGGGTTGTGAGCCTCACAAGAAAGTAAGTTTTACAAGATCAATATGATCGCTTGTATCGGTTATGAAAATAATATTAAAGCCCACAAAAAAGTCGAAAAAATTTTATTTATTGAAATGACCATAAGAAGTATTTTAATTTAAAACCATAAGATTTGGGATTCTTTCCAAAAGTAATTTAAACAGCCACATGGATAAGTTTTCGAAAATCTGGTTTGTTTAATAAAACATAAATATTGAAAAAAAAAGAGGGAGAAAATCAACAATTTGGAATAAAAATCGCTTCGGCGGTCCTACACCTATCATGAAATGTTTGAATTTCACCACAAGTACGTCGTACCATAGGCAATCCAAGGTTTCGAGATTTGCGAACATGTCGCGGCGGCCCCACTGAGATGTCGTTAGCTATGAAATCTCTCCACACGAAATATGTGGCAGCTTGCCAGCATAGCACAAGCCATGCAGAGATCCATTCATAAAAATGATATTAAACTCGTGATCTCGTGGAAGATGGTGACCTCTTACTAATCGATTAATCAATCATTTTGGTGGTTAAAAGAACTTTGAGAAATGTTGGAGATAGGGTTTGATTCTCTATATTAGATTGATTGTGTAAATCGTGGATTGATTGATTCAATCAATCCATGATATTGGAAATTAAGTGTGCAGAATAGGAAAAAATTGTCCTACTTTGTATTTCCTTGTACTATATATATCTCCGTGTACATGTAAGAAAAGTGAAGAAATACAATTTTCAATTTCTTCCTTTTCATTTCGTGTCATGGTATCAGAGCCTTCTTACTTTGGCCTTGCTTCCACGAAATTTTCCTAATTGCCTCCGGTCAGTTTTCTATCCAAGTTATTGCGAGAAAACAATAACTCGCAAAACAAGGTTAGCACTATAAATCGTTTTTTATTTTACTTATACCATGCCGAAAAATGAAATTTCAACCTCTAGAGAAAGTCGTGATCAAGACGTACCTGTCTTGGAAGAAGTCTCCGACTCACCTCGGAATCAAGCTTCGAATCAAATTGATCCAGATCAAAGAGAACAGGTTTCAGCCCAACAGTTTACTCAAAGGGTAATTCAACCCGGCGCAATGGCCACCAGTCCATTGGTTTCCTATCCAAGGCCAACCTTGGACTCAGCAAAGCGCCTCCATAGAAGATACGGATGCTACTTTTGGAGCCCAGTTCAATGGAGGCGGGCCTTACGTATTCGGGACTAACCCGAATAGTGGATCAGGGTTCTCATTTCCGGGTTAGAAACCCGAATCAGTCTCAGCAGGTTTAGGGACGAATACCTACCCATTCGTCCAACCTGGATATCTACCATTCCCCATTCCCACCATTGGTGTCACGCCCCGACTCTCGGGTACGCGACAACCCTGCCAAATCGCCCCAGGTCATAAAGGTTAACGTCCCAGGCACGCTAATGACCTATTGAAATATAATATGCATGCGGAAATGTGCAACACTCCAGGACAAAAGCATAAGCAGGGATAGCAAAGTAGAAAGATTAACAACGATCAATCAGCCAAAGAACATTTCTATTAAAACACCAAAAAACAGATGATCGCTAACCCTATAGAGCTATATAAGAATAAATACAACCCCATTCTTCGGGGTGGCTCTCTAAGACAGACAAAAAGGATAACGGGTCAGGACATGGTTAACTTCTCATCTACTCCAAAAGAGGGGCTACACCACCCTCGTCCTCAACTTCACCTTGGACCTGAAAAAGGGGTTAACCACGACGGGGTGATAAATAAATCTCAGTGAGCCAGCGCCTAAGCCCGGCTAGGGCGTTGACTCGCTCAGGCGATCTACACACAGTACAACACAATAGTATAATGCCAATCACATGCAAGCTTACCACGCTTTGGATCACACATATGCAAGATTTGACTTGACATGACATGACAGTCAACCTATCAAGGCAACAACCAGAACACCACAATAACTTGCAAGTACAATGTTTCACACATATTTCGGTTATTAATGGCCACTCGGACCCGCACACTAAACAGTTGGTGCGTAGCACACTAGACATTTGGTGCTTAGCACACTAGGCAGTTGGTGCTCTACCGGCATGACTGGGCATTGTCCCTTACTTCCTGCGACGGCGTCCGATAGTCCGTGTGGTTCCGATCGACACGGCACGGAACTACCATGAATCCCTATAGGGGCTTCGGTCCATCCATACTGCGACTGGCGTCCGATAAATCGCGTGGCTCCGTACGACTGGCACGGCACGAATTTACTAGGAAAAACCGTATAACTGGCACGGACCGTACGACTGGCACGGATTTACCTCATCATATGACCACACAAGCAGATCATCCAACCAATCAATTCTTATCTTGGCATTTAGTCAAATGCTCACACGATCATGCTTAAAGACTTTGCCACTGGCCATTTTTATGCTCAGATATGCAATTTAACTTCACACGTGGTCACATGAATATGCACATTATCCACCAGACTTTGCATCTAAATACGGGTGATCAATCCTCATACAGTCAATCACAAACCATTCAGAGCATTCAACAGTTAGGCATTGATCACCACATCAAACAGTCGACAACAAATTAACATATCGCACTCAAACATTAACACTGACCACATGCGACTAATCTGCCTACCAACCAACCAGTCAATCAATTCATCGCCCTCTCGGCTCTAACCAAACGCTCACTCGCGGTTAAACAATCAATCTTGTCTAATCACCAATTAGCCACAGACAACTTAGCTAATCAGTCTAATTTATTTAATCGCGGTCATTTAACCTAAACTCAGTCTCTAACTAAACCGACCACAATTAATCTACGTGAACGCCTAATTAGACTAATTAGACTAAACCCGAACGCAATTAGATACCTAACCGAGAGTTAGGGGCTAACTCACAACTAAACAGTCCGACGACGATGACAGCGATGGGACAACGACGGAGGCGATGAGCGGCTGCGGCGGCGGGCTCCGGCGAGCTCCGACAACGACTCGGATGACGTTCGAGTGGCTGGACTGTGGTTGAGCAGCACGACGGCGGCGAGATCAGCGAAGAACAGGGCGGCGGTACGGGACAACAGCGGCTATCCACGGCGGCAGCAACTGGGGACGAGCGACGGAGCATCGGCAACGATGGCTGAGATCAAGGGACGACGGCTCGGCTAGCTGGGGTGGTGTAGAGGGTGGCGCGTGGTGGTTGGACGGTGCTCGGGCGGTGGGTCGCAGGGCTGAGGGTGGAGCTCGGCGGAGTGACGACACGACGGGACGACGCGCGACGGGAGCGGCTGGCTTCGCGGGGGTAGCTCTGCCGGGGTGACGAGGGACGGCGGGGCTGCGGCTGGACGACGAAGGGTCGGGTCGGCGGCGGCAGAGCTCGTGGGGGTGGCTGGTGGTCAGCGACGGGCTCAGGCCAAGGGAGGAGGACGCGGTGCAGGGGAGGTCGCGGGTCAGCGGGCTCGCGGGGCCACGACGACTGGGCGAGCGACGACCGGAGGGTGGCTGGAGCGGCGACGGACGGAGGTGGGGCGGTGGCTGCAGGTGGCGTCGGGCGAGAGAGGAAGGAGGAGGAGGAAAGATGGTGGTCGGGTGAGCAGAAAAGAGGGGGGCTGTGCGCAAAACAGGGGGGAAGAGAGAAGAGAGGAGAGAGAGAGAAAAGGGAAAAAAAGAAAACGGTGATGGGAGATGGGGGCAGGTGGGCGCGGCAGCAGAGGAAGGAGAGAGGAGAGAGAAGAGAAGAGAGAGAGGGAAAAGAGAGAAAAAGAGGGGGGGGTCCCACAGTCAATCAATTGAATTTTCTTTGACTTTAAGCACAAATGGTTTCAGGCGCGAAGGGGCTTCGGGCGCGAAGGGGCTTCGGGCACGAAGGGTCTCTGACCGGTGCTTCAGGATTCATCAAATCTCTCTTTAGATCAAAATAAATCGAGTCCAATAATTGTCCCTTATACCACAAAAATTCCAATTTTATTTATTTTATGGACTTTAAAATTTCGGGATGTCACAATTGGCGGCCGCCCGGAGCCCGGGGATCCGCTCTATACATCAACGGCCGACGGGCCAGAATTGCGACTCATCAACCAGCAGCTCGTCGGACCAGACAATTACTCAACCTGGTCTAAAGATTTCCGACGAGCACTCGTGACGAAAGATAATGACGGTTTCCTCGACGGAACCATCCCCTTTCCCAATGATGCTCGACTCCAACGACATTGGCGCAAATGCAACCAACTCGTATGCACATGGATTGGAAACTGTGTCACTCCCGAGGTCGCAGCTGGACTCCCACCGATTGAGGACTCAAAAACGATGTGAGAAAACATCCACGAAATGTTCGGCAAATTGGATCGAGCGAAATTATTTTCGCTCACCTAGGTCTTGTCGGAATTGAAGCAAGGAAACCTCTCAGTAATCGCTCGCTTCAATCGACTCCGAGGAAAAACTTGAAGGGCCCGAAACCACCCTCAAGCAGTACCGAGCTATCAAGGAACGAGAGAAGGTGACACGATTCTTATTGATCTTTAATGATAGTTACTCAACTTTCCGATCGCAAATCCTCGCCATGGAGCCCGTTGCGCCACTCGGCCGAATATATCAACTTGCCGTCCAAGAGGAAAATCAGCGCCTTGCAACCACCGAGTACGTCCGAGTGGGGGAAAGTGTGACACTCACGGCTCTGGCAAACCCATCGCAGTGAACTCCCACGAGCACGAACACCCATCATGCGGCATTAGGCTTTCGGTGGAAAGAAGGAGAAGACCTTGTGAAGTCTCGTGTGGATGGCTCAAATCAAAAGTCACTGTCTGATAGCCATCCTTCGTCCACTTATGTGCTCGAACCCAATAGGCCACATCAAGCCACGTCTGCACCGGCTTTTAAATCATCTAGTGGCTCATAGGGTGCTATGCCATCACAAAAAGGGAGTGGGCAGCATTTGAAAGGAAAAGGTAAATTTTGTGAATATTGCAAACGTCCACACCATACTATTGATACATGCCGAAAATTACATGGAAAACCTAGTGATAAAGGAAAGAAAGAGAGATAGTTCTCTGCTTATCAGGTCTTGGCACAAGGGACTGAAAGGGCAAATCAGACACTTACTCATGATTAGTACCCGAATATCATGAAGGCCTTGAATCAATTAAGTATTTTAGACAAGACTGCAAGCTTCTCAGGTACTTCTTTTTGTCCGACGAACTCCATTCCAATTGATGCATGGATAATTGATTCAGGGGTTAGTGACCATATAATCTGCAATGAGAAATTTTTTTCCCATGTTCACAAAAAATCCCATTCTTCTGTGTCGGTACGTCTTCCAAATAGGAACGTCACTTATGTCACTAAAATCGGCACGGTTTATCTTAGTCCCACTATCATCCTTAAGAATGTCCTATATATTCCTGAATTCGAATTCAATCTTATCTCTATTTCTAAGGTTTGTGAGGACAATTCTTGCCGTGTCATCTTCAATTCTGAAAATTGCTTCTTTCAGGACCTTTCGACTGGCAAACTGATGGGCTTAGGTAATGTCGCACAAGGATTGTATTTTTGGACCAGTTTTCCAAAAATATTTGATTTATCTTGCACTTCCTTGAATAAAGGCATTTCATGTAATGCCACTGCCAATAATAAAACTTTTCTTTCCCATCAGCGTTTGGGTCACAATGCTTGTTTTCCCCATCCCAAATGTCCTATTTGTCCTTTGACAAAGCCGTCACGAACACCGTTTCCTATCAGTACATCTCGAGCTACAAATGCTTTTTCATTGATTCATGTCGATATCTGGGGTCCCTATCATACTCCACATCACAATGGAGCTCGATTTTTTCTAACTGTTGTGGATGATTATACTCGCGCCACATGGGTCTTTCTCATGCAATCCAAGAGTCAAGCTTTTTCTCATTTGTCAAATTTCTTCTCCCTGGTAAAAAATCAATTTGACAAATGTGTTCAGCGCATTCGTACGGATAATGGGCGTGAATTTTTCACTACCGAATGTGCCGTTTTCTTTTCTTCTCATGGTATTCTCCATGAAAGCTCTTGCACCTACACTCCCTAAAAAAATGGGATTGTCGAGCGCAAACATTGTCATCTCTTAGAAGTAGCCCGAGCTCTTAAGTGCTAAGCGTCTATTCCCGAAACTTTTTGGGGAGATTGTGTGGTCACGGCTGCCTATCTAATCAATCGCATGCCAACTCGAGTCCTTGAAGGTCGAACTCCTTTTGAGATGCTTTTTGGGAAACGTCCGGAGATTGATCACTTAAGGGTTTTTGGCTGTTTATGCTATGTAACAACTGTGGGCCATCGGGGAAAAGATGGGTCCTCATGCTATTCGCTGCATTTTCATGGGATATCCCTCTCTACAGAAAGGTTACCGTGTCCTAGAGATATCTACGAGTCGTTTCTTGGTGAGCCGCGATGTTGTTTTCCACGAAGATATATTTCCTTTTCAAGAACCGGCATCTTCGTCTCAGCAATCTGTCTCAACATCAAATCATCGCCAGTTTCTATCTGAAGAGGATTTATCTTTGACTCCACAATATGTTCTTATTGCGCCGGATTCGATGTCTCCTGTACCAGTCATGTATAATTCAAGCTTGTCATCAACTTCGGACCGCATAATTGAGCAGTCAGGAATGCCAACCATGGAGAACTCTTCTCCTGCTTCATCAATAGCCTCTCCACAACCGTTTTTTGATGGGTCCTCTTCGTCTGATCATGAATGGACTCCCATTGAACAACCTCGACGCTCCGGTCGCCAAATTCGTCCCCCCACGTGGACCAAAGATTATATATGTCCTACTTTGGATTCTCCAGGTACTCATTATCCTGTTTCCTCTTATGTCTCATTTAGTCGACTATCACCAGAGCACATGTGTTGTATTAGTCGCATATCCGAGGAACAGAGACCTTCTTCTTGTGATGAAGCAGCTCATGATCCACGTTGGCAAAAAGCTATGGAGGCTGAATTATATGCCCTCGTAGAGAATCAGACTTGTGATGTTGTATCATTACCTCCACATCGAAAATCAATTAGTTGCAAGTGGGTGTACAAGATCAAGTACAGGGCAGATGGTTCTGTTGAGCGCTACAAAGCTCAACTAGTAGCTAAGGGCTTCACACAACGAGAAGGTTTCGATTACCATGAGACTTTCTCTCCATTTGCAAAGGAGGTAACTGTTCGTTCCTTTCTAGCCATTGCTGCCTTCCGCAATTGGTCACTCCACTAGATGGACGTCCATAATGCCTTTCTTCATGGCGACTTAGACGAAGAAATCTACATGGATCTTCCACAGGGTTTACGTAGACAGGGGGAGTCTCGAGTATGTCGTCTCCGTAAATCCCTGTGCGGACTTAAACAGGCTTCACGGCAATGGTACGCCAAGTTTACCACTGCACTCACAGATGCATGGTTTCAACATTCCAAACATGACTATGCCTTATTTACATGGACAAAAGGTACATCATCAATCTAGTTATTGATATATGTTGATGACATACTTATTATGGGAAATGATGAATCTCTTATAAAAAAGTTTAAAGCATATATGTACTCCACTTTCCACATTAAGGATTTGGGACCTCCCAAGTATTTCCTTGGCATTGAGATTGCTCGGTCAGATAAGGGAATCTGCCTTAGCCAACAAAAATTATATTGGAAATCATATCAGAGTCAGGGCTGTCAGGATGTAAGCCAGCTGTTATTCGGATTGAGAAAAACGCCAAGCTGACAACCCTTGAATATGACGTGAGATCTTCATCATCATCTAATAAAGACCCGCTACTCAAAGATCCATCAAGCTATCAGCGACTCGTTGGAAAACTGATTTATCTTACCATGACTAGACCCGATATATGCTATGCAGTGCAGATTCTCAGTCAATTTATGCACAGTTCGAAACAGTCCCATACAAATGCAGCACTGAAAGTTGTCAAATATTTGAAGGGATGCCCAGGACTTGGAATACTTTTATCTCGTGATCACGACATGAAAATGATAGCTTATTGTCACACGGACTATGCTACTTGTCCAATGACCCAAAGACGTGTTACTGGTTTTTGCATTAAATTGGGGAAGTCATTGATTTCATGGAAAACAAAGAAACAGTCAACCGTTTCCTTGTTTTCAGCCGAATCCGAATATCGAGCCATGGCAAAGACTGTTTGTGAAATAGTCTGGATACGAGGTTTACTTTCAGACCTTGGCATAAGAGTCGATGGGTCAACCATATTATTATGCGACAACGATGCTGCACTCAAACTTGCTGCGAATCCAGTTTTCCACGAAAGAACAAAGCATATAGAAGTCGACTGTCATTTCACTCGAGATAAAATTCAAGAAGGAATAGTCACAACGAGAGGAATTGGAACCGCTGAACAACCTGCGAACATTTTCACCAAACCACTATGTCAAAGACAACATGCATATTTGCTAAACAAGCTAGGCATCTTCTACATATACAAGCCGCCGGCTTGAGGGGAGTGTTGGAGATAGGGTTTGATTCTCTATATTAGATTGATTGTGTAAATCGTAGATTGATTCCCTCTATTAGATTGATTGTGTAAATCGTGGATTGATTGATTCAATCAATCCATGATATTGGAAATTAAGTGTGCAGAATAGGAAAAAATTGTCCTACTTTGTATTTCCTTGTACTATATATATCTCCGTGTACATGTAAGAAAAGTGAAGAAATACAATTTCCAATTTCTTCTTTTTCATTTCGTGTCAAGAAAAACCCTACTTTTCCTATTTTTCAAGCACTGATATTTTTTTTTTTGGTCGAAACAAGCACTGATATGGTGATTGAGAAAATGAGATGTTTTCAAAACTTCGGTGCCACATTGCAAGTTTTGATTCTTTATCGGACGGTCCACATTGTACGATGAATGGTTTGACGTACCAACGAAGGCCCAAATGACCTGTTGGGCTTGGGCTTAAACCCTCAAACAGTTGCATCGGTCGCTGTTACAGATACCCTTCCATGGCTTCCCTCGCTCTGATGTTCTGACCGAATCTCGTCCTCGCTCTAGCCAATCGCTTCACGCATAACACACCCATCAACCTTCTTGCGGCCATTTCAGCTGGCTGATTGAAATCGAACCAGACCGAGGTACGAGTGACGCTATTTTGCCTTTTCTTTCCATGGGTGCTTCATTATGGTTTTAGGGTTTCGTTGATGGTCTCGTCGTGGTTGCATATCGCGTCTCGCTTCAGTTAGCGGATACGGTATCTGGGGACGCTTGCTGTGAGATTATGTCGTGAATTCGAGCTCTTTTGGGTTGAAAGCTTCGGTGTCCGTTGGATTCGGTAGCACTAATCGGTTGAATCGATTCGTGGTGATGGCACTGTTTGCATGTTCTTGTCGAGCATTTGGCGATTTTCTCTTTGGATGCTTCTTTTGGACGATCCCTTGTTTGTACAGATTGTCTCGTGTGTGTCGCAGGATCGATTCCCCCCATTTTTTGTTTTCCTGGTCGTGCTGTGTTTGTCCTTGTGCTCCAAAACCGTCTTGGGCTACCGCTGATATATGAAATAAAGAAGAGGAGGGACAAAAAGGGTGCAATGAGGTAATATCTGTAAGGCTTTCATCTGGATCAGCGGAAGGGTTCTGACAAGTCGAACCTGATGAAGGGACTGCGATGATGAACATGCTTGGGAGTATGGATGAAGCTAGGAGATTTTTACCAATGGGTGCAATGAAATCATAACTTCTCATGTGTTTATACACCCAGAGATATAATCATTTGACTTATTATTACTAATCAAGCATATAAACTGAATTATCAAAACATAATACAACGAGGAAGATATGATTACCTCTTTCTTTCATGATTGAGAAAAGTAAGTGACTTTGAGTCGATTTTTGATGAGCATAAAATCTCCAAAGTTTTGGGTTAATAGGGAAAATGTGTATAATGAAGGTTGGAGCTTCAGTCCCTCATCTAAATCGAATTGTAGCTTGAGGAAAACATATTGGGGACCTCATTATTGTTTAAATCCCAATATAGTGGTTATGGCTTCCTCTTTTTTTCCCTTGAAGTATGGTCCAACAGTTCTGAATTTAGTCAGATGCTATCTTACTGCTTGCTTGCGGCATCACGAGCTAAATCCCTGTAGCGATGTCAAACCATGATGGCTTTTAATTTTTCCCTCTTGCTCTCTAAAACATTTTTTTTTTTGGGTCAACTCTCTAAACATTTGAATAGCTCCTTCGCGTGATGGGAAGATATATGTGAGCTAGAGTACGAGTGCAAGATGCATATGTCTATGTGTGAGCTTATTACTTGCGGCTTCACGAGCTAAATCCCTGTAGCGATGTCAAACCTATGTTGGCTTTTAAGTTTGGCCTCTTGCTCTCTAAAACATTTGAATAACTCCATCGCGTGAAGGGAAGATATGTGTGAGTTGGAGTACAAGTTCAAGATGCATATGTCTATGTAATCCTCGGGCACTTTCATTACAATGGATATGGGTGTGGGATAATGAAGGATGTGGCTGAGCTGAAGAAAAGAATTGCTACCTTTTGCTTCTAAGTGTGTGGCGATGTGATTGTATTAGACGGATTTCTTGTTGAGATTTTGATGTTAGGAATGTGGTCTGTTCCGTTTCTGAAGGGGAAGGATGGAGGTGTGGTTGGACTGACAGTTATGATATGTGGTGTGATATTGTGATGTGGACAGGGAGCAGGTTGGAGCTGTGTTGGTCTTGGTGGAAGCTAGTGCGGACTTGTGGTGGTGAATATTGGTAAGGGGAGTTTTGAGAATGACTTCAATGAGCAGGAGCCCTAGCAGGAGCAGGTCCAGGAGCCCGATTGATCGAAAAATGCGTTCTGAGCGCTTTTCATATCGTGATGCGCCTTACAGGAGAGACTCTCGTCGTGGCTTCAGGTGTTTCGATATTGGCTACTCTGCTGTTTTTGGATTCGATCTTATTCCTCTGTGGAACAAGGAGCAAATCATTACCTTGTGCCTTAAATCCATGGAATTGTGAAATGATTAACATACTTAATAAACCTTAATAATCTTCGGCCAAAGAAAAAGGAAGATGTATATATATTGCTTTTAATGAGGTTTGCTTGTTTGGTAATTTTTATTTGTTTTTGATAGATAATGAGATGATTATCTCTGCGTGAGCATCCACCCTTTCCCCCTTCTCCTTTGCTTGTGTGTTTTTGTGTGTGTGTGAGAGAGAGAGAGTGGGAGCCATTTTCTTTGGGGGGAGAGAGAGGGCTGGGTTTTACTTTTTTTCCTCTTTTCTCAATTTTATTTTTTATTTTTTTTGCGCCGGGGGGGGGGGGGGGGGGGGGGGATGTTGAGCGAGTTTAACGGAAATGCCCTGAAAAGGTTATATATCGGGATTTCTGATGTCCTAGCTGTGTGAAGTTACTGTACATTGCACTAAGACGTGACATATATAAAATGTTGCTGGATAAAGTATGCGGAATTTGCTGTCTTTCTTTTGCTTTTGCTGCGTCCTTCTCAATTAGAGTTTAGGGAAGAAACCCTGATAAAGGGTTGGGATCCGCTGATAGACATGCGAAAGGGGGACATGCCATGCTTTTGACTATCTAATTGCTGTGTGGGATTTGTATCAGTATGCTTTTTCAAAATTGTATTGTCTTCTGTGGCCCCAAGAATCAGGTGAATTCATTACAAGATTAATACTGTTCTGTCCTTTATTCTGCTTGATCAGTGTTTTTTGACTTTTTCCAGCCGAGATCTGTGCAAGAATTGCAAACGTCCTGGGCATTTTGCTAGAGACTGTCCCAATGTGGCAATTTGTCACAATTGCGGTCTTCCAGGGTGAGTAACTCTTTTCTTGAGTAGTCACTGTTATTTGTGTCAGGTGCAGGTGCGTATAGGATGCGTCTATTTTGTTGAAACTTGATAAGGATATGCTACCAGAGTAAGTGTTTTGCATTGGCAAGGGATTTTTTTTCTGAACAAAACATTAGTTGGGGTTTTACTGTAGAATATTCGGTGGAAAAGTTAACATGTTGATCTTTCTGCACTTTCTGGCCCATTTCATATTGCCTGGAATGGTTTTTGAAATCTTTAACTAAATGTGGATCTGCATGTGGTGGAATGATATGTTACTAGCCTGATTCTTCTTAAGGATTCAGACTGTCAGGTGGCTCTTTCCCCAGATTTGGAACTCCAATTATCTTTGGTCCTCCTAATCCAGTCTTTTTCGTGTCTGGTGAATAATGAGTTCACTAGTCTGTGCTAATCCAAGGAGTGATAAGCCCTTGTACCAAGTCTGATTCTTCATAAGGATTCAGTTCAGTAAGTGGTTGTTAGGTGGCTTTTTCCCCAGATTTGGAACTCCAATTATCTTTGGTCCTCCTAATCCAGTCTTTTTCGTGTCTAGTGAATAATGAATTCACTAGTCTGTGCTAATCCAAGGAGTGATAAGCCCTACCAAGTCTAATGACTTGAGGAAACCAATTAATCTTTAATACCTATGTACAGGATGAACAAAGAAAATCATTGAACACATTACCAACAGCAGACAGTTCTTTTCTTGTTCTTCCGCTCTAGCCTGAAGAAGTATAATGACTTGGGACTATGGTGAGCTGTCATTGAAACTAAAGTGATGCCATGTAAAATTCAGATGTATTGTTTTTTGGTACCATCAATCACGTCAGCAAATGTGGATTGCCAAGCTTCCTATAGGGTGATGATGCACTGTTCTTATTTAACTAGGCAGCATCCCTTTTTAAGTGGATGGATGGGGTTTGTAGCGCTACTGATGTGCTTCCATTTTGTTTAAAAAATTTCCAATGGCTTGCCAGGCACATTGCTTCAGAATGCACCACCAAATCATTATGTTGGAACTGCCGTGAACCTGGCCACACGGCCAGCAACTGTCCGAATGAAAGCATCTGCCATACATGTGGTAAGGCCGGACATATTGCCAGAGAATGCACTGCTCCTCCTGGTGACTTGAGGCTGTGTAACAACTGCTACAAGCAAGGGCACATTGCAGCTGACTGTACGAATGAGAAGGCATGCAACAACTGTAGGAAAACTGGCCACCTGGCACGTGATTGCCCTAATGAGCCGGTCTGCAACATGTGCAACATATCTGGGCATGTGGCTAGGCAGTGTCCTAAAGGCAATGTTATGGGAGAGCGAGGTGGTGGTGGCGGCGGCGGTGGCGGGCGCAGCAGCGGTGGTGGTTTCAGGGATGTCGTGTGTAGAAACTGCCAGCAGGTGGGTCATATGAGCAGTGAGTGCATGGGAGCTTTTACAATCTGCCGCAACTGTGGAGGACGAGGGCACATGGCATACGAGTGCCCTTCAGGGAGGTTCATGGACCGTTTCCCTAGAAGGTACTGATATCAGATGGCAAGCTGTGTCAGTGTTTGGCCCTTGATAGATTTGAGATGTTGGTTCAGCAGTTTTATGTGGCGACCACTGTTTTATGAGAATTTGGAGCTTTTACTTTTCGTGTAGTATCGTGCCCTTCTATTATGGACAGGAGATTTTTGCTACCTCGTTCATGTCGGCATCAACGGTTATGCATTGAATCTTCATCTGGAATCTTTTTTGAAGTTAGAAATTTGTATGGCAGTTAAATAATCTGCAGGGAGGTGATCAGTGTGATGGGCATAGGCGCCGAGTTGCTGAAGATTTGTTTGTCGTGGCGGCCTGTCGTGATTATTGCTATTGTTTGTAGGCCTAATAGTTTGCACTTTTTATAGTAGAAATGTTTCTGGATTTGGCTATTGGCGGCGGGGTGATTTGGCAGGTTGAAGGTTTCTTTGAGTAGTAGGTATCAATAAGGAGTCGCAGTAGAGAGATAAAGGTTAGGCGTTTTTCTTATAACCCTTGAGATGGGGGAAGATTGTGATTTCTTCCCATGTGCAAGAACAGATTATTCAAAATCCAAGGTATGTGAGGCTCCCAATTATCTCGTAAGCCAAAAATTGACCATGCAATGATTTGTGTGCCTACCTTTTTTTTTTCCTCTGACCTGACCCACGAATGGAAATTGCTAGCAGGCAATGCATACATAGAAAGTTCCAATTAATGATCTCGGATTTGAAAATTTCTTTGTATTTGGCTCTTTCTTCGTCATGATAATTGAAAAGAAGAAGATTCGCGCCATCTATAACATTCAACTCGACGACGGGGAATGTTTTTTTATTTATTTATGATTTTTGTTCATGCGCGTCCTCCATTGTGGACTGATTCATTATAAACATTTGAAAGAAAATGAAACTAATAAATCCAAAGTTTCTAATATGATTCATAATTAGATTAATATCACGAAAAACCTCAAATTGATATATTTGTGATAATTTTATCCCAAATTAGTTTTTAGACCATCAAAAACCCTTTAAATCCGGAGTTTCTAATAAGATTCATAATTATGTTAATATCACGAAAAATTTCAAAATGATATATTTGTAACAAATTTACCTCAAATTAATTTTCAGACCATCAAAAATCCTAAATTGGTGCACCTATGACAAGTTTAACACAAACTAATTTTTTGACCACAAAAACCCCACCCGTGGTATTAACCCTTCATAATTTGAGATATATTATTCTTTAAAATTAAAATCACAATTAAAAAAGAAGAAGAAGAAAAGTAATACAAATCCGAAGTTGAAAATCACAATAAGAGAAAAAAAAAAAAAACTAAAAACCGGGTTTAACGGCAAGTCCCTAACGTGGGTCAAGGTCAGCACCATCCTGGAATTTGCTCGCGTGCAAAATCAGCCTTTGGGAACAAGCAACCAACCCATCGCTGGAAATTAGAATAAAAAATTGGGGCGCGCAAAGTAGCAAAATCGTCGTGTGTTCATTTCGGTTTTTTTTGGATTTAGGTCTTCCAATCTCATCATTGTTCTTCGCCAAAAGAAAGGGAATAATCATCCATCCATCCATCCATCTTCCCGATAATCTCGTTTTCATCGCAGAATGGGGCGAGATCTGTCGCTCTAGTTTTGTCGCCCAGGGGGCCTTCCGATTCCGCTCGTGGTTTCTCTCTAATTTGTTCTTCCCTCCGTCTTCTTCGAGCTTTTCCAAGATTCTTGTTCGAAGCTTTTCTTTTATGGCTGCGTTAAAACGCGTGCTTCAATTGGGGATCAAGTCGGAGAATTGTCTGAGGAGTTTTCGCGCTTTGAGCGCGTATTCGACCTCGAGCTCGTCGTCGTCGTCTGCGCCGATTCATAGGTTTGATCACAGACAGTTTTCTCAGCTCGTGAAGTCGAATGGGACTCGCGCGTGTCTCGTGGACACGTTGGCTCTGGTAATCTATGATTCGCTCCTAAGTCATCGCGTTCATTAAGTCTTTAGATCTCGTGTTGTAGGAGAAAATGGTTGCTCTAATAGACAGGTGAGGACCAAAACATTTGTCCTTGGACATTAATTGTTTGTTGTTTGTGTACCGTTGTCTCTTTCTAATAAACAGGTGAGGAGCTTAGAAGCACAGGGCGTGCCGTCAAAGCAAGCTGAGGCAATTACATCTGCGATTATTGAAGTTTTGAATGATAGTTTGGAGAACGTGGCTCATTCTTTCGTGTCCAAAGTAGAAATGCAAAAAGTAAAATCCTGTCTATATACTAATTTTGTCTAGCTTTCCTGCATGCCAACCGTTTGATAATATTCCTCAGTGTCCTGGAGAAGCGAGAGTCAAAATGAGCTGCAATGTTAAGTCCCGACTCTAATCTTCTGTCTATGATTTGCAGACTGAAATTCTTCAAGAATCTAACCTTTCAAAGTTCAAGTCTGAAGTACAGAGTTCACAGGTATGCATCCTTGTGCTATGCCTATATAGCAATTAGCGGCACATTTTCCTAGTATGTGTCATGCGGTAGACAAATTGAAAACTCATATAAGTCGGTATTATCCGGCTGCTCTTCCTGAAATCATTACTCTTCATTCTCCCATGCTCTAGCAATTGTGCTCCCCATCTTGGAATGAATGGGAGAGAAACTCCACTCATTGCCCGATCTTTCCGTAGTCGTAGACATAAGTGAACTTAGAAGACCTTGTCTGTTCCAAAATCATGTCCGGGTTTGCACTTAAGAAACTCTGGCTTTAGTTCAGTTCTCTGTGAATATGGTCTTAAATTTTGTCAAATGCTCAACATTTCAAATTCCTTAGCATGAACGAATGCATCTGCGTTAGTGGTGGTCATAGTGTATTCCTTACTTTGGTAAGAGTCGGTGCACGGAAGTGGAATAAAAGAAGCATTCAGGGATGTCCGAATTCCTTCATCTACTCTTGAGCAAAAGTAACTTTTTTTCTTCTGTTGGTTTGTCATGTGGTTGAGAGGGATTCCCATGTGTCAGAGCACACGTGTTTGTACTCCAATGATCAGCTAGTGGGAGGCGTTTTTACCCTATAATCTTGTTCTGGCTTATCGATTTTAGTGCAACTAGTTACGTGATTTTGAAAGCCAGTTAAAGAGTAAACTAATACAAACCCGAAGCTGAAACTTTGCCTTTGGCTTTTGGCTTTTGGCTCGTGCATTTCACTCTTGAATGAGAATAAACTTGAGTTGCCAAAGTTATCATTGATTATGTGGAAAGCAAGCTTACGATGTACTTTCGTTTTTACTGGAATTTTTAAGTGAAAAAAGTAACAATTTAGAAAGTTATACATTCCAAATACACACGGTCGAAGGCTACATAAGAACAAGCTCTTCGTCACATGTTTCTTTCTTCTATGTGCTTGGGCGAGTGTTCGCTGTTCAGCATGCAGTTGTCAGTGTGGTTTGCTTGTCTAGTACAGGTGGCTATAACTTTTGCCTTTTGGTTGTTTAAGTGCCTATCAAATGCGGCTTCTATTGATTCTTTGATGGCCTGCATGAGTGTTACCGTATCGGAGATGTATTGGCATTAATATCTCATTGGAAACTATTGTGCTTCTCATTTCCTACATGTTAATACTATCTATTTGCCATTACAATTCAAGGCGCTTTTGGTCGAATTTAACTTGTTGACTGTTGTCCTTTTCTTGAACATGAATATTCTTATGTCCGTCAAAAGTAAATCGTCTTATTATGAAGTTGATAATATCTGCCATTACTAACTTTTTTAAACAATGCAGGAACATCATTTATCTATGTTGCAACGTGAGACTGAAAAACTTCGTGGTGATATAGATAAGACGCGTAGTGAATTGAAGTATGTCTCTTGAAAATTGTGGATTGAGAGGGTTGAATTTGGTTTGTTGATTCTAATTCTTGTATGTGATCTTTTAATCAGGTATGAGATAGACAAAGTTACTGCTGGGCAAAGATTGGATTTAAATCTTGAAAGAGGGTAATGAATAAAAAGCTTTCTACTACAGCCTTATCAATGAAGCTTTTTACTATGAGTTTTTCATTGGTCATACAGTCATTCTGTTCTTTTTCTCACACTATTGAGCGGAAACTTACGACAGGCGGATACGTGATGAACTAGCCAACCAAAATGCTGAAACCACCAATCTCACAAACAAACTTGATCGGGTAAGGTCAAAATCTTCATTTCAGGAGCTTACTGTCTCTTTGAAATCTGGTTATTAATAGCGAAACTCGTTTGCAGGAAATCCATGCCTTGAGAGCCCAATTGGAAGCAGCGAAATATGACGTGATTAAATACTGCATTGGTACTCTTGTCTCCATATCTGCTGTTGGTCTGGCTGTTCTTCGCATTTTGATGTAGGGGATATATAACCCGACAAGACTTCGTTTGTGATTCTTCACACAAATTTGGATGCCAAGGATTTGGAAAGATCCAATTTTAGAGGGTCAACATGTCCAAAAGGCAACTTCTGGTTGGCTGGAGTTATGCTCATGAAATTCTTGGGGTTTTTACAATGAATTGCTTTCAAATTTGTATTGTAGTTCTCAGCAAAAAGTTGATCAATATTTGCGCATGTCATGATTCTTTGTTATACTAGCAGTTGAAAATATTGTACAACAGTAGACTTTAGGATGCAGTCTCTGCTTATAGGAGTAGAAGGATGTTTCATATGCAAATCAAAGCGTTCCATGGTTCTACTACAGAAAAGAGAATTACTTACTAGTTTATGTCCTGTCGATGCTGAAATATTTGCAGCATTTACAGTTGGAACTTTAGGTGGTTCTCGAAAAAAGATTGCGAAAAAAATTGTCCCTAAAGTCGAGACTAAGAGGAATGTATTAACCAATGCTTCCACTGCCATATCTGTTCTGTTTATTTGGGATTATCTCCCAAAGAGCAAGACAAAAAAAAATTGTTTTACACTGATTCAGTTAAATAGCCGTTAATTGTCCACATAGTCATTCCATGTGACCTCTTGAGATGATGTCACGTTAGCGGAAACATATTAGTAGAAACGTATTAATAGAGTTGGCATAATTTATCTTTGAATAAACGAGCCTCACAGCATAAGGAGATGCCCTGGGAACGCGAAAGCTAGTGGAGAGTTTCTGAACCCCTTTTGTTGGATGAATGGATGATCAAGTTTGTGCATAGAAGTTAGTCAATGATGGTCCGGACGACCAATGGGGTCCATATACCCAAAACAGATTTCCGAACGAGTATCTCCTCTGAACCCTCGGCAGCAAATTGAAAATGACTCCTAACTTCGGGGTTGTTTATGGTGGAATTGAACGGTGAAATTGATGGTCGACTATAGCATAGGTGCCAATCGCTGCTTCGCCGCGAGCGGTGTAGATAGGGAATGACAATGGAAAGGCAGGTTTGTTAGGCAATTGGTTGATTCTTTGCATTAGTGGTGAGTATCCCCGTCATTGAGCTAATGGCACTGCTGTTCTGGCCCATGAAACAAGCAAACAAACATCACCTGATATTTCTGCTTCGAAGACCAGACCGGGATTCGCCGCCCAGTTAGGGTTAGAAATGATTAAAATTGATTTTTTTGGTTAAAGAAGAAGAAGAAATCTAAGTTGGCTTCTTTCACCGCCAAAGAAGAGTTTCTTTTCTTTTCTTTTTTTGGGTCGAAATAGGACATCTTTTATCTACATGAAAGAGATAAGATTGCCTACAATTTTTGACTTTGAAAGGACAAGGGAGTAGCCAACATCGAAACCCCGAGGCCGACGGTACGTCGAAGCCACCCCGAGACCAACCTTAGTTACGAGTGACTTGCCTGTTCAGTCAATAATTTTTCCTCTTTCTTATTGAAGTCGGCAACTTCAATGAGCAGGAGCGGGTCCAGGAGCCCCCCAATGGATCATAAGATGCGTTTGGAGCGCTTTTCATAACCTTACAGGAGAAACTAAGGTTGGTCTCGGGGGGTTTCGATGTCTCGTCGGCCTCGGGGTTTCGATGTTGGCTACTCGCCTGTTTTGGGATTCGAACTTGTCCCGATTTGGAACAGGGAGCAAATCATATCACGTTGTGGCTAAAACCGCATTTTCCCTCCCTCACACATCATTGTTCGATGACGCCATCAACTCCCCCTCTCCCTATACTCGTCGACCCCTATCGCTCAATCCAGATTTGCCGCCATGGCCGTGAGCTTCAAGGCCGCAAGTTCAGATCTGGCAAGACCATGGCAGCCAGCTTAAATCTAATGAGGCCATGGCCGCGAGCCCAAGGCTCGGTGTTGTGCGTGAGAGCGAGATTTATGTTCTTGAGAAGTGAGATGGCAAAAATTGTAGATAGCTGGACAGTTTTGCTAGAGTCAGGTATGCAGCTTGTAATTTTGAAAATACATTTTGACCGGAAAATTATCAAAAAAGTCTTAACACCTATTGCATATGTGCTAGTTCTTTATTTATTTTTTTTGGTCAGAACATCTGTGCTAGTTTAGTCCTAATCCTTTTGACGATTTGTCAATTTAGTCATTCCAATCAATTTTTGGCTGAAAATCGCTGACGTGGATGTCGGAAGTGCCACGCAATACGGCTGTCATCGATGGTAACATAATGACGTCACGACTGTTTCTGTTCCTCTTAAAGGCTTCTTTTTCTTGAACAGCAACAAAAAAAAAAAATGCTCCATACGTCACAAATGTTGCGAATCGCAATTGCAAATAAACTTTTCTTGGCTTTTACTCGATATTTTAGCTATTTCCTTAGGAAAGTACTAAATGGGCCGTCTACATTTTGTATATTTTCTGCCCAAAGTGAAAATAAAAATAAAAATAAAAATAAACATGTCCGGAAGGGAGATGGGCAATTGTTGTCTAGAGTTCATAGGTTTTTTCATTAGATACGCCAAAGTATAGTGAACATTTTATTTACAGGCAGGCCTGAGGCACTCTGGACATGTTCCTTCATATTTTGTGCACACTAGGTACACCTTGTTTTTCTTTTCTTTTCTTTTCTTTTTTTCTCGTTTTCTGTAATGACATCGTAAGCATGTGAATAGTTGTCCGTTTTACAATTGATCTCGACTTTCTTTCTTTTTAAACTTCGCAACGTGGACGACTAGTCATCTAAGTCATTGTCTGTTCCTCCTCATCACGCAACACTTAAAACTATGCTTAAGTTTTAATGAGCAGAGAGCCACAGCAGAAAAATCGAGTGACATGACATTTCATTTAACGAAAGCCTCACATTAGCCAGATTTAAAAAAAAAAAAAAAAGTTGAAGTATTTGATTGACAAAAAAAAAAAAAGCTTAAATGTTCATATGTAATACTCACCCTTTTTTCATGATCACTTCTTGACTTGAATGAGAATGGTAATGGAATCCTGGATTTGATCTGTGCTCGCAATTGCATGAAACAAAGATGGGTGAGCTTTATTTGCTGCTAGGAGATCAAGTTGGAGTACGTCATCGTCATCCACGGACCGTCTTCGACTCGTGATACAACGCAGAGCTAATCTCTTTTATTAAAAAGGAAAAAGCAAACGTTGTCCGGATGAACCGTTCTGTCGGAAACTGTTCATTGGGTAATGCAGAGGTCAACCAGAAAGCCAGAAACCAGCGCTCATCGCCTTAGGATAGAGGAGACTTTCTAACCCCTTTTGTTGGACGTAGGAACGATCATCGTTCGAATTGACAAATACCCTGGACTATGAATATGATTATTGCCTACATATACATGAGATGGCATGTGCATCAAGTTTGTGCATAGAAATCGTCAATGATGGTCCGAACGACCAACGGTATCCGCACTTTGTGCAATCCGTCCTCCCAAAACAGATTTCCGAACGAGTATCTTCCCTGAACCCTCAGCAGCGAATTGAAAATGACTCTGAACTTCAGCTTGGTCATGGAGGAATTGAACGACAAAACTGATGGCTTAACTCTAACATAGGTGCCCACCGGTGCTTCAACGCGAGCGGTGTAGATGGAATTTATGGGACCGACATTCGTAACTACTCTTGCTACGGTTACCCCTTGCTTCAGATTGGGAATGACAATGGAAGGGAGGTTTAGGTTTATGAGGCAATTGCCTGATTCTTTGCACTGGGTGGGTTTCCCTGTCATTGTGCTAATGGCACTGCTGTTGTAGCCCATGAAACAGAGCAAACAAACATATTCTGACATTTCTGTGTCGTAGACGAGACCAGGATTCGCCGCCTGGTTAGCATCGACATGACCGCCTCCGTAATCAAATGCATCGGCCTGCTTGTGAGGTGCTCCCTCCGCAACAATGTTTTGGCTGTATTGATCCTTTGTAGAAGCTGCATTACAACGAAAAGAGAGACACTGAGTGGCGAAAATTAGCAACATTAGCATGCAACCAAGTGCATTCTGCGTAATATCTCTCTCCCCTTCTGGAAAACTTGAATTTGGCATTGGATGCAAACAGGCATGTGTCCTAATTAAAAGAATCATGAACCATTCTTTGGTAATCGGATTTAATAGTGGATTCAAAAAGACAGATGCATGTGTAATGTATCCAAAATGCTCTTTGGGAAGTAATGTGACCTCTCTCTCTCTCTCTCTCTCTCTCTCTCTCAAATTTGAAGCAACAGATGCTTTTCTTTTTAACTTTCTCATTTGAAGCAACCAAAAGGAAACATAGAATAAGAACCTGTTGTGACTAATGAAGACTTGATCATAGCAGGAGTCCATGATGGATGGATTGCCTTAAGAAGTGCGACGATGCCGGATATATGTGGACAAGACATGGATGTTCCCGATTCCATTTTAAAGTTGAGTGAGGGATCCAACTCAGATGCAGGAGACCATGAAGCGAGGATGTTAACCCCAGGAGCAGCAACGTCAGGCTGCGTATTTCTTCAGATGTTATGCACTTAGTAACAAAGAGAGTACGATTAAAAAAAACGGGTGCGATAGATATATACCTTCAGCACAGAGGGAGACAGAGAACTAGGCCCTCTTGAGGAGAAGACGGCTACTTCAGGGGATATCTGTTTCCCGATGACAGTTCTTGAAGAAGTAATCTTGACGAGCGGGTTTCTATTAGAGAAAAACTGTGAGGCAAGACATTGAATTTAATCTCACATGCCACACACCGAATGATAACTAAAGTGAGTTAAGCGACGGTCTCGCCAAGGGGAGGCATCACTGTGTGAGGTGGTGAAGGGTGCAGGAAAAAAGGGAGCAGTTCAACATCTATCATCAGCGCGATTGCATTCATACATTTCAACAAGATGACATTCTCCATTCTTCATGAAGTACTTGTCCTATTAGAACTTACCGAGTTGCCTCCATGTAAGTAAGCAAAGAAGTTCCGATTGTAAAATCCACCTGGACACAAGGGATGCGAGAGGACACAATAACATCTTTTGACGGAAACTGTGCAAAGATCAATCCAACGCCCTTAACTGCAGTGACAGTGCTTATGGCAACAGTGGCTGACCTCTGAGATCGAGATTGGAAGCAGAGAACCACTTTTCCTCTGGCTAAAGTAGCATTTAGTGATTCATCCTCGCAACTCCTGCAAAAATAAAAATTTTACATCCCATTGTCTGTTTATAATACATGAGAAGGACTTTATAATCAAAAAGTTGCCCGCTTTTCAAGAGACAGGGATAGTAGTTTGACCTTGCACTATCTTCGTCCGAGTTTGTAGATGCAATATCTTGTCCATACACGACGGGGTAAAACCTGTCCCTGAGCCCCCTTGTATAGAAAGCCTGACCCTGTAGAAAGCAAAACATGTCTAGTTCTGAATCATATTAAACAACAACATCCGTCATGTATTCATAAATTCTATCTAAGACAATTCTACATCGAATTCATCCTCATCTTTATCGTTTTTCCTCCTCTGAATCCCACCATCTTTCCCTTTTGGATAACTAGTTAGGGGGGACTTTCTTTCCAATTATGCCAAAGTCTACATAACGATAATACTGATGCACTTAAACTGAGAACAGGAATGGAATGAGAAAAGTACCACGAAAGTCTGGTTGTTTCCCAATGTGATCGCAGTAGGAAAGGCTCTATCGATTGTGCTGGCAGCGACAGTTAAAATCCACGGAGCAGTATTTATTACGGTTTGTGGGTAAGGACCTGAGTTTCCACCCGAGCACACCACTGTGATTCCTTTAGCTACAGCATGGAAGGAACCTATCGCCAAAGTATCATCGACATAACTAGGGAGTGGAGGAGACGCGCCAAGAGATACCGAAAGAACATCCACACCATCAGAAATTGCATCATCAAATGCAGCGAGAAGATCGGCTGAACTGCATCCACCAGTAGACCAACAGATTTTATAGATGGCCAACCAAGCCGCCGGAGCACCCCCTCTAGCCAGTCCTCGAGCTAGTCCGGAAAAACTCGCATTTTCCACCAACAATCCAGCGGCAGTCGAAGATGTGTGTGTGCCATGGCCAGAAGCATCTCGGGGAGACAAGAATTCGACTTCCTGGGTCGTGTTGAGCTTGCCGAATTCAGCTTCGTACCCTTTGATGTACCAACGTGCGCCAATGATCTTCCTGCCCAAAGTGTCATGTGAGATTGTTAGTAGATCCTCGTGATATCTTTCCCTCCAGAACTTTCTTCAATGACAGTTCACATGACACTGTTGTAGCATCATGAAACATGTGGACCGTTGAAGTCACAGACATGTTGGGATTCATATTACGTACATCTATCATTGCCCCGCCACATGCATTCTATCATCATGTCTATTAGCTGAGGCTAATGAGTTCATGAACACAGAAACGAAGCAATGAATTTATCAGATAGCTAATCCGTGATGAATGCACATAAAGTAGTCCAACCTACTGCAGTCGGATGCATTAAATCCTTCTCCTTCTTGACATATCCCCTTCCAGCGAGTTGGAGCGTCTGCCATACCGTCATCTCTAAAGCTTTCAGATTCCGGCCAAATCCCTGAAAGCCGACAAAAAAACAAAACAAAACAAAACAAAATTAACAAAGAAAAAGAGAAGGGGAAGACAAATCAAGAATCAGACTCAAAGTTGACATCATCACATAGACTCTTGACGACTAAATCATATCTCAGTACAAACCTGTGTCCATCACGCCGATGATAGACCCTGCTCCAGAGTGACTCTCTGAAAGAATTCCGCTCCGGATATCAGGGTTTACATGAAGAAAATCCCAGCTTCTAGTGGTTTGCACACTGAAAATTCTGTTGGGAATCACATGAACCACTCCAGGAAGATCTGCATCGAACAATTCATTTCACGAGAGTCTCAATTACACCATAATGGCAGGGTTCAATGCAAGTCCAAGCTTGACAAAAAAAAAAATCAGAGTTGACATTGCACCAACATTTATGACACCTGCAATAAACTTAGCTTGAGAATGATTTAAGATTGCCGCAAACCCCGAAAATCCATGCTTGTAGCTGTACAAAATTGAGTCCTTGGCAGCCTCTTCACTATCAAATATTAAACATATGCACTCTTAAGATGCCACTGCAAAATATTTGTCTTCATTGTATAAACTATATAACACACCGAAGGAATAGGCTCAACATTATTACAAAAAAAGCCTGAATGTCGAAATTTTCAAAGAAGCATTAAAATGTGTCGAAACTTAATTGAGCTTTGTACATCTGACTAGACAAATTATTCCAAGAAGAACTTGAAGTCACCCAATAACTAGATTCTCAAATGGTTAATTAAAAACAACACCCATTTATGTTGTATCTCGGCGAGTTTGATAACAAACGTACAGAAAAAAGAGAAGTGATGCATTTTTACGACAACATGAGCATTTTTTTCTTCCGAATTTGACACATAAATTGTAACAGATGGGAATGCAGGAGACAAAATAACTGAAATACAATCCTATCAATGAAAACTTAACGAAATCAAGACCTTCCCAAAATGCCTGATAGAATCTCATGATGGGACTCTGGAACCAGCTCTGGTTCATCATGTTGGCGAGCTCCCATGTACACAATGTAAGCCTAGAGGAAAACCCACATATCAAAAACCACAGAGAAATTCCGTCGAACAATAAGTCAGCACAAAATGCACCCACAACAACAACTGGACTCGTCAGGATTCGCTCACATTGCTGGAGGCAAGAACCCCGGAATTGCCACAACATTGCACAAGCAGATGGGAGACGAGAATGCCAAACATCCAAGGACAGGCCATTGCCACACTCGCCGTCCGAGATTGAGCTCAAAGCAATACAATCAAGAAAAAACACAGCGAGCGTGTGGCTTTATATATCTGGCGCAAGGGAAGGAGATCGGTGATGGAAGCATGGCGAAGTGTGCGTATTAGCGTGTGGGGACAAGACAACGGGCTGTTCACCTGCTCAACTAGCGCGAGGGCAACGCAACTGGTGCTGCCACTTTGATTCTTACGCTAAAATGGTTGACTGACCGGTGCTCCCAAAAAGAAAAAAAAAAACGAACGAACATGGTGGAAGATTATAATACTGACATGAACATGGACACTTCAGAGAAGGTGTACGAATCACATGTCGTGATTCCCAGAGATAGGATTTGTCCATCTGGACAAAAGCCAAAGCGATAAATGCTACGACACGACAACAGATTTACCAAGTTAATAGTTAAAAAATCGAATTCTAAACTTAAATTATGTGGGATATCTCTCTCTTATTTATATAAAATAATATAATATACTCTTATTATCGAGCATTGTAGGTCTTTTTTGCTATTCCATTGTTTTTGTTCTTTGCTAAATTTGTGATTTGGTGCATATAACATTAGTAATATAAAATTTGAAGAAAAAAAGAAAAAAGGAAAAAAAAAATAAAAGGGTGGCGTTGACTGGGATTTCCGCACGGGGGACAAGAAGTGGTGCGAGGTCTTTTCATTTATCCCCCCGAAAAGGATACTACTCGCTAAGTGAAAGATATTTCAATCGTTGTGTAATCGGACACAGAATTGTGTACACCGTCCGTTGTGTACTGCCTACGCGTTGACTTTGACTGTTCACTTACATCATGATCATACAACGTTGTCGTCGCTGCTGCTACCTTTCGTGTTTTTGCCACTTCTTCTAAATTCAAACTTATGTCTTCCTGATCTATGAGATAATGAAGCATTATTACATGAGATCTATCGTTCGTAACGAAAAAAAGCGTCCTCCGACCTCTTCTACCGTTGAATCGGTTTTAGAAGTAAATATGTCTTCCTTCATTAAATACGATTCTCAACAAAATGTAGTAAAGATTTAAATGGACAATATCACAAGCGAGGTGTATCGATTGACCCGACAGGTTGTAAATAAAACGGATTGTCCTCAATTGCTTTTCGCGTGAAAATTCTTATGATATTATCAACTGACTCCATGAGCATGTGCGAATGAATGTGTTTTCCGTTCTCTCCATGATTGAAGGAATTTTCTGCAAATTAGTCTTGTGACCAGTGGTCACCAAACATATTCGGCAAAACAAGTATTTTTAATCGAGTTTACATGTAGATGATGTTCCTATCTGTAACCCACCTATAAGAAGTTTGATTGGAGATAGTCTTTACAATTAGGGACCGAAGAGACGAATATCAATCACATTCAACGACATTTCTCTATGGTAACCGTTTTAAGATTGGTAGCTCCCATGGTGAATATCATTTAGCCATTACTTCCTCAAGATACTGATTTTTCGCAACGATAGTGATCGCCCCCACAATTAACCAAAATGTGTAAAGTCAATGTGTTCCAAGGATGAGGGAAAGTAATTTTTTTTTTTTTTTTTGCATTTTTTGGTCGTTTGATTGGGGAACAATTTTAAATATCGTACTTAAGTCAACTCTTTTCACTACTTTCATGGGTCATTGCCACTGTTTCAATCTTATGGAGAAAATAAAAATTTTGCTCCATCAATCTAGAATTTAGATTGAGATCAGTGTACTAATGAGGAAAGATGAGTCATTATAAGGCATGCATAATTATGTTCAAGTGATTAATAACGAGAGATGGGAAAGCTCCTTTTTGCTTTTCATGCGGGCCCTGAGCCCTGAGCTCGTCAATTCCAAATGTTATAATTCTCGTTGATGTTGTGCATATCTTGTTGACTAAAGGTTCCTATTGCTCCCGTGCTGGCCCATTGACGTGTTGTTCCCATTCTCTCTTAGTCGCTCTTAAGTGAAAAGAAGGCGAACATCCATCATGTCATCTCACCGAAATCAAAACGCGCAAACTCAAGGGGCAATCGTAATTTCTTCCTTCTCCATCTACGACGTGTTGAAAATATGTCTCGAGTTTGAGCCCGAAGCGAAGATTTGAATATTTCAAATTGGATATTATTACTTTGTATTGGATGAAATTTATTTGAAATCCTCAGAATTTTATCCTTGAGTTATTGGAATCGGCAAAAATAAATAAGTATAAAAGGAGAATAAATATGAGAATAAATTTTCGGAATCTAACATTTCTAATGTGTGTTGGAGCTGTTCGGTTGACATTGGAAAGTCCAAAGTGGACTTTTGGAGTTGACGTGGTCAACGCAAGTTTCTCATGCATAAATATCTCCTGCCAATTGGATTGTGATTTTTTTCTTTACTTGGAAGAAGCGTCGTTCTTTCTCTGAGTGCCGTGGGTGGTCTGTTTGTGGGTGACGTCCATAGGTGCTGGGTGCTTGATAGCCAAGGTCTTCGTGCCGTCCATGTCAGAAAGGAAGAAAAGTCTTGAAGCGCCATGCTAATCGAGCGCTTCACGTGGATCTTTCTTCGCGAATTACATTCAAGAAGAATTTGTGTTCTAGTCGAGAAATTTTTGTTGTAAGAATTTGTGTATAATTCCTTTGTGAGATTGAGAGATTATTTCGTGAGGAATTGAGGCTAAACACTGTGTGCGTTATTTGATGTAATTAGGGCTGAGAAACACTGAGAGTGTTTGAGTTACTCGAGTGTGGTTTGTAATATCCATGTATCGCTTGATCTATAGTAAAATTCGTTATTGCTCTCCCCGTGGACGTAGGTCTTTACGACCGAACCACGTGCATCTGGTGTTCGATTTATTTTCTCGTTCTGTCTATTTATTGTTCGATCGCTTGTTGCACGTAACAATTGGTATCAGAGCCGATGGTTGATTGGTGGCCCGCTCCTAATATGTATTGGTGTTTGGTGCACATCTCAAAGAAGGAATTTGGTGACCAACGCGGTTTCCGGGCCGGTGGGCGTTGTGATGTAGCAATGCGAGCACGATGGGCGTTGATGGAGATTCAAGTTGAGCTATGTTGATGCAGAGGATACTTGAATTAAGGGAGAGCAAACCTAACACTGGAGCTCACACGTGAGGGGGAGATTGTTAGGATGCACGTGTGAGTTGTGTTAGAGAAGTCCCACATCGGATAAGTTATGTGGTGTTGAGCAGTTAATATATCCTATTTGGCTCATAACTCATTGGCTTAAAATTTTAAGTGAAAGTAGATCCAACTGGATATGTTGACGGGCTTGGACTTAGACTCCATCTTGGCGATCTCCCCGAGTAAAGGTATCGGACTTCTGCTGCGCGCTCCCAACAAATTGGTATCAGAGCTAGGCTTTGCTTGAGTTAAAGCGAATCGATGGCGACAGAAGAAGTTAAAGTGAAAATCGACAGATTTGATGGGAAGGATTTCGATTTCTGGAAGATGTAGATTGAGGATTATCTATATCAAATGAAACTGCACTTGCCCATATCTAGGGAGAAACCATAGACAATGAAGCAAACTGATTGGAAATTGCTGGATAGACAAGCGATGGGTGTTATTCGGCTGACGTTGGCTCGAAACGTCACGTTTAATATCATGAAAGAGAAGACCACTGCGGGTTTGATGAAAGCTTTATCGGATATGTACGAGAAGCCCTCTACAATCAACAAGGTCTATTTGATGCAACGTCTGTTTAATTTGAAGAAGGGCGAAGATGCGATGGGTGTTATTCGGCTGACGTTGGCTCGTAACGTCGCATTTAATATCGTGAAAGAGAAGACCACTGCAGGTTTGATGAAAGCCTTATCGGATATGTACGAGAAGCCCTCTACGACCAACAAGGTCTTTTTTATGCGACTTCTGTTTAATTTGAAGATGGGCGAAGGTGCGTCAGTTGCTAATCATATTAATGAATTTAATGTGAACGTTAGTCAATTGAGTTCAGTTGACATTGACTTTGAAGATGAGGTATGTGCTTTGATTCTATTATTCTCATTGCCTAATAGTTGAAATACTATTGTTACTACTGTTAGTAATTCCTTTGAGTCAATAAGTTTAACTTTTGATGGGATTCGATATTTAATTTTTAGTGAGGACATCCGTAGAAGAGAAACTAGCGAATCTGTATCTACTACTTTAGTAGGTGAAAATAGAGGAAGAACTGCTACTAGTGTTAGCAGAAGTAGTATGAACCCGAATAGACGCAGTCAGTCTAGGACTGGTGGTGCTGTCTGTTAGAACTACGGTAAGATGGGGCATCTTAGAAGAGATTGCCTTAAGCTGAATAATGAGAAGGGTAAGGGAATTAGAGTTGAATTTGCGGACGATGATGCAGCTGTAGCTGACGGTAATTCGGATAATGCTGATTTTGTCCTGTCTATCACTGATGATTCGTAGTTTAGCGGATGGATTATGGATTATGGTTGTTTTTTTCATACTACACTAAATAGGAACTGGTTTTTTACTTATCAATGCATGGATAATAATAAAGTGCAATTGGCGAACAACGCTGAATGCGATGTTGTAGGTGTTGGGGATGTCAGAATCAGAATGCATTATGGTATTGTGGGGACATTGACTAGAGTGAGGCATGTTCCAGAGTTGAAGAAAAATCTAATTTCCTTGAGTGCCCTAGATTCAGCTGGGTGTCGGTATTCTTCAGAATGTGAAATTTTACGTGTTATTCGAGGTGCCTTGGTGGTAATGAAAGGAATCAAGCATAATGGCCTGTATGACCTTCAAGGTAAGATAGTAACAGATTTTACCGCAGAGACGTCGGATGCATCAGTTCGAGAGTCTGAATTGTGGCATATGTGTTTGGGGCACATTAGCGAGAGAAGCCTGAAGGTTCTAAGTGAAAGAAATTTATTACGTGGTTATATGGCTGACGAACTGAATGTATGCAGGTACTGTGATTTAGATCAATGGCGGAAAGTGCAGTTTAGTGCGACTGTCAAAGAAACCATGGAAATTACAGAATTACTTCATTTGGATGTTCGCAGGTTATCGCGATTTCCTTCTAGGAAGAGTGCTATATTTATGCTAACAGTTGTTGATGACTACTCGAGGAAGACCTGGGTGTTTATCGAAAAGGAGATCGGTAAAATGATCAAGCATGTGCGGATTGACAAAAGCATGGAGTTTTGCTCGAAGCTATTAAATAAATTTTGCATGAAGTAAGGCATAGTGAGACACCGCACTTGTGCCAATGAACCACAACATATTGCAGAGTTGAGGAGCAGAGCATTACTAGAGACGGCCCATAAAATGCTCTCTAGTGCTAGTATGGCTAGGAGATTTTTAGCGGATGCTCTTAGTACGGCGAGCTACCTGATGAATAGATCCCCATCGGCTGCGATTGAATGTCGGACTCCCGAAGAAGTGTAGTCAGGTAACGTTGCTGATTATTCTGTTCTTAGAATATTTGGTTACCCATGTTATGTTCGAGTTAGTGATGGTAAGCTCGATGAAAGGGCAAGAAAGTGCATGTTCCTAGGCTATGCACAAGGTGAGGGGGCTATCAGTTGTGATGCCCGAAATTAAATTCACATGTTATCAACAGAGAAGTTACATTTTACGTGTCTCCAATACTTCTGGCTAGGAGTGATTGTAGCAGTGTTTATACGGATTTGAACGGTGTTCAGTTTGAGGTGGAGTTGCAACCAGAAACTCCTGAGGTAGCGGGTATTAGCGGAGTAATCGACACAGATAGTGCTTGTAGCGAGGTGGAGCCTATAGAGCCAACAGTTGCTGTAATTGCTAATATTGACAAGGTACGTATTTGGTCTCTGGACAGATATAGATGCAACGATGGTTTTTCTTTATCTATGGTTAAGGAGCTTTTGTCATAAAGTCCTTGTGGAACAGTTAAAGGTGCATGTACAGTTGATGTTCTGATGAGGTTCACGGTTATAGCGAATTTCAAGCGCTGCTTGGGCTTGAAAGATATCTACGGCGGTTGAGCCCATGGGGGCTATGGGAGAGTAGTAGTGAATTTCGGATTCTAGCAGAAGCGATTGTGACTTGGCTCAAACGTCGAGCCAATGTGAAGATTATTGAAAATATGTCTCGAGTTCAAGCCCGAAACGAAAATTTAAATATTCCAAATTGGATATTATTACTTTGTATTGGATGAAATCTATTTTGAAATCCTCAAAATTTTATCCTTGAGTTATTGAAATCGGCAAAGAGAATATAAGTATAAAAGGAGAAGAAAGATGAGAACAAATTTTCAGAATCTAACATTCCTATTGTGTGTTGGAGCTGTTCAGCTGACATTGGAAAGTCCAAAGTGGACTTTTGGAGTTGACGTGGTCAACACGGGTTTCTCAGGCATAAATATCTCCTGCTAGTTGGATTGTGGTTTTTTTCTTTAATTGGAATAAGCGTTGTTCTTTCTGAGTGCCGTGGGTGGTCTGTTTGTGGGTGACGTCCATAGGTGTTGGGTGCTTGATAGCCAAGGTCTTCGTGCCGTCCATGTCAGAAAGGAAGAAAAGTCTTGAAGCGCCGTGCTAATCGAGCACTTGACTTGGGTCTTTCTTCGCAAATTACATTCAAGAAGAATTTGTTTTCTAATCAAGAAATTCTTGTGGTAAGAATTTGTGTATAATTCATTCATGAGATTGAGAGATTATTTCGTGAAGAATTGGGGACTAAACACTGTGTGCGTTATTTGATGTAATTAGGGCTAAGAAATACTGAGAGTGTTTGAGTCACTCGAGTGTGGTTTGTAATCTCCGTGTATCGCTTGATCTATAGTGGAATTCGTTGCTGCTCTCCCCATGGACGTAGATCTTTACAACCGAACCACGTACATCTGGTGTCCGATTTATTTTCTCGCTCTGTCTATTTATTGTTCGATCGCTTGTTCCGCGCAACACGACGTACAGAGAGAGAGAGAGAGAGAGAGAGAGATGTACAGACGTTCGGTGGTTTCGCGTTCTTGATTATGATTCTCAATGGAAAGAGAGAAAGAGAAGAAAGCGCGGGGCGAGTGTTTGGAAGAGGGGTGAGGGCTATTTTGGAAAAGTGAGACGGCGAAATTGCAAATAAGTGGACAATTTTGCGATAAATGTGTAATTTTGGTCATTGGATGAACAATCGTGCATGTATTGAACTTTTCGCGAGCAATAAATATAAATAGATGTACGTGAACACGTCTGGAATGTCCTGCCTATTCCCAATATCGGTGGCCTCCTCCCGGAAAGATTAGATGTGCACAACAGCACAAGTTAATCCACATGATTTGGTCCGTTGTCCTCTCATCCACGACAGGAAGTGCAAGCTGGGTTCGATTGCTTGCCCTGACCAAATCAAATGAATGCAAATCGTTCCTCACGTATCTTCTGCGTGAAGAAGACTGGATTTCAGTTGACAATTAAAAGTGGAATCATATGGAACTTGGTCTCTTGCATTATTTCATTTGCTTCATTGGCACATATGATGACAGCCACTCATTTTTAACTGCTTGATACGTCACTAATGTTGCAAATTGGAAATCAACTTTCTTCGCTTTTACTCAATATTCCAACTTTCTCAATAGGGAAGTACCAAGGTTACGTTTGATAGTCTGAATTTTTAATTAGGATAGAATATGATATGGTAAGAAATCCATAGACTTTACTATATCATATGCACTGTTTGGTGAATCACAAAAATAAAGTCAAATACTTTCATATTTTATATGTCCATTGTTTGGTATGAACGACATATTACTGTAAATAAATCTGAAAATGCATAAACAAAGATGGTAAGAATCTCTCATGATTCACTATTAAAGAAACCATAAATGCACAGATGGAGATAACCTCCAACAATCAATTCAAAATTATTGTACAATCTTGAATCTTAAATAACAAATGGGTTCATTTAGCATTTCCAAGCCACAGTGTTCAACTATGATAAGAAATGTAAACGACCACATGCAATATCGACAAGGTAAATCGGCAACGAATGCTAAATCTAGTAAGGTTCCGTTTATTTCGCGAAAAATGAGTCGTTTTTAGAAAATGTTTTTCGGGAAGTCAATTTTCAGGAAAATGACTATATTTTTCAGTGTTTGGCTGAAATATGAAAAATATCTGAAAAATATTTTCTGTCGTTTGATATGCAAAATCAGACTTGATTTTCCTCCATGCACTCCTTTCAATTATTTTTTTGCTTTTTCTTTCTTTTTTCTTTTTCAATTATTTTTCCTTTTCTTCTCTCTTTTCTTGTTTATTTTTTTTATTTTTCTTCCCATGTGAGCTCGAGGCTCGGTCGGTCCCGGCGATCTCGGGCTTGTCGGCCCACGTCATGGCCGATCACGGGGCTACCGGCCGTTGCCGAGGTCTGCGGTCGGCAGAGGAAGAAGGAGGAAGGAGCCGCATGCAGAGGAAGGAGGAAGAAGAAGAAAAGAAAAGAAATAAAAAAAGAAAAGAAAAGAAAAAAGAAAAATAAAAAATAGTATAAAAGAAAATGAATGTAAAGGAATTGATGGAGCAAATGCGAGAGAAAATGTTTTTCGCTTCTAAAGGAGTTTTTTCCATGGATGAAAAACGATTTTTTAGACTAGCTTATTTTCCGTGAACTAAATGCCAAAAAATCCGGAAATTGTTTTCCTGGAAATTGTTTTTCGCGAAGCAAACAGAGTCTAAGAGAGAGAAAATATTATCATTAACTTTCGTAATTCCAAAAAATATAGTGCTTTGACTCTCTTGCCATAATTAAGAAGCTTCAACATGAACCACTAAGCTACGGAAGAGAAGGAGGTTCGACTTTCTTGTTGTTTTCGTGGGCTTTTGATGTGAACGAGAGAGTTGTAGCGGAGAAGGACTTTCAACTCTCTTGTCGTTTTCTTGAAACTTTGCTATGAACCAAAGAACTACGGAGGAGTTGTGATATTTCAACATGAACTAAAGATACAGAGGAGAATGAAACAAAGGGTGTAGGTTTTTTTTTTCTAAAAATCTCATTGCCCCTCATCCTTCGAGAATTAGAAAAATCATTTTCAAGTTTGAATTTATTCATTTAAAATTTGAATTTTTCTACTTATTTTTTGTTCATTGATTTATTATTGTCATTCACTCTCTTCTTTAATTTATTTTTTATTCCCTTCTATCAATTATTAGTAAAAAAATCTATTAAATAAGAAGCTATACTAATATACCTACAATACGTAATAAATATGAGCACTAAATATATATACATGATATATTGTAGAATAAAAAGAAATTCAAACACACACACACACACACAGATATATATACATGAATAAATAAATAAATAAATTGTTGTTATTTTTTGTTATTTTGAATTTTCTTTTTTTGTATTAGAATTCAAATATTATTCATATTCAATTATTCTTTTAATTTCTTAATTTAATAAGTTTGCTATTCAAGAAATAACTTTTGTGCCAAAGATATAAGAAATCATATCCATTTACATCTCACCTCCCCCATTAAAAAAAACTATCTAGGTTATTTCCCTCGTATATCTGACATTATCCTGTCAGGGAATAAGTTGAACATGTTCCAAAAGTTCAGGGACCATACCGATCAAATTAAAAGTTCAGGAACTACATTGCACATTGGGTCAAGTTCAGGGATCATATTGGTCAAATTAAAAGTTCGGGGACTACATCGCACATTATATCAAAGTTCAGGAACCATTTGTGGCATTATCTCTAAAATATATCATATCTTAATTTTTTATCCTGATTATCATTGGTAGCCTAAATGAGCCATCTATTTTCGACGAGACGGATAGTCAGTAGTTTTAAGAGTTTAGATGGACATTTGAACCATACCCGGGTCCCGACCAAAAAAAAAAAACGATACCCGGGTGGAAATGGAGTGAAAAGGCTGCCTAGATAGAGGGCGTGGCGAGTCAATAATTAATTTAGATAGGCCATGAAGTCCTTATACGAATTTCTTGCTATAAGATTTTTGGAGTTCAAGATTTTAGAAGCAAATTTTTTTTCTTAAGACGAGGATATCGATTTATTTAATTTATTGACTTAAATGTGTCCCACTAATCGCTTTTAAGTGCTACTGTAGCCATCAATACGCCTCAATCACCGTCGCTGCCATGCTCTCTCTCTCTCTCTCGCACAACCATGGAGTCTATGGCATAGACCACGCATTCGTGGACGAGAAAATTTTTTTTTTTTTCGCGAAAATGAATAATATAAAAAATATCGCTTACATAAATAAATAAGTAAAAAAATATTTTTATCATGCATGAAAATATTTAGATCTATATTGTTATTGGTAATGTAAATATTTTTAATCGATTAATTATTTCAAGCGATGCAAATGATTATTTTAAAAAATATATTTTCAAAATCTTTCATTTTTAAGCGACACGAACGGAACCTTACTAGTTACGAAGAGAGGAGATCGAGCAATGAGAGCAACGAAAACCCTTTTTGACACGGGCAAGCCTAGATAGCGTTGGTGTTGGTGTTCATCATGGGCGAGGCCGATAGCGGCTTAGTCGAAGGCAGAGGCGAGGTAAGGTGGTTGAGCTTGACAGTGAGAGATTGAGGTTATAATCTATTGTTTGGTGGGAAAAGTACCAAAAAAAGCCCTAAAATCTATTGCATTGGTACTAATTCAGTCATAAACCTTTTCATTAGACCAATTTAGTCCTAAATCCTTTCACATTGGTACCAATTGAGTCCATCCGTCCAATTTAGGCTTCAAATTGTTAACGTGGGCACCGACTGTTATTGATTTTTTTCTTTCTTTTTCTTCCATGGCAGATGAGCCTCGCTCTCTCTCTCTAGGCATCACCTGAGCGGCCTTGCCAGTCATGGCCTGTGCTGGTGCCGGAATAGTCCATGGAAGAAAAAGAAAAAGAAATCAAAAGATTATTTTAAAAAAAAAAAACGTTCATGTCAATGTCAGCTGTGCCACGTAGGACGATCGGCCCTCACTTCAGCAATTTCTAGCCTAAATTGGCCGAATAAACTCAACTGGTACTAATATGAAAATGTTTAGGACAAATTAGTCCAATTGAAAAATTTAGGACTAAATTGATATCAATATAATAAATTTATGACTTTTTTGGTACTTTTCATCTTATTTGGTGTGTGTGTGATTTTCTTAAGCATGAGGATATAACCAAAACCTTTAGAGCCAATTATCTTTGTTATAATCAATTATAGCTAAATTTAAATTAGTCCATTAGGTTTGGACGGTGTCAATTTAGTTAAAAGACATTAAATGAATGGAGCGCTCCTTAACCGATTCGGCTCTACCTGCGACAGCTTCAGGTTTGATCGTTTCCCGATAGAACCGAGCGAAAGTGACCACTGAGCGTGGTAACTCAGTGTAGTATTTTTCATAAGATCACGACTTCGAGCCATGCCTAGAGCATATCTCAGACCGTCTTGCATATGGGTATTTGCTACCTCGTGTATACAGACGTCCTAACTTCCATCCAATACACTCATCAACCTCTGATTTTCGGATCAAAATATTATTCGACATACTGAACGTGATTCAAAATCATAATATTTCATGTGTGAACCGATGATGATAAAACACCCACCCCTACAGTGACCACATAGGCCACCCCGCCATGGAGGTTGCCACCGGAAATGGCGACCGCCACAAGCGATGGTCGATCTCTGACCACAAATAGAGAATTAAGGTTTTCTTTTTTTAAAGTCATTTATTTTTGTTTATTATTTATTAATTCCAATATAGGTTATCTCCGATCACCTACCAAACAAGATATAGGTTATGAAAAAAAAATCCCACCACATTACTTTTCCCATCGTGTCCTATCTTAATTTCCAATTCTTGTCTTGGCGACCAAAAGCAATGTTAGCCATGTTGGCAGCATAATCACGATTGGCGAAAACGAATTTACTCACGAATTGTTGAAATCAATAAATCTATCGAAGTCGCATGTAGAATTACTAATAATTAGACGGAGGCCGTGCATTACACAGAACTAATACACTTGGAATATAATCAAAGACATTGACTGAGAATTTTTTTGAAAATTATATGAATGAAAATTGATAATTTCCTTTCTTTATACAAATTACGAAGCGTGAATTGGTATATAATTTGTTTGATAAATACTGAAATTTTAAAAACTATCTTAAATTTTGACGGAATTTTTTTTTAAAGAAAATTACTCTTTAAATAAATAAAAAATTGCATACAATAATAGCCCCTAACGGGGAAAATCCACCGGGCATACGACGTGTCACTTGATTCTTCGAAGATTCATGGGGAATTGCCTGGGAGCGTTCGTAGAGTACAACCCCTCTCCACCAAGAACTTCCAATTTGAAAAGGAGACGGCAGGGCGTAGGACGAAGGAAACGAAGCTTAAACGGCCCTGCCCTTCCAAAGTGAATGAAATTGCCCCACACACATTCTCATTTGAATACAAATCTCTCTCTCTCTCTCTCACTGTGGTAGAATATTCAACAGTGACCACCATAGCTTCTGGAGAGAGAGAGATCAGAGAGCCATCCGAAGGTGAATGGAGGCACTTAGAAAGCAAGCCACTCGACTCAGAGAACAAGTCGCCAAGCAGCAGCAGGTTCCCTCTCTCTCTCTCTCTCTCTCGCCGAAGCACGTCGATGACGTGAGTTTTGCTACTGATGATGCGGAGATTGGGTCATTGCGTTCTCTCTCAGCTTATCGCTGCTGGAATGCGTGAAATGCCACAGATTCTGGCTACTTTATGCCGTCTCTGTCCCGATTGAAGCATTGCTGTGCAAACCTGTTAAAACTTTGCATTGGTAGTGGGCTGTTGGCGTGTCAGTGTCTTTGCACAATTTTGGTTGAGTTTGCGTTCGTCAGTCGCATTAAGCGTCGGATCTAACGAACAGAAATGTGTAGCTCTTGATACATTTGACGTGAGGATTAGCAAAACTAGTCAGTGCGAATGTGACCGATGAGGGTTGACAGCAACCCTTTAATCAGTACGGGCGCAATCTTGACTCAACGTGTATTTGAATAGAATAAGTCAGCAGAAAAGCTATACTAGAGACAATAGATGATGCAAACTGTGACAAATGCCGCTGAATTATGAAGATAAGGATGAATATGCAGCTAATAGGAAATAGGGGTGCTGCTTGGTGATGCCAACCTTGTGGTGTATTTTTGTCTTCTCGCTCTAAGTTGAGAGCGGTATCTAAAGGCAGTGCCAGAGATTGAAGCATGCCAGGAGAAAGGGCTTTAAGACGTCAAATCGTCTCTGAAAATCAACATCTTGTGCTTAGTCATAATCTGTCTTGTCATATCCAGGTTCATTAGGACTAGAAAAATTGCATAATCTGGAAACCTGGGGATATCCATGGGAATCATAATCTAAAATTTTTGAATATACCAATGCCATTTATCCATAAATTTTCTTTTCACTCTAGGGAAACTATGCTTTTTTTCTTCTGATTGAATTGTGCTATGTCATTGGATTGAATTCCAAGTCTCTAGTTTCTTTAGTGCATATGCTACATGTGTATCCTTTGACGAGGTAGCATTTAACTATTTTAACTATTGCCGTAGGCTGTCCTCAAGCAGTTTGGAGCAGGGGGATATGGAGGGTCAGATAGCATGTTCACTGATGAGGCAGAACTCCAGCAACATCAGAAACTTGAGAAGCTTTACATATCAACACGCGCTGGCAAGGTATTCCCTCTTAATAGTTATAACTTTTTCCATACTATACACACTCCCTAGAGATAAGGCTGGTTTGTTGTTGCATTTTTCTGTATATCCAATACACTAATGGTAAATTCATGTTTCAGCATTTCCAAAAGGATATTGTACGTGGAGCAGAAGGATACATAGTTACTGGGTCAAAGCAAGTTGAGATTGGTCAGTTTGCAGCTTTACTTTGAACTTCGAATTTTTTGGCTTTCTTACTGATTTTTAGCACGTCATTTCTCTGCATGTGTATCTTATTTAACAGGAACAAAATTGTCAGAGGACAGTAGAAAATATGGTTCTGAAAGTACTTGTACCAGTGGTAGTACTCTAACAAAAGCTGCCTTAAGTTATGGACGGGCTCATGCTCAAATTGAGAAAGAGCGCGGGGATCTCTTGAAAGCTCTAGGGACACAGGTTTGGCTAAGTTCTTCTCTGTTATATAAGCAGGTTGTGGATCATGAGGTGGAGCCTTCGGAGTTGTGTATTTAACTGTCATTTTTTCTGGGGTTTCATGTATGGAATAAATATTTTTCGTAAGGGCTGGGTGAGTCTTGACGTGCTTCCGGTAAAATAATGAAGACGAGAAAGTTACTTTGTCTGTGCAACTGCTTTTTGTTACGATAATATCCGTCTTTAAGAATGTCTGAAAATCAGCTTCTTTACTGTTCTGCTTCTTTAGCTTCACATCATCCGAAGTCGTATAGAAATTTTTTGAGGCAGGATCCACTTTTGAAATTCTTATCTACATCTGACATGCATGGTGATAACCTGATTTGCCTACCTTTTTATAGCACGTACTGCTTCATTTATAGGTTGCAGAACCATTAAGAGCGATGGTAATGGGAGCTCCCTTGGAAGAAGCACGGCATCTTGCTCAACGATATGACAGGATGAGACAGGAAGCTGAATCTCAGGTATTCTTGAACATGTTGTCATCCTCTGTAGCTAATATATATGAGCACTTTCTTGAAACAACTTGATGTGAATACTATTTTTAGTAAAAGATGCTTTATGTGCTTTCTAATAGCATCTTTCATAGACAAGCACTGAGTTTCTCTTTTACTTAAGATAAAAAGAAGACTTGCATTAACATGACACTAGAAAATGTGAACTGAAGCCTTCCCCGGAACTTAGACAGGCTATTGAAGTTTCCAAGCGCCAAGTAAAAGTGAGGGAAACACCAGGCAATGCTGAGAATGCTACAAAACTGGAAGCAGCAGAAGCAAAGCTGCATGATCTCAAGTCAAACATGGCAGTATTAGGGAAAGAAGCTGCCGCTTCTATGTCTGCTGTTGAAGCTCAACAACAGAGGTTAACACTCCAGCGGCTTATTGCCATGGTAGGCCCTTTGGAATCCGACAAGGATCTGATCTTTTATTGGCTTTTGATGTTAAAATCAAACTGGAAATCTTACCTCTTTCTGAATGAAGGTTGAAGCGGAGCGTACTTATCATAAGAGAGTTCTTCATATACTTGAACAGCTTGAAGGCGAGGTATACTTGTGTTTTCCCAACCTTTTTACCTTATTCTTTGGTGTGTTGATTGACCCAAGTTAGGTTGATTTCTGTTTCTTTTCATTTAAATGACAGATGATGTCAGAAAGACAACGTATTGAAGCACCTCCTAGCCCAAGTTTGGACAACATGTGTGCATCTCCATCATATGAAGAAGCCAATGGCATCTATGCATCACATATGCAAAATGGTTCTGCTGATAGAATGAGTTACTTTCTGGGAGAGGTTTGTGAATGACAGGAAAAGGCGTCACTCGATATCCTTAAACTATTGTTATTGAGCGAAAGTCTAATAAACTTCTAATGTCTCGTAGGTTACTCTTCCATATCAAGCTGAATCTGATGTAGAGCTGAATCTATCAGTCGGTGATTACGTCGTCATCCGAAAGGTCTACTGCTTGACCAAATACATAGAGTACTAGTCGATTGGTTATTCTAAAATTGACTGTTCGTTCCTGTTAGCTTTAGACGTCTCTTAACCCATCTGATTCCACAACACATTTGGTTTATAAAATTGCGATTAAACTCGAAAGCTGCCCAAAATTAAGATGATAACTTATGTTGCGGTGGACTTAGCGACTGTCTTTTTATGCTTGTACAATTAGATTGATATTTTTCATCATGTTTTTTTAGTTTGCTCATATCCCTACTGAGGGTGTCAAGTAGGGGCCAGGGGTTAAGTCATGTTTATGTATGCTATAGGACTTGTATGATGTGGCATTGCTGTATTCATTCTAAAGTGCAGCAAGCAGAGAACGTAGTTTGGCTGGTTGGAAAGAATAACTCATTCAGTAGATTTGGGTTCCAGAACAGGTTCATGTCACTCACACCCTGCCAAAAGATTTTTTCTTTGATTAATGGACTAACAAATGAATGTGGCTTGAGTGACAACAGGAATAGAATAAGGCACAGCTTTCATATTCGAAAGCTAAAGATGTAGTCAAATGGTGTGTGGTAGAGGGTTTTCTACATGGTTCTTGCAACTTTGTCACTTTTATGTAGCTTAATTAGTGTAGGTAAGATTAACCATCCTTTGACTTTGTAGTGAAACGAAGATTCATCTTAATATTCTATTGAGGGGCTATGAATGATTCTAACATATTTTCACCTGCTTATTTTTATCCCATTTCATCTGACTAGTACAGTTAATGGAATATGTCCATAGATTTGCTCTTTCCATTAATGTTCTTCGCGCTTGATGTGCCTATGGACGGGGAACAGTATTCTCCTCCCTGTGTGGCCTGATTGCTAATTTTTTCCCCCCAAGTTAAATTTTCCCTCATTTTTTGACTCAACTATAGAAATCAGAAGGGTAATTATCCGAGTGCTCTTCACAGGTGACTAACAATGGATGGGCAGAAGGTGAATGTAAAGGTAAAGCGGGCTGGTTCCCATTTGGTTATGTTGAAAGAAGGGAGCGTGTTCTTGCAAGCAAAATGGCCGAAGTATTTTAGATGTCTTTAGCATCTTCTTTGGGGATCAATGCTTTTGATGTGTACGATATGTACTGTGGGGTACAGTTGGTGTGTTTGTGCAATTTATGGAACACCTAGCCTTCTTGTTCAAATTGATGCTCCCAGTTTGTGGAACAACTCAAATTGCTGTTGTGAGGAATCTGATCGGAGTGCTTATCAATACTTGTGGATGGTGGATTGGTCGTGAGCAAGGAAACCTTTCTGAGCTACTGTTTTACGTACTTGGACTTGGAGTGTATCTTTCCTGTTGCTGAAATATGTCATACTAGAAAAATCAGAACATTTCCTGAAGTATGGATCTATTGGAATGTCATTGTATTTCGTTGACAAGGATAATGGAAAATGTAGAAAGTTCTATGTTAAGGACGGTTATTATTTCTTTGACACGGTTAAAGGTAAGTGCAGATAGTTTTATGTGAAGGGCAGATATCATTTCCTAAGCGAAGAATATAAACTATTAGACACTAGAAACTTCTTCAATTAGCCTTAACATGTGCAATGTCCACCAAATTCATCGGAGCCATCAGATACACCAGGATGCACATGATCCGACCAAACTTGCCACGTCGATTAGATCGTTAAGAAGGGTATATCACGGGCTATAGGAACACAAACCAAGGGATGAGCCATAAGAAGAGCAATCCCGGCAGCTTCGGTCATGTCCGCTGAATTGTCCTTGCCGTTAACCACTTTCCAGTCAAAGCACTGGATTAATCGGGCGAGAGTAGTTTGGATCACTCGTAGAGCCAGAGAAGTCCCAGGACAGCTTCTCCTTCCACTCCCAAATGGCAAAAGCTCGTAATGTTGTCCCCTCACATCTATTTGGCTTCTTTCGCTTCCATTTATGAATCTCATAGGCACAAAATCCATTGGATTTTCCCAGTAATTGGGGTCTCTCCCTATCGACCACGCATTGACAATGAGCCTTGTGTTCTCAGGGCTGTCGTAGCCTCCAATTTTGCAGTGTTGAGTTGATTCTCTTGTGAAGAGAGGGCCTGATGGGTGAAGCCTCAGAGTCTCCTTGACAATTGCTTGGAGATAGTGAAGATTAGGCACGCCTGACTCCTTGACCAGCCTCTTGTTTCCTGTGATGGAGTCGATTTCTCCTCTTGCTTTGTTCAATACGTCGGGATGGTTGATGAGCTCCGCGAGAGCCCACTGTATTGCCCCTGCGATTGTGCCTGTTCCAGTCGTGAACATCTCCTGCCAAACACGAAATCAAAGTTCTCATCACTTGTCCTATGATTGTGAAATTCATCTCACGGCTCTTGCTAGTGAACTTCACTTCAGGTGAGACTTTCATGAGAATTACTTTTGGACCAGTCAATGAAACTGCAGTATATCAACAAGTATTAAAACTAAGAAGTTGGAGTGAAACCATACTAAAATGAATGCTTTGACGCTCTCGCTACTTAGCCTCATCTCCGACTTTTCGTCTTCCATTATGCCGAGCAGTATATCGACAAGATCCTTGCCATGCATACCAGAATCGCAATTCTTGTTCCTAGACTCTTCATGCTCTTTCAAGATGCCTTCCATCATTGCATCTAACCTCAAATGCACATCCTGAAGCCTCTTCCCTAGACCTTGTATGTCCAAATTCTTACAAAACCAAATGAAATCCTGGAAATTGAACTTCCTGGTCAGCACCCCGACTTCATCCACCAATGTTCTCACTTCACCGGCCTCATCACTCGTCGCCGAACACCTCTTGCTCACCGACTTTCTAGAGATTATGTTATTTGCGAGTGCTGTGAGCTCTTGGCCTACATCGACTGCCTCATTGGCTTGGCTCTTCCCTAGCTTTCCCTTCAAGAAAGTCTCAACTTCTTCCTCTCGAACGGGAAGGAATTGGTCTAGTGTCCGCCCTCCAAGAAGTTCGGTCATGCATATTTTCTTCATGAACCCTCCAGTAGGGCCTGTAAGGCGCGAAGCTAAAGTCAGCCACTCCGTAAGTCAAGCGCCGGACAGCCACAGTCGATGGGCGATTGGAGAAGGAGATTTCGTGGGTTTTGAGGAACTCTCTTGCTGTTTCAGGGGAAGAAGCTACCACACAGGGAACAGAGCCGAAGGAGAGAAAGAGCAAGGGGCCATAGTGTCTCGACAGATTATGGAGAGCTCGATGAGGAACCGGCCTTAGAAGATGAAGGTGTCCGATGATAGGAAGTCGAAAAGGCGATGGCGGGAGCTTATAGGAAGACTTGGCCTTTGATAAGATGAACATCACAGCAATGAACGAGATGACCCAAACAAGAAAGAGAAGTGTGTAATCTTGGATGTTTTCCATTGCCTTAACAGAAGAGTGGCAGTGTTTCTTGATCTGGTGAGATCAAAATGAAAGGAGACTAAGCACGGATTTGGGTGTCAGTAGAAGAAGTGGTCCTTGAAGAAAGAGGTTTTCTCGTGTATTACTTGTCATCAGAAGTATCTCAAACTCTCTTGTTGCTAAGAAAGAACTAGGTAGATTGTTGTGCAAACGAGACACCCTCGTTGGTTTCCTCGATGTTGTTTGACGACTTCCTATTGGCATGCCATCAGTTTTACATGTTTTTCATGTCCTTGTCACTCTTTGGATTGAAGGTACCTGATCCCAGAAAAGTGGGAATAAGAAATAACCATTCGATTCATCCACGTTCGCCGGAAAATGAATGCTTTAAAAATATTTTCCTAAAAATGATCGCTTGTATCACTTACAAAATGGATAACGAAAAATATTTTCATCGTTTACGAAAATATATAGACAATGAAAATATTTTTTATTGACTAATTATTCCGAATGATACTAGAGATTATTTTCAGGAAAACGTTTTTCAGATCGTTCATTTTCCATGAAACAAAGGGAGCCTCGATCTCTGAAGAATCATTCCAATTTTACCATTCAAGATATATATAATTTGATTGTAGATAACAGTAGGTTAAACTAGACGTTAATATGGAACACAAGGCGCTAAGTCGTTTTATCAATCGTCCATCTGTACTTGTTGACAGACTTTGAAAGCAGAGATATCAGAGAGAATTACATTTCCTCTCCCAGATTTTAACATTTGTTGCAAATCACCCCACCCCTACTTTTCAAACTTTTGCAATTTCCCCCTGAAGCCTTGAAATTGGTTGTAATGTCGCCCTAATGTTGACTCTGGCCATCAATCTGTTAGAGTTCCGGCCACGTGCCTGTCACGTGACTAATTTTCTCTCTTGTGGACAATAAGTCTGCTCAACAACAAGTGGCGAGTTATATGTCGCCATCCAGATTTCGGCACATATGGTGAATTGACCCTAACTTTTCGAAAAAAAAAATCAACTTTTCAATGTTGATCTTTGCAAATTTTTTGAAATGAACTCCTCCGGAGATCAACTTAGGCTGCCTAAGCAAGGGACGTCATGCCCTCTCTTCATACATCCTTGTGGCTTTGGCATAGTCTCTACCGATAATGCGAATACCGCGTGCTAGGATTGCATCAACATTTGTTATTATGTACTATGTCTCTTATAAAGCTATAGTAGCACTAAAACATCGTATTTTAACAAGCAAAATAGTTGACTTATAGAGTCATCAATTAATTTGTGCGAATAAACAAATTGTGCACATTGTATTGTGTCTTGTAATGTTAGAACTGTTCTCCGCATTTCTCAACTTGCTTTATGCGTTACCCTATATTCCAAGCCCTAAGAAATCATTTGATGAAAACGACGTACAAAATTTGGTTGATCACAGGATGATTTTGAAAAAGGATGAAGTTTCGAAGCCACAATCGAAACATAATATAAAGTTTGATTTTTTGACTAATTACTTCTAAAATATGGGCTAGATTTGTAATATTATTAAAAGTGTAAGCCTTTGATGAAATTTGGCCAGAGTCCACACCAAGTGGGGGAAATTGCAACCAATTTCAAGACTTTTGGGGGAACAAAGTAAAAAGTTAGGGGCAACTCCAAATAAGTGCCGAAAATTTTGGGGGGGAAACGTAATTCACGTTTGTTGTCAGACATAATTTCCTGAATTATGGATTGTCTTTGCCTTCAGCAATAATCCGACATAGAGAGAGAGAGAGAGAGAGAGAAGTTAGTTGGTCTGGTCGTTTTCCGGTAATGCCAACCCGCCAAGCCCCGTTTTCTCGGGGCTCATTCCAAGTCTGCACCAACTCCAAGTGAAGGAACTGCATAATATTTCTCTGACTTCCTTGCTCTCCTTTCTGTTTCAAGTTTCACTGTGCAGACATGAAACTTAAAACCCTAGCTCAACCTCCCCTTACTCCTCTCCTGATCCCTGACACGAATTTTCTTCATCATCGCATGATCCTCCCCAAGAAACCGCCCCTTTCTTCGCTTAAATCCGACTCCTTTCATGGTCGGGCCACTTCGGATTTGCGCATTATCGCTCCTGGACATTTTACCAACAAGTTTATCACGGCTTGTCTCAGTTCTAGTTCTAGCGAAAAACTGGGTGATACTTACAATTCAAAGGCAGGAGAGAACGATTTTGATGAAAAAGAGAGGATTGACAAGAGCGCAACGAGAGGGGAACTGGCGAATGAGAGCTTGTGGAATCAAATCGTAGAAATCGTGAAGTTTACGGGTCCTGCGACGGGTCTGTGGATATGCGGGCCCTTGATGAGCCTCATCGACACTGCGGTCATTGGTCAAGGAAGCTCCATCGATCTTGCAGCTTTAGGTGATTTCTCAACTATCACCAATTTGTTGTGGATTGTTAGTTTGGCTACAGCAACTATTTAGCAAGGATAAGCTGTTGAAACTTTTCAGAAGAGTTAAGCTTGTACCAGGGTCCTAGTATAGCAAACAGGAAAAGTTCACATGTTGGAGATTTTTATGATTAATAGGATTCCATTTATATTCATACTGAAAATGGAAACAGAGGATATTCTAAGAAGAGCTCCATAGGCAAGGACCTATAACAGAGGCATCGTTTGAACCAGATAATAGAATACTAAACTCGGTTCCTTCAGGGCTTGTACTTATGTCTATTCTGTACCAGTTTATTAAGCGATTTAAGCTGGTGCCTTAACAATCATTTGCTAATCACATGGTCTCTTAACTTGTTGACTACAACAACTTTTTTAATTTAAAATTTGGATAAACAGGTCCGGGGACGGTGCTCTGCGATAACATGAGTTTTGTGTTCATGTTCCTATCAATTGCTACCACAAACATGGTTGCCACTTCACTGGCCAGACGGGTTAGTCCTCCATGCTGTTGAGAGGTATCGTCATTTCAACATTGAATGGATGTAAGGGTCTCCACTAATATATTACTTGGTTTGGATTTTGTTCAGTGAACATTATCAAGGAGCTCCCCTTGAAAAAACTCCAGCTAATTGTTATATAGAAACGTTTTATCTTAGTTACATCACACTAATCGAGGTCCACTTTTCTTTTTCTTTTTTTGTTTCTTTTGTTTACAAGGTCCATCTCTTTCTGGTTCTTAGTTCTTGCCACAAAAGAACACTAGTGAAAGGTATGATGGTTTCACATGTTATTGAATGAGATTCACGGACGATTATTCCTTATGCAGGACAAAAATGAAGTGCAGCATCAAATATCAATCTTGCTCTTCATTGGGTTGGCGTGTGGCTTATCAATGCTTTTGTTTAACAGATTCCTAGGTACATGGGCTCTTACAGGTATGACATACGTGATTATCTGGCTAGCTGTTTAGAATGGATTTGCTGCTGCTTTTCTCTGACTATCTAGTTTTGTTCCCCCATATACCTTTTCCGAAAATTAAAAACCCTTTTCCTTTCTTTTTTTTCCATTTATATTGTGCTAGGCAGTAAGGAGGGAGTGAGGCCTCTCGGCATTTTAAAAAGAACGAAATGTGGACTAATCTGTTCTTTGTCAACATCTTTTCCAGCTTTTACAGGACCCAAAAATGCACACATTGTCCCAGCTGCCAACACATACGTGCAGGTTCTTCTTTTACAAGTTTGATTTTTCTGGGAGAAATGCTTTGCTCTTTGCCGTCTGCATCATTATCATCCAATTTGAGCCAATGGCTCAGAAATGCAAATGAGTTTTTATTTTACATGGTTCTTCTGTATCTCATGGAAGGACTCTTCTGAATTTTGGGCTCAATAGCTGCTTGCAAACAAGTTCCGCTACAGCCCCCTTTGGTTTAAACAGGATTCCGTTTTTCTATTAGATACGAGGCTTGGCATGGCCAGCGGTTCTTGTTGGATGGGTTGCTCAAAGTGCGAGGTACTGTCTGACCCTTAATCTATGCACCCAAGAATGTTCGTTAGCTTGCAAAATGTTGGTTACTAGGTACTTTGTCCCTACCGAAATGACTAAGAGGTCAATTACGGACTTTGTTGTCCAGATAAACTGGCATGTAGTTATTTTTGTGCCTTGTCTGATTTTAAGTGGTAGACTTGATCATTCGAATCTTGTCTTCTGGTTCTGATTGATGTCTTATTTCCCAGTCTTGGCATGAAAGATTCATGGGGACCTCTAAAGGCCCTAGCCATTGCTACTGTCATAAATGGAGTTGGTGACATACTCCTCTGCAGCCTTATGGGCTATGGAATAGCTGGTGCAGCATGGGCTACCATGGTATCACAAGTATGTAACCTGCACAATATGTTGTGCTCTTGTTTGTGCAGCCTCGACGTTTTCAAAGTTGTTAGTGAGCTCATTTGCACCCACTTATCAACTCTTCTCATAGGTTGTTGCTGCCTATATGATGATTGAAGCTCTACATGAGAAAGGCTATAATTCTTTTTCCCTTACTATTCCATCGGTCAGTGAACTTCTGATGATAATTGGGCTAGCTGCTCCAGTTTTTGTCTCATCAATGTCAAAGGTAGGTTAGAGTCACTCAACGCTGTTATGTTGTTAAAAGTATGTGAGAATCAAATTGTTCATTCATTTTTACTTCATGCTGAGACTATTCCAATACATTCCATATGTTTTTGATGATTCAGGTGGGTTTTTACTCCCTAATTATCTATTTTGCAACATCTATGGGCACGCATGTTGTGGCAGCTCATCAGGTGAGGATAATATTGCACTCTGGCAAAATTGATTTCTTTTTATAGGATCCTGTACAAGAGGAACTGATGTAATTTACCTACACTTATCGTTCCTTAATAGGTCATGTTTCAAATGTACAGCATGTGTGTTGTATGGGGTGGGCCTCTATCTCAAACAGCCCAATCATTTATGCCTGAGATGATGTTTGGAGTCACTCGAAATTTGGCAAAGGTTAGTGATGCCCTGTCACAACTGAAGCAATATTTTTTTATCTTGTCTAGGAGTATAACAGCTGCCTTGTATTTCTCGCTACCTTTTTTTGTTGAATGTCCTGCATAAGTTTGTAGTGTTGTATTTCTCTTGAAATATATTCTCTTAAGTCTAGCAATGTCAAACAGGCCAGGTTACTGCTAAAATCACTTGTAATTATTGGCACGATATGTGGATTGGTAATTGGAACAATTGGGACATCTGTTCCTTGGTTCTCTCCCACTATCTTTACACCTGATCAAAGTGTCATCCAAGAGGTTAGTCATGACATTTGAAAATTGGGAGTATGCTTCATTGTTAGTCTGTTCTTGTTCTTTCTGATAGATCAACATTATGTCTCAGATGCACAAGGTGTTGATACCGTTCTTTATGGCATTAGCAGTGACACCCTGCACTCATAGCCTTGAGGGCACATTGCTGGTACGTCTACAGTAATCCGACTGCATTAGGATGATTTGCATTTGCGCTTGCAACTCCAGTTCTGCATTGGTTGTCTGTACATCTACTTCCAAACCTTAGTGAACTCCCGAAACAACATGCGTTAATATCATATCACGCCAAATTGCTGAGAGTTTTGAGGAAAAAAGCGGTAGGATTGAAGGATAGAGAAAGGAGAAAGCTAAGTAATTTTCAAATCCTATGACGTGCCGAATTGCTCTATCTGTCATCAAAGGAGTAAACTTCTTTATAAAACGAGTTCCTAACAGAACCCCGCTTGTTTGTTCGATGCAGGCTGGACGAGATCTTAAATACATAAGTTTGTCAACGAGTGGATGCTTTTCCTTGGGTGCTTTGTTGCTCTCGGTAGGGGTCTGGGGCTTACTTTCCTACTATGAAATTTTATGATGTCTTCAATGTTTTGTTTTATCTGATTGCCCTAACATTTCTTGCTACTTTTTGTTGCAGCTCTTGAGCAGCAATGGATATGGATTGCCAGGTTGCTGGTGTGCACTTGTAGGATTTCAATGGGTATGGCTAAACTCTTGCTCCCTGGCTTCTCTTTCTTGCATCAGTCGCTTGGAGACTGAATATTTCATGTGGAACATGTACTTATTTGGATTCGGCTTATTCGTGTGATAATGTCAGGCCCGATTTTTCTTCGCTCTCCAACACCTGCTGTCTTCAGATGGCGCACTTCATGACAATGATTCAGGCCAATACAAGCCGAGCGACTTGGGAGCTACGTAGCTTCACATCCATGTCTAATTCGTCCCGTCAACAGATAAGCGATCGTGAAGCAGGAAGAAGTCATTGAATTGAGCTAATGAAATTTCCGAAGGAGAGAATTTTGTACACAGATGAGAATTGCCGTGAATCCGTACATGCTACGTTGGACAAAGTGTTAAAAGGCCCGGTCCATTGCCGTTTGATTGTTTCCGACTTTTGATTAGACATGTCAAAATGGTTCGTAGATCAATTTCTTAACAGATGTTTGATGAGCTGAGTTGTTATATTGATTGGTTATATTCAGTAAATATGTCATAAATTGATTTAAAATGGTCAAAGCCAAAATAATATGGGCGTTAATACTTGTAGTAGAGTCGTCAAATGGGCAGGTCGGGTCGAAAATAGTCCAATCCTTATTGATCCATTTAACCCATTTTGACACATTTTCATGCACTACAAATCTAGCGACATGTGTCCGACCCAATCCGTATTACTAAAACATTTTAATATTTAATCCAGTTTAGACAAAAAAAAAATGTTTCTTATAATCTTTTTAAAAAAATATATATTGTTAAAACACTATTGACAATTTTAACAATTTTTTTAGAGAGAATTTTGATTTTTTTTATATTTTCTTTCTTTCTTTCTTTTTTCTTCTATGTCAGGCGAGGGGTTGGCCGGCAGCCGATGGTGATTGGTGGCCAGCAGCCCTTGCCGGGTTTCATAGAAAAAAAAAGCAAAAGAAAGAAAAAATAGAAAAATTATGAAAAATTAAAAGATTAAATTGATTTAAAAAAATGACTTGTTCATTACTCACTTAAACTTATTAGATAACTAACTCATTTATAACCCATTTAAGATCATTAACTTGTTAACTAATCCATTTATGATCCACTTAAGCTTGTTTTTAAAACTTAAGGCAATCCATTTATGACCTACACCATCAAATATGGGTTCTAGACCCACTTTGCCAAATCTAGTTAATAGGTTCACAACTTACTTAAACTCAATCCGCTTCTACGATCCTCTATTACTCTCTCTGATCTAGCACTTAATCGCTCCGCGCTCCAATCTCAATTTGAGCATGAGTTTTCTTAAATTAGATGAGTTATAGAAGTGTTTTAGCAATATGAGTCGGGTTGGTTATGAGTCACTACATCCGTATTACATAAAAATAGTTCAAAACAGATTAAATAGATATATTTAGGTCGCATCACTTTTGGCCCGACCCGATCTACCCGGGTCTACTTCTGATAGTTGCAGCGTAGAAGAAAGGGGCAACGAATGGAAATGGCTGTGGCCCTGCGACTTTGTCCGGCATCCTTAAAGCCAAAAAATGTGGGCCCGCTGAGACTTCAATTGTATTGACAAATTCTCATTCCGCCGGATCATAATTTCTTTTCCGGGTCAAGAAAGATAGCCCGTCGATGCGCATATGCTTTTTGGAAATTGGTGCTTTGGAGCAATCAGACTGCCGTCTTCAGCGAACTGAACACATGAATTTGAGCTCTTTTGCCAAAAGTGGCCCGAAACATGAACGGTCTCTGTTTTTTCTGAGGTAAAAGATTGGTCTCTTTTCAATGACCAGAAGCTTGCAGAGTTTATGGGGTTATTGCTTTTCGATCCGACCGTAAAAAAAAAACCCAAAAGGCGCAATAGGTAGGGAACCATAGATTTATTCCTATTATAACATCTTCCCAGATGGTTGGTGCCAAAGATACAAAATACATTTTGTGCGGGCCTGGAAAGGGAAACTTTGTGCAAAGCTTTGTAGTCGCAACTTCTGAAAGGGACTCTGGCGTCCCAAAGATCGGTCGACTTAGAATATGCCCGATAACGTAAACGTATCGAATGTCTTTCGAGAGTAACATCCGAAGACATGAGGAGGAATACGTCTCTCGAAATTGGTCGGGAAGATATGTCAGTTGATGCGAGCGAAAAAAAAAAATCGGTCTGGACATCACCCGATTATAATTTAAAAAAAAAAGGAGGAAATCGAATGTGCCAAGCCAAATCGAATGTGCAATCAAAGCAAACGCCAAAGGATTTGAGGAATAACGGTTAGAATCGAACCAAGTGGGCCCTTTCCCCAATTCCTGCCATGGCCCCTGAACTTTTTGGACTCTTTATATATGACAGGCCACTGGCCGAGAGCGAGACAGAGGGAGAGAGCCACACACAACACGCGCTCTCCACCCGCCAAACATCGTCTTCTTTCTTGTGGTTCCGTCCGATACAGAAGGAGGATTCACCTCTGTTCTCAGCTTTCTCCTTCGTCTCTGTTTCGGTGACCTAATCTAAACAACAATGCAGATTCACTCTCCTCGCATTCCCCTCCACTGCCCCATCCCCAGACGCTTCCCCGATCGCTCGTTCTTCCCCTTCCTCAGTCCCCCTCCTCTCTGCTCCCGCCCTCCTCGCTTCTCGACGGCTCGAGTCTCGTCGAGCTCCCGCTTCTTGGAGGCGAAGCATGCTCGGGATCGGCTCGCCACTGCTTGTGTTGGCCCTAGCCATGACATCGCCGAGGGCGAAGCTGAGACGTCCGCCGGGAGTGATGACGCTGTTCCCCCGTCGCCGTCGTTTGGTGAGGAGGCGGAGGCGGAGGCGAAGAGGAGTGGCTTCTCGGACCAGAGTTTGTGGGGTCAAATGAAGGAGATTATGGTGTTCGCGGGCCCCGCGACTGGTTTATGGATGTGTGGGCCGTTGATGAGTCTAATCGACACTGCCGTCATCGGTCAGGGAAGCTCGATCGAGCTCGCCGCGCTAGGTAGCTCGATAAACCTTTTGCTTTTTTCAGAATGAGTTATTTGCTGGAGAGAAGAACTTAGGCGACCTCCTGAGCTTTGTCCTTTTGGCTCTGAACAGAGAGGATTCTTTCTGGTTTTTCATAACTGCAGACAGGTGCTTATATACATGAACATGATGCTGTGCTTTCAACTGCAGGTCCTGGAACAGTTCTTTGCGATTATACCAGCTACGTGTTTATGTTCCTCGCGATTGCTACCTCGAATATGGTAGCTACTTCTCTGGCGAGACAGGTAATACTTTCCTTGAACGAGTAGAACTTTTCATAGCGTTATTGATAGTTGCTTAGGTGTAGCCATGCAAATTGCATTTGCTGGAGCACATCCTTGGGATTTTTCGGTTTCAGATATCAAAACATTGTTTTCTATGTATCTGGGGTGAGTTTGAAGTAACCCTGTCTGGCTTTTGAAATTTTCGACATGTTTTGTTGTGGAATGCGGGAATGAGAGCATATTTCCCATTTTTGAATCGTTTGGCAAGCATATGCAAATTATCGGGTTGGATGCCTTTCAAGGAGACATGAAAGCTTTCATTATGCAAAATACTCATGGCCGATAGTATGTCATGCAGGATAAAGATGGGGTGCAGCATCAAATATCAATCTTGCTCTTTGGTGGATTGACTTGTGGCTTCTTGATGCTCCTCCTCACGATATTCTTTGGTCCTTGGGCTTTAACTGGTACTTGATACTGCTCTGTCCCGCAATTCCTGTGATATTTTAACTTTTTATCTGTCACTTCTTTTGTTTATCATACAATTTCATATGACGTGTTGCCAATTAGAAGATTAAAGCAGGCAGAGAAGAGACAACTAGTTGACTCATTAAATTTTTTCCCATGTTTGCAGCTTTTGCTGGGCCAAAGAATATGCATATTGTCCCTGCAGCAAATACTTATGTTCAGGTTCACTGACCTTTTTTGCACCCCATTTCCTGGCTCCGGTATAGAATGGCCATTGTTTCAAGTTGATAAATCCCAATGCGCTTTGTTCTTCTAATATACCCCATAATCATAACATCAAAGTAGGCCTTGAGAGGCAGTCTTACTTTAAATGTCTGCCTTCTTGTTCGCGATCATTTTAAAGTCATGGGTCGCTGGACGTTTTGCAGTATGCGTTAATGGAAACCTTGAGATCTTGGAAAAGTATGCATTCTTTGGCAAAACGAGTACTAATCTATCACTATCTGTTAGCCGAAGATTGCTAAGTGAGACCTGCAATCCCAAAATGATTTATCCTGCTTGATCAAGTCAACCTCACAAGTTTCCCTCAATCATGCTTGGTACATCATGATAATTATTTACCTCTAAGATTTTCTAATTTGCTATACTTGACTACCGTGATATTTTAGTTTGATGAATATGTTTTCAATCTCATTTTAACTGAACAGAATCGTTTGAATTGGTAGATTCGAGGCTTAGCATGGCCAGCAGTTCTCGTTGGTTGGGTTGCTCAAAGTGCAAGGTGCAAATAGTTTTGTCCCTCCATGTATTTATCTATTGGATCAGCTCTTCTTCATTGGCCTCTCTTTTAATTCGCATTTAAGTCCCTGACCTGCTAGTACATAACGTCTTGGAAAGGACTAAGCTTTTGGTTAAATCTACTCAAGAAGGTTTATGCAGTAGTTTGGTGGACCTTATAGTTCATACACAAGTTTGAGTTGATGCTGGATTCAAAAGCAATAAGGCCTAAGGCATCTGTGTGGTTGGACTCATTTTGAAGTAAATGCAGTAACTGAGCAATCGTACTACTGAGGCTTAACCTCATATACCCTGAGTTATGCATAGTTTTGCACTGTCTTTCATTAGTTTGGCATATTGAATTAGTAATGCAACTCTCTTTCCTCTTCAGCTAAAGAGCCTGAGTGTGTAGCTTTTCTTTTTTTCTCTCTGCTGGAAATTCTAGGCGTACTTTTAGGGTAGCTTTTTCCCCTTCCTTCACATCTCCATTTCCTTTTCCTCTCTCTTGGAAATTGTAGACATACTTTCTTGGGTAGCCTTTTCTTTTCCTGAAGCTCTCCATTCCTTTTCAGCCTTGGCATGAAAGATTCATGGGGTCCCCTGAAGGCTCTGGCCGCCGCCAGTGCCATAAATGGAATTGGTGATATCGTCCTCTGCAGCGTGTTAGGTTATGGCATTGCTGGTGCCGCATGGGCAACAATGGCTTCACAAGTATGATAAATGTTGAAATACTCGTAATATATGCCTTTTAAAAGTCGGGGAATGTAATCTTATCCGTGCGATCTTTACTAAACAGAATCCTTTCTAGGTTGTTGCAGGTTATATGATGATGGCTGCTCTAAACAAGAAAGGATACAATGCGTTTGCAATCTCTGTACCATCAGCTGATGAACTTTTGTCAATATTCGCGCTTGCTGCTCCCGTGTTCATAACAATGATCTCAAAGGTTTTGTCTTGCACTATATGTGGCTTTTCTGGGTTTCACATAACTACTTCAGTGCATATAAGAGAACTTATATTTTCAGGTGGCCTTTTATGCACTTCTTACGTACTTTGCTACATCTATGGGCACAATTACTGTGGCTGCTCATCAGGTTTATTCCGTTGACAATGACAATTGTCATCTTCTCAAGTTTAGCTGCTTATTTGTGAGAAACCAAGTGTTTCTTGCTTTCACTAATTGTACTCAATTCAGGTAATGGTTCAAACATTTTGCATGTGTACGGTATGGGGTGAGCCTTTATCTCAAACCGCACAATCATTTATGCCTGAGCTAATATTTGGAGTCAATCGGAGTCTGGAAAAGGTAACTGATGGCTATCTTACTATGGTTTCTGTGTCATTTTATTCTCCCTAGTGCAAAGATATGCTCTAAGTTCGATCTTAGTCAATCCTACTCTGCCCCTGTGAGCTAATATTTTGCCTTTGTTAATTGAACTATTCTCAAGATATCTTGGTGTCAAAACAGGCTCAAACATTGCTGAAGTCTCTTGTGATCATTGGCTGCTTTCTCGGAATCATTTTGGGAAGCATTGGAACGTTTGTGCCTTGGCAGTTTCCTAACATCTTTACACCCGATCAAAATGTTATACAGGAGGTTAGCTTGCAAAATTTCAAGACTCTGAATACATAGTTGTCACCAGAATCAGCTGTTTTAATATGTTGTCAGTCGTCAGTTGACAAATGAACAATATCAGGAGAAGCAGCCTGCCCGGTATACTCAAGGATATTATTATAAAAGCTGCTGGTTAGTATCGAAATTGTTTGGCTCCACCCTTAAATAATTTAGGGTTTAGGGTGTAGTTCTTGATAACAGATTATTTACATTATGGTAAGTGATTATGATAAATTGTGAATAGGGAAGTCATGATTATAATTCTGTATAAATTGTGGCGGGGCATGGGCCATATAGTTTCACCAACTGTGCTACGGAAGCCTGAATTCGGTTTTACAATTCTTTCTTAAAGTTGAATTTCAAAATAATGTAGGAGCAGTTGGACTAGCACTCTTGTTTCCTCATAGCTATAACAAGCAAATTAGATTTTAAATTGACTCAATGGCCGCATTTATTCAATGCATTATCTTATATTTGGACTCTTCTGGATATCAAGTATCTGATTTTCTTTGAATTCCTTGTTTATATTCAGATGCACAAGGTGTTAATTCCATACTACATGGCATTAGCCGTCACGCCCCCCACACACAGCCTCGAGGGTACATTGCTGGTGAGAATGTTATCATTATGTATTTTTTGCAAGCTCTGTTGTTCCTTTTACAGTGAATTAAAGATCACTGCAGGTTACTGTAGGATTCTTGTTGGTCTTATGTTTCAACTCTTCGGTTATTCAGACCTTCTCTGGCTTATGGCGTCTTATCAGTTAAAAAGGCAAAGATAAGGCTCTTTGGCAGACATAATCTTCTCTCGCTCTGTAGTACTATTATATGTGTTGGGAACTACCGGTGTAGTTTCTGCTTTCTAAGGATGGTGCCAGTTGGATAGGGTATAGGCATAGTCTGGCCATTCGCCTGCCTCCATGCCTCTGCACTTCATGGACTGTCGACGTCCTCCGTATGGGCTTATTTGAACAATGTCTAGCTATGGGGGACCTTGATTATGTGTTTGTTAGGTGCTCAGGTTACTGTGCATGTCTCTCTGCCTTACCCATGTTGATTTTGCTTGAAGCCTCGTTCCCTGAGCAACGTAGAGTAGCATTGCATGTATATGCATGTATCTATCACTTTCACCATAATGTTATAAAACCGCTTGTATGCCTGCTAGGCCGGAAGAGATCTTAGATTTATCAGTGCATCCATGTGCGGATGCTTTACTCTGGGCGCGCTTCTGCTGTTGGTAAGCTGATTTTTCTTTCCCATACTTCATTATAGAACTAGGTCATTGAAAAATTGACTAAACTTTCGATTTTGTTACCAGCTTGTAAGCAGTAAAGGGTTGGGTTTGGCAGGATGTTGGTATGCACTAGCGGGATTTCAATGGGTAAGATTGACACTCCTGTTCATACTCATGCATTTTGTCTGAGGCACATCTTAAATGGAGAAAAAATTTCAGGCTCGGTTCTTTCTCGCTCTACGGCGCCTTACTTCTCCCAACAGTGTACTGTACACGGAAGATCTGAGCCGTTGTAAACTGCAGAAGCTAAAAGCTACTTAGCTTATAAATCATTCAATAAGGCATGTGCTCAGTATTAATACTTGACGGATCATCTGGATAAAGGTGCCACCAAGTGACTTCTCGTGCTTCTCAGCCATCTAATCTACCAGATCTATGATGCGTGGTTAATCCGTTTCCGCACATTGGGTTAGGGTTATTCTATTCTTTGTGCCTCGAAGAGGCCAAGAGCATTAAGCAAGGCAGTTTCGTAAAAGCTCTTTTTTGCTTCTTCTACAGAAAAATGGGGTTCGTCTGCATCTTATTGTAACTGTATCATAATAGTATAGACAAAAGGATTACCCTCATGGAGGTGATACAACTGAGGTTGCTTCTCTTTTATTCAAATCTGGCTCCAATCTTGATACTGTGAGTGTGATTACTTCTTTCCGGCTTATCATTCGTTGTAACCTAACCTATACTTTAGTAACGTAATCGACGCTAGTTGCTCCATCTGTGTTGCTCATTTCTGGGTTAAGTACCAGACATTCAAAGAAAAGAGAGCGTTTTGCAATCGTTATTCGGAATAGCTCCACAGGATTCTCTAAAATTTAGCGGAAATGCACATACCACCCGTTTAAACTTGCACTTGGTGTCAACACTCAACAGGTTTGGAACTTTGAAGAAGTTGCCCTCTCTTATTTGCGGTTGGGGGAAGGGGATTTGCGTTTTTTGCACTAAATTAATAAAAGGAAAAAGCTAGCAAAAACCTCAAATTATGCTGAATGTGATGTATTTACTTAAATTCTTTTTGCGACGCCAAAAACCCCAAACTTGTGTCCTTGACACATTTATCCCAAAAAAATATTATGACACCAAAAATCCCCAGACTTGTGTTTGCGCAATACATTTAGGCTTTGTTTGTTTGTTTTACGCAATACAAGTTGGGATTTTTGGTGCCACCAAAAAAGAAAAATCGGGGTAAATGTGTGACTCAAGTACATATTTGGAGTTTTGGTGTCACCAAAAAAAAAATTATAGTAAATATGTCATAGTAAACATAGTTTGAGGATTTTTTGTGTGTGGCTTTTTCCCTTAATAAAATTAGTTCTTGCTCCCGAAACGAGAATTTTTTATTAGGCAATTTAACAATCATTATGGTTCCACTTCACCATAGATTCTTCAGTTAAAAGCATCAGTTGATCGTAGATATACAAAAGAAATTTAAAAATAATTGAGCATGTTATATAAATCATTTATGATGACATAAGTCGTAACACTGACACATTTTATTTTTCCACAATAGAGACGAGAATTGGTCCAATATTCATACTCTATCATCCGCCGTTGCAGAGTAGTGCATCACAATTCACAAGGCCGTCTTATTTCGCACCAGAATCCACGTCGTTCCTACTCCGGCTTGGTAAAGTTGGTATATAATGGCGACTCCAAAGAACAAAAGGGTAGGCCATCGATAAAATTTTGATGCATGCATATTTATATGATTATTTTGCAACATTTTTCAACATCGGGTGTTTGGTCTAGTGGTATGATTCTCGCTTCGGGTGCGAGAGGTCGCGAGTTCGATTCTCGCAACACCCCGTCAGTTTGCTTTTTCGGCTCTCCCGTGAAAACCCTCCTCTCGTCTTGTCTTTTGCCTTTTTATTACCGTCCCGTCGGTCCTTGATCTTGTTTCCGTTTTACCGGAAGTTGTGCTTGAGCCTCGCCTAAACGTGGACCTCTCTTCCTCACTTCATCACGTGAAAATCGCATGTGGCACGCAAAAGGGTATACGTTAAGTTTGACGTCGGAGGTGAGGGAAAATTTCTGTGTCATCTTTTGCATCTCCTCTGAATGCATTCATCCATTTCACGCACGCAAAGGCAAAACACTGCGGTCCCCACCAAAGAAGACAAAAATCTAGAGAACAAGCCAACATCCTGGTATCGTATCACCACCTTGTAGTACTCGTACTGTGGTTGAAGCCTCTATGATAATTGCAAACTCTCAACTTCTTAACCGCAAACAAGTGAACTCACTCGTGAAAAAGTGAGCTTTACAGATGATTTTTGAGTATCTCTTCCGTTCCCTGTTCTGTCCTGCCATTGCTAGTTTGATTCTTTGCTATATGTTTCCCTCCACACCCTTCAAAGCCAATAAGGCAGCTCCGTACGCAGCCTCCGTCTGGATGGCCCGGCTCACGGGTACACCAAGCACTCTCTCGCGTATCTTTATCCATTTCTCATTTTTCGAGCCGCCTCCAGCTGTGAACACCTCATCCACCGGAGTCGCCCCCAGATCCTTCAGCAAGCTATACGCCTTTCCCTGCACATGTGCAAATTGACATCACGGGTCCAAGCTTGCACTACAGAACCTCGTTTCGGCTCTTGACAGTGCAAAATTCAGAAGGCGGGATACGCTACCAAAAGTGCGTACCTCAATACGGGCAATAGATTCTAAAATGCCATGCAAGTATTGAACATCGCTTTCTGGGCGTGGAAGTAACCTGCATTAACCATGACTATGATCAGAAATCCCATACGAGGTGTTCAATTACTATTCTCGAATGGTTGTCAGATAAAGGAAGCTTCGGTATCAGGTTTAGCATTTTCTCATTGCCGCCTCGATTTCAAATTTTGGTGGGCCAATGATCCAGGAGACATAATAATAGCATCCACGATCGAGATTAAACCAAGCCAAAAAGCTTCAGATATCTTTACATCAATACCTGGGCATCATATTAGGATCTGCAACAGGAAACCTTTCGCCAGCAGTTTGAAGAGGGTAATAATCTAAAGGTGATGTTTCCGATGGATCTATCCGCTCACTCAATTTCTCTAATTGCTCGTCAGTAAAGATTTGTCTCAGAACAGCTCCGCCAGTATTTGAAGCGCCTCCAACAAGCCATTTATCATCAAGGCGGTGACTATAAACACCATACCGTGCATCCTCAATCCTCCGGGTGCTCAGCAATTTAATAGCCAGTGTTGAACCCAATGAAGTTACCTAAACGCAAAGAATAAGAACAAAATCTTCGAGCATCTAGAAATAGAAAAATTGGCATACACTACAAACAGTACGTCTTAGAAACTATAGATTTCTGCCCATAAATCTCACAGCTTTTCCAGGTTGTGTTGCCCTTGCAGCAAGAAATGCAGCTATACTATCGGTAGTCCCTGTACACACTACGCAGTCATTTGGAAAACCTGCCAGAAAATGCCATCAGTGAGCATCAATCTCAATATCGAACTTCAAGCCTACCAGTTCAGCAGAAGCTCGATTTAGCCACACACACAAAAAAAAAAAATCAGCAGGAACTATCTCCAGTGCATTCCCAGCACTCAAATCAAAATAATTCATAGGTCAACAGGTAGGAAGATCACTTGCATGAAATAAAAGTTTCAGGCTAGTTAAGAGAAGGGAAGCATACCGTGTTTTTGAGCAATATCCTCTTTCAAATGACCAATTGGTTTTCCTGGAGCTATAACAGAAGGCAGAGCATTAGAATATGGCTGAGACAGCAGCCAAGAAGGATAGGACTCAAGTTCTGGATCATAACCAACCTGGGGCATAACATAAGCAAAACCAATTATATCTACCATGAAAAATCGTTGACTGAGGAAAATAATTCGAAAAAAGAAAAACCAACAAACATGTAACTCCGATAAGTCGTACTTTCAATGCATTATTATAGTCAGAAACTCCCAGTTTGCCATGCAGAAGCCACAATAACCAATCTGCCTGATGCATTAGCACCACAGATCCTTTATCGGTAGCACTGGAGTTCCACCATGACACAAGCTTGCACAGAGTAGAGGAACCTGAGCAGACTGTATGGTTTTCAGGAGCAATGGACTTTACTGTTGGTAAAGCATTGGGACAGCTTTCATTATAAAGGAAAGGTCTTCCAAGTGTGTCTCCAGACTTGCTGCAGCAACATATAAGAAGCCTCGCTCAGTAGTTCATTTAAAAGGAACATTATAAACATTCTCTCTCTGATTGAGTCGTACAAGATTGACCTGTCAATTATCATAGTCGTTGCAGAAGTTCCATCGACCGACATAGAAGCAATGAGTGAGCGTAGATGAACCGGAATGTCTTCCAGGAGAGAGAAAAGAGTAACTTTCCACGAGGAAACCCAATCCCTTGTGTCTCCGCTCTTTCTAGACAAAACAAATGAACTTCTCAGTACGCTAGGGAATGGAAGGTTTCAGATTTGGAAAAACTAGCAGTTCACCAGGGCATAATTTATAGCACTTCTCAGACACATTATCTCTAACATCACTGGACATGCAAAAGGAGACGCTCATCAGTAAATTGTGTAAATTTGCAATAAGAGGCCCTTCATGCCTTTCTTGCTTGGTAGTATAAGAAGTACAACTGACAATGTCCGGACGACTTTTCACTGTATTCCTTCATTGTGCATGTTGTATCCCAGAAACAATACCAAGTTGCAGGAACAAGTATTTTAAATTCGTACACGCAAGCTTTGCTTTCGCAATACTCGTATTGCTCAGTCACCATAAACTGCTGAATAGTTCCCTGTTGTGACCATCATTCTCCAAGTAAGAGGGGAAACAATTTGGAGACTGTGCACTGGCTAAATAGTTCATGTAGCACGACTGACAATGGACAGTCTTTTAAGAGCATCGGCTAATTAGGAGATCGAAATACATAATTGATATGGAACCAATAAACAAAATGTGAGGGTGTAATGACTCCACATTCCAGTTGAATGTCCTGGCAACTCAAAGAACAGAGTGAAATCTGAGTTACAGTAGCAGAAGCCGAACCATGTATTCAGGATACCCCCTTTTTCCTTCAGCATGGATATTCCCTTGCTTGTCTATAAGAGCAAATCTGGCTCCTGAAGTACCAAAATCCATCCCAAGATACAGCCTTTGGCCAAATTCTGGGTTCATTCCGCTGCTTCCGCGAGCAGTCATTCCTCTTCTCGGTTTAGTTTTAGTTGCAGAGCCGAACAACCCATTTCTTGAAACCAGCGTCTTTGGCCAACAAACGCCTAATAAAAGGAACAAACACTAGAAATTGAGTGAAAGCAACGGGAACAATTTTCACACTGGTCATTTCAGTGCGGGCATGCATTGCTCTGTCGCGAACAGAGTAAACGATCATGTCAAATTCGCAAGCATCTGCAATTGATTGCTGAAATGTCACCGAGGGAGAGAGAGACCATGAACTGAGGGTGATCGCAGAGTAGTAGAGGAAAAGCATGGAGGATAGTGGAGGGAGTAGGACATCGTGAATCTCGCTCTTGCAGTGGCTACTACGAGGATAAAGGCCAAACGACACCACAGAAATGGATATAGTAGTCCTATTAAACGGACCCATCATTTTCATTACAAAAAAAAACACACACACACACACACAAAAGAGAGGAAGAAAGAGACAAACAGTAGATCATTTAACAGGGAAAAACAGCAACAAATAGAAAAATTAAAGCAACCCAAGCAGCATACGATCAACGAAAGGATTATCCAAGGATACAAGGTTTGGTCTTGATTCTGGCAAAACCATTTAGGGTTAAGTTTTAGGCTTAAACCTCGGAAGCTGGTGATTCTTGTTTTCGCCGCACGAGAATCTGGTAGACATTGAGAAAGGTCAAAAGAGACTGTTAACCATGGCGCAAAATCTTTCCCATTTTTTAAAAAGATGAGAAAGAGAGAGAGAGAGAGTCACGTTGCTTCCCAGAAAATTATTTTGCCTATTTTTATACATGAGTTCTCTCTCTATAAGCGTTGATTTTCTTTTTATCTAACGGATATATCAATCTCCGTCTAATCATTTTGACGGTTGATCTAACAATGGTCGATATTAATTCTCGTCAAACAAATGTAACGGTAAAGATCAAATCCTCCTACTAATCTAACGGTTCTAAGGAACCTTAGGTTTTATCTATTTCGATTGATAAATTGATAATTTATTCGGGACAATAGACCGTGATGCAGAAAAGAGAGATATGTGATAAATGGCAAAGGTTCTTCCCCATGTTTCCTTTCGGTTGCTACGGACGCGAATCTCATTGCTTCACGAAAAATATTATGAATCGTCCCGTAGAGGGAACCATCATTTTCATTGCTAAAAAAAAAAAATTAAGAAATTTGAGTTTTTGGAATTAAAGGAGATCAAATCTTCAAAATTTAAGATGTGATTGCTGCACCAGTAGATCATCAACACAAGACTGTAAATTTTATGTAAGAATGGATTCATCAAAACAAACTTTGTTCCTCGACAAAAAAAAAAAAATTGCTTCTTATTTTGGAAGTGGAACGTATTGCAAGGTAGTTGGATTGGACCATTTGTTAGTGAGACAGGCCCATCTATCTCTCCTCCAGAACAATTGGGCCCACTCGACCCGTCATTCTACGGTGAGATCCGGCCCTTTTCAGTAACATTGACCCGCAAACCCAAGCGCATCGAGGCACATTACTTAACTGGACATCCAGGACTAAAGCACAATCACGGCCCCGCTCGGCGCTCGTACACTGTCAAAGTAGCATGTGTTTGGCCCCCAACAGTTACCAAACTCTAATCTGCCAAATCCCTAATCGTACATAAATGTAATGTGTATGTTTTCTTTCTGTGCAAATTGAACGAATTGACCGGAGGTTATGAAGCCACATCCATACTCACAACCGCACATCAACTAGAATATGGCCGTTTCTTTCTGAAGAAACGTGGATACAGACCGTGGATCGAGCTCGAGGTGAGCAGTTGCTAGTGAAGAATCTGTTCACGTGGGAACCCCACCCCCGCCCACAAAAAAGCAAAGATGGAGGGAGGAACATTACACGAGCGCCTGCAGATGATCGTCGCACGTGACCCACTTGCCCGCCCTGAAAAGCGGAAAAGGTGACAGCTATTTTAGCTTCGCTCCTCCTCCTCCTCCTCCTGGTCATACAGCCAATTACTTACTTCGGAGTCCACATGAAAATCGCTAAAATTTCATCTATAGTAGATAGAACTATGGACCCGTTCGAATGCCTGTCATTAATCTCGTGGATCGGGTAAGATGCGAGCTAATTAAAGGCCACGTAGGCAGATTAAACACGGAAATGTTTACGCTTGATATTGTTGGAATTGAAAACGCCCCCCCCCCCCCCCCCCCCCCCCCCACACACACACACACACACACACACATTAAGAAATACTCCTTAACAACAAACTCATGTGGAGTTTCACTAGATCATTGTTCACTCGGCAAGTTAAGAAGAAGAAGAAAAAGACCAACAAACAAAGTGTATGCAATTGCGTGAACTCATTAGCTTAGCTCTTATATCATCATATTAGACGCGGTTATCCATAACTTATGTAGAAACACTGAGATTGTTAACATTGAAACCTATAAATATAGCAGTTTAATTGAATGTGTCTCTTGCATTACTCACAAAATGAAAGGTAAATAAATTTTTTATTGTTATTTTTTAAGATTCTCATGAGCAATTGGCTGAATAATAATCTCTCGCCCACTCGAATAGGGAGAACACCAAGAAGCAAGGTTGGACCTTTTTCGCATGTGCGTGTCGACCCCCCCACAAGAAAAGGAGGAATGGAGTTAAATTGCGATGGGCTCCGCACATTCTATTATTCTTTGCTTGCACTCCTCCTCGTTTCAAGACTCGTGGTGTGCATGGGAAGAAGCCATTCCAACCAAGACAATAAGAAGACAAGATTCGACGCCACACGAGTAAATCTTATTACACATCTAATTTTTTACGTTTGCTGTCCCTCCATTGAACGAGAGATGTTTCACTCGATCTGGTTGGTGGCCATGGTAGACCCGTTGCGTTAACTTAAGTGCCACTTTACTTCTCACCTTCTAAATTTCCTTTTTTTTTCTCCCCCAATTCAAGGTTCTTAATCTACATCATTGGATTGAAATGATGCATAAACCTCAGAGGCTTGAGAAGGACAAAAGTAGAGGGGGGAAAATTGCCGAAACGACTAAATTGACAAATCGTTTAAAAGGTTTAGGACTATATGATTGAATTGACAAGTTGTCATAAGGTTTAGGATGAGAAAATTATCCAAAAAGTCTTAAACTTATTGCCCTTTTGCCAATTCAGTCCTAAACATTTCAATTTTGTCAATTGAGTCTATCCGATCAATTTTGGCCATAAATCGTTGACGTGGACGCCGACCATCCTACCGTGGCACGGCCATTGCTGAAGTTGACAGTTTTAAATAACATTTTAACATTTTAATATTTTTTTCGATTTTTTGTTTTTTTAATTATATATTTTTAGTTTCATTTTTCTTTGTTTTTTCTTTTTTTTCTGGTCGGCGGGGCCACGAATGCCCTGAGCAAGGCCATCGCCGCCTCACCGGCTGCGGGCGAGAGTCGCCGGTGACCCTCGCCAGCTAGAACAAAGCACAGAAAAATGAAACTAAAAACAAAAGATAAAAAAATTCAAAAATCCAAACCAAATATTTAAATAGTATTAGAAATTGTCTACGTCAGCGCCGGCTGTACCACATAGGACGACCGACATTCACATCAGCGATTTTCGGCCAAAATTGTACTGAATTAGGAAAAAACATAGATTTAGGACTTTTTGGATAATTTTTCAGGTTTAGGATTAACTTGGCACGATTGAAATATTTAGGGCTAAAATAGTCACCATACAATAGATTTAGTATTTTTTTGGACAATTTTTAAAGAAAAACTAAGCTCATCGCTCTTGCTCTTTGATAGTCCTTGCTATTGCTAATCCCCATCGTAACATTGGTCAACGAGAGCTAACACCGTGACATGTCTGTCGGCAAATATAGGATTCCTCCCCAGAGCCGCCCTTTATTCGTAAAATAACGAGATGAACGACAATATTAGGTCGTAGTTAAATATATATAGAAATATCATCAGCACAAATTGTCTATTCACAAAAACATGATTAAGAAACGACATAATTTCACTGTCGCAAGTTAACTTTGAGGGTAGGAAAGTTCTTAAAGTTCCTTTCATTTGTCATATACTCCATCAAGTCCCGACGTTCTCATCTCCACCCCGTCAAATTGATCAAAGGAAAATTTGGAAATGTACGTGCAAATTAACCATCCGATGTCCATAATTACCACGCAAGTACGCAAGGTAAAATTGTTAAGTGGGCGTTGATCCCAACGGCTTAGTTATGTGAATTGCTTATTGTTGACACCAAATAATAATGAGTTACCGAATTGACTTCGGTATCATCATATCCCGAAAATCGATAAGTCAGGAACAGTAAACTACTCCGTGAAGTTCGGTAAGTTATCTGTAACATACCGAAATGGCCAGAAGTCTAAACCCGATATTCAAGAAATAAGAGAATAAAGTTATTGATTTTCGAAATTCGGTAAGATTCTGGATATACCGAAATTGTAAAAAGTCAGCAGTAAGAGGAATACGAAGTTGAAAAGAACCGCAGGATGGCCAAACTAGCCACGTCAGCAAGAAGTTACAAGCAAGAAATCAGGATAGTGAATGCGAACAGTTCACGGTAGTTACTGGAAGAGATTCAAATTCGAAGCCATGTTGACAGTTGAAGATCAAGTTTTGGCGGATAAAACGTGGGCAAATGAGAAGTTATTGAAAGCGCCAAGATTCAAAGTTTGAAAGCAAAAAAATAATCGACAGACGGTTATGGAAAGCTGAAGAATACAAGTATTCAGAAGAGAAGAGGAAGACAACAGATCAACACACATCCAAAAACATTCAATTTTATCTGCAGTTTAACTTCCCTACACTTTCATTTCCAGCATTTACAGTTTCCGCAACTCGAGCTTATTTTCAAGTCTTCTACTGCTTTCATAGGAGTATTGTAACGTAGCCTGAACCTTTGTTGATCTCAAATCCATATTCGATTCATTGATTTCATACCCATTTCACACCTCTCTGTGTTGCTTCGTGTTCTTGCTAAAATTTCACTTTGAAAGTTGAACCACAGAACCCTCTTAATAAAAATCGAAGACTAAATTTCGGTGAAAGATATTTCTTGTTGCAAAAACAAGCGAACACTTATGAACGACATCACGACATCTTGAAAAAAGAGAGAGGACAAATGAGTTAAGTAATAGCATGGTTTCTCATATTTTCGATGAACACCGTGCTCTCCACGACATTCCGCTGGAAAAAGTTATGCAGAATAAAAAATAATCACAAAACAAAGCTGTGAAAAAGATGAGTTATGTTGTTCGGAAGATTTCCCATATCAAACAGAATGCAACAAGACGAAGGAGTGGAGAAACCCTCTATTAGCATGGTTCTTCCTATTTTCAAATAATGTCATGCTTTCCAATAACATTCTTCTAGAAAAGTCACGCAGAAAAAAAAAAAAAAAGCCAAACAAAGTTGTCGAAAAGATGAGTTATGTTGTTCGGAAGATTTGCCATATCAAACTGAATGCAACAGGGCGAATGAGTGAAAAAATGCTGTAATAATATGGTTCCTCATATTTTCGAGAAATTTCGTGCTATCCATGACATTCCTCTCAAAAAATTATATAGAATCAACACAAATTTCGCCAAAAAAAGTTGTTGGAAAAATGAGTTACACTGTCCGAAAGATTTGCCCTATCAAATTGAATGCAACTGACGAATAAGTGGAGAAACGCTTTAGTACCATGGACGCCAGCCATCCTACCGTGACACGGCCATTGTTGACGTTGACAATTTTAAATAATTTTTGAATTTTTTTTTGAATTTTTTGTTCTTGAATTTTAAATTTTAAATTTTCATTTTCGTTTTTTCTTAGTTTTTCTGTTTTTTTTTTCTGGCCGACGAGGCCGCGAAGGCCCTGAGCAAGGCCATCGCCGCCTCATCGGTTGTGGGCGACGGTGGTCGGTGACCCTCGCCAGCTGGCAAAAAGCACAGAAAAAGGAAACTTAAAACAAAAGATCAAAAAAATATTAGAAATTGTCCACGTTAGCGTCGGCTGTGCAACGTAGAACGACCGACATTCACTTCAGCGATTTCCGACAAAAATTGGCCGGATGAAATCAATTGACAATATGGAAAGGTCTACGACTGAATTAGGAAAAAAAAACAGGTTTAGGACTTTTTGGATAATTTTTCAAGTCTATAAATAAATTAGCACGATTGAAATGTTTAGGACTAAAATGGCCGCCGTATAATAGATTTAAGATTTTTTTGACAACTTTTTAAAGAAAAACTAAGCTCAACGCTCTCGCTCTTCGCTAGTTCTTTGCTATTACTAATCCCCGTGCGGCCACATCGTAACATTAGTCAACGAGAGCTAACACCGTGACATGTCTGTCGGCAAATATAGGATTCCTCCCCAGAGCCGCCCTTTATTCGTAAAATAACGAGATAAACGACAATATTAGGTCGTAGTTAAATATATATAGGAATATCATCAGCACAAATTGTCTATTCACAAAAATATGATTAAGAAACGACATAATTTCATTGTCGCGAGTCAACTTTGAGCGTAGGAAAGTTCGTAAATTCCCTTTCGTTTGTCATATATTCCATAAAGTCCCGACGTTCTCATCTCCACCCGTCAAATCTATCAAAGGAAATTTTGGAAATATACGTGCAAATTAACCATCCGACGTCCATAATTACCACGCAATTACGCAAGGTAAAATTGTTAAGTGGGCGTTGGGATATGTGAATAGCTTATGAACGACATCACGACGTTTTGAAAAAAAAGAAAGGACAAATGAGTTAAGAAACGCTCTAATAGCATGGTTTCTCCTATTTTCGAAGAGCACCGTGCTCTCCATGACATTCCGCTGGAAAAAGTTATGCATAATAAGAAATAATCACGAAACAAAGCTGTAAAAAAGATGAGTTATGTTGTTCGGAAGATTTCCCCTATCAAACAAAATGCAACAAGACGAATGAGTGGAGAAACCCTCTATTAGCATGGTTCTTCCTATTTTAGAAGAATTTCATGCTTTCCAATAACATTCTTCTAGAAAAGTCATGCAGAAAAAAAAAAAAGCCCAAAAAAGTTGTTGCAAAGATGAGTTATGTTGTCCGGAAGATATGCCATATCAAACTGAACGCAACAGGGCGAATGAGTTAAAAAAACGCTTTAATAACATGGTTCCTCATATTTTCGAGAAATTTCGTGTTATCCATGACATTCCTCTAAAAAAATTATACAGAATCAACGCAAATTTCGCCAAAAAAAGTTGTTGGAAAAATGAGTTACACTGTCTGGAAGATTTGCCCTGTCAAACCGAATGCAATGGACGAATAAGTGGAGAAACGCTTTAGTAGCATGGTTCCTTCTATTTTTTAAAAACATCGTGAACTCACCTCACGTCGGAAGCATTTTAGTTGATTAGTTGAAGTGGCGAGGAAAACGCGAAACGTCAAATAACCTACCTTCACCTAATTAATCAAAATTTCAGGGTTATGTGTCAACCTAGGCGTCGGGAAGCCGAATTTGTTCCGGCAAATACAATCGATTGAGAATCCATGCAACACCCAAGATGAACTATATTATATCTTACTGGCATTTTGGCTCTTTCTAGCGACGCCGTAATTTGATTCTACCCTCTGTCTTCGTTTGGAGATATGGGAAGGGAACAAAAGGAAATGTAGTGAGTTCCGGGCACGACATGGAGCAGTTCTTACATGACAAGCAACCACGGGCATGGGGAAACCTTACATCACAAATAAATAGGCAAGAAACGAAAAAAGATTTGTCGGTCGATCCGCCTATCAACCCCCGCACGTCCGATCCAAAAGAAACCTATAGTAAAACAATTTCCGAACTTAAAAATATGTACCAACCATGCCCTTTATATTTCTAAAATATTCGAAATTTGCCTTGTTAAAACAATGCCCACACAAAATATTGGGATATGATTTGCACTCTCCATTGACAGGAAAGCACGGGGTCTCGGGGGGAGCGTAACTTTTATAGTTTGAGTCCATATTTTATTGGTAGTTTGTGTTTGATTCCATAAACAACTTCTGCTTAAATATATTCATTTTCGCTTATAATTAAGTGATGTAACAGAAATGTGTAGTATTTTAATTATAGTAGAATCCTTTACTTAATGTAACTTTAGTTCAATAGTGAATCAGGATAAATCTTTACGTTTCGATTTCTCTTTTTTGTTATTTTTTGTTATTTTTTATTTTTATTGTGACTGTGTACCGAATTTTAAGGGAGAATAGAAAACCCACCGAGCTTCGTTTTCTTAGGCTGACGTCGCATCATGGAGAGGGAAGGGAAACCAGAGCCAATAGTGGATGACGTCACCGAGGAGGATGCCAAAGGACAATCATGACCATATCAATTGGCTCGCGCTTGCCAACATCGCCATCCTCGAATCCTACGTGGAAAGCAGGACAGGTAGAAGTAGAGGCACCCATCACATGGGAGAGTATCTTCCACTCCCACCGTTCATTGCAACTCACTCTCTCTCAACTACGTCTCCGATGCTTCACCTCGCGAGTGGGTTGCACGCTTCGGAAATCTGGGATGCGAATGGTAACACTTCTGAAAATAAATTTTTGTTCTAGTTGATAATTTAACTTCTGAAATAGAAATTTATTTGGTAAAAATTTTTACTTCCGAAAGAAATTTCTATTTCTGAAGTGAATTTTCACTTCTGAAGTTATTTTTCCCCCAATTTGACAAGTTAACAAAAATTGCTTTTCAACTCAAGAGGTACTTCTCGCCTCACCATCTTTTCATTACGCCCTTACCATCTTTTCGACCATGCCCGCCTTCACCTGCCGTCGACCTCCGTAACCGCCCACCGCAGACCACCGCCCGCCGCCGCCAACCGCTGACCACCGCTTGCCGCCGCCCACGACCGCCGCCACCAGTCGACCGCTGCCCGCCGCCAACCGTCTACCACCGCCCCGCCCGTTGCCACCCCGAGTCGCCATCTCCGGCCGCGGGAGTAAAAAATAAATAATATTTTGTAATAATAAAAATTAATTTTTAAAGAAATTTAAAAAGTTTATAAATGAAGTATAATTTTTTCGACCGCCGACAATAATTTTTCATAGAAGATTTTATGTTAATAATGTTTTAGAAGTAGAAATTTTCAACAGTTATCAAACGAATTTCTCTAATTAGAAATCAACTTCTGGAGCAGAAGTAGAAAAATCAATTTCTGCTTCTGAGTAGAAGTGGAATAATCAACTTCTGCCCAGAAGTTGATTTCTGAAGCAGAAGTGTTGCCATGCGCGCCCCTAGTTCTTCGGAAGGGAAGCCGGATGAAGTCGGAAAGGTTTTTTTTCTTTTCTTTTCGAAAAGTCGGAAAGGTTGACTGACCTCGACTTATAACCGTCTTGAAAGCAATCGATGATATAACTCATAAGGTATATGAGATAAAAGATTCCCAATTTTAGTGTCGGTATTTATTTTACGCAACACGAGATAAAATATGAATCACAAAAGGATAACATGAATTTTACACGGCACAATGCGCTCGATCCGTATGTTTGCACGAATCTGCATGTTTTCACCGTCAGCCAATTATTTGGCTTATAAGATCACCTCTGCTCATCACTAAAAAATTGTTGCACGTGGTATTTTTGAATTGCAATTCCCAAATTAAATTTTGGGAAGTACTCGTGCTGATTGCTTTGTTTAGAACTCGATTGCACTTTTTAGTAAAAATTACGATTTGATTGACCAATTGAAAGTTTTAGAATTCGTACAGCACTCCCATATAAAATTTTGGACTCGTGGTCAATATCCCCTAATTTTGAATTTACTTCATCAAAACCCACGTTGGAACTAGCATTTGTTTCGACTGCTCCGACTTTTTAAGCAGCTCGTGTCTAGTCTCTGCATCTACCCGTTTTATTTTTTGTTGACCTCAAATGTATAGTCACAACAACTTACTCAAACTCATGCGCATTGCACTTTCAATTAAAAATTACAGCCGCAACACATAAAGTCGTGAAAGTTTAAAATGAGACGACATAAAAATCTAAAGTAAAAACCTAAATAGATGGTGGGCTTGAATATTATGGATTTTGCAAAAAATCACAAAGTTATAATGAACTAATTAAGTTTACGAAATTATATAAGTAACCTTAGGTTCTTTAGTGGAGTAAGGATACTCTTGTAACAAAGCCTTATTAAGATACATGTTTCAATTCGTCGGTCAAGTAAATCTCAAATACTTTACCAACAAAGGAATTTGTAACAAGATTATTAATTTATCTCAAAACCCACAACGCGATTTGATTTATCGGAGTCAAACCAATGAGGATCTCGATCGAACATGACATGCTCGAAGTTGGGTCCTTCTCCGCTCCCTTCCGCGGCATTTCAAGAAGTACTAGCAAGAAGCTCGGCACTCGGGTCGAACTCGCCCTCAAAGAACCAGACCTCGTGATAGAGCTAGATCTAGCTCTGTCATTGATGCAAAATCAGATTTGGATTCCATTCGTTGCAATAAATATTACAAAAGTACTTCCGAGTTAATGTAGGTGAAATTAATGAAAGCATTTGATCACGCTGTTTAAAAATTGATTAAACTCTAATTACATTACAAATTTAAGAACATCTGTCTAAGAGTTTCCGAATACAAAAACAAATTTATAGCGAAGTTACTGGACAAAACTCCTCTGACCAAAAAAAAAAAAAAGGGACAAAACTCCTCCGTCCAGCGACGCAGATCGCGCTCCTCACGCGCTCGAGCAGTTAACTTAACCATCTTTTCGTCCACTTCACAACACACCTGCGGGCATAGTGGTTCCATTAACATTTACGCCAACTACTCGCACGCGCTTCTCCTTCTCTTTAATCCCACTCGCACGCTCATCACAATACCCAACCCGCAATTACCTCTCTCGGAGCACGTGCTTGCTTTCTCACCGCGAGTGCCACATTCGAGCTCACGCGCGCGAGTGGGAGAGATGCGCTCTCTCTCTCGGTGGTTAAAGTTTTACTATTTTTCAAGTCTTCCCAGGCGGCGCCACTACTAATTCCCGCTCATCCGGCGGTTTATTTCCATTTTAAAAAGTCCGGTCTGAGTGCGCGCGCGACGCGAATTGTTTAGTCCATGTTTAAACTCGAAACACGAAAGTGCCACGTCATCTGACCACAGTGAAATTTTCCATGTTTTGTTTTTAAATCCCCTACCACCTGCAACCTAGGAAAGCCGATCATTCAAATTCAAAATTGAATAAACGGAAATGAAATTACAGAAAAGGACAACAAAAATTCGGGAATTCCTCCGTCGCTCTCACCTGTAATTGCAATCAGACCCCTCCCCCTCTCCTCTCTCTCTCTCTCTCTCTCGCTCCGAGCATCGCTCTGCGAGTCTCTGTCTTAAAGAAGAAGAAACGCAGAGCTCACTCCCTCGGACAAGGTAGCTAAAAATTGTCGCAGGGCAAAATTTAAAAAGAGTATTTCAGGAAAATAAAGAACGGAAATGTGCTTGGTCTCTGCCTTTGTCCATCTAGCCATGTGAGCTCACTGACACATTCTCTTCTTCTTCTTCTTCACCTTTTCCTCCACTTCCTGTTTTTGCAATCTTCTTCGCCGTTTGGTGCCGAGTCATTGACTCATCAACTCGTCCGAGTTGACTGGCTCAATGGCCTCCTCGTCTCGGGCAAGGAGCAGCTCCCCTTTCTCATATCGCAAGCCTTCCAGTCCTTACTCTTCGACTTCCTCCTCCTCCTCGCTCTCCAATCCGCGGCTCCTGCCTCGCTCCTGCTCCTCCTCCGCCACGTCGTATTACAACCCGGGCAACGGATTCGGCTCGCGATCGATGACGCCGAGTCGCTCTCGGTCCGATCCGATGCACTGCGGCGGTTCGCGTGCGTGTGATAATCGCTCTCCGGTGGGGTTCCCTTCCGACGAGCTAATGGGCGAGCCTCTGGATGCGCCGCGCTCGGCAGATAGCATTTCGGTGACCATTCGGTTTAGACCGTTGAGGTAACGATAGATCTGTCGTCGTCGGATCAGATCTAAGGGGATTCGAGTTAGCAAAGGTTTACTGATGTGGTCGTGATTAAATGCTGTGGATTTTGCAGCGAGAGAGAGTATCAGAGAGGAGATGAGATAGCGTGGTTTGCCGATGGGGATAAGATTGTCAGGAATGAGTACAATCCAGCTACTTCTTATGCATTTGGTATGGTACAACCTCTAATTTGCTTATTGCAATGTCAACTCATGTTGTTGGATACAAGACAGAGGAACTGCTGAACTGAAATTTGGCCACTATTTTTCTATTTGAGTAGATGCAAATATATCACGATCCAAGTGATTTACTACAGTTAAGTTGTTAGGTGTGTGTTTTGGACTGACCGATGGTTTGTTATGGCAGATAAAGTTTTTGGGCCGCATACTACCTCACAGGAGGTATATGAAGTGGCAGCAAATCCAGTGGTCAAGGCTGCGATGGAAGGTGTTAATGGTAAGTTTCAGCTGCACTTTGAGTTTCAGTTGTGTCAAATGGAAGAAGTTTTTGAAGAGGAGTATTGCAGTTGCTATGATGATTTGCTTGTCAAGTGGTGCGAAGCTCGGTTATTGGTTGATTGGAATCTGCTTGATCGAATGCAGGAACTGTATTTGCATATGGTGTTACGAGTAGTGGGAAGACACACACTATGCATGTAAGTTTGGCTGCTAACTCTGATAGATCTCACATTCTCTCTCTCAGTATTTCACGCTGCAACCTGGGGACAGGAACTCTTCTACTCATGAACATTCATTCTGACTGAATAGTATCTGGTTGTTCTTAGGAACCCAATGTCCACTCCAGTGGCTTTTCAATGACTTGTGTATTTCTCGCCTTTCCATATCATACATGTACCTATTTGGTACACAAGCTGTTGTATGGCCGAGTGATGTCAATATAGGGGGAAGGAACTTAGAGAGTTTTGGCATAATTTGGACCACTTCATGTCTCGTGCCAAGTTTCCGCGTAAATTCAAATTATTCTGAGTAGAGTTCCTCAATTTGCAGAGCAGAGTTCCAGATGGATGGATACTAGAAATGGCTATTGACCCACTTAGACATTCAATTGGGAATGTAGGCTATTGTTACATTCG